>CM057468.1:28546899-29913149 GCA_030035585.1 Dugong dugon | reverse complement strand
AGAAAATATAAGAAAATTTTAAAAGACAGTTGCTTATCGTCCAAAAGGAGTTCCTGCGTGGCATAAATGATTGACACACTTGGCTGCTAACTGAAAGATTGAAGGTTTGAGTCCACCCAGAAGGGCCTAGAAGAAATGCCTGGCAATCTACTTCCAAAAAATCAGCCACCGAAATCCCTGTGGAGCACAGTTCTACTCTGACACACATGAGCTCACCATGAGTTGGAATCGACTTAGCAGCAACTTCTTTTTGTTTGTTGGTTTCTTTGTTTTATCATCCAAAAACTAGTACAGGAACACATGACTTCTTTCAAGCAAGAGGAAGAAGCCACAAACAGAAAATAAGCTGAGATGAGGGCAGAAATAAGAAAGATGGGGGAAAAAAAAAAAGAAGTAGCCGTTGAGGCTGCTTATGTACAAACAAAAACCTCATGGAATTTCATTTCTTGGTTTGAAGGTTTCGGGTCATGGCTTCATGGGATATCCCAGTTATTCAGTCTAATGACATGTTTAGTGCTTCTGCTCTACTTCCTAGTCCGTTGCATAGTGCCTGGGGTCTTAAAAGGTTGCAAGTGAGCATTCAGGGTACAAGAGTTGGTCTCTATTCACCTGGAACAACAGAGGAAGAAGGAGAGTCAGGAGTAGGAGGATGTGGAATTTGTGCCTAATTGCCTCCATGAACAACTGCCTCCTTTGTCATGAGACCAGAAGAACTGGATGGTGCCTGGCTACTATTACTGAACATTTTGATCAAGAATGCTGTAGAAGTACTAACGGTATTTCAGAGCATGGAAAAGGATGGAATACTCTCAAACTCATTCTATGAAGCCCGCATAACCCTGATACCAAAGCCAGGTAAAGACACCACACAAAAAGAAAATTACAGACCAATATCCCTCATGAACATTGATGCAAAAATCCTCAACAGAATTCTAGCCAATAGAATTCAGCAACATATCACAAAATAATTCACCATGATCAACTGGGATTTATACCAGGTATGCACGGATGGTTCAACATTAAAAAAAAAAAAAATCAGTGTTATCCATCACATATATAAAACAAAAGACAAGAACCACGTGATCTCATCAATCGATGCAGAAAAGGCATTTGGCAAAGTCCAACACCCATTCATGATAAAAACTCTTAACAAAATAGGAATAGAAGGGAAATTCCTCAACATAATTAAGGGCATTTATACAAAGCCAACAGCCAACATCATCCTAAATGGAGAGACTTTGAAAGCATTCCCTTTGAGAATGGGAACGAGACAAGGGTGCCCTTTAACACCACTCTTATTCAACATTGTGCTGGAGGTCCTAGCCAGAGCAATTAGGCTAGAAAAAGAAATAAAGGGCATCCAAATTGGTAGGGAAGAAGTCAAAGTATCTCTATTTGCAAATGATATGATCTTTTACAGAGAAATCCCCAAAGAATCCATGAGAAAACTACCGGAACTAATAGAAGATTTCAGCAAAGTATCAGGATACAAGATAAACATACAAAAATCAGTTGGATTCCTTTACACCAACAGAGACCTTCAAACAGGAAATCACCAAATCAATACTATTTACAATAGCCCCCAAGAAGATAAAATACTTACGTATAAATCTAACCAGGGACATAAAAGACCTATACGATGAAAACTGCAAGACACTACTTTAAGAAACCAAAAGAAACCTGCATAAGTGGAAAAACATACCTTACTCATGGATCGGAAGACTCAACATTGTAAAAATATCTATTCTACCCAAAGCAATCTACAGATACAATGCAATCTGGATCCAAATTCCACTGGCATTTTTTAATGAGATGGAGAAACAAACCACCAATTTCATATGGAAAGGGAAGAGGTCCCGGAGAAGTAAAGCATTACTCAAGAAGAAGAGCAAAGTGGGAGGCCTCACACTACCTGATTTTAGAACCTATTGTCCCACCATGGTAGTCAAAACAGCCTGGTACTAACAAAATCCACCATAAAAGACAAAGAAGGACACTATATAATGATTAAGGGGACAATCCATCATGAAGACATAACCATAATAAACATCTACGCACCCAATCACAGAGCCCCAAAATACTTAAAACAAACTCTAACAACACTGAAAATAGAAATGGACAGTTCCACAATAATAGTAGGAGTCTTCAACACACCACTCTCAGTAAAGGACAGAACAACTAAGAAGAAACTCAGCAAAGACACAGAAGACCTAACGGGCACAATCAGCCAACTTGACCTCATAGACATATACAGAACACTCCATCCAACCACTGCAAAGTACACATTCTTTTCCAATGCACATGGAATGTTCTCCAGAATAGACAACATCTTAGGCCACAGAGCAATCATCTACAAGATCCAAAACGTTGAGATAATTCAAAGTATCTTCTCTGACCACAATGCCATCGAGGTAGAAATTAACAATAGAAAGAGCAAGGAAAAAAAAATCAATTGCATGGAAACTGAATAATACCTTGCTTACACATCACTGGGGAATAAAAGAAATCAGAGATGGAATCAAAAAATTCCTAGAATCAAATGAGAATGAAAACACATCGTACCAAAACCTTTGGGACACAGCAAAGGCAGTCCTCAGAGGACAATTTATAGCAATAGATGCACGCATCAAAAAAGAGGAAAGGGACAAAATCAAAACATTAACTACAGAACTCAAACAAATAGAAAGAAAACAGCAAAAAAAGCCCGCAGACACCGGAAGAAAGGAAATAGTAAAGATCAGAGCAGAAATAAATGAAATAGAGAACAGAAAAACAATAGAAAGAATCAATAAAACTGAAAGTTGGTTCTTTGAAAGAATCAACAAAATCGACAAACCACTGGCCAGACTGATGAAAAACAGGAGAGGATGCAAATAACCCAAATAAGAAATGAAATGGGGGACATTACAACAGACCCAACTGAAATAAAAAGGATTATAACAGAATATTATGAAAAACTATACTCCAACAAATTTGAAAACCTAGAGGAAATGGATAAATTTCTAGAAACACATGGCCTACCCAAACTACAACAAAGTGATGTTGAAAATCTGAACAGACCTATAACAACAGAAGAGATTGAAAAGGTAATAAAAAAAACTCCCAACCAAAAAAAGCCCTGGCCCAGATGGCTTCACTGGAGAATTCTACAAAAAATTTCCGGAAGAGCTTGTACCAGTACTACTCAAGCTATTTCAGAGCATAGAAGAGGAAGCAACACTTCCAAATTCATTCTATGAAGCCAGCATAACGCTGATACCAAAACCAGGAAAAGATGTCACAAAAAAAGAAAATTACAGACCAATATCTCTCATGAATATAGATGCAGAAATTCTTAACAAAATTCTAGCCAATAGAATTCAGCATCATATCAAAAAAATTATGCACCACAACCAAGTAGGATTCATACCAGGTATGCAAGGATGGTTCAACATTAGAAAATCAATCAACGTAATCCACCGCATAAATAAAACGAAAGAAAAGAATCACACGATCATCTCAATTGATGCAGAAAAGGCATTTGACAAAGTCCAACGCCCACTCCTGATAAAAACTCTCAATAAAATAGGTATAGAAGGGAAATTTCTCCACATAATAAAGGGCATCTATGCAAAACCAATGGCCAACATCATTCTTAATGGAGAGAGGCTGAAAATATTCCCCCTTGAAAACAGGAACAAGACAAGGATGCCCTTTATCACCACTCCTATTTAACATTGTGCTGGAAGTTCTAGCTAGAGCAATAAGGCAAGAAAAAGAAATAAAGGGTATCCAAATTAGTAATGAAGAAGTTAAACTGTCCCCGTTTGCAGATGATATGATAGTATACATAGAAAACCCTAAAGATTCCATGAGAAATCTACTGGAACTAATAGAAAGATTCAGCAGTGTAGCAGGTTACAAGATAAACATTCAAAAATCAGTTGGATTCCTATACACCAATAAGGAGAACGATGAAAAGGAAATCAGGAAAACAATGCCATTTTCAATAGCCCCTGAAAAGATAAAATACTTAGGAATAAATCTGACCAGGGATGTAAAAGACCTATACAAAGAAAACTACAAAACACTACTGCATGAAACCCAAAGGGATCTACTTAAATGGGAAAACATACCATGCTCATGGATAGGCAGACTCAACATTGTGAAAATGACAATTCTACCCAAAGCAATTTACAAATACAATGCAATCCCGATCCAAATACCAACAACATTCTTCAAAGAAATGGAAAAACTAATCATTCACTTTATATGGAAAGGGAAGAAGCCCCGAATAAGTAAAGCACTACTGAAGAAGAAGAATAAAGTCGGAGGACTCACACTACCTGACCTTAGAACCTACTATACAGCTACACTAGTCAAAACAGCCTGGTACTGGTACAATGACAGACACATTGACCAATGGAACAGAATTGAGAACCCAGATGTAAATCCATCCACCTATGGTCACCTGATCTTCAACAAGGACCCGAAGTCCATCAAATGGGGAAAAGACAGTCTTTTTAACAAATGGTGCTGGCAAAACTGGATATCCATCTGCAAAAAAATGAAACAGGACCCATACCTCACACCCTATACAAAAACTACTTCAAAATGGATCAAAGACCTGAATATAAAGCCTAAAACTATAAGGTTCATAGAAGAAAAAATAGGACCAAGGCTACAGGCCTTAATACATGGCATTAACAGGATACAAACCATAACCATCAACGCACAAACCCCAAAAGATAAGCTAGATAACTGGGATCTTCTAAAAATCAAACACCTATGCTCTTCAAAAGACTTTACCAAAAGAGTAAAAAGAGAACCTACAGACTGGGAAAAAAATTTGGGGATAGTACAATTCAGACAAAGGTCTAATCTTCATAATCTACAAGAAAATTCAACACCTCTACAACAAAAAGACAAATAATCCTATTAAAAAAATGGGCAATGGAAATGAACAGACACTTCACCAAAGAAGACTTTCAAATGGCCAACAGACACATGAGGAAATGCTCGCTATCACTAGCCATTAGAGAAATGCAAATTAAAACGACAATGAGATACCATCTCACCCCAGTATTACTGGCACGAATCAAAAACACTGGAAATAACAAATGTTGGAGGGGCTGCAGGGAGATGGAAACTCTTATGCACTGCTGGTGGGAATGCAAAATGATACAACCATTTTGGAGAATGATATGGCGCTTCCTCAGAAAGCTAGAAATAGACATACCATTCAATCCAGCAATCCCACTCCTAGGAAAATATCCTAGAGAAATAAGAGTTGTCACTCGAATAGACGTATGCACACCTATGTTCATGGCAGCAAAAAGTTGGAAACAACCTAGGTGCCCATCAACAGATGAATGGATAAACAAACTATGGTACATAGACACAATGGAGTACTATGCAAGGAGAAAGAACGATGATGAATCTGTGAAGTATCTCATAACATGAATGAAACTGGAGGACCTTATGCTGAGTGAAACAAGTCAATCACAAAAGAACAAATATTGTATGAGACCTCTATCATAAAAACCCATGAAAAAGTTCACACACAAAAAGTAACAATATTTGTTGGTTACCAGGGATGGGAGGGGTGGGGGTGAGGAATACTAAATAGGCAATAGGTAAGTGGTATCTTGAGTGAAGGGTGAGACAGAACACAATACTGGGGAAACCAGCACAACTTGTACAAGGAAAGGTCATGGAAGCTCCATAGACACATCCAAACTCCCTGAGGTAATGATTTGCTGGCTGGAGGGCTGTGGGGACCATGGTCTCGGGGAACGTCTAGCTCAATTGGTATAATGCAGTTTATAAAGGCAATGTTCTACATTCTACCTTGGTGAGTAGTGTCTGGGGTCTTAAAAGCCTGTGAGCTGCCATCTAAGATACCACTGGTCTCATCCCTTCGGGAGCAAGGGAGAGTGAAGAGAACAGGATACAAGGGAAAGATTAGTCCAAAGGACTAATGGCCCACAGCTACCACAGCCTCCACCAGACAGAGTCCAGTATAGCTAAATGGTGCCTGGCTAGCACCACTGACTGCTCTGACTGGGATCACAACAGAGGGTTCTGGACAGAGCTGGAGAAGGATGTAGAACAAAATTCTAACTCACAAAAAAAAAAGACCAGATTTACTGGCCTAAAGGAGACTGGAGAAACCATGTGGGTATGGCCCCCAGACACACTTTTAGCTCAGTGGCGAACTCACTTCCAAGGTTCACCATTCAGCCGGGGAGTGGACAGCCCCATAAAACCAAATGGGACTAATGAGGTACAGCAGTCCAGGGACAAGGGCCAGAAGGCAGAAGGGGACAGGAAAGCTAGTGATAGGGAACCCAAGGTTGAGTAAGGATAGTGTTGATGTGTTGTGAGGTTGTTAACCATTGTCATAGGACACCATGTGTACTAACTGTTAAATGAGAAACTATTTTGTTCTGTAAGCCTTCATCTAAAGTGAGAATAGCAGCACAATTGGAAGTGCGTAGTCAATGTCACTGAACTGTGCATGTAGATATTTTTGAAATGGTGTATCTTTGGCTATGTGTATTTTCACCAAGAAAAAAAAAGAGGTTGAGAAGTTAGAGGGTTGATATGTTGTGGGTTTGTTAACCAATGTTATAAAACAACATGTGTACTTCTGTTTCATGAGAAACTATTTGTTCTGTAAGCCTTCACCTGAAGTACAATAAAAAAAAAAAGAAAGAAAGAAATTAAAAAAAAAAAACAACCTAGAATTCCATAATGGGAAATTCATAGTATATAGAAGGTCTGGGGGGGTGAGTATTTAAATCAATTCAATGCATAAATATAGATAATTGCTATCCAAATGCTTTAAAATACATTTTTAAATCCTAAATAAAATATGGAAAAATATGTATAATAAAAATAGAATGATTGTATGATAATAATCAGTATCAATACACCCAGACTAGACCGAAAAACACAAGGAAGCAGGAAAAGAGAAAGCAAACAGGGGAAAGAACGTTGTGCTAAATTCTGAGTTGAGTGCTGTTGTTGTGTGCCCTTCCGTCGTAATGGGAGTGAAATTAGACCGTTTGAAAAACAGAGGCTAACTATAGTTATCTGACAAACTTAAAGGGCAACCACTTATATCCTTTGAAACAGGACTTTTCTCTTTCAAATTTCTATAAAAGATCAAATCAAACAAAATATAGTTTGTATAACAACAACAACAAAAATCCAGAGGGATACAAAGAAAATAGAAATGATACAAACAAGATAAGAGGAGTAAAGCCAAACATAACAGTTATGGCAATGGGTCGAAATAGGATATACCTGCATATCAAAAGGAAAACACATTCAGATTTGGTTAACAAACAGATCCAGTTTATAAAAAGACATACCTAAGATATGATCCAGAAAGTTTAAAAATAAAAGGATAATATTAGTATAGTCTGAAAATAACAGAAAAATCAGCGGTGGGGTAGCAGTATCATACACAGGAGGGTTCATATCCAGAAGCATGAAATGGGGTCAAAGAAAGATTTTATACTAACCAATGCCACAATTAAAATAAAGATATGATAATCATGTGCCTTATGAGCCAAGTAACACCATATCACATTATATATTGAGAAATCAAACAGAAACATGAAAGGAGATGGAAGAAATGCAATCATAGTAGGTCAAAGTGTTTCTAGTCATCAGTTTGACAGAATAAGTAGCCAAGATAAGGTCAGGATTTAAATAATATAATTTTGACTTAATGGAAAACCAGTCGCTGTCAAGTTGATTCCAATTCATGAAGTACCTGGTGGCTCAAAAACGGTTAAGCACCCAGCTGCTAACCGAAAGGTTGGAGGTTCAAGTCCACCCAGAGGCAACTCAGAAGGAAGGCCTAGTGATCTGAAAAACCAGCCGTTGCAAACTCAGTGGAACACAGTTCTACTCTTACCACCCACAGTAGGGTCACCATGAGTCAGAATAGACTCAAAGGCAACTGCTTTTTTTGTTTGTTTGTTTTTAGATTTAAAGAATTACTTTTGTCATGTATTTTAGTATACACAATAATCAGACATGCCACAAAAATTTATGTACAAGAGTGTTTATTGAAGCATAATTTTAAAGCAATAGAAGTCCAAAATGTCCAGTAATAGTACTGAAATTAATTATCATACATCTATCCAAACTGAATACCATACATTCATTAAAATTCTGTGTTAATAAAGCACTTACTAGCTTCAGGATATATTCATAAAATAATAAGTGAAAATATTATAAAACTGTAGATTCTGTTGTGGGGGAAAGTATGTATATATCTGTATGTATATATACTGAAAGAAAAGATGAGAAAGAAATTCACCAAAATATTTTAGTGATTATATTTAGGTTGTGATATTTATGGTAATTATGGTTATCTTCTTCCTATTTATATTTATCCTTTGAAAATTTTTCTCAGTGGGAATGTACCAATTCTGTGATCAAGAAAAGCCAATTTATCTTAAAACTGCATAAAATGGTCTACAAATTATTAATAACTATGAGTCAGAATTGACTCAAAGGCAACGAGTTTGGGTGTTTTGTTTTTTTTTTTTGTTATTACTATACTCCACCAAAGGCTTTATTTCCTTTGTGTTCTGGGTTGACTAAAGTATTGTAATCACTACTTTATAAGCCACACAAACAGTGTAAAGTGTTTTTGTCAGTGACTGATACTGCTTCATTTAACTGCTAAGCAAATAGAAGGACAGTGCCCCAGTCCCCCGTCTAGCTAGAAGAGTTTTGAGTAGATGAGGTGGGGGAAGCAGGAAGAGAAATAAACAAAATAACAGAGCTCATAGCGCTCCCTTATGTTACTGAGTTCGTTTGGACTCGCTCTCATGCAGTGTGCCTTTTTCTGCAGTCTTTTTTCGTGGACCACAACAGTCGAGCTACCACTTTCATTGACCCCCGAATCCCCCTTCAGAATGGTCGTCTTCCCAATCATCTGCCCCATCGACAGCACCTCCAGAGGCTCCGAAGTTACAGTGCTGGAGAGGTAATAACCCCTTCCCCACTCCTACCACTGCTACCTGCTCATAGGGCGGCCCAGTTGCTTCCTCTCTTTGCGGGACCAGAACTGTTTCTTGGTGGCTGGGCTCTGGGGCTGCCTGCTTATCAAGGGAATAAGCCATTACATACTGCTCTGTGTGGAAGAATGAATGACAGTCCCTGGGGTACCCAATTACCTCCCTAACCCTATCTTCATATTACCTTCCTTCTTTCTTCCCTTTTTTTCAACACAATCACCGCTACTAAAAATCTGTCTAGTTTAAAGGTAACTGAAGATGCAATGTCAGTAGATCCCCATGCTTATGGCTGACACTGCGCTTCCTAAAGCCTGAAGGGCACCTGTGAATTCTTACAAGACCATGGAACTGCAATGCAGTGTATGACTGACTCCAAACGTCTACCTCTCTGTAAGATCCTAGAGACTTCAATAAAGTACACGTAGGCTAAAAACTGGGGCAAAGCAGCAGGGCTACGTGAACGCTCTATTTGCATCCCCAGGTCCTCTTCCCTGGTCTCACATGTTCTTCGCCACCCATGGTTACCTTCTGCTGGGGCGTCATGGCTGCAGTCTTTCCCAGCATCACTTTCGCTGCCTTTCTGAACAACCGTCTTTACATCCCATGCTCTTTCCTGCCCTCCTTTCTCAGACCAAAACTCAAAATACAGCTCTTTTCCACTTCTGATCAGTTCCTGACAATATTATTAACAAGTCCGTTCGAATATCCTAACTGACAATTCCCAAGTATCTGTACCTTCTTTTCATGGGTGCCACCAGGACTTCAGGAGATGTGAGCCTGGAGAATAATTTCCAAAAATAACAGCGTGTAGAATTGGGTTACAATGAGGTAAAAAACTAAATAAGTAGAGTAGGAGAAAAAAAAAAAAAAGGAATCTATATATATGGTCCCCACAGGGAGCCTTAGTGGACGTCTCAGGAGAAACTGTGACAATAACAATACACCTGACAGTGACCTCCTCCAGATAGCAAGCATACATCTCAAGAGAGGAGCCTGTGGTTGAAGCATCTGTACCAATTGTAAGCAAAGCCCAGCATACAAATGAATTTCTTGACCACTTTTTGAGGAGTAATGCTCTCTATAACCTGAGACACGTAACTACTCCCAACCAAGGGCACTCATGGTTTAATGGCAATATGATAAAATGAGTTTTTCTCTCAGAGGTCGTTTTAGGTATCACTGTATTATGACATGCTGAAAGCAAGTTAAATCCTTCCTTCTGCACGTACCTAAAGTGAGCACGTGTAATCTAGCATTATTTAGGTGTAAGGACTCTCTAGACGTCAGCCACCCACGGTCATATCCATAAACTACCAAAAACAACACCCCAACTTCCCAGCTCAACACTTATAGTCCCCTCTCTGTTACATTTTTGTAACACTTCAGAAAGAACAAAATGCGTTGTCTTAAGATGGAAGTAGAGAAATTCAAAACTCTGAAATACGGCATTTTAGCTTAAACATATCCAAGATCTTTAATATTATTAAGGTGATTTCAGCTTTAATACAGAGTAATTCCATATGGTCAAAGAACCTCAGTGCTGCAGGCAGATTTGCTGTCAATAAAATAAAAACACTAATTGCCTAAAGTCAGTCAAACCTTCTAAAGATACTGAACTCTTACAATTTTGAGAAATTGGCCTGAAAGCATAAATATTAAAAACACCTCTAATTGAAAGAACAAGATTGAGATCATGGGTAGCAATTGCATTACCTGTTCTGAAATATTTGGTTGATATTATCAAATAATCTAAATACGGTTACATAAAACCTGCAAAAGCCGGAACCCATGTAAGGCAGAAGGCCATCAGACAAGGAAAACTCAAATATTTTCTACTAATAGAGAGTAACAGAAAAGTGGTAAACTCCACCCTGCCAAAGGCAGAAAACTTGCAAGGCCCAGAAAAACAAGCTGGTCCCGTCGAGTTCTGGCTCTCACAGGTTTCGCTATATACTGAATGTCAACATTATGGACAAATGCCATCTGCATCCGCCAAGAGCTCACTGACTCTAACACATGACAATGAAAAGGCGTTAGTGTGCATCAGCCATCTGTATGGCTCCTCACTGATACCTCCTAGCTCATCCACCTGCCAACTGACTCTGTTCTTCAGGTATTCAAACTCCTCCCGTATGACTGCCCAACCCCTCTCTACTGTTAGCTTTGGTGAGGCCAAAGCTTTCACAAGGTGAAACAAGGAAAGCAATACAGAGAGAGGCTGGGAGGCAGAGGAGATCTGACTCCAAGGCAGCTTACCAGTGAAAACAAAGACCCAGCCTCTAAGAAAACAAATATCTGGTCCCTCCTACTGCAAGAGCACGACCTCAGGAATGAGGGAGACAGAGGACCCCAGTGTAAAAATAGAGGAGAGGTGGCGGTGAGAAATGCTAGCTGTGTTTGCGGTGGTGAGATTATGGTCAACATTGATTAAGGGCACGGCCTGCTGTGAGCACTGTGGAATGCGAAGAAGTATGAGACATGATCTCTGCCAGGCCAAAAATACACACCTAGGTAAATAACAAGAGAAATCTGAACATGATTGAGTGCCAAGAGAGAGGTTAGGACGAGTGCTCTAGGAGTTCAAAAGAGACCAAGGAAAGCTATCTTAAAAAGCAAGTTCCTGAGCTAGATGAAAATAGGTAGAATCTCGCTAGGGACAAAGGAAGAGCAATCCCAAAAAGCACAGCATAAGCCAAACGTACAGAAATAGGATTGAGAAGGGTTCATGGAGAGCCAACCAATGGTTCAGTATGGCCAGAATAGTAAGTCCCCATTTGCTCTGTCTTGGTTTTTTGGAGAGCGTTGAATGCCACATGGAAGAGTTGAGACTTCTTTATGAACCCACTGAATGAATTTGAGAGAAGTAATATGATGATTTTTTGTGTAAAAAATGGTCTTTAGAGATCGTTTTGCTCTGTATTTCTCAGCAGAGGAAGACTATCGGCCTTTTCAAAAAAAATGCTAATTGAGTCTATTCTTACTCATAGAGACCCTATAGGACAAAACAGACCTGTCCCATAGGGTTTCTAAGGCTGTAATCTTGTACAAAAGCAGACTGCCACATCTTTCTCCCACAGAGCAGCTGGTGGGTTCAAACTGCCAACCTTCGGGTTAGCAGCTGAGTGCTTTAACCACTACGCCATGGCCTTTTGGGCAGGACAATTTTTGAATGTGTGGAATTGTCCCATTCCACTGCAGGACCTTTAGCTTTTCTGGCCCCATCCAATAGTGTCAGCAGTGCGCCCACCTCACCAGTCATTGCCATGTTGACAACAACAAAAGTCCCAGAGATTCCCCAACACCCAGTAGCACTGCCCCAGTTAAGAGTCATATTTTACAGTCAAGTAAACTGAACTTAAATAAGAACCTAAGTCACACGGGCGTTCATGTGTGCCGGAGTAGATCTGTACTCCATGGGGTTTTCAGTGGCTGGTTTTTCTGCAAGTAGATCACAAGGCCTTCTTCAAAGGTGCCTCTGGGTGGACTGGAACTTCCAACCTTTCCAACCTTTCGGATAGCAGCAGAGCACGTTAATGGTTTGCACCGCCAGGGACTCTTCCCACAGAGGGGCTGTGTATTACTGTGTCTTCCTTTCCTTCTGGAGCCCTCAGTTTCCTCATCTGCAAATGGAGACAAGGTTTACTTCAGTTCTGTGATTCTCAGAGTCTGTGAGGCTTGATTCCAAGTTTGCAGTACTTGTAACCAAGAGAATCCTAGTCCCATTAACAACCCACGGGTAAAATGAGCAGGAAAGCCCGGTGGGGAAGAAGACAAGTCTCTTGAGATGAATTAATAATGGGTGTGAAAACAGCAGGATAGCCAGTTAGAAATGACAGTTACACAGATAGAAATATGAAATGCAGGAATAACTGGTGAACTGTTTCCATAATCCATGATTTTTCTGTTTCATATATCACGGGCAATGGGGAATTAGACGTTTCTTAGGCCACAACCTTAGGAATCAATATTTTATTTACACCTTCATGAGCCATCCTCTTGAGTGTTGCTTTGCTCAGCCGTTGATTTTTTTATAAATTGCCCTCAAGGACAGAATTAAAAGAAGTTTCTATACAGTGGTTAAGAGATCGGCAGCGGGTTTGGGTTTTCTGGTAGTAAGGAAGGGTAAGCAGGACACATAATTTTCATTTCTTTTACCATTTATCTTGTTCAGGTTAGAAAATGAATAGTCATAGAAAATTTCTGGAAGGGTGCACACAAAAAATCTTAACAATGATTGCTTCAGGAAAGGTTGAGAGTTTAGTGAGGAAAAGAAACTTACTTTTCACTTTAAAGGCAGAAGTCACTCTTAGTCATTCTGTGCAGCCAGCTTCTTTGATGACAAACGTCACTCCATTGGCTCTGATGACATGGAAGTGTCCTCATTCAGGACGCTTGCCTTTTGGGAGAGTCATTTCTGCATTGCTTCTTAAATTTGGTAATTTACCTCCTGATTTCTTGTAACCTAGACTTGACTGCAGGTTTGGATGGAAGTTTGTAAAAGTCTGACGCACTTGAAGATAACTTTTTAATTATCAACAATACATAATGAGTGGGAGAGAACTTAAAATCATAATCCTGTACCTGAAGACACTCCCTGATACCCAGAGAAATGAACAAAGGGATCATGTTTGTGGTTCTGCGTCCTATTTTACCATCACGTTACTTTGTGGACAGTTCTCATGCCATTAGAATTCTCCTATTTTATCGTATGAATTCATCATAATTTAACTCAAACCTTTTTTTGTACATTGTGCTTGTTGCCCATTTTTTACTATTATAGACATGTTAAACAACTCAGACATAGATCTGTCTTTTTTTTATTTCCTCAAGATAATTCTGAAAACTTTGTATGTGATCTAATTTTAGAAGAAACCAAAAGGGATGTAAAGATTACATAAATTCACCATTTGGGCCTTTCCTCTGTTCTTACTAGTTTGTTTACCATCAGGTCCCCCGCGTTTTCAGGGAGAGCGTTAGCTGATGATTCACCCAAATGCAATCTAAAACTTACAATTTTCAATCACAGCTTTTGAAAAAGAAAAAAAAAAATACCCAGCAGTTTGCATTTCCAAATTGCTATGCAGAAGAGAAACTTGTTTACCAGTTACCAAAACCTATTTTCTGGGTATATCTATTTGGTTTTGTCTAGAGAGCGAAATGTTTGAAGTTTTCACATTTACAATTTTGATTAAAGCTATCAACATCAAAAGAAAAAAAGAACCCTGAAAATAGTCTACTGAAAATTAGGTTCTACCCAGGCAAGGAAGACTGGTCTTCGTGTGTCCAGGGAGAGGCAGGCCACTGGGAGAAAACACACATATGTGCGCATGTACACGCACACACCTGAGAAACTCAGTAAGGAAAAAAGATCAAGTAAATGCCAAGGAATTCAATGAGTCATGGTAATTTGGGTTTTGAATGGAAATTTCGTTCTTCTAGGCATTGTCAGTCATTAGAAAAGCGATGTTAGGTACCTGGGTGGTGCAAGCAGTTAGCTGTCGGCTACTAATCAAAGGTTGGAGATTGGAACCCGCCCAGCAAGCCCACAGAAGAAGGGCCTGGCAATCTGCTTCCATAAGATTATAGCCATTGAAAACCCTATGGAGCGCAGTTCTACTCTGTAATACATGGGGTGGCCATGAGTCAGAATTGACTGGACAGTAAAAGGTTTGATTTTTTTGGTTTAGAAAAGCAATGTTATCAGTGAAATCCACATCAGTCATTCAGTTATATTAGACATCAACCTCAGAATGGATCATTTGACACCGCTTGAAGTCTAGAAGAACCCTCAGTGCATACTAAATTCTAGCCCAGTCTTTGAATCTCAGAATCCCCTCCAGCCCTGCCTGAAATTGTCTTCTTCCCCGTACACTCTAGGATACCTCGGTGGAGAGGACATTTCTGTCTAACCCTCCTGGCCTCTGGGCTCTAGTCTGTAGGCCATCTAGTGTCAACTGTGCAATCACCTCCTTTCCCCCCCGCAACAGATGTTTCTGTGGCTCAGGGACCCCTCATGTCCTCCATTTCCCTGTGTTGTTTCCTCTACCACACTCATAGTTTGCCTCAAGCTGATTCATCAGTGAGTCATCTCCGTGTTGGGTACCTGGACTTCAGCTAGTTTCTGAAGTCTTTCCACCTGGCTTAGTTTTGCCAGTGAACAGGTGACCTCGGTAGTAGGCACCATCTTTCCCTAGAGTGCACCTGCTATACCAGATACCTGTGACAGCTAGGAACAGAGGTGAGCCTCTTCCTGTTTCAAAGTCCTCTTCATTCTGGGACCATCCACTGACAATTAGGCACCCTTGCCCAGAGTGAGACACTGAACATATCTGAGTTCAGTGCACAGCCAAGCCCTCTCCAAGTTGAGTTACCAGATCTATCCGCTTTCCCAATTTCTCTTTGTAGCTCATCCCTTAGATAATCTTCAGTTGAGTGGTCTTGGAGAATCTTGTCTGTGTAGCATTAAACGTATTTTCAACGCACATTAAGGCAGACTGACATAATCCTCTCCAAGGAAAAGAGAAGCATTTTCTCCCATAGCCATCTCGTTTCAGTCCCTGAAAGGCTTTGCATATTCGTTCATGTGTGGAAAAAAAGGAGAAACTTAGGGACTCGATACTGGGTAGTCTAATCATCGGCAAACCTTTCTTTCATCGTTTTTGCACTATAAATATTTCGTTGAGACTGGGAGATAATGCTGCATAAATACTGGCTTCTAAGTCTTTGTATCTGGCTGTATCAGCCTGGCAGAGCTGAGTGTTAATGGCATCAAAATGACAAGTCCAGTCTCATTGGCAGAGAATCTATTCCCTTGTCCTTCAAGTGAGCGATGGACAATGAGGACTAGGAGAGACAGAGGATGGATTTGAGTCCCTTCTTCCAGAAAAGCAGCTCAAAGACTGCCACACGCAGAGAGTGAATTAGTAGCACATCTCTGCAAACAAAGGTTGTTATTCTTGTCTGTGTGGAGTATGGAAGTAGGACCCAGAAAGAAAACCAGCAATTACCTTGTCTTTAATTAGGAAGCCCTAAGTACGCCATCCTACATTGTCATCAGCAATACCACATGTGGCCTAGTCTTTAACGTCACCATTTGGGATTGATTTGACCTTTCTAGCCTTTGTAGCATAGATTCTCATCACTTCTCCTGAATTATGTAGGAGTGAATTTCATACTGCTTTCACAGGGAGGATTTTCTTTCTTTTTGTGTCTGCATGTTTGAGCTTTGTATAGGTATCTTACAAAGTTGTCTTCAAAATGTTTAAATAGTTTTAAAGCCTATTTAAGCATACTTTGCCAAATGTCGCAGAATGACACTAAACCGCATATATCTGGTGAATGTACTGTAATGTGGAAAGCAACTCGTACCTAGGTTTTAATAGCTTACCCTTCGTGGACCTTAAGGGGCAAAATGTAGATAGAGTCAAGGTAGAAAGTTCATAGTCGTACTCTAGAACTTACGGGATTTATTCAAATTAAAAATCAGATTAAATTAGCTTAAAGTTAATCTTCATAAATATCACTTTTGAGCGAAGCAAGGTATTTATCCCATGAAGTTTTGTCAAAATGCTCAACCGAAACCAAGATATTGAATACAGGCCAATAGCGCAAGAGAGCATGTTTTGCAGTCAGATATCAGAATCCTGACTCTCTATCGCAGAGCTGAAAATTTTGGAACAACTTACTCAACTTCTCTGATCCTCAGTTTCCCCATTTTGAAACTGGGGTTAATAATGCTTATCTTGCAGAACTGTTTTGAGGATATGAGATGCTGTGTGAAGAGCTGCCAGTATAGTGAATGGAGTAGTAGGTACCTCAGCAAAGAATGGCCATTTGAGTTTAATAAATACCATCTAAAATAGCAGATCCCTTCCACATTCACTATTGAAGTTCAGTGCTACTTCTTGGAAAGGAAGGTAGTAAGCCTACTTTTACTAATAATAATTTACCTAGAATTCTCTCTTTAACATATTTATAAGAGAAATGTTTTCTTAGTCTTTTAAATATCATGAATTTGATTAACATTGATGACTTTTGGCACAATCACTTTCCTAAAAACCATAATGTAGCACATAAACCACTCTACTTAGTCTTTTTTTTTTTTTTTTTAACTTGCTTATTTACCATCACTTTGGGGGTTGTAACTTTATTAGTTTTTCGACTTAGGAGATGTCAAGGTCTTTTTGCCCCTCATGTTGAAAAATTGGTATCAAAAGATCCTATTAAACTGATGGCAGATTTCCAATGCTTCACTTTTATTTTGAAATTAGGCCTCTGAAGTCTCTAGAAATAGAGGAGCCTCTTTACTGGCCCGGCCAGGACACAGCCTAGTAGCTGCTATTCGAAGCCAACATCAACATGAGTCATTGCCACTGGGTATGTATCATACTTCTTTGCACCCCTGGCTAACCAACACTTAGACTTGTTTTTCTTATCATGAATCCTTTAATACTCAAGATTCTGTGTTTTCTTTCTTCTCTTTTACGGTACTGTCTACTTCTCCTACCCTTTGCTCTCATCCTCCCGTTTGCCCCTTTTCTTTTTCCCCTTCCTGTTCACTTTGTCCTCCTCTCTTCCCCTTTCTCTCTCTTCTGTATTCTCTTCCCAACCCTAATACCCCTTTTTCTTTATTCCATTCAGTGATTTGTTACCTCAGTACAAGAGGGCATAGTTCAAATGAGGTGATGGATTTCACTGTTGTTAGAAGCAGATTTTAATTTGTACTTCTCTTTTCCACATATTATGGAAAAGAGTTCTCAGTGTCTTCACCCCTTACCCTAACTGTATACCTCTTTCCAAAAACATGTGCCACCAGTATCAAGGGAAATGAGGTGAGAGGGTCTAAATGGATTCTGGTATTTCCATTATCACTACTGGGAAATTCACTCATGGCCATGGGTCGCCAGTGTAGAGTGCTGAGAAAAAGATTTCTTTGAACTCAGAATCTTTTGTCATAAGAACTATGGCACAATGACCAGGAGAAGTTAGAAGGAAGAGAGGATTCTCCTCCACCTCGGAGAGCCATTTTACTCTCCTTCATCTGTTCGCCCAGGGATGAGTTAACATCCAGTTAAGTGCCAGGATATTAAGAATGATTAACTTAGATCTAGTTCACTTTTAGTGTGATCTTTTAAAAATACTACTACTATTATGTCACATGAAGAAGAAAAACCTCAACAGCTTACATTTTTTTTTTGATGAATATGCTACCTGCCTTTCAAACTCCGACGTTAATCCCGATATCATGTCAAGCAACCATTTTCCAGTCATCAGAGAAATTATCTCTGGGCTGCGGACTCAACCACAACTCTGCCCTTTTGTCTGTTTCAGCATATAATGACAAGATAGTGGCATTTCTGCGCCAGCCAAACATTTTTGAAATGCTGCAAGAGCGTCAGCCAAGCTTGGCAAGAAACCACGCACTCAGGTAGGGGGCTTGTCTCTTGTCCCTGTAACTCCAGGTCTCTCCAGTTACTAATCCAAGTGGAAAAGCACCTCTGTGGAGAGAGAGCTGAAGCTGATAATGCATTTTATTTGTGCATTTAAATTATAACTTGAGTCCTCAAAATGAAGGACCCAGAGGGTTCTAGTGTCCTGGGAAGTGGCACAATCAGAGAGTCATATGGTCTGGTTAAACATCAGTTGACCTGGAGTCAATTCTGACTCATGGTGACCCTGCTGTGTGTCAGAGTAGACCTGTGCTCCATAGGGTCTTCAATGGCTGACTTTTCAGAAGTAGATGGCCAGGACTTTTTTCCAAGGTGGCTCTGGGTAGACTCAAATCACCAGCCTTTTAGTTAGCTGCAAATAGGTTAACTGTTTGTACCACCCAGGGACTCCTTTTGTCAGGTTACATACTTATATGATGCTAAAGTGATTTCCATTGATCTGGAGGAGGGCAGAGAAAGGAAGAAAAGTAGCTTTTATTATAAAAATTACTTATGTAAAAAAACATGACTTTTTATTTTTGAAATATAATTGTTTAATGCTAAATGCATTAACATTTAATTGCATGTAAAGTAACTAAAGCAAATGGAAGGAATGATGAAGTAAAAGAGCTGAACAGAAGATTTCAAAGGGGAACTCGAGAAGACAAAGTGAAGTATTATAATGAAATGTGCAAAGACCTAGAGTTAGAAACCCAAAGGGAAGAATACACTCAACATTTCTCAAGCTGAAAGACCTGAAGAAATAATTCAAGCCTTGAGTCACAATATTGAAGGATTCTATGGGCAAAATATTGAGTCATGCAGGAAGCAACAAAAGAAGATGGAAGGAATACACAGAGTCACTGTACCAAAAAGAATTTGTCAAGGTTCAGCCATTGCAGGAGGTATCATATGATCAGGAACCGATGGTCTTGAAGGAGGAAGTCCAAGCACTGGCAATAAACAAGTCTCCAGGAATTGATGGAATACCAATTGAGATGTTCCGATAAGCAGACACAACGTTGGAAACACTGTCTATGCCAATAAATTTGAAAGACAGCTATCTGGCCAACTGACTGGAAGAGATCCATATTTGTGCCCATTCGAAAGAATGGTGATCCAACAGAAAGTGGAAATTATCGAACAATATTATTAATATCACACTCAAGTAAAATTTTGCTGAAGATAATTCAGAGGCAGTTGCAGCAGTACATCCACAGGGAACTTCTAGCAATTCAAGCTGGATTCAGAAGAGGACGTGGAATGAGGGATATCATTGCTGATGTCAGATGGATCTTGGCTGATAGCAGAGAATACCATAAAGATGTTTACCTGTGTTTTATTGACTATGCAAAGGCATTCGACCGTGTGGATCATAACAAATTATGGATAACATTGCAAAGAATGGGAATTCCAGAACACTTAATTGTGCTCATGAGGAACCCGTACATAGACCAAGAGGCAGTCGTTCAAACAGAACAAGGGGATACTGCGTGGTTTAAAGTCAAGAAAGGTGTGCTTCAGCGTTGTATCCTTTCACCATGCTTATTCAACCTGTATGCTGAGCAAATAACCCAAGAAGCTGGACTATATGAAGAAGAAAGCTGCATCAAAATTGGAGGAAGACTCATTAACAACCTGCGATATTCAGATGACACAGCCTTGCTTGCTGAAAGTAAAGAGGACTTAAAGCACTTACTGATGAAGATCGAAGACTACAGCCTTCAGTATGGATTACACCTCAACATAAAGAAAACAAAAATCCTCACAACTGGACCAATAAGCAACAACATGATAAATGGAGAAATACTGAAGTTGTCCAGGGTTTCATTTTACTTGTATACTCAATCAGTGACCACGGAAGCCGCAGTCAAGAAATGAAACGACGTATAGCATTGGGCAAATCTGCTGCAAAAGACCTCTTTAAAGTTTAAAAAGCAAAGATGTCAGTTCGAGGACTAAGGTGCACCTGACCCAAGCCATGGTATTTTCAATCACCTCATTCATATGCATGCGAAAGCTGGACAATAAATAAGGAAGACCAAAGAATTGATGCCTTTGAATTATAGTGTTGGCAAAGAATCTTAAATATCCTAGGGACTGCCAGAAGAACAAACAAATCTGTCTTGGAAGAAGTACAGCGAGAATGCTCCTTAGAAGTGAGGATTGCAAGATTTAATCTCACGTATTTTGGACATGTTGTCAGGAGGGACCAGTCTCTGGAGAAGGAAGGACATCATGTTTTGTAAAGTAGAGGGTCAGCGAAAAAGAAGAAGACCCTCAGCAAGATGAATTGACACAGTGGCTGCAACAATAGGCCCAAACATATCATGGTTGTGAGGATTGTGCAGGACCGGACAGTGTTTCATTCTTTTGTACGTAGGATGCTGTAAGTCGAAACCAACTCGATGGCACCCAACAACAACAGTGCTTAATGCAATGTTGGATGACCTTATTAAAAAATAAATAAACAAGCAAGCAAAAAGTATGATATATGTTCTAGCCACTTAAATCATATTTTCCATTAGGATCATCTTTGAGCGAGTATCTCTGGCACTCTGGATCGCTTTGTCTGGAAGGGAAATAGCATTCCAAAGTGAAGAAAAGAGAAAATATCCCGGAACTTAAATCCTGATTTGTCACCAAGATATTCAAAGATCTCTCTCCTTCAGTTTACTACTCAACACTTCCAAAGCTGGAGATGCTTGGTGCTTAAGGGTGTGTCCCTAGGAGTTTGAATTCTTGCTCCACCACTTACGGACTATTGATCAGGGCATGTTATTCAATCCTCTGTACTCAGTCCCCTCATCACTGAAATGGAGACCCTAATGGGGGCATTACTGACATGTTTAAATGGGGATTTGTGTAAAGGAGGAGGCAAGGTGGTGGGGAGTCCAGTCAGTGACTGCCTCTAATTCCTCTATTTTCATTTGGCGTACTCTGGATTCTGACTGACACCTTTGACTCCACTTTGACTTCCTCAAAGAATTACCAATGCCTTAAAATACCGTCTTTGCCATTCAAATCCTTGCTAACCTCTCCAAGAGGGATTATTCACTGTTCTTCCCTCTCTAAAACCACTCTTTTCCCTGTACAAATTAGAACCACCATTCTCCCAACTGCGCCTCATCTCAACTTCTCCCTCTTCCTCTACCTCCAATCTAAATATTTACCTCTTCACTTTCTCTCTTTCAGGCCTTCCTTTCTCTTCTCCCTGCCATAGTCCAAGTTTGAGTCCTCCTCATCTTTCTTCTTGACTTTGTGGGGGTCTCTTAAAAGATATTCTCTCTCCACTCTATTGTAACCACAGTTACCTTCTTATAGCACGGATCAAATCATGCCACTTCTGCCCTTCAGAAAAGCTTCCATGATTCCCACTGTGTTGAAATAAAGTCCAGATTTCTAAGCACAATTTCCAAGGTCTCCAAAGTCTGGCCCTTACCTTACTCTCCATCCCGTCTCTAATTTTTTATCCTCCAGCATCTTCTACCTTTACCAAACTGTTCACTCTCTGCCTTCACCTCTACTAAAATGACTTATCTCATAAGGGCATCTCATTCTGTTTTAAAGACTCAGATCAAATGCTCCCTCCTTTGCAAAGATTTGGTGATCCAGGCAGACTTCAGTGTTCCTTTTACCTTACTTTAATAGCATACTTTTTGCACCTCTAAGATATTTTCCCATTATCTCATGTATTGGAGTCCCTGGGTAGTACAAAGGATTAGCACTTCCTGCTAGCCAAAAGGTTGGTGGTTCGAGTCCACCCAGAGGAGGCACCTTGAGAGAAAGTCCTGGTGATCTACTTCCAAAAATTCAGCCATTGAAAATCCTGTTTAAGAGAGTTCTACTGAACAGGGTCTCCATGAATCAAAATCAACTCAGTGGTAACTGGTAGTGGTAGGAGTGGATCTCATGTATTACATCCTTTACTTCTGTCTCCCTACAACACTGTATGCTCTTTAGAGCAGGACCTACCTATATCTTTCTTGTCTTTGTACCGCTCTGCCCCCCTCGGAACCTGGCCCTCAACTTTGAACATAGGAAACACTAATTACTTTTAGAGAAAATGAGAGGTCTTTAGCATGAACAAATAAGTAATTGTCACTCCCACTTACATCTAAGTCTTAAGAATTATCTGTCCAGGTTTCATTACTGAGCCACAGAAGACAGTGCCAACTCAGTCATATGGGTCATTCATTTATGGGCTGCTCTTTGACTCACATTATCTAAGCATTTAGGGGATTTTCATAGATATTCAGAGTTGTATTATCTAAAGAGTTTCTGACACATTCCTGCTCTTGAATTTTTTTTTTTTTTTTAATGTTATCGATTTTACCACTATGTGATGAGTTCACTGCTCACTTTTTGGAGAAATTTGAACTCACCAAAGGCACTAGGGTCCCACTTAAATTATGTGAAAAGTGAAAAAAAAAGTAATCCCCTGTGTGAAAGAGTGGAATATATTTCCAAAGGAAGGGAAACTGTTTTAAACCCTATTATGTACTATTGTGTTATAATGAAATCCAAGAAACCTTAAAGGTTTTGTTGCAGTGTGGAATTATACCATTATAATTTTCCAGAGCTTGAGGGGGGCGTGGGGTCTGGAATCAGGACATTTAGAATAGGAAATATTAATTTCCAATCAGAAATTATCAAGTATTGAAACTAATAACCTTTTTAGGGTCATGGACCCCTTTGAAGATCTGATGAAAACTATTACAGACCCTCCCTCACGTATAAACATAAAACTTTGCATACAGTTTCAGATGGCTAATGGACCCCAGGAGCCCTGGTGACATAGTGGTTAAGAGCTCAGCTGCTAACCAAAAGGTTGGCATTTCAAATCCAGCAGCTGCTCCTTGGAAACCTTATGGGGCAGTTCTACTCTGTCCTATAGGGCCACTATGAGTCTGAACCAACTCGATGACACCTAACATCAACACAACACATAACAGTGGATCCTAAGAGAACTATGGACCCCAGGTTAAGTAAGACCCGAAATATCTCATCAAAAACAAGTCCCAGAATGACTATCAGAAACTGACTGTGGGGCCGTGGAATGAAAAAGACAGAAAGACAAGAGCGAGTACTTCCTCTTCAGGGAGTCAAGCTTAAGGGAACCAGCAGAATGGGCACTGCTCACTGTGAAGGAGCCTATGCATGTCCTGGAATCATGATATGAGCGTGAATCAGTGCCATTCTAAAGGGCCAAGAGACGAAAAGCAAACCACCTCTCCCCACAGTCCTGCTTAGAGGTAGAACTTATTGCTTCTTCTATAGATTTGAGCACGGTGCATTTTTCGGTTTAATCCTATTTTGTGTATTTTTGAAGAGGCCAAAAAAGCTTCCATTGCCTTCTTAAAAAAGTCCCCACACCAAAGAGCCAAGTCAATTATATTTTTGCCTGAAGATATTCTATTTATGATGAAGAATTGAATTCATGTTAATGTAGTCAGAGAGAGGAAAAAGTTATATTTGCAATATTATTCAAAATAGATTTTTAAAAATTATACTTATGTTATCATTGGGGAATGTTGGGTGAAGGTTATATGTATTATTTCTTGCAACTGCATGTGAATCTAAAATTATCTTGAAATAAAAATTTAAACATAAAGAAATAAAGTTAAATATAAAAAAAAATCAATCTTTAAATCTTTCCAGATTTCTGCTATATATAAGAAAGGCCAAAAAAATTTTATTTCCTTTGAAGCATGCATGAAAAGGAATGATTCTTGGCTATGCTCCTTGTAATATTTGAATAATGTCAGGGGAGAAAATTAGAAAGTTAAGTTGCTTCAACCAAATGTTATTTGTCCATACACTTACTTGGAACGATTTCCCAGGTTGGAGTTGGAGGTTGTGGAAAGGATCAGAATATGTTGAGTGTAACTAAACCTAAAGCCAAATCCATTGCCGCTGAGTCAATTCCGACTCATAGCAACCCTAGAGGACAGAGGACAAGTGCCGCATAGGGTTTCCAATGAGCAGCTGGTGGATTTGAACTGCCGACCTTTTGATTAGCAGCCGTAGCTCTTACCCACTGCGCCACCAGGGTTCCTAAACAGAGACAAATTGATGCCTGTGCTCATAGTGACCTGGGAGACTAAAAAAAACAAACAAACAAACCAAACTTGTTACTGTCAAGTTGCTTCCAACTCACAGCAACCCTATAAGACAGAGTAGAACTGCCCCATAGGACAGAGCAGAACTGCTTCATAGGGTTTCCAAGGAGTAGCTGATAGATTCGAACTGCCGACCTTTTGGTTATCAGTCGAGCTCTTTAACCACTACACCGACCTGGGAGACTAAGTCTCGTCTATTCTGGAGTTCCTCCCTGTGCCAGTGTGGCATTACAAGTTTTCCACCAGGCATGAGATTTCTCAAGAGATTCCCCCCCTCACTGTTTCCTCACATGGCTTTCAATATGCTATGACTCCAGTACAGTTCTCCAGCTCCTGTCTTAGCTAACCAAGGACCTGACTTTGTTCTGTTCCTTGCCTTCTGTAACTGTGTGAGTCTGAGTAGAGGCCATCACCTGCAGAGCATCATGAACCTGCAATGAAAGCTTAGAATACCATGAAATACACTGAGCTTTAGGACGTTGCTTGTTCCACCATATTGGAAGAGAAAAAAGGGATCAAAAAAGGATGTTTCCTTGTTTCCTTAGTGTCTCAGTCAGGGTTTTCTAAGAAACAAAGCCAACAGTAATATATACAAATATCGTTGTCAGGTGGTGTCAAATCCAACTCACACCACCCCCAAGTGACAGAGTAGAACTGCCCCATAGAGTTTTCTAGGCTGTAATCTTTATGGGAGCCGATTGTCAGGTCTTTCTTCTGCAGAGCTGCTGGGTGGTTAGAACCACCAACCTTTTGGTTAACCATTGCACCATATACAGAGAGAGAGAGACAAAGAAAGGTTTATTTTAAGGATTGGCTCATGTAATTGTGGGGGGCTGGTAAATCCAAGATTTGTAGACAGTCTTGTGTCCTGGATTTGTGGGGGAGGGAGAAGAATTCTGGTAGACCATCTGTGTAGAATCTGGAGCCAGAATCCTCCCTCAGGAAACCTCCGGAGTTGCTCTTAAGGCCTTTAACTGACTGGATAAGGCCCACACACATTATGGATGATAATCTGCTCTGCCCAAGGCAAACTGATTTAATCACATGTTATGGACTGAATTGTGTCCCCCAAAAATGTGTGTCAACTTGGCTAGGCCATGATTCTCAGTATTGTGTGATTGTCCACCATTTTGTCATCTGATGTGATTTTCCTATACGTTGTAAGTCTTACCTCTATGATGTTGTTAATGAGGCAGGATTAGAGGCAGTTATGTTAATGAGACAGGAGTCCATCTACAAGATTAGGTTGTATCTTGAGTTAATCTCTTTTGAGATATAAAAGAGAGAAGCAAGCAGAGAGACAAGGGGACCTCATACCACCAAGAAAGAAGCTCCAGGAGCATAGTGCATCCTTTGGACCCAAGGTCCCTGCACTGAGAAGCTCCTAAACCAGGGGAAGATTGATGACAAGGACCTTCCCCCAGAGCCAACAGAAAGAGAAAGCTTTCCTCTGGAGCTGGCACCCTGAATTCAGACTTCTGGCCTCTCCCTGTGAGAGAATAAACTTGTTTTGTTAAAGCCATCCACTTGTAGTATTTCTGTTATAGCAGCACTAGATAACTAAGACAACATGTAATTACTTCATAACAGCAACTAGACTAGTGTTTGAATAAAGAACTGGGGCCCACTGCCTAGCCAAGTTGGCATGTAAAATTACACTTAGCTTATGTTTTGATGTGTAATTCTTATTTTCTTTCCCACATTATTCTAGGGAGAAAATCCATTATATTCGGACTGAGGGTAATCATGGGCTTGAAAAGTTGTCCTGTGATGCAGATCTAGTCATTTTACTGAGGTAAGGGGCTAAGCCTTACACATTTCTGAAATAGCATCAGGAAAAGCATCTTCACTGGGCAGTTCTGCAGCACAGCCCCAGTGAGAGGGGCAGGGATGGAAACATTCACTGTGGGTCCAATGGGGGTTCTAGTGGCTTCAACTGAAGTAGTGTTCTCAACCTTGTACCTCGTACCACCACGTTCTCTACATTTAAAACTAGCCTATCTACCCAAAACTAAAACCATTCCCGAGGTCAGCTCTTCAGACAAAGATGAGACTGGACCGTAGGACATAAAATGGTACTCGTGAAGAGTGTGCTTGTTAGCTCAAGTAGATACATGAGACCAAATGGGCAGCTCCTGTCCGGAGGGGAGATGAGAAGGCAGAGAGGGTCAGGAGCTGGCTGAATGGACACGGGAAATCAAGGGTGGAAAGGAGGAGTGTGCTGTCACAGTATAGGGAGAGCAATTAGGGTCACATAACAATGTATGTATAAATTTTTGTATGCGAGTCTAAATTGAATTGTAAACTTTCACTTAAAGCACAACAATAAAAAGAAGAAAAACTGGGCTATCCAGAGCTACATACAGTAACTGACAGAGACTTTGTCATAGGATTAATCAATGTTTGCAAAAACACTGAGAATTTGCAAGCTGGGATGTGCCTATCTTCTTACATGGCCCTTAAATCTGATTGCTTTTGTTGCTTTGTGAAAACTTAACTGCTATTCCCCCAATGCCTGAATACTTCCTCATGGACAGAGAACTAACTTTTTTTTTTTTCACTTTGCAGTCTCTTTGAGGAAGAGATCATGTCCTACGTCCCCCTGCAGGCTGCCTTCCACCCTGGGTACAGCTTCTCTCCCCGCTGTTCACCCTGTTCTTCACCTCAGAATTCCCCAGGTAACTTGGCTATCTGGCAAAGTACCTCCTGTAAATGTTCCTAGGTGGCACAAATGGTTAACATGTTCAACTGCTAGCCAAATGTTGGCAGTTCGAGTCCACACAGGTACCTTGGCAGAAAGGCCTGGTGATCTACTTCTGAAAAATCAGTCACTGAAAACCCTCCAGAGCATAGTTCTACTCTGACACATGGGGTTGCCATGAGTCCTGGTCAACTCCACAGCAACTGGATTGCTGGTTTAAGTGGCCGGCCACCTGTGTTTCCACAGACGAAGGTGAAGTGAAGGGGAGGTGTAAGTTGTACGTGTGTTCTCCTTCCCTTCCTCCTTCCCTGTCTCAGTCTTATGGTCAGAAACACACTGTCTAAATCAAGGGTCAACACACTTCTGCCTGCTTTTATATGGCCCCCAAGCTAAGCATGGATTTTACATTTTTAGTTGTTGAAAAAAAAAAGCAAAATAAGAACAATATAACATGGCATGTAAAATTATATGAAATTCAAATTTTGGTGTCCTTAACAAAAAGTTGTATTGCATCCTAACCACACCAGTTCATTCATGTGTCTCTGGCTGCTTTTCTGCTACAACAGCGGAGTTGAGTAAAATATTTATCATCTGGCCCTTTAGTATGCTGACCCCTGTCCAAAATTGCTACTGCACTCCAAAAGCACTCTTCACACATTTAAATGGAAGAGTAATTTCTGAAACATTCTACCTTGCGACTCAGAATTTTATTTGATACAATTTTGGTAGCTTTTTCTTAAGCTGCAAAGGGGAGCAGGCATGGTTGTGGGACCACCACAATGTGCCCATGAAGATTTCAACTGTTTTCTTCCTTGACGTGAAACTGTTCCCCTTAAGTTTACTTTATATATTAGAATAAATTACACATGATATAAAAAATTCTTTTAGGTATTTCCCATTCCAAATAAGGGAGTATATGCTGAATCGTTTAGGGAAAAATGAAGATTTTATTTCCTGGATGGATCAAGATTATTACCTTAGGTCAAATCCGTCTGATCCAGATATTGGAGAGTTTTCCCCCAATTGTTTGGCTTGTGTTATTATGTTGTTGTAAGTCTCTCTGGTAAACCCACATTTCCTTTATAACTAAAGCTCAAAATGTTTAAAATGAAAGAGGTTAATTTGGAAAATCTACTAACTCTATCTCACAACCTCTAGAGTTAGGGTTCAAGCCTGGCTTTTGAAGCCAGTGGGAAAATTCAGAAAAGAAACAGAATTGAGCAATATGCTAAATATTCTGTCCTTCAGGAGGGGTGGCGCCCTCAGAATTAGTATCGTCCAGTGTTGCCATATGTCTCTAAAACTGGAATATCTTTTATTTTGGTTCCTCCCTGTCCTATCATTCAGAACTGCCTTTTAGAGGTAATTTACTAATTGCTAAAATCTCTTTTTTAAGGCAGTATCTCCTTGTTGTCACTTCCCCCAAGCAAGTATACCAAAGGCAATATTAATGAAATGCTAATGCATGAGGCCTCTGACTCCAACAAAATTAGGATCCCATTGCCTGGGAAATGGAAGACCAGGGGCTTCGTCAGAGCCAACATTAGGACAGTCAGACGTTTCCCATGTGCACAGGGTGAACCACTTTTGGGGAGCAAAGCCTTCTGTTTAGGGGAGCTGCTGGTTTGTATGATCATCTGCCGTTTTTTTTATGGAGATGGTCCCAGCCTGATAAGATGTCTACACTTTCTCCAAAGCCTTTGTTAGTAGAGCATAATTGTAGCATTATTACATGGAGAGATATCATACTGCAAATAGAGAAATAAGAGAATAATGAGTTATCTGCTAAACAAGAATTATTTGATAATAACTTTTATAAAAGGAATCAGTTTTCCTGATACAGACATTATTGATGTGCTGAATCCAAACCATCATTCAATCCATTTTGTCAAAGGGATTAATTCTTTATTCTCCAGATTTAACCACAGAGTCCTAGATTAACTAATCCAAATATTTTGATAGTGATTTTATAATTCTCCTTATCCTGGACTTTTATAGCATTTAAACGGATGCTACAGAGATGGTTAATCATAGAAGCTTATGCAAAAGTATTTTTGCAAAGCATTAATTATTAGAAAATAATTATTAGAAGTAATATTATAATAATATAATATTAAGAAGTATATTATTAATTAATAATATAATATTAATAATTATTTTTAATAATATTGTTAATGAAATAATTATAGTGAAGCCAATAGGGATAGTGGTAGTAGGACCCATAGTAAAAGTTGTAACATTATAAAATATAATATAGTTGACAAAAAATTCATACATGCATTTATAGCCTTGTACAGGCACCTGTGTGCCATAATGGAAACCTGGCATTCCATGGAGGGCACATCTTGTTTTCAATGGTGGCTATTGGTCCCCTCACACCCCAGGTCCTGCAGGACCAAAGGGGTGGCTGGTGTTCTCCCTGCTTCCTTGCTTTCACCACTCAGCTGTCTCACCTCTCTTCCTCTCTCCTGGTTGCTGTCATCTACTAGGTTAGTTACCTATTACTGCTGTAACAGAAATACCACAAGTGGGTGGCTTTAAAGAACAGAAATTTATTTTCTCACAATTCAGAAGGCTGAAAGTCCAAGTTCAGGGCGTGGGTCTAGGGGGAGGTCCTTCCTTGTCTGTTTCAGTTTCCAGCAGCTGCCAGCATCTGTTTCCACCGTCTGTCTTCCTTTTCCCCCCGTGTGTGTCTCAGTATCTACTCTGCTGTGTTTATAGGGATTACAGTAGAGAGTTCTGGACAGAGCTGGAGAAAAATGTAGAGCAAAATTCAAACCCACAAAAAAAGACCAGACTTACTGGTCTGACAGAGACTGGAGAAACCTGGAGAGTATGGCCCCTGGACACCTTTTTAGCTCAGGAATAAAGTCACTCCTGAGGTTCACCCTTCAGCCAAAGATTAGATGGACCCATAAAACAAACAATAATACACATAGCTCAACCACGTGTAGGAGACTAAATGTACACACCGGCCCAGCGGCAAGGACAAGAAGGCAGGAGGGGACAGGAAAGCTATATGAATGGAAATGGGGAACTCAAGGTGGAGAAAGGGAGAGCATTGACATGTTGCGAGGTTGGCAATCAATGCTATAAAACAATATGTGTATTAATTGTTTAATGAGAAACTAATTTGCTCTGTAAACCTTCATCTAAAGCACAATAAACTCCCCTCTTCCCCCAAAAAAGAAGTGATTAGTTTTAGGACCCATCCTACACTAGTATCACCTAATTAACATAACAAAACAAAAGCCCCATTTTCAAACAAGGGTATATTTCCAGGTACAGGTGCAAGGATTTCAACATATATTTTGAGCATATATTTGGTTAATTTTAGGAAATAGATCTCCAGGCCTTTCTTCCTGGTCCCTCTTAGTCTGGAAGCTCCACTGAAACCTGTTCTGCATCATAGCAACACACAAACCTCCACTGACAGATAAATGGTGGCTGAACATGAGGTGCATTGGCTGGGAATCAAACCCTGGTCTTCACATGGAAGGCAAGAATTCTGTCACTGAACCACCACTGCCCTCCAGATCATTGATTATAAATTAGCTATCTCTCTCCTCAGTAAAGAACACCCAAAAGACGTTCTATTGCATTTCTCTGGAAAACTTACTGTCTACTAGTATTTCAAGTTTTCTTCTCCCATCAAACTTCCAACGCCCTGTGTCGCTTCCTCTGTCCTAGCAAATGACCCCCCTTCTATCTTTGCTGAGAAAGTTGAAGCCATACAGGAGAAACTTTTTCCAGTGCTGCTAGCAAACCTACAAGCTTACCAAACCTGTGCCCATCCCCCTTCACACCTGTACAGTAGAGGAGGTGCCTTCACTAGGGTCGCTATGACATGTGGTTACCCAATCCAATGAGAATTCTTGGGGCTCCTCCTGACCTTTCTGCGGCATTTAACAGTATTGACTCTCTCCTCCTTAAGTGCCCTCTTCAGTTAGCTTCTGTGACACCACTCTAGGCATTTCATCTACTTTTCTGGCCGTGTTTTCAGGCTCATTCTTCTCTTCCTACCATCTCCAAGGCTCAGTCCTAGGTTTTCTTCTTTTCTCCCTCAAACTATGCCTCTCTCCAATCAAACACTCAAAGGCACTGCCATAGAAGGGCAAACTCATGACCTTCCTCCACAGATTTGTTTTTCCAGTGATCCCTATCTCGTGAATGTCACTACAGTCCATTTAGTTAGAAAAATCAAAAACCTACCTCTCCTTCACTACCTACACACAATCCATTGCTTCCTAAATAAATCTGCAATCTGTCCACTTCTCCCCATCACCACTGGCACCATTCTAGTCGAGTCTGAGCTCCCTAAATTCCCCCAGCCCTCTTCATTTTTTTTCTTTCTACTGCAGAAAAATTGGTGTCATAACTCAAGTCACATCACATCAGCCCCCATATAATGGTTTCCTATTTGCCTCTTAAGATAGAACAGAAATTCTTAGCAAAGTGCACCTTATCCTGCTTTGTATCAGTCTGCCCTTCACACCCTTTCCTCCAAACAAATTACAACACCATGTCCCATTCTGCCACAGGACCTTTGCACATGTTGATCCTCTACCTGGATTGCTCTTGTTCCTGCTCATCTCTTCTTTTAGTTAAAGAGAAGCCTTCAGTCTAGTTCACACCTACTCATTCTTCAGATCTTCCTCAGGGAAGCCTTCCTATACTTGGCCAAGTGTTCTGTGTCTCAAAGAACTGGATTCCTTTCTTTCATGAGTATCAATTATCTCAGCTTGTAATTATATAGCTATTTCTTGCTATTGTACACTAACTGATAAACTGTGAGTTTATCAGTACCCGTCTTCCCTAGATTATAAGCTCAGTACCTGGATTATAAAAAAAAAACAAAAAACCGTTGCCGTCAAGTTGATTCCGACTCACAGCGACAGTGGGTAACTGTTATTTTTATTATTGTAAATTTTATTATTACTATTACTTATTGCTATTATAATTCTTAATTTTCTGATGCAAGGTAATCTAATATAAACCCCTTAACACTCTAGGCCCTAATGGACAGATATGTTTCATATCAGCATAATGACAGAATATGTTAAACACATATATTACAGTTCTAGTTTCCATATTATAGTTACAATTTACTTATATTTACAGCAAATTGCAAGAAAAGCTCAGTATAGTTTGGTTTGTACTAATTGTTTTAGATTATCTAAGTATAATTAAATCAAAAACACTGTTCACCCGCATTTTTAAGATAAATACAGCTTGCAATAACTGGAGTGGAAGACATAAATATTTGTTCCCATCAGAATTTATTTTTCTCTTGATTATATTATTTCTGTTTATTATAAAAGTAACTGAGGGAGCGATGGAAATTAGGGGACACATCTTGGAGAAGAAAAATATGAAGACGCAGGAATGTGCCTCTGGTCAGCTCTTCCCTCTACCGTCGCTCCAATAAAAAGCTGCCACGTGCTTTTCTCTGCAGGCTTACAGAGAGCCAGTGCAAGAGCCCCTTCACCATACCGGAGAGACTTTGAAGCCAAGCTCCGAAATTTCTACCGGAAGCTGGAAGCCAAAGGATTTGGTCAGGGTCCAGGGAAAATTAAGTGAGTGCTGCAGTGCTTGGCACAAGATTCCGATGGTAGAGTTTTCTATCTCATTCTCCCCTGTACCTTTGTAGTAGTTTTTAGAGATTGGATACCCTGCTGTGGTAGCAGCTGTGCTCATGGAAAGGAGAAAGGAAGTTAGGAAGTTGGAAAGAAAGAAGAAAGGAAGTTAAGAAACTGAATGGGAGGCAGGAAGGTAAGGGGGAAGAAGGAGAGAGAGAAAGAAGAGTAGATTTCAGACAGAAGTATGTATAAAATCAATGACAGACCTTTTTAGAGAACAGGGAAGCATAAACCAAATAAAAAATCTTATATTTCTCTCCATTTTATTCTCGGGACAAAATTTAACTCATTAGTCAAATCCATGGACTCTTTGTAACTTTTTAATCAAAGTCCAAGTAAAAAGCTGTTCATTGTTTCCCTTCTGAGTTCGTTGTTCTCATGTGTAAGTAAGTGTCAAACCTGAATTTAGGAATCCAGCTTAAGAGACGTGCCTAGGAATTGATAAAAAAGAATTTTAAATGTAGTCCAATATGATGGAATCATCCAACTGTAAAAGTATACATGTTTTCCTTGTGGTCCCAATGTTGGAAAAGATTGTTAAAAAATAAGTCCCTTGCTGACTCAACGTCTTGCCCTTCCGTCTCTTGTTGAACACTCGCTGCTCACATAGAACGCAGCCACTGCTCATAGCCCATGTTGCTTCTTCTCCCTCCTAGGCTCATTATTCGTCGGGACCACTTGTTGGAGGGGACCTTCAATCAGGTGATGGCCTATTCCCGGAAAGAGCTCCAGCGGAACAAGCTCTATGTCACCTTTGTTGGCGAGGAGGGGTGAGGTGCCAGCCATTTTACGCAGACACCTGGGTGGGAGCAGACCAGAGACCGGGTATCACAGATGATTTTTTTCGAGAAGGAACAGAGTGGTAGCTCTAAACCTTTTGCCCAAGGTGATTCTGTTCATGCCCTCCGAGGAGGTCTTTCTCTCTCCAGGTATTTTCAAGCTTTAGGTTTCAGGTTCTTCCAAACACTAAGATTATCGGCATATACTAGAGTCTGAGACCACATGTCCAAAGAGTAAGCCAAAAACCCAGCCTGAAATCACTGGATTTTTATTTTTTTCAGTAAAGATACCCTTCTGAGTATCTAATCAAGAAAACTCTTCCCCTCTAAAATGCACGTATACAACTACATATCAAAATTTTCATATAATTTCAGTGGTTTCCTAGAAAATATCTCAACTGTGAAAGGCAAACTCTCCAGGAGGGTACATCAGAATGAGCTTTGAAGCTTTTTCAGTTCATAAACAGACACACACACATACACCCAGTATCACGGAAAATTTTTTTACGCCCCCCACATGCACACCCAAGTCCCTGTTTTTGGTGGGCCAGCTGTGTGTTTTATCCCCTACATGTGATGTGGTTGAAAAAAAAGGCTAAGGAACACTGACGGGGTGAGAGCCCATTCATGGACATTCTCCAGGCACATCCTGAGCTTCCTGGGCCTCTGCTTCCTTTGCAGCCTGGACTACAGTGGTCCCTCTCGAGAGTTCTTCTTCCTGCTATCCCAGGAGCTCTTCAACCCTTACTATGGGCTCTTTGAGTACTCTGCAAATGACACTTACACGGTGCAGATCAGCCCCATGTCTGCGTTTGTGGAGAACCACCTTGAATGGTAAGACTTAGTTTTTGCTTTCTTACGTTTGAAATTTCTAGTGTTTCTGAGTCAGAAGTCAGCAGCATTTCTTGAGGGCTGCTGTGTTCAGAGCAGTGGACAGAATATCAGGAGAGGTATTGAGAGGATAGTGCAGCACCGGGCAGGGTTTTGTTCTGTTGTGCATAGGGTCGCTATGAGTTGGAACCGACTCGACAGCACCTAACAACAACAACAATTGAGAGTGAATGACAAAGCTCTAGGAGGAAGATTTCTGTTAGGCTTCATCCAGAATACAAAAAAAATGACTACAGACACTAATATGTCAAGTGCAAATTGATATAAGATAGAATAATTGCCTGCTGAGAGAACAATAAGGTAAGTAGGTATAATTGGTGAATATTGATAATGCCACTAAAATCGCAAGGGGCTTTTTGGAGCACTCAGGGCTTTGAACTGTTTTGACCTTGGACCAATGGCTTTGACCTTGGACTTGATTCGAAGTCAAGTCATGGGAGAAGAAGGGATCATTCAGAGCTTGGGCAGACACCAGGATCAGCTCCTACATCTTACTGTAAAATAAGGCTACTAGGTCAGGTGATTCCTAAGCACCCTTCTGACTCTAAAACCCAATCTCTCTTTGGTCATCCCCCATTGAGACATTCGATTACTATTTACTGATATATGTAAGAAGATATGTATTGGTCAATTGTGTGCAATTTTGTGGGTGATACTGCACATGTAGGTGTTAGAAGTCTCCAGGCAGCTGCTCAAGACATCAAGGATGCAGCCACTTTTCAGTTCCATCACCATGACACGTGGTTGGAAAATTACCCCTGCTGTCATTGCAGGAGCCCCTGCTGTGAAAAGGAAAATGAGTCCTGGAGACTACTCATGTGGGTTCTTATCTGAACTTGTTTATTATAATGTGTTGCTGGTGAGGGGAGCTTCTGGGTGGTACCTGGCATCTGCTGGGCTTACAGCCCAAGTCCTCATACTTAGGTTGTACAACATCAGTGTAGCCCACCCTTGTGTGATGCTTGCAGGTACTGCACATGCCCTCTCTCTCCAGACACCCACTTGACTCTGAAGTTCTTGATCTGGGACAAGAGTGTGTCTACATCAAGCATTTGCCATAAACTCTGAAACAAAAATCAGCTTTCATCTCTCCCTTTCCCTGTAACTTATCAATAAGAAGATGACAGAGCCTGTGAGGCAAAAACACAGGCAGTGGGGAGCTGGAGCAGCAAGTTGTCATGGAAGGGGTTTGTGAACCTGAAAACTGAATGGCAGCTGTCACTGAGGTCACATCCAGGCAGGCTCCATCCCAGCAGTAGAGAGAGCTACAGCCCATGACATAAGAATATATATGTGCACAGATTGTACATAATGGAATTCCTCAATCCTCTCTTTGTGCACATGACTGAACTATCTTTTGCTTTTAATTTGTTGTTGGTATGCTTTTTCATTAATGGAATGCGTCCTGAATCATTGAGTGTGCCTGAATTTTTGGTAGGTAAATGTATTTTGATATATATTATGTGGTACACAAATGTCCCTCTGGTCTTCTGGGGGTAGGATTGTTGGGATGAGGCAAGAAAAAAATCATGTTATCTTAGCAGTTTATTTTATTTGGTAAAACTTTTCAAGACATGAGATAACTCATAAAGGCACCTTGCAATGGCTGCTCATAATTGTGGTTTGTCTCCATCTTCTTAGTGCTGCAGCCACTCCATTGCCTCCCATATCCCTTGGCAGGTGCATACAATATACGGTGCCTGAAAATGAGGTATTCATGCAAACATGGAATCATTGTGAGAAATGCAGCTTCCAAATAACACACAAGAAACAGGAAATATACTTACAAGGAAAAAAATGTTTTGGATAATCATACCCGCAGGATGCACCACATAATACAATACCCTGTAAAAACAGTAATTTGTGGCACACACCTGTTTCTTCCATTTCAAACAGTTATACAGGTCTCCACCTGCCGGCAGCACATACTGTCAGTGGGACAGCTGCTTCCCAACAAACCCAAGAGGCAGAAAATGTAGGTGGGTACTCTGTGTCCCACGGGTCATGAAAGGGTGACATGGTGTCTTGGAGACTGTGAATTGGAGTCAGCCATCCATAAAGAAATATTCATCAAATATCATCACATACGGAACCATTCTAGGTATGGTGGTGAATACATTCATTAATTTAACAATTATAATTGAAGTGTATATTATGTGCTGAGAGGATACAAAGATGAAAGGATCAAGGTTTCTTCCCTCAAGGAGCAGTAGTGGGGGTACATGTGAGTAAGCCAACATTTACAATTATTTTTGCTGTTGTTAGTTGCTTTGAATCAGCTCCAACCCTTGGTGACTTTATGCATAACAGAACAAAACGTTGCCCAGTCCTGCACCATCTTCATGATCTTTAGTATGTTTGAGTCCATTGTTGCAGCTATTGTGACAATCTATCTCCTTGAGGGTTTCCCTTCTTCTCACTGACCCTCTACTTTACCAAACAAGATACCCTTTTCTAGAGATTATTGTTCCTGAGCGCGTGTCAGAAATAAGTGAGTTGAAGTCTTGCCATCCTCACTAAGGAGCATTCAGGTTATATTTTTTCTGAGACTGCTTTGATTCTTCTGGGGGTCCACAGTAGAGTCAATATTCTTTGCCAACACCACAATTCAAGTGCATCAGTTCTTCCTCAGTCTTCCTTTTTCATTGTCCAGATTTTGCATGCATATGAGCCGATTGAAAGAGCATGGCTTGAGTCAGGTGCACCTTAGTCATCAAAGTGACATCTTTACTCTTTAAAAACATAAAAGAGATCATTTGCTCTGCATCCATTATACATATGTATGTATATGTGTATGCATGTATGTATTAGTGTTAGATAAATATATAAAACTTAGAATTGTATTTAATCACAAAGAAAAGATATCTCACTGGGCCCATGGTGGGGAGAGGAGAGTGAAGTCAGTGAATCTTACAAAGACAGGGAGAAAAGACATGTCAAGGAGCCAAAACCAGAGATAAGAATATAAAGGCATGAGAGGGAATGGAGTTTCAGCAGGCAGTGAAGGCTGATCAGAGCAGAGTGTAGCCTCCGAGATCATGTTGGAAAGTAAGGCAGGAGATGGAGGTGGGAGTCAGTCAGCATGTACGTATCCTCTATACAGGATGTTATGATGGGATTTACGTTTTTAAAATTAAATCTTACTGCTATGTGGAGAATAAATTTGAGGAGGTGAGACTGGAAGCAGTGAGACCAGTTACAAGACTGTTGCTGTATTGAGGACAGAGATGAAGAAAGACAACACCAAGGTAAAGTCAATGTCTAAGGAGAGGAAGGCACTGAATTTAGGGACATCTCAGAAGGAGAAGACATTGACCTAGTTGGTTCACTGACTGAATGGTAAAGTGAGAGACAGAGAGGAATGTAGAATAAATCTGAGGTTTCTGATTGCATAATGAGGTGGGGGTTATGTGACATAGAACACATTTAGAGGAAAGATGAGAAATTCACTCTTTGACCTGTAGAGTTTGCAGCTTCTGTGATAAATAGGTTGATAGTATTTGATGTTAGGTTGATATATTTACATGCAACTGGAATATGGACCTGGTTAGTGGGAGAGTGCTGGGCTAGAAATTGAGAATTGGGAGACACCAACATAGGGCAAGTCAAGTTGTGGGAGGAGATGGGACCACCCAGAGCTCATGCAGACAGTGAGAAGAGCCGAGGCCCATGGAGGAGCTCTGGACCACACTGATGAGTGAGGGCTGGGCAGAGCAGGATCGAGGAGGGAAGCTATGAAGGATTGGCCAGACGGAGTATAATGAGAGAAGGAACCGGGCCTAGAGGGAGAAGGAGGTCCTCAGAAAAAGACTAGTGTGAGTGACAGGAGACAGACGTGAACAGGCCGGCCAGAGGTGGTGTGGAAGCCACAGAAGTATAGAATGAGGTCTCTAGGGGTTCAGAACAAAGGACTGGGAGGATGAAGCTTAGAGCATCTAGGGAGGAAGAGTGTCCAAGAATTAGATGTCATGCTCTGGACGGTAGCAGAGGACAGCAGGGGTAAGCACCATGGTGGGGTAAACAGAACTCAACGCCCTGAAGGAAACTTGAAAAAGAGCACTTCTCAATGCAGACACAAAATAGGGCCACAGGTGAAGTCCTATTGGAAAGTCTCAGAAGACACTCTGCATTTGTGGGCTGCGCTGTATTGCACCACCTACTTGAGCACGGCCTCAGGTCCCTTTGCATTAGTTAGCGTACCTCGCCAGCTGCCCCGCACCCACCCCTCACCCACCCTTCACCCTGGTTTTGCTGCCCCCCACCCATCTCTGGCTGCATAAGTACATCAGTTAGACTTTACCGCACTGGGGAAGGAACTTAAGTGATACCGGGCTATGGGAAGAATTGACAAAGTCCTCTGGATGGATCCCTTATAAAGATCAAGGGCTCAAAAACGCCTGCCCTCTAGGCACTAGTTAACTGCTATCTTCCTATGGCTTGAAGACTTCACCCTCAGGCAGCATGCTGCCTTTGATCCCCTGAAGCACCCACTCATGCTGAGGACACTTACTAGTATCCCATAAACAAAATCGCAGGTAACTCTGAAACAACTAGCAATCTAAACAGAGCTTTTTCAATGAGTCTCCTTTCAGTGTTAAGGTTGAATGTGAATTGCTGTGAAGTGGGCAGGGGGCCTCTCCTCTTGTTTGACAGCTCTGCCTCTGAACAGTTCTGTCTCCCAGAGTCATCAGCGCTTGGAAAAGTCTAGAATGCAGAACAAGCACAGCCCTCCAGAGGGCGCTCATCAAAAGCTAACTCTGATCAGCATCAGATTGGATCATTAGGGGAGATGCTGTTCTGTTGGCAATTGCAGCCATGGCTGAGTGAACTTGAAGTTGCCTGCTCAGAGCCTTCTTTAGCTTTGAACAAGAAGCCCTTGTTGGACTTAGGGGGTCTTAACCAAACAGTCGGGACAGTAGTCGTTCAGTGGTAGAATTCTCACCTTTCACGCAGGATACCCAGGTTCAACTCCCAGCCAACCCACCTTATGCACAGCCACCACCCGTCTGTGGTGGGTTACGTGTTGCTATGATGTCAAACAGGTTTCAGAGGAGCTTTCAGACTAAGATGGACTAGGAAGAAAGGCTTGACCATCTACTTCCAAAAATCAGTCAGTGAAAACCCTGTGGATCATAGCAGTCTGATGTGCAATCAATCATGGGGATGGCACAGGATTGGGCAGCATTTTGTTACATTGTCCATGGAGTCACCATGACTCGGACCGACTTGATGGCAGCTAACAACAACCAACAGCAATGCCAGACTTATTCCACTTGTTCATTTCCCTACTAGCATCCATCTTTGTGCCTTGGGGCAAGTGGTTTTACAAAGAATGCTTGCAGGTTTTGCATTTTCATTGCCCCTGCTGGTGTAGTGGTTAAGAGTTCCGCTGCTAACCAAAAGGTCAGCGGTTTGAATCCACCAGCTGCTCTTTGGAAACCCTATGGAACAGTTCTACTCTGTCCTATAGGGTTGCTATGAGTCCAAATCGACTCGACGGCAACGAGTATGTGCTTATCAGGAGCCCTGGTGGCACAGTGGTTAAGCGTTAAGCTGCTAACCAAAATGTTGGCAGTTCGGATCCACCAGCTACTCCCTGGAAACCCTATGGGGCAGTTCTACTCTGTCCTAACGGGTCACTAGGGATTGGAATTGATTCGACAGCAATAGGGTTTGGTCTTTTGTTTGTCTAGTTTTTGGTTTATGTGCCTGTCAAGCTCTTTGATGAGCATTTTGTGAAGGGCACCTGGAAGGGCTCAGAAATGTATGAAGTCTGCTCTGTGTATTGTACTAAATGTTGGCAGCAGACAGGTCTGCCCTGCCTGCCTGAAGATCTTGTCCCCTTTGCTCCTGCGGCTGGGAAGTGGATGGCACTGAGGAAGCCAGAATCACGGGTTCTCAAATCACATCTCCCACGCCACTCGCTGCAAGTAGATGCCATTTAACGTTGGCAGGGTGGACTTGTTTGCAGATGATCTCAGATCTCGTGGGCATGGCCCTCCTTCCTTCCTCGGTCCACAGGGCACTTTATCACACGATTCACTTGGGCTGCCAGGAAGATGACAATTATTATAACCTGAATAACACTAAAGAAAACAGAGGAACCAGAAGATTAAAGGGCTTATTATGGCCACAGCCTTGACTTTGTAAAGCTGGAAATTTAAGAACAGCAGAGATCCCTGGACCACAGGACAAGCCAGGACAGGATTCAGCATGGGAGAGGGAGGGAGATGTGTTTACTAACACCCACTCCCTGCCCACCTCTTCTCTTCACGTTGGAAACCAGCACCACAGACCAGAAATAAATGTTGAACAAGCTGGTCAGCTGTAAAGGAGTAACCAATACTCAGGATCGAAAACATTACTTGGCTGTGGCTGGAGGAGGCCTCTTGACACTAGTCATTTTGATATTTTTTTTATTATTATTATTTTGGTGCTTGGTCTTTCACAGCCTTCTTCTTTGTCCCATACTCTTACTAGTTTTGTCTGACTTCCCCTCTAGGAAATAAGCTCTAGGAGAACAGAGATTGGTCTATCTTGTTTTACTCTAGCACAATGCCTGATGCTTAAAGTTGTTCAATAAAAATATTTTATTGAATGTTCAGTGTATAAAATAAAAAAAAAAACCTGTTGCCATCAAGTCGATTCCAACTCATAGCAACCCTATAGGACAGAGTAGAACTGCCCTATGGTTTCCAAGGAGCAGCTGGTGGATTCGAACTGCCAACCGTATGGTTAGCAGCTGAGCTCTTAACCATTATGCCACCGGGGCTCCACTGTATATATAAATGAGTATCACTCCACAAATCACACTTTGGGTGAGGGCTGTTAAAATAAATAGAGCGCTCATTCCTTCCATCTGCAATAAATTGCTCAACGTTCACACTTTTCTTTTTCTTCTGGTTGTAAAGTCCTGGTGAGGTCAGGGATGGGTGATGGAGAGCCAGCAATGTTTTTAGAGCTGAGGAATGTCCTGATCAGATCTGTATTTTAGAAAGTCAGCTCTGGTTACAAGCAGACTATGAACTGGAGTGGGTAATGGGGTGTCATTTAAGAGGCTATTGAAATAGTTCTTGGAAAAGAGGATAAAGAATTGAACTTAGGCAGAAATAGTGGGAATGTAAAGATATTTCAGAAGAAGAATAAACAAATAAACAAAACTTGGTGATTAATTATAGATAGAGGGGGTTAAGTACTAACAAAAAATGAATAGTTTAAAATGATATTGGTAACCACTTGAAATTCTACAAAAATACCTATCAGTGCAAAGACAATGCTGTATCAGTCTACCATTCCTTCTTTTTGTAGGACCCTCCCTCTATTTTAAATAGCACTTCTTTATAATCTAAATGAGCCAGATTATAGAGGCCATAGCCCCAGATGCTGTGAGATTTGTCATGTCAACATTTTTTAATATTTGCTAAAACTTTGTGCTATTGGAAATTTTCTATTTGCTACAAAATGATGTATATCAAAATACCAGGCAAAAATGCTCATATATATTTTGAATGGAGGCATAAACAACAAAACTATAAATGACATGTAAAAAGCTCCAAACTTAGTTTTATGTCTAACACAAAGTGTAAGTGATGCAAAATGCATATAATTTTACATTATTATGCTTATTGATAGGAAAGATTCACATTTCAGTTCAAACTTTCTCTTCTCCAGAAGGCTTTCCTGACCACTCAATATAAAGTCCACCACGTGTCTGTCAGTTTTTAGTACTGTGGTGGCTTGTATGTTGCTGTGATACTGGAAGCTTTGCCACCGATATTTCAAATACCAGCAGGGTCACTCTTGGTGGACAGATTTCAGCTGAACTTCTAGACTAAGACAGACTAGGAAGAAGGATCTGGCAGTCTACTTCTGAAAAAATTGGCCAGTGAAAACCTTATGAATAGCAGCAGACCATTGTCTGATATAGTGCCAGAAAATGAGCCCTTCAGGTTGGACGATACTCAAAATATAAAATATAAAGCAGAGCATCTACTAATAACTCTCCATCTTAACACCCTTTTTGACTATATTGATAGCATTTATCACCATCTGAAATATAATGTACTTATATGGTGTATTTATAACTCATTTTTATTTTATTATTTTTAATAATTTATTTTTTATTGTTGTTGAAAATGTACACAGCAAAACATATACCAATTCAACAATTTCTACATGTACAATTCCATGACATTGATTACATTCATCAAGTTATGCAACCATTCTCACCCTCTGTTTCTGAGTTATTCCTCCACTATTAACAGGAACTCACTGCCCTCTAAGTTTCTTCTTTAACCTTTTAATTTGCTGTTGTCGATTTGATCCCATATACATAGTTCTTTAAAAGAACACAATGCTCAAGGCAGACCAAAAAAAAAAAAAAAAAAAAAAAAACCAAACCCACCAAACCAATTCCGACTTACAGCGACCCTATAGGACAGAGTAGAACTGCCCCATTGGGTTTCCAAGGAGTAGCTGGTGGATCCGAACTACCGAGCTTTGAGAAGTCACTTTTTAGAAAAATGTCAATGTGACAAGAATTTTCAGAAACTAGTTTTCAATCTGACATTAACTGTTTAATCAGTTTCTATGCAACCACCAGAGCCCTTGGGTGGCACAAACAGCTAGCAATCAAATGGTTGGAGGCTTGAATTCACCCAGAGGCACCTTGGAAGAAATCTACTTCCAAAAAGTTAGCCACTGAAAACCCTATGGAGAACAGTTCTACTCTGACACAAGTGGGGTCGCCATGAGTCATAATCTATTTGATGGCAACTGGTTTGGCTTGGTTTATGCAGCCACCAGAAGGTGCATGTCACTGATCATGACAGTCTAGCCTGACCAGTGTTACAACCAGAAATTTTAGGACCTTTCAAACCAAAATCTCAACGTTCACACAAAGGGCCCTTGGCCCTTTGCTAACTGCAAAATAAACAGACCTCCCTCTCCTTCTGCCCTGCCCCGGCCTCTCACCCTTTCCAAGCAGACACTACTTGGTGTTAAGAGTCTTCTGCTTTCAGGTCTTTAGCAAGGAGAGTGGGAGGAGGAGGGAGGCTACTTAGAGCATGTTTAGATTTTGGCCAAGTGGGTATTAGTGTAATTGTAGAGTTTTATGGAACCTAAAATGTCCTGGATAACACATTTTAAATATCCCTTGCTACATCTGCAGTCTTGAATTAGTAGATAGAAACCACACTATTGTGAGACCCCACTGAATGTCTTGTGGCCCTTCAAGGGCCAAGGGCCTCTCCTGATAAGAGCTTGGTGATAATGTGTGTACTTTTGATTTGAATTAAGGATCAGATAAGCTCCTCTACCCTCACCTACCCCAACAATAGTACGTGGATCCTTTCATAGACACCTGCAAGAGCTTTGCTGATCTCATCTCTGGCTAAAGCTGAATAGTCTTCCTAGTAATACCCTAGAGAAGCTGTGGAGCATAAATTAGTTTAGAAAGCATCATAAAAAGGTACCTGACCAGCTGTGACTATGTCCATCTTGTCCATTTCTTGACCCAATTTTCTTCAGAACTTGTGAGAAACTTCCAGTAAAGTTTTCAAAACCATTAGAGACAGTGCTTTATTAGTTATCTATTGTTGCTGTAACACAGATACCACAAGTGGATGGCTTTAAAGAACAGAAAGACATTTGCTCACAGTTCTGAAGGCTTGAAGTCAAAATCAGTCTCCATTGTGTCAATTCTTGCCTTGTAGGTAGGTAGTCACAGGCATTCCTTGGCGATCCTTGGCCTGTAGATGGCGCTCGCGTGGTATCTGTCTTCCTCCATGTGTGTATCTCTGTGTCCTGGTTTTTTTATAACTCAAAAGTGATTAGGTTTGGGATACACCATAAACTGGTATGAGCACATTAACATAACAAAAGAAAAACCAAACAGGATCACATCCACAGGTATACCTACTATTCATTGCCATCAAGTCAATGCCAACTCATAGCAATCCTTGTAGGACAGAGTAGAACTGCCCTATAGGGCTTCCAAGGATATAAATCTTTACAGAAGCAGATGGCCATATCTTTCTCCACAGGTACAAGGGCCAGGAATTCAACACATGATTTTTGAAGGGACACAATTCAATTTTTAACAAGTACTGTTTTTGAACACTTTCATTTTTAGATTAGAGGTTTTTGCAAGTGTGACAATAGTAATAAAATTGTATAATAAAAAGTAATAATAATAAAAGCTAACGTTTTTAAAAGGAGCCCTGGTGGCACAGTGGCTAAGCACTTGGCTGCTAAATGAAAGGTTGACAGGTCGAACCCACCAGCCACTCCGTGGGAGAAAGGTGCTGCAGTCTGCTTCTGTAAAGATTACGGCCTTGGATACCCTTTGGAGCAGTTCTGCTCTGTCATATAGGGTCACTATGAGTCAGAATCAACTCAATGGAAATGGGTTTGGTTTTTTGTTTTTTAATGTTTTTAAACACTGTGCTAAGCAGTTTACAGTCATAATTTTTACCTGAAAAAGTCTTCACCAAATTAGTTTTTAAGGTAGTATGCACTGTTAAATAGATTCTGCACCCCAGAGATCCTCTGTTTCTATAATATAGTAAGTTAATAAATTCTCCTGCGATGTGGTTGTTGAATAAATTATTAAAGTAAACAAGGAGCTGGGATTGTCTTACAACATTACTTCAAGACCCATCACTTCTCTTATACTGAGTAGTCTCTGATTACACTTTTTAACAAATTTAAATGAACAGTGACTTTCCTCATAAAGGTGATTTACTATTTGTCTGTAAAGGATCTTGCAGCTTCTAATTTCTTTCTCCTTAAAGGGTATGAGATACTGAGTATAAACCGTATGAGATACTGCGATAAAGGTTATTAGAAGGAGCAAGGAAGCCAAATATTGTAAACCTCAGTGATGAGAGGAGACAGGCAAGTATGAGGCTGGGAGAACATATCACAATACCAGAAGTTTGTCACATCTTGAGGCCTACATTTAATTGTGAAGATGTGTGACATAAAAATCCCTATGGTATAAACCTAGTAAAGGGAGGGTTAAAACCGTCTCTCTTTTCTCATGTATATCTAAAAAATTCACAAAACTAAAGGAAAAATAAATTACTGGATTTAGTAAAGAATTTGATAGGGGGCTGGATATAAGACAAATATACAAAAATAAATTGTTTTTCTCTATTCTAGCAATAAGTGTACCCAGAAAAGCAACTTGCATTCACAATGATGGCAAAAATGATGAATACTTAGAAATTAATTTAGCAAGAAAGGCAAAGGACCTATATGAATAAGACTATAAAATCTTATTGAGAACATGAAATGAACTCAAGAAACAAATACCGTGTTATGATGTGAAGACAATATCCTGGAAATGTCATTTATCTCCAAATATATGCATAAATTTAATGTTTCTAACTAAAATTTTATCCTTTTGTGTCATATGGAATAATAAATGACTGAAAATAACCAAGTTATTTTTTAAAAGAATAATGAGGTGATAAGGTGGGGGTAGGAGGCTTTCTTACCAGGTATCAAAACATAATATAAAGACATATAATCAAATCAAAATTGTATTTTGATAGGATTTATAAAAAAGCAAATCCAGAAATAGATCTAGATTTAGTTATATTTTATTATATGATTATATTTTAGTATATATAATTTAGTATATGACAAAGGTGGTAGTTCAGTTCAGTTGGAAAATGATGAAGTATTTAGTAATGATGCCAGCATAGCTGGCTATGTAACCAAGAAAAAACTGAATTAGATTCCTCTTTAATTTAAAAACACATGTACAAAATCTAACAATAACATTTCTTCAAAAAAATCTAGGTGATTTTATGTACATTCCAGAGCAAAAACATTATTGAAAAAAATTAAACAAGCTCAAGAAACCTTGAGTGGTGGAGACCTTTTTAATCAAGACTGGCACACTGGAATCTATAAAAGAAAAACATATTTGAATATACAAAAATTAAAATACTTTTTATGACCAAAAAAATGCCATAAACAAAGTCAAAAGGCAAACTTTACCTTCAGAAAATTAATCTGCAACTTAGGGAAATGAGAGGTTGAGATCTGTAACATACAAAGAAGTCTTACAACTTGAAAAGAAGAAACAACCCTAGAACAATAAATAGGCAAAGAACATGAAAAGGTAGTCCAGTGAATAATAAATCCAAGTGATCAACAAGCCCAGTAAAAGAGTTTCAACCTTACCAGTTGTTATGGATTGAACTGTGTCCCCCAAAAATTTGTGTCAACTTGGCTAGGCCCTGATTCCCAGTATTACGTGACTGTTCACCATTTTGTCATCTGATGTGATTTTCCTATATGTTGTAAATCCTGCCTCTGTGATGTTACTGAGACAAGATTAGAGGCAGTTATGTTAATGAGGCAGGACTCAGCCTACAAGATTAAGTTGTGTCTTGAGTTAATCTCTTTTGAGATATAAAAGAGAGAAGCAAGCAGAGAGACAGGAGGACCTCATACCACCAAGAAAGAATCACTGGGAGTATAGTATGTCCTTTGGACCCAGGGTCCCCGCACTGAGAAGCTCCTAGAACAGCGGAAGATTGATGACAAGGACCTTCCCCCAAAGCCGACAGAGAGAGAAAGTCTTCCCCTGGCGCTGACACCCTGAATTCCGACTTTTTAGCCTTCTAGACTGTGAGAGAATAAATTTCTCTTTGTTAAGGGCATCCACTTGTGGTATTCCTGTTATAGCTGCAGTAGATAACTGAGACAGCAGTGTTCAGGGAAATGCAAATTAAAGTAACAATGATATATCACTTTATTAAACTGGCAAAAAGTAAAAAAACTCATATTATTTGTGGAAGGAACATGGGTAAAAAGGCACTCCCATACATTGCAGGTAGAAACATGAATTATTACAGCTTTTTTCCTTCTTGGAACTTAATCCATTTTTACACCCGTTGCCCTTTTATTCAGCACCAAAAAAAAAAAATTAATGATGTCCCACTGTCTACAAAATGAAGTCCAAGTTCCTCAGGCTCTTGGGACAGCCCAAGATCCAAGACTGCCTGCCTAAGACACCAACTCCTGTCCCAGCAGGTTCCCTCCTGCCCTTTGTCCTCCCTGCTTGAGTCAGAGCTTCTCTCCACCCGAAGATGAGCCCCATGGTTTTCTCTCTTCCTCCTCTCTCATTCACATAGGCCAAATCTCACCTCCCCTTAAAGCCCGCTTGCAGTACTATGTAGGGAGCCCTCATCCATTGCTGGTGGGATTGTAAAATGGTACAGCTGCTGTGGAAAACAGTTTGAAGGTTCCTCAAAATGTTAAACAGAATTACTATATGACCCAGCAATTATAAACCAAAAAACCAAACCTGCTGCCATCGAGTTGACTCTGACTCATAGCGACCCTATAGAGCAGAGTAGAACTGCTCCGTAGGGTTTCCAGGGAGCGGTTCGTGGATTCAAACTGCCGACCTTTTGATTAGCAGCTGAGCTCTTAACCACTACACCACCAGGGCTCCTATATCCATATAGTGAAATATTATTCAGCCATAAAGAGAAATGAGTTCTGATAACATGCTGTGACATGGATAAACTTTGAAAACATTATGCTGAGTAAAACAATTCAGACACAAAAGGACAAATATTGTAGGATCCTACTTAAATGAAATATCCAGTATAGGCAAAGGCATAGAGACTAAAGTAGATTAGTGGCTGTGAGGAGCTGGGGGAGGGGAAAATGGGGGGTTATGCTTAAGGGTTACTGAATTTCTGTTGGGGTGATGAAGAACTTGATCATAGATAGTGGTGATGGTGGAGGTAATTAATGCCTCTGAACTGTATACTTAAAAATGGTTAAAATAGCAACTTTTTGTATGTACCTTTTACCGTAATAAAATAAGCTATATAGTTATTTCATGGCTTCTTTCCTGAAGCTACTTCTGAAGTTAAACCAGCTCATCTTCTCTTGAGTTCTTTTAGAAACAAAGATTTTCAAGCGCTTTTGGCTGAAACTCTGTTTTCAAATGAGATTTTTGTTCAACCCCATCATGAGAACAGATGAAAGAGGAGCTGGTCTCCTCTGTGGAGCCGGTGGTTTGGTCAGTTGTCCTCTCAGACTCTTCATTCTTCCCCCTATCTCTCTGCTTCTGTGCAAAACTGTGCAGAAAACACTGCTCTAATCTAGTGTCTCTATCTCTCCCTGCCTACTTTGCATAGTAAGGATTTGTGTTGGCTCTGAAACTGGATCAGGCGATCTTTATTGTCTTTGTTTGCCCTCTGCAGCTGGCATGGCTTCTGGCAGAGGCATCACCTTCCAGTTCCTGAGGCAGGGTGCCACACGGCAAAAGGTGAAGGCTTCAGAGCCGGGCAAACCCTGGTTTACATACCTGCTCTATCTCTCATTTGCTGAGTGACCCTGCTCAGGGTTCTTAACCTCTCTGAGACTCAGCCTCCTCCTTGACAGCCAACCAAAACCAGTTGCTTTCAAGTTGATTCAGACTCATGGTGGTCCCATGTGTTTCACAGTAGAACTGCGCTCCATAGGGGTTTCAATGGCTGATTTTTTGGAATAGGTCACCAGGCCTTTCTTCTGAGTCTCCTCTGGGTGGATTCAAGCCACCAACCTTTCAGTTAGTAGCCAAGCACTTAATCATTTGTGCCACCCAGGGATTCTGTGGTCTATAAAAGGAGATAATAGTGCTTATTCTGCATGGTGGTTGTAAAAATATAGAAAAAGTAGCTGGCATCCAGTAGGCATTTAACAAACAGTAGATGTTATTCTTTTCTTGAGAGTGATATATTTTATAGGGATATCTAAAGGTGTTACAGGCAGCTAGATTGGGTCCTCCAATCCCGTGTTTCTCAACCTTAGCACTATTGACATTTAAAAACCAAAACCAAACCTGCTGCTGTCAAGTTGATTCTGACTCACAGCAACCCTGTAGGACAGAGTAGAACTGCCCCATAGGGTTTCCAAGGAGCAGCTGATGGATTTGAACTGCCGGCCTTTTGGTTAGCAACCAAGCTCTTAACCAATTCTCTGTTGTGGAGGGCTGCCCTGTGCATTGTAGAATGTTGAACAGCATCCCAGGCTTCTGCCCACTAGATGCCAGTAACACCCACTCCCCAAGTTGTGACAACCAAAAATGTCTCCAGACATTGCCAAGTGTCTCCTAGGAGGAAAAATCACTCCCTGTGAGAACCACTGCTTTCATCTACTCGTATATGGAAAGAGGCTGGAAAAACAAGGGGGCTCCGTTGATGAACAAGGTCACCAAAATTTTTTCAGGGTAAAGAATATTTGTGTGGGTCCATAGTTTTATAAGGAGCCCTGGTGGCACAGTAGTTAAGCAAAGTTCAAACCAAAGATTGGTGGTTCAAACCCACCAGGCTTGTTCCTTGGGAGAAAGATGTGGCAGTGTGCTCCTGTAAAGATTACAACCTTGGAAACCCTGTGGGCAGTTCTACCGCGTCAGTATGAGTCAGAATCAACTTGATGACAATGGATTTTATTTTATATTTTTAGAGAAGTCCCTATGTGGAGCAAATAGTTTGTACTCTACTGCCAACCTAAAGGTTGACGGTTTAAACCTACCCAGTGGTACCTCAGAAGACAGACCTGGTGCTCTTCTTCCATTAAGATTACAGCCAGGAAAACCCTATGGAGCAGTTCTACTCTGTAACACATGGGGTCACCATGAGTCGGAATTGACGTGACCATGGCTAAAAACAACAACAGTAGTTTTATAAAAACAATTTCAACATTGGAATAAGTCATATATACTAGACATCTCTGGCTATCAGATCAGCATTACTGAGGCTCATCACTGAGGAGTGTGTTGGTGCAGTCAAGCCCCTGAGTCCACGTTGTGGTTCCCTTCTATTACTTCCAGAAGATAACCTCCCACTCGCTTTATTAATTTGCTTCCCATGAGAGTTGCCTAATCAGCCATTGGTGGTTCAGTGGTAGAATTCTTAACTCTCATGCGGGAAACCCGAGTCTGATTCCAGCCAATGCACTTCATACAAAGCCACCACATGTCTGTCAGTGAAGGCTCGAGTGTTGCTATGATGCTGAATAGGTTTCAACAGAGCTTCCAGACTAAGACAGACTAGGAAGAAAGGCCTGGGAGTGTGTTGTTGTTGTTGTTAGGTGCTATTGAGTTGGTTCCAACTCATAGCGACCCTGTATACAGCAGAACGAAACACTGCCCGGCCCTGTGCCATCCTCACAATTGTTGCTATGTTTGTTTGTTTGTTTTCAAATTATTCCATCACCGTTATCTTCAACTCACGGAGCCCTAGGCTTCCCATCAAACCTTTTGAGTTGCTGTTGTCAAAAGGTGTTGGTGAAGAATACTGACTATACCGTGGACCACCAGAAGAAGGAAGAAGTCACAGCCTCTCCACTCCTCTCATTCTTCTTCGTTCTTCTGGCAGTCCATGGTATAGTCAATATTCTTCGCCAACACCATAATTCAAAGGCATCAATTCTTCTTCAGTCTTCTTTATTCATTGTCCAGCTTTCACATGCATATGAGGCAATTGAAAACACCATGACTTGGGTCAGGGGCACCTTAGTCCTCAAAATGACGTCTTTGCTTTTCAACACTTTAAAGAGGTCTTTTGCAGCAGATTTGCCCAATGCGCTACGTCATTTGATTTCTTGACTGTTGCTTTCATGGGCTTTGATTGTGGATCCAAGTAAAATGAAAGCAGCGAATGGAAACCCTACAGATCATAACGGTCTGATAGACAGTTGATCGTGGGGATGCATGGGGATGGTGCAACATCTTGTTCTGTTGCGCAAGGTATCATATGAGTCAGGGGCAGACTCCAGGGCCGCTGATAACAACAACAACATGATAGTTGCCTGAGGGAAAAAGCTTAGAGACGACCATGCCCCTCAGGGACTCCTGAGGCTGGAAGTAATTCCTTAGTGTTGCTCTAGGGTTTCCAGGCTCGTGAGATGAGGGGAGTTGAGTTCTTACCTGCCCAGCAGCAGGCCACACTCTGCCACCAAGCTCTGCAGGATGGTTAGACACCAAGCCTCAGCCCTCCTGTGAACCAAACTAAAATCCACTGTCATCGAGTTGATTTGGACTCACAGTGGCCCTATAGTACAGAGAACAGCCCCATAGGGTTTCCAAGGCAGTAAATCTTTACAGAAGCAGATTGCCACGTCTTTCTCCCGTGGAGCAGCAGGTAGGTTCGAACCTCCGACCTATTGGTTAGCAGTCAAACGCTTAACCACTGCACCAGGAGGGAACAATTACAAAGTAAACCACTAGTGAGAATGCCAGGACCTAAACCAAACCCTCCATTAACTGTGGAGATAGGAAGACTAGCCTCAGGCAAAACTCTGAACTCAGAGTGGAAATAAGAACAGAGCAGGATGCTGCACAGTGCTCCTTCCCACTGTGACTCTGCAGGGGACCAGGAGCTGTGGAGAATCAAAACCACAGTCCCCTAATATTTATCCCAAGAACAGCTCCAAGAATGTGTTACTGTTGTTGGCACTTGCCCCTTACTGTTTGTACTGAGTTAACTTTTCAGATTGAGTTCTACTTGTTATTAGTTTATACTAAGCAGTAAATAGCCCTGAAAACTGCCCTTTCTAGGATGCAGTTGTGTTGAGAATCTAGAAGGTGCAAGGTTTTTGAGGAGACAGTATCAGGAGAAAGGAAAAAACTTGAATTATAAGAGGGCAGAAAATGGGTAGCATAAGAACCCTGAGGAGGTAGAAGTGAACAGGAACTATGGGGGAGGGGGTTAGCTTTGGAAAAGGAGACAGCCCCTTCTCCTTCTGTTCTGGAGGGAGATGACAATGTAGATTGCAGACAAGAATCCCTGGGTGGCACAGAGAGTTAAGTGCTTGATTACTAGCCAAAAGGCTGGTGGTTCAAACTCACCCAGAGGCACCTCACGAGACAGTCATGGCTCTCTGCTTCCAAAAATCTTATGAAGCAGTTCTGCTCTGAAATACATGGGGTCACCAGGAGTCAGAATCGACTCAAGAGCAATTAACAACAACAACAATCTGCAGATGCAGTTATGAATGAGGAAGGGGCAGCAAGCCAAGGGCAAAAAGCGTATGTGGAGAGGCTAGGAACACATGAGGGAATTTGCTTTGGACGTAAAGAAGAACCCCTTGTCTACTTAGCGGTGGGAAACAAGATAAGGATGCATATAGGTGCAGGGAAGTAGGGTGAGAGTAGGTCATGTAGAACACTTCATAAAAACAAAAAGAAGAAGAAACAATTGCCATGGAGTTGACCTTGACTCATAGTAACCCCATGTGCATCAGAGTAGAACTGTCCCCCACAGAGTTTTCAGTGTCTGGTTTTTCAGAAGTAAGTCACCAAGCCTTTGTTCCAAGGTGCCTCTGGATGGACTCAAACCTCCGACCTTTCAGTTAGCAGCCAAGTATGTTAGCCATTTGCCACCACCCAGGGACTCCCAGAAGACATAAAAGGTCCCAAAGTGAAGGTGACAATACTGGGTAAAGCATGGAAACATACATTGTGTGGGAACACCGTGAAGGTTTTATGTACTTAAACGATGAGCTTGGGAAAGGATAATTATTTTTAATTAATCAAAGTTATGAGGATTAGGAAAGAGGAGTATCTTTGAGATGGATTTGTCTAATATAATAGAACTTAGCAATTATGAAGCATTTTTCATCTTCAGAGAACCTATTAACATTAAATTGCTCTTCTTTTTTAATTCTCCTGTGAGGTAGGTAAGCAAATATGAACATTATTATCCCTTACTTGTAGATGGGAAGAGAGGAGTGGAGAGGCTGTGACTTGCCCATGCAGACCTAAAATTGAAAGGACTTAAAAAAAAAGTTCCCACTGCAGAGGCTGCAGAGACCTGGGTTTTCTGGCTATAGTTTTACCTTTAGCTCCCCTGTATGCTTATAACATGGGAAAAGAAGTTACAGCCAGATTTGTATGCACAGCCATTAGTGGTATTGGAAGGAACTTGTGTCCCTATAGGGATGGGAGATGCCGTTTACTGTTCTCTGATTGTCCCTGGTGTGTTAAGACTTAAACTAGGGAGGCTTTCCAAAGAATCAGAGTTCATGTAACTTGAGCAGACTATTTGCATTGCCTGACTTCAGTATGCTAACGTATAAGACGGAGATTAAAAATTATGCTTTAGTTAACTGACTCAAACTCTTTTTTGAAATACATTATGGTTTGAATAAATAAATAGAAATGCATGCTGCATATCTTTAAAAGTTGCTTTGAGGACAAAGGAAATGAAAGAACTCCACTAACAATATCAAGCCAAAGATAAATTACAATATGTGGTCAGCATCATAGCTGAGAAATCCCTGGACTTGACTCTTTCTAAGTGTTAAAAATTAATGAAATTGGAACTATCGTTTAAGTCACTGAAAGATGGATGCACTTTTCATGAAACTGTTCCTGTTCTGAATTGTTTAAATACCAGATAAAATTAACAGGGTCAAAAAAGAATTTTTACCTATTGGAAGAAGTTTAAAAAAGCATAAATTATATAAACATCTAGAGTTTTATTTCCTGTTCAACCCCAATTTCATGACAAGAAATCTATATTCAGAGGAGTAAAAAGGGTGAAGAGTTAGAAAGCTACAGATACTGGAATAACTGAAGGGATGGGGCCAATGTAAACTACCTAGAACGGATTTTCTAAGTTGAGAGTAATAGAGAGAGCTGGAAAAGTGTTGAAATTAGCATTTGCAGAGGTGTACCAGGGACAACAATGTAGTCTGTTCAACCCTAATCCAGTTGAGAACAAGATCAAGGTACCCAGCTGATCACAGATCTAAGACGGATAATTGGTGGAGACGTGTAAATGTAACATTCTGGAATATTACTGTGAAAGGTAAATGGGAATCATTCTAGATTCTAGAATGATTTCGTTCTACTTGGATTAACAATCAATGTCCATGGAAGCAGCAGTCAAGAAATCAAACGATGTATTGCATTGGGCAAATCTGCTGCCAAAGAATTCTTTAAAGTTTTAAAAAACAAAGATGTCACTTGGATGATTACAGTGGGTCTGACCCAAGCCGTGGTCTTTTTCAGTCTCCTAATATGCATGAGAAAGCTGGACAATGAAAAAGGAAGATCAAAGAATTGATGCATTCAAACTGTGATTTTGGCAAAGAGTATCAAATATACCATGGACTGCCAGAGAATGAACAAATCACTCTTAGAAGAAATGTAGTCAGAATGCCCCTTAGAAGCGAGGATAGCAAGACTTTGACTCGCTTACGTTGGACATGTTATCAGGAAAGACCAGTCCCTAGAAAAGAACATCATGGATGGTAAAGTAGAGGGTCAGAGAGAACAAGGGAAATTCTCAATAAGACAGATTGATACAATACCCGAAACAATGGCCTCAGACATACCATCAATGATCATGAAGATGGCGCAGGACAAGGCAACGTTTATTTCTGTTATATGCAAGGTCACCATGAATTGGTGCTAACTAACAACGACTAGAGTTCCAAGGAAAATGTATGGTGTTATCCAATGCCAGGTCCTTGAGCCTGGGCTAGGAGAAGACCAGACTGATCTGTTCATTGACAGATCAGTTCATTGACTGATTTTGGGGGGGGATTGCCAGGCCTTTCTTCCTAGTCTGAGTCTGAATGCTTTGCTGAAACTTGTTCAGCATCACACAAGTCTGCACTGATAGATGGGTAGTGACTGTGCTTGAGGTGCATTGGCCTGGGATTTTGGGGGGTGCAAAGGGCAGGAAGGACTTCCAGTTTCAGTTGCTGAAGAGCAAACAGACTCCAAGATTGGCTTCCTCTAGCTCCCCAGACTTCTAGGGACTTGCTCTTTATATCTTTATCTCAAAGGATTTTGGCTAATTCTATTATTTAAAGAAAAACATAATCACGTAAATCTTCAAAACAACAAAGCTACTTAGAATAAATAGAGTCCAAAACCTCAACATCATGTTGATTTGTTATATTGTTTGGCCTTTACATCTGATCTTCCCGTTCCATTAATGCAATTAATTCAGAACCCATTACTTAAATTGCTTCAAGTGTTCCTGGTATCTGGATTGTATCAGTACATACCTTTGTTTAGCACAGGAACTTGATGTTGTTGGAGCCATTATTTTACCAGTCATGTGAAAATTACAGAATGTCATTTCAGCTGAGACTTAGGTAGCATTTAAATAATCCCAATATTTTCTTAAAGAGCAATGCCACTAGACTGTGTGTTCTATGGGAGTTGGGAGCTTTGTCTGTCCCGTTCACCTAGTATCCCAGCAACTAGTATGTTGTTGTTAGGTGTCGTTGAGTCGGTTCCGACTCATAGCAACCCAACGTACAACAGAATGAAACCCTGCCCAGTCCTGCACCATCCTCACAATCATTGTTATGCTTGAGCCCATTCTTGCAGCCACTGTGTCCATCCCTCTCCTTAAGGTCTTCCTCTTTTTCGCTGACCCTCCATGTTACCAGGCATGATGTCCTTCTCCAGAGACTGGTCCCTCCCGATAACATGTCCAAAGTATGTGAGACATAGTCTCACCATTTTTGCTTCTAAGAAGCATTCTGGCTGTACTTCTTCCAACACGTTTGTTAGTTCTTTTGGCAGTCCATGGTATATTCACTATTCTTCGCCAATACTATAATTCAAAGGCATCAGTTCTTCTTTGCTCTTCCTTATTCATTGTCCGGCTTTTGCGTGCATATGAGGTGATTGAAAACACCATGGCTTGAGTCAGGCGCACCTTAGTCCCCAAGGTGACATCTTTGCTTTTTAACACTTTAAAGAGGTTTTTTGCAGCAGATTTGCCCAGTACAATGCAGCGTTTGATTTCTTGACTGCTGCTTCCATTGGTGTTGATTGTGGATCCAAGGAAAATGAAATCCTTGACAACTTCAATCTTTTCTTCGTCTGTCACGATGTTGCTTGTTGGTCCAGTTGTGAGGATTCTTGTTTTCTTTATGTTGAGGTGTAATCCATAGCGAAGTACAGTCCTTTGCATGTGGTGGCTGTTGTTAGCTGCTGTCAAGTCAACCCCCCACTCATGGCGACCCCCTGTGCAATGGAACACAATGCTGACCAGTCCTGCACCATTCTCATAATTGGTTGCAGATTGGACCTTTGTGAACCATAAGGTTTTCATTGACTGATTTTTTTCAGAAGTAGATTGCCAGGCCTTTCTTCCTAGTCTGTCTGAGTCTGAAAGCTGTGCTGAAACTTGTTCAGCATCATAGCATCATGCAAGCCTCCACTGATAGATGGGGGGCGGTGACTGCACATGAGGTGCATTGGCCAGGAATTGAGCCCGGGGCCTCCCGCATGGAAGGCGAAAATTTTACCACTGAACCCACCCGTGTAAATACTTCGTTATTATTTGTTAAAAGAAAGAATGAATGACTAGCCTAAAAATAGTTTGGGTTAAATCAGGTTGATTATGTTTTTAACGTGACTCTGAGATCTAGCAAAATACCATGCATTGCTCATTGAGTCACATGCAGGAGAGGGATACCACATTTAAAGGGTGAGTAGGCACTATGGGTCAGCCTGGAGCACAGTGGTCTTGCCACTTCTGTATTCTCTGGTCTGTGCAGCTCAGATAACTAGGACTTTCTAAACCTTCACTTTCCTGGGTTACCGGTTAAATGAGGATATTGCAGGTTTCAGAGCATTTTAGTTATCCAAACAGGCAGATTTTTTTGGTCAAATTTTCTATATACTTCTGAGCACAGCACCAGACTCCACGTCTCATTCTAAAATTAGATAAATTCTCCTCTTGCATGAAATTAAATGTGTGACTTTAGTGGATCAGGTTACAAACTACACAATAACATGTTCAGTGTGAAGTGTTTCAGGGAACTGAGGAGGAGCGATAGTCTTTGAGTTGGGCACCTATTCATATACCTTCAATCATAAAAGCCTCTGAGTTTAAAAATGCATATTACATCTTACTCTGAACCTTTGGTATCTCTCTATGTCAAGATGCTTTCATGCTTTTATAGATAATTCACCAATCCTTCCCACAGCACCAGAGGTCTATAAGTACCAGTATTATTCCCACCAAGGCAAGTAGGAAAACTGAGGTAAAGAAAATGCCAACAGTTTGCCTGAGCTCATAAAGCAAATCCACCAAGGAGTCAACCTGGAAAATTAACGACTGAGGCTTAAAATAAACAGTCGCCATCAAGTCGACTTGGACTCATGAGGTGTGTCAGAGTAGAACTGTGCTCCAGAGGGTTTTCAGTGGCTGATTTTTCAGAAGGAGATCACCAGGCCTTTCTTCCGAGGCACCTCTGAGTGGACTCAAACCACCATCCAACCTTTCAGTTAACAATCGAGTGTGTTAGCCGTTTCTGCCACCAAGGGACTCCATTCACATCTGAACACAGTGGGAATCAAAAACGGGGCAATATTGTCCATATGAGAATGTCTGTTTCCTTAGATCCTCATTTCTCAGCCCCTTTCCACATTAACTGAAGCTAGCCATAGTCATCTGTCAAAAATACCATTGACACATTCAGTATAACCAGAATGGTGAATCCAAGCACTTTCAAATGATCCATTTTACCATAACTATCTTTCCATTTGAATTGAATTTTTAAAATCAAATCGATGCTAAGCGTAAGTTATTTGTCATCTATATGTAGTCATAGGGTACTTTATATCCTGTATAATATACTTCTGGAAGAAAACAAACAAACAAACCAAAAACCAAACCCATTGCCGTCGAGTTGATTCCAACCCATAGTGACAGAGTAGAACTGCCCCATGGGGTTTCCAAGGAGCAGCTGGTGGATCTGAACTGCCAACCTCTTGGTTAGCAGCCAAGTTCTTAACCACCGCAGCACCAGGGCTCCACTTCTAGAAGAGCTTTCCCTAAAAGGGAGTTGTGTGTTTGGCCGCCATGCTGAGGACCAAGCAGCCCTGCTCTCACCCCCTGTGCACCCTGCAGGGGTGGTAGTAATGGAGGGGACTTGGCAGACGTCTGGACTAGACATTCATTTCAGTTGCTAATTAGCAATCAGAAGATAATATCCTGTCATTATCTTGTGTTTGCGGAGTCTCTTTCATGGTAGATGAAGAAAACTTGAAATTTTCTCAGCTAATTTGCAAGGCTGTTTCCACACACAGGGAAGCTATTAAAAGCAAATATAAATCATGCCTTGCCTCCGCAATATTTAAATTATTTTTGGCAGTGTGGGAGAGGGAGTTCTTTACACATTCCCCAAAACATTATTTGAATATAGGTGGGTGCAGAGAACAGATGGAGCCTACCTAACCCCCGTGGCCCTGACCTACATTCCACTCCAGCCACCTGCTTCCGCAATGGCCCTCGCAACCTCATTTTCACCCCTAACAATACCATATCATTCTACGTCCAGCTTCCTCCCACGTTCACCCCTGTACAGCTGCTCACCACGTTCGTTCCCCTGTTCACAGACTCTCCATCTCCCCCTAGTCTGGCATGGCCTCCCTGACCCCAGCCTCCTGAACTCCTCCTTCTCCTGTACACACCTTTCTCTTTCCACTCCATGCTTCCACCCCATCTGATGGACAAAACCCCACCATGGACCAATAACATAGCCCACTTCGCATATTCAGTGCCCAAGCTATTTCCTGTATTTCTATTATGGGAGAAAATAAAATAATTCTGAGAAATGGTGTAAATCTAAATCATGACCTATGACCTCAGCAGGTTCTACAGCAAAGCTCACCAGTCCTTTTCCTTGTGCATCTTCCATTTCACCCTTCCCCGAAGGCCCTACCTAGCAAAGACTTCTTCACGTTGAGGAAATGACTTCTGACCCTATTTACATAGAAACATTGAGGGGACCAACTCAGTTTTTCACCCCAATTACAAATACCTGAAAGACAGCTGCCTGGCCAACCTGCTGGAAGCGATCCATATACTTGCCCATTCCAAAGAAAGGTGATCCAACACCATGTGAAAGTTATCAAACAATATCATTAATATCACACCCAAGTAAAACTGTGCTGAAGATAATTCAATAACAGTTGCAGCAGTACATCAACAGGGAACTGCCAGAAATTCAAGCTGGATTCAGAAGAGGATGTGGAATGAGGAATATCGTTGCTGATGTCAGATGGATCTTAGCTGAAAGAAGAGAATACCAGAAAGATGTTTACCTGTGTTTTATTGACTGTGCAAAGGCATTCGGCTATGTGGATCATAACAAATTATGGATAGCATTGTGAAGAATGGGAATTCCAGAACACTTAATTGTGCTCATGAGGAACAGCTACATAGATCAAGAGGCAGTCATTCGAACAGAACAAGGGGATACTGCGTGGTTAAAAAATCAAGAAGGGCGTGCATCAGGGTTGTATCCTTTCACCGTATTTATTCAATCTGTATGCAGAGCAAATAATCCGAGAAACTGGACTATATGAAGAACAGGACGGGAGGGAGACTCATTAACAACCTACAATTATGCAGATGACACAACCTTGCTTGCTGAAAGTGAAGAGGACTTGAAGCACTTACTGATAAAGATCAAAGATCACAGTCTTCAGTATGGATTATACCTCAACATAAAGAAAACAAATATCCTCACAACTGGACCAATAAGCAGTATCATGATAAATGGAGAAAAGATTGAAATTGTCAAGGATTTCATTTTACTTGGATCCACAATCAACACCCATGGAAGCAGCAGTCAAGAATCAAATGACGCATTGCACTGGGCAGATCTGCTGCAAAAGACCTCTTTAAAATATTATAAAACAAAGATGTCACTTTAAGGACTAAGGTGTGCCTGACCCAAGCCATGGTGTTTTCAGTTGCCTCATATGCATGTGAAATCTGGACAATGAATAAGGAAGACTGAAAAAGAAGTTATGCCTTTGAATTATGGTGTTAGTGAAGAATATTGAATATACCATGGACTGCCAGAAGAATGAACAAGTTTGTCTTGGAATAAGTACAGCCAGAATGCTCGTTAGTAGCAAGGATGGTGAGACTTCGTCTCCTGAACTCTGGACATTTTAACAGGAGGCGCCAGTCCCTGGATTAGGACATCATGCTTGGTAAAGTAGAGGGTCAGTGAAAAAGAGGAAGACCATCAACAAGGTGGATTGACACTGGCCGCAACAATGGGCTCAAACATAGCCACTATTGTGAGGATGGCGCAGGATCAGGCGGTGTTTTGTTCTGTTGTACATAGGGTCACTATGAGTCTCTAACCAACTCGAGGGCACCTAACTACAAGCAACAAGAACAGCAAATACCTGCCCAGCCCTAACACCTTCCCTGCAGAGTCCCTCCCCCAATTCAAGGCTCTGGATCCTTCTATTCCCATCTCCTCCATGGCCTTGCCCCAGTGCTTATTCCTTTCTCATCCATCTTTACGATCCCTCCCTCTAATGGCTCTTTTTCCTCATTCATTCCTCCACCTACAGAAATCAGAGTTGTGTTCATCATTGAAACTTCTCTTTCCATGAGCAGCAGTGACCACCTAATCTACAAACCTAGTGACCTATTATCCCTCCTTATCTTAATGGACACTCTTATGCAGTAGATGGACTCGAGCTTGAAACTCTACGCCCTTAGATTGTAAGACAACACTGTTTCCTAGATTTCCATATATCTCTATTATGTGTAAGTATAAATAAACACATACAATTTTATTACATCAGTAATGCACATTACTGAAAAAAATTTAATACACATAAGGAAATTTTTTCCACCAGAAATAAATATTATTAATATTTTGACTTAAATCCTTTCAGGCGGATGGATGGATGGATGGATGAATGGGTGGATGGATGGATGGATGGATGGATGGATGGAAAGCTAGATATAATTTTATATAAAATATACCAATGGAATCAAAGTTTACTGTTTTATAAACTTCTCTCCATGTCAAAATATGAATTCCAAGCCTATATTTTCAACCTTGGCCTTTCGATTGAGCTTCAAATCTTTTATCCAAATACTTTCTAGACCTTTCCACCTTGATCCTCCTGCAGGTTAACATGTCCTAATCTTCCTGACTCAGCAACTTCTTACTGTCACCCTTCATGTCTGCTCATCTAAAGCTCCCCATTCTGCCAATTCGATTTCCAAAATGTTTCCCACAATCATCTGAACATATGGCAATACCCTTTGATCTACCCCAGCTCCTCAAAACAATCCTCTACATGGCTGCAAATCAATTTATATAGAATACCAAACCAAGCATGTCACTCCCTTCAATAGCTCCCCATCTGCAACAATTTAAAAGCTGAACTCATTGGCATGGAAAACAAGACCTTCTTCCTAGTGTCCTCTTTTTTTGGCTTGATCTCAGAGCTTGCCCCTCTTCACGCGTTATGCCCTAATAATCATGCACTGGAGTCCCCCAGTGGCGCAAATGGCTGCTAACCAAAAAGTTGGAGGTTCGAGTCCACCCATAGGCAGAAGAAAGGTCTGGTGATTTACTTCCAAAAAGCAGATACTGAAAACCCTATGAGCACAGTTCTACTCTGACACACATGAGGTCACCATGAGTTGGAGTTGACTCCATGGCAACTGGTACTAATAATGATGAATTGTGTGCTAAACATATGCCATTCCACTTCCTGACTCTTTTCTCATAAAAATTTGTTTGGGAAACCTTCTGTTTTTTATTGAGATAATATATGTAATAAAAAATTTGCCATTTTAACCATTTTTAGGCGTACAATTCAGGAACATTAATTACGTTCATCATGCTGTGCTACCATCACCATTATCCATTTCAAAAGTTTTTCGTCACCCCAAACAAAAATTTGGTGCCCCTTCAGCAATAAATCCCCATCTCCTCTCCCTCGGCCCCTGGTAACCACTAATAAACTTTTGTCTCTGTGGCTTTGCTTATTCTTGATATTTCATATAAGTGGGCTTATACAATATTTGTCCTTTTGTGTCTGACTTTTTCACTCAGTATAATGTTTTCAAGGTTCATCTACGCTGTAACATCTATCAGGACTTCATTTCTCTTTAGGGCTCAATAATTTTCCTTCCTGAGTAGACTAATTTCTACTCATTCTTCCAGGCTCACCTCAGTTGTCACCTTCTCCAGGAACCCTGCCCAGAGTTAATCCCTCCTGAGCCAAGTGGCGCAGTGGTTAAGAGATTGCCTGCTAACCGAAACGTTGGCAGTTTGAATCCACCAGCCACTCCTTGGAAACCCTATGGGGCAGTTCTGCTGTATCCTGTAGGGTCACTGTGAGTCAGAATCAACTCGATGGCAACATGTTTGGTTTATTGGTAAGCCAAGCTAAATCGCCCTACTCTGTCTTCTCAGAACATCTGTGTGTACCCCTTCCACAGGTACTACATGGTAATGAAATGCTGCATTGCTGTGTCTATCCTCCTTACTACCTGGTAAACTCCTCAAACGAACATTTACTTTTGTATCTTTGTATACACCTGGCACATAGTAGGTTGAAATTGAAGATGTGTGAACATACTGTAATTTCTCTCATTTAAAAAAAAAAAAAAAAAAAAAAAACCTCCTTTGAGGTCACACTCTCCTCTACCTACCACCCTGATCCTCCATCCCTCCGTAGAGGAACATTCCTAGATAGAGCTGTCTGTACTTCCCCACCTCCTCTTCTCCCATTCCTTCTTGCCAGCTTTTTCATCTCCTGCATTCCACAGAAACAGCTCTCATCAAGGTCAACATACCCTCAGATCTGCTATTACATGATCTCAGAAGCACTCACACAGCTGGCCTCTTCCTTCCTGAAACACCACATCCCTTGCCTGTTCTTTCTCAGTTTACTTTATTGCTGCCTCCTCATCTTCCAGATCCCTGAACATGGCATGACTCAGGGCTCAGCCCTTGGTCTGCCTCCTCGTCTTCACTCACTTCCTTAGTGATCTCGTCCAGCTGTATGGCTTTAAATGCCATCTCTATCTTGACAACCCCACATTTATATCTAAACCTGGACCTGTTCCTTGTCCCTTGTCAGTAAAACTGCCTACTCAACATCTCCACTTGGATATTTAATAAACACTACAGACTTGATATGTCCAAAAGAGAACTCTCGATTTTCACCCCAAACCTTCTCCTCTTCTGGTGTTTCTCATCTCAGTAAATGGCACCATTTACACAGTTTCTCTGGCCCAATACCATGGACTGTTCTTGGTGCCGCTCTTTTTATCATACCTCACAGCCAATCCATCGGCAAAGCTTCTTGACTCTACCATGAAAATACTTCCCAAATCTGACATTTTCTCGTCACCTCCACTACCACCACCGTAGGGTAAGCCACTATCACCTCCCATCTGGATTACTGCAGTAGCCTCCAAATCAGCCTCTTCACTTCCACCCTTGCCAGCCTCACCTCTCTCCAGCCAACATCCATTAAACATCATTTTAACACATCAATTAATCCATTTCATGTACTCTATGTGAAACCTCCAGTGGATTCCCATCACACTTTGAATAAAATCCAAAGAACCTCCCATAGCCTACCACGCCCTGCATGATCAGTTCTCTGGGCATGAGGTATGAGGTATATGAGTTCTCTCCAAATTCATGTTCTCTGGCATCCCACCCCCATGGGCCTCTTTGCTGTTGCTCAAATAAACCAGACATATTCTTCCCTCAGGACTTAGTTTTCCCTCAGCTGTTAAGGCTTATTCTCCAAGAGGTTCACTCTGTTTCTTCATTCTGATCCTTGCTCAGACATCATCCCCTCAGAAATGACGGCACATGGACATACTCTAGTGTGCTCAGAAGGAATCTCCCTCCCATCCCATCCTCAAAGGAAGCCTACAGCCCACATTCTGGGTAGAAGTCTGAAATGATATTTGGTGGAGGAGGAAGGTACACTTAAAGATTGAGGGAGTGATGAAAAACTACTCAGACATGGGTAGAGTAGAGCACATAGCCTCGAGTCTATGACCTCCGTTGCCTCAGAGGGCCAGACAGCCTTCCTCAAGTTTTTAGGAGAGGCAATGGTACCTGTGTGTCAGTTAAAAAGGAGAATATCATCACCTATTTGGATTTCTACCCGCATATTCTATGCTCTATTCTGGTGGTTCTCAAGAGAGGCCTAATTTTCCCCTCAGGGGACATTTGGCAATGTCTAGAGACATTTTTGGTTGTGACAAGTGGCGTGAGGAGGGTGCTGTTGCAATCTAGTGTATAGAGAAGGCCAGGGATATTGCTAAACATACTACAATGCACAGGACAGGCCCCACAACAAAAAATTATTCCTTCTGAAATGTCAGTAGTGCTGTGGGCGAGAACTTCCGCTCTGTTCTTTTGAGACCACAAAGGACCCCTTAAAGGACCTTAGCTCCTATAGATCCTGGTCCCTTGCCAAAAAATCAGTGACTTGGGAAGATCCAGGAAGTAGCAGGATGGAAAACATGACTGCTGCAGCAGGGAGAATGCTCCAGAACTCAGCCAACACAAACCATCTGGCTGTCAGTCTGCCAGAGGTAGGCAATGAAGAGGTGGGTACAGTCACAGGGTCATATATTGAAAGGCAGGCCATTGGGATGATGTCCTGAGGACTTTCAGGGGAAGGTGCAGCTATAGCAGTCCTCTAGGCTCATTCATTAACTTAACAAAATGTTTTGAGCTTCTAAGATCTTCCAGTACAGCATGGTCTCGTTCTGACAGGTGTTTGTGCTCCGGAAGATGCCACAGCATTTGGAGGAGGCCTTCAAAGTCTGCAGGCTGTGAGCAGGGCTTTGAGCAGCCTCAGTGTCCTGCCAGATGTCCCTGCATCTGCCTCAACTACCCATTGCCAGCCCACCCCCTGCCCAAGGCAGCAATAGCCAAGCACATTACCACCAAGTGTCCAGCCTCTTTCTGGCCCTCCAGTATGCTGTCGGATCCCCTTTCTAGGCAGGAAGGCTAAGAGGCAGGGCCAGCTTTGGTTTCTCAAGGCCAAAGCTGGTGTAGAGAGTGTCTCCGATGCTGAGCTGTGATGCATTAAAACATGCCAAAGCCAAAGGTCAAGGAGAGAGAGATCAACGGCTTACAAGTCAAGAGGAAGACTCGGACAGGGTCACCAGAACCAGGAGACATCTTGAGACAATGATTAGGAGCCTATGTTTAATACCAGGGACCAAACTGCCAGGAACACTACTGTACTCTTTTATACTTAGCGTATTGCCTGGGGCACTGAACTGAGGGCTTTGTTCCATTTTCATATCACTCAGATATGAAGGGATTAATTAGACGTTGATAGTTTTTTCCCCACTATCCAAAAAGGTCCTTCCATGGTATTATTAGATCTTTTTTCCTCCCTAATTTGGCAAACCATCCTGCTTCCCTTCCCATAAATACTGGTCTGTGAATGAGAGGTTCTTCTCCCAAGCTTCCTGACTACATTTTGCCATTAGACAAACTGCTTTCATTTAAGCAATCAGTTGAAAAATACACTATGAAATCATTACATGTGCCCATGCAAAGCTTTGTTAGAGAGATTGAACAGGGACAGAGGAAAGGAGGCAAAGGGCCACTATTTTAGCCTCTTGGTAGAAACCATTCACCACATCTTGACTCAATCACCTAAACTCTTGTCTGCAATTTGATCTTCTGTCCACCTTCCTGGTGGGAGACCTACTATAAATAGTGGAAATTTGAACAGTTGACCTAGCTGGACAGGCTTCAGATGTCGGTTGATGTTTCGGAAATTTTCAGTAGGTTTGTATAGTTATGCTCCACTGGGATAAAACCAGATGATAATTTTCAGTTTAATTCGATTCAGCAAATTGACTGAGTCTTTCCCTGTGCCAGGCACCATGATAAATGAATGCCCTTCGTAAGCCCAGCAGAAGTTTCCAGCTGCAACAGCAGGTGACTGCAGGCTAGTCCCTGGTCCAGTCCACATTGTCACCCTTCAGTCCGGTTGTGTGTGTGGCCCTAGGGTGCTGAGCCTGGTGTAAGAGGTCAGGTGTGCTATCCGCAGATAATGTTTATTAAACACCCAGGTTGACTGACCTCTGCTAGTCCCTGTACAAAGTCTTATAGCATCTTAGTAATTCAGGGGTAGAACTCATGCAGGAAACTTGGGTTTAATTCCCTGCCATGCATCTCATGCACAGCGACCACCTGTCAGTGGAGGCTTTGTTGTTGCTATGATGCCGAACAGATTTCAGTGGAATTTCCAGACTAAGATGGACTAGGAAGAAAAGCCTGGCAATCTACTTCTGAAAGTCAGCCCATGAAAACCCTATGGATCATAAGGGTCTGATCCGCAGTCTATCATGGGGATGGCGCAGGACTACCAAACCAAAAAAAAAAAAATCCAAACCCGTTGCCGTAAAGTTGATTCTGATTCATAGCGACCCTATAGAATGGAGGAGAACTGCCCCGTAGCATTTCCAAGGAGCACCTGGTGGATTCATACTGCCAACCTTTTGGTTAGCAGCCACAGCTGTTAACCACTACACCACCAGGGTTTCCGGTGCAGGGCTGGGAAGCGTTTAATTCCGTTGTCTAGGGGGTTGCCACTAGTCAGGGGCAGACTCAATGGTAGCAACGAAAATTGCCCTTGTCATGGATTGAATTGTGTCCCCCAAAAAATGCATATATCAATTTGGCTGGGCCATGATTCCCAGAATTGTGTGGTTGGCCTCCATTGTAATTGTAATACTCTGTTAAAGAGGATTAGGGTGGGACTGTAATACCACCCTTACCCAGGTCACATCCCTGATCCAATGTAAAGGGAGTTTCCCTGAGGTGTATCCTGCACCACCTTTTATCTCTCAAGAGATAAAAGGAAAAAGAGGCAAGCAGAGAGTCGGGGGACTTCATACCATCAAGAAAGCAGTGCCAGGAGCAGAGCGCGTCCTTTGGACAGGGGTCCCTGCACAGAGAAGCTCCTAGTCTGGAGGAACATTGATGAGAAGGCCGACAGAGAGAAAGCCTTCCCCTGGAGCTGACGCCCTGAATTTGGACTTTTAGCCTACCTTACTGTGAAGAAATAAATTTCTCTTTGTTAAAGCCATCTGCTTGCGGTATTTCTGTTATAGCTGCACTAGATGACTAAAACAGCCCTATACGGTCAGTACCATTATGTTCCTTCTCTTAGGTTTCCATCAGTAGGGAGGGGTTTGACAAACTGCAGAACGCTCATAAAATGAAATCATATGTAGCTCGTTGAAAGGATGATGACACCCTATATTCTCTGATATGTGAGGGTCTCCTGCTGTACTGTGGAAAGACAAGAGGACATGACAAAGGAGCATGTGTGGCCTAATCCCCTTACATAAACATGTCTGTGCTCTTTCCCACTGATGTTCAGGAGACCCATCATGGTAATAACAGACGCTGCCTTTGGCTGTGTCTCAGTTATCTAGGGCTGCTCTAACAGAAATACCACAGGTGGATGGCTTTAACAAAGAGAAGTTTATTCTCTCACAGTCCAGTAGGCTACAAGTCCAAATTCAGGGCATCAGCTCCAGGGGAAGGCTTTCTCTCTCTGTCGGCTCTGGAGGAAGGTCCTCGTCATCATCAGTCTTCCCCGAGACTAGGAGCTTCTCTGAGCAGGAACCTCGGGCCCAAAGGACGCGCTCTGCTCCCAGTGCTTCTTTCTTGGTGGTATAAGGTCCCCAGTGCTCTGCTTGCTTCCCTTTTTATCTCTTACAAGAGATAAAAGGTGGTGCAGGCCACACCCCAGGGAAACTCCCTTTACATTGAATCAGGGATGTGACCTGAGTAAGGGTGGTGGTACAGTTCCACTCTAATCCTCTTTAACATAAAATTACAATCACAAAATGGAGGACAACCACACAACCCTGGGAATCATGGCCCAGCCAAATTGTTACACACATCCATGACAGGCTGATAGGGTTGATGTATTTATATTTGATATTTTCTATGTTGCTTGTATTTCTCTTTATGCTAAAAACACCCACATCTGTTATTATTCTTTGAGGGGGCAGGGAAGGGGGTTGTGATGCCAAAAAAAACAAAAACTTGCAGCATCCTGAAAATCAAGATATGAAAAGAACTCGTACCGGTCAGAGCGACATTTCTACAGACCGCAGCGCCACTGGGGTTAGGTTGAGGAATCTGTGAGCTGGCCACGTTCTTCTCTCTGAATGAAAACAGAGCATGTTGACTTAGTCTCCACAGAAAGGATTTTTTTTTTTCTGTTAATTATGGGGTTCTGGGTATTTTGCTATATGGATCATCTTGCTGTGCTGTTGTAGGTCTACATATGTTTCTGTGGAAATATATCACTGAGAGGTAAAGAAATGGAAAAATATAGTTTATGGTTTTTAAAAAGCCAGAAATACCTCTTATGATGATGGCAGATTAGAATCACTTGAGTGAGGGGCGGGGGGTTCAAACTATGCCCAAAATAGAGTCTCAGGGAGAAACATTCTCTTTTCCCCAGTGGAAGGTTACTGCCTCGGATTCTTCCTGCCCACCAGTGTGTTATGTCCCTCAGGTGGGCTGGAATGGAGAAAGGGCTGAAACCCACCAATCTGCTGGTTGGGAAGAGGGCTCCTGTGAGACTAGGCAGGGCACAGTGGGCATGTGGATTTAGATCTGTTGGCTTATGGAGCCGGGCAGCATGCCTCATCTCTTACCCTCAGCCACCTCCACGTTGTACACATTTGCATCTGCTGATTTACCTGGGAGTGAGGCCGCTCCTGGGAAGAGACGTTGAATCGTGCCCATCATTGGAATTCAGGCACGTGTGGCCATGTCTGATGTGGTTGTGAGGGGAACCAACAGAGAGCAGATTGCGAGGAGGGACTCTGGGGCCCCGAGAAGCAGAAAAGCGGCCAGTGAGCTGCAGTGGGCAGCAACGCCTGCGGCTTAGATGAGAATAAGTGCTGGTGGCTGCCCCCCAGACCCACCATGACCTCGCCTAGGGGTTAAAGGGCAGGGAGTAAACTTCTAAAGCAGTCCCGGTAAACTCTTAGAGCTCAGCAACTCTGCCCTGAGGTGCCTCTAACAGAACAGGACAATGCAGACGAGTGAAATGAAAACGTACCCTGGCCACTCCGGGAGCGGATCTTGAGCCTGAGGCAGCGGCGGCGGCGCTAGAGGGCGCATGCGGCACAGTCACCGTCTCCGCTGTGTGCTGTGGATGGAGGCCCAGACAGCCACGCTTTGTCCCAACAGGACTTCCAGAATGGCAGCCCAGAACAAAGGGGGAGCAGTGCTGCGCCTCTGAGCAGGACTGGCCCTCAAGCTCAGATGGGACTCGTCTGGGATTCCCAGAGTGGAGGGAGCGAGTGAGGGCTCTTGAACTGGAGAAATGGACTGGGGCTTGAACATTAACACTGCACCTGCGCACCCACAGGTGGGGGGGGGGGGTCTTCTGTAGGGCCTTATTTTAATTTTATTCTTAGCAACTCTTTATTTGTACCGAGTAACTTCGATCAAACCAAAAACTTTTTTTTTTTGCTAAACTTATCTGGATAGTTTCTTCAGGTTTTTTTTTTTTTTTTGTGATAAAACACGTATAACAAAATTTTCCATTTTAACCATTTTTAAGTCTACAATTCAGTGACATTAATTACGTTCATAATGTACAACCGTCACCACTATTTCCAAAACTTTTTCATCACCCCAAACAGAAACCCCGTACTCATTAAGCAATAACTCTTAATCTTCCTCTCCCCCCAGCCCCTGGAAACCACCCTAGGCATTTGTCCATTCTAGATATTTCATGTAAGTTGAATCATAGACTATTTGTCCTTTTATGTCTGGCTTACTTCACTTAGAATAATGTTTTCAAGGTTCATCCATGTTGTGGCATGTATTAATATGTCATTCCTTTCTATGATCAATATTCCACTCTGTGGATATGCCATATTTTGTTTATCCATTCATCTGTTAATGGACACTCGAGTTGTTTCACTGCAGTGGACACTGGTGTGCACCTGTCTGTGTGAGGAACAGTTGAACTGTTTTCCGCAGTGGCTGCACCGTTTTGCATTCCCACCAGCAATGGATGAGGGTTCCAATCTCACCACATCATCACCGATACTTGTTATTTTTTGTTTTCCTAATAGCCATCCTGGTGGGTGTGAAGTAGTATCTCATCAGTTATCTTCTTGCTATGCATGTGGACATACTATCTTAGATCTAGAAATTAAAGAAGATTATTTTCTTTCTATCTCATAATTCCTACACATTTGTAACTTGCGGTAACAGCCCATGTAATCAATTTTCCAACAAATAGTTGTTCAACATCAGTGAGATAAATAAAGGAGGTACACCATTACTAGAAAGTGTTTTTTCCTTTGTGGAATTGTATGCCACAGCAGTTCATCAGCTAGTAAAGGCCTTCTGTTCCAATGTATGCCTTTTTAAGCCCTTGTTTTGGATTGAATTGTATAGTTAGTATACTATACTTTATACAAAAACACAGCCCAGATCACAGTTCATCACTCTGGCATATATTTTACTGTACATAGTGGGCTGGCTAAGAGCCATCCTGTCTGTGTTTATAGAAAGCCAGACCACATTATCACAGCTTGCTTGCACAGCTATGAAAAAAGATCTAGTACCTACTAGTTGTCCACATCAGCTTGTGAAACCAGGATAATTTTGTCGTTAGAAATTCCATCTTATGGTCTACCCCCTTCAAAGCAAATAAGCTGTCCTCTGTCAGTGGTCTGCACTGCGGTTCCTTGTGCTAGAAATGACCCCATCTCCTACACTCCATTGGACCCAAGCTCCTGGTTGAGAGGCAAACAACAGTGGGCGAAGTTGCAAAGTGCCGAGCAAGACATTAGACTCCGAAATTTCCTCCCCAGAACCTGTTCCCCAGTCACTGATGATTGATCCAGGGTAGGCCTCCAACCTGAGATGGGACCAGCAGAGAAACTTGCTGGAGATTTGGACCCAGGTCAGAAGAAGTCAAGTTGATGTCTCTAGGTGCTTGAACTCCAGGATGTGCAACATGGAAGGTGTTGGCAGTGCGAGACAAGGAGCAGATGCAGAGAGGAGCCAAGAGGAGAGTCTGGGTGGGGGTAAGGGAGTGCAGGGTGGAGGGGCAAGGGAGAAGGGAGTGAAGTCCCTCAAGTCCCTCACGTTCCTGAGCTGCAAACACATTTCTGCCCCTGGAGTCTGTGAGACACCGCCATGCCCTATAATGAATTCCCCGTTTGGCTTAAGCTAGTGGAACATGGATTTCTGTTACTTGAACCAAAATGTTTCTACTTAGTACAAGGAGGTGTTGGTAGCCAACATAAAATAATAACAGCCAACATTTAACGAGTGCACATTATGTGCCAGTTTTCTGGAAAGGAATCTGAGAACTGGGTGGGGTAACTACTTGTACAAGGTCCCACACCAGGCAGCCTGGCCCCAGAGACCAAAGTATTAACCATCTGGTCACCTTCTCAAAATGGACAACAAATGGAAAGGCCTGGCCTGGCATCAGGCAGAAATGGGTCTGTGTCCTGGCTACAGCTCTGAGCTAGTTACGGAGCCTCAATTTCTTAATTTGTGAAACGGAGGTAGTCCTAACTACGAAAGAGAGTTGTTGCAAGGATCAATGAGATCATGTGAGTAAGATGCCTTAGCCTAATAGTCATTCAATAAAAGATATTTCTAATCCATTTCCAGTTTGTCATTTTTAATTATGTACATCATTTATAACGAGCTGCAGTGACTAAAACTGATGGAACATTGTAAAGAATGGTAATAACAAGCATCCTTCGGTATTTTAACTGGTAAATATGATGCTGACATAGATGTTTTTTACCATGTTAAGGAAGCATTCTTCCATACCTGGTTTATTACAAAGTTGTTTTTTTTTCCCCTAGAAATTGATGATAGATGTTGCCAAGTACCTTTACAGTTTCTAACATTATAAAGCTTTGGGCTTTATAATTCACTCTAGTAACAGAACTCCTGGTATTAGTTGAATTCCACGATCCAACATTCTTAATCATTTTCCATTGTTCTGGGAATGAATTTATAAGCTCAGTTCTCATGTTTTGTTTCGGATTTTTCCAAGTATGAGCAAGAGATCTTCAGTTTTTTTTTTTTGTGCTACCTTTGGCAGGTTTCATTTTGTGGTTCTGCTAGCTTACAACGAGGAACCAACTAAGAAGGTTTGCACACTTTTCTGATTTGGGAACTATTTAAATAACAGGAAGATTTTGTATCTCTTGAGAAGTTGAAAGAGCATGTCTTTGAAAAAGATGTATCCCATCACAGCTACCAGGAATATACTGGAAATAGTCCTTTTTCCTCAAAATTTTTTCAGTTTACACTATGGTTATTGGTCTATTTATGTTTTCTACTTCTTCTTGAATAGATTTTAATAATTTCCATTTTTGCTTTAAAATTGACAATTCATCTGGATACTCAATTTTTTAACATTGAGCTGAAAGTAATATTCTCATTCATTATTTTCATTGACTGCATGTGTTCATATACTGGCCGTCTGCCTTGATTACCCTTTGTCTTTACTGGACCCCCAGGGGCCACTCTAAGTGAGAGGGGTACTTGACCAGGCACCTCTGTGGGTGGCATTTGCTCATTCCTCAGTTTGGATCATCTCAGTCATCCCCACCTGGATGGCCACACTCCCACCTTCATGTTAGAGGCATCAGTTGCAATACCTTAGAGTCTAGTTAGGGTGGGTAAGACAGTACCTACCCCAAGGTAGGAGCAAACCATGTTTTTATGCACAGGCTTGTGGCTGCCACACGGAGTCCCTGGGTGGTACAAATGGTGAACATGCTCAGCTGCTAACAGAAAGGTTGGAGGTTCAGGTACACCAAGAGTCACCTTGGAAGAAAGCCCTGGCGATCTACTCCAGAAACTCAAGCACTGAAAACCCTATGGAGAACAGTCACCATGAGTCAAAGTTGACTCAGTGGAAACTGGCTGTTTTTGTGGTGGCCACAGGCCTGTGAAGACCAGGTGTGACATGTCAGGGGTGGCCAGTTATTGAGGTGGTCAGGAAAGAACACTGAGGGATGAAGCACAGGGGATACTTTGGCCTCAAGGACTCTAAGATGATCTTGATTTTCCTATAAGCCTCCACATCCACGCTCCTCCCCAGCACCTTTACTGAGATTCTGGTTGCCTCTAGCCTCTTCAGAGTTAATATTCATGTATTATTTCATACAAAAAGAACCAATTGCTTTAAGCATGCCAGCTTTAAGTGCTGTTATTTATAATTATGCTGATTGTATGGAATCAGATAATTTATTCATTTTAACAATTTTTTAGCTATTATAGAGTAGGGAATCTTTTGAGGTGGAGTCCATGAGTGGTGCAAACAGTTAACACGCTTGGCTGCTAAGCAAAAGATTGGAAGTTTAAGTCCATCCAGAGGCACTTTGGAAGAAAGGCCTGATGATCTACTTCTGAAAAATAAGCCACTAAAAATCCAATGGAACACAGTTCCACTCTGACATACATGGGGTTGCCATGAGTCAGAGTCAACTCAGTGGCAACTGGTAAATGGTATAATCTTTCGAGGCTAAAATAGCCTCATGAAAGGCAATGGAGATGGATTAGTTGGAAATTCCAACCAGAGGATCTGAGAAACTCCAAGACTAAGTCCATGCTTAGGTGAAAACCTAGTTAAATGGGAGATCAGGAGGACACCCCAATTATGGAGATAGATGCCATAGATGATCAAGACCCACATGAATGGGATCACCATGGGATGCTAGATCAGGCAAACAAGAAGTTCATTTAGAGACAGGGCCAATGGCAGGACCAAGCTGCAGGAAGACTCAGCACTCAGACAGCGAAGCAGGTAACCAGCAAAAATTACAGAAAGCTAGTTATTCAACATGAGGCGCAATTGTTAAGCAGTCAGCTGCTAACCAAAAGGTCGGCGGTTCAAACCCACCAGCAGCTCCATGGGAGAAAAGACCTGGCGATCTGCTCCCGTAAAGATGTCAGCCTAGGAAACCCTATGGGGTAGCTCTACTCTGTCTTATTGAGTTGCTATGAGTCAGAATCGACTCGATGGCACACAACAACAACAATTATCCAACAAAGATTTAAATTAGATAAAGCCCTTAGATCCACAGGTGGCCAGGCCCACATGACCAGTTTCCCACAGCAGAGGCCTTGCTCTTTGCTTCTGTATAGCTTGCAATATGAATAACAGTGCCCACTCAGCTTGATCTTCCATATTGTGATTGCATGTAAGTCTCCCCACTAGCCTGTGAGCCCAACCACCATATGTGATTTGTACTCAAATCCTCCACCTCCCAGTGTCGTGTCAAGCACACAACAGACCTTCAGATGGAATGCTTGAATGGGCACTGCCACATTGTCCTGAAAGCTTTCTGTGTCCTTGGGTTCACATTTTCCTCAGGTTCACTGTGGGCTATTTATCTAGGGGTCCTGCATTCCCCTTCACTAGAGCTTTCCCAGAGCCCCTGGGTGGTGCAAATGGTTAACCTGCTTGGCTGATAACTGAAAGGTTGAAAGTTTGAGTCCACCTAGAGGTGCCTCGGAAGAAAGTCCTGGTGATCTTCTGAAAAATCAGCCATTGAAAACCCTGTGGAGCACAGTTCTTCTCTGACACACATGGGGTCACAATGAGTCCAAATCAACTCAATGGCAACTGGTTTTTTTAGGGCTTCTTCCTCTTGGGTCCTCATACTTCCATGTCTGAGAAGAGGATTCTGGCAAAATACTCTAACCTGGTATATGGGGGCAGGGTGGTGGGTTAGTACACGCCAAGCACATAGGCATTGCTTATGGTGAAGAATGAGAAGAAGGAGAAATAGGTGCCACCTGGCATCATCCGTTGTCAAATTCCTTAAGCAGTTTAAGATGAACACTGTAAAGAAACACATCAAATATAAAAATAGAAATTAAAATATTTTACAGTGTAAATCCCCACCTGCCCTTAAATTTCTCTGCCTTGTCTATGTTCCAGGTTCAGGTTTAGCGGCCGCATCCTAGGCCTGGCTCTGATCCATCAATACCTTCTTGATGCTTTCTTCACGAGGCCCTTCTATAAGGCGCTCCTGAGATTGTAAGTATCTCGCAGACCAGGTTCCACCCCAGTCCTGCCTGCATTCAGCCAGCACTGACCCCTCGGGCACCACTGGCCCTTTGTCTCTGCTTTGCCCTCATCATTCTTGTTAGGTTTATGACAATTTACTGTTTTGAATGCTTCCGTATGGCATTGACCTTTAGTACAATAAAAAGGCACTGGGAGATTTTATGTAAGCATATGGAAAAACTATCAATCATAATGTTATGTCGTGAATATGAGTCAGTTGATATTGTCATTATAATAAGATTACAAAGATTGCATTAAGTTATTAATTAGAATTGATCTGTTTATAACTTAGTTGTTTGAAAATGACACTTTTCTCCAGTTGCCGTGGCGAGAGTCCATGAGTCAATAATTATTTCATGCTTGTTATTACAAATATTTTCGTATTCCCTTTCCAGAAGATTACCAAATCAACCAAAAAGTGCCATCAGTATTATTCAGAAGTATGAAATTGTTAGAAGAAGTTTGTGCTATGTTAGCCAGGAGTGACATAACCACATTTTGGAAAGGGCTCTAGGCAGTCATTTGTTCAGTAATTCTTTCTCCCTCTGGATTCACCCAGGCCCTGTGATTTGAGTGACCTGGAATATTTGGATGAGGAATTCCACCAGAGCTTGCAGTGGATGAAGGACAACAACATTACAGATATCCTAGACCTCACTTTCACCGTCAACGAAGAGGTTTTTGGGCAGGTTTGTGCGATGTGGGGCTTGTTTTAAAATAGAAAAGGAGGAATCTCATTCATTCAAAACACAATTCTTTGGAGACTACTCGCTTTAACTAAACAACCCATGTTCTCTTCCTTCTTTTTCTTATTATGACATGGATCTCTTTACCTAGGTCTTTGGAAATCAAATATTATTATAAATATTCTAAATTTGGTTATAAAGCATTTTGTGAACTGTGCAATACGTATGTAAGGCATTTTTTTAAAAATCTATGCCACTACAAAAATAATTTTTTTCTTCACTAGCTTCCAAATATCTAATGTTCCAAAATCTACATATGTCAATCCTGTTTAGTAAGTTAAAGCTTCTCGTTTGTATTCCTCAAGCATTTATGTAACATTCAATCTTGTAATCAAATAGAGTACACTTTTATCAGGAAGTACCCATAGCCTGAGCAGATTTAACAATTGAGATTTTGAGAACAGCATCTACAAGAGACTCTAAAAGCCCACAACATGTAGTAATTTGTAACAGAGCTCTTTGCGAGAACTAAGTTAAAATACTTCATAAGTCACCTTGCATAAATGTGGTGCCTGGGTGGTGCAAACGGTTGCACTTGACTACTAGGAAGTCCTGGTGGCACAGTGGCTAAGAGCTCAGCTACTAACCAAAAGGTCAGCAGTTTGAATCTACCAGCTGCTCCTTGGAAACCCTATGGGGCAGTTCTACTCTGTCCTGTAGGGTCGCTATGAGTCAGAATTGACTGGATGGCACCAAGTTTGTTTATTTTGGTTTACTAACCTAAAGAAATACAGCCCGAATGCTCCTTAGAAGCAAGGATGGGGAGACTACATCTCATATACTTTGGACGCATTATCAGGAGGGATCAGTCCCTGGAGAAGGACATCATGCTAGGTAAAGAAGAGCGTTAGCAAAAAAGAGGAAGGTCCTCAACGAGATGGATTGACAACAATGGCTGCAACAATGGGCTCAAGCATAACGATTGTGAGGATGGCTCAGGACTGGGCAGTGTTTCTGTTGTATGAGTTGTATGAGTTGGAAGCGACTTGATGGCAGCTAACAACAACAACAGCCTAAAGACTGGCAGTTCAAACCCACCCAGTGAAAGGCCGGGTGATCTGCTTCCATAAAGATTACAGTCAAGAAAACCCTTCGGAGAAGTTCTACTCTGCAACACGTGGGGTTGCCATGAGTTGAAATCGACTCGACAGCAACAGGTTTGCTGTTTGGTTTTGCACGAATGTGGCTGGTGTGCTGAGTCTGTGGGTGAGAGTTATTCACTGAACCCTGCACACCACCCAGCCCCTTGTTGTGTTGTTGTTGTGTGCCATGGAGTCGATCCCGACTCATAGTGACCTTATAAGACAGAGTAGAACTGCCCCATAGGATGTAATCTTTACGGAAGCAGGCTGCCACATCTTTCTCACGAGGAGTGGCTGATGAGCTCAAACCACCAGCCTTTCAGTTAGAAGGCAAACATCTCAATTAATAATCTTGAACAGGTTATTTTGTATAAGCATACCTCTGAAGAATACTGTCTTACCTATTTGAGAAGAAACTATTTCTTTTGACAACTATTTAAAAAAAAAACAAAAAAACAAATCCATTGCCGTCAAGTCGATTCCAACTCATAGCAACCCCATAGGACAGAGTAGAACTGCCCTATAGGGTTTCTAAGAAGTGGCTGGTGGATTTGAACTGTTGGCCTTTGGTTAGCAGTCAAGCTCCTAACCACAGTGCCGCCAGGGCTCCAGTAGCTATAGAGAGCATATTTAAATATATCCGGGAACATACTCTTCATGAAACTGTCCTGCTATATACTCTGTGAACATAAAAAATACACTGTTCTCTGTGTATGATGACTTGTAGCTCATCCTTCATATTTACCCAGTAGTAGAAGGTAAATTTTGTAAGATATACACTGTTATTTAGCAAATTGTATTTAGACAGCTGGGTAGTCATCTTAAAAAAATAAATTTTAAGTTAGATCCCTAACCTCACTCATTACATTACGCGGAAATAAATTCCAGGTCCATTGGAGACCTAAATGTAAAAAAATACAGGAAAAACAAAAATACTAAAACAAGGAATAAGCAATGCTGCTGTAAATGTGACACACAATCTCAAAATTATAAAAGACTCATAGTTAAGGGAGTCCTGGTGGTGCAGTGGTTATGCACTTGCTACTAACTGAAAGGTCGGTGGTTTGAACCCATCAGCCTCTCCACAGGAGAAAGATGTTGTCAGTCTGCTTCTATAAAGATTTACGGACTTGAAAACACTATGAGGCAGTTGTACTCTGTCCTATGGGGTCGCTATGAGTAAGAGTCAACTCAACAGCAGCGGGTTTGGTTTGGTTGTTCATAGTTAACTAAAATTAAGTTCTGCATGACAAAATACACCAGAAACAAAGTTAAAATGGCATAATATTTTATAAAATGTAATACATAATGCAGACAAAAGGATATTTCCTTAAATATAGGAAGAAAGAGATCCCACAGATCGATGAGAAACAATTAACAACTCAATGGAAAATTAGCAAAAAACATGAATAGATTGTTTCCTGGAAAGGGAATATCTCCAGAAGAGATACTCAACCTCATTCTCAATAAAAACGTAAATTAAAGCTATAATGAGATACTATTTCATTATTAAGATGTCAAGACTCACAAAATTTAACAGTACTCTATTTTGGAGATGGTGTGGTGAAATAGGTGGAAGTAAGCGGAAGTTTGGTTCACTCTCTATGAAACCAACCTTGGCAATATCTATTGAAATTTGAAGTGCACATGCATTTGATTCAGAATCCATAGCTAGGAATTTGTCTTATAGACATATTCACACCTGACTGAAGTAACCCATGTATTAGGACCTTCATTGCAACCTTGCTGATAACTGCAAGAGATCTGAAACAATCTGAAAGTGCAGCCATACAGCAGTGGTTAAATAAACTTTAACCTCAATCAAATAGTGGCATAGTGTGTGGTCATTAGAACTTGTAGATACCCCAGCTCATCCATTTACATGTAAATCATAAAAAATAAACAATATACTAGCAAGAACAAAGAAAGAATAAGGTAGGTCTAAACTGATATGGAACAATTGCCAAATATATATATAATTATTATTATTATTGTACTTTAGATAAACGTTTACAGAACAAACTAGCTTCTCATTAAACAATTAGTACATACATTGTTTTGTGACACTGGTTACCAACCTCACGACATGTCAACACTCTCCCTTCTCGACCTTGGGTTCCCAATCATCAGCTTTCCTGTCCCCTTCTGCTTTCTAGTCCTTGCCCCTGGGCTGGTGTGCCCATTTAGACTCGTTTTGTTTTATGGACCTGTCTAATCTTTGGCTGAAGGGTGAACCTCAGGAGTGACTTCATTACTGAGCTAAAAGGGTGTCCGGGGGCCATACTCTTGGGGTTTCTCTAGTCTCTGTCAAGCCAGTAAGCCTGATCTTTTTTTTGTGAGTTAGAATTTTGTTCTACATTTTTCTCCAGCTCTGTCCGGGACCCTCTATTACGATCACTGTCAGAGCAGTCAGTGGTGGTAGCTGGGCACCATCTAGTTGTGCTGAACTCAGTCTGGTGGAGGCTGTGGTAGTTGTGGTCCATTAGTCCTTTGGACTGATCTTTCCCTTGTGTCTTTGGTTTTCTTCATTCTCTCTTGCTCCCAACGGGGTGAGACCAGTGGAGTATCTTAGATGGCTGCTCACAAGCTTTTAAGACCCCAGAAGCTACTCACCAAGGTAGAATTTAGAACATTTTCTTTATAAACTGTGTTATGCCAGTTGAGCTAGATGTTCCCCAAGACCGTGGTCCCCACAGCCCTCAGCCCAATGATTCACTCTCTCAGGGAGTTTGCATGTGTCTATGGAGCTTACATGACCTTGCCTTGTACAAGTTGTGCTGGCTTCCCCAGTATTGTGTACTGTCTTACCCTTCATCAAACTTACCACTTATCTATTGTCTATTTAGTATTCTTCCATCCTTCCCCTTCCCCTCCCTCATAACCATCAAAGATTGTTTCTTTTTGTGTGTCAACCTTTTCATGAGTTTTTACAGTAGTGGTCTCATACAATATTTGTCCTTTTGTGATTGACTTATCTCACTCAGCATAATGCCCTCCAGATTCATCCATGTTGTGAGATGCTTCGCAGATTCATCTTTGTTCTTTATCATTGGGTAGTACTCCGTTGTGTGTATGTACCATAATTTGTTTATCCATTCATCTGTTGATGGGCACCTAGGTTGTTTTCATCTTTTTGCTATTGTGAGCAATGCTGCAATGAACATGGGTGTGCATATGTCTATTCGTGTGATGGCTTTTATTTCTCTAGGATATATTCGTAGGAGTGGGATTGCTGGATCATATGGCATTTCTATTTCTAGCTTTCTGAGGAAGCACCGTATCATTTTCCAGAATGGTTATAACATTTTGCATTCTCACCAACAGTGCAAAAGAGTTCCAATCTCCCTGCAGCCTCTCCAACATTTGTTATTTTCTTTTTTTTTTTTTTTGATTCATGCCAATAACGCCAGGGGTGGGGGGGTAGGAGATGGTATCTCATTGTGGTTTCGATTTGCATTTCTCTAATGGCTAGTGATCTCAAGCATTTCCTCATGTGTCTGTTAGGCGCTTGAATGTCTTCTTTGGTGAAGTGTCTGTTCATTTCCTTTGCCCATTTTTAAATTGGATTATTCGTCTTTTTGTTGTAGAGATGTTAGATTTTCCTGTAGATTTTACAGAGTAGACTTTTATCAAATTTGTCATAGCCAAAAATTTTTTCCCAGTCTGTAGGTTCTCTTTTACTCTTCTCGTGAAGTCTTTTGATGAGCATAAGTGTTTAATTTTTAGAAGATTCCTGTTATCTAGCTTATCTTCAAGAATTTGTGTGTTGTTAGTTATGGTTTGTATCCTGTTAATGCCGTGTATTAGGTCCTCTAATGTTGATCGTATTTTTTCTTCTATTATCTTTATAGTTTTGGGTTTTATATTTAGATCTTTGATCCATTTTGAATTAATTTTTGTGTATGATGTGAGGTATGGGTCCTGTTTCATTTTTTTGCAGATGGACAGCCAGTTTTGCCAGCACCATTTGTTAAAAAGACTGTCTTTTCCCCATCTGATGGACTTTGGGCCCTTGTCGAAGGTCAGGTGACTGTAGGTGGTTGGATTTACATCTAGATTCTCAATTCTGTTCCACTGGTCAATGTATCTGTCATTGTACCAGTACCAGGCTGTTTTGACTACCGTAGCTGTATAGAACATCAGATAGTGGGAGTCCTCCTACTTTATTCTTCTTCTTCAATAGTGCTTTACTTATCCAGGGCCTCTTCCCTTTCCATATAAAGTTAATGATTAGTTTTTCCATCTCTTTAAAGAATGCTGTTAGTATTTGGATCAGGATTGCATTGTACTTGTAGATTGCTTTGCATAGAATTACCATTTTCACAATGTTGAGTCTACCTATCCACGAGCATGGTACGTTTTTCCATTTATGTAAATCTTTTTTGGTTTCTTGCAGTAGTGTTTTGTAGTTTTCTTTGTATGTGTCTTTTACATCCCTGGTTAGATTTATTCCTAAATATTTTACTTTTTTACAGTCTATTATAAATGGTATTGTTTTCCTGATTTCCTTTTCCTTGTTCTCAGTATTGGTGTATAGGAATCAAACTGATTTTTATATGTTTCTCTAGTATCCTGCTACTCTGCTGAATCTTTCTATTAGTTCCAATAGTTTTCTTTTGGAGTCTTTTGGGTGCCAAGATATATTTTTGAGTGAAAAAAAGTGTGATGAAGAACAGTGTGTATAATATACTACTGTTTGGGGGGGGGGGGGAGAGATGATATATACCTAATCCCTAGGATATGCATAGACTGTCCCTGGGAAGGGAAGTGAGGAGGATTGTCTCCAGAGAGGAGAGACTGCATGGCTGAGAGATTGGGTGTGAGAGAGACTTAGTTTTCATCTTCTGGCCTTTTATACCACTTGCCCTCAAGCTGGCTCTGACTCATAGTGATCTCGTATATAGCAAAATGAAATGTTGCCCGATGCTGCACCATCTTCATGATCATTGGTATGTTTGAGCCTATTGTTGGGGCTATGGTGTCCGTCTTTGTCACTGAGGGCTCCTTCATTTTAATTAACCCTCTACTTTACCAAACATGTTGGCATGTTCTAGCAGTTGGTGTTTCCTGATGACATGCCCAAACTAAGCACGGCAAAGTCTTACCCTCCTTATTTCTAAGGACATTCTCGTTATATTTCTTCTAAGACTGATTTGTTTGCTCTTCTGGCAATCTGGGATATTCATTGTTCCTTACCAGCACCACAATTTGAATGCGTCAATTCCTCTGTCTTCCTTTTGGATTGTTTGGCTTTTGCATGCATATGAGGTGATTTAAAAGACCATGGCTTGAATCAGGTGCACCTTAGTCATCCAAGTGACAGTTTTGCTTTTTAAAACTTTACAGAGATCTTTGCAGCAGATTTTCCCCGATGCAATACATTGTTTGATTTCTTGACTGCTGCTTCCACGGACATTGATTGTCGATCCAAGTAGAATGAAATTCTTGACAATTTCTATTTTTTCTCCATTTATCATGATGTTGTTTATCGCTCCATCTGTGAGGGTTTTCATTTTCTTCACGTTAAGGGTAATCCATAATGAAGGCTGTAGTCTTTGACCTTCATCAGTAAGTGTTCCAGGTTGTTTTTATTTTTTACTTTTGGCATGCGAGGTTGTGCCATCTGCATATACCCGTGGCTGCTGAGTCGATTCTGACTCACAGCAACCCTATAGGACATGGGGTTTCCAATGCCCTGTAGGATTTCCAAGTAGTGGCCTTTTGCTTAGCAGCCGAGCTCTTAACCACTGTGCCACCAGCACTCCCATTTGCATATAACAACAACAACAACAACAAAAAGTTGTCATCGAGTCAATTCTGACATAGCAGGCTGTTAATGAGTTGTCCTCCAATCCTGATCCCATGTTCTTCTTCATACAGTTCAGCTGCACAAATTGTTTGCTCAGCATATGGATTGAATAAGTAAGGTGAAAGGATACAACTCTGCCACACACCTTCTTCAATTTTAAATGACACAGTATCACTTTATTCTGTTCAAACGACTGCCTCTTGATCCATGTACAGGTTCTGCATGAGCACAGTTAAGTGTTCTGGAATTCACAATCTTCACAACGTTATCCATAATTTGTTATGATACACATAGTAGGCCTAGACTAATGTGTATCTGTTTAAAGCTTATCCTCTTTCTCTTCAAAAGGACGTCATCAGGAATGTGGTTTTACAAAATTGAGTTGCGGCTCTTCTTTTGGCAAGTTATTGGACAGTGGGGATCAGACACAAATACAGGTTTAAAAAGCTGTAGGATTTTCCTGAGTACGTTAGTTAGGATTAGGTTCAGCTGCTAGTGAAGAAACCCCAAATAACCCTGCCAAACAGGAACAGAAGTTTACTTTTCTCTCATATGAAAGTCTGGGGGCAGACAGTTCAATGCTGGTTTAGAAGCTTTGTTTGACAGAATACTTGGGGACCAGCTCCTTCTAGCTCTCATCACTGCTGTCCCTAATTTGGGCCCCCTACACTCATGGCCCAAATGAGCATGCATACCAGCCACCACTTCTGTGTCCCAAGCAACAGGACAGAGGAAGGCACAGCCCCTCTCTCTAAGGAGACCTTGGGAAAGTGCCATGCAACACTCTACTCACTCCTCTTGGGCTAAAATGTAGTTTCATGCCACACCTAACCTCAAGGGGGACTGGGAATAAAGTCTTTAACTGGGCAATACTGTGAGCAGCTAAAACCCAGAACTTTTTTTTTTTTAATTTTTTTTTTTATTGTACTTTAGGTGAAGATTTACAGAACAAATAGTTTCTCATTAAACAGTCAGTACATCTATTGTTTTATGACATTGGTTAACAACCCCCTTTTTTTTTTTTTTTTTTTGGTGAAAATATACATAGCCAAAGATACACCATTTCCAAAGTTTCTACATGTACAATTCAGTGACATCAATTACGTTCTCCAGTTGGGCTGCTATTCTCGCTGTCCTTTTCCAAATTATTCGATCACCCTTAAGTCCAATTCACTGTTCCCTAGGCTTCCCATCAAACATTTTGAGTTGCTGTTGTCAATTTGATCTCACATAGAGAATTCTTTTTTTTTTTTTTTTTTTTTGTATTTTAGATGAAGGTTTACAGAACAAAATAGTTTCTCATTGAACAGTTAGCACACAGATTGCCCTACGACAATGTAAAACCCAGAACTTTTAAGGACTATGAACAGTGGATAGCAACTAATATTTTACAACTTGCCAATACTTTATAATCAATAAAAACCAGTTGCCATCAAGTCAAGCCATGTGTGGCAGAGTAGACCTGTGCCCCGTAGAGTTTTCATGCCTGATTTTTCAGAAGCAGATTGCCAGGCCTTTCTTCTGAGATACCTCTGGGTGGACTTGACAGCAACTGGTTAATGCTGAACCGGTGAAAACAGAATTTTTGTGTACAGTCCACCCCCCTGAAATGGGGATGTGTCACGGGGAGATCAGCTGAGTTGACAAGCCTTCTCTCTCTTTCTGTTTTCCTACAAGGTAACGGAAAGGGAATTGAAGTCTGGAGGAGCCAACACCCAGGTCACAGAGAAGAACAAGAAGGAGTACATTGAAAGGATGGTGAAGTGGCGGGTGGAGCGCGGCGTGGTGCAGCAGACGGAGGCGCTGGTGCGGGGCTTCTACGAGGTGAGGCCCAGCCAAGCTGAGGAAGGACGCTAGGGCAGGTGCCCTTCATCACTGGGCTTCAGCTCCTGAAGGTTCTTTGTGGGGAGCGAGACCCAGTTTGTGACAAGAGAGGAGAGGAGAAGTCAGGCAGGCTAAGGGCTCAGCCCTGCTCCCCAGAGTGGGGTGGATGCATGAGGGGCCAGAGTTCTCTGGGGAAACCCAGCTCTTGCCGTAGGTGGAAAATGCTCTCACAAAACAGGTGTAGGTGTGGGCCTGGTGTGCCAGGTGTGAAAACAGGCATCACCTGTAAAGATGTATGCAGGTGACACATTCTTTCATTCAGTGAAGCGAAGAAAAAGGAAAAAGAAGTCAATGGGGGAGTATTGTCCTCTCTTACTAAATTTTTATTTTGTGATAGTGTTACTTTGTACCGCATCATCCATAAATCAAGAAGACAGGGACAGATGTTAGCCTTCCTGCATGAAAAACAACCTCCTGGAACTTTTCCAGTTTAGAAAACAAGAGGCTGCAAATGTTTTCTCAGGGTTTGGGGCTTGGAAGATTTTCTTTCCCTGCTATCCTGGAGAACAGCATTGGTAATTGGCTTGTCCATCACTGGTTTCTTTAAAGGATGGTACCCACCACAGGTGTCCAACTGTGCCCGGTACATTTAGCAACAAGATTTAAAGCCCAAACACACAGCCCCTACCAAACAGGTCCTCCCAGATGTTCGAAGGAAGGAGGTAAGAAGTGAGGAGGAGAGAAAGGGAAAATACAGACGTTTTGCTGCATAATGCCCAACCCCAGAAAATGAGTCATCATTTTATATGAAAGAGAGAACACATTTTGAGTGAAGTGACTTAGTAGCTATTGTGTCATTCAACATGATTTAATTTGGACTTTTTGCCTCTAAAATGCAACTAATATGACTCCAGAAAGTCAAGTCAGGTTTGCTTACAACCTCATTCAGAGAGGGAACATCAGAGATAGTAAAAAGCATGGGACCATTTTCAGTTTCCAACTCATGAATGGTTTGTTCTAAAATATACAAGTCAACACAACAGCACATTGAAAACAAAGTTGTAAATGATGGTCCGTTTCCCAGCTTAACCCACAGAAATAATCGTAATGAACATAACGTTTCTGGCTCAAAGCCTGGGGGAATAATTTTAGTCGATATGTTTGGACCTGTGTGCTGAAGCCTAATTTGTATTTCAGGTCGTGGACTCCAGGCTTGTCTCTGTGTTTGATGCCCGGGAGCTGGAGCTGGTGATAGCGGGTACTGCAGAAATAGACCTCAACGACTGGCGGAATAACACCGAGTACCGTGGAGGTGAGCTCACGTGGGTTGTGATACTACCATCATTACAAATACAATTCATCACTTTCTGAGGACCCCAATAAACCTGGCCTTACTTCAGCAAAGTAGATGCTTCTACATGCCTTCCTCCAACTCCAACAAGAACTTTCCTTCAGTAACCCCCTGTTAATAGAGTCTCTGGTCTCACTAGGTGCATTACAGACAACATGCCATCCACGGGCCAGATATCAGGGAAGTATATCCTGATTCTTCTCAAATTTGAGCCCTCTTGTCTGTAATCCTGGATTTCTGGAACTTGCTTCTAACTGTAGCCTCTCTGATCCAATTTCTAACCCCTCCTAGCTATTTACCTTGCGTAGTGCCAAACCGATCTTCCTGAACTATTTTCTCACCCCTGCCCCTCAGGGTTTTCTTTATTTTATTTTATTTTGTTGTTGTTGTTGAGAATATACACAGCAAAACGTATACCAATTTAACACTTTCTACATGTACAATTCAGTGATACTGATTGTATTCTTCGGGTCGTGCAACCATTCTCACCCTCTTTTTCTGAGTTATTCCTCCCCTATTAACATAAATTCACTGCACCCCTCAGGTTTCTATCTAATCTTTCTAGTTGTTGTTGTCACTTTGATCTCATATAGATAGTTCTTAAAAGAACATAATGCTCAAAGCAGACATTTTTTACTATTAATAGTAAAAAGAAGAAGACTCCAGGGGATATTTTTTGTATCAGTTTTAAAGATTACCTCAGGGTAATAGTTTCAGAGGTTCATCCAGCCCCCTTGTCTCCAGAAATTCTGGAGTCCATTAGAATTTTAAATTCTGTTCTACATTTCCCCCCTTTTGATCAGAATTCTTCTATAGAATCTTTAATCAAAATTTCAGTAATGGTAGCTGGGCACCAGCTAGTTCTTCTGGTCTCATGGCAAAGGAGGCAGTTGTTTATAGAGGCAATTAGCCATACATTCCATATCTTCTTCCTATTCCTGACTCTCATTCTTCCTCTGTTATTCCAGGCAAATAGAGACCAATTGTCTTACCTTGAATGGCCGCTTGCAAGCTTTTAACACTCCAGGCACTATGCAACCAACTAGGCGGTAGAACAGAAGCACTAAACATTTTATTAGGCCAATTAACTGGGATGTCTCAAGAAACCATGACCCTAAACCTCCAAACCAAGAAACCAAATCCCATGAGGTTTTTTTGGTTTTACATTAGCAGCCTCAGCAGCAACTGTTTTTTTTTTTTTTTGTCATTGTTGTTGTAAATGTAGCTACTGCACAACATGTGACACTTCAACTTTTACAAGTGTACAACTTATTAACAGCAATTGCAATAAACAGCTGTGCAACCCTACCTTTAATCAGTGTAACTTTGCCATCACTGTTAACTTCCCTTTCCTCCTCCCTCCCACCCCTGTAACCACTAATAAACTTTGGTTTCTATACATCTGCCTTTTCTTATCTTTTTATATAAGTAAGGTCATACAATATTTGTCCTTCTGTGATTGACTTATTTCACTCAGCATAATGTCGTCAAGCTCCATCCATATTGTAGCATGTATCATGACTGTTTCCTCTACTGGCTGAGTAGTATTCTGTTGTATGTTTGTACCACACTTTGTTTAACCATTCATCTGTTGATGGGCATTTAGGTTGTTTCCACCTTTGGCTATTGTGAATAGGCTGCAATGAACGTTAGTGTACAAGTCTCGTTTTGAGTCTCTGCTTTCAAGCCTTTTAGGTATATACCTAGAAGTGGAGTTGCTGGGTCATATAGTAGTTCTATTTTTAGTTTTTTAAGAGCCACAGAATGGTTTTCCACAACAGCTGTACCATCTTGCATTCCTGCCAGCAACGGATAAGCGTTTCAACTTCTCCACATCTTTGCCAACTTTTGTTATTTTCTTTTTTCGTTTTTTTTTTAATCTTAGTCATCCTAGTGGGAGTGAAATTGTATCTCACTGCTGTGGTTTTGATTTGCATCTCTCTGATGGGTAATGACGCTGAGCATCTTTTCATGTGTTTGGCGGCCATTTGAACATCCTCTATGGTAAAATGTCTGTTCAAGTCCTTTGCCCATTTTATGATTGGGTTATTTGTCTTTTTGTTGTTAAGTTGTCAAAGTTTTATATATATTTTGGTTATTAGATTCTTGTTGGATGTATAGTTTTTGATGATATTCTCCCAGTTGGTAGCTTGTCTTTTCACTTTTTTGGTAGTCTTTTGATAAACGAAAGTTTTTAATTTTTATGAGGTCTCATTTATTTATTTTGATTTTGTTGTTTGTACTTTTGTTATTATATTAGATAATCCATTGTTAAAAACTAGGCCTGACAGCATTGCCCCTGCATTTTCTTCTAAGAAGTTTATGGTTGTAGTTTGCACATTTAGGTCCTTAATCTGCTTTGAATTTTTTTTTGTGTATGGTGTGAGGCGTGGATCCTGCTGAAGGACCGTTTTCATCATATCACTTCCCTACCCACAGAACAAGCTCTTTATTACTTATAAAAGAGATTTTGAAAGTTTATTGGCCTCAAACCTGTTCTTCATATAAGTTATTACAGAAAAACCCCAATCAGTACAATAGAGAGCTAGGGGCCTGCCACCTCAACTTCTCTCATCTCCCTAACATGCTCATCGATGAGAAGCATCAGTGGGATCTCTGATCCTTCAGCATGGTTTGAAAATCGCTTACCTAAAGTGTAAGTCAGAAGGCCTCAGCCTGGCCAGTAAGGCCCTCTGAGGCCCCCACAATTATCTTTTTGGTACTCACCAGATCCCCCCCCCAGGGTAGTCAGATTGCTGTTCCCTGCATCTATCTTGCTCCTTCTTGTTATTCTTGATTTTCCCTGCCAGATATGTCCCCTTTCCTTTCCTCCACTTGTAGAAATTATTCACCAATTTAACTCACACCCCACTTCCTTTATAAAGTTTTCCCTATTTCTACACCAGTCCACATAGATTTCTCCCTTCTTTGAAAGCCTCTTGCACTTGTGGTGAGTGGTGAATCATTTTACCTTAACTGATTGACCCTTGTTGGTTTCCCTATGAAAGGTTCCCAAATACTTCTCCCATGGGTACAAAACATCTCACTGGTACTCCGGAGACACGCACCAGGCCTGCTGGAGAACCCAGCGTCTTTGTTCACAAAGCTTGCCATTTGCCTCCAGCCTTTTTTAAGTCTTAGACTTTCTTGTGGTGTGTGGTTGCCAAAAGCAAAAGCAACAGAGCAAAGTAAATATGATGAAATACTGTGTTCATGTTATAAGAATCCCAAAGCTCTATATCAAGACTATCAACTCCTTGTCTACATTATATGAGGCAGGAAAATGACTAGTGGAATCCCAGTTGTTTAAATCAAAGCAAAACTCACTGAGGACATCCCTCAGAACATAAAGCCCTTTTATACTTGACTATATTTTCAGTATGGATTGCACCTCAACATAAAGAAAACAAAAATCCTCTCAACTGGACCAATAAGCAATGTCCCAAGAAAATACTGAAGTTGTCAAGGATCTCATTTTACTTGGATCAACAATCAGTGTAGCAGTCAAGAAGTCAAACTATAGATTGCATTGGGCAACAATGCTGCAAAAGACCCTTTTAAAGTGTTAAAAAGCAAAGATGGCACTTTGAGAATAAGGTGTGCTTCACCCAAGCCATAGTATTTTCAATCTCATATGCATTCAAAAGCTAGACAATGAATAAGGAAGACCGAAGAAGAATTACTGCCTTTGAATTATGATGTTGGCAAAGAATATTGAATATACCATGAACTGCCAGAAAAACGAACAAATCTATCTTGGAAGAAACACAGCCAGAATGCTCCTTAGAGGTGAGGATGGCTGGAGTTCCTCTCATGTACCTTGGACATGTTATAAGGAAGGACCAGTCCCTGGAGAAGGACATCATGCTTGATAAACTGGAGAGCTAGTGAAAAAGAGGAAGACCCTCGCTGAGATGGAATGACACAGTGGATACAACAATGGACTCAAACTTACCTACAATGGCGAGGACGGCACAAGACAGAGCAAATTTCATTCTGTTATTCTCACTGTGAGTCAGAACTGACTCGCCAGCACCTAACAATAACGTATTTTCTAAATCTGATTTGTTTCAAAACTTGACTTAGAAAAACAAAAACTTGACCTAGTTACGCAGTTTGTTTTAGACTTATCTAAGGCCATCATTGGAGTCCCTGGATGATGCAAATAGTTAACATGTTCGGCTGTTAACCAAGAGGTTGGAGAGTTGAGTCCACCCAGAGGTACCTCGGAAGAAAGGCCTATGATCTACTTCCAAAAATCATTCAGTGAAAGCCCTGTGGATCACAATGGTCCAAACCCATTGTACACGGGGTCACCATGAGTTGGGGGCCAACTCTATAGCAGCTAACAATAACAAAGACTATCATTACATAAATCAGCAGATCAAAAGCAGCTGTTCCACTGTTATCATACCTGATGTATGTTTCATTGCTTTCTCCTGCTCTTCCCTTCCTCCTTTCTTCACTTTCTCCCATTCTCCCTCCCTTTGCTCCATTTAGGTTATCACGATGGACATCTTGTGATCCGCTGGTTCTGGGCAGCGGTGGAGCGGTTCAATAATGAGCAGAGACTAAGGTTGCTTCAGTTTGTCACGGGAACGTCGAGTGTGCCCTACGAAGGCTTTGCGGCCCTGCGAGGAAGCAATGGGCTTCGGCGGTTCTGCATAGAGAAATGGGGGAAAATCACATCTCTCCCCAGGTATGGAGTCCCTGCCAGACTTCAGGAAACTCACTGAACAGGGCAAAGTGTACTTTGCTATTTGTGTTTGTGTGGTCATCCTTTGGGATAGAATTCTTTCTTGTCACCCAAAGAATTGTTATTTGAGTTATTAATGAAAGTTGTAGGTGAACCATCTCTGGGAGTTGAAACTGAACCATATTCTTCATGATATTTTGATGATTTTGTGCTATAGGTATTTTGGTTTATGTGTCAGTCATCGAAAGCTTTACAATCTTGTATACGTATAGTTCAACTTAAAGAGGAATGTCTCACACGGGTGGTGGAGGAAGGACATTAGTGCAAAGATGCTGGAAGCCCAAATAAATCTCTCCAGCACCTTATCTCTACGTCTTTCATAGTGTGTCTCTTGATACTTGGTAAGATAGTTATTCATGTACATGTTGTAATTTTCCTGCTACATTTTAGAACGTGTGAGGATGAAGCCACATGTACCTCTGGGTCTTTATAGTGACTTCCATATAGTAAGCATTCAAGAAATTATTGTGGGATAAATGTGGATAAAGAGGTAATGGGGCTCCAGACACTCCAACTCATACTGTGAATTTTACTCCCAACACTTTCTGGGTCTTTCTATGCCACTTGCCTGATCAGTGAAATTGTTGTTGTTGTTATTTGCCATTGAGTTGATTCCAACTAATGGTGACCAGAGTAGAACTACTGTGCTCCATCAGATTTTCAAGGCTGTAACCTTTCAGAAGCAGATCGCCAGGACTGACTTCTGAGGTGCCTCTGGGTGGACTGGAATTGCCAATATTTTGGCTAGTAGTCAAGCGTTTAACTTTTTGCTCCACCCAGGGACTCCTAACGTGTGAAATAATGAGTACTAAGGAGATAATGGAGCCCTGGTGGCACAGTGGTTAAGAGCTATGAGTGCTAACCAAAAGGTCAGCAGTTTGAATCCACCAGCCACTCTTTGGAAACCCTATGAGGCAGGTCTACTCTGTCCTATAGAGTCACTATGGGTCAGAATCGACTCGACGGCAACAGGTTTTTTTTTTTTTTAAGGAGATACTTCTGTGTAGATAGTGTAGTAATAAATTTGACTTCAATAAGCAGAAGAAAAAATTGACTAATTATTATTTTAATATGGTATTTTCTAATTATAAAAGAAGATTTACATTTAATTCACCTCTGTTTCTACATGGCCACCTAAGTATCTTTACCAAATCCCTATTGCAGAAGGGTCTACTGAACTACAGCTTACACCCAGCTGTCCCAGACTTCCCCGTGTCCTAAGACAAGTCCCCTGATGCAGGTGAGCATCAGTGGCCCAGGAAGCAGAGTGCAGGCCCAGCTGGCCGATACCAGCTAAAGCCTTGCATGGTTTTCAGCCTCGCTTCACCACTTAATCCAACAGCCCCTAGTTCAAAGGTCAGTGCTTATGCACATAGTTCTGTCAGTGGCTCAGCCGACTGAATTAAGTCTGGAAAGAAAATAAGACAAAAGGCAGATTTTCCTTTGTCTAGTTTAATGGTTGATTTAGAGAATGAGGCTCTTTGGAAAAACCCTGCTTTTATTGTAGAGAAATGCAGATTGAGTCATCACCTGACGGTAGTCTATCCCTATAATGTGTGCATGGGAGCAGTGGTGGTTCTGTGGTAGAATTCTTACCTTCCATGTGGGAAACCCAGGTTCAATTCCCAGCCAGTGCACCTCAAGCTCAGCCACCACCTATCTGTCAGTGGATGCTTGCGTATTGCTATGATGCAGAACAGGTTGAAGCAGAGCTTCCAAACCAAGACAGACTAGGAAGAAAGGCCTGGCAATCAACTTCCAAAAATCAGCCAATGAAAACCCTATGGATCACAATGGTCTGATCCCCTAACCAATCATGGGGATGCCACAGGCCCAGACAGCATTTTCTTCCGTTGTGCATGGGGTTACCATGAGTCAAGGGCCAACTCGATGACAGCTAACAACAACAACATCATGTATGCGTTGAGGAGGGGCTGATATACAACAACATACCTGCCCACAGGAGCTTATAATCAAGGGGTGAGCACAGCCCTATAGCAATTAATTACAAAACAAGCTAAAAATCAGACAAGCAATGTGCTGTGAGGATGATGATCAGAGACTAATCCTGAATGGGTTAACCAGAGAAGACACCAGACACCACAAAGAAACTGGCAGTTTAAGTGAGCATTGGGAGGCTGGGAATAGGGAGGAGGGGCTTCCAGGCTGAAGTAGAAGCCCGAGCAATAGCCTGGGGGTAGAAGTGGCCAGCATATGTTCAGGAAGAACACTCAAGCCCACACAAAAGATGAGCTGTCCAGAACAGTGTCACAGGGGATGCAGTTAAGAGAGATCCTTTGCTGGTCCATAGAGAAAATACCCTGCTAAGGAGTTTCTGCTTTATTCTTTAAGAAATGGGAGTCATTTCTCTTGTCATTTGGGGTCTTAGATAATTGCTTTGGGAAACTTAGAAGTATACAGTAATACTGTTAACCCACACAGAGGCAGACACTGCACTTAAGAACAGGCTCTTCACATCAGGTCCAAGGCAGCAATAAAAAGGCTGCTGCTTGCTTGCCCTTAAGAGGTTCCTTGGAGAACTGGGGACTCCACCCTGGGCCAGGAGGGCCTCAAGGAGCTGGTGTCGAGAAGTCTGTGAGAGGATGGTGAAAATGACCCGCTGAATAGTCTTCCCTGACCAGTCTCCCTTGTATGGTTTCTGATTCAAGAACCTGAAAGCTGTCACCTGTGTATAGAAAGAAAGGATCTCTGACTGCTTAGAACTGTAGTTGAAGAGACCTGGTCAGGCAACATGGCCAGTGGCAAGAAGCCTTGAGGCTGAGTTCACAGTGAGTGGGGGCAGGGAAGGCCCAGAGGCTGGCAGGAGCCTCAGGCAGACACAGGGTGACTGAGGGCTTCCCAGAGCCTGTGAGCCATGTGTGCATTGCCCACACACTCTGAGGTGTTCCTCAGACCTTCCCTCTACAGAAAGAAAGACAACTAGCCTCCTAGGTGAGAGTGCCAAAGAGTGTCACAGCAAAGCCCGGGTCATCACTCAAGCTGAATAAATCCTTTGCACCAATCCAAGTCCTTGCCTTCTGAAAAATGTGTAAGGGTTAGGAAAAAGAACTCTGAGGAAGAGGAATTTCTAGGATATAATTTTACATATCGTAGTGAGGAAATTTCATAGACCACCATAGCTGGACTATATTAGAGGCGGGGCAGTCGCTAGGGTTGGGGAGGTCAAGGAACCAGGGAGCTGGGTTGTTGAAAGGATCGTCCACGTGGACTTAGATGCTACGTAGCCTGGTGGGAGGACCTGGAACAGAAAGGAAGATTTAAGCCAAGTGCCAAATGTAATTATCCAGAAGGTCAGCAGGAAAGGGAGGTGAAACTAGGTCACTGATTTTCATAGTTTTTAACCATAGCTCAGTACGCACATATGTACTCGTGAGAGAGAGAGAGTGTGTGTGTATGTGTATCTGAAACACAAGTTCCTCAAAACAGCACTTCACCCTTGTTACAATACCCTCTATTTTCTGCTCTATTCTATTTCATTAAAATGAAATGCTGGTGATGGAGACTGGAGAAACCCCAAGAATATGTCCCCAGACACCCTTTTACCTCAGTACTTAAGTCACTGCTGAGGTTTACCCTTCGGTCAAAGATTAGACAGGCCCATAAGACAAACAGTAGTACACATAGCTCAACCATGTATACAAAACTAAACATGTATATAATACACACCAGCCGAGGGGCAAGGAGAGAAGGCAGGCAAAAACCAAAAAACCAAACCCATTGCCTTTGAGTTGATTCCAACTCATAGTGACCCTATAGGACAGAGTAGAACTGCCCCATAGGGTTTCCAAGGAGCAGCTGATGGATTTGAACTGCTGACCTTTTGGTCAGAAGCTGAGCTTTTACCCACTAAACTACAAGAGGTTTAGGAAAGCTCGATGAATGGAAACGGGGAACCCAAGGTTGAGAAGGGGAGAATGTTGACACGTCGCAGGGTTGGCAACCAATGTCACAAAACAATATGTGTATCAGTTTTTTAATGAGAAACTAATGTGCTCTGTAAACCTTCATCTAAAGCACACACACACACACCAAAAAAAAAAATCTTAAGCCATCTCAACACTAAAAAAAAATGAAATGCTGGACAAAACCTGTAGTTTGAAAAAAGAAAAAAGATCTAAATGGCATGAGACCATGAGACTCAAAGGAGCAGAAATATTGGATCAAGGATTAATAGGGGGGAACTGATAGTGGGGAGTAAGAAGAATGCTCGGCCAAGTTACCTAGTGTGGCAGTGTAGAACACTGGGCAGTCTCTCCTCATGAGGACCAGAGAAGGGATGGCTGGGACATGGAGGCCGCATATGGAAAAATTTAAGGAGGTGGGAGAGTTTGCAAACCATGGAACAAGGGTTGGTTCCAAGAGGGGAAAGATGAGAGGTATGGAAGGAAAAAGAAGTACAGCTAAGTCTAAGGAGAAGGGGCGCAGGACTGTAAGGAGATGACAGTGAAGGAGCGGATAGAACCTTAGGGGGTTACATTTGGGGCAGGGACCAAAGATAACAGACTGTGGGACATGGCCAGATTAACTGGCCTAAAAGCTTCCCCCAGGAAGCTAACATGGACATCCCTCTGGGCCAATGCCGACTGAGCCCAGGCCCAAGGTGGAGCCAAGGGCCTGGTTAGGTTAGTAGTTGGCTTTCTCTATAGCGGTGGTTCTCAGGAGGGGGCGATTTCCACCCTATCCCCCAGGAGACACCTGACATCTCTGAAGACATTTTTCGTTTTCACAACTCAGGGTAGGGGCAAGGGTGCTACTGGCAACTAGTTGGTAGAGGTCAGGGATGCTGCTGAACATCCTACAATGCCCAGGCAGCCCCCCACAACCAAGAATTATCTGGCCCAAAATGCAAGTAGAGCCAAGGATGAGAAACCTTAGTCTTTTGGCTTTAAGGCTAGAAGAGGACCTAAAAGGATGCTCCAGGGAGCCATCAAGAAGCTAGAAGAGAAACTGGCAGCCACCAAGAAGCCATAGAGAAAACAAGAGGAAGAGCTGTCATGCTTTTAAAGAGCTTGAGGAGGCTGGGGTTTGAGAATGGTTCTCTGGATTTGGGGATCAAGAGGTTGTTGGCAAACTTTAAAGAAAGCAGATTCAGCAGTGATGAAAGCAAGGTCCTGTCTGAAAAGAAGGCCATTGTAATCAGGCAATGGAAGGGGATGGGCGTGAAGGGAAGACCCAGCTTACATAACTGGCTGAACAACCAGTAGCAAAGAGTAGTGATGGTGGCCTGTTTGTTTTATTGTGGCAAAAATATATCTAACAAAACATTTGCTAATTCAACATGTTTTACACATACAATTCAGTGACATTGATTATGTTTATCATGTTATGCACCTATCGCCACTGTTTCCAAATCATTCCACCACTATTAACAGAAACTCAATGCCCCTAAGCAAGAGCTCCCCCTTTCCACTCCATCCCATCCCTGGTAACCACTAATAAACCTTGGTCTCTATTAAAAAAAAAAAAAATTAAAAAAGCAAAACCCACTGCTGTAGAGTCAATTCCAACATAGCAACCCTGTAAGACAGAGTAGAACTGCCCCATAGGCTTTCCAGGCTGTAATCTTTATGGAAGCAGACAGCCACGTCTGTCTTCCATGGAGCGGTTGGTGGGTTCAAACCACTGACCTTTTGGTTAACAGCCAGCGCATTAACTACTGCACCACCAGGGCTCCTTTTGGTCCCTATACATTGCTTGTATCATGTAATTGGGGTCATACAATATTTGTCCTTTTGTGACTGACATTTCATTCAGCAATAGTGTTTTCAGGGTTCATCTGTGTTGTAGCATGTATCAGGACTTCATTTCTCTTTATGGCGAAGTAGTAGTCCATTGTATGGGTATACCACATTTTGTTTATTCATTCATCTGTTGACAGACATTTAAGTTTTTTTCATCTTTTGGCTGTTGTGAATAGTGCCATAATGAACGTTGGAGTACAAGTTTCTGTTTGCATTCCTGTTTTCACTAATTCTAGGTATATACCTAGGAGTGGGATTGCTGGGTCATATGGTAGATCTATGTTTAACTTCTGAGGAACTGCCAAACTGCTTTCCATGGCGGCTGTACCATTTTGCATTCCCACCAGTAGTAGATGAGAGTTCTATTTGTTTTTGGTCATCCTTAAAGTGGTCTCTACTAGAGAGGAACAAGACTGTCTTTGGCATTGTATTGTTGAACATTTTAATCCTTAGTCTGAGGATTAGACTACTAGAAAAACAATAGAGGCGATGGGCAGCTTAGGTGTGTTGTTATTGTTGTTAGGTGCCGTAGAGTCGGTTCCGATTCAGACAACCCTCTGTACAACAGAATGAAACACAGCCCAGTCCTTTGCTGTACTCACAATCGTTGTTATGCTTGAGCCCACGGTTGCAGCCACTGTGTCAATCCATCTCGAGGGTCTTCTTCTTTTTTGATGACCCTCTCTCTACTTTACCAAGCATGATGTCCTTCTCCAGGGACTGGAGATATCATGTCCAAAGTATGTGAGACCAAGTCTCACCATCCTCACTTCTAAGGAGCATTCTGGCTGTACTTCTTCCAAGACAGATTTGTTCGTTCTTCTGGCAGTCCATGGTATATTCAACATTCTTCGCCAACACCATAATTCAAAGGCATCAGTTCTGCTTCAGTCTTCCTTATTCATCGCCCAGTTCTCACATGCATATGAGGTGATTGAAAACGCCATGGCTTGGGTCAGCTGCATCTTAGTCCTTCAGGTGACATCTTTGCTTTTTAACACTTTAAAGAGGTCTTTAAAGAGTGTGTAGATGACACAAATGAGAAGGGTAAATAATACAATAAGTGCCATAATCCTAGTCCAAAATTATCTCCAAATGCTGGAACCCTAGGGAAGAACTGACAGAGTGAAATTTAACACAGCATGATTGAAAAGATCTATGTGGAGTTTCAAAATATCCATTGCACAAGTATGAAATGAGGGTCATTTATCTGCCAGTGATTCATGTGAAAAAAGGCCAGGGTTCTTAAGTCACCATGAGTGTGACACAATTCTTAAATCATTATTGCAATCGTGGCTGCATTGTTAAGAAAATCATATGTTTGAATGATGACTCATAGCTTAGGAAAAGCAGTTATATGTGTCCTATCATTAAGACTCAAAACAGTCCTCTGAAGTGAGCAGCACATGTATTATTATCCCCATTTTACAAGTGAGAATACTGAGGCTTAGAAAAATTAATTGACTTTCCCAAGGTCATAAAGCTAGCAAGTGGGATGAGAATATAGGTCTTGAATCCCTGGTTCCATGCTTTCTCCAGCCCCCCACACCACCTTGCAAGCACTGTCCAGTCCACAAGAAATGAAATAATCAGGCTCACTATGCTGTTAGAACCCCTTCTGGAGGGCGGCTTGCACTGACTACTGCTGAGTCAGGTTATGATTTGATTGTGCTGATTTAATTGTGTTCATTCTTTCCAGATTACACACTAAAATTCATTTAAGGGAAGCAACCAAGGCTGCAAACATGTCATAAAAACATCTATTGAAGACATTGTGGGTACTCAGACCAGGGAAGAGATGCCGTTCACTACTGCTTTCTGTTTCTTCCCAGAAATTATCGTTTACAGAATTAATTTAGTTCCAACTATTTTGTAACTATGGGACTTTTTTTTTTTTTTTCTGTGCTGTTTCCATTCCTGAGTGCCAATTAAAATTACTGGAGGAAGAAAACCAAGATGCTCTTTGCTCGTACCACGCTCCCAGCTAATTCAGCCAATTCCGTAAGAGTACTTGGGGTTCTTCCATTCCACTTACCTTGATCAGCCATTTTCCAGTGTATGTCCTGGATTCCATCTTTCTAAAAATAGAGCCGAATTGTCTGTAATTGTCTTCCTATTCAATTTACTGACTTCCTTTCCACTTTCACTCAAATAAATACTCATGTCTAGGTAAAATATTTCAATTTTTTTTTTTTTCAAAGTCAACATAGTCCCGTTTGAATTTTATATAACTCCGCTTATCTCTATTTTTATATTTTGATTCAGTTAAGGGCTTGAGGCCTATGGCTAGGTGCTGTGCTGTCTCCTGCCCACTCTTGGGGCTGAAGGTGAAGCCAGGGGGTAGAGATAGTTCCTCGCAGGACAATGAAGGAGATGTCACCAAGAGAAGAAGGAACGGATGTAGGGCAGGCAAAAACACCACCTTCCTCCACAGAGTCTCCCTGCACAGGAAAACCCAACTTCCCCTACCAACTCCCCTTCCCACCCCAAATTATCTCCCCCACACCATGCCCTGAGTGCTGCATCAGTCTGTATGGTGATCTGATACTGTGATTTATGTTTAATTCAAAACCAGGGTGTAAATAATACCCAATACCCTGGAGATCTTGTAATTACGAGTTTAATAGCCCAAATAGAATTCTAATGAAGAGAAGATAGTTTTTAGGTTTGGATTTTCTCTGGTTTTATTTGTTTGTATGTTTGTTTTGTGATATTTTATTTTATTGTTTTTATTGCATCCTTTTCTGTGCTGCTTAGCTTCTCAAAACACCATTCCAACACACTACACCTTCTAGTGAGTTTGTTGTTTTGTTTTTCAGTTGCCATTGAATTGATTCCAACTTATGGTGACTCGTGTGTGTCAGAGTAGAACTGCTCCATAGGGTTTTTAATGGCTGATTTTTTTCAGAAATAGATTGCCAGGCCTTTTTTCTGAGGCATCTCTGGGTGGACTCCAACCTCTAACGTTTTGGTTAGCAGCCAAGCACATTCATCGTCTGCAACACCCAAGGACTCCTTCAAGGGAGTAAAAGGCAGTAGCTTCACTTTGCAGCTGCACCCAGCCACCTTTTCCCCTGTTGTGCTACAGGACTTGGCATCAACAAAAGATGCCATAAAAACAAAGAACTCCTAACAGGAAAAGGATTGTGAGCCAGTCCAGCCAGTCAGGCAATTAGAGGTGTCACAGGAGGACTCCACGTGTGCCAGGCTCTTGTCTTCTTCACCGAGCCTCACAGGGGTGATGCAGTCCTGCCCTGGTCATGCATCTGTCAAGCTCTGGCAAGCAGGGGCCTGCAGGATGAGGCACAAGAGGAATAAGGCAGACCCCAGGGCACGTGTACAGGGGTTCTTCTGGTACTTCCATTTGGGGCCACCTGGGAAGGATTATCAGACAAGTTCAGCTTTTCCTGAAAATGCAGCACTTCTCCTTCGGGCATTTGTTCCACTTGCTCTGAGGAGTCAGACAGGGCTTCCAGGCACACCTGCCTGGAATGAAGAACTGAGTTTCTTCAGAATTCCAGGGTTTCTGCTGACACCTCTATGAAGGCCCAGAAATCAGATCTGGGCAAGGAACCTGGGGAACGTGAATCTCATATACTAATTATATGTTCCTCTCTTGAACTGACCACATCTGAGTTCATACCTTAATTGTAAAATAAGGCTGATATCATAGAGTTTACAGTTGGTTTGCTAGTATACATCTGGCATCCCTGGGTGGTACAAGCAGTCAATGTGTTCAGTTGCTAACCAAACGTGGGAGGTTCAAGTCTACCCTGAGGCACCTCAGAAAAAAGGCCTGGAAATTTATTTTTAAAAATTCAGCCATTGAAAACCCTCTGGAGCACAGTTCTATTCTGACTCACATGGGATTGCCTTGAGTTAGAGTTGACAGCAACTGAATGGTTGGTTGGTTGTTGGTAGTATACTTCTAAAGGGGTTTGCTTGACAAATGGAAACCACTGATTTCCAGTGATTCCGCTCTCTCCAACTAATCTATTCATGTCCCTAAGGCTGTGGTTGTTAGTTTGCAGTGCTTTTTGGTGCTCCTGAAAGGTAGTTCTGCTCCGTTTTGATTCACAGGTTCAAATGGAGTCACAGGTACATCCAAACACAGTGTATCTTTGAAACAAACACCCTCACCAATCTTTTCTCTCCCATTCAGGGCACACACATGCTTCAACCGACTGGATCTCCCACCATATCCATCGTACTCCATGTTATATGAGAAGCTGTTAACAGCAGTTGAAGAAACCAGCACCTTTGGACTTGAGTGAGGAAATGTAAACTCAAGGGATGTTTTCCTGGCTAGTGACATCAACCTTCCTGGGATGATTCTCCTTTCCCTTAATCAACTCTCCTTTGATTTTGGTATTCCATGATTTTTATTTTCCAACCAAATCAGGATTGACAAAAGCTGTGCATGAAGAACTGCCTTCTTCTAAGATCTAACCTTCAGGCTTCTCTCCTCTGCCTTCAATGAACTGCTAGCCTGTATGCAATATTAAAAAAAACAAAAACAGCTGTCTCAAGGTCTGTGTATATCTCCACATACCTCCATTACTAACAATGAAATATGAATGCAAGTTATGCTACACTTGACCAAATGGTAATAAATGTTTACTTCCATTTATATCATTTAAGGGGAAATTTGAGCATTAAGCATTCTAAGCTTTTCTATGCCCATGTCTTCTGAGCAGAACCACCATTTTTTATCATTTCTAACAACCAACTCCAGAACTTAGGAGCTGATCAACTTCTTTCTTTTCCTCCCACTCTACTCCTGTGCATCACATCCATCCAAAGGACAGCAGTGGCAAAACCGAAAGTTTTATACATTCGACTCACGATTTCTATGCGGCACCAGTCCCATCAGCTGGAACTAGCCTAGACGTACGGTGCAAACATGGCACTTCCCAACAAATATCAACAGCAAGAAAGATTATCTCCTGCTGATGTGATGTGATGTGATGCAGTGCATCTCAAGGGTTGCGGGGAGTGTGGGCTCAACTTGAGTTCAGAGAAGTCTAGAAGAGGGAGCATCCCCACTAAATACTCACCACACAAGAAGCACAAACCTGTGCACATGTCCACGAAGGATAGCCCATGATGTAGCGTAAAGGATGAGGCCTCTACCCCCACTGAGTTGTATAGAAGGCGATGAAGCAAACAGGAGAAAGGGAAGAAGGACGTATTACATTGGTCTGAATACCTGAGTTCCATACGGTTTTGTTTTGTTTTAATCTAGCTACAATTCTCTTTCATAAAGGAAGAAAAATGTATAGATCATCTCATGACTTGTTAAAGCCAAATATTATTTGATAGGCAGACAAATTTTTTTTAACTTTGATATTGGTTTTCATGTGCATTTTTTTTTTTTTTTAAATCCCAATGTTGACATGTCTTCACATCTGATTGTCCACAGGGACCACACTAAATAAGAAGCTGCAGAGAATGACGGTGCTCGTTAGGGATCAAGGGCAATCTCGTACTTCTCCTTCATCCGTAGCAATCCTCCTGGAGCAGAAACCTAACACTCCGAAGGCACGCTGGTTTGAGTCAAAATATCCAGTTTCTTTTAGCATTCGATAAAAAGATATCTCAGAAAAACTTAGTGTTTTCAGAAAAACAGTTGCAGGCTCCAAAGACAGCCTAACCTCTTGGTTGCATTTGAAATCAACCCAACCTTAATGGTCATTTACTATGTTTTTAACCTTGTTGTCCATGTTGTCTGAAATATGTCATAAATGAAAGTGTTTTTTCTTCACTGGGAAAAAAAGGGCTAAAGGGGCCCCACTATTTAAATGCCACATTGTTGTGTCCGATAGATAAAGACTAAGAGTGGAATGTGAGAAATGTAGGACAAAGTTAATACCATATGAAGTCATGCCTGTGCTCATCACACCGGTTTATGTCTGTACAGTGCAGTATTTGTATTCCCAGCACTCCAAAATAAAACGTTCTTTGAGTAGGAATTATTTACAATGCCCAGCATCCCTTGCTGCTATGTTGCTAATCAGAGTGTATATGTTATAGAAACATAACCTCCCATTGTTGTCTGAAAAGAATATTTCACAGAAATGAGATGGGATGTGTAAGTTATATGATATAGAATTTGAGAGATCTGTAAAATTCAGGACACATTTCAGCATCTAAGAAATAACGGATTCCAGTGGAGCTATTAGTTACTTATTAAATCAGAACACAAGGATTATGAAAATCATTTTGCCATACCCTTAGTCAAACTCTTTGAACAGCGTATAGGGGGCATCTTTCATTTTTAGAAATCAGTGTTATATGTATGTAATATGTATGAGTATGTAAATACTCATTAATTCAAGCATTCAGCACTATTTTTAGTATCTATATTATTTGTTGGAGCTCTGGTGGTGCAGTAGTTAAGAGCTCGGCTGCTAACCAAAAGGGCAGCAGTTCAAATCCACCAGCTGCTCCTTGGAAACCCTATGGGGCAGTGCTTCTCTGTCCTACAGGGTCTCTGTGAGTCGGAATCAACTTGACAGCAGCAAGTTTGGTTTTTACTATTTGCTAGGCATCGGCAAGCAAGGGAGTTGTCCAAGAGATGGAACCCACTCTTAGTGAGCTTTACAATTTACACAAATATTTAATTAATGGGCCATACTCTACCCATGAAGCTATGGCAAGCTACAGCTGCTAATCAAAAAGTCAGCAGTTTGAATCCACCAGCCCCTCCTTGGAAACTCCATGGGGTAGTTCTAGCCTGTCCTATAGGGTTGCTATGAGTCGGAATCGACTCAATAGCAATGGGTTTGGTTTGGTTTTTGGTATTCTACCTATGGGGACCGTGGTGGTGCAGTGGTTAAGAGCTCGGCTGTGAACCAAATGGTTGGCAGTTCAAATTCATCAGCTGCTCCTTTTAAACCCTGTGGGGCAGTTCTACTCTGTCCTATAGGGTTGCTATGAGTCAGAATCAACTCAACAACAATGGGTTTGGTTTGTTTGGGTTTTATTCTACCTATGAAGGTCCCTGAGTGGTGCAGATGGTTTGTGCTCTACTGTTAACTGGAAGGCTGGCAGTTCAAACCCACTCAGAGGCACTGTGGAAGAAAGGCCTGGCGATCTGTTTCCATAAAGATTACAGCCAAGAAAATCTTATGGAGCTCAGTTCTTCTCTGTAACATATGGAGTCACCATGAGTCAAAATCAACTCAACAGCAATGGGTTTGGTGTTTTGGTTTACCCTATCCATATGCAGAAGGAACAAGGTATCTTAGGAATATACATAGATAACGGGCATAAATGGCTTTTCAACTAACTTTTCCTTATCCCCTCCTCAACACGATGATTCTAAATGTACGCCACAAAGCATAACAGGAAGGAGTAGTATTTCATAAAGCAGAAACTTCCATAAAGAAATACTGGTGTCAAAGTCAGCTGGAAGAACTCAAACCTTGCTTAGTGGGGCCCCAGCATTCCATTACAGCCTTTCATAGAATCCCTAAGGAAGGAAAACAGAGAAGCGGGGCAAAGACGGTATAGAAGGATTCTTTTTATTTCTCTATACCCAAAATGGTTTTCATCAGCTACTTTTAGAGATGTGTGTGTGTGTGTGTGTCTGTGTGTGTGTGTGTATATATATATATATATATAAAATGGAACAGCTATAGAACTAAATTATGCCATTAATTTCATATAATTTAATGGGTAAAGCAGAAGATCTCTTTGTTACCACCTGTAATTTTTTTTTAATTTAAAGCATGAGTTTTCTCCACAGAATCAAATTGCAAAATTAATCCTTATATAAGCCACAACTCGTCTAAAACAATTAGTAAGAGTGCTACACCCTTAATTGAGGAACAAACAAGAACAATAAATAGGAGAAAATTTATGAGTTACAATGGAGAAAAATGCTTTCAAAATTCTACAAATATTGTAACAATAATTTCATAGCTATCAGAAACATTTTATCATTTTATTTTATGATCATCATAAAAGTGTAATAGAAGTTGACTCTGCAGGGCCAGAAGTACTCTAAAGTTACAGAATTCTTTGTAAATTCCATAAGTCAATGGTGGGGGTGAAAATTTTTACAACCATCACTAATGTAGCACAAAAACTATTTGGAGGGTGGTAAGAAAAAATTAAGAAAGGGAGAGATGTGTTAATTTTGATAGGCTTTAAATATGTAAGATCTAATTTTTTTTAAATACATGAACACACGTCCTTTACCAATAAGTATATTTGTATGGCAAGCCAATGATCTGGACTTCCCAGGACACTTCTAACGTTCCATATTGCATTGTTAGTCCATGTGTCAAACCATGTGTCCAAAATTTGGGTTCAGAAAATTTCTCAATTGCCACAAATGTCTTCCCAGTCAAGATGAAACACTTTCAAATGAAAGTAGTTAGAACTTTACATAACAAACGTGGTGCTTTATTATTATTATTATTATGTACTTCTGTGTTGATTATTAAAATTACTGCAATACTATATCATAAAAATCTGGGATGGATGTTCCAGCCATCATGAGGTCCAAACAAGAAAGTGTTATTTTCCTGTTAGTGACATGTAGTCCCTTTGTTCTAGTAGAAAAACAGGTGCCTAGAGGTAGTATACACAGTAACTATTGTTCCATTAGCCTACTTCCTGCAGCTTTCAATTTATCTAAGGAAATGTCTACAATAATTTTGTTACTAGTCTTTGTTCTAGTCAATAGCAGGAGTAGTCCACATGGTTGGGCTGATTTTGCCTACATTGACGAGAGAAATGTCACGTGACACTCAGGCCGCGCTTTCTCTTCCATCATACCACCATCAAGGAATGTCAATAAACTCACTTTGGTATGGCATTGTGTGTGCTCCTTATTGCAAACAGAAGTCTAGGGCAATGCATATCAACTCTGTAGTTCTGATATCATACCTATCCTCTCGCTGGACGTAAGCAATAAAACAACACAGAAGGCTTCCAGCTGCTATGATAATCCCCTGAAGAATTATTTTTCAAAAAAGCACAGTGTGTACTCACAAATCTGTGAATAAAGGAAGAGCTTTTGTAACAAGGTCCTTGTGTATGCCTATTAGAACTGCACACCAACCACATGGCTTACGTTTTGTGAGCATCCTTTATGTCATCCGGTTGATGTGAGTCCCTACCTGTTGAAATGCTTCTAGAAAGCCTTCAGGCCATGGCCTAACATCCAGTGTGAGCCTAGGATGAAGGTTAGCAGCAGGCAAAAATGTCATATCCAATGACATACATCACAACTCTCAATAATGCAAAGACATTACCTCCTTCCACCTCTGAAAGACAAACCAAGCGGCTCTCACTAGCAGGTCAGAAGCTGACTTATTCCTTGAGGAAAAAAAATATTTTATTATTAGAAATAAAGTGTAGGTGGAATTGAGAGAAGGAAGAACTGGGGGGATGAATCTGGAGATGAGTGACATCTCAATATTGCATTTTTATACATGTGCTAGGTTTACTTTAGACTTACTCTAACTGAAAATTACCTTTCTCTTAGGGAATCAGAGAAAAAAATTAGCCAGGGTCATAATTTAGGGAGACTAGTAGATCATATTATTTTATCATTTAATCTTATCCTTATTCTGAAATCAATATTAGATTTCATATTTCCTGATTTCTATGAGAGTACTTTTCCAATACACTGTGCTAAAACACATCGACACGAAACTGTACAAAGAATGGGGTACGTATAGCTTATATTCAAGAAATACTTAAATATGTTTATAGAGAATGGTTCTCTAGTAGAATAAATGAAGGGAGTTCTGGAGGCCCTGGGTTCTCCCCTCAGCTTTGACAGTACTCTAGGAATCATCACATTTATAGCTGAGAATAGACACTTAGACACTCTTGCCTGCCTAGTTTCCCTTGGAGATGAGGAATCTGAGACCAGGAGAGGTGACTTGCTCAAGGCCACCAAGCTTTATCTTGGAGCTATAGGTATGCCCTGTCACAGAATATCCCTTGGGGTCCTGGGCTCCTAAGCCTAGCTTAACAATTAGGAAATTTGCCATGAGGGTGAAGGTGTGCAAGAGACAGAAGCCAAAAGTGGAATACCAGCAACCCCAGGCATCCACAGCCAATGTAGCGTCACTAAAGGCCATGGGCCACTTATTACTATAGCCCCTCCTTCCCACCACCTTTAAGAGCTGTTATCCGCCCCAACGGTAATATACTATAGTTAGCATGTGCGTTTCATGTATTACCCTATGAAATAGGTACTTTTATATCCCCATTTTAAGCTGAAAAAACTGAGACACAGAGAAGTGAAATAACTTGCCCAAAGTTGCACAGCTAGTAAATGGTATGTTAGGAGGATGGTCTGCCATGGCCCTTGTACCTCTCACCCAGGCCACCTAATCAGAAGCTTTGGGCCTGGAGCATTTCTTAATACTGCAGGCCGACAACTGAGTTTCTCACTATCTCCCACTTTCTTCGACTTATCAGAGAACCTCCCTCCCTGTTTTGGGTACACAGTAAACTTTCTCTGTTCTCCTTACGCATACATGTTGTATGGTACCTGGCTAATCCCATTTCTATATATGTTCCCAGTGGGAAGGGAGTGGGATCCTTCAGCTGCAGTACAGAAGTGGCGCATGCAGGCCACCAGCCCTGTGTTGGCTGCGGGAAGTGACCTGCTGGCCATGGGAAACCAGCGCCCACTATTGAAGTTGACCTTGATTTGTCTCTTCTCTATGTGAGTAAAGTGTGGTTCCATCCAATGAGTGTGTGTAAGCTGTGCTTTTCTTGGCAACTGGACCTTGGCTTAGCAGTCAATATAACCTAGACTTGAGTATAAGAAGTCTGGCTCCAGGGCCCACGTGCTCAACCTCTACCACAGACTGCCTTCATTCGGGTAACCATTTATGAACACTTACTACATTCTGGGTCCTATGCTAGGGCACATGGAAAATGGCAGTCCTTGTCCTCAAGGAGTTCATGGTAGAGCAATAGAACAATCGATTCTTCCACTTCACTTGAGATTGGCCCCTGATTTTAATGAGAGTAATCCTCTGTCTTCATCCTGCTCCTGGGTACAATACGGTGCTATTAAAAATAATAATAAATGAGCAAAGTTCTACAGAGAAACTGGAGCAATTGTTTCTGCTGGAGAGCAAATACACAGGAATGCATTCATATGGAAACAGAATTTGAGCATGCATAAAATTGAGGAAAGTAATTTAGATGTATCAGCAAAAGGAAACAACATGTTATTCTTCCTGAAACAGCAAACAGAAAAAGGGAGGGAGGTGATGCTTAATAATTGAGTAAATCAACCTAATAAGAACCATGATAGCTTGAGGAGCTGAGAAAAAGCAGCTACGAAGAGATTTATTTTTTTAATGTCTGGAAGCTCTGAGTGATTTAGCGTTAAAACTTGATCAAAGTACCCCTCGGAACACTTAGATAAGCCCAAGAACTTGTATTTCTTTCCATTTTATTCCAAGGAATACATCTTATATAGTTATGCAATCCTTATTACTTTTTAAATGTAATAAAAATTGGATCTTGACTTATTTTGTCCAGACTTTTATATTTGTCCATTCTTATTCTTTTAGTAGGAAAAATTAAATGGCAATGTACAGTATCTCTTTCCTAAGACTGTAGCAGATTGTACAGCAGAGATCAGGCTGGACCAGCCAACAGCTGTTGAGCACCAGGTATTTGAGCAAACCCAGCCAAGGTCAGTAGAACCACCTACCCAACTCCAGCCAATCCCAGAGACATGGGCAAGAAAAGCTTATGGTTAAATGCCAGTGGTATTCTGTGATTGTTGTGGAACATTATTGCGGCAATAAATAACTGATTCAAAAACCACTAGGCATCATTTCTTTCTAAGACAACTTTTGAACACTGAAAGTTTAGTTTACCTTGTGAGCTTATCCACTACACATAAAAACCACTGCTTAAAAGGATATGAACAGGCACTTCGCCAAAGAAGACATTCAGGCGGCTAAAAGACATACGAAGAAATGCTCACAATCATTAGCCATTAGAGAAATGCAAATCAAAACTACAGTAAGATCATCTCATCCCAACAAGGCTAGCATTAATCCAAAAAACACAAAATAATAAATGCCGGAGAGGTTGTGGAGAGACCGGAACACTTACACACTGTTGGTGGGAATGTAAAATGGTACAACCACTTTGAAAATCAATCTGGCACTTCCTTAAAAAGCTAGAAATAGAAGTACCATATAATCCAGCTATCCCACTCCTTGGAATATATTCTAGAGAAATAAGAGCCATCACACGAATAGATATATGCACACCCATGTTCATTTGCAACACTGTTCACCATAACAAAAAGATGGAAACAACCTAGGTGCCCATCAACAGACGACTGGATAAACAAATTATGGTATATCCACACAATGGAATACTACACAACGATGAAGCCGTGAAACATAACATGGAGGAATCTGGAGGGCACTATGCTGAGTGAATTTAGCCAGTTCCAGTAGGACAAATATTATATAAGACCACCATTATAAGAACTCAAGAAAAGGTTTAAACACAGAAGAAAACATTCTTTCATGGTTACGAGGGTAGGGAGGGAATGTGAGGGTTATTTCCTAACTAAATAGTAGATAAGAATTATCTTAGGTGAAGGGAAGGACAGCACACACTACAGGGGAATTCAGCACAACTGGACTAAACCAAAGCTAAGAAGTTTCCTGAATACAATCAAACACCTTGAGGAGCAGAGTAGCAGGGGTAGGGGTCTGGGGACCATGCTTTCAGGGCACATCTAGGTCAACTGGCATAACAAAGCTTATTAAGAAAATGTTCTGCATCCTACTTTGGTGAGTGGTGTCTGGGGGCTTAAAAGCTTGCAAGCAGCCATCTAAGATGTATCAATCTGTCCCAACCACCTAGAGAAAAGGAGAATGAAGAACACCAAAGACACAAGGAAAGTATTAGCCCAAGAGACAGAAAGCGTCACATAAACCAGAGACTTCATCAGCCTGAGACCAGAAGAACTAGATAGTGCCCAGCTACCACCAACGACTGCCCTGACAGGGAACACAACAGAGAGTCCCTGATGGAGCAGGAGAAAGGTGGGGTGCGGAACTCAAATTCTAGACTTAATGGTCTGAAGGAGACTGGAGGAACCCTGGAAAGCATGGCCCCAGATTCTCTATCAGCCTAGAACTAAAACAATTTCTGAGGCCAACTCTTCAGACAGGGATTGGACTGGACTGTGGGACATAAAGTGATACTCAAGAGGAGTGTGCCTCTTAGCTCGAGTAGATACAAGAGACTAAACAAGCAGCTTCTGTCCAGAGGTGAGATGGGAAGGCAGAGAGGGTTAGGAGCTGGTTGAATGGACATGGGGAATCGGGTGGGAATGAGGACTGTGCTGTCACAGTATGGGGAGAACAATTAGGGTCATGTAACAAAAAAAAGGTGGATTAGCAGCAATTACATTGATGAAGTCTGCAAGATTAGGTAGCATCTTAAGCCAATCTCTTTTGAGATATAAAAGAGAGAAGCAAGCAGAGAGATATGTGAAACGCATACCACCAAGAAAGTAGTACCGGGAATAGAACACTGCCTTTGCACCTGAGGTTCCTGTGGAGAGAAGCTCCCAGACCAAGAGAAGATTGATGACACGGACCTTCCTCCAGAGCCAACAGAGAAAGCATTCCCTTGGAGCTGACGCCCTAAATTTGGACTTGTAGCCTACTGGACTGTGAGAGAATTAATTTTTCTTTGTTAAAAACCAAAAACAAAACAAAAAAAAAAAAACACTGCTTATTTTAAATTAAGAATTACACTGGAGAGAGAAGAGAAATTGGTATCTACTACACACAAGCTTTTTAGAAAATAATTTGATAATATGTATCAAGAGTTTTTTAAAAAATATCCTTGGCTAGGTTCTGGTTCACAATTGAGTCTTGCTGTTAGTTCTCAAGGAGACGTTTTTCAGTAGGTACTAAATATTGCTGGGTGCTATCCTTCCCCCTGCCCCCACATGAGTAACTCTCTATATCCATCTAGGATCACAACCCTTATGTAAATGGAGGAACTAAAGGAGAATTGTGTTGTATAACACATTCCAAAAGATGTAGTCCCCATATACAAACTCAGTAGGGTAGGGTAGAAGCCAAAAGAACTCTAGAGGCAAAGCACCATTCATTCAATTTATTAAACAAATGTTTATGGAGCATCTACTCTGTACCAGGTGCTGTTCTAGGTACTGGGGATCCATCAGAAAACAAAACAAAAATAAATAAATGAACACTTGAATGAATGAATAATGTAGTATGTTGAAAGGTGTTAAATGCTATGGACAAACTGAAGAAGGGAAAGGAGATAAGGAGTACTGAAATAAAAAGATTACAAATATAAAGTTTTTAGAGAAGGCATCAATGAAAGATGACATTAGAGCAAAATCTTGAAAGAGATGCGGGAGCAAGCCTTGAGGGTATCTCTAGGGGGAGAGTGCTCCAGTCAAAGGCAGCAGCAAGCCCAAATGTCCTTGAAATGGCAGTGTTTTTTGGTTTAGTAGAACATGCTAAGGCTTAGAGTTTTCATGTACTTTTTCAGAAGAGCAAGCAGTAAAGGTAGAAGGCAATACTGCTCCAGTTCTATAGAGCTTCACTAAGATGAATGTGTATTAGACTCTGCAAATTTGGCTAGGTGCTTACCCATCCACTTGTTATCCAAGCATAGGCCTGGGTAAGTATACTAGTATCAAATGAACAGGATGTGAAGTCAAAGAAAACACACACACCAAACACACTATTGCTTAGCAAAAGCTAGGTCTAATTTATTCACTAAAGGATGAGTAATTCTGGGACCTACAAAAAATATCAGAGGACAAGGAGAAGGATCAGCACTCTGAAGACTCAAAGGACAGGTTCATCCCTGAAAATAAGGCCTACAGGAAACAGTTGAAATTCTTGGAAAATTTCTAACTGGAGCACTGAATAGGTAGCAAGAGGGTATGACCCCTAAGAAACAGAGGCAGAAAACATAAGAAGAAAGATGAACTTATGAAAAAATAAACCAAAGCAAAAGACAACAGCAGAGTGCTGATCAAGATGGAGAACTAAGCTGGCTTGGGAACCACCACCACCTTCATGCTTGAAATGCATTACATGGATGGATAAAGGATTGTTTTTTAAGAGTAATACCTAACTGGAAGAGGGTTATAGCAGGAAGTAAGCCACTTGTCTTAGGCTGGGTTCTCTAGAGGAGCAAAACCAGTGAAGTGTATATGTAGATATATATGTTGTTGTTGTTGTTAGGTGCCATCGAGTTGATTCCGACTAATATTGACCCTATAGGACAGAGTTGAACTGCCCCATAGGGTTTCCAAGGAGTCGCTGGTGGATTTGAACTGCTGACCTTTTGGTTAGTAGCAGAACTCTTAACCATTACACCACCAGGGCTCCATAAATATATATAGAGAGATTTATTCCAAGGAATAGATTCACTCAATTGTGGAGGCTAGCAAATCCAAAATCCATGGGTCAAGTGGCAGTCTGGAGGCTTCTCTTGACTCATGTCTACTTATCTAGGCACTTGTCAGTGGAGCTAGGCTTTTTGACCCACAGGGCAAGAGCGCTGAGTGCCTTCCGCCTGAGATTTACTGGTGGAGTAGGGTGCTACCAGGCACTTATCAGTAGAGCTAAAGAGCTTTGGAACGCTTGCCTGAGCAGGGCAGACATTGGGCTGGACCAAGAGCCCTGATGGGCTGAGAGGCCAAGGAACCAGGAAGCAGAAGCTGAAGAGATGAGGAGCACAGGAAGCAAGGCTGCCTTAGTCTCATCGGGTAGGGCCACAAGCTCTGGGGTGTCAAAGGATAGAACCACAGCCTGCCAGGTCTCAAAGCGTGGGGCCATGGCTTCCTAGGTTTCAAAGAGTCAGATCTTCACCAACTCAGTTCCAGAGTGTGGGGCTGCCTTTCACGAGTGCCAGCAGGATGGGGCCAGACCCATTGCCTAAACTGAGGAAGCAGGGCTGCCATACCCAAGGGGCAGAAGAACAGGGCCTGCCAGGGCCAAGGGGTGGGAGTCCCCATTCAGACAGACTAGAAGAATGAGGTCACCCAAATCTGAGGGAGCAGAGTTCTGTCCCATTGGGCCTGGAAGGCAGAGCTGAAGCCCAGAGCTGAGGGGCCTCCACCCAGAATCCAGAGGCTGTGGCCAACACCCAGGGTCTGGAGGGCAGAGCCATTGCCTAAATGGTCTCAAAGAACGGAGGATTATTTTCAAGCCTTGAGAGCTAACCTAATGTGTTCTGCTGACTTGCTTGGTGCCTGTTATCCCTTCTTTCCATCCAATTTCTCCCACTTGTAATGGAAAAGTCTACCTTGTGCCTGTTCTACCGTTGTACCTTTGAAGTAGATAACTTGTATCCCAGATTTCACAGATATAGAGGAATTTTGCCCCAGGATGGAATTTGGACTTGGAGTTGATTTAAAACTTTTGGGATAGTATGATGGGGTGAATGTGTTTTACATGTGACAAGGGCATGAATTTGGGGGAAGGGGAGGGTGGAATGTTATGGACTGATTTGTGTCCCCAAAAATGTGTGTCAACTTGGCTAGGCCATGATTCCCAGTATTGTATAGTTGTCCTCCATTTTCTGGCCTGATATAATACCCATGTGTGGTAAATCTTAATCTCTATGATGTTAATGAGGCAAAATTAAACGTAGTTATGTTAATGAGACAGGACGCAATCTACAGGATTAGGCTGTATCTTGAGTCAATCTCTTTTGAGATATAGAAGAGAAAAGCAAGCAGAGAGGAGAGGGACTGCATTACTACCAAGCAAGAAGAGCCAGGAGAGGAGCATGTACTTTGGACCTGGGGTCCCTGCAGTGAGAAACTCCTAGACCAGGGGAAGATTGATGCCAAGGACCTTCTCCCAGAGCTAACAGAGACAGAAAGCCTTACCCTGGAGCTGGTGCCCTGAATTCAGACTTTCAACTTCCTAAACTGTGAGAGAATAAATTTCTGTTTGTTAAAGCCATCCACTTGAGATATTTCTGTTATAGCAGCACTAGCTAACTAAAACAACATCCTTAAGATTTTGTCCCTCTAGAACCACTCTTGATACCAAATGTCTTGGGCTGGGTTCTCTAGAGGAGCAAAATCAGTGAAGTGTGTATCTAAATCATAGAGAGAGATTTATTTCAAAGAAATGGCTCACACAATTGTGGAGGATGGCAAGTCCCAAACCCATGGGTCAGGCAGCAGGCCCGAGGCTTCTGATTCACGTGGCTGCAAGGGCTGACAAATCCAAAATCTGCAGGTCAGGTGGCAGGCTGAAGGGTTCTTACGCCACAAGAACTGGAGGTCAGATAGCAATGAGATGAACCCAGGATCAAAAGAGAGAGCTTTGTCTGAATATCCATTTATATCATGGATGCAGGCCACACACCCAAGGAAACTCCTCTTTCAACTGATTGACTGCTCACGTCAGATCAAAATGGGAGATGATTAGATAGTGTCTGCCAAACCACTGAGAATCATAGCCTAGCCAAGTTGACATATAACATTAACCATTACACCACTTATAGGAGGAAGTAGATTTAACCACAAATTCTGAACCCCAAGTAATGGCTCATGACAGTATAGAGCCCAAATTCACACTATCCAGATGGTCCAGAAAGGTCCATGCACAATTGAGAAATTAACCAAAAAATATGCTTCCAAGTCAATGAATCCTGTAGAATTAGAACAGAGGCAACTCAGAAACTACCTCATAGAGACTCCTCCTCAATCCAGGCCCACTTGGAACCCTTCAAAAGAAAACTACACTTAAAGATGAACTCATCAACAGAAAAATCATAAAATACTCCAAGGATTCCACTGCCAGGAGAGAGAATCCCCAGAGAGAATGACAGGAGGAATTGAAATACTACTACAATCTGAAACAGTCATAAAAGAAGTACTTGGAAATATTCAAACAGACAAGGAAGGAATAGAATACATAAATCAGTAACAGAAAATTATAAGCCATGAAAAGGCAGGTTTGAAAAGAATAGTCTTGTGTTTTTCCCTTTTTCTTTGTTACAACAGCCACTTGAGATGATACATATTTAACTCAAATGAAAACGTATCAGTTTATAGCACCTGAAAGCTATAGCTTCTAAAATAAATAAATCTCTATATTTTCATATATACATTTTACAAAACGTAATTTTATTGTAACTGTACAGTGTGCTGATTAATTTTCTGTGTCAACTTGGCTAGGCTAGCCAGTTTGGTCAAACCCTAGTCTAAATTTTGTTGTGAAGGTATCTTGTACATGTGATTAGTGGGGAGATTACCCTTGATAATGTGGGTAGGCCTCATCCAATCAACTGAAGGCCTTAAGAGCAAAAACTGAGGTTTCCTGAAAAAGAAGGAATTCTGCCACATAGAAATCTTGCCTGTGTTTGATGCCCTACAAATTTCAGACTTGCCAGCCCTCACAACCTCATGAGCCAATTTCTTAAAATAAATATCTTTATGTGTGTACGTGTGCTTGTGTGCTTGTGTGTGTGTGTGTGTGTGTGTGTGTGTGTGTGTGTGTGCTGCAGTGCTAGTTAAGTGGTAAAATTCTCACCTACCATGCAGGAGACCTGTGTTCGAGTCCCAGCCAATGCACCTTATGTGCAGCCACAAACCACCTGTCAGTGGAGGCTTGCATTTTGCTGTGGTACTGAACAGTTTTCAGTGGAGTTTCCAGACTAAGACAGACTAGGAAGAAAGGCCTGGTGAACTACTTCCAAAAATCAGCCAACGAAAGCCCTATGGATCACAACAGTCTGATCTGTTGTTCACAGGGTCGTCATGCGTTGGGAGCTGATTTGACAGCAGCTTACAACAGCAAATGTACATACATCATCTGTTTCTGTGGAGAGCCCTGAATGATACATATGGTGACTATTGCTTAATAGGTTATTTTTTAGATTAAACTTTATCAGAAGTCAGACACAAAAGAGTATTTTTATGATTCCATTTATACGAGGTCCTAGAACAGGCAAAACAAATCTATGGGGGAAAAAACCAAAAGAGGAATTGCTTCTGGGGATAGAAGAGATTGACTAGGTAGAAGCACAAGTAATGAAACATTCTATTGGTTCCTCGAGGTTTGGCTTACATGGTTGCATGCATCTCTGCCGTCAGTGAATTTAGATTATACTTCAATTTTTTTAAACTTCCATCTTACAGAAATTTTTAAGCCATGGTAAAAACATGACTGAAAAATATTTAATAAAATAAATTAATTCAAGCAATATTTTAAAAGAAAACAACATCATGACAAAGTAGATTTTATCCCAGGAATGCAAGGGTATATTTCACTACATTTTCAGATTAGAGGAGAAAAATAGTTCTATCAATTTAATAAGTACTGAAGAAACTAATAATATTCAATATACATTCATGATTAACTTTTTAAAATTTAGCAACCTAGGAATAGAAAGGAATTTCCTAAGCTTAATAAGGTGTATCTCTTGAAAACCTACAGATAGCAGGGTCATAGCAAAGATAACTTGCTGTCTCCCTTCTTATTCAGTATTGTGATAAAGGACCTAAACAGTACGGTAAGGCTCAAAAGGCATCAATAGTGGAAAGGGGTAGTTAATACTCAGATCATTATTCCCAGATGATTGCCTACTTTGAAAATCCAAGAAAATAACCTGCTAAATTATTATAACTTACAAGAGGTTTTATCAAGGTTGTTATACCAACGTGCAAAAACACAGAGCTTTTTTATATACCAGACACAACCAATTGGAAAATATAACAAAAAAAATTAATAATAACAACTAATATTAAGTACTTTGGAATAAACCAAACAAGAAATATCCAAGTTCTAAGTGGAGACAATGATAGAGCTTTACTAAGGGATGTTAAAGAAGCCTTGAATAAATGAAGAAACACAGTGTAATTAGGGTTGATAAGACGTGGTAAAATAATCCTCAAATAATCTATAACTCAGTGCAGTTCCAATCAAATTCCCAACATGATTATAAGTGAAGCTGGACAAGTTAATAATAAGGTCCTTATGAAACAGTAAATTTACAAAATTCGCTAAGACAATTCTGTAAGGACAGAAAAAAAGATTGAAGAATGTTCACTAAATTATATCAAAGCCTATTTTAAAACGATTTTAAAAGAGTACATGCAGAATAGTAAAATAATATATATAAATATACACTCTTTGAACTGAATGCAGTCAAGAAATGGACCTCTTAATATGTAACTTAATACATAGCATTTCAGATCAATGGGAAAACAGTAGATATTTGATGAATCATGTTGGTTAGTTATCCACATTAAAAAAAAAAAAAATTATATGCCTATACCACACAGGATTTTTAAAAGAAAGAAATTCTAGATCAAATAAATACCTAAATGTAAAAACCAAATGTATTAAAGTATTTGAAGAAAATATGAGAGGATATCTCTTTATGTTTGGGATAGTGAAAGTCTTCTTAAGCAGAACAACAACAACAAAGTCTTCTTATATAAATGTGAATATTTGCAAATAAGGCAAAAGACACCATAAACAAAGTTGAAACACAAGATTGAAATGAAGAAAACATTTGCAGCATATTCATCAAAAGCTGAGAAGCCAGATTTCATAAAGATTCTTCTAAATCAATAGTAAAAAGACGACCAGACTTAAAAATGGACAGAGTACAAAAATAGGCAGTTCACAGAAGAAAAACAAATAGATAATAAACATCTGAAAAGATATACACTCTTACCAGTAAGTTGTTGTGTGTGCCCTCGAGTCCATTCTGACTCACAGCGACCCTATAAAACAGAAGAGAACTGCCCCAGAGATTTCCAAGACTGTACTCTTTACAGGAGCAGATCGCCAGGCCTTTTCTCCCACAGACCCACTGGTGGGTTCAAACTGCCATCTTTCAGTTAGCAGCCAAGTGCTTAATCATTGCACCACCAGGGCTGCCTTTACCAGTAAGTAGGGAAACACAAATTAAAACAATGATTTTATTAAAATGTTTTACATAGTGCCTTAGTTATCTAGTGCTGCTGTAACAGAAATACCACAAGTGGATGGCTTTAACAAACACATTTATTTTCTCACAGTTTAGGAGGCTAGAAGTCCGAATTCAGAATGCCCATTCTAGGGGAAGGCTTTCTTTCTCTGTTGGCTCTGGAGGAAGGCCCTTGTCTCTTCAGCTTCTGCTTCCTGGTTCCTTGGAGATCTCCATGTGTCTTGGCATCTATCTGACCCCATATCTGCTCTCTGTTCACTTGTTTAATCTCTTTCATGTATCAAAAGACATTGACTCTGGATACACCCTACACTAATCTTGTCTCGTTAACATAACAAAGACAACCCATTCCCAAATGAGATTATAACCACAGACATAGAGGTTAGAATTCACAACACATATTTTGGGGGGACATAATGCAATCATAACACATAGCTTGACAAAAATTTAGGTGCTTGATAATGTCAAGTGTCGGTCAAAGTGTGGAGAAATAAATACTTTCTTAGATTGTAAATGGGAGTTAAATTGGTATAGCCATTTTGGAGCATAATTTGGCTGTATTTATTTAAAAACTAACCCAACAATTTCACTTTTCAGTATTAACTGTAAAGAAATATGTACAAAAGAATGCTTGTGCAAGGAAGATCACCACATTATTGTTTGTAAAAGCTAAAATGAAAACTTTAAAGTTTGATCAATAAGGGAAAGGTTAAAGGAAACGTAATATAACCATAAACCAAAACCAGCTGCTATTGAGTTGATTCTGACTCGTGGTGACCCCATGTGTTTTAGAACAGGACTATGCTCCACAGGGTTTTCAATGCTGGTTTTTCATAAGTAGATCGGCAGGCCTTTCTTCCAAGGCACGTCTGGGTAGACTCAAACCACCAATGTTTCAGTTAGCAGCTGAGCACATTAACTGTTTGCATTACCCAGGAACTCCAAATAAGTAAAACAATTACTGTGAAGGAAGAAGGAAAATTATTAAGCATAGGCAATTCAGAGAAATCAAATCAACTACATCTGTGGACACAGACAATGAAGAAGCTCAATATCATCAGTCAGAACAAGGCCAGGGGCCGACTGCAGAACAGAACATCAATTGCTCATATGCAAGTTCAAGCTGAAGCTGAAGAAAACTAAAACAAGTCCATGAGAGCCAAAGTACAACCTTGAGTATATCCCACCTGAATTTGGAGACCATCTCAAGAACAGATTTGACACATTGAACGCTAATGACCAAAGACCAGATAAGTTGTGGGACGACAGCAAGGACATCAGACATGAAGAAAGCAAAAGGTCATTAAAAAAGACAGGAAAGAAAGAAAAGACTAAAATGAATGTTGCAAGAGACTATGAAACTGTTCTTGAACCTAGAGTAGCTAAAGTGAATGGGAGAAATGAGGGAGTAAAGAGCTGAACGGAAGATTCCAAAGGGTGGCTCTAGATGACAGAGTAAAGGATTATAATGAAATGTGCAAAGACCTGGAGTTAGAAAACCAAAAAGGAAGAACACACTCGGCATTTCTCAAGCTGAAAGAACTGAAGAAAAAATTCAAGCCTCAAGGTGCAATACTGAAGGATTCTATGGGCAAATGCTCTTTAGAAGCGAGGATGGCGAGACTTGGTCTCACGTACTTTGTACCGGTTATCAGGAGGGACCAGTCCCTGGAGAAGGACATCATGCTTGGTAAAGTAGAGGGTCAGTGAAAGAGAGGAAGACCCTCAGTGAGATGGACTGACACAGTGTCTACAATGCATAGCAATGACTGTGAGGATGGCGCAGAACCAGACAATGTTTCATTCTGTTGTACATAGGGTCGCTATGAGTTGGAACCAACTTGATAGCACCTAACAATAACAACAACATGGGCAAAATATTGAATGAAGCAGAAAGTATCAAAAGAAAATGGAAGGAATACACAGAGTTACTGTACCAAAAAGAATTGGTTGACATTGAACCGTTTCAGAAAGTAGTATATGATCAAGAACCGATGGTACTGAAGGAAGAAGTCCAAGCTTCACTGAAGGCACTGGTGAAAAACAAGGCTCCAGGAATTGATGGAATACCTATTGAGATGTCTCAACAAACAGATGCAATGTTGGAAACACTCACTGGTCTATGCCAAGAAATCTGGCTGACCAACTGGAAGAGATACGTATTTGTTTGCATTCCAAAGAAAGGTGATCCAACAGAACGCGGAAAGTATCGAACAATATCATTAATAGCACATGCAAGTAAAATTTTGCTGACAATAATTCAAAAACAGTTGCAGAAGTACATCAACAGGGAACTGCCAGAAATTTAAGCCGGATTCAGAAAAGGATGTGGAACAAGGGATATCACTGGTGATGTTAGATGGATCTTGGCTGAAAGCAGAGACTATCAGAAAGATGTATGCTTGTGTTTTGCTGACTATGCAAAGGCATTCGACTGTGTGGATCATAACAAATTATGGATAACATTGTGAAGAATGGGAATTCCAGAACACTTAATTGTGCTCATGAGGAACCTGTACATAGATCAAGAGGCAGTCATTCAAACAGAACAAGGGACACTGCGTGGTTTAAAGTCAGGAAAGGTATGTGTCACGGTTGTATCGTTTCACCATACTTATTCAGTCTGTATGCTGAGCAAATAATCTGAGAAACTGGACTATATGAAGAAGAATGAGGCATCATGATTGGAGGAAGACTCATTACCAACCTGCGATATGCAGATGACACAATCTTGTTCGCTGAAAGTGAAGAGGACTTGAAGCACTTACTGATGAAGATCAAAGACTACAGACTTCAGTGTGGATTACACCTCAATATAAAGAAAACAAAAATCCTCACAACTGGGCCACAACATGATAAATAGAGAAAATATTGAAGTTGTCAAGGATTTCATTTTATTGAGATCCACAACCAACGCCCATGGAAGCAGAGTCAAGAAATCAAACGCCGTATTGCATTGGGCAAATCTGCTGCAAAAGACCTCTTTAAAGTGTTAAAAAGCTAAGACGTCACTTTGAGGACTAAGATGTGCCTGACCCAAGCCATGGTATTTTTAATTGCTTCAGATGCATGCAAAAGCTGGACAATAAGTAAGACTGAAGAAAAACTGATGCTTTTGAATTACGGTGTTGGCAAATACTGAATATATCATGGACTGCCCGAAGAACGAACAAATCTGTCTTGGAAGAAGTACAGTCAGAATGCTCCTTAGAAGCAAGGACGGCAAAACTTCATCTCACCTACTTTAGACATGTTATCAGAAGGGATCCGACCCTAGAGAAGGGCATCATGCTTGGTAAAGCGGAGGGCTGGTGAAGAAGAGGAAGACCCTGGATGAGATGGATTGACACAACAGGTACAACAATGGGCTCAAAGACAGCAACAATTGTGAGGACGGCACAGGACCGGGCAGTGTTTTGTTCTATTGTACACAGGGTCGCTGTGAGTTGAGGCTGACTTGACAGCACCTACCGATAACAAAACAGGCAATTCAGGAGTCCCTAGGTGGCACAAACAGTTAAGTGCTGGACTACTAGCCAAAAGGCTGGCAATTTGAACCCTCCCTTGGAAGACAGGCCTTGTGATCTGCTTCCCAAAGGACACAGCCTTGTAAACCCTATGGAACACAGTTCTACTCTGACATGCATGGGGTCACCAGGAGTTCAAATTGATGGCAAATAACAATAACAAACAATATAGCAACTCAATACATTTCTAGAATATTCAAAAGAATCCAATGAAAAATATTAAAATTAATGAATTAAAGTAAAGTGGTTGGCTATAATAAAAATAAATCAACAGCCTACATAAAAACAATGCAAGCCACACAAAATAATAAAGAAATCACTCCACTTTCAATAGCAATGAAACATGAAGTATGTAGAAATAACCCTCAAATAAAAAATGCACAGCCTATATTTTATTTTGAAGAACATAATAGTTCTAAGAGACATAAGACCAGATTTAAATAAATGGCGATACATAACATGTCCTTAGATGAAAATCAGATACTATAATTCTTTGTAAACCAATCATCATATTTAGCAAAGTTCTAATAAATCCCAAAAGTATTCTTTTGTAACTTGTTAAAATTATCCTAAAGTTCATGTTGAAGAATGTTCAAATGAGAATAACTAGGAAAATTTTGGAAAAGAATGTTTGTAAGGGGAGAACTGTTCTAACAGATATTAAAATGTATTATGAAATAAGAAAGACAGCTGAACATAATCTTGAAATAGACTCATATTCCTTTCATAGTTGAACAAAGGAAAAAAATTGTTTTTTAAATAAACACTGCATAGTCCAATCAGCAAGGCCTAGATGAGAGTTATTTTAAATACAGATCACACCTCCCCAGCAGTTTGCTCACTTGCTCTCCATTTTCTGACAGGGCTAAGTTACACCCTTTGCGCCCACTTTGAGTGGAAGCTTGCCTTATGTCCAAACCTCTGTTATTTTTAAAATATCAGAGGACTGTTCTGAAAAATTATGTGCAAGTCACAGATCTAAGCACTTCAAGGGTAAGCATGCCCTTGAGACCAGCAGTTCAGCTAAACAACATTGTTTCCTTTGACATTTGCTGTCAGAGAAAGAAGGCTGATTGGTACTTCTCATTCAGGGGCCAAAATTAGCATTTAGGTCAAATGTAAGACTGGACTCTAATCTTTCTGAGACTCTTCTTCTAGAATTTGACTTAGAAAGCAGCAGCCCACTGTGGCTATCTATTCTCTCCTTTCCCTTGCCATTTATCCTTTTTTGCTTTCCATTCAGGAGACCCGGGTTCTGTTGCCAATCAAGGTACCTCATGTGCAGCCACCACACCTCTGTTAGTGTGGGTTTGCGTGTTGCTATGATGCTCAACAGGTTCCAGTGGAGCTTCCAGACTAAGACTGACTAGGAAGAAAGGCCTGGTGAGCTACTTTCTAAAATCAGCCATAAAAACCCTATGGATCACAATGGTCCGATCCCCAACCAATCATGGGATGGCGCAGAGCCAGGCAGCGTTTCAATCCATTGTACATGGGATTGTCATGAGTCAGGGGCGACTCACAGTAGATAACGTATTAGGGTCAGGATTTGAAGGCAAGGGGGTATGAAAGGGTATAAGTGAAACAGGGATACCGTGTCCGACAACAGGGCTTGGGCAGACATAGTGGAATCCAATGGAAGGATCCACTAACACGTTTTAAAAGACTGATAAATGTGTAGCGTAGTTCCTAGATTAAAAGTTTCTAGATTTTTTTTCCATTAAAGGTGAGGGAAAAATTTGGAAACGAAAAATGGTGATCGTTGAACAACAAGATGAAGGTATTTAACGTCTCTGAATTGTACATGTAATAAAGATGTTAAAGTGGCAAATGTGTTGTTACATATACATTTACCACGGTGAAAAAAAAAATAACCTTTTCCATGTCTTCTGAGTTGATTAATGAATAAGAAAATGGAATAGTTTAATACATGTGCAAGATCTAATGAAATGCATGAGAAACATTTCGTGAATTGCGGTGAAATTCTCTGTAATTCTGCATTTTATGACGAAAATGCTAAAAGAAGGACATGTTAGCTAAAAGGAGAAAATGTGGATTCACTTCGAATCAGTTGAAAATGTAAAATAATTGTTATTTTATTGTCTGTAGTGTTTGGAGTTCTGATTTATTGTTATATAAAATGCCGTGGGAAATCTTTGAGAAAGAGGCAAGGACTTCATGAAGAAAGTCTAAACACCTAAGTAAGGAAGCATCAGCAGCGTAAAAATGCCAAAAAACCAAACCCATTGCCATCAAGTGGATTCTGACTCGTAGCGACCCTGTAGGACAGAGTAGAACTGCCTCATAGGGTTTCCCAGGAGCAGCTGGTGGATTCAAACTGCGAACCTTTTGGTTAGCGGCCAAGCTCTTAACCACCGCACCACTACGGCAATAGGATCAATAGCATAGGTGCCTAGAATCCCCTCTCTTAAATTCTGATTTAAATACTCATAGAAAAAAGATGCCTGTAGGAAATGCTCTATGAGCCCTGGAAAACAAAAGGGAAAAAATTTAACCACAAAATGGACTCTAGGATTCGTTTCTACTATTTACAGTTCTGAGGTATGAGGACAGTAGATTAGAAAACAAAATTAATGGGTGTTCCTAGGACACTGAAAGCTGTTTCTGATATCTGCCCCTGGGAAATTAGAGAATAGCCTTTTTATGTGCTGCAAGGATGATGAAGACAGCAGAAGAAATGGTTTTGCACTGGCCTGATCACAGGAATGTTTTAATTTCTAAACTGTTTCCATTGCAAGATAAGACTGTTCAGCCAGAAATAGCAAATAACATTTATTAAGTCCCTAATATATTTCGACCAGTTGCCATCAAGTATATTCTAACTCATGGTGACTCCGTGTGTCCAAGCAGAACTGTGCTCCACAGGGTTTTCAATAGCTTATTTTTTGGAAGCAGATTACCAAGACTTTGTTTAGAGGCACCACTAAGCGGACTTGAACCACCGAACTTTTGGTTAGCAGTCAAGCACGTTAGCCATTTGCACGACGCAGGGACTGTGGTTAATGCACTCACTACTAACTGAAAGGTTAACAGTTCAAGTCCATCCAGAGGCGCCACGGGAGAAAGGCAATCTACTTCCAAAAAATCAGCCATTGAAAACACTATGGAGTGTGGTTCTCCTCTGACACACACGGAGTCCCCATGAGTGAGAATCAACTCTATGGCAGCTGGTAATGTATTCCAGACACTGTTCCTGGAATTTTACCTGTATCCTCTAACCAGTAAAACCAGTTGCCATTGAATTAATTCCAACTCATTTCTCTGAAGAGGTCTTAGGGTCAATGAACTGACAGACTTAAAGCCCCCATTCCAAAATTGCACAACGTTGTAGGGAAAGAGAAAGAGAGATCAGATCCCTGCCTGAGATGAACTCAGAAGTAAAAGAAGACCCCATTAAAGATCTCCTAACTCAAAGACAGGTCAAAGAAATCATTAGAAAACATTTTATACGATTTTCCTTTTTTGTCTGTGTTTGAGGGGAAGCAAGCCTCCTCCAGTGGTATGAAGAAGCCCTTATGCTCCAAAATTTTACTTTCTCTTAAGTTGACTGACCAACACAAATGAAAGGGGAAAACTTATGTAATCCCTTTCAGATTCTTAAGAAGAAATTTTCAAAAATGAGAAGAGATGGCCTGAAAATCCGAATCACAGAAGCAAATTAAAATCTACACTGGAGTCATTATTGTCAGATTTAACAATGAAAATCAGTGGCACAGAAAAAAAAAGATTAAAACTCTCCTACACGTCCAAGGAAGAGACCAAGAAGTGAAAATTCAACAGAAGCCAAGGACTGATCCTGGAGATTCAGCCTGTAAACAAGAGATCAAGAGATCTTCCTGAAGAACAGAACGCGATGCATTAACCAGGAAAAAGAACCTCCCCTATAATCCAAACCAACATTTCAGATACTAAAAAAAAAAACCTCACTGGCAATAAAAGTGCTTATTGTGCTCTACTGTGAAAACAGACTTACAGTTTGAGAAGATTAAAAATCGTACAGGTAAAAAAAACAAATGTTTTGACTCAGTCAAAAGATGAAATGGGAGTGAGAGCAGAAATTCAATGAAAAGAGCATGCACTACGCGCTGCTAAGTGAAAAGAGCAAGATGCAAAACAGGATCCTGTGCTACCATTTGTGTAAGAAAGAAGGAGAAATAAAAAATAAGAAGATAGATAAATGTTAGATAGATGGATGCATGGATGGATGGGTAATAGATAGATGATGGACAGATACGTTGTGTTGTTAGGTGCCATCAAGTCGGGTTCCAACTCATAGTGACCCTATAGGACAGAGTAGAACTGCCCCATAGGGCTTCCAAGGAGCATCTGGTGGATTTGAACCACTGACCTTTTTGGTCAGCAGCCGAGCTCTTACCCACTATGCCACAGGGCTCCAGATAGATAGATAGAACTGACTGTTTCTGTAAAAAGAAACCTTGGAAATTTAACCAGAAACATAAAAAATGTCTACCAAAAGTGAAAGAAGGAAAGAGCCTGCAGAAGATAGGGAGGGAAATCTATTTTATATATTTTGAATTTTGAACCACATAAATGGTTTAATATTCCAAAAATAAAATTAACGTTAAAAACAGCAAAATCTAACACTGCATACAAATTGAAACAAATGACCTAAACGCATATTAAAATTATAATACATATACAAAGAGCAAATCATTATTTCAAGGACATTTAAACACTCAGAACATCCCTAGTAGGCTTTAAGGCCAAAAGACAAAAAGAAAGAAAGGGAAAAAAACCCTTAGATTTTCTCAGTAGTTTAATTTCTGATAGTAGAATGCTCCTTAGAAGCAAGGATGGAAAGATTACATCTCACATACTTTGGACAGTCAGGAGGCACCAATCCCTGGAGAAGGACATCACGCTTGGTAAAGTAGAGGGTCAGCGACAAAGAGGAAGACCCTCAACGACATGGATTGATATGGTGGCTGCAACAATGGGCTCAAGCATAATAACAATCATGAGGATGGTGCAGGACCAGGCAGTGTTTCATTCTGTCGTACATAGGGTCACTATGAGTCGGAACCAACTCGGCAACACCTAACAATAACAACAAGAGCTATTTCATGAATACTTTGGATAAATAATACATTAACGGAATAACCAACATTTTTAGTAGCAGAGGAAAAGATGTAAATTAATAATAAGTTACGGAAAAAACCCTAGGCTATTATCTTGCCACTGTCATCAAGTTCATTCTGACTCATAACGACCCTATAGGACAGAGTAGAACTGCCCAATAGTATTTTCAAAGCTGTAATCTTTATGTGGAGCCCTTGTGGTGCAGTTGTTAAGAGCTACAGCTGCTAACCAAAAGGTTGGCAATTCGAATCCACCAGCTGCTCCTTGGAAACCCTAGAAGGCAGTTCTACTCTGTCCTATAGGGTTGCTGTGAGTTGGAATTGACTTGACAGTGACAGGTTTTTGGTTTGGTTAATCTTACAGAACCAGACTGCTACTTTTTCTCCCTCGGAGTTGCTGGTGGGTTCAAACCGCAGAACTTTTGTTTAGCAGCCGAGAGTTTAATCACTTGGTGGCTAAGAAAACCTTGATTAAAAAGTTGAATAGAAGTGGCGATAGTGGGCATCTTGCCTTGTTCTCAATTTCAGAGAGAAATATTTACACATTTCACCACTCCGTATGATTTTTGTGGTTAGTTTTTTGTGTACATCTTTTGTCAGATTAGGGAAATTTCCTTCTATTTTTTAACATATCATAAATAGACATTGAATATTACCAAATTATTTTTTTTCATTTATCAATATCACATGATTATCCTCCTTTATTCTGTAATGATGCTAAATTACATTGGTTGATTTTTATGTATTAAACCAGTTTAGCATTCCTGGGATAAACCCTATTTAGTTGTGATATACCGTGTGTGTATATAACTGAATTTGGTTTGCTAATATTTTGTTCAGGATTTTTGCATCTACACTCATGAGTAAGATTGGCATGTTACTTTTTTTCTTGTAATATCCTTTTCAGGTTTGGTGTCAGGATTATGCTGATATCATAAAATTAATTGGGAAATGTTTCCCCTTTTTCAATTCTCTGGAAGAGTTTATATAAAGTTGGTGTTTTTTAAATGTTTGGGAACATTCACTGCTACAGCCTTCTGGATCTGGAGTTTTCTCAGTGGATGTTTAATCATTTGTTCAATTATTTTTATAAATTTAGGACATATTAGTTTTTCTGCTTCTTACTGTGTCAATTTTGGAATTTGTATTGTTCAGGAATTTTTTCATTTTCTCTTAATTATCAAATTTATTAGCATAAAGCCTCTTATAGTAAGTAGCCTCTTACTATCTTATTTGTTGATTTGGTAATTTGTGTCATTTTTTTTTTCCTTGATCACTCCTGCCAGAAGTTTATAAATTTTAATAGTCCTTTCAAAAACTAACTTTTGGATTTAGGATGTTCATTTTCTATTTAATTACTGCTCTTGTTTTTATTGTTTTCTTCTTGCTTTTGTTAGGTTTAACTTGCTGTCTGTCCATTTTCTTACTTTCTTAGAAGGGTATTTAGATCATTAAGTTTTAGTCTTCTTCTCTATTCTATGCATTTAAAATCATATGTTTTTCTCTATGAAAGTCTCGGCATTTCACAAATTTTTATATGTTTTTATTATCACTCAGTTTAAAATATTTTCTAATTTCCATTATGATTTCTCCTTTGATAAATGGGTTGTTTAGAAGTGAATTGATGAATTTCCAAACATTTGAGAATTTTATAGAGCTTTTTGTTGTTGTTGTTGCAGTATATCTAAATGAAAGCTAACATGTAATTTTTTGCTTAATTCCATTGTATTCATAGAGCATACTCTATAGAATTCCAGTCCTTTGAGACTGTAGAAATTTGCTTTATGGTCAGTAAATGTTCTCTTTGATCAAAAAAAAGTATATTCTGCAGTGGTCTGTATATGTCAATTATATCTAGTTTGTTACATTGTTCAGATCTTCTATACCCATTCTATTTAATTTGTACTATTTAAATCTTCTACACTCATTCCATTTAATTGTTTTTGTCTGTTTGGTCTATCAGTAACAGATATATTTATGTTAAAAATGTTAGGTTATGATTATGGACTTGTCTATTTCTCATTTTAGACCTGTCATTTTGGTTTATGCATTTTTATGCTATATTTTTAGTACACAAATTTAGAATTGTTATAACTTTATGATTAATTGATCTTTTTATCATTAAGAAATGTTCCTCTTTATCTATAGTAATGCTTCTTGCCTTAACATTGGCTTTGTCTAATATCTGTATAGCTACATCAGCCTTCTATTAGGGACTATTTACGTGACATAATTTTTCCCATCCTTTTACTTTAAATTTTTCTGTAACCTTCTATATAAGGTGTCTTTTAGAAATAGCAGATAGTTAAGATTTTTTAATCCTGTCTACAACCTTTGTCTTTTAATTGGGAGTATGTATTCCATTTATACTTAATATAATTATAATATAATAAATGAATTCCTATTTGTTTACACTTACAATCTTATTATTTGCTTTCAATTTATTTTTTCTGGTTTTATGCTCCTTTTTCTTTCCTTTCTTGCTTCTTTTAGATTAAAAATATTTTATCATTCCATTTTCCTCTATTAGCTTGTTATTCATTCTATTATTATATTATTTTAGTTGTTACCTGTGATGGTTAAGGTTATGTGTCAACTTGGCTAAGCCATGATTCTCGATGGTTTGGTAGATATTATGTAATCATCTTTCATTTTGTGATCTGATGTGGGCAGCCAATCAGTTGAAAGAGTTTCCTTGGGGGTGTGGCCTGCAACCAATATACATAGATGTTCTGGAGCTCACCTTCCCTGGATCCTGCATCTGACTTGTCACCCTCTGCCTCTGGTTCTTGGGACATGAGCCAGCAGCCTGCTATCTGACTTGCTGATCTGGGGATTTGCCAGCTCCCATATAGGGTCACTATGAGTTGGAATCGACTTGACGGCAATGGGTTGTTTTGGTAGCCCCATGAGCCAGCAGCCTGCCATCTGACTTTCCAATTTGGGATTTGTCAGTCCCTGCAACTATGTGAGTCAGGAGAAGCCTCCAGTCTGACATCTGATCCAGGGATTTGGGACTTGCCAGCCTCCACAACTGCATAAGCCATTTCCTTGAAATAAATCTATCTCTATATGTATTTATATACAGTCATGCACTGCATAACATCCATTTGGGCAAGGTTTGACTGCATATATGTACATGGTCCCATAAGGTTCTACAACGCCAGAAGGTAGGGGAGCCTGCAGCCCCACCCCCCGCAGGAACAAAGGAAGGAGAAAGGCTCACAGGGAAGGAGGAGGGAGTGGTGTGCCAGGAGTGGATGGTTGGCTAGGTCCCTGCTCAGGTGAGTGGTGAGCTGAGGGGGAAGGGGCCCAGAAGGAGGTGAGCACATACATAACATGGTGTTTGCACAACATCTAAATCACATAACATCCTATTTTCCAGAACATATCATGGACATTAAATGATGAATGACTGTGTGTGTGTATATATATATATACATATATATATACATATATACATATAAATATATATATTTATGTATGTATACATATGCTTCACTGCTTTTGCTCCCCTGAAGAACTTAGCCTAAGACATTACTCTAGAGATTATAATAAACACCCTTGATTTATTAAAGTTAAGTACTATGAAAAAAGGCTTTACACACAAAGAGAAACAATCTTCGATGGTTACGAGGGAGGGGAGGGGCAGGGATGGAAAAACACTAAATACACAATAGATAAGTGGTAACTTTGGTGAAGGGTAAGGCAGTACACAATACTGGGGAAGCCAGCACAACTTGTACAAGGCAAGGTCATGGAAGCTCCATAACACATCTAAAATCCCTGAGGAACCAAATTACTGGGCTGAGGGCTATGGGGACCATGGTCTCAGGAACATCTAGCTCAATTGGCATAACACAGTTTATAAAGAAAATGTTCTACGTTCTACTTTGGTGAGTAGCGTCTAGGGTCTTACAAGCTTGTGAGCAGCTGTCTAGGATACTCCACTGGTCTCACCCCATCGGGAGCAAGGGAGAATGAAGAAAACCAAAGACACAAGGGAAAGATTAGTCCATAGGACTAATGGACAACAACTACCACAGCCTCCAGCACACTGAGTCCAGTACAACTAGATGGTCCACAACCACCAACTGCTCTGACAGGGATCACAATAGAGGGTCCCAGACAGAGCTGGAGAAAAATGTAGAACAAAATTCTAACTCACAAAAAAAGAAAAAAGACCAGGATTACTGGCCTGACAGAGACTGGAGAAACCCTGAGAATATGGTCCCCAGACACCCTTTTATCTCAGTAATGCAGTCACTCCTGAGATTCATCCTTCAGCCAAAGATCAGACAGGCCCATAAAATAAAACGAGACTAAAGGGGCACGCCAGCCCAGGGGCAAGGACTAGAAGGCAGGAGGAGACAGGAAAGCTGATAATAGGGAACCCAAGGTTGAGAAGTGGAGACTGTTGACATGTTGTAGGGTTGGTAAACAGTGTCACAAAACAATATGTGTACTAATTGTTTAATGAGAAGCTAGTTTGTTCTGTAAACTTTCATCTAAAGTACAATAAAAAATAAATAAATAAGTTATTGATCTTATCATTACTCCTTGAAGATAATGTATCTGCTTTCTCTGCCTATTTTTAAGATTTTCACTTTATATTTACTTCTCAGTATTTTACTACGATCATCCTAGGTGGGATTTATTTGCTTGAAATTCATAATGTTTCTTGGTTCTGTGACTTGTTGTGTTTCATTTTGAAAAATTCTTAGACATTATCTTTTCAAACATTGCTTTTGTTCTTTTCTCTTTCTCCTCTCCTTCTGGTAGTCTAATTACATGTGTGTTACAACATTTTACCAAATTCCACATGTATTTTATTCTCTTTCTGAAATTTACGTCCTTTTATTTCCTGTATTTCAAAAGACACATTGCATTGGGCGAATCTGCTGCAAAAGACCTCTTTAAAGTGTTGAAAAGCAAAGATGTCACCTTGAAGACTAAGGTGCGTCTGACTCAAGTCATGGTGTTTTCAATTGCTTCATATGCATGCAAAAGCTGGATGATGAATAAGGAAGACCGAAGAACTGATGCCTTTGAATTGTGGTGTTGGCCAAGAATATTGAATATGCCATGGACTGCCAAAAGAACGAACAAATCTGTCTTGGAAGAAGTACAACCAGAATGCTCCTTAGAAGAAAGGATGGTGAGACTTCGTCTCATACACTTTGGACATGTTATTAGGAGGGATCAGTCCCTGGGAAGGACATCATGCTTGGTAAAGCAGAGGGTCAGCGAAAAAGAGGAAGACCTGGACTGACACAGTGAGTGCACAATGGGCTCAAGCATAACAATGATCATGAGGATGGCACAGGACCAAGCAATGTTTTGTTCTATTGTACATAGGTCGCTAAGAATTGGAACTGAGTCAACAGCACCTAACAACAACAACAATTCTGTCTTTTTTTAAAAAAAGAAAGCATTACTGTCATGTTGACTGTGACTCATGGCGACCTCATATGCGGCAGAGTAGAACTGCACTATGGGGTTTTCTTGGCTGTAATCTTTACAGGACCACATCACCAGGCCTTTCTTCTGCGGCACTGCTAGATGGTTCCAATTACCAACAATTAGGTTAGCAGCCGATCACAGACCGCTTGTGCCACCCAGGGACCTTAATTCTTTCTTAAACTGTGTGTAATCTGTCAATAAACCTGTCTATTCAGTAGTGATTTCAGTAAGAGGTTTTCGGGCTTTTTTTTTTTAATTCCAAAATTCCATTTTATTTTTCTTTGGGTTTTCAGTTCTCTGCTGAAATTCTCCATCTTGTCATTTAATTTCTTGAAAATATTAAACAGGTAACCTTCCTTGGACTCGGACAGACAAGGCTGTGGCAGCATGCTTGGCTGTTTTCCCATTCTTGCCTATTCTGTAATATTCTTTGGACTCAGGCAGACATAGCTCTAGCAGCATGCTTGTCCACTTCTCACTTCTGCCCTCTTGAATATATGCCGAATAAAACTTCCTTTTTGCTTTACTAAACTTTGTGACATTTTTCCCCTACAACAGTTAATGGCGTACTCGTCAAGGATCTGAAGCTACGAATCCAGTCAACTTCGAAGAGACCTGGACTGCGGAGCAGAAGCCGGTAAAGAAAGGTCCTATCTTGTGGACCCACGGGTTCCCACTCCATGTCCCTTAGACATTGATGGCTTGAGTGCTCTCAGAAAACGAACTTTTGCTTATTCTTTGTTGTTCTCTTTCTCATGGTTTCTTAAGTTGTGTTTGGCATATTTGTTTGAAAAACCAGTTGATTGATTAAGGAGAATCTTTCTTAGATTTTTGCTTGATCATTTGGTTAAGAGAGACATTTAGTAACTCTTTAAGTGAACCGCAGTTTAGGCCTGGATTCGGGCACTTGACAAGGTAATTCTATTTTCAAAGAGCTGTGAGTCACTAACAGATGCAAAATTTGGACTTTTTGGTGGCTCAGAAAAAACCTGGAAAGTAGTGTTCTGTTTTGCCAAATTCTCAGGGGGAGGTGGCAGCTGCTGACCTGTGTTATGATATTTAAGAGGGAAGTGGTAGTTCTGTACCTGTTTTTTCCATTGAATTGAGTCGATCTTACCAAAAATTGCTATATACACTTTTAGAAACTAGGATCCCCATATCCTTGTTTTGTGTGGTATTATCTGGGAGTTGATGTGGTCTTTCTGTCTCCTTTTGTTCTAAGAGCTTGCTTCTGGTCTAGAGCATTGTGTCGAAGTTTGTCTTGTATTAGATTGGTGGCTATGGCTAAGAATTGCTGTTTTTTGTAAGGCTAGTCATAGAACCTCAGTTCCTTCTTCGTCCAGAAAAAACAGCGTCTTGTGTCTGTCTTATGATTTAGATTTTTGATAGCTACTTGGAGAAACTTTGATATAAATTGGTCTATTTGAAAGGTACACTAAGATCTTTATGTTTTATATTATGTCAGTCTTAAAAGTGAAACCTTTTTAAGTAACTTAAGCTAGATATTATATGAAATGTGTTTTATTTAAGGAAAAAGGATAGTTTTGTCTTAAAGTAGCTGTTCTAGAATGGTAAAAAAGAAAGAAATTCGCTATCGTTTGTCTTTCAAAATGCCTCCGTCAATTTAAACATATGTAAATGTCTTCCATGAGTCCAGAGAGTGAGGGCGGGGCACGATCAGGCCTCCCCACCTCCCAATCTCCGAGGTCCTGTAGCTCCAGGGAAGCTTTTGAGAGACCCCTTTCCAGCTAGGTGGAGACTGTTTTAAGACAAAAGATAAGAAAAAGTGCTGCTTTGCTATAGTTGTCAGAAATTGGGTAGATCCTAATCGTAGAACAGTAAACAAGTTCTCTCTGTTATAGGGGAACTTTAAGAAGTAAAAAAAAATAGAAATCACCATGAGACACACCTGAATCAGTGGCCTGGGAAAAATGTTTCCAGCAGTAGCCAAACACTTAAGGTTACATCCATATCAATGAATTGGTCAAGTGAGCAAAGACTTTATGATTTCCAAAGCCAGGGCTAAAATCAGATTGGGAAAAATACCAGAAGTAGTAAAAGTTGAATGAAATCTTAGAATGTTTAAATAGACTGTTCTTTCAACAACCGTTACGTTTTATGATATATAGGCTTAAAATAATTTTGATATTTTGGGTAATTTATTGATGTTATTTATAGATACTTGTCATAATTTAGGTTTATATACTTTTGCTTTTTATGCCACAGAGAAAGGATAGACAGATATATATTTTTTAAGTCTGCTAATGAGTGTTTGCCATTTCAAGGGATGCACTGTAAGAGATACACAACAAAGACAACCTTTAAGAGGTTTATCGAAAAAGAAATTTATTTGATATGGTCAAGTTTCATCTGTCTGACTAAAGTTTAATTGTTTAATTTATGAGATTTTTAGAAGTTTTAATGTTAAATAGCATATAAAACAAACAATTGGGTTTCTCGCAGTTACAATAACAAAATTTTCTTTAATTTCTGAGTTAAAGGGTTAATTTATTCTTTGTGCAATCTGCCTGGAAAACAAAGGTTTGGTCTCTCATTAGAGTAAGATTCCTGAGTCTGAATACTAAGCCTCATGGCTTTTAGAAAAGAAAGCTAAGGGTTTTACTTTAAGATCCTTGGTTAAATAACTTAAGCATTATTTCACAGTGACCTATATTATTATCTCTTCATTGCTAACTTGGTTGCAACTTTATCTTTTTAAATCTAGCATTATTAAAGCCAACAGTTTGATCAGAGAATTCACATCATTTACCTATAAAGTTTTTTTTATTACTATTCAGGTATTTAGAGATTTGATAATCTTGGTATATTCTTAGTATATCCTGACTATACGGTATTTGTCTCAAAATTATTCTGCATTATATCTGAAGCTCTTTGAATATGGTTAATGGCTATATTTAGAAATATTTTTATCTAAAGTTTTTTTTAACTGATTTTATTTGGCCTTTACTTTATGCTTATAATTAATTTCTGTCAGGTCTTTCACAATTAAGAATATGTTTATCAATTAATCATGGCCATATTAAGTTTGGTCATCTGCAGATAAGTTTTTACTTTGCTGATTTGCTGAAAAAGTTTGACCAAAATATCTCAACAAAAAGATGGACTATATTGGACTTGCTAAAAAGACTGTGACTAGACTGAATAAAATTTCCAGAACTCCTAGCAGAAGCTGATGGGTTCACAGACTGCGGCTGATCCAGAATCACGTGGAACAGGAATTAACTACATAAGACTGAGTAAACGAAAGGAAACTATGGTTTTTTTAATATTGCTGATATTTTAAGGTCTTAATTTCTGGATATAAGAAATCATTCTCCTTTCTCCTAAATTATCTAACTAACGGGTTTAGATATTGTAACTCTTGAATTAGAAGTTCCTGTTTGTAAACTTAGCCAAGTTGTAGATACCATAACCAGAGAACTGTCTGAAATTTGAGCTATGATTTTACAAAATAGAACAGCATTAGATTTCCTGATAGTCTCTTAGGAAACAGTTTGTGCCTCAATAGATAAATGTTGCTGTATTTATATTAATACTCAGTCTGAGGTTTTGCAGAATGTAGTTGCTGTTGAGGCACATGAAAAGCAGTTACTGATGCTGCTTATGTAGAGATGAACACCTCATGAGGTTTGTTTCCTTGGTTCAAAGACCTTAGGGTCATGGTTTCATTGGCTATTTCAGACAAGTGGCCTAATATAATTGTTAGTGTTTCTGTTTTATTTCCTAGCTTGCTGTATGGTGCCTGGGATCTTAAAAACCAGATGATGTCCAATTACCACTTATTGAGCATTTTTGATAAAAGATTCTATAACAAGATCATGATCCAAAGGAAAGAATAATGAGAGAGTTGTATATAACTCTCCTGGAATTCAGATTTCTGGCTTTCAGGGAGGTTGAGGCAAGCCACAAGGGATATTTGCCTTTGGGTGTCCTCTTGAACCTTGAGTTTTGAGGAAAAAACTGGTTCCTGAAGATACTTTGAGTCAAACAATGGTCCAGATAAACTAGTAAGACCATTTTGCTCTGGATGTTGAGGGTTTTTTTTGAAGAATTCAGTCAGTTTTAGGAAATTAACTTCAAAGATCAGACTGAGAGTTATGTTTAGGGTAAATTAGTAATTAGTTTAAGCAGTATTTAAGACAATGTCGTATGAAATACCTGTGCAAAGTTTGTAATCAAACTGTCACCCTCTTATGATGCAGAAAATTATGTATCTTAAAGAAACCAAATTCTCAGAGGAGACTGACCTCATGGCTCAGACTCTGTTTTATATTTGGTTCCATTTCTGCTTCTGAGAAAGTGACCCATGACTGTTAATACATAAACCAAGGAGGGGCAGCTTGCCCTTGGGAAGAACACTTAGTATGTTTTAAACAGACTAACTGAAGACCTTCTACAGGAAAGGTCCATCCTGTATTATCTTGCTGATCATTAGTTCTCTAATGAAAACTTGTCACATGTAAATTTTTCTATATTTTCTGTTTTTTATAGACAAACTTAGTGTGCTCCTTATGGATATACGTTTCTGTGTAGATATGTTTCTAATTTAGATGATTCCTTTTCAACTAATAGTGAATTTGTGTAGGCAATCTCTTGTTTACATTCCTAATGAATGTGTGGACAATGCACTCTGGAAATTTCAAGATTATCTTTAAGTATTCATAGTAACAATGCTAGTAAATACTGGAAAGGTAATGTTAAATTGTTACACATTGTAAAATGAAAGTCAGAAGAAAACCCATTGGTCCAACACTCAGGATATGGTTGGTAGCTTTATTTCCTACTTGTGGTATAGCTGAATTGGAGAAATCTTTAAGAAAATTTGTCAATCACTATGGGACAAATAACAGATGAGATAAAAGCACAACAGTGATCTCTGATCTCATAAGCCAAGGTGACATGAGATAACAAAATAACCTTAGATTTTTTTTATTAGTCCAAGAAAGTGGAGTCTGTGCTGTAGACAAGATATACATACAATTAGACAGCAAGCTACTTGATTACACATTGTCACACCCTTACAAACACCAGATCTATTTGGTTGATTACCATCAGGAATAAGTACATGGGCTAGATCACTACTGCAAGGGATAGTAATCGTCTTAGTCTACATCCTGATAGTATTAGCCACAATAAGATTTACCCTCTATTGTCTTACACATCTAAAAGGCAAAAGAAGGCCTCAGGCTAAAATGTTGATGTACATTGAGTCTGCTCACTCCATCAATGCCACTGATGGGAACATAGCTCTTACTCAATAAGCTGGTGAAGAACCAGATGGTATCAGTGGAAAATCAGCACCGTGAGTTTAAAGAGCCTGCAATGGCCGCCATCTAGGGGCTCGACTAAGTCCAGGTATTGATCATCGACGTGTTATCTCCAATCTCTGATCAAAAGGAGGGACTGATTTAGGAAATAATATTGGAGTTATTATTCCCTTTCCTCGAGTGTGGAGAATTGTGACCCAGCTGGGGCTGAGCCCTCACAGACTCACAAAGACACATCAACCGGGCCCTGAGATAAGACAACAGATGAGACAATCCCAGAAATTATCTTAAGGAAGTTTTCACAAAAGGGCAATAAAACCTAACCCAAAGGACTTCTCACCTTTTGTCTTTTTCTTTTCACATTTAGTGAATAGGAATTTGTTGGACCAATGAAGACCCTCCTGACTTTCGTAACTGAAACCCGTACCAATGATTGTTAAGAAAGATGATTCAAAATGTAAGATTACAATTTCTAGCCAATCAGTGAAAAGGTGATAATTTCAATGATTCTATCCATTTTGTGATGTTGATATATACTGATGATTCTGTAACCTTCCTTGGACTCGGACAGACATGGTTGTGGCAGCACGCCTGTCCGTTTTCTGATTCTTGCCTATTCTGTAATATTCTTTGGACTCGGGCAGACATGGCTCTAGCAACATGCTTGTCCGCTACCCACTTCTGCCCTTTTGAATATATGCTGAATAATACTTTCTTTTTGCTTTACTAAAAAAAAAAAAACAGAAAATATTAAAACAGCATTAGTTTAAAATCTGCCTTTAAACTTCAATATCTGGATCTCCCATTTTATTGTTTTCTGTCTTTTTCTCTTAATTTTTAAGATGATTCTTTTTGTGTGCTTTTTTTTTTAATTAAGTGACAGACATTGTATATGAAAAATTGTACAGCTAATTTGCAGCTCCAGATGATGTTGTTTTCCTCCAGAGGGAATTTACTTCTGCCTTTTGAAATTGGTCTTCAGTCCTTGTAAGGGATGGTCTATTTTCCTTTTACTCACGCTCCTAGGATATCACCTTTCAGGGTCCCAAATGAAAGCCTAGAGTGTTTCCTTAATAGGTCCTAAACTTCAATTTTTTTGTCTCCGCAGCCCCACGAGACTGCTGAAAAATTTCCCTATGATATTCTTTATTGCATTCTGTACTTTTTCTTCATAGTAATTACCACTCTTTTTAACTGTATGTTTGTGTAATTATTTGACTGATGTCTGCCTCCGCCAATAGACTGTAAATTCCATGACAGCATGGACTTTATCCATTTCATTTTCCTTTGTGCTCTCAGTTACTAACACAGTGTCTGGTGCTCGTTAAATGAATGAATGAATGAACAAATGAATGAAGTGAATGGATCATTAAACCTTAATAAAAATTCTAACAAAACATTAATGTAATCAGGATATCAACAAGCAGCTACTTCATCCAGTGCCTTTAAAATTCAAGCAGTTTCTTTTCTCAGCACCTTGAAAAATGCTATTTTTTCTATCTGAACCTCCTTCTTCAATCTTTTCTGCAATGATTTCTTGTCTTTCTTTGGGTCTCAGCTTAAATGCCACCTCTTCACAGAAACTTTTCCTGACTCCACATCTGGACCCATGCTATAATCATTCATAGAAGCCATTACCTTGATTTATGATGCTTGCCATAGATGTATTTCTATAGTTACACAGTGTACATTTCTTGTACTACCAAGAACTATTTCTAAGTTGTTGACTGCTGAATCACTAGACACCTGGTGCCTGAGGCATAGTAACCCATAAAAAACCTTTGCCGTTGAGTTAATTCCAACTCATAGCGAGCCTATAGAACAGAGCAGAACTGCCCCATAGGGTTTCAAGGTGGGTTTGAACTGCCGAACGTTCAGTTAGCAGTCAACCTCTTAACCACTGCACCACCAAGGGTCTGACACAAAATAAGTGCTCAACAAATATTTGCACAATAAAGCATGGAGAAAGAGCAAGCGTGAGAAACAGAGAAACTGCAGTTGCTGAATGACTGACATCTAAGAAAGCAAAGAGAAAGTGAAAGTGACATCCTTCAAAAAAAAAAAAAAGCATAAATGCACATATTCCTGACCATCTCTTTCTTTTTGGCTCTCTCTCTGACATGAACTCCCCAGCAGCCCAGTTCCTTTATTTATTTTCTAGGTGATTTCAGAAGTCTTTGTCAATTCTCCATCAATTTATTCATTAATGATGTTTAAAGAATTTCTCTCATATATACAACAAAATTAAAATTCTTTAATAAGCCAAAACACCCAGTGACAGTCTCAGCTCAAATTCCTCTTAGTCTCCTCTGACTGTACCTACCAGGTATAACAGACCCCACAACACCTGACAGACAGATGCCAATCATTCTCTCTAAGGTTCCCTTAGTCCACAAGCCCACATCCCAATACGAGTGGTTAAAGGTTGATTCACCTTGAGCTAGGTGAGGATGGGAAAATATATGTCCCATCCTATAGAATTAGGAAGAGTAAGTGCCACAGAAAGTGTGCCTAGAGGCATCACTAGGGTTGGTGTCACCCAGTGTGGTAACTCATGGTGTCACCCTACCCCCATGGATCTCCTCCCGTACCACCAGACCATACAGAATCCTTAGTAATGTTTTTTGTGCTAATGTTACTAATAAATCATACTTCCTGTATATCACTCTCTTTTCCTTTAATTACTACTTCATTCTCAAAAAAGTTATTGATCTAGGTTCACAAATACTAATTACCACAATATTATAGCTAGAACACCAGAAAATTTGACAAAATCAGCAATTATAATAACACCAGCAGGAAGGGAAACAACAGTGAGCGCTATTAGCACGTGCAGACAAAACCACGTGATTCGAAGCATCATTATAATTGGGTAATAATGACAGCTCTGACTGAAGTGCATTAGAAGGGTCAAAAAGTAAATTAGCAAAGAGTTTTAGCCTTGTAGATATATCAATAAATGTAACCTGTGCTTACAAAAATGTTTTTGTTATAACTACAAGGATTTTTTTTTATAAAAAAATAAATTTATGCTGAAACACTAAACAAAAATTTTATAAACAGCCATTTTTGGTGTCACCCCTCTGACAGTGTCACCCGGTGCAGTCCACATCCCATACCCTCCCCTAGTGATGCCACTGAGCATGCCCTACACTGAGCTGGTTTCAGCAAGGTTTGGAGAATTTAAATATTCTAATATTCTTATGGAGCATTTCATGAGGCATTAAAATATATTAGAAGTAGACACCATGAAGTAGCCTGGGCTTTAATTCAGTGGTTTGTGGTTTCATTTGCAGTCTTTGGATTTTTCTACAAATCTTGGGAATTCTAATGATTAGTATGGTATTGTAGAAATGTAGCCTACATGTTTTATAGACTTCCACCCTGCTTAGTGATTTTACTAGAAACTGTGGGTTTTCAAGCATCCTTGTCACAAAGAGAGTCCTCAAACTTTGAGAATTATAAAATTAGTATATAGTCAATACTAACTTTGATTATTGGCTATGGCCGCTTAGAAAAGGTGGTTTGTACTTTCCATTGGTAGCTCTATGTGAATCAAACAGCTACCAACAAATTTGCTCTAGTTAGGTAGATACCTCTGCATTTGAATGACTAGGTGAAGTGAGTTTTCTATATAAAAACAGGGTTTGGTGGGTAATCAGAAGCCTCAAACGGCCAGTGTATGTTCAAAACACACACACACGAAGTTTCCCACAAAACACTTGACAAAAATGGACAATTTAGAAAAATGTCTTATCTTTTTTTCCAGAACTTCTCTGGGGATTGGAGTAGGGGAGTCAGAAAAATAACAATTAACCATAAGACAAGATGATAAAGGCAAAACAAACAAACAAACCCCTTGTCATTGAGTCTATTCCAACTCATAGCGACCCTATTGGACAGAGAAGAGCTGCCCCATAGGGTTTCCAAGGAGCGTCTGGTGGATTATAACTGCTGACCTTTTGGTTAGCAGCCGTAGCATTTAATCACTACTCCATGAGGGTTTCCAAAACATTCTGTGCTTCGCCTCCGTTCTCGTTCACATAGGACCACAAGGGAATGAGTTTTCCAAATTTCAGGTTCCTTCCTTGCTGTTTTCACGGGGGATTGTACTGCTGCCTCCAGACCCCCCTTTGCAGCGTAGGAAGGAACCAGTTGCTGAGGCAACTTCCCAGCCCAACGCGCTGGGTGTCTACGCCCGACCCATAGGAGTAAGGGTAAGCAGATCGTAAAGCTCCGACTTGCATCTCATGCCCCTTTCATTAACCGAGGAGTCAGCTTTTGGAACTCGCAGGTGCTCAAAAGGTGCGCAGCAACTCGGCTGACCAGTGGCTCTCGTGGCCAAGGGGTGGTGCTGTTCTTCTCTTCCAGGCCGTGCAGGCGGCCCTATCGACTGCACCTTCCCCTCTCGGCTCCAGAGAGCGCGCTTGAGGCGCCTGGCATGCAGGACTCTGCGAGAGTTCAGTGAGGGGGCGGAGCCAGGCTGAGTTGCCTAGCCAGGTCGGAATGCGGGGCGGGGCCGAGCCGAAGGGCGGGGCCGGACCAAGAGGCGGGACAGCAGGAAGCCGGCCGGCAGCAGTCTGAGCGCGGCGCTGGAGAAAACTGGACGGGAGGTTCCTCCGACCCGCACGAGGCAGCCGCGCGGCGCCGTTACCCGCCGGCGGCTCGGAGCGAGCCAAGCTGCAGGAAAACAAGCGCGCCATACCACCATGATCCCTCTGGAGAAGACTGGCGCCGGCGACTCCTCCCCGGCCGCCGCCTCGGGCCCAGCTGTCCGGGGTGCGAGCGTGCTGCGCCGGCCGCCGCCGCAGGTCCGCGGGCTGCTGACCGAGATCCGCGCAGCCTTGCGTACCGAGCCCTTTCAGGACGCCTACACCCTAAGCCCTGGCCGGGAGCTGGGCAGGTGAGCGCGGGCGGGGCGGGCAGGGGGACCAGGGGCGGCGTGGGGGGCGAACCCGAGCCTCCCGCTGCGCCTCCAAGCAGGCGAACTGGGCCGGGTGGGGACGCCGGGCTGATAAGTGCTGGTGTTGTCGGTGTTGCTGGTTGCGATAAGGCACGCTGTGACTTGGCACAGTCTTGGGTGCTGGCGGCGATTAGGGCAGCTGCGTCTCATCGGCTTCCACCCCGCCCTCCAGGACGAGTCCCCAAAGTCGGCCTGGCGTCCCGGGAGGGCTGCGATTTTACCTAAGTAGCGTCTGTGAGAAAGAGTCCCCAGCGGACTAGTCAAAAAGAGGAAGGACTCTGGGTTACCAGCAATCTTGACATCTTCACGCCCTTTCGACTTCTCCGGTGTTTTACATGGTAATTTAAATAGAGGAACATGTTAGGTGTGAACCACTCTGCTTATATTTATCCCGGAGTAGCACATCTGAAAGGAATCTAGAGTCAGCTTTGTTTTTGCCCTTAAACTTCTCTGGATTTCTCCCTCTCCTTCTGTGGCTTTAATAAAATATAACACCAGTCGTGACAGCTTTCTTTGCACCAGAGCTGTGTTAACTTCTGTTAGCCGCCTTCTGCTGGCCTCATCATTTTAGTTTTGTTAGTTTTGTGCTATTTTAATTCTAAAATATTTAGGTCCCTGTGCCTAAAGTTCAGGTTGGCATCATTCATAGGCTTTTGGCGCTTTTCTCAGTCTTTCTGTCTCTCCTCTGCTGGGAGCCCGCCCTTGTCATCTCCCTCCACCCCCATCCCTGTTTTGTGGGTGTGGAGGGGGCTTACAACTTGGCCTCTATTTGAAGTTGTCAAACGAGAAGGCTGTTTGGATACTTTACATTTCGTATGTTGAACAGGGGTGACATGGTGATTTCTGTGAAGTTCCTTGAGGAGCCCTGGTGGCGCAGTAGTTAAGAGCTTGGCTGTTACCCAAAAGGTCGGCAGTTCGAATCCACCAGGCGCTCTTTGGAAACCCTGTGGGGCAGTCCTACCCTGTCCGATAGGGTCGCTATGAGTTGGAATCGACCTCACGCAGCAAGTTCCTCCTCAAGAACAGTTTGGAGAATTTGGCAGAAAGCACTGGCTTTGGAGTCACACCTGACCTTGTATCTCCGCCCTCCTGGCTCCTTGTGCATTTGAGCAGGGGACTTAGACTCACCACCCTCACTTTTCTCCTCTGTAAAGTCCCTATAATGGCAGTACTTACCTCTAGGACGGTTGTGAATATTTCATGCCTTTAAAGCGCATACCACTGGGCCTTGGAGGTAGCGTTCAATAAATGTTAGCTATTGCAAACATTTGTCATGGTTGCAAAATAGCACCGTGTTGTAATGGGGAAAGGGCCTGACAATTGTAACAGCCTTCAGCTTGGGTCTTGGAGGGAACTACCTTAAAATGTCGAATTTACTCCAAAAATGTTAGCGAAAGCAAAAACACCTTTCAGGAACAAGATTTTCCTTCAGTCAGCTAGCCACCAACTGAACATTCTGTGCACACCTTTTTGAAGTGTAACAAAAAAATGAAAGGCAAGGTGGGCGGCTGGCTGAGCTAGATATTCTAATTTGTCGAAATTCCAGAGATTTTGAAGTAACCCTGATTACTTGAAAAAAGGAAAACAAGGCTTTACATTATTTGGTTGAGTTGTCTAGCTTCATTCCATATAAAGGAAAACTGGTAATACAAAACCAAAATGTCTTCAGGTGGCAAGTACCGTCTTGTAGACTTTATAACAAACAATTTAATCTGAAAAACTGATTTGCACTTTACCAGGTGGTGTTGTACTAATTCCTCCCTCCAGGAATGTTCCTTTTAACTTTTGTTTTAAGCTCTATTATAAAATTAGCTTGCCTATAAGGGTTTGTTTTTTAAGGTTGTGAGGTCTTCTGCATACTTTTTCATGCATAAATTTCTTTACAGAAGGAAAAAATCCTGAAGCATCGAAACAATGCAAATTAGATACTTGATATCAAGAGTCTAAAACTGTGACATACAATTACTGTGTTTTTCTCTTTGGTCCCCTTTTTCATCACGGGGGAGTTTAATGCAGTGGTTAAGAACATGGGCTTTGGAGTCAGAGAGTCTGGGATTGAGTCTTGGCACTTTACTTACTACTTATGTGGACTTGAGGACGTTACCTAACCACTGATTGCCTTATAGAATTATCGAGAGAATTAAATGATATACCTCTATAGCCTTAAGGTTGTGCTTGGTATAAGGAGAAACACTCAATGTAATTCATTGTGTAACTCAATGAATGTTATTTTACATGTAACCAAAAAGAAAAAATAAGACAACCTCAAAAAAGAAGCAGGAACTGTTTAGAAATCTCAGGAAGTAAAAGCTCTGTTTTGTGTTATAAGCAGTCTTTGTTTAAGAATTGTAAGTTTGGCCCATTTATTATGGTTTTGACATAATCAAATATGTTTATGCACAGTCCTTTCTCTGGTAAGATAGAAAAGTTGCCTGTTTTTACAACTGTTAACTCTGGTTGCATTTCTGATACAACTAATTGATCTCATACTGATATAGAACTTGCAGAATTACTTGTGTTATATTTTAGTGATGTGGGAGGAAAAAACCAGAAGATCTATTCATTTTCTATGGCCTTTCATATAGTAAAATGTGGAAGAGTGTAAAGAGTTAACTGTTCAAACACAGAAATTGATTTCTTTCATGAGTTACCATTATTTTATCTTATCAGAAATATAAAGCATTCGGTGAGATGGCTGTTCTAAGAGAATTTTTTAAATGGTCAGTATTGATTCCAGAGTAATGACAGAATGGGATGTTGATCATCTTAATAAGTTAGATTCTTTCATGTCTCCAGTGGAGTCCATAACAATGTAAATGTGGGTAAATATATGATGTAAAACTTTCTTTTATTGCTTAAAGCTCGACTTGTTATTTTTAAGGTTTATTATGTTTCTTTGGTCAGGATGTGTGCCAATGTAAACTGCATTAATGACTGCATTATTGAGGCACAGAAAAAATGACCTTGGGTTCTGAGAATTTTTTTCATGTTTACCCTTGAGTTTATTGATAATTTAGGAAGAGAAAGATGTTTTTAGGAACTTAAAATTATACTGATTTCACATTAAATGATTTGCCTTACATGCATTTTTGTTATCTAGTCCTCAACTTTTTGACGTAGTCATAATTCTGTCTTAAGAAAAAAATTATTTTTTCACTTTAAAAAAATTTTTTTATTGTGATAAATATATAGGTAACAAAGCATTTGCCATTTCAGCAATGTTCATGTGTACAGTTCAGTGTGCAAAAAATTATTTTTAAGCCGAAAGAACATCCTTTGTGATAGTTTTTATATTATACTCAGTTGACTTTTTCTTTTGGGGAGGGAAGAAGATACAAATACGAATTCCCTGCTGGAATAGGTGCTTCATAATTGTATAGGGCTTTACAGTTTTTGGTTTACAGTTTTACAGGAGCCCTTGTGGCACAGTGGTTAAAGTGCTGGACTCGAAACCACCAGCAGCTCCACGGGAGAAAGATGAGGCTGTCTGCTTCAGTAGAGATTTACAGCCTTGGAAACCCTGTGGGGTCACTATGAGTCGGAATCAGCTCCACGTTTTACAGTTTCACAAGTGCTTTCACATGCATTATCTCATTTACTTCTCACCACAAGCCCCTTTGGAAAGCCCAGTTTTTCAGATGAGAAAACCAAAACCAAGAAATTGAGTCTTGTGAGCAATGGCTGAGCTGGGACTTCTGACTTGGAGATAATTCCCATTATATCATAGATGTTTCCCAAAGAATGGTCTGTAGCTAATGCAATTTCCCATTGTTTTTATGAAAGGATATGTTAATGAGTTCCAAATTGGAACAGATCCTACCAAGCTTCAGTCTCATACAGTAGAGAGGGCTGTCCTATCTCATGCTCCTCAGAGCACTTAGGGTAACAGGGACAAGAAAGGATTTTTATCAGACAACAATAGAAAGTTCAAGCTGAAGGGGACCCAGAGATAGGCATATTTCAGGAACTGTAGTTAATAGCTTGAGGTTTTGTACCTTACAACTCCTTAAGCATATGTCATAAATTATAAGCTATAATTTCTTTAGAAATAAAGACTTGTTAAATAATATTCATGTAGAAACTGCCTTGTTTTAGGACAAAGATTATTTAATATTTCTTGGCAGCTAGTTATTAGTTTGATGAATTGTATTTACAAACAATTTTGGATGACCCAATATTTCTGGATGGAGCAGAGGAAATTGGCTGTGTTTGTGGTTTAGCAGAAGTTACTTGGGAAGTATGGGTTCTGCTCTAAAGCACGTACTTCATGGTTTTAATTTTGAAAAGTCGGGCTTATAATATTAAAATTAAAACCTTAATTCAAAGTATGTAAAATTAAGAATTTAACAAATTTTGGCCTTGTTGCAAAACTATAAATTAAAAAATTATATAATCTGATTATCAAACCAAATGCAGTAGAAAGCTAAGTAGCTAGAGTGTCGATTCACGTATTCAGATAACTAAGAAGGAACTAGATTTATTCAGGGAATTTATGCAAATTGTTCAAGTTGTTGCTGTGCCGTTAATTCACAGTGACCCTACAGGACAGGGAAGAACTGTCCCGTAGGGTTTCCTAGGCTGAACCCTTTACAAGAGCAGATCACCAGGTCTTTTCTCCTGCAGAGCTACTGGTGAGTTCAAACCAGCAACCTTTTTCAGCTAGCACATTGTGCCACCACGGCTCCTCTGCATCAAGTAAAGCAAAACCAAACCTGTTGCCATCGAGTTGATTCCGACTCATAGTGACCCTATAGGACAGAGTAGAACCGACCCAGAGGGTTTCCAAGGAGTGGCTGGTGGATTCAAACTGCCAACCTTTTGGTTAGCAGGCAAGCTCTTAACCACTGCACCACTAGGGCTCCATCAAGTAGAGTTTAAATTAGATCATTTCCACTATGCCTCTGTTCTATGATTATCTATGTACAAATCATTATTACTGATTATATCATAGCTCTCAAACTAGTGTCAAAAACAATAAAATAGCTACTGTTTCATGATTACTGATCATCTACTGAAAACCACGTTTTTTAGAGATGCAGTTTTGTTTGGTCTTGACTGCGAGGTTAGTGCCTTCAACCTCATTTTACAGATAAAGAATCCAAGGCTCAGAAAGGTTGAGTAAATTGTCGAAGATGACACATTTAGTTACTTAGCCAGAATTAAAACCAAGTCTAACTTTTAATGCTTTGCGTGCTCTTATCACGCTGGCTGATGTCTTATTTGAATGGGTTCACTGATTTTTTCACCTAGGGTCAGCAGATTTTTTTGTTGTTGTTTCCCTTGATCTTTTCAAAGGTAAGGGAGGCAGATAGAAACTATTCTAGGTCTTCTTGGATGGATGCAAGGCATCACTCCAGTGCTATTAAGCAAATATTTATATGCATAAGGCACTATATTAGGCTCCGGAAGTTATTCCCAAATGTAACAAATCAGTCACTGTCCCCTTTATAGACAAGATGACATGCCACAGGGGAAGATTAAGTGTCACAGGGGAAGAGCTTATGGGATAAATAGCATTTGAGCTGAGCCTTAAAAAATGGAGAGAATTTCAGTAGTAGTGATGAAAGATACCCCAGTCATTGGCAGTAAAACAAATAAGACACAGTGGCAGAAAATTCAGTTAAAGAGAGAATGGCAAGTAGTCCATTGTGGCTGGAATATTAAATTTCTACAAAGTTAAGTTGCTGTAAAACTTTTAGTTAAGAATATACAAGGACAGTGTATATACCTTCAGTGTGCTGGCTGATAATATTTGAGCACCCTCTGCAGGGTACTGTGAGATACAAAGATGAATAAGCAAGGTCTCTGCCCTCAAGGAACTCAAGTCTAGCTGGGGAGATAGTTAAAAGTACAACAAATTACAGTATGTCAGACTGAGATAAATAGTATAAGGAAGGCACAAACAAAGCAGTGTATTATAATCTAGAATCAGATGGAACCTCAGAGATCTTTCTTATTTTGCTTTATCTATATACTGTTCCAGTGAGCATCTACATTTTCTCTTTGCTTAAGTCTTCTATAGTCTGCTGTTTGCCTTTGTTTATAACCCAACATTTGAACTTAATTTTCAATCTATCCATTAAATAGGATTCTTTTCACAGAGAAAGGCACCTCAAACTTCCTTTCTGCAAAACCTAACACACTATCCTTGCCCTAAAACCTGTTATCATTCTTATAATCCTTATCTCAGCTGATGGTAGCACATTTACCCAGTAGCCCAGGCTAAATATCTAGAAGTCATCCTCGACTTCCATCTCTCTTTTCTCCCCTTATCTCTGCCTGCATCTTAATCTGTCAAGGAATACTAATAAATCTGCAGCTGAAATGTATTTTAAATGTACTCTCTCATCCTGTTCTCCACTGCAGCTACTTTAGTTTAGGCCCACTCCTTTGAGTTATTTTATTGGCTTCCCTGGTTGAAGTTATCACTTCCCAACATTATCAGAATTATGTTTTTTAAACAATTACCTTATTTTAAAAATTCTGATAGGTGCACATTTTTATCCTGTCGAAGCCAAACTCCTTAGCAAGTCATACCTACCAAGAAGTGCTCACTGTGCCTGCCGAAGCACTGTGTTAGATGAGTACACCTAGTCTTCCTTCTTCGGGAGCTTGGAATGGTGGGTCCAACTGAGATGTTGCCTCCTCTTTTTAATAATTATTTGTTTTATGTCTTTCTTAACCCACCACCATGGAATATGTTGTTTATCATTGAGTAGTTCAAAAGTATGATGTTAATTTTTTATGTCCCCTAAAATGTTTGATGACCTAAGTGCTCTGTTTTGTGAGTAATAGTTTAACAGTAGATGACTGGGAAATGAATCAGTAGCTCAGAAAATTGTATCAACTATGTATTCCAAGAAGAATTCTGACTTTTAAGTCAACCAAAAAAACCCAATGTGTTTAAGTACAACTTATGCTCTTTGAATTTCATCATTCCCAAGTCTGCAGCCCCTAGTGTCAGAAGAACATCCTTTCTTATGCTTTGTAGAGGACTCAGTAATACAAAGTTAAGAGCTAAGATAAAGTCACAGTCTTTACTGTGAAGCCATGGTTAACATGCATATTGGGGCCCTTTTTGGGGTCTGGAAGTCGCTGTAAGTTGGAATCGACTCCACAGCACCGAGTTTGGTTTTTTGTTTGATTGTTTTTTGATGATAGTATAATGCTTTGTGTGTTCACTAGGACTCTGCACTTTGAATGCCGAATCTCATGTTTCTTTGAAGATTTGGTTCTCCAGAAAGAACAGTTCCCAGAAATCTCTTTATCTCCTTCTGACTCCTCCTTTAGTGGTTTTCAGGGTCCCCCTCCCATTGTGCCGCTCATTTAGAGATGAAGATAGTATGCTTGTTTCCTCAAGCCTTTGTGGTCTGCTGTCTTCCTGTCAGTTTCAGTGGTCTGCAGCATCAGAACATTTAAGAGTTTTCCTCAGCACCGGATAGAGCAGGGGTCAGCAAACTACTGTGGCTGCCTGTTTTTGTATGGCTAGTGAGCTAACGTTTTTGCATCATTAACTGGTTGAAAAGAATCAAAAAAAGAGCAATATTTAATAAAGTGAAAAATCATATGAAATTCACATTTCAGTGCCCATAAATAAAGTGTTTTTGGAACCCAGCCACACCCATTCATTTATGTATTGTCTGTGGCAGTGTTGACAGTTGCTGTATTTCCTGTCTGGCCCTTTACAGAGAAAGTATTTCCTGTCTGGCCCTTCACAGAGAAAGTTTTCCGACTCCCAGTATAGTGTATGATACGGTGGAAAGAAAAGAATAAACCTAAAGCAGTGAGAAATGCCTCCACAAAAACAAAAATGGTGTCAGAGTAGGCATTGGGGTGACAGGACAGCCATGGGAACTGTGTTCTGGTGACCTAAAGAAATGGGTGACGAGCCTGACAGCAGACAGAGAGTTTAGTAATGGCCACTACTAACCCGAAGGTTGGTGGTTCAAACCTACCCAGAGGAAAATGAGTTTATTAAAGAATCTTGGAATGGAGGCAACAACTTCTGATTTGTCATTAAAAAAAAAAACAATTCTATTTCTTCATGCTGTATAATGAAGGTAATGTAAGAGGCGACAGTTATAAGCTTCTTTCTACTGGAATTCTCTCATAGTATATAGCACAGTGTCATCGTTTCTGCATAGCTAGAATAAATTTTAAGTATCTTCTATCCCTTCTCTTCAAAAAGTGATGAATAGTAACAGAAGATGGCATAAAAAAGCCATTTTTTCCTGCTCATTTGTAGCATCATAGCCAGTATTTTTACCATCACAGGGTACAATTTTCACTTTTTCCCCTTTAATACACTCTATCACCTCTCTGAATTCAACATTATTCAAAACAGAAGTGCATACATTATCGCACAATCTGCATATACTTAGAGAGCCCCTGAAATTGAGTCAGTTCCTAACCCTCTGAGCAAGTGCTGAATTTATAGCCTTATCAAACTGAAGTAGAGCTTGAAAACCCCGTGGAGCAACTCTGCTCTGCACACATGGTGTGCACGACATGGGTCGTGATCGACTCAACAGCAACTAACAACAGTTCTGCTTGTAGGTCAGTGATGTATGTGAGTCCAGTTCTCTGTTTCCTGATAATTTGTCTTTCCATCTGGTCTTCAGAAATATACTTTCAGTCTAGATAATAAGTAGTATTTTAGTTACTGCACAGTACTGTAATGCTTTGAATTTTAGGTGTGGCAACAATAAGCATTTATGTGTTTGATGTGGAAGTACTTTGAAGGCAGTTGAACTGAGTCATTTCTCATTTTACTAGGAACATGCTTGCTGTCAATTACATGTTAAGACTTCATTTTATGATTAGTTTTTACAAACTAAATTTTCTCTTGAAACTTCCTAAAATGTAGGTACAAAAAAGTCAATCATTAATTTTTTTTTTTTTTCTTAAAAGAATCCAAAGGTCATTAAGAAATTTAAAAAAACTTGAGGGGGGTGTTAGTCTAATGATTTTGTGGGGATGAAAAAAAGGAAGTATTCGTCTGTGGTGAATATGTTTAGGTTTGATCTCTCCAGTATCTGTAGAAGACTTTCATATTTCTACAAACAAAAAGAACTGTAATCTGAATAATGATGTTGTTAGGTAGATTGTTACCCAAACAGCTATAGGACTGTGCCTAAGGATTTAGCATTCAGCTTTTTTATTACTGATAGGCAACAAAAATATAGAGGACATGCAAATCATATTTGTGGTTAACAGGAGCTAAGAAGGAAGACTTAACACTCAAAATTACGTCAATAGTCTAGACTACTGGGCCAAAACCTAGGCGTTAGAATTTCACTGGGCAAATTAATGCCTTACATTTAATTTTTTAAAGCCATTTTTAAAATATAGTTTGAGGATATGGCTTGACAGAGTCCATGAAGAGAAAGATTTAGATAGTTTATTTACCAGCCCAATATAAAATATGAAAATATAAAATATGAAAAACTTAATCGAGTTTTTTAAAAAGCAGTATTAAATTGTACTATGTCAAGGTGAGCAAAATAATAATCAATTAACACTAACAATTGTGGATCAGATTATACTTGGAGTACTTGCTTCAGATTTGGTTGGCACGTTTTAGGGGCAGTTCTGATGAGCCATATTTGTGAGGGGGTCAAAAAACCTTATGGGTATGAAGAACAATTCATAATTAATTGGGAAAGGGAAGAGGAGGTGGCACTTAACAGATAATGATTAAAAAAAAAACCCATTGCCATTGAGTCGATTCCAACTCATAGTGACCCTGTAGCATAGAGTAGAACTGCCCTATAGGGTTTCCAAGGCTGTACATCTTTAGGGAACAGAATGCCACATCTTTCTCCCTCAGAGCGGCTGATGGGTTCAAACTGCCAACCTTTCATTTAGCAGCCGAGCACTTTAACCACTCTGCCACCAGGGCTCCTCTAAGATGATGATAGCTGTGTTCAAGTTTCTGATAGACTGTCATGTGGGAGAGTGAGTGGATCTATTCTGTGCTGTTCAGCCAAGGACCCAGAACTACAGCCTTTCAGTTGAATTTATAGGAAATCAGGTTTAGGCTTGTAATGAAAACCTTAAAATAACATGCTTCCAATAATGGAATAGACTACCTCACATTTAGAAGGAAGACATTTTGGCATTTGGCATTAGGTTAAAAGCTATATGATTTCTAAGTTGCCTTCCAGTCTAAATACCCCTTCCCTTGGATATTTTATGGGTGATTACTATCATAGCTTAATGATTTGTCTAATTGATATTTTATTAAGCACTTACTATGTAGCAAGTTCCATGCTAAGCAGTTGACATGTATTATATACTTTTAATGCTCTCAGTAACCCTGTGAAGTAGATGCTGTTTGTGTTCCCATTTTACAGATAAGGAAAATGAGACTTAATAAGATTAAATAAATTGCCCAAGGTTATGTGTCAAGTAAGCAGCAGAGCCACTTGTAGGACTCAAGCCCACCTCTGTCTTATGTTCCAGACCTGATACCCTTCATCAGTACACTATTCTGAGTCCCCTGTCTGACATGCTTGTTTATTTAGTGTAGTATGTTAAAATAATGCTTGTCATATCTATCTTTATAGGAAAATTAGACATTTCCAATTGATTTTGTAGTTGAAATGAGATAATATGAATGAGAATTCCAACTTTAATCATTTTGGAAAGCGATAGTGTTCTTTAGAGTAAATGAATGACAATAAAATTCCTTGTATTAGGAATTCTGGTAACCCAATTTCTATTAAAAAGTCAAATGGTTTTTATAAGATTTATAAATGTGTAAATATGCACAAGATTAAGTCATTTTATGTATAACTGTAAAAATATTAACTTTAATATTTAGTTATTCTCTATTTTAGAAGAATGACTATTTCAGACTTATAAATTATATTTTATTTGATTATAGATGTCTCCTATATAAACTCCAAAGTGGTATTGCTGTTTTTGTGACTGGATATGATCTAAATGTAAATCTCCACCAGTGGGTATTCGAAAATTTTATTAAGATTTACCATCTCTGGAAAGCTGTCAACTTTAACAATGAATGTTTTTATTTAATTCTAGAGGGAAATTTGCAGTGGTGAGGAAATGTATAAAAAAAGATTCTGGAAAAGAATTTGCAGCCAAGTTCATGAGAAAAAGAAGAAAAGGCCAAGATTGTCGGATGGAAATAATTCATGAAATTGCTGTACTTGAACTAGCACAGGACAATCCTTGGGTCATTAATTTACATGAAGTCTATGAGACGCCATCAGAAATGATCTTAGTTCTGGAATAGTAAGTACTGTTTTCCTTAAATTGACTTTCTTTGATAGTCTGTATAATCCTTTTACAGGATGCCACTCGCCTGTAATAATGTGGCAGGGCCTGAGTCTCCTTCATCTGTCCATCTTATTAATTGGACATGTTCCAAAGGACACATGTATGTTAGATTTTCCATTTTCATTCTTTAATGAAATTGTTCTGATAATAGTATGAAGTTTTCTCATGTTCTCGTTAGAGGCATTCTTAAGAAGGTAAATGATAACATGAAATAATATTAAAAGGTGTATTAAAACTTAGCCTTACATGTTCGTATAGTCTGAGTTAATATTCTCCTTTCTTTTAGAAACAGATGTCTTGATTCCTACCATGTTTTCAATTTGATGAAGTAAGTAGGTATTAATCAGCCAATTATCTTTAGTGGAGTCTGACGCAAGCAGGTTGCCATCGGCTGCTAATGTAAAGGTTGGCAGTTCGAACCTGACCAGTGGCTCCATGGAAGAAAGGCCTGGTGAGCTGCTTCTGTAAAGACTGTTGTTGTTAGTTGTTATCAAGTCAGTTCCGACTCATAGCGACCCTGCGTGTTCAGGGTAGAGCTGCTTCATAGGGTTTTCTTGTCCATAAAGATTAACGTCCAAGAAAGCCCAGTGGAGCAGTTCTACTCTGTAACACATGGGGTTGCCATGAGTCATGGGTCAACTCATGGCAGCTGACAACAACAACAAGTAGGGACAGCACAGAATACAGCTTTGGAAAATTAAAGTTCTTTCTCATTAAGAAATCCTATTTTCCTCTTTGCTTCCCCTGCCAAAGGAAAAGATGGATAGATTTGAGGACATTACAAACCTTAGTACATCAAAAAACACAAACAAAATAAAAGACAAACTTAGGGGAAAAGAGTTCTTACATGCAGTCAGTGAAAATGATTAAAATATCTTTAATATAACTAGATCTTACAAATCCATACAAAAACTTAAATCTCCCAGTTTAAAAAAAAAAAATGGACAAAAGATAACGAAGAGAAATTTCACAGACACATAAATGTAAGTGAATATTGAGTCTTATAATAATTTTTATAATGAAAATAAAATATAAGTTGCCATTTCCCCCTGTAAGATTGGTAAAGATTACAAAGGTGATATGGATTGAACCATCTCATTTATATTACATGTGGGAATATTAATTGCTTTAACTTTTCTGGAGAGCAGTCTGGTTGTTGTTGTTAGTTACCATCAAGTTGATTCTGACTCATGACGATCCCATATGTGCAGAGTAGAACTGTGCCCCATAGGGCTTTGTAGGCTGTGACTTTTTAAAAGCAGATTGCCAGGCCTGTCTTCCAAGGCACCTCTGAGTGGGTTCAAACTGCCAGCTTCTTGGTTAATAGGCAAGCACTTAATCGTCTGCACAAGCTTTCTGGAGAGCAGTATGGAGTATGTTTCAAAGGCCTTAAAAAAAATACCCTTTAACCAGAAATTTCACTTACATCAATTTTTACACAAGGAGATAATCAGGCAATTGTGCAAAAATGTGTTACAAAGGTATTCATTGTAGCATTATTTGTGTAGCAAGGAAGTAGAAATAATCTAAATATTAGTAGGAAGGTTGATTAAAAAAGTGATAATGTCATAAAATGGATTAGTCTGTAATTACTAAAAAAAAGATAAAGTAGATCTAAATATGTTGACACAGAAAGATTTTTTAAAATACCATTACATAAAAGAGTATGTTACAAAACAATATGTATAATTCTCTCTTGTTTTTATTTAAAACTTCATGTATATTTATAGAGGTAAAAGTCTGGATAACTAAAATATTAAGTGTCTTCCTCTTGATAATATTATTCAAGAGCATTGTGTTCCTATACTTGATTTCAGTAATTTCATTTGTAGGGATCCCTTCTAAAAAAATTATATGAATAGTGGGAGGCACAAAAGTGTTTACCACAAATATTTTTAAATTTATAATAGCGAAAATATCAAAAACTAGCAGAATGATTAAGAAATGTAGTGTACGTGAATTATATCTCAATAAAGTTTTTTTTTTTTAATTGGTTTAAAAATCTCCTCTGCCTACCTAGATTTTGGTTTTCCCAGTTTGTTTTTTGCAGAGGATCAAGGTAGAATTAGAAATTTATCTAGAAAGACCCTCTGAAATATTGCTTTCTGACCATAGTGTCCTAAAACCTTTAATCCCGAAACCTTTAATCCTTGGGCTCTTCCTAATTCCTCCTGTCTTCTAGCCAGCTCCTGGCTTTATTGTCTTCCCTCCTCTTCTTTAGTAGTCATTTTAAGTAATCTCTCACCAGCACCTCCCAGTGTTTCCTTCCTCCTCGTGGTCTGCCTCTGCAACTCCTTTTGCCAGTTTGAACCCCAGGATACGCGTTGTGTATACGTGTTTTGACTCCTTACTGCTGCACATTCTTGGAAGGATTTGCAGTCATTAAGACTGTAGGAGTTCATCCTCAGCTGAGCTCTTAGTATAGTTTGGTAATTCTTAATCTCTCACCACCTCCTTTTAACATCCCTACCCCCGGCCCCCCGAGCTCCTCAAAACTTTTACCACACTTACCTTGTCACCTGCTCCCCACTGTGTATTAGATGCCTGCCTTTACCCCTTTATGGAGAAAAGATCGGCCATCAGACACACTCGCTCAGCTCCTGTCCCTCTCTGTCTCTGTCTTTACTGCTGTCACCCCCTTCCCTTCTGTCTTGGAGGAAGATATTCCACTACTTATTTCCAAAGCTAAAACCTTCATTCTTTAATTCTCTTCTTTCTTCTTCCAGGACCTATGCTTCGTTTTTTCAGTCAGTTGTCTAGCCTCTCTTAGAGTTTCATTCCCTTCTAAAGTGGTCTTATCCCCTGTCTTTCAATATTTAAAAAGTCTCTTCTATCCTAAAATTCCTTTTTCTCATTTCTGACTCTTAACAGTTGCCTTGCATTTCTCTTTGCTTTACTGCTATACTCCTTAAAAGAATAGTCTGAATTTACAGCCTTCCTCACCTTCCAGTCAGTTGTGGACTACTTCATTGATCCATTTATCTATTCACATGCCAATACTCCATTCACTTTTCAATTGACCGCCATCTGCTCTCTCAGACTTTTATGAGGTCACCAGCCCGCTTGCCAAAATCAATCACCTCATTTTAGTAGTCATTCTACTTCTTACATTCTTTAAGCACTTGAAATTATGCTTCCTTCTTGAAAGTATGTTCTTCAACCTTCACAGCCCTATTTTTTAAAAATCTTTTCCTCCTAATATCTCTATTCTCAGACCCCTTTACCCTTCATTTATTGTTTAAATATGTGTTCCTCAGAGTTTCCTTGATGTTACTATTGTCATTCTATGCATTTACCCTGAATGATAACAATCTATTTTTGTGGTTTCAGCTATTATTTATGTACTGATTATTTCCAAATTTTTGTCCCCAGTCTCAGCTCCTCTCCTAAGCTCCAACTGTATTAGTCTAGCTTCCTACTGCATGTACCCAGATGCATTAAACTTCAGTATTAATATATGTGAAGTCCTGCACTGCCCTTCTAATGCATGTTTGTCTTTTGTTCCCCACTTCCAGTGGTAACCTTGTTTATTTAATTACTCAAGCTAAAAACCTGGAAGCTATTCTTGATTTCATTGTCTCCTTTAATGCTCATGTATAATGATTAGCAAGTCTTATATACTCTTCCTCTAAAACCTCTTCCCTGTTAGAACCCCACCCCCCGTTTGTTTTGTCCTTGGCTGTTTCCCCGCTGTATTGGGCCCTCATTGTCTCCCAGTAGCTTTCTAGCTGATCACCCTCATGCTGCTGTTAGAAGGGTAACTAAAACATAGATGTGGTGATATTCCCTTTCTTATAAACCTTTGGTGGCTTTTATTGCTTTGATGATCATGTTTTCAAAACCAAAAGTCAGTATGATTTGGCCAAAAAAAAATTTATGTTCTACTTTCAGTTTGAAGAGGAAGTCTTAGAGATATACTTTAGACACTGAGATGTCAAAATTCTCAGCCACATCAATAGATTGTTGTCATGGAAACAGGCAGGATATGATCACTGTATCAGTTACTTGTTCCACATACACTTAAACACCTGCCGTGTGCACTATATACGAATATGTGCTGGTAATGTAAAAATGAAAATAATATAGTCCCTGCCCTCCAGGTGTTAAAAGTCTAATGAAAGAAATAGATATGAATGATTGCAGCAGTTTTTTGTTGTTTTTTTTTTTTTTTTTTAATAACTAGAAATTCTTGCCAGTTGCTGTGGGAACATAGAGGAAGTCATAATGTATTAAGCATTTACTGTGTGCCGGGCACTATGCTAATTGCTTTATATACACGTAGTCCCCGACTTATGTTTTTGAGTTACAACGAACCACACTTCTGACCGTCTTTTTTTGCACATCTTATTGTTAGTAATACGTACTACGTACAACATTGCAGTGCGTAATTTGCTGATGTTATCATCATTCTCAGATGTTCACTCACAGATGTTCAAAGATCAGATTTATAAAGATACTAATAATAAAAGTCAATAAACTAAAAAAAAAAAAAGGTATTCAACTTACATCAGAACTGACTTACGACGGAGTTGTCAGAACAGATCCCTGTCGTAAGTCGGGACTACCTGTACATTATCTATAAATTTTAGAACAAGATTTTTTATATGAGAAAAAAGAAGTTCAGAGAAATAATCCACCTAATATCACACCACAAGTAGCAGAGCTAGGATTCAATTCAGGAGTGTCTGATTCCAAAGCCTCTGCTTTTACACATATGCTGTGCTGTTTGACTTTTCATGGGAGGTCAGCACACACTTCCTGGAGGAGATATTTAGTGTTGTATAATATCTCATCATCATCTTGCTCAGGATTTTTCCGTTTGTTTTAACCTCATCCTATGCTTCCTGTCTGACTTCTACTTTTTCTCCTGCTAGTCCTCATCCAACCCCACACCCTGCATTCTAGACATGGTTTTTGTTTTTGTTTTTAGCACTTGACAATGTTGTCCCATTGTCTTCTGCCTTCCATTGTTTATGACAAGAAGTCTGTGATCATTCTAACCTTGGTTCTCCTGTAAATGTGTCTTTTTAATCACTGGTTTTTAGCAATTTCATCATGATATGCCTTGGTGAGGGTTTCTTTGTGTTTATCTTAGTCGGGATTCACTGAGCTTGCATCTTTGGGTTTATAGTTTTTATCAGATTTGGAAATTTTCCAGCCATTAATTTTTCAAATATTTTCTCTGCCTTGCCTTTCTTCTCTCCTTCCTCCAATTACAGTGTGTTAAACTGCTTGATACCATTCCCACAGGTCACTGAGGTTGTTTATTTTGTTCAGTTCTTTTCTGTTGGATCTCTGTATTTCAGGTTGGGTGGTTTCTATTGCTGTCTTAAAGTTCATCGATTCTTCTGCAGTGCCTAGTCTGCTGTAAAGCCCATCTAATTAATTTTTCATTTCAGCAACTGTGTACTTCACTTCCATGTAGTTCTTTTCATACCCTCCACTTCTCTTCTTGTTATGTTCATGTTTTACTTCAAATCCTTGAGCGTATGTATAATACCTCTTTTAAGGTCCTTATCTGCCAGCCATTTTGACTACTTCTGTCATTTCTGGGACTGTTTCTATTGATGATTTTTCTGTTGGTTGTGGGTTGCAATTTGTGGCTTTTTCAGATGTTTAGTATTTTTAATAGGATGCCATACATTTTCAGTGTTACGGTGTTGAGCAGTCTAACAGTCAAGGTTCTCCAGAGAAACAGAGCCAGCAGGAGAGAAGTGGAGAGTGAGAGAGTGATTTATTTTAAGGAACTGGCTCACACAGTTGTAGGGGCTGGCAAGTCTGAATTGTATAGGGCAGGCCAGAAGGCTGGAAACTCCGGCAGGATTTCTATGTTACAGGCTTGAGGCAGAATTCCTTCTTCCGGGAAACCTTCGATTTTTTGCACTTAAGGCTTCAACTGCTTGGATGAGGTCCATCCACTTCATCAAGGGCAATCTCCTTTCTTTAAAATCAGTTGATTATAAATGTTAGTCACATCTAGAAAATACCTTCTTAGCAACATCTGGACTTGTGTTTGATCAAACAACTAGATGCCGTATCCTAGCCCAACTGACATAAAATTAACCATCACAAGTGGATTTTATGGTTCCCTATTAGAGACTGGCAAAATTTGTTCTGGCAGGGATTTAATTTAATTGTGGATCAACTTTGTTAGGACAGTTCCAGGACTAGTTTTGCTTTAATATTAAAGGCATGACCCTTCTAGGGGGTCTGCTGATTGCCCCAAGTGTGTGGCATAGTTTTACTACTTTGGATGGACAGAATTCAGATAGCTTCCTATATCCTCTGTGAACTCTGGGAATTGCTCAACTTACACTTCCCTGGCTGTTGTTCTTTGCCTGACCTCATAGAGTTTCATCCTGTGTATACGCATATAAGCGTTTGGCCTAAGACTCCAGCATACCACAAAGCATATTTCTACAGCTCTTTTTCTCTCCCCTGCTAGTGCTTGAAGGCTCAGACATACTTGTTTGTAATTCATCTTTCTATCCCCTGTACGTAGCACCCAACACTCAAAGCCGTTTGCCATCTAGTCAATTCTGACTCATAGCGACTGTATAGGGCAGAGTAGAACTGCCCCATAGGGTTTCCAAGGAGGGGCTGGTACATTCCAACTGCTGACCTTTTGGTTAGCAGCCAAGCTCTTAACCACTGCACCACCAGGGCTTCATACATAGCGCATTATCTAACATATTTGATCAGTATTTATTAAATTTGAATAGTGAAGGAGTAAAGATCCAAGCCGGCCCTCTCTAAGCAGGGTAAAAATGGAAATGCTAATTTAGATAGAAAAAATATTTGGTGTCTGAGATTGGGAGCTGTGTTCTAGCCAAGGTTCAGGCAGCCAGGGAAACTCAGTTACTCTTAGCCATTAAATTTCCTTTATGTGAGTATGTATAATGTTGGCCAGGAGATACTTATCACATAACTTTCTCAGGAACTTTAGAAAATTGAAATTTTAAAGTTCTTAATATTTTTTTTTGTTAAAAATACCTTCTGTATACAATTTTTTAAGTTAAAATTTCTTGAATTATTTTATAAAAAATTTTTGGTAAAATGTTTTATGATGAACTGTGTTTCTGGGTAATGTTAAAGTACTGGCACATAAGCACTAGCAGTCATCCTGCTACAATTAAAGGGAGGCACAGCAAAACCCTTAGTGCTTAACTAGGTTTTGTATGAAGGGATGGTGCTTTGTGTGAAGTAAGCTTGTTAATAATTCTTATATTCTCTGTTACCCTACTTAACAGATGCTTTTAACATCTCAAATTGTACTTCAGTAAAATTACATTTCATTTCATTACCTGATATGACAATTAGTTTCATTAACGGGTAAAGCTTACGTTTAAGCAGGGTAAAATTATGATTGCACATTTTACCAATAAAGTATGTAGTTTTAGCTGTGATTCAAGGCTGCCTTTTCAAACTTACAGTCTGCATTTGGAGTACATTCTTGAAAACTTTTAGAAAACTGTGTAGTTGGCAATATTTTTTGTGTGCTTATGTGGTCTATTTAAATTGTTAAGAGAACAAAGAGAGGCACCCCTTTTGTTAAAGCAAGAATGGGTAACCATTATAGTGGAAAGAACTAATGATAGCTGCTCTTAAAGAAACCCTAGTATTTATGTAAATTGACCTCTGTTAAGTTTTATTGCGGATAGTAGCAATGAGCTAAAGGGACTCAGATGACAATAAATTGCAATTGAGAAACTTTTTCAACCAAAATTCAGCTCTTTGTTTCAGTTGAGGGGCACGGACAGTTCTGAGTGTACCTGGCAAACCTTGGCTGGTCTGTGCCCACGGCTGTGTGCCTGTGCTGCTTGGGACTTAATTGGCCCAGCTCATGTTGCATTGTGTTTCAGCTCATCAGATCCATAGTGTACTGTACTTCTAGGCTGTTAGTAATTCACTCTTGAGTTTTCTTGCAAATGTTTACCATTTCCTTTCTTAGGAATTATTTATTACTTTATCTATGCCTGAATATGTGCTAGCCATTCACAGTTAATTACATAGAAATTATTTTTGATGCTTTCAAATATTAGTTTTTATATTATACATGAAATATAATAAAAAGTCAGTTGTGTAAATTTAACCAAAATGTAAATCTATCAGCCAGTGCATTATCCTCTTTCACTTTCATCACTTGCAACTTTTAAACTAAATTTACGTCTGCTCTTATTCAGTCTTAATGAAAAATTGTGTTTCATTATATGGACAGACTTTGGAAAATAGGCTGCATTAACAAAAAAAGAAAAGCACTACATTTTTAACATGTAATGGAAATTAATAACTTTTGTTTGATATAGTTACATGGTTGTTTTGGATTATATATTTCATGTTAATATTATGTCAGCTTCATGGAGGCAAGCCAAAATTTTTTAAATGCATAAAGAAAATTTTAAGATATGCCATTGATTGTCATTTATGGTAAGAATGGTTTTTTTAAATACATAATGTCTGCTGAAGAGAAATACAAATTGAAACAACAGTGATTTTTCTCTTATCGGCAAGATTATTAAAAAAACAAAACTAAGAAGCTTTGGCCAGAGAGTGGAAGAAAATATAAATTAATACTGCTCTTTTGGTAAGCAGTTTGACTGTATCTGTTAAAATGTTAAATGCACATACTCTTCCACCCAGCAGCTTCATTCCAGGTATCTACCCTTGAGAACTCCTGTTACCTGGGCAAACAAACATGAATGTGCCTTCCCATCACAGCGTTGTTTATAATAGTGAATAATTAGACCAAACTAAATGTCCTCCAAAGGGGAATGGTTAAATTATGGCTTATCTGTTCACTGAGATACTATACAACAGTTTCAAATAATAAAGTAAATAGATGTGTAAAACCATCATGGAAAGACTAAGAATTGTGTTTGTTGTTGTGTGCCGTCAAGTAAATTCCAACTCAGAGCAACTTTACAGGGCAGAGTAGAACTGCCTCCTGGGGTCTCCTAGGTTGTAATCTTTACAGGAGCAGATCACCAGGTCTTTCCTCCTACGGAGCCACTGATGAGTTCGAACCACCAGTCTTTTCGTTAGCAGCTGAGCACTTAACCATTGTACCACCAGGGCTCCTTAAGAAATGTTAAGTAGGAAAAAAAGTTGTGGAACAATACGTATCATATGTTACCTTTTTTTTAATCCATAAAACTAATATTTTAAATGCATTTAAATACATAAAAAGGCTTTGGAAGGATATAGTATACCAAAGCAATAACAGGACTGACTTCTAAAAGGGGTGCCAGGATTGGAGAAAGGGTCTTCAATGGAAGGCTTTTGCTTTAATTATTTGGATTTTTTTTAAAAAAATAATAAATTCTTGAGAAGTTTTTACTTGAAGGTATGTTAATATATTTTGTTGTTAAAGCTTAATTCTTGGAGTTGTTAGACTGATGTTTTATCCAGCTTTAGAAATGCTCCTAGCCCATGTTAGAGACTGTACATTTTTATGAAAAATAAAAAATGGATTTAAGCATATAGATGGACCAAAAAGTTTACACACACTCCAATTATAGTTTATTTATGTAAAGATACTTAATGTGCATAAATATTAAGGACAAAAAAGGCTAATTTTTTTTGTTAGTCATTTCCCTTTGTAATGAAAATGTGCTCTGTCCTTCTGTAGTGCTGCTGGAGGTGAAATCTTTGACCAGTGTGTTGCAGACAGGGAGGAAGCCTTTAAAGAAAAAGATGTTCAAAGACTCATGAGGCAGATTTTAGAAGGTGTTCACTTTCTACATACTCATGATGTAGTTCATCTGGATTTGAAGGTAAGATCTGTAACTTCTTCACAGTTTTGAGGTTGCTAGAGCTAATGATACTCCAGATGTAGAATATTTAACAGTGATTTGTTGAAACATTTATCAAGTCTGTTTCATTCGGTAACAAGGATATAAGAGTTGAGACTTGATTCTCATCCTCTTACCAATTAGTTTGATCAGGGAGATAAAATGCTTATGTGTACAAAGAAAGATAATTAATGATACAATGCCCAAAAACTGGAGCTCTGAGAATATTCACATCTGGGGTAGGTGAAGGCTTCCTGGGGGAGACAGGACTTGAGCTAGACCTTTTTAAAAATTAATTAGATAGGTAGAGAGGAGGAGAACATTACCTCACAAGAGGTAGGAATACTTGGATATGTTTGGGAAGAATAAATGGAATTGAGAGACTAAGTAGAAGATATGGAAAATTGAGAAAACATCAGATATCAGGAGTTTCAAATGCCATGTTGAAATGTTTGAATTTAATTTTGTTATAGTGGGGAGTTACAGATGGTTTTCGAACAGGAAGATTTGAAAAGCAGTGTTGTGTAAAATTAGACAGACAACAGGAAATAGAATAACTTAGGGAATGAAAGAGGTTAGAGACAGGTGTATTTTTAATTTAAAATTGTCAAAAGAAGGAAAGAATAGAGGAATGGAGGGAGGGAGGAAAGAAAACACAAGAGCAGTATATTAATTATGATCTGTTCAAGTGACCAGAAACATCAGCTAAAACTAGGGTAAGCAAAAAAGGAAATTATATTGTTTAAAAAGTCCACAGAGAATTCTAGCTTCAATTATGGCAGTATCTGTTCAGGGCTCAAAGAGGATTCCCAGTACTTGGCTTGTCACCGGCCGTCAGCTCTGCCTTCTCAGAATAGCAGTCAGATGGTGGTAAGATGGATGCTGCTGTTTCAGCCTAGCATCTGCCTGGAGATTCAGCAGAAAAGAGCTGTCTCTGTTCACAGTGGTTGTTAGGTGCTGTCAAGTCAGCTATGACTCATAGCGACCCTATGAACAACAGAACGAAGCATTGCCCAGTTCTGCGCCATCCTCACAATCGTTGTGCTTGAGCCCATTGTTGCAGCCACCATGCCAGTCCATCTCATTGAGGGTCTTCTTCTTCTTTGCTAACCCTCCTCATTACCAAGCATGATGTCCTTCTCCAGGAACTGATCTCTCTTGTTAACATGTCCAAGGTACGTGAGATGAAGTCTCTCCATCCTCACTTCCAAGGAGCACTCTGGCTGTGCTTCTTCCAAGACAGATTTGTTTGTTCTTCTGGCATTGCATGGTATATTCAGCTATTCTTCACCAACACACAATTCAGAGGCATCTCTGTTCACTAGCTCCCTCAAAAGTCCTGAGAATTCACTCTGATTAGACCAGTTACCATGCTAAGGGGTGCAGGGCTTTGACTGGCCAGGCCAGTGTCAGGGTCATATGCTCTAAGCATGAAGGGTGAGCCTCTGCCCCCATCTTTCACATGGGCTGAGAGTGGGGAAGGATGAATCCCCAAACCAGTTCTCTTTCTGATGGAGAGCAAGTGTTTGGGACAAACGGTAAATGTCCACTACATCTTCTTAGAAATTCCTTCAGGCATCTGTAGTAGAAGTTTAAGATCCCTGTTGACTCTCTGATGGTTGCTTTCATATCAAGTCCAGGTGTGGCTGTGGGGAGATGCAACAGTCCTCAAACATAGAACACATCACAGTGATTCTGGTTCCTACAGTTTATTTCACTTGAAAGATAACTTATCAGCCAGAGGCACTAGGGTAAGGAAAGAAGGTGACCTAAGAAAGCTGAAACTCCTGGACCCCGAAAAGGCTTTCCTATCCTAAACTTCTACAGCTTCATCTCAGACCATATCATCTACCCATGTATCTTGACTTCTGCTGTAGTATGCCCTGTAGCAGAAAGTAGATGCTTTATGGCGGTGGTTCTCAAACTTTGGTGTGCATCTGAGTCACCTGGAAGGACATGTTAAAATAAATTACAGGGCCCACCCCAGAGTTTCTGATTCATTGTCGGGCCCAAGAATTTGCATTTCAATCAAGTTGCCGGGTGATGCTGATACAGCGAGACCAGCAACCACATTTTGAGAACCACTGCTGTCAGTAACTGTTGTTAGTTTTCATTGCATGAAGCAGTGCTTTCAAGGAAGAGTGTACCATGTGTATAATCTGGAGGTTGACCCCTAAAGTAAACTGGATAATGTTCCACTCAAAATCAGTAGAACGGTAATAGATATGCCCTTCAATACTAGTTTCCTACAGATAGATAGGGGAAACGGAACAGTTTGGAAGCTTGCTTGTTCTCTTCTGAAAGATGCCAATTTAAATTCACTTTGTACACAGTTATCTTTTTCAAAGATATTAATACTTTAGGACGGGCTAAAATGGACAGTCCCAACACGGTAGCCCATACCGTAGTGACAGTGGCATTATTCGAAGGCACATGTGGACCTCTGTGCACCCGTGTAGTCCCAGGATATTAATGCTGAAGTAGTCTTGGAGATCACCTAGTTTATACCCTGCATCACAAAAGATGACAGAACTGGGGCTTTACTTTTTCTTAGTCTGTTGTCAACATTAAAAGTTCAAAGATCCTTGCAGCAAGAAGTATCTACCTAATTCTTGCCTCAGGAACATTTACTAGGGAAGGATGGTCATTCAGGCCAGACTTCAGTGGACTCATACTTTAAGAAGACTTAGTATTGTCCATGTAGAAGAATTCCCAAAAGAAATGTCTATGCTATAGTTTTTTCCATGTTTGGTTTTACAGACTTAACTTTGTAAGATTGTATGTTTGTTTTATTTTTTTAAGATGTTTTGCTAGTTTTATGGTGTAAAGAGGATTTCTAAGAACAGAACCCTGACTTAAACAACATTGCACCCATAGGAAATGAGCATTCAACTTAAGGCAGCTCACCCTATGACCATTATTCAGGAACTAATTAAGTCAGTCAGACAGGTTGTCAACACTGTGTGTCATGGGTCTTTGATGTTACTTGAAGCAGTCAAAGGTGAGTATTGACTACCAAGCTCAAGTGTATATTTATACAAGGAAATTACATCCCTTTCTCCCCCGTATGCTCAGTATAAATCATATTCATTTTTCCCCCAATATACTTGGTGTCACCGCGTCTTCGTTGTGTGCCGTCGAGTCTGACTCACGGTGACCCCATAGGACAGAGTACAACTGCCCCATACGGTTTCCAAGGCTTTAATCCTTACAGAAGTTGATTGCCACATCTTCTCCAGCAGAGTGGCTAGTGGGTTCAAACTGCTCGCCTTTTGGTTAGCATCTGAGTGCTTAACCATTGCACCCCCAGGATTCCTTATACTTGGTATAGACTTCCAAGTTTTCAGGAGGCCTTGATGATGATCATGATGGTAGTAATGGGCCTTTGATGTTGGAAACTGGACTCTCTGTGTTTCCTAGGCCCAAAGGAGCAAGGAGGCAAGGTGGTGTGAAGGGTTCGCAGCCTTTCTTCTGCCCTCACACTATTCCCATGTGCAGGCAGGCCTGTCTTCAACCGAGATGGGGTTGGTATAGCAGCATGCAGGTGCGAATGATTCCTACCAAAAGGTCATTTCCAGTTGACTTCTGTGAGTCTGGGCAAAGAGAATCCACTGTCCTATACCTTTAACAGTCATCTGTCCAGTGAGAATTTATGCTTATAATTTATGTTGACTCTCAGTCTCTGTAAGATCTTGAAGGACTAAGCTGTTAAAAAGAAAACATTATTTTCCCTCACTGCTTCAAAGCTAAGGATGTTTTCTTATGTTTTAATTCTGCAAAATGTGATAATCCCAAGATATATGGTAACTTTCACTTAGTAGACTACTTCACCCTCATTCTGGTTAAAATGGGAAATTCCTGTCCTGGAGTCGAAGTTAGTTTGTAGTTAGAACTATTACACGAAGACCCGTTGCCGTCAAGTCAGTTCCGACTCAAGTGACCCTATAAGACAGAGTAGAACTGCCCCCACAGGGTTCCAAAGCTGTAATCTTTACGGAAGCAGTGACTGGTAGGTTTGAACCACCAACCTTTTGGTTAGCAGCTGAGTGCTTAACTGCTGTGCCACCTAGATAGTTGCCCCTATAAACGAACTCATTGACACCATGGGAAATACAGCAGTCAGCTTTCAGGTCAGACTCTGAATGATCAGTTTGCCAAAAACTGATGGACTCACTGAAAACTCTCAGCCAAATACTGTAAATTGAGCATGGAAAATTCTTTCAGGAGTAGCAGATACTGATTTCCATTAAAAACCCTTTGCCGTCGAGTCGAATCCGACTCATAGCAACCCTATAGGATAGAGCAGAACTGCCTCATAGGATTTCCAAGGAGTGGTTGGTGGATTTGAACTGCCAACCTTTTGGTTAGCAGTCAAACTCTTAACCACTTTGCCCCCAGGGCCTCAGATGCTGATTTAGGGGTTTCTATAAATCCACAAAAATAGAAGACAATAAGCTTGTGATTAAGGGAAAGCTCGTTAATTTGCATGTAAAACATTGCAGGAGTGACGAATCTGAGGAGAAACATCTAGAGCAAAGTCAGGACAAAACTAAAAGTTCCAAAATAGTCTCATTAATTTGGTAAATTAGTCATTCAGCCAAGTGGCCTGCTTTTACTCAAAGTGGCTCTTTGTCTTGAATGGTCCTCTGCTGGTTAGCTCTTTCAGCAGTGCTACCACTAGGTATTCAGTCATCAGCTTGTCTCTCCTGTTGTTATACTGTGTGGTAAAAAGTGGAGGAGCAGGCTAGGAAGTCGAAGCTGGGACTTTCCCATCTGAGATTTAAATTGAATCACTGGTAGTTTAAGCATGAAGGTATTATTTGAAAGTAGGGATAACATAAAACATTTCTAAACAGCCCCCCAAATTACTTTAGCAGGATTGTTAACCTATTTTCTACATTAACCTGGGTTCTAATAAGTAATTTACTTGAATGTTCCTTGCCTGATAAAATGTTCCTGAAAACCTTGTCCGTGATACCTTAAGCCTTATTAAGCAAATTAACCTCAACTTTACAATGATCTTAGCCTTATTCACTGGTGATTGTTCTGTAAATATAAAACAGATTATGTACACAGGTGAACATGCTAAGATAAATAAAAGGACTCCCCTGAAGCAGGGAAATCAGGTTTTAGAAAGACCACTCTACAGCCATTATGTATTTGAGGGCTGTCTGTAAATTTCCTTATTGTCTCCATTAACCTTGCTTCTTTCCCTTACCACTTGGGGCTCATGCATTTTAAATAAAATGAAGTATTGTGTGCCACAACTTTTTTATCCTGAACTGGATTCCCCAGAAAGGAGGCTTAAACAAACTGTAAATGCTAGGGTACCTTCTCTTTATTCAGTTCATTGAATATATTCAGTTTACTGGAAGTGGGTACATTTCACCGTCGAAGAACTGACAGAGATGACAATCTTGTCACTGTACTCACCGTATTTTATGGAAGTAACGAGCGCCTTTTGCGCTTATTTACCGTCTGCCTTCCCCACCCCCGACCTGTGCGAGGCACCCTCACAAGCATCACCATGCCAGTACTCTTCCACAAGTTGCTATAAAAAAATTAGCATATCACAGGGGGCGGGCATGTCTGGCAAAAGAACACAGAAGGTGTGTGTTATTTGCATAAAAAAATATATTTGATTTAGAGGAATAAAACCTTTTTAGAAGAAAAAATAGTTGTAGTCAGAGCAGGGTACAGTTGATAGAGGCTACATAATAAACATTAATGGTGAAATTCCACGAAAGAGCTCTGATTTTTATGAGAAATGTGTTTTTCTAGTAAACCTCTTTAGCAACTGTTTAACTTCAGTTTCAGAAAGTCTCCCACTTCAGTAGATCATGGAGGCATGTGGTTGGGTTTAGATTTCTGATATAGTAAAACTTTAATAATTTGATCCCACTGATTTAGAATCAGTGGCATTACCACCTAACCGATTAACCTTTGCATGGTCGCTAACAAAAGCATTTCTTTATGTAAAGTGTGAACAAAATGTAAGGGGAGAACGTGTAAACTATTTTGAGGGAACAAATGATATCTCAGAACAGACTGTGCATGTTAGACTGATCACAGACGAATCTCAAGATGTGAAAATATCCACTTAGCAAGACTTCACTTGGCATTTTGTATGTACTAGCGCAACCCATTGCTATTGAGTCGATTCCGACTCATAGCAACCCTATAGGACAGAGTAGAACTGCCCCATTGAGTTTCCAAGGAGCACCTGGTGGATTCGAACTGCCGACCTTTTGGTTAGCAGTTGTAGCTCTTAACTACTACACAACCAGGGTTTCCTTGTATGTACTAGAAAGGATAAAACATGTTTAATGATGAATATGTTATCACTGAGCCAAACTTCTTCCATCTAATTTGCCTGAATAATTGATATTTTACTGTACTGTAGCTCATTAAACTAATAAAACTAAAAATTACCTTGAGGAGTCTGAGGACTCACAATCATGATGCTGTATAGGTGTGTTTTTTTTTTTTTTTTTTAAGCCAAAGACTAATAAAAGAGACATTGTGGCTTTATAATATGTTTACAAGTTTATATTACCAAAACCTCTAACCATTTTATCATTGAAAAGAGAAATTGATTCTAAAACTGATCAATAAATTGAGCATCCTCAGTCCTTTTGGGGGTGGAGGGTGCATTTTCTGGTTTGGGTATTTGTAGCAATTTAGCATGCCTCTGCAGTTCAAACTTAGATAGTAACAACAATTTGTTGTTCTTTTTTTGTTCAGTTTTGTTTAAGTTTTTACTATAGCCAAAACTTGCTATGATGAAAAACAGGTTTTTGTACAAAATTACAGATTACAGTAAGCCACAGTATGGTTGTTTTCACTATAGACAGAAAGGTGTTATTTTCATAAATATATTTTCAGAATGAACTATCATTATGTAATTGCATAGTGGTGATAAATTAGGACATTGTATAAGAGATGCTAAGAATTCCATTACCATTTCTTGGGACATCATTTAGATTTTCTTTTTTTTTTTTTTTTTTTTTAAGAGTTTAGAGGTACACTGTTTAGTATGGTAGCCGCTAGCCATATGAGGCTGTTGAGCACTTGCAATATGACTAGTCCAAATTGAGATATGCCTTAAGTATGAAATCCACACCAGATTTCAAAGACTTACTATTGAAAATAATGAATGTAAAATATCTCAATAATTTTATACGTTCAGTACATGTTGAAAAAATAGTATTTTAGATATGTTGGGTTAAATAAATGTATTATACCTTCTCACTTATCAATTCTCTCGTTATCCAACATTTTGCACTTATGACAATGGTAAAAAATCTACTGTCTGACTATTTTGCGCCTTAACAACATATGTCTGGCAGTAACGAACACCGAGGTGCAAGACGAGAGAAACACTGGCTCTCATGGTTAAAGTTACATGTCACCTTGGCTAGGCTATGATTCTCAGTGGTTTGGCAGTTATATAATGATGTAATATGGCAGTTATGTAATGATGTAGTTATCCTCCATTTTGTGGTCTGATGTGGTCATCCTTCATTTTTGCATAATGCCAATTTTGCATAACGACCTGGTCATCGGAACCTAGCCATGTTGATAAGTGAGGAGAGGGTGTACTAAAATCAGTTTCACCTGTTCCTTTTACTGTTTGTATTAATGCTACTATAAAAGTTGCATTGCATATGTGGCTCGCAGTACTTTTCTATTGGACAGTGTTGCTTTAGAGGATATTAAAATATTTTAAAAATTTAAAAATGTAAATACCATTTAGCCTTTCAGTGTACTTCTCAACCTATTGTGTAATCCAGTGCTCCTTCCCACCATTTTACTAAAAATGACTGTCTCAGAGGTCTTTCACAGCTTGTTTATTTGCTATATTCAGTAGCTTCTTCGTAGTCTTCATTCTTGCCATTGTCCTGCTTGACTATCCTCTTTTTCCTGACTTTCTTAACTACAGTATTATCCCTGGGTTCTTAAACTAACTCTCAGACTGTTGTTTCCCCCAGCTTCTTCTCTTATGGACTGAATTATGTACCCCTAAAATATGTGTTGTAAATCCTAACTTCTATGCATGTGGTTATAATCCCATTTTGGAATGGTTGTCTTTGTTATGTTAATGAGGCAGGATTAGTGTAGGGTGTATCTTGAGTCAGTCGACCCTATAGGACACGGTAGTACTGCCCCCAAAGGATTTCCAAGGAGCAGCTGGTGGATTTGAACTGCTGACCTTTTGGTTAGCAGCAGAGCTGTTAACCACTATGCCATCAGGGCTAAATGGAGCGGAGCAGAGGTAGGGTAAGAGATGCCAAAACACATGGAGATCTCCCAGGAACTGGGAAGCAGAAGCTGAAAAGACAAGGACCTTCCCCCAGAGCCAACAGAGAGAGAAAGCCTTCCCCTAAAGCCAGCGCTCTGAATTTGAACTTCTAGCCTCCTACACTGTGAGCAAATAAATTTGTTTGTTTAGTATTTCTGTTATAGCAGCGCTATGTAACTAAGACACCTTCATAACTCTTGTTGCTTACTCCTTAGATATAGGTATCAACCAGAATTCATCTTGGCCCACTTCTCTTCTTGCCATATAATCTTGTCCTCGTTTACTTCCATGGTTTTAGTCTTCCTTATATGCTGTTGGGAAGGAACCCTGTGGCGCAGACGGTTAAGCTCTTGACTGGTAGAGGTAGTAAGTATATTCTGTTGACCTCCAAAGCTGTATCCTCAGCCTTGCATTCCCTCCAGACTGACTTTCCTTCAGCTGTCCATTGGGCATCTCCACCAGGATGTATGTACTGCAGGCACTCAGAATCTGGGGATCCAAACTTAAACTAATGGTCGTTTCTTGCTTACCTGACTGAAACAGTCAGTGAATGACATACACATCCTGTTCTTCCAACTTCTGCACCCAGTCACAGTGCTCTATGGATTCTACCACTGTAATGTGTGACATTCCCTCCTTTTTCTCCTTCTGCACTTCATCATATCTTCCTCCTACTCTTCCCTCTCCCTCTCCAGACATTTAAAACAGGATCAGGACATTCTTTAGAAGGAGATTTCCAGCCACATACATTCTTGTACTTAACAATAAATTGCACAACATGGTAGATACTGGCTCCCCTGGTATATCCTTTGGCATGTGCCCTTTTCTTTTCCTGGAATGTCCTCTTCCCCTCCCTCTGGCCTGCCTTCTCCCTTTGACCCCAGAATGGCCTGCCCAGGCCCCTTGATTTCCACCTCTTCTGCTTACACAGTTCCTTTCCAGTTTCATATCCTATAGTACTCTCACTCCTTTCACCTTATGCTGTTCTCTAACGACACCGGTAGCTTGTCCTTGCCTCAGGGGCCTTTTGTACGTGCTCTTCTCTCTGCCTGGAATGCTCCCCGCCTACCCCGCCCCCAAGATATTCTGCCTGTGACTGGCTCCTTCCTACCATTGTTCTTGTTCTCTCCTCAAATGGTGCCTCTCTGAGCAGCCTGCCCTGACTACCCTCTGAAATAGCATTCCTGTGTACACACACCCTCAGCAGGCACGCCCTCATCTACTGCCCTACTCTGCTTTCCCTGCAACACCCAAAACTGCCTGAGGTTATGTTATTTATTAGTGCTTATTTGTCTGTCTATGCCCATTAGAATGTAAGGCTCCACAAGAACTGGGACCTCATATCTCCTTTTCTGTTCTTTACCCAGGGCATAGCTCAGCAGGCACGCAATAAAAATGTGTTGAATAAATGATGAAATCCTTTTCATCTTTAAGGTGTGCTCACATATCTCCTCTGTAATTCTCACAGGCTGAATTAATTCCTCTTATTTATTTAAGCCCTAGCACTTTGTATACACTGCTACCGTAGCACGTACAGCACAGAGCAGAGGTAGTTGAGCCTGACTCGTCCATCTGTTTTTTCTGTGGATTATGAACTCTTTGACAGTAGGGACTTCTTAATACTCATAGTACCACCATTCCTGACATATAATAGATAAACATTTTTTTTCTTATATTTGGTCACATTTCTTCCCTTCATTTATATTCACCAGTAGAGCCAGTCGATTGTGAGGATGGCGCAGGCCCGGGCAGTGTTGAGGTCTGTTGTACATAGGGTCGCTGTGACGACTTGACGGCACCTAACAACAACAGTAGAGCCACTGTTAATGTGTGCCTGTTGTGTGCCGGGCATTGATCACTGATGATGCCACAGTGATTGGTACTGTGGCCCCTTTCCTCGTGGAGCCACACAGTCTTTCCCTATTTCTGAATTCAGGCTTTGATAAGTCTACAAGCATTTTCATAATAGAAGACAGGTGGGATGGCTGGCTGGGGAGTCAGACCCATTTTATACAGAAGGGATCATCCATATGCCTCAGTTTCCTTTTCTATATTTCAGCTCTTCACACAGTTGAAAAGTTAGAATCTGCCTCACTACCATCCTTGGTCTTCTCACCAAGTTGACACTAGGCAAAAAAAGAACAGAAGAAAAGTATTCCAGGCAGAGGGAATAGACCATGGGGTGTATGAGAGACTGAAAGATGGCCATTGAGACTCGATTTTACTGAGCATGTGCCGAGGAACATGGTACATGATGAGTCTGAGAGCTGGGCAGGCGCTGGACCCACATTAAGGAGTTTGGAGGTTACCATAAGAGCAATAGGAAGCCATGAAGGCTTAGGCAGGGGGGTAACAAATCAGATTTTTAGTATAAAAGTTCCTTCTGGCTGCTGCTGTATGGGCAAAGTAGAGCCTGGGAACCATTTAAGAAGCTGTTGGAATTGAATAAGAAATGATGGCAGCTTGAATTAGTGTTCTGTATGTGGAGAAGTGGCCAAAGTCTAGAAATGCTTAGCGTTTAGAATTTAAAATCAGTTGGATGTGGAGACACGTCAGCTAAATGGTGGAGGCAGGGGAGAAAGGAGGACAAAGATGATTCTTAGTGTTCTGTGCTATCAGAATGCATGATAATATTTCCTGAGAAGACTGTCATTGGAATAAAGAGAGTCTGATTTGGGAGGAAAAATGAGTCTGGTTTTGGTCATGTTGAATTTGAGGTGCCTTTGGGACATCAAGGAAACCTTGGTGGCGTAGTGGTTAAGGTATGGCTGCTGATGAAAAGGTCAGCAGTTCGAATCCACTGGGTGCTCCTTGGAAACTTTATTGGGCAGGTCTACTCTGTCCGGTAGGGTTGCTATGACAGCAAGTTTGGGTTTTTGGGTTTTGGGACATCGAAGGGGAGATACTAGGTAAGCCATTGGTGGAAAAGGCCCAGAGCTCTGAGAAAAGGTCTGAGCCAGAGATAAAACTCTGTGACTCATAAGATAGAGGTGATAATTATGCCTGGGCACGGTGAGATTGTGGAGTGAGAAAAAGGCTTCCGGATTAAGCCGTGAGGAATCCAGTATTTCATGGACCAGAGAAAGGAGGATGAGCCGAGAAAGGAGGATGAGCCAACAAAGGAGACAAAAGAAGTAGCCAGAGGAAAATATTGGATCTTAGCGACCAGAAGGCCATTGTTGACCTCATCAAGTGCTGCTGAATGGAACGAGAGGGCAGAAGCCAGGTGGAGGGTTGAGTGTGAGTGGAAGGAGAGGACATGAGAAAATTGATTATAGGCCTGCAAGGAACCACAGTGTGACTCGGGAGACAGAAAGAGAAACAGTTAACAGAATGGTAGGATGAGTTTGCCATGTCCAAGATGCTGTGGAGCAGAGAAGGAGCAGCCATTGGGCCCTCCTGGGAGGAGGGGAAGTCAGGGAGGGCTTCACAGAGGACGGAGGCGGTGCTTTGCTGAGACCCACCGTGCACAGAGTGAATGATGGAAATAAATTTGTCTGGCGGAGAGGAGGAGAGGGCTTTCTGGGCAAAGGCAGTGCATGTGCAAGGGCATAAATGTGAACGTGTGCATCTTGTCTAGGGATTACAGCTGGCTGATTTGGAACACAGATTGCCTGAGGAGCAGTGACAGCAGATTAATATTGAAAAGGCACCAAGGGCCAGATCATAAAACACTCAGGAAGCTGGAGTGAGGTATTTATAATTTACCAGTACCAATGCTTGTCAACTTAGCTTTGGAAATACTCTCAGTTGCAGAAGACAGTAGATGCAGAAGAAAGTAATGCAGCAAACGCAAACTTTTCTTTCAAATTTCACATTAAAAATAGCTAATGAATTTTACATGCTAGTTCAGAATATAGCTGCTTGAATTTTTATATATAAGTGTCTTAAGTTATTTTCAGTTGAGTAAAAATACCAATGCTTGTCAACTTAGCTTTGGAAATACTCTCAGTTGCAGAGGACAGTAGATGCGGAAGAAAGTAAATGCAGCAAACGCAAATTTTTCTTTCAAATTTCACATTAAAAATATCTAATGAATTTTACATGCTAGTTCAGAATATATCTGCTTGAATTTTTATATAAAAGCATCTTATTTTCAGTTGAGTAAAAATGACTCCAGGAACATAGGCCTTATTGATTCTGTGGCTTTGGGTAGCCCTTGCACACTACCTAATATAGCATCTTCCCACCCCCACCCCACTTGAGAGTGTCTGTTGGTGATGAGCAACCACCAAAGGACAGGGTCAAGGTCAGATTAACGTTATGGGAAAAGTATTATGTTGTTCAGTGGAGGATGGGTTCAAGGTGGGTAAAACTAGAGATAGGAGGCTATCCAAGTGGTCTGGGTAAGAAATAATGCAAGCCTGAACTGTAAAAAATGAGGATAGAGAGGAGGGGATGATGAGATTTGGGGAGTAGAACTGGCATCTTGGTGACTTTAGAAGATGTGAAAATGAGGTTCACAGAGCATTTTAGGATGATTCCCCAATGTTTGACTTGGGCATTGGCTTGGGAAAATAGGAGAGAGTATATATATGTATATATGCTGAGGAGGAACCAGTAGTGTAGGAGAGGAGATGGAAAATGCAAGAGAGTACAAGGCCTGGTGCCTTACACATAGTAAATATACTGTCGGAACATTTGTTGCATGAATGACTTGTTTACTATTAAATTCCTCAGTCTCAATTTCACAGGTGAAATTTGTTTTATGGCCTACATGCTTTGTATACTTCATCATAGTTTTCATGAATTTTTTTGTGGGGGGGTGTTTTGTTTTTTTAGCCTCAGAATATTTTGCTGACAAGTGACTCTCCATTGGGTGACATTAAGATCGTTGATTTTGGCCTTTCAAGAATAATGAAGAACAGTGAAGAGCTCAGAGAAATTATGGGAACTCCTGAGTATGTGGGTAAGTATTCTTAAGAATGGGATGGTTTTATGTTTTAGATCAGGAATCACCTTCCAACTAGGTAACTCACATGTGTTATGATTAATAGTGGTGCCAGATGTCTGTCATCCTGAAATTCTGCTATTAAGAGATTCATTCCTTTGGATTAAGTAAAAAAAAAAAAAATGGAAAACTTCTAAGAGTGAGGTATCAAGTTGGTGATCCTTTCCTGGAAGGCTAAGAGAATTTGAAGGGATCACTTCTAAAAGAAATAGGAGAGGGTTTCCTTAATAAAGTAAGGCATCCGGTTATCTGAGAGTGGAATGAGATTCAACAAGTAATGACCTTTAAAGGAGTTCAAGTTGGTAATAAGCATTGTTAAAGTCATTGCAGATGTAGTGATTCCATAGGTGTATAGAGCATAGAGGGCATTCAGTTGGACTGATGCAAGGTAGAGGGTTTCTGGCAGGAAAAAAAAAAAAGACACTGAAGGTACCAGCAGGAGAGCGGCCAAAGGAATGCATCATGAGTTCTCTAGAGTAGGTAGAAAAAGAAGTAAACTATGACTTTTTCAGTAGACTGGGGGAAAAGGTGGGGTGTGTGGAATTTGAAGGATTAGTGGTGTGCATGAGATTTTTTTAAAAAGCACATGTAGTAGAGTAAGGCAGTAGAGTAATTTAGAGGTTGTGACCAGAGATTGTAATATTAACATTTAAAATTTCAGAGGTCAAACAGTTCTTAGTAATTAGGAGGCCCCAGCTGCAGCTCTGGAAGGCAGCTGTTAGACCAGCAGGTGGCTATGTGGATGACAGTGTTAAAGTTGCCCGGGATGGTAGTAGGCCTTGGAGTGGAGGAGGATGGCTGTGTGTCAGTAGATGACAGCAACATGACCAGGAGTAATGAAGGCTGTGGCCTGGGCCTGAAGGGAAGAAGAATCTTTGCATGAGGCTAGAGGTGTGAAGTGGGTGGGTGGACCAGCTGTCCCCATTCCAGAGGCCTCAGGGCATGGGGAGCCTCAGAGAGAGCCAGGTCTTGTTTCAGAGAAGGACAAAAAGGAGGACCAAAAAAACCAAACCCTTTGCCATCAAGTCCTTTTCCACTCATAGCAACCCTATAGGACATTGGGAATTTATTTACAAGGGAAAGAGATTTCTAGAGGACACAGAAAGAGGACAGACAGGCTTTAGGAAAGCGTAAGGCTGTATGGCAATGATAGTACACAAAATAATTCAAAGTTTTAACATAATTGTTTTTATAAAATCTGAGACTTTAAACAGATCCTTAACTAATTAGGTAAGAAGTGATGTCACAGGCAGCAGAACAACCTACCAAAATTTTATATGCTTTTTTTATGGACTAGAATATTTAGTTTTCAGTATGCTAACTGGTACACATTATGACCACTAAGTAATTTTTAGGAATGGTCTTGGTGTGTAAGATTTTCATCTTTCCTTAATATTTTAAGATTGTGATATTTTTTGTCTTTGACTCGGAATTGTTTAGGAAAGCATTTTAAAATTTATAAATGTTTTTTGGGTTTTGTTTCTGTTTTTGCTTTTTATTTCTAATTTTATTGAATTTTTAGAGAGTTTTTTAATTCTATATTTTGGAATCTATTGTGGATTCTTTTATGGTCAGTTTCTTAATATTTCATGAATCGTTGAGAAGTAGGAGAGTATTTTCAGTTTGCAGGATCTGAATTTTTCAAAAGTCTGTTAGCCTTATTGTATTGTTTAGATTCTTTATATTATTTCTATCTACTTAATCTGTTAAGAGCTGACAGAGGTTATGTTAAAAGTTCTTCATTACTATTGTGTTATCTTCATTTCTTATACAGCAAATTTTGTTTTATGTATTTTAATGCTGTGTAATTAAGTACCTCATTATAAACTAATTTTTGTCCTATTTAATGGCTTTTTACCTTTAAATTTGTTAGTTAGAATGTGTCAGAAAATGGTTTCCTTGCCCTCTTTTTCTGCTTTCATTCATCTGGCTTCAAGACTTTAGTTGAGCCTTTTCTTTTTCCTTATTAAATCCTCAAGTTATTTTCTTTTAATAGTGAGTTTATGCCTCCCACATTCATTTCATTTATGCACACATACACACATATATATATAGACACACAGTTGCCTTGGTGTGAGTTCTGGCTATGTGACCGAAATCTCTTTATACCTCAGCTTTCTCTGTCAATAAAATGGGGCTAGTAATAGTACCTACCTCTTAGGGAACTGTAAGGATTACATTGGAATTGCTATATAAAGCTCTTAAAACATAATAAGCAATTAAAAAACTAAGTTATTATTATTATTTCCTGTTTCCCTTCCCCCACCAATCTTTTGCTCTGTGATATCTCCATTTTACTTTTTCCAGTAGATTTGGAAAACTCATTTCATTTTTAATTTCCTAGTCATTTCTTTTAAACCTTGTAAATAATATTCATAACCTCTGTTTCTCAACAGTTTCAGAAATCAAAGATGAGGAAATTAGCATACCTCACATTTTTTCCCAACTTCTTTCTCCCTCATGTCCACTGGGGCTTTGCCCCAAACCAGTAATGGATGTGGATTTTGGATACTTAGTTTTTTTCTAGAATTAGAACACTTTCTGTTTTTTTAATTGTAATTACCACAGTTTTTTAGCCTTTGATTTGTTTTTAATGGATCAGTACTTAACCACCTGTGTTTTCATACCCTAGCTTTCCTATTTGTATACTTTTGGGTGAAAAAATCATCTTTTGGTTGGCCAAGATTGTATCATTGAGTAAATTTTTCTTTTTCAAGGAGCGTTTTCATAATATTTCTCCTGAGTCCTTGCACATTTGAGAATGTCTTTATGTGTGACCATAATTTAGTTAAATATTATCAAAGCATATTAATTTTCTGAAAACTCTGTAATATAGATGCACTTCATTGCCTCCGTGTGATGCAGTGTCATCTGAGTCTCTCTTATCTCTAGAAGCAAATTAGGAATTTTTTTCATAAAACTAAATTTTACCTTCTGCTTCTTACACTAGCTCCTGAAATTCTTAGTTACGATCCTATCAGCATGGCAACGGATATGTGGTAAGAATTATTTATGAAAAATTAATTAAATTACTTTCCAGAAATTAATATGATACTAATTTTTCTTAAACTTTCTTTCCAATTTAGGAGCATCGGAGTGTTAACATACGTCATGCTTACGGGGATATCGCCCTTCTTAGGGGATAACAAACAAGAAACATTCTTGAACATCTCACAGATGAATTTAAGTTTTTCTGAGGAAGAATTTGATGTTGTGTCAGAGTCAGCTATTGACTTCATCAAGGCACTTTTAGTTAAAAAACCTGAGTAAGTATTAGTTAACATCAAGGTTGTCAGTTTTTAAGTGGGTGAACAAAAGCAGTTTAAACACAGAAACACCAAAATGAAAATGTAGACAGAAAACATATATATCAGTGGAAATAAAAAGTGGCAAAAATGAAAATTGTTTTAGAAAATGTAAACCATACCTCAGTAAAACAGGCTTTAAAAGTTAGTTAGCAAAACTGTGTTATTGCAAAGGTGTCCTGTTGAGAATGGCACTCATAAGTCATGGTTACTAGAAATTGACAACAGAATGACAACTGATCCCTAACAGATATATTTGTCCATCTGTTCTTGGACTTTCAAGAGGGCTTTTTAGAGATACCATACTGGTGGCACAGTGATTAAGAGCTCAGCTCCTAATCATAAGGTCGGCAGTTTGAATCTACCTGCAGTCCCTTGGAAACCCTATGGGGCAGTTCCACTCTGTCCTGTAGGATCATTATAAGTCAGAATTGATTCAACAGCAGTGGTTTTTTGGTTTTTTCTTTTTTTAATTAAAATATTTTTCAACATTATGGAGAATTGCATGCAAATGTCAAAACTTCGTTTTATTCAGGAATCTCAGTAGGATTTTTGCCAACTCTTAATACTTTCCAAAATAAAATATAATAAATGTAGTATCTTATATTCTAATTCCTAATGGAAGTTTTAACTATACTGTCTTAAGTGTAAATGTATGTCTTTATACAGAGATCGAGCCACCGCTGAAGAATGTCTGAAACATCCATGGTTAACACTGAGCAGTATTCAAGGTCCTTCTCTCAGGGTGAAAGGTGCATTAGAAGAAGCACATGGCCTCCAAGAAGGTGATTCTGTGCCTGAAATTAACTCAGATACTGAGAAACCAGAAACCGAGGAAACAGTTCTAACAGAGGAGTTAATTGTAGTTACTTCATATACTTTAGGGCAATGCAGACAGTCTGAAAAAGAGAAAACGGAGCAAAAGGCCATTTCCAAACGATTTAAATTTGAAGAACCTTTGCTGCAAGAAATTCCAGGAGAATTTATCTACTGAGCAGTATTTCCCTCTAGAACTTAATTTTCCTACATTGAAAATGTTAATATTATTTATGGACCTCTGGCCAAATGATAAACATGTACTGAAAGTGGATAACCAGGTGTCACTGATATAAACTAAAGTAACTTTGTCAAACTTACGGAGTTAGGCGAATCAAGCCAGATTCATTAAGTTGCCAACCAGGTTGTTTAGCAGGTAAAGTTATCTGTTTCAATGTTACTTGTGAGAACGGAAACATTTGCACCTTTTAATTCTACATCCTGTTTGTCCAGATTGAGAGTTCGTGTGCAAAGTTATTTGTATATGTACGCTTTCTTCAAAAATCCAGTAAAAGTGCCAAAATTACATCTTTGTCAATCTATTTTGCATTATTCATATGTGTATCTATGTCTGCATATATATATGTTGATATCTTTACTGAAATTGATACTTTTCACTTTGGATTTTGTGTGTGTGTAAGAGATTTTAATTTAAATAGAAGTCTTCAAAATTTTTGAGACCTAGAATAACATCCATTATAGTTTAATGTCTTAATTTTGTATTTTATTATGGCTTTATATTGACTTGATTTGGCTTCTGTTATCTTTTTTGTCTAATGCTTGTAACCTATCAGGGAAAAACCCTGGCTAATTTGTTTTTCTCCTTCAGTATCACTAGTAGGAGAGGTGGTGATTTTTCACCTCTGAAATTATTCTGGGTTTCAAAGTCATGGTTAAGTAACCTTATAATGTTAAACCAGTGTCGGTTTTTCAGCCATTTCCCTCACACCATGCTCATCTACTTTCACGGGCTACACCCCTGCCACCTCCTCACCCCTCCCACATATTTGTCCCTTCCTTTTGGGCACTTGCCGGTGTCACTGATCTGATCAGTACTGTGGTTGCTTTGATCAGTGAAAAGACCGCATGTTTTTGTCCCAAAGTCAGAGCAGGAGAAGAGATGTAAAAGCATATTCATTATTTCCACTGAGCCTTTATGTCTGTTGAGTTCCTTATCAGCCCTCATGCTACACTAGGAAAAGTTATAAGATGCCAAAGTGTTTATAGACCTTTACTTTGTCCATATAAAAAACTGAAATTGAACACTGTCATTAAGGAGGTACCTTGTCCCAAAAGAGTTAAAAGAGGATACTCAACAGAGTTCAATTTGATTAAGATTGAACACTTCAGTTGTCTCTAAATCACACAGTAGGCAGTAAATTCCTATTTAAAAAAATGAAGTGGGAGAAGATATGATTCCTGTCATGGATTGAATTGTGTCTGTATCATCTTGGCTAGGCCATGATTCCCAGTATTGTGTGGTTCTCCATTTTGTGATGTGTTGTAAATCCCAGCCTCTGTTTCTGTGGTTATGGTCACATTTGGGAGAGAGCTATTTGTTATGTTAATGAGGCAGGATTATGTTGTGTTAATGAGAATTTGGGTGGGATGCAACACCCTTACTCAGGTCACAGCCTTGATGCCATGTAAGGGGAGTTTCCCTGGGGTGTGGCCTGCATCACCTTTTATCTTACAAGAGGTAAAAGGAGGGAGAAGCAAGCAGAGAGAAAAAGGGACCCGACTACAACCAAGAAAGAGGAGCCAGGAGCGAAGCACATCCTTTGGACTTGGGGTCCCTGCCCTGAAAACCTCCTAGACCCAGGGGACAATTGATGGCAAGATACATGGAGATCTCCAAGGAACACCAGGCCCACAGATGCTGAAATGAGACAAGGACCTTCCCCCAGAGCAGACAGAAAAAGCCTTCCCCTAGAGCTGGTGCCCTAAATTCGGACTTCTAGCCTTCTAAACTGAGAGAATAAATTTCTGTTTATAAAATCATCCACTTGTAGTATTTCTGTTATAGTAGCACTAGATAACTAAGACAATTCCTAACCTAAAGTAACTAAATATCTTTCCACAAAAAAAGTCTGAAAGTCCGTATTTGTTTTTGATTGGGATCCAGTGTTCTCCATACTTGTCAGTACAGCTTGTCATCTCTGTGCTGTGGACAGCTTGGACTTCTCCTCCCCCATGTCTGATTGAGGTGTCACCCAGCACTTCCTTCCTAGTATGATTTCCGAAATGTCACGATCGTGACAGTGACAGTAACTAACCGCCTTTTCTGCAGTGCATTCAGTGTACTGTGCTAGACACTGACCTGCAGGGAGAACCTTTCAGGCCCTTGGAATTGTTCAGACACTGTTCCACAAAATCGAATAGTCCAGAGGATCAGGCTGCACTATTTCCTCACTGAATTGGCTTTATCTATACAGTTTCTTAGAAGTTAGCATTTCTAAACAAGTTCTAGAAAGGGGAAGAGGAAATAGCAGAGGTTTCAAATTAAAACCCATGGCCACAATGTTTTAAAACTTAGGTAAGTCTCTTAAAAGAAAGAAAACACAATTTTAGGCAAAATTTTATAAATATCTCCCTAACGAAAAAGGGTTTAAAGAGAAGAAGGGAAAAAACACTATCAAATGACACATATTTGTACTTGATGGATTTGTCAGATTTTAAAATTAGAATCATTTGAGCAGCACTTAAACTTCTTCCAAATGATTTTATATTCCACTCAAATACTTTTAATATAAATTTATTGTAGGTGTAAAAATGTTTCTTTTTAGCTGGACACTGCAATATGCTACATATCCTTAGCTGCTTTTGTACCTTGAATTTCAAGTTGTGTGCTTTCTTTAGAAGTCCTTCAGAATATACTTGTATAAAGATAGCTTTTGGTTTTTTGGTTCATATGATACAAACTGAGGAGGAAGAATCTTCACAATACTGGACCAAATAAAATCTTTCATTAATGACTTATCAGCCAGCTTCTCACTTACCTAAAGTTGTTAATTTTTCTTATTACTAAGTTACAAAAGACTAAAACAGTACTATTGAGATTACTCATACAGTTTATAAGTCCAGTTTCAATTATATTAAAATTCAATATTAGATAATGGAGCAAGATGGCAAAGTGTGTGCATGCCCCCACCTACTCCCCCAGCAACTAACACTGAACAGTGACTAAAAAGCACAGACAGATCTCAGAACTCCATACAAGCGCTGAGGAAATGGAGAATCGGGGTGAGTCCTGAAGCAGGAGAGGAGGAACGGGATCAGCCCAAAAACTGAGATCCTACCCACTGATACCGGGATTGCGAGCTCGTAGCCGTTTTGCGACAACTGGGTAACACCCTAAGCAGGTAACACAGAAATGAAGCTTATCTGAGGAAGTTCTAGCCGGAATTTTTGTAAGGCAGCGCAAATTGGCCATGGGAGCTCACAGGCTGTGCAAGTGGGAGGGGGCAAAGGAAAACCTTAATGCTGTGCGAGAGTACTGTTGACTCTTGCTAAGGCCCAAAACTAATGGGCACTAGGACTAGGAAGAGCTGTAAGGGCAACAGGGCAAGGAGAATGGTCCAGACAGGCAAGCTGGACACGGCCCCCAGTGGGACACCATGGATAGTGGGTGTACCAGTGAAGGAAGACATAAAAACCCTTAACCATCACCACAATAAAGTGGATCCCCTCTGCACACACCAGCAGAGGCATCCAATGAAACCCGTCCTCCCACACCTGCATGTTGAATCCCAGAGCCCAAGCATATAGAACTCCTGAATTTTCCCACAATAAACAGAATAAAAGAAGATAACAAAATGGCTCAAGTGCAACAAAAACTAGCAAACACAAGGCACAAGAAAAGAAGAAGCACTCAAAAGCAAAACATGAAGAAGAGGAAATCTCCAGTGGAGGCCAGAATAATGCAAAGAATTGATAATTTTCAGACTATGGCGCTTAAATATGTTTAAAGAAAGTAAAAAGCAAAAAACCAACTGGCGAAGTTCAGGAAGCAAATGGAGAAACAAAATGAGAGATTCAACAAGGAATTTGAAAACAAAAAAAGAAACAAAAAGCATCTGAATTAGGAAAAGCAAGAGAAACACTCAACTGTAAGGTCGAACAAGTGGAGGATAGAAAATCTGAATTGAAAGACAAAATATCTGAACTTATCAAGTCTCAAGAGAAATAAGAGAAAGAACAAAGAAAAGCAAAACCAAAAAGGAATGTGGGGTTCAATTAAGAAATCTAACATTAGAATTAGGAATCCCAGAGTACCACAACAACAATAAAGGCATAGAAACAATTTTCCAAGAGATAATCAGAATTTCCCAGACCTAAGCAGAGAACCAAGCCTGCAAATACAGGAAGCTACAAGAACCCCAATCAGAAGAGACACAAAAAGATAAAACTCTGTGACATATCCTAATGAAATTCTTGAAAACCAAAGACAAGGAGAGAATTTTGAAAGCAGCAAGAGAAAAACACAATTTAACATACCAAGTGTCTTTCATAAGAATCAATGTGGATTCCTCCCAAGAAACTCTTAAAGGCCAGAAGACAAGGGAGCGACGTATATAAAACACTGAACCAAAACAATTGTCAACCAAGAATACTTTACTCAGCAAAGTTGTCATTCAAAAAGAATCTGGAAATCAAGACATTCCCAGACAAACAGAAACTCTGGGAATTTGCCACTACCAGACCAGCTTTGCAACTATTACTCAAGGGAGTACTCCAAATGAAACGGCAAGAACCTTAAGAAATAAGTACAAACTAAACCTATCAAATATAGGTTGTATATTGATGTTAGCGGAGACACACCAACAGAAATGGGGGAGGGAGGACCATATCAGGAATAGATTTACTATGTTAAGGTTGTATGTTAACAGTTATTCTTATGCTAGATGCTGTAGTTAATGTAAGTCATGTAATGTAACATGATAACCACTAAGAAATCACTAAGAAGAAACACTCAGGAGAAAAGCAAGTTAACAAAAAGGCTCATCACAAGAAAGCACCCAAATACAAACAACAAAAATTGGTATAATAAACAAGATATGAAACACTCAAAAAACAAATAACAAAATGACTGAGGTAGACAATAACCTTAAATGTAAATGGTCTAAACACCCCATGCAAAAGGCAGAGAGTGGCAGAATAAAAAAGCCTGACCCATCATTTTGCTGTCTACAAGAAACCCACCTTAGACACAAGGACACAAACAGACTGAAAATAAAAGGATGGAAAAAAATATTCCATGCAACTAGTAAACAAAAAAGAGCAAGGGTAGCCATACTGATATCAGATAAAAGAGACTTTAAATCAAAGTCTGTTACAAGAGATGAAGGATATGACATGATAAAAGGGTCAATTCAGCAAGAAGACATAACAATTATAAATACATATGCACCTAACAGCAATGCACCAAAATATGTGAAACAAATTCTGACTAATATGAAAGGAGAAATAGACAATTCTATACCACTTTCAATTATAGACAGAACATCTGAAAAGAAAATCACTAAAGACATTGAGAACTTAAAAGCAACAAGCCAACTGTACCTAACGGACATATATAGAACACTCCACCTAGCATCAGAACAATACACATTCTTCTCCAGCACACATGGATCATTTTCCAGAATAGACCATATGCTAGGTCACAAAACAAGTCACAACAAATTTAAAAAGACTGAAATCATACAAAGCAACTTCTCAGACTGTAACGGTACGAGACTAGAAACCAACAGCAGGGTAAATAAGGAAAAGAAAATTACATGGAAACTAAATAATACACTACTAAAAAATTATTGGGTCATACAAGAAATCAAAGGATTACAAGGGTAGTTCAACATCAGAAAATCTATCAGTGTAATCCACCACATAAATAAAACAAAGGAAAAGAACCACACGATCATATCAATCAATGCAGAAAAGGGATTCGATAAAATTCAACACCCTTTTCTGATAAAAACTCTCAGCAAAATGGGAATAGAGGGGAAACTCCTCAGCATAATTAAGGGTGTATATGAAAAACCAACAGCCAACATCATTCTCAACAGAAAAGGCTGACTGAAAACCTTCCCTCTGAGAACAGGAATGAGACAAAGATGTCCATTGTCACCACTCTTATTCAACATTGTAGTTGAAGTCCTAGCCAGAATAAAAAGACAAGAAAGAGAAATAAAAGGTATCTGTATTGGAAAAGAAAAAGTTAAATTATCACTATTTGCAGACAACATGATCCTATGTATAGAAGACCCTAAAGATTCCACCAGAAAACTGCTGGAACTAATAGAAGAATTTAGCAACATTGCAGGCAGGATACAAGATCAACACACAAAAATCACACGAAAATCTTGGTAATGTAATGGGGTGGGATGGGGCTCAGATCACTGGAGACCTAAGCATGTTAGAAGTAATAAATATTGATTCATAAATTTTATATGGGGGAAAGATAAGTAGCCGAAATATCAACAAACTAACCCTCAATACTTTTAAGCTCACAGTTGTAGAAATTTGAATTCGACTGATAAAACTAAAAATTGAATAGCCAAATGTATATTGTTCAAGATCATCTACCACCTACTACTTTAACTTTGTTGCAGAATTAGAAGAACTAGAACAGCCTTACTCTCCAACTTTGTGTTGTTGAGATGAGGGGGTATAATTTATATACAGGCAGTCCCCGTGTTACCAATTGGCTGTTCATAACCTGGGGACTGCCTGTATAATAAAATATACAGATCTAAATTGTATTGTCTAATCAGAATTAACAAATGCATACTCCCTTAACACTCCTATCATGACAGAACATTTCCATCACCCTAAAAAGTTTCCTCGTGTCCCTCCCCTTGTGATATTCACTGACGCCATGGAGGGGTGGGCTTCATTCCCTTCAGGCAGGATGAAAGTCTGGGCTCCCCACTCTGACACCTTCTCTGACACCATCCCAGCAGGAGTTGGGCCTCATTACAGCCAGGCTAGGGGGAAGTCTGAGCTCCCCACTTGGTCTTTGCTAATGGGGGATGGGGTTGGGGCCATGGTTTTGTCCAGGGTTTTGTTTGGAGTAGGACAGTTACTGTCTAAAAGTGTTCTGTCTTGCTAGGTTGGAGAGAGCAGGCTTTTCTTGGGGCTTTTGTTGTCTGCTCCTGTTGCTGTTCCCCCTTGGCAGGTTTCTCCATCACCCAGTCTGGGATCTATGAGGCAAAAAGAAAACCCAGGGAACTCACTGCTGTGTCATTCCTTGGGTCCTGAGGTCTCTAGCTGGTCTGCCTTCTTTTCACTTTTCAGAGCCCTCTTATGTTTGTTTTCTATATATCCAGGACTTGGAGCTCTACTTAGCAGGAAGAATAGAGAGAAGTGTGTCTGCTCCATCTTGTCTCTCCTACATTGTTTTGAATAGTGAATTTTCTGAAAATGTGGTCCTAGAAAGTGGCTTAGTTTTGCCATTTTCAAAATGGATATGGTCTTTAATATTTTTCAACATAGATGAGCCTCTAAAAATGCTCCTTGTTGAGTTTAATCAAAGCACTAAGGGCATTATGACACGTTCTGCAATCACTGACTTATTCATCTGTCCCTCCAATTAGAATCTAAGTCTTAGATTTATACCATGTCTTTCATTAAAATAATTCCATTTTTGAAGCTGCTTGGAAACAACTACTAAAAATAAAAAAAGTAAATTTCAATTTTAAGCTGGGAAACACACCTTTTATTTTTAGATGAGAAGTAGTCAAGTGCTGGCTATTGAAATGTCTACAGGATCTGTGAGGCATCTTCATTACAACAAGCTTGCTGCGTACCAAGCTGCCTATCCAAATTCGCTACTGCTGGCTTTACCATCCACCCCACTAACCAAGTCTTTCAACACACACACTCCCAGAGCAGTAAGTTGCAGGTGAGTTGCTTAGAAGGAAATGAGTCAGGCCCAGGAGGAGACCCCTCTGAAAAGGCTAGCAAGCTATAGCAGGATGAAGATAAAGAATTGGTTGGGGGGTGGTGGGAGGTTCCACACTGTGGGAGGAGAGAACGATTCACCAGTAAGAAGGAAAGAATGGAAATGTTTGGTGAGAAAGTGAATGTTCTCTCTCTCTCTCTTTTTTAAGGTCTTTAGAGGCAAATTTTCTTCAGAATCAAATTATTTTAAATGATAGAGAGTTAATTGTGGAAAGTACTTTAAAAAATAGAAGTGAATGTATCTCAGTATCAAAACCAAAAACCAAACCCGTTGCCATCGAGTTGATTCCAAATAAAGCTGCTTAAAAAAAAAATACAAGTGAACATAGCATTCCCCCGAAAAAAGTACAAGTGAATAACCTATAGCTCCTCCTATTCCGTTCCTGTTTAAGATGAGCTATATTTTTGTTGTACTGCTCAAAATAACTAAATTTCTTATTAGTTATTAGCTATAGAGCTTAACTAAAATGGTCACTAGTTTAAGGAGATGTGACTTGCATACAGAACCTTAACCTCAATGAAACGGGGATTCCCAAACTTGTAGATATGGACCCTAGCAGTAGGGGTAAGGGTGAGTAGGTGCTGAATACATTCTCAAATCCACACACACCATACATCTTTAGGCCAAATGACTAGTATATGTATTGCTGTTTTGAATGTATGTGATGAACAAAAATGAAATTCATATCTAAAGTCATAATGAATTCATAGCTTCTTGTCATGTGTATATATTTTTAATCCCTGGATCTGAAAAGTATAACTTGATAAATTGGGAAAAGGTTCACAAAATGTTTTTGAAAAGGCCTTCATACTCTGGAAAGCTAGGAACAGTCTTGGAAGGACTAGGAATAAAAAGAAAGATTTTCTCTGTGCCTTAAGTGTCATTTGTGAAATGTAGGTGATGCATAATCATCATGGCATTTGCATTCTCTAATATAACTGCAGGAGCCCTGGTGGCACAGTGGTTAAGAGCTTAGCTGCTAATCAAAAGGTTGGCACTTCAAATCCACCAGCTGCTCCTTGGAGCACTACAGGGCAGTTGTACTGTGTCCTACAGAGTTGCGATGAGTCGGAATCGACTCAACGGCAACGGGCGATACAACTGCTGCACTTCCTGTCTCTCTAACTAGAACACGTGTCCCTCAAAGGCAAATGAAATCACTAATTTACTGTACCCCAACACACAGTACAATGTCTGGCACATGTAGATGCCCAAAAAATGTTCATGGAATGAATTCATGATACAAGGTTAAATGACACATCATGATCCTCAAGAATCCATAAGGGCTAGTAAGAAAAATAAAGTATGCAAAGACTAAATCCTATGGTTTTTCCACTTTGTTACCAACTCTTGCAAAATTCGTAAATTCTAGACGTTTTCCTTTTGGAATTACTTCTGAAAGTTTTATCATTTTTGCCACTGATAATCTTGCTAATCCAACACTAATAGCATCTATGAAACACATATGACTCTATTTTCCTTCCTGTTTCACATTACGTTTCTCAGTCTGCAGTTCCTCCAAGTTCTACTGTCACCAGAACCGATACAGCTGCGTTTCTCTTTGCTACATGGTATGTTCTAATTTGCTGGATCCTTTTTTCCTTTTAATGTTTCCAGAGTTTAGGACATAATAACAAAAGTTTAGCTGCAAAGGAGCTTAGAATAAGATTTATATCTTTAAAAATTGAGCTCTTGTTGAAGAGATGTTGAAAAATGCTAAACTTGGTCAGTTTCTGATTTAAAATATTTGGGAAGAGTTAACCTTCCAGTGGTAAACTTTTATTAAAAGCTGTCTGTCTTAGTTATCTAGTGCCACTATAACAGAAATACCACAAGTGCATGGCTTCAACAAACAAAAGTTTATACCAAATTCATGGTGCCAGCTCCAGGGGAAAGCTTTCTCTCTCTGTCGGTTCTGGAGGAAGGTACTTGTTATCATTCTTCCCTTGGTCTAGGAGCTTCTCCGCACAGGAACCTCAGGTCCACAGGATGCGTTCTGCTATCATGGTGGTATGAGGTCCCCGGTCTCTCAGCTCATTTCTCTCTTTTATATCTCAAAAGAGGTTGGCTTAAAACACAACCTAATCTTGTAGATTGAGTCCTGCCTCATTAACATAACTACCGATAATCCCACCTCATTAACATCATAGAGGTAGGATTTACAATACATAGGAAAATCACATCAGATGACAAAATGGTAGACAATCACACAATATTCAGAATCATGGCCTAGCTAAATTGACACATTTTTGAGGGACACAATTCAATCCATGACACTGTCAAATTCTATACATTGCAGCATTAGATCTTCCAGTCATTTATTTTATTTAATATCTTATTGTCCTGCAATTTTAAAACATTTTAAACCACATACTAGGTTGCCTTAAGTATGGACCCTCTTTGGAGAGGATGATGTATATATGATATAAAAACATAAGCAGCAAATTCTCAAATTACTGACAATCATGGAAGATGTAATCTAGTTCAACATGATACCAAGTTTTGTATTTTATTCAACTCAATTATTCAGGCTGGTGGAAGAAGGCCAAAATAATAAAAGAACAAATCAATGATAATTTGCACTTGGCTTTTGAATGTAATCCAGGCATATATATACACAGACTTGAATTCCTGTGTAGGCCAGTATTTTTCTACCATAATTCTCTTTTTCAAATATGTTGGGATGCACCCCTCTTACATTATATATTATTTCTACATCTAGTATCAAAGCTACTAAAAAGCTTCAACACTAGAAGGCATTTTAGAGTAGTTGGTTTTGTAAACTTCCAAGTTTCTTTTTTGAGGTTCAGATAATATATGTTTACTCAACGTTTTAAATCTATAATGGATTTAGTTAGCTTTCTTATCCTATGTGTTTAACAGAAGCAGAAAATGGTACTATCTTTTCCTTTGAGATGCTAGTGGACTTTCTTAAGTAATTTTTCTTTTCAAAGAGTGGTATAAACCTCTCGCTGTTGTTATTGTTAGGTGCTGTCAAGTTGGTTTCGACTCATACTGACCCTATGTACTAAAGAACAAAACACTGCCTGGCCCTGCGCCATCCTCACAGTCGTTATTATGCTTGAGCCCATTGTTGCAGCCACTGTGTCAATCCATCTTGTTGAGGGTTTTCCTCTTTTAAGCTGACCCTCTACTTTACCAAGCATGATGTCTTCTCCAGGGACTGGTTCCTCCTAATAACATGTCCAATGTATGTAAGACGTAGTCTCTCCATCCTTGCTTCCAATGGGCATTCTGGCTGTACTTTTTCCAAAAAAGATTTGTTTGTTATATTGGCAGTCCATGGTATATTCAATATTTTTCGCCAACATCCTAATTCAAAGGCGTCACTTCTTCAGTCTTCCTTATTCATGGTCCAGCTTTCACATGCACATGAGGCGACTGAAAACACCATGGCTTGTGTCAGGCGCACCTTAATCTGACATCTTTGCTTTTCAACATCTTAAAGAGGTCTTTTGCAGCAGATTTCCCCAAAGCAATGCATCTTTTGATTTCTTGTCTGCTGCTTCCGTGGGTGTTGACTGTGGATCCAAGTAAAATGAAATCCTTGACAACTTCAATATTTTCTCTGTTTATCAAGATGTTGCTTACTGGTCCAGTTGTGGGGATTTTTTAAAAAAATTTTTTTTATTGTAGTTTAAATGAAGTCTACATTTCAAGTTAGTCTCCAATACAAAAATTTATCCATACATTGTTATGTGACACTAATTGCTCTCCCCATACTGTGACAGCACACTCCTCCTTTCCACCCCTGATTCCCCATGTCCATTCAACCAGCTCCTAACCGTCTCTGCCTTCCCATCTCACCTCTGGACAGAATTGCCTGTTTAGTCTCTTGTATCTACTTGGGCTAAGAGGCACACTCCTTACAAGTATCACTTTATGTCCCTCAGTCCAGTCCAATCCCTGTCTGAAGAGTGCGTCTTGGAAATTGTTTTAGTTTTGGGCTGATAGAGAATCCAGGGGTCATGCTTTTTGGGGTTCCTCCAGTCTCAGTCAGACCATTAAGTCAGTCTTCTTACTACAATTTGAGTTCTGCACCCCACTTTTCTCCTGCTCCATCAGGGACTCTCTGTTGTGTTCCCTGTCAAGGCAGTCATTTCTGGTAGCCAGGCACCATCTAGTTCTTCTGGCCTCAGGTTGATGTAGTCTCTGGTTTATGTGGCCCTTTCTGTTTCTTGGGCTAATACTTTGCTTGTGTCTTTGGTGTTCTTCATTCTCCTTTATTCCAGGTGGTTGGGACCAGTTGATGCATCTTAGATGGCCGCTGGCAAGCTTTTAAGACCCCAGATGCCACTCACCAAAGTAGGATGAGGAACAGTTTCTTACTAAGCTTTGTCATGCCAATTGACCTAGATGTCCCCTGAAAGCATGGTCCCCAGACCCCTACCGTTACTACTCTGACTCAAAAAATGTTTGCTTGTATTCAGGAAACTTCTTAGCTTTGGTTTAGTCCAGTTGTGCTGACTTCCCCTGTAGTATGTGCTGTCCTTCCCTTCACCTAAGATAACTCTTATCTCCTATCTAGTTAGTAAATAACCCTTACCCTCCCTCCCTACCCTCATAACCATCAAAGAATGTTTTCTTCTCTGTTTAAACCTTTTCTTGAATTCTTATAATAGTGGTCTTGTACAATATTTGTCCTTCTGTGACCGACTAAATTCACTCAGCATAATGCCCTCCAGATTCCTCCATGTTATATGATGTTTCACAGCTTCATCCTTGTTCTTTATCATTGTGTAGTATTCCATTGTGTGGATATACCATGATTTGTTTACCCATTTGTCCACTGATGGGCATCTAGGTGGTTTCCATCTTTTTCCTATAATGAACAGTGCTACAATAAATATGGGTGTGCATATATCTGTTCTTTCTCTAGGATATATTCCAAGGAGCAAGATAGCTGGATTGTACGGTACTTCTATTTCTAGCTTTTTAAGAAAGCACCAAATCGATTTCCAAAGTGGTTGTACCATTTTACATTCCCATCAACAATGTATAAGTGTTCCAGTCTCTCCACAACCTCTCCAGCATTTATTATTTTGTGTTTTTTTTGATTAATGCTAGCCTTGCTGGGGTGAGATGATATCTCATTGTAGTTTTGATCTGCATTTCTCTAACAGCTACCGATTGTGAGCATTTCTTCATGTGTCTGTTAGCCGCCTGAATATCTTCTTTGGCGAAATGCCTGTTCATAACCTTTGCCCATTTTTAATTGGGTTATTTGTCTTTTTGTTGTTGAGGTTTTGCAGTATCTTGTAGATTTTAGAGATTAGATGCTGATCAGATTTGTCATAGCCAAAATTTTCTTCCCAGTCTGCAGGTTGTCTTTTTACTCTTTTTGTGAAGTCTTTTGATGAGCATAAGTGATTTTTAGGAGCTCCTAGTTATCTAGTCTCTTCTGGTGCTACTTCATTGTTACTTATGGTTTGTATTCTGTTTATGCCATGTATTAGGGCTCCTAGCATTGTCCCTATTTTTTCTCCCATGATCTTTATCGTTTTCGATTTTAAGTCTTTGATCCATTTTGAGTTAGTTTTTGTGCATGGTGTGAGGTATGGGTCTTGTTTCAGTTTTTTGCAGATGGATATCCAGTTACGCCAGCACCATTTGTTAAAGAGACTGTCTTTTCCCCAATTAACGGACTTTGGGCCTTTGTCAAATATCAGCAGCTCACAGGTGGATGAATTTATGTCTGGATTCTCAATTCTGTTCCATTGGTCTATGTATCTGTTGTTGTACCAATACCAGGCTGTTCTGACTATCGTGGTGGTATAATAGGTTCTAAAATCAGGTAGTGTGAGGCCTCCCACTTTGTTCTTCTTCTTGATTAATGCTACATTTATTCCGGGCCTCTTCCCTTTCCACATGAAGTTAGTGATTTGTTTCTCTATCTCATTAAAAAATGCTGGTGGAATTTGGATCAGGATTGCATTGTATCTGTAGATTGCTTTGGGTAGAATTGACATCTTCACAATGTTGAGTATACCTATCCATGAGCAAGGTATGTTTTTCCACTTATGCAGGTCTCTTTTGGTTTCTTGCAGTAGCATCTCATAGTTTTCATTGTATAGATCTTTTACATCTCTGGTTAGATTTATTGCTAAGTATTTTATCTTCTTGGGGGCTACTGTAAATGGTATTGGTTTGGTAATTTCCTCTTCATGATTCTCTTTGTTGATGTAAAGGAATCCAACTGATTTTTGTATGTTTATCTTGTGTCCTGAAACTTTGCTGAAATCTTCTATTAGTTCCAGTAGTTTTCTTGTGGATTCTTTGGAGTTTTCTGTATATAAGATCATACCATCTGCAAATAGAGATACTTTGACTTCTTCCCTACCAATCTGGATGCCCTTTATTTCTTTTTCTAGCCTAATTACTCGGACCCCCAGCCAATGTTGAATAAGAGTGGTGATAGAGGGCATCCTTGTCTGGTCCCATTCTCAAGGGGAATGCTTTCAAAGTCTCTCCATTCAGGATGATCTTGGCTGTTGGCTTTGTATAAATGCCCTGAGGAATTTCCCCTCTGTTCCTATTTTGTTAAGAGTTTTTATCATGAGTGGGTGTTGGACTTTGTCAAATGCCTTTTCTGCATCGACTGATAAGATCATGTGGTTCTTGTCTTTTATTTATGTGATGGATTACATTGATTGTTTTTCTAATGTTGAACCATCCCTACATACCTGGTATAAATCCCACTTGATCATGGTGAATTATTTTTTTTGATATGTTGCTGAATTCTATTGGCTAGAATTTTGTTGAGGAATTTTGCATCAATGTTCATGAGGGATATTGGTCTGTAATTTTCTTTTTTCATAGTATCTTTACCTGGCTTTGGTATCAGGGTTATGCTGGCTTCATAGAATGAGTTTGGGAGTATTCCATCCTTTTCTATGCTCTGAAATTCCTTTAGTGGTGTTAACTCTTCTCTGAAAGTTTGGTAGAATTCTCCAGTGAATCCATCTGGGCCAGGGCTTTCTTTTTGTTGGGATATTTTTAGTTACCTTTTCAATCTCTTCTTTTGTTATGGGTTTATTTAGTTGTTCTACCTCTGTTTGTGCTAGTTTAGGTAGGTAGTGAGTACCTAGAAATTTGTCCATTTCTTCTAGGTTTTCAAATTTGTTAGAGTACAATTTTTCATAGTATTCTGTTATGATTCTTTTAATTTCAGTTGGGTCTGATCACCCGTCTCATTTCTTGTATGGGTTATCTGCATCCTCTCCTGTTTTCTTTTGTCAGTTTGGTAAATGGTGTATCAATTTTGTCGATCTTTTCAAAGAACCAGCTTTTGGTCTTGTTAAATCTTTCAATTGTTTTTCTATTCTCTATTTCATTTAATTGTGCTCTAATTCTTATTATTTCCTTTCTTCTGGTGCCTGAGGGCTTCTTTTGCTGCTTTCTTTCTACTTGTTCCAGTTGTAGGGTTAATGTTTTGTTTATGACCCTTTCTTCTTTTTGGATGTGTGCATTTATTGCTATAAGCTGACCTCTGAGCACTGCTTTTGCTGTGTCCCAAAGGTTCTGGTAGCATGTGTTTTCATTCTCATTTAATTCTATGAATTTCTTTATTCCATCCTTAATTTCTTCTATAACCCAGTAGTTTTTGAGCAAGGTGTTGTTCAGTTTCCATATATTTGTTTTTCCTTGCTTTTTGTGTTGCTGATTTCTACTTTTATGGCTTTATGTTCAGAAAAGATGCTTTGCAATATTTCGATGTTTTGGGTCTTGTTAAGGCTTGCTTTATGGCCTAGAATGTGGTCTATTCTGGAGAATGTTCCATGTGCATTGTACAAGAAAGTGTACTTGGCTGCTGCTGGGTGGAATGTTCGGTATATGTCTATTAGATCAAATTGGTTGATTGTAGCATTTAGCTCTTCCGTGTCTTTGTTGAGCTTCTTCCTGGATGTTCTGTCCTTCACCGAAAGCGGCGTGTTGAAGTCTCCTACTACTATTGTGGAGCTGTCTATCTCTCTTTTCAGTGCTGCTAGAGTTTGATTTATGAATTTTGGAGGCTTGTCGTTGGGTGCATAAACACTTATAGTGATGTCCTCCTGGTGTATTGACCCTTTAATCATTATGTAGTGTCCTTCCTTATCCTTTGTGGTGGATTTTACTTTAAAGTCTATTTTGTCAGAGATTAATATTGCCACTCCAGCTCTTTTTTGAGTGTTGTTTGCTTGATATATTTTTTCCCATCCTTTGAGTTTTAGCTTGTTTGTGTCTTTAAGTCTCAGGTGTGTCTCTTGTAGGCAGCATATAGAAGGATTTTGTTTTTTTATACAATCTGCCACTCTCTCTTTATTGGTGCATTTAGTCCGTTACATTCAGCATAATTATTGATAGGTATGAGTTTAGTGCTGTCATTTTGATGTCTTTTTTTATGCGTTGTTCACAGTTTCTTTGCTCCCCTTAATCTTCTGTGCTGAGTCGTTTTTCTTTATGTATTTTCTTTTCATCTTTTTCATTGTTGTTGATTTTGTGTTTGCTGAGTCTTTATACTTTTCTAGTTTTTTATTTTGATTTGTAGGATTGTTAAGTTTCCTTTGTGGTTACTTTAATATTGACCTCTATTTTTCTAAGTTTATACCATTCTTTTATTTCTTTATATCGCCTTCACTTTCTCTCCATATGAAAAATCTATGTCTACATTTTTTAAGTCCCTCTTTTTTGTTTTAATGTTGTCATTTTTTTACATATTGATATCTCTGTTTTCCTATTTTCAATATTTTAGCTTTGATGTATTTTTGTGACTTCCCTATCTGAGTCGATATCTGGTTGCTGTGTCCTGTGTTCTAGTTTTGTGTTGTTATCTGATGTTATTGATTTTCTAACCAGAGGACTCCCTTTAGTATTTCTTGTAATTTTGGTTTGGTTTTTGCAAATTCCCTAAACTTGTGTTTATCTGGAAATGCCCTAATTTCACCATCATATTTGAGAGAAAGTTTTGCTGGATATATAATTCTTGACCAGCAGTTGTTTTCCTTCAAGGCTTTATTTATGTCGTCCAATTGCCTTCTTTCCTGCATGGTTTCTGCTGAGTAGTCCGAGATTATTCTAATTGACTGTCCTTTGTAGATGACTTTTCTTTTAAACCTAGCCACTCTTAAAATTCTCTCTTCATCTTTGGTTTTGGCAAGTTTGATTATAATATGTCTTGGTGACTTTCTTTTGGCATCTACCTTATGTGGGGTTCGATGAGCATCTTGGATAGGTATCTTCTCATTTTTCATGATATCAGGGAAGTTTTCCGTCAACACATCTTCAACAATTCCCTCTGTATTTTCTGTTATCCCCCCCCCCCCATTCTGGTACTCCAATCACTCGTAGGTTATTTCTCTTGATAGAGACCTACATAACTCTTAGAGTTTCTTCATTATTTTTAATTCTTTTATCTGATTTTTTCTCAGATAAGTTGGTGTCAAGTGTTTTATCTTCAACCTCACTAATTCTGACTTCTACTGCCTCAATTCTGCTCTTATGACTTTCTATTGAGTTGTCTAATTCTGAAATTTCATTGTTAATCTCTGGATTTCTGATTGCTGTCTCTCTATGGATTCTTGCAGCCTATTAAATTTGTCATTATGCTCTTGAATAACTTTTTTAAGTTGCACTACTGCTTTGTCTGTATGTTCTTTGGATTGCTCTGTGTTTTTTATAATTTACTTTCTAATTTCTCAAAGAGTTCTGTATATCAATCTTTTGTGTTCTGCCTCTGGTAATTCGAAGAAATTCTCTTCCTCCAGAAAATTTAATCATTCTTTATTTTGGGAGCTTGCTGAAACCATCATGGACTGCCTCTTTATGTGATATGATATTGACTGTTGTCTCCAAGCCATCAATAAGTTATTATAGTTTTATTTTATATTTGTTAATGTGTCCTAGCTTCTTGTTTTGTTTTGTTTAGATATGCCCAAATAGGCTGCTCGTGTGTGCGAGTTTGATTATTGGCACGTTTGAAGTACTAATGTCCCATCACCAGGTAGTTAGGTCTGTAGCTAAGTATATGTGCCCAGGTATCTGTTAAATTTCCCTGTATGGATTCAGCTCAGGTGTCCAGGCAGTCAGTCACCAAGTGTGTGGTCCAGGTTCTCACCTACAGTCTTAGAGAGGCATGGGTGATTGGTGTGGGCACAGGTATCTGGCTGCAGTAGGGGGTCACGTGCTGAGCAAGGCAGGCGGCTGACGGCTGCTCCTGAGTGTCTGAAAGGAAAGCGTGTCCGTGTTCCCTAGAGCAAATAGGTAGGTGAGTTTTGCAGCCTGACTATGAGCACCCTCCTCTGTTGGCTGTAAGGACTGGGGGAACCACTTATTCTTGGACCCCTCTAGCAGGTGGCTAGGTGGCATAGGTGGAGCCACCAGTCCTCAAGCCCATGATGCAGACAGGTTAGGCGCCTGCTTAAAGGGCAGAGCAATGTCAAGCATCACAAATCTGCCACTTCACAGCTCTAACAGTTGAAGTTAGACTTCAGGTGTTTACCCTGTTGTACTGTGGTAGTGAGGGCTTACACTGTTGAGATCGGTTCACACAAGTCTATGCAGGGGTGGAAGGCACTCAAAGTCTGCAGACCCCTTAAGCCTATGCCTAGACAAAGGAGCTGTGTCTACCCTGAGTTCCTGGCTTACGGGAGCCGGTAGCTTATTTTTTCCCTGTTTGTTAATCTTTTCCCTCTACAAGGCCAGGAGAATGGGTCAAGTCACCTTATGGGATCTACTTCAGGCCCATGGGACTCAGAGATCACTGAAGCCAGCCGGACCAGTATAGAGTGGGGAGGGAGGAGGTAAATGGGAGAGAGCTATTTCCCCAATTTTTTTTTTTTTTTTAAGATCCCAAAAAAATGCCACACGCATATACTTATCTTTAGCCAGCTGGGTGGTGCTTTTTACTGGTTTGGAGTGTCCAAGCAGAATCTCTGCTGCTGGATCTCTCTCAGTGTGGATACTGCCTCCTGAGTGAGCGAAGCTATATGCACGCCTCTCTGCACAACCTGAGCCAATCTGGGCTGAAGGGCTGCGGCTCCCGCCAGGTCAGGTCAGGCAACTCCTTGCTGCTTCCGAACTGTTTCTCTCTCTCTCCCTGCCACTCAGTCCGATTCCTCAACTTTGCCTCGTTCAGGGCTCCTAGATGTTCATATACAATCTAATCACTTGTTTTTTTCAGGCCTTTGTTGTAAGAGGGACATAGGAAGCCATCTGATTACTCCGCCATCTTGGCCCCACCTCCCCAGATTTTTGTTTTCTTTATGTCGAGGTGTAATCCATACTGAAGCCTGTGGTCTTTGATCTTCATCAGTAAGTGCTTTAAGTCTGCTTCACTTTCAGCAAGCATGGTTGTGTTATCTGCATCTCGCAGGTTGTTAATGCATCTTCCTCCAATCTTGATGCCCTGTTCTTCTTCATAAAATCCAGCTTCTCAGATTATTTGCTCAGCATACAGATTCAACAGGTCTGGTGACAGGATACATCCCTGATGCACACCTTTCCTGACTTTAAACCACGCTGTATCCCATTTTTCTGTTCGAATGACTGCCTCTTGATCTGTGTACAGGTTCCTCATAAGTACAATTAAGTGTTCTGATTTCCCATCTTTCTCAATGTTATCCATAATTTGTTATGATCCACACAGTTGAATGTCTTTGTATAGTCAATAAAACACAGGTAAACATCTTTCTGGTATTCGCTGCTTTCAGCCAGGATCCATAGACTTCTTTTTTTCAAAGGTAGCCTTTCTAATTATGTCCTTGTGCCTTTCTTATCATTTAAATCATCCAGCTGAAATTGAGAAGAAAAAAAATTGTCCAATGTAACTAAGGAAATCTACCACTGAGCTTCATAAGGGACTATTGAGTAAACAAGTATAGAATTTCATGACAAGTCGTTCGGATTTATTTTTAATTGTATATATAAAAATATCTAATATTAATTAAAAGCCACTTTTCCTGAGCTGCTAATGATCATTACAAGTAAATCTTGCTGATCTAATTTCTCATGCCAAACAAATATTTTTAATAACACCATATTGAAGTTAACCCCTGCCACAGTTCCCTTCCTGATTTAGATGAAATCCCTTGGTTTATAAGAAAAGTCGGGGGAGGGAGAGGCTGTATGGATACTTGGGGAGAAGGGAGATGTTTTGCTGAGGTATCCTGCTACTTGTCTTTCACCACTTTGAAAACTCAGAATTTATGAAGAAACATAAAGAGAATCTTAGTTACAACCATTAGCTATTACTCAGTAAAGGAGACTACCCCTGAATTAACACTGAAAAATTAACATTTATAAAAATTGCTTTTATGGAAAATTCCATTCAGAAAAGTAGAGAAAACAGTAAAATAAACCTCCATAATCAAGCAGCGTCAACAATTACAATTTTGTCATCTAGACTTATTGATGTGTGGAGTATTTTAATGCAGATTCAAAGCACCAAAAATTAATTTATGGTAAAAAAAATCAGTAAATGGTTCCCTCTGGGGGCAGAGCAGAACCAGAGAATGGACAGGAAAGGAGCCTGAGGAAATTTTCTGGGATGATGTCAATGGTCAATATCTTGCTAAGAGTATGGATTACATGGGTGCATGTATTTGTAAAAACACATGGAGAATTGTACACTTAAGTTTGTGCATTTCACTGTATGTAAAGTTTACCTTAAAATGTAAAAAGAACCAAACCAGTTCCTTTTGTGTGTTCTAGACTAGCAAATTAGTAAACACATTGAGGATAATGGGAGTCAGATTTCTCACTGATGGAGAAAGGAGTTACAAATGTGGAAAGGGAGAAGTCTAGTATGAACTCAGAGATACACACACACACACACACACACACACACACACACACATATACACTGTATGAGTCCCTGGGTGGCACAAATGGTTAAGTGCTCAACTACGAGTCAAAAGGTTGGTGGTTCAAACCCACCCAGAGGCACCTTGGAAGAAAAGCCTGGTGATCTGCCTCTGAAAAGTCACAGCCTTGAAAACCCTATGGAGTAGTTCTACTCTGTACACGAGGTCACTATGAGTCAGAATCAACCCAACAACAATTAACAACAACAAATATACTGACATGTTGTTGCTGTGTGCCATGGAGCTGATTTTGACTCATAGTGACCCGATAAGACAGAGTAGAACTAGAACTGCCTATAGGATTTCTTAGGCTGTAATCTTTACAGGAGCAGATCACCAGGTCTCATAAATATATATATACATATAAAGGTAGCATACTAATCACACTGCCCTTCACCTTTTTGTTCTCACTTAAGAATATATCCTAGAGATCATGCCATAGCAGTATCTGTTCCAACTCCTTTGCACGACTACAGAGAGTCTACTGCGTAGAAGTATCAAAGTTTATTTAACTAGTTCTCTACTGATGGATATTTGAGTTGTTTGCAGTTTTACGCTATTACAAATAATGTTGCATGGAGTAATCTTGTGTAATGGTATTTAGTATTTTTGCCAGTGTATCCTTGGGGGGGCAGTCAAGTGCTCGACTACTAGCCAAATGGTTGGCAGTTTGAAGTCACCCTGAGGTGCCTCAGAAGACAGGCCTGGTGATCAGCAGTTCTACTCTGCACACATATGGTCACACAGCAACTAACACAATAATCTTTGGGATACTGAATCAGGGTTAGGAGTTTCCCCACTTCTGAGTTATGAGACAATTTACCTAGTTTTTCTGTTACTACTTGTATGGTTTCTTTTTTACATTTAGATCTTTGATCCCTTTGGGATGCATCTTAGTGTATGGTGAGCAACAGATCCAGTTTTATCCTTTTGCATATAGGTGTGCAGTTGTCCCAACACCATTTTAAAAATGTCTTCCCTCTTTTGATTTGAGATGCTGCCTTTGTCATTTCTATATTTCCATGTGCACTTAAGTCTATTTCTGGGTTTTCTAACCTGTTGCATTTCAATGTCTATTCACATGTCAGTACTTCATTATTTATAAATATATTTAATTATCTGGTAGGACTAACCCTCCCTCATTGCTTTCTTTACAGAGATTTCCTAGCTACAACTGCTCATTTATTCTTCCAAATGAACTTTAGAATTAACTTGTCTAACCACCAGGACTCCTTAGGAAAAAAACTAATATTTTCACTACATTAAAATTTGCTTAGGGAGAACTGACATCTTTACGATGTAGAATCTTGCTATCCAAGAACATGGTACGTCTTTCCACTTGTTCAGTTGTACTTTGGTGTCTTTCAGGAGTGTGTTTTAGCTCTTCTGCAAAGGTTCTCACATAAGTTTTGCCAATTTCTTGCTAAGTTTTTTCCTAGGTAGTTTTTGTTTTGGTTTGTTTTTGCTATTATAAATAGGGTCTGCTCTTCCATTATTTCTTGATTGTTATGATTTGCATATGTGAAGAATATTGATTCCTATATTAATCTTATGTCCTCTGCTTTACTAAGTTTTCTGTTGTAATTTTTCACTGATTCTTTTGTACTTTGCAGATTATATAATCATATCATCTATATAGTGATAGCTTTACTCTTCCTTTCAAATGTTCCTCATGCTTTTCTGTTTGTCTTGGTTTTTTGCTTAATTCCACTGGATAATCACCTACAGTACAATGTTAAATAGTAGTGATATACTGCATCCTTGTCTTGTTCCTGACTAGAACGGAAAAACCTCTAGTAGTTTCCCAATAAATAAAATACTGGCTTTGGAAATATAGAAACACACATCTATACAAACACACATATACATACATATATATGTATACCTGTATATCTTATGTGAAGGAATTATCCATTAATTCTCCTTTAACTGATTATTTTTTATATCAATACTTAAGTTTTTGTCAAATGGCTTTTCAAAATCTATAAAAATCATATAATTTTTCTCCTTAATTCTATTAATATGATAAATTACAGCAATGAACTTACTAATTAAACTACCCTTGCATTCCTGGAATTAAAGCTCTCTTGGTCACTGTTAATAGTCAAGCTAGGCTAAGCTGGGGTAACAAATACCCCCTGTCTCAGGGGCTTATAATGGTTTATGCCATATTCCCCATTGTGGGTCAGCTATAGTTCTGCTTCATATCACCTTCATTCCAAGACCCAGGCCCTTGGAGTAACTGCCATCTGGAATATTACTGATCTCACAGAAGAGGGAAAAGAGGGCATGATAAATGAAGGGCTGGCAATTAAAACTTTTTTATTCTTATTTTTTATTGTACTTCAAGTGAAGGCTTACAAAACAAATAGTTTCTCATGTTGTTTTATGACATTGGTTAACAACCCCACAACATATCAACCCTCTAACTTCTCAACCTTTTTTTTTTTTTTTTTTTTTTTTGGTGAAAATACACATAGCCAAAGATACACCATTTCAAAAATTTCTACATGCACAGTTCAGTGACATTGACCACGCTCTTCGAATTGTGCTGTTATTCTCACTTAAGATGAAGGCTTACAGAACAAAATAGTTTCTCATTTAACAGTTACTACAAATGTTGCCCTATGACAATGGTTAACAATCTCACAACACATCAACAATATCCTTACTCAACCTTGGGTTCCCTATCACCAGCTTCCTTGTCCCCTTCTGCTTTCTGGCCCTTGTCACTGGACTCCTGTACCTCGTTAGTCTCATTTGGTTTTACGGGGCTGTCCACTCCCAGGCTGAACAGTGAACCTCGGAGGTAACTTCACCATTGAGCTAAAAGTGTGTCTGGGGGCCATACTCTCGGGGTTTCTCCAGCCTCCTTTAGGCCAGTAAATCTGGTCTTTTTTTGTGTGTGAGTTAGAATTATGCTCTACATCCTTCTCCAGCTCTGTCCAGAACCTTCTGTTGTGATCCTTGTCAGAGCAGTCAGTGGTGGTAGCCGGGCAACATCTAGCTGTACTGGACTCAGTCCGGTGGAGGCCTTGGTAGCTGTGGACAATTAGTCCTTCGGACTAATCTTTTCCTTGTATCCTGTTCTCTTCATTCTCCCTTCCTCCCGAAGGGATGAGACCAGTGGAGTATCTTAGATGGCCGCTCACAGGCTTTTAAGACCCCAGACACTACTCACCAAGGTAGAATGTAGAGCATTGTCTTTATAAGCTGTGTCATGCCAATTGAGTTAGATGTTCCCTGAGACCATGGTCCCCAGAGCCCTCCACCCAGCAATTCAGTCCCTCAGGGAGTCTGGATATGTCTATGGGCCTTCCATGACCTTTCCTTGTACAAGTTGTGCTAGTTTCTCCTGTATGGCAATTAAAACTTTTACTCAAATATCCTGCATCCTACTTTGGTGAGTGGCGTCTAGGGTCTTAAAAGCTAGCGAGCGGCCATCTAAGATGCATCAATTGGTCCCAACCCACCTGGAGTAAAGGAGAATGAAAAACACCAAAGATACAGGAAATTATTAGCCGAAGAGACAGAAAGGGTCAACCTAAACCAGAGACTGCATCAGCCTGAGACCAGAAGAACTAGATAGTGCCTGGCTACCACCAATGACCACCCTGACAGGGAACACAACAGAGAGTCCCTGATGGAGCAGGAGAAAAGTGGGGTGCAGAACTCAAATTCTAGTAAAAAGACCAGAAGGTATGGCCCCCGGGCTGTCAACCCAGAACTAAAACCATCCCTGAGGCCAACTCTTCAGACAAAGATTAGACTGGACTATGGGATGTAAAATGATCTCACGAAGAGTGTGCTTCTTAGCTCAAGTAGATACATGAGACTAAATGGGCAGCTTCTGTCTGGAGGTGAGATGAGAAGGCAGACAGGGTCAGGAGCTGGTTGAATGGACACGGGAAATCTGGGGTGGAAAGGAGGAGTGTGCTGTCACAGTATAGGGAGAGCAACTAGGGTACATAAAAATGTGTGTATAAATTTTTGTATGAGAGACTAACTTGAATTGTAAACTTTCACTTAAAGTACAATAAAATTAAAAATTAAAAAAAAAAAACTTTTACTCAGACATCTTGCATATCACTTCCACTCACTATTCACTGGCCAAAACAAACCCCATGGCCTAAGTTCAACAAGGCAGGGATGTATAATGCTCCCATAGGGAAAAGCACCACAAAGGAAGGGTACCAAAATGTTTGGTGAAAAACAATACAATCTACCAGTGGATGCTGGTGAGAGCTGAAACTTGATAGGACTGTCTTGTTTTTCTGGGTCTCTCAGTTTTCCACATTTGACAGGATACAGTCTTAATACTTTTCTATTGCTCGTTTTAGTGGAAAATATTTGACTTTTCCCTCTCTGACAGGTTTCCGCTTTATACAGTCTGTCTTTTGCAGATTTTACTGTATTTAGAAATTTTGTTCCAACATTCATGAGAGAGTGTGTAGTTTCTTTTGTGTATGCTCTATCAGACTTTTCTATCAATATTATACTCACTTCGAAAAAATAATTTGGAAGTAAGAAATTATTTTCTTATTAAGTAAGACTGCTAGGTGATTGACACTAAAATAGTACTAAAGTTAAAAGTATTATCATTATGTAGCGGGAAAAAAAGCTTATTTTTGCCTTGAGGGTTTATTATATAATAATGAAAAGCATTTAATATTATACTGCATGGGATCTGCCTGATACATAAAGCATATTTCCTTTTAAAAAGCAAAAAAAAAAAAAAAAAATTTTTTTTTGATGGAAATTTCCTCTGAGGAAAAAAAAAATTGGAAGGCAATTTAGGAGTGAAAAGTAACCTCTCCTGAAAAGTCAAATTTCACTTACCTCCACCTAACTTGTATCTGAGAGAAGTGTTTTTAATATTTACCATCTCCCACTTTTCTACTCTGGATTGCAAAATGCTACATTTTTTTCTGCGCACATTCCTGACAGTACTTTCAATTAAACAACTCTGCTGAACTCCGCCAAAGACAAGCCTGGACTATGAACAGGGTTACTAAGGAGGGAAGAATTTTTTGTGGGTGGAGACTGGGGATTTCCTGTCAGCCTCCTGCCTCCTTGACCCCCATGGTCATCACGCTCCCTGGGTAGACAGCATCTCCTGAACAAGCTTCCCAATGTGCAGTATCAACATTGCCTCACCTGTCAGGCAGGTAACTGGTAAATATTTATTCATATTTTTTTTATGGACAAATCAAAAACACTAAATACTCAAGTGCCCTTAGGCCGTTTCCACAGCTGCTTGCCTTCAGAAAACATCAGAGCTGCTGCCTACTGAGCATTTCCCTGACCTTCCCAATGCATCAAGTTCTGGCTGTTTCGTGTATGTGTCATTTATTTCCGCTTCAGCTTTGCTATATACAGCTTTACCAAAGACGGGAGTAACACGACCTTGTCTTAACAGGTCCCTGGAGTGGGGGCAGGGGTGATCAGAAGGAAGAGAGGTAGGAAGAGGCAGAAAAATTGAACAAACAACAGTATAATTTGTGATTTATGTAAGTCCAAAGGCCCTGTCAGTACGTATTCAGCACAGTCTTTGAAGCCTTCATTAGCAGTAGATGTATACACTCACGCCAAAATCTCTGAAGGCTACCAGCTGTATGCAAAATGAGTACAAAGTCTTAATGCTGTCCCTCTGCTATGGCCAATCTACCTTTCTGGGCCATTCTTTTACTAGATCTTCACCTAACCTATACACTGGCCAAACTATCTTATTTCTGGGGCATAGTTCATGGGCCCCCACTCCGGGGTATTTGTTCAGGTTGTTCTTCCCTCTTGTAAGGCATTCTCCATCTTGTCTGCTTGTTACAGTCTTAGACTCCAAGGCCCATTGGAACAGCACTCCCTCCATGTAGCCTCATTTGGATTCCTCCTCACCTGGTATCTCTCTCCCCTGCATCCTTTTAGCACCATTGCTTAAAACTCTTTTTGGCACAGTATTCCAATCCTCTGTAATACCCCATCCCACTCACCCACCTTACTAGCTGGTAAGCAACTTTAAGGTGGGGCTCTGTACAGTAATGGCACATGGGAGTCATGCCACCACTTGTGGCTGGGATTTCTGGTCTCTATCCTGCCATCTTTACAATTCTACAATTCTCACAATTCTAGTGCAGCCCTTTCTCCAATCTCTTGGCTCTCCTGTGTCTATTATGGGATGTGCAAGGGGCACTTGCTCAAACTCTGCCCATGGCAGAAAGTCCCCTTTTCCTCTGATGATTACACGCACCCTCCAAGACGTCTTCAACGTAGTTAGTGGGAAGCAATGAATGGCTGAGTCATGGTGATGACTGAGTACACAGGGACGTAGTGGGCTGCAAATACACATCATTGCTATGCTGAAACAAAAGGAGAGAAAATGGCTACTGCAATGATCAGGCTCCACCTGTTCAGAATCAGCCATGAGGGCATTAAATACAAAATATAGAAGTAAACCTAACTAAGAAAATTACCCAAGATGGTAGCTTTCTGAGAGAAACCAAGGAGCTTTTCACTACGTAATACTATTTCCTGTCAACTGGGTTTGAAAAGCTTCTTCATTAACTCAAACCCTACGTGAACAAAAACTGTCACTTGCTTTTATTTCAAAACAGGTGGCCCATCTAGGCCCTGGTTTTCTAGAATTTGGCCATAGCAAGAAAAAAACTAGCCAACACTGAAAGGAGGTCAAAGCTGTCACAGACAGTCTGACGTGAAGCACACATAAATCGATAGACACACAACAGAAGAGTATGTGCTTGTGAGAGATAAAGCAGCACAAAACCATGTGCATGGGGTTCTCCCGTTTGTTTGAAAAGATTGTTTATAGTTATTAATAAACACACTAGCAAAGTGCCTTCAGAGAAAGAGACTTACTTTTCACTGTGTAATCTCTTCAAAGGACAAAAATAAATATATTTTTAAAGAAACAAACTCCAGAACAGAAATAACTTCCAGTGATTAAAGGCCTTGTACTCCACTAGCATGCTGAAGCTTATGTTTTCTGGGAGGCTTCTCTCTAATGAATATTAAGAATGTAGGAAAAGAGCTATGAATGCCCTTTATTGTAGGCAATTAGGAGTCCACTGAGCCTAATAACACTGAGAGAGAGCTAAATTGGCCTTTTAAAAGCAAAGATACCAGATTTCTGTTTTGCAGGCTCCAGTGCTCAGAGAGAAGCTCTTCTGCTTTATAAACCAGTTCCCTTACAAGAGTAATAAAACCCAAGGGCATGGTTCCCTAATAGGTGGCTAAGCTGTCTGGAAAGCAGAGAGATAAGAACCCAGTAGCTATAAACTAACTTTCATAAGATTCATGTACACATACACATTTTTTAGCTTTCAAAAGGTTTGAAATAAAAGCTACTCTTTGGCAAATTGTCACTCAGGCAGACCGTTGGCAACTGAAACAGAGGTTAAGAAAACAAAAATACAGAAGCAAAGAAAATATTCCAAAGTGACTGAGAATACCCACAAGCTACTTAACAATGTGAATTTGGAGTAAAGTGACTGAAACAAAAATACCTGGTCTTTCTTAGCATTCTAATGTCCACAATTAAACCTCTTCAGTGCAGTAAGCCTAAGTCTTTTCATTCTTCAGGCTGAAAATTAGGGGATGGGGTGGGGAGAGCAAAAGAAAATAAAGAGAAGACAACCAGTAAAAACCAACAAACATTTTATTATTAAATGTCCTCACTTCTACTGTGTGCTTTGCTTTTATATAGAGTGCTTTTAAATAAATTATCTTATAAACTTATAGCAAAGATTTCTTTCTGATTAAATAAAAAACCACAACAGTGTTCCTTGTGGTCAAGTGATCATTACAGCAGCTTAGCACATGTGGGCTCATCCAATCATCCCACTGGTGGCCGGAAAGAGGCCTGTGGCAGGGTTTGCTCCCAGAGAGGGCTGTCGCCGGTCACCGCTGCAGGGTGCACACTGGTCAGGACGGAAGGCCAGGCTTGGACAGAGCTGGGACTTTCTGATCACCTTTACTCTCTTTGCGTCTTCACTGTTCTCCTCGCTGGACTTGAACATGGGAATCTGCTGACCTCCTCTGAGCTCTGAGAAGATCTCCTGAAGGTTCCACCTGATATAAAGCGAAAGTACAGTCTCTCCATTCAAGGAAACACAGGGCAAAAGATATGGTCAAAAGACGGGGAAGAAAGCAGTTGTTTGGAAGAACGTCTTGAGAGTTTTGAAACATTATGTTCTCATAGTGCTATGTTAATGTACTGTTTTAATATCATTTTATGAACTCTCCTTATTTAACCAGTATCAATGGCAAGGCACATTGAAGGAAGAATGACTAATGGGCAAATGGAAAGGGGCTCCGGAAGGAGAAGGAGCCACTCATTTCCCACTTCCTAATCCACACCAACCTTCAATTCCTGGCCTGGAATGCAGCCAGCTCCTACACTAATCCCCAGCTGGGGCTCAGTGAGCTCAGGGTGAGCTGGGTGGGGGCTGCTGAAGGGCCACCCGATCCTTTTGTCCTCGGGAATTAAAACACATCCTGGCTGGAGAGCAAACATCTTTTGAGAGAGGTTTCCCATGGGGAAAGTAAGTGGACGTAGCTATTGGCAACCAGACAAGAAAAGCCAATTAATAGGGTGGAGAGCTTATGTAAAGAATGTGATGAATAATTCTGAAACAGGAACCCAGGCCTTTATTCACTTGTAACAATTGAGGCAGTAGAGTCAGAAGCTGTAACCCAGCATCAAATCGTCATAGACTGAGACTGCTATAACTGGTAAGTTTGTCAAACTCAGCAGCACAGGAGAGGACAATCCAGTTGACTGCACTGGGTAAAACACTGGGGTTGAGCTAAGAGCCAGAGCACTGGCTTGCTGCCCAGGCCATGAAGCTTTCAGCTTCAAGCTTTGAAAAGCTAATTCTTATTACACAATCATTTAATTACAAATTAAAATGGCATCAGTACTGTTTCCATCCAAAGGTTCTCCTTGGTTTCTCCACCCACTTCCCCGTGCATACCTCTTAAAGGGGGCATCCCTGGACGAGCTGACGCAGAGGTGGCCCTTGGCCTTGGACCCAGAGACAGGAATCTTCAACTAGGGGTATAAATGAGCAAAGGGGAGAGATGTACTTGGATATGTTGTTGTCATCTCAAGAGATGACAAAATGAGGTCTTCTAGAACAGGCCTATGAAATCCAGTGATTATCCACAGAATCTGAGTGTTTTCCAGTAGTCCAGCTAGAGAATTCACCTGAGTTCCCACCTGGCTCCTCAATATCCTGGCCTTCTCTGGATTATCTGGTGTGGTCAATGACCAGTCTCCAATTTGGCAAAGATACTTTATGAGCCAAACCTAATGCCCTGAGTACTTACAACTACTATTCAAAAACCCATTGTTCAGGGGATTTGGGCAGACATGGCTGTGGCAGCATGCTTGTCTGCTTTCCCATTCTTGCCTATTCTGTAATATTCTTGGGACTCGGGCAGACATGGCTGTGGCAGCATGCTTGTCCGTTTTCCCATTCTAGCCTATTCTGTAATATTCTTTGGACTCGGGCAGACATGCCTCTAGCAGCATGGTTGTCTGCTTCCCACTTTTGTCCTTTTGAATATATGCCAAATAAAACTTTCTTTTTACTTTACTAAACTTTGTGATGTTTTTCTCCTACAACAGTTAATGGCACTGTGAGCAGGATCTGAAGCTACGAATCCAGTCAACTTCGAAGAGACCTGGACCACGGAGCAGAAGCCAGCAAAGAAAGGTCCTATCTTCTGGACCCACGTGTTCCCACTCCATGTCTTTGACATTGACGGGGTGAGTGCTCTCAGAAAACGAACCTTTGCTTATTTTTTTGTTGTTCTCTTTCTCATGTTTTCTTAAGTTTTGTTTGGCATATTTGTTTGTAAAACCGGTTAATTGATTAAGGAAAATCTTTCTTAGATTTTCGCTTGATCGTTTGGTTAAGAGAGACATTTAGTAACTCTTTAAGTCAACTGCAGTTTAGGCCTGGATTCGGGCATTTGACAAGGTAATTTTATTTTCAAAGAGCTGTGAGTCACAATCGCTGCAAAATTCAGACCTTTTTGAGGCTCAGAAAAAACCTGGAAAATAGTGCTCTGTTTTGCCAAATTCGCAGGGAGAGGTGGCAGCTCTTGCCTGCTTTGCCAAATTCTCAGGGGGAGGTGGCAGCTCCTGACTTGTGTTTTGACATTTAAGGGAGAAGTGGTAGTTCTGTACCTGTTTTTTCCGTTGAATTGAGTCCATCTTACCAAAAATTGCTGTATATACTTTTAGAAACTAGGATCCCCATATCCTTGTTTTGGGTGGTATTATCTGGTGAGTTGATGTGGTCTTTCTGTCTCCTTTTGTTCTAAGAGCTTGCTTCTGGTCTAGAGCATTGTGTCTACGTTTGTATTGTATTAGATTGGTGGCTATGGCTAAGAATTGCTGTTTTTTGTAAGGCTAGTCATAGAACCTCAGTTCCTTCTTCGTCCAGAAAAAACTGCATCTTGTGTCTGTCTTGTGATTTAGATTTTTAATAGCTACTTGGAAAAACTTTGATATAAATTGGTCTATTTGAAAAGTACTCTAAGATCTTTATGTTTGATACTATGTCAGTCTTAAAAGTGGAACCTTTTTAATTAACTTAAGCTAGATATTATATGAAATGTGTTTTATTTAAGGAAAAAAGATAGTCTTGTCTTAAAGTAAAAGTAGCAGTTCCAGAACAGTAAAAAAGAAATTACCTATCTTTTGTCTTTCAAAATGCCTCCATCAATTTAAACATATGTAAATGTCTTCCATGAGTCAAGAGAGTGAGGGGGGGGGCACGATCAGGCCTCCCCACCTCCCAGTCTCCAAGGTCCTGTAGCTCCAGGGAAGCTTTTGAAAGACCCCTTTGGAGCTAGGTGGAGACTCGTTTAAGACAAAAGATAAGAAAAATTGCTGCTTTGCTATAGTTGTCACAAATTGGGTAGATCCTAATTATAGAACTGTAAACAAGTTCTATTATAGGGGAACTTTAAGAAGTAAAAAAAATAGAAATCACAATGAGACACACCTGAAATGGCCTGGAAAAATGTTTCCACCAGTAGCCAAACACTTAAGGTTATATCCATATCAATGAACTGGTCAAGTGAGCAAAGACTGTGATTTCCAAAGCCAGCTGATAAAATCTTTAAAGGCTAAAATTAGATTGGGGAAAATATGAGAAGTAGTAAAAGTTGAACGAAATCTTAGAATGTTTAAATACTTCTCCTTCAACAACAGTTACGTTTTGTGATATACAGGCTTAAAATAATTCCAAAGGTATTTTAGGTAGCTTATTGATGTTATTAAGTTAATAGATATTTGTCATAATTTAAGTTCATATACTTTGCATTTTTATGCCACAAGAGGATATATAGATATATATATTTAAGTCTGCGAATAAGTGTTCATTTTTGCCATTTAAAGGGATACACTGTAAGAGATATACAACAAAAGCAACCCTTAAGAGGTTTACTGAAAAAGAAATTTATTTGATATGGTCAAGTTTCATCTGCCTGACTAAAGTTTAATGGTTTAATTTATGAGATTTTTAGGAGTTTTAATGTTAAGTAGCATATAAAACGAAGAATAGGGTTTCTCGCAGTTAAAATAACAAGATTTTCTTTAATTTCTGAGTTAAAGGGTTAATTTATTCTTTGTGCAATCTGCCTGGAAGACAGGTTTGGCCTCTCATTAGAATAAGATTCCTGAGTCTGAATACTAAGCCTCATGGCTTTTAGAAAAGAAAGCTAAGGGTTTTACTTTAAGATCTTTGGTTAAATAACTTAAGTATTGTTTCACAGTGACCTATATTATTATCTCTTTATTGCTAACTTGGTCGCAACTTTATCTTTTTAAATCTAGCATTATCAAAGCCAATGGTTTGATTAGAGAATTTACATCATTTACTTATAAAGTTTTCTTTATTACTATTCAGGTATTTAGAGATTTGATAATCTTGGTATATTCTTAGTATATCCTGACTATATGGTATTTTGTCTCAAAATTATTCTGCATTATATCTGAAGCTCTTTGAATATGGTTAATGGCTATATTTAGAAATATTTTTATCTAAAGTTTTTTTTAACTGATTTTATTTGGCTTTTATGTTGGGCTTGAATAATTTCTATCAGGTCTTTCACTATTAAGAATATTATGTTTATCAATTAATCATGGCCATATTAAGTTTTGTCATCTGCAGATAAGTTTTTACTTTGCTGATTTGCTGAAAAAGTTTGACCAAAATATCTTAACAAAAAGATGGACTATATTGGACTTGATAAAAAGACTGTGACTAGACTGAATAAAATTTCCAGAGCTCCTATGCAGAAGCTGATGAGTTTGCAGACCCGCGGCTGATCCAGAATCACATGGAACAGAAATTAACTACATAAGACTGAGTAAACTAAAGGAAACTATGTTTTTTTTAATATTGCTGCTATTTTAAGGTCCTAATTTCTGGATATAAGAAATCATTCTCCTTTCTCCTAAATTATCTAACAAATGGGTTTCGATATGGTAACTCTTGAATTAGAAGTTCCTGGTTGTAAACTTAGCCAAGTTGTAGATACCATAACCAGAGAACTGTCTGAAATTTGAGCTATGCTTTTACAAAATAGAACAGCATTAGATTTCCTGTTAGTCTCTTAAGAAACAGTTTGTGCCTCAATAGATAAATGTTGCTGTATTTATATTAATACTCTATCTGAGATTTTGCAGAATGTAGTTGCTGTTGAGGCACATGAAAAGCAGTTACTGATGCTGCATAAGTAGAGACAAACACCTCATGAGATTTGTTTCCTTGGTTCAAAGACCTTAGGGTCATCATTTCGTTGGTTATTTCAGACAATTGGCCTAATATAATTGTTAGTGTTTCTGTTTTATTTCCTAGTTTGCTGTATGGTGCCTGGGATCTTAAAAACCAGATGATCTCCAATTACCATTTGTTTAGCATTTTTGATAAGAGATTCTATAACAAGATCATGATCCAAAGGAAAGAATGATGAGAGAGTTGTATATAATTCTCCTGGAATCCAGATTTCTGGCTTTCAGGGAGGTTGCGGCAACCCACCTGGGATATTTGCCTTTGGGTGTCCTCTTGAACCTTAAGCTTCGAGAAAAAAACTGGTTCCCAAAGACACTCTGAGTCAAACAATGGTCCAGATAAACTAGTAAGACCATTTTGCTCTGGGTATTGAGCTTTTTTTTTTTTTCTTTTTGAAGAATTCAGTCAGTTTTACAAAACTAACTTCAAAGATCAGACTGAGCATTATGTTTAGAGTAAATCAGTAATTAGTTTAAGCAGTATTTAAGACAAAGTTATATGAAATACCTGTGTAATGTTTGTAATCAAACTGTCACCCTCTTACAATGCAGAAAATTATGTATCTTAAAGAAACCAGATTCTCAGAAGAGATTGACCTCATGGCTCAGACTCCATTTTGTCTTTGGTTCCATTTCTGCTTCTGAGAAAGTGACCCATGACTGTTAACAGGTAAACCAAGGAGGGGCAGCTTGCCTTTGGGAAGAACACTTAGAATATTTTAAACAGACTAACTGAAGACCTCCTACAGGAAAGGTCCATCCTGTATTATCTTGCTAATCATTAGTTCTCTAATGAAAACTTGTCACATGTAAATTTTTCTATACTTTCTGTTTCTTCTAGACAAACTTTGTGTGCTCCTAATGGATGTATGTTTCTGTGTGATACATCCAACTATACTAATTTAGATGATCCCTTTCCAATTGACAGTGAATTTGTGTGGGCAATCTCGTTTAGATTCCTGACATATGTGTGGACAATGCACTTTGGAAATTTTAGAATTATCTTTAAGTATTCATAGTAATTATGCTAGTAAATACTAAAAAGGTAATGTTTAAATTGTAAAATGAAAGTCAGAAGAAAACCCATTGGTCCAACATTCAGGGTATGGTTGGTAGCTTTAATTCCTACTTACGGTATATCTGAGTTGGAGAAATCTTTAAGAAAATTTGTCAGTCACTATGGGACAAATAACAGATGAGACAGAAGCACAACAGTGATCTCTGATCTCATAAGCCAAGGTGACATGAGATAACAGAATAGCCTTGGACTTTTTATTATCCCAAGAAGGTGGAGTCTGTGCTGTAGTAAATACCTCTTGTTCTACTTCTCCTGTGTTATTTATCCAAATGCAACAAGATATACATAGAATTAGACAAAAAGCTACTTGGTTACACATTGTCACACTCTTACAAACACCAGATTTGTTTGGTTGGTTACCATCAGAAATAAATACATGGGCTAGATAAGTATTACTAGGAATAGTAATATTCTTAGTCAACATCCTGATAGTATTAGGCATAATAAAATTTATCCTCTATTGTCTTCCACACATAAAAGGCAAAAGAAGGTGTCAGGCTAAAATGTTGATGTACATTGAGTCTGCTCACTCCAGCAATGCTATTGATGAGAACACGCTCTTACTTAATAACCTGGTGAAGAACCAGGTGGTATCCGGTGGAAGACCCGCACCGTGAGTTTAAAGAGCCTGCAATGGCCGCCATCTAGGAGCTCGACTAACTCCAGGTATTGATCATCGATGTGTTATCTCCAATCTCCGATCAAAAGGAGGGACTGACAGGAAATAATATTGGAGTTATTATTCCCTCTCCTTGAGCATACAGAATGTGACCCAGCTGGAGCTCGGCTCACAAGGGCTCACAAGGACTCTCAAGGACACATCAACTGGGCCCTGAGGTATAAAGACAATAGCTAAGATAATCTTGGAAAATATCTTTTAGGGAAACTTTCACATAAATCCCATGAAACAGAACACAAAAGATTTTCCACTCTTATCTTTTTCAATTAACATTTAGCGACTAGGAATTTGTTGGACCAATGAAGACCCTCCTGACTTTCGTAACTGAAACCCATACCAATGATTGTTAAGAAAGATGATTCAAAACGTAAGATTACAATTTCTAGCCAATCAGTGAAAAAGTGATGCTTTCAATGATTCTACCCATTTTGTGATGTTGATATATACTGATGGCTCTGTAACTGTTCTTGGGATTTGGGCAGACATGGCTGTGGCAGCATGCTTGTCTATCTTCCCATTCTTGCCTATTCTGTAATATTCTTGGGACTCGGGCAGACATGGCTGTGGCAGCATGCTTGTCTATCTTCCCATTCTTGCCTATTCTGTAATATTCTTGGGACTCGGGCAGACATGCCTCTAGCAGCATGGTTGTCTGCTTCCCACTTTTGTCCTTTTGAATATATGCCAAATAAAACTTTCTTTTTACTTTAGAAAAAAAAAAAAACCCATTGTTCAAAAAGAACAAACTTCTAATAGATGCAACAACATGAATGAATCTCAAAAACATGCTGAGTGAAAGAGCTTCATACAAAAAAGTATATAATGTACGATTCCACCTATGTTAAGTTCTAGAACAGGCTAAACCATGCTGGAAAAAAGAATCAGAAAAGCGATTGCTTCTGGTGGGGCTACGGGATGTGGAGGGGAACAACTGGGAAGGGCACAACATAGTACATAAAGACAATGTTCTACATCCTACTTTGGTGAGTAGCATCTGGGATCTTAAAAGCTTCTGAGCAGCTATCTATGATACAACTATTTGTCTCTTCCCCTCTGGAGCAAAGGAGAGTGAAGAAAACCAAAGGTTCAAGGGCACAATTAGTCCAAGGGACTAATGGACCATATGAACCTCAGCCTACATGACTCTGAGACCAGAAGAACTAGATGGTGTCCAGCTACCACTATCAATTGCTCTGACTGGGATCACAATAGATGGTCCTGGACAGAGCAGCAGAAAATTGCAGAACCAAAATTCAAATTCACTAAAAAGACTAGACTTATGGGTCTGACAGAGACTGGAGGAACCCTCGAGACTACGACCCTGAGACATCCTTCTAACCTGGAAATGAAGCCATCCCCAAAGACCACCTCACAGCCAAACAATAGACAAGCACATAAGATAAACATTAACACCCAAGAGGAACGTATTCCCTAGAACAATCAATTATACAAGATCAAAAGGGCATTATCGCCAAAAAGCAAAGATGAGAAGGCAGGGAGGGGTAGAAAATTAGGGCAAAAGAAAATGGGGAACCCAGGGAGGAAATGGGGAGAGTGCTGACAAACTGTGTGGAATGAAACCCAGGTCAAGGAACACTTTATGTACAAACTATCGAATGGGAAACTAATTTGCTCTGTAACAGTGAAGGTGCATTTGGGAAGCCTGTTGGAGAGCTCAGCTTGCTCTTCACCATCATACTTGCTGCCTGGGCTTGCACCACGTGGAGGGGGGCCCTAGATGCTAGAACACCCCAGGCCCGCTAAGCCAGCTGGAGAGCCTCCATAGGAGCTGCTGGGGGTTTGTTAGTGCTTCTATTGAGAAAAAATATGCAATGCGATATTTTTGGTTTCTCAGCAAAAACTAAGGAAAGTATGAGCCTTGCGAAGGTGCACAATGTGCTAACAAGGAAGTCCATTACTAAGCACCTCCCAGATGCCTTCCTGTGCCTGGTTATGTCCCAAGGTGCACTCAGGGGCTGGGAGAGGGCCTATTCCACCCACTCCACATGGCCACATGAGAGAGAACTACTTTGGTATATATACACATTTGTGTTTTCTAGAATTCTCTGGCATTTAACTGTTTGTTCCACACGGGGCAGGAAGTGGGATTTGGAAGAACCGCAAACACAGAGGGATCAATGTATGCACTGCGGCAGTCATGCCTCATGGGGGGACGGCACACAGGCTGGTTTCTTCAGTGATGAGACCTCATCAAAAAGCAAAGCAGGAGTGTCTGGTAAACCAAAGTGTTGGCAGTTAGTGATGATTTCACACATACACACGTGAGAAAAAAATCTTTTAATGTAACAACTTCCTCATGAACAACAGAGACTTTTTACCCCTGGGCAAAGCAAAACGAAAAAACACCAAACCGTTGCCATGGAGTCAATTCCGATTCATGGCGACCCTACAGGACACAGCAGAACTGCCCCATAGGGTTTCCAAGGAGTGGCTGGTGGATTTGAACTGCCAATTTTTGGTTAGCAGCAGAATGCTTAACTACTGCCCCACCAGGGCTCCACTGTACAAAGTAAAGGAGCTACAAATGAGAACTTTGGGATAAGATGGCATGTGTATGCCAGCATCCTCATAAACAGCTGCTGGTAAAAAAAAGTAAAGGAAACCCTGAGGGAATGTCAACAACACCCTGTACACTAGAAGAGCAAGGGCTGGCAAAGGTGGCTCAGGGCTAGCTGAATTTTGAACTCCTGTGCCTGTAGAGTCACACATTTGGCCGTAGCAGAAGCCTGGACCCAGCACCATAGCCTACCCAGTCAGACCGCAGCCGAGGGGGCCTGGAGCTACAGGACAACCTGGGAAGAAGACCCTCTCAGTACCTGCTGGGGTATGGTAGAATTCAGGTCAAAGGGAAAGCTGGACCTGCCCACAAGCGCTGCCCCACCAAAACCTCCACAGCTTCACTCCTCACTCATTGGGACATCAAGTCTTCAGGTCACAGAACTGATGCACCCTCAGCTGCAGGTCCTACAGCAAACACTTACTGAGCACTGGAGCCAGGCCCTGGACTCTGTGCTGAGAGACAACAGTAAACAGTTAGACCCAGTCCCTGGCTCATGGGGATCCAGCCAGATGACCAGAGCAGTAAGTGCTGCGCCGGGAAGCACAGAGAAGCTACAGGGTCCCATGTAAGGGGATGAGATGACCATGCATGTGAAGCCATCTGACAGAGGAGGCACTCCACACATGTCCACAGCCCTCCCACTGCTCCTCCTGGGTTTCCACTGTCATCTAAGGGCCCTGCCATCCTTCTACTCACCCACGCTGAACGCTGGAGCATCACCTTTGACCACCCCCCAGTATACAGCTGTTACTGAGTCCATCCAGGGCCTCCACTGAGGCTGTGAACCCAGCTCTGGTTCCCCCAGGCTACAGCCCTGGCACCTGCTCACCCCACTGCACCCCTGTGCAGTCACACCCCTCTCCTAGGGCAGCTCCCTGCACCCGGTCCCTGTGTACCTCTAGCCACTTGAAGTCATCTTCCTTCCAGACCAGATCAAATACCCTGATCAGATACTTGAGCATTGCTTTTGTAGTCAGGAGAAAAAAAAAACACTACAATTATTTCCATTAAACGGAGAAAACTAGGTCAGATCATACCACTCTTCTCAAAATACTTTAGCGTCTCCTGATCAAAGAATCAAGTGCACACCCACTACACGATGACGCTGGCCGCCCTCTAGCCACCCCAGCGCCTCCTACACACCCACATGCTCCCTCTCTGACCTGCACCTCCACGGCGAAGTCACATGGATGGGGAACACTCACTTATGTGCCTTCATGCTGCACCTTAGCCTGGAACACCTGAACTTCATACCAAAGTCTTTACAGCCATCTTCCAGTCTGCTAACCGCACCCTCCAGGCCTCTATGAGCACTTGCTTCACCCTGATTCTGGAGTTTTCAACTGGAAACTCCCTGAAAGCCTTCTGCAGCTCTGTATCCCCCACACAGCTTAGAATCAGTCCTCGAACTGGGTATGTGCTCCAAACATTATGTGCTAAACAGAAGAACAAATGCATTTTATCATACTGAACTATTACAAGAAGATAAAATATAGTTCAAGGAAAAGACAGGAATTCCGTGGAAGTAATGTACAACCCCTGGAAATACCAAAGTGTAAAGAGTTGGTTCCAGCTGGATGAGGGCTGAATGGCTGTAAATGTACTGCAAGCTCAAAGCACAAGTGTGGCAAGGCCTCACTGGATACTTCTCTGCTGCCTTCACTTCAAGATGGCGACCTGAGCACACACACCCTTATATTCCCTAACACTTTAAGTCCTCACAAAGGAGGAAAGATATACGAAGATAAATAAATCCATAACACTTTTTTTTTTAAAGTGTCAAATCTCAGTGGATTTTCCCATCCCAAATCCTTAACTCCAGCCTCCTCTAAGACTCCTTCCAGCTTAGGGCAGCCCCCTCCTCTTCTTCAGCGAGCACCAAGCCTTCAGCTCACAGGGAGAACACATACCCGGGCGTCAGTAATGTCGATGAAATTGAACCTGTCGGTGAGGTGGAGATAGTGAATGTTGACAGGAAGGCCCAGAGCTTCCAGTGCCTCGGGGTGACTATGCAGGTGCTCCAATGCCAACTGGTAATACGAAGTCTTGGAAAACATTTCTAAATGGGAGAGACAGTTGTTACTTGTTTTGTTCATTGAACTTGGTCAGGTAGAGTCTCTGTAGGAAGTTAAATAATACAATTCACATACAGGGTGGAAACAGAAACAGAAATTTCTGAAATTTATGGATGGAAGAATAACTTGGGACCACCTACTCTAAATCGCCCACTTTGCACACTCCAAAGCCAAGGCACAGGGGGGCAGCATCTGCAGGGACGTGGTGCGACCTTGAGCAAGGCACTTGACTTTTCTGTGTTTCAATTTCTTCATCTACTAACTAAAAGGTTTGACCAGATCCTCTCTAAGTTTCCCTTCACTTTTAAAACCCTGGGACTCCAGGCCCTGCTCAAGTGATAATGCTGGTCAGAGGCAGGGCTGGGGCCAGAAACCAGGACTCCACTTCTAAACAGTGCTCATTCACTAAGATGAGGGGCCCGATAGGCCAGTACAAAGCACACAGACCACAACATCAACAAAATGCTTGGGACAAGAAATAGGACATGAAAACACTCATTTGTAAGGTTTACAGAAGTAAGCATTTCATGCAGAGAAAGTTTACGAACTGTTCTCCGTACTGAGCTCCCCTCTTAGCCCAAAGGCTGCAGGGACTCCAGGAAATGCTTCCCTGAAGAGACAGCAGAGCTAGGCTCCCCAAGTAAGGTTTTAAGTTGGGCCATAGACGGCACTTCCCTCGAATCAGTGGATCACAGTAATAGAAGGTGAAATGGCCTGTGCTGCTTCGCAGGAGTGGGGCTGGGGGATGCTGCCAAGGTGAACAGGGTGCCAGCCACAATAGCATGGTGGCGGGGTGAGGGGAGAGCTCATCTTTACTGAGTGATCTCCATGGCTAGGCAATGTCCTGAATATTCTCACGACAACCTCACACGTAGGCACTGTTAATAACCCCATGGCAGAGCTGGGGTTCAGCCCAGGGAGGTGGCTGCAGAGCCCAGATCCCAGCCACCCAGCTCACAGCCTCTGTTGGCGATGCCAGCCTCATAAGCGGCAAGGCGGTCAGACCAGACGGCTGATCCCTGACCCCTAAATACGCCTATTGCTGTTCGTGTCCTGCCCCTGGACCTTTGGCAGAGGGGATGGAAGGCTGAGCTATCCCAGTGTGAATCATCCCTGGGAAGCCTCCTCCCCAGTCACCTGCAGACCTAGGGAACTCTGGCCCACTCTGGCAGGTGGAAAGAACACTGTGCCCTGCCTGCCCGTCCGCCAGTTCTGGGGAGAAGCGAGGCGCCGAGCTGGGCAGGCATAAAAGAGACACAGACAAAGTCAGTCTAGAAAAAAGGTCTGCAGCTTCGCCACCAATAGCACTGAAATGACCTTAAATGTCTCAGCTGCCACAATCACTGTGGCCTGTCTTTACAAATTCAAATCCAGGCACAGTGGGGCTAGAAGCGGCATCTGTCAGGATTTTGCTGCACTGAGCTCGGCTCTTATTTTCTGCTCTCACCAGAGTCCGTTGCTCAAGGTCCCCTCCTCCAGTAAATCAACAGTGGAGAACGGCAGGGCAAACAGGCTGACGACACTTGAGAAATAGCCCAAGTTTTCCCCACCTGCGAACCATCTGGTATCCCCCTTCCCCCTCTTCTCGCTTTAAAAAAATCTCAGAAATCTTGACGGATCCCTCTACGTGTGCACTGAAGTGAAAGCCCCAGCTTGCTTTGCAAGGTTTCTTATGCAAATGAGTCTTGCTCCTTTTTTACTGGCACTTGTGGCTTCTAGAAAAACGGGTTACAGGCTGAGGAGGCGGTGGCAAATGGAAAGGAGCACTGGCTGCAGAAAAGACAAGGCCTGGGTCACCAGCACACTCCTCCTTGCTCTAATCTGCTGAAAGCATCTGAAGTATTTACCCCGACAGAGGAGCTGGAGCAGAGAAGGGGAGGACACCAGGCCTAAGGTGGTCTAGTTCACTGGAGGTACTTACTTTGTGTAAGATAATACACAAGGGTGCTGCCCCCGCCAGTAACCACGCCAGTGAAAAGGAACAGTTTTCCCAGAGGCACTGGCATCCTGCTTTCTGGAAACTAAAAAAAGAAAGAAAGAAAAGATGGGAATTTATTGTAAGATTCAGGTTTGTGCCAAGGGCCTGTGCCTGGATTGGGCCCCACAGGGAAAGACCGCAAAGGAAGAAGCCAGCAGGGAGGCGAGGCCATCCTCCCTCGCCTGCTTCGTAAAGCCAGGGCTAGCTGGGGAGCCAGAATGAGAAAGCCCTACCGGGGGGTGGCCCGTGTCCAGCCTAGGCCTCAGGGGCCCTGCCACCCTCCAGCCTCGAGCACAGTGTGAGTATTCAGCCTGCTGCCCTGACAGACAGAACCCAGCCTGTATGCCAAGTCCTGCATGGCCAGGAAGCCCAACCACTTTGTCTCAGGCCTGCTGGTAAACAGGAAGCTTATCCTTTTGTGGCAACAGCTTGTCTTGTAAGCCTACGAATGGACGGGGGCTGTCACTAGCTGCTTTCTTTCATATTTTGAAAGATGCCCCACCTCCTGGATGGGGAACCTTGGTTATGACTTTCAGGCTGAATGAACAGATGGAGGGAAGCCAGCTCAGCAAACACAGGGCACTGTACCCATCCTTGCTGTTAACTCCCGTCCGCTCAAAGCCAGGGTGAGGCTGAAGTAGCACATGTACCTTGATGGAGCCAATATCCTCCTTCCTTGTGGCCATATAGCCCCTGCTCACACTGGCCTGGGCCTTTCTGGAAAGCTGTCAGATAACCAGCCACCAGAGAGTAGGTCACCGGCTCAGATCGGTGGCCATAATTCTAATGTCTACAGGGGCCAGATGAGTCACATAAGTGAGAAAAGCAGTGCTGCAAAGTGAAGAACACATGCCCTCGCCAGAGGGGGCAGCACCAACCCAGCCCCAGCTAACTACGGCCACAAGGGCCAAGTCTTGGTGGAACTTCCAATTTCCCAAGAGGTGCCAGAAATCAGGACTATTATATGAAATGACCCAAATTCCAAATGTTGACAACCAATTTTTTTTTTTTTTTAAAAGACCTAACAAAATACAGTTGTGAGTCAAATTTTCTCTATAGGCTCCAGTTTGCTTTGACCACCCAAACTGCATCGGGTAAGATTTGAATGAATTCCTCTTTGTCTGCCTTTGCTGATGTTTCTCCAAAAAGAAATAAGATTTTAGACAGAGATGGAAATTCTAGGTTTAGACAAAGGAAAAGATGACCCCGTAAGTGTTTGTGTTCCCACCTGAAGAGCTAGCCTTAGATTTTAATTCTGCTTCTTTAAAAAGCAAGGCCTTTGATGTGACCTACAAGGGTCAGTCACTGCCCCAGAAGAACTGGCTGGATCTGGGAGGTCAGGCAATATCCCTCTCACCATCTCCTTCTCTGCCTTCTAGAACAGAGAGAGTAATAACAACTATCTATCATTTCTGAAATCCTAGAGGTAAATGAATTCACTGAAGCCCCACAGAAAAAGTTCTTCATGTGGATATTCTTTTGGGGAACTGATAATTACACACACCCTTGGATGGGGCTAAGGTTCCTGTGTGGTGCAAATGGTTTACACTCTATTACTAAACAAAATGTTAGCAGTTCAAATCCACCCAGTGGCACCACAGAAGAAGGGCCTAGGGATCTATTTCCATAAGATTATAGCCACTGAAAACACTACGGAGTCCTATTTTCAAGCACATGTGGTCTCCATGAGTCAGAATCCAATCGATGGCAATGGGTTTGATTTAGTTTGGAAGGGGCTAATTTGATGGGTTATACTGAAATAACATGTAATCCAGGTTCAAGTATATGTATATGAAGGACTTATGTAATCAACAAATTAGGGATGGTGAAGTTTTATATTGAAATCTCAAACACATGTACAGCAACTGCTGTCAGAGTGTCAGCTGGTCCTATACAGCATGTAAGGATATTTGTCAAAATTGAGTCTAAAGTCAATTACAGTAGTGTGATCTGGGAAAAGCCATTTAATTCTTGTAATGAAAATGGTCAGAGCATCACCAAAGAATGCATTAGTCAGATCTTGCTTAATTTGAAGGAGAGCTCAGCGGGGTGGGGTAGATAGAAGGAGCTATGCAGAGCTTCCCACAGTATTACAGCTTCTAAAGCCAGGGTGAGACATGAGGGGAAAAACATCCTAGAAACAATGCAGAAAATACTCATCCCGTCCCTCATGTGAAGTTACAGCCACAGGTGAACCTGAAAGACCAGGAGAAACCCACAACTATTCAGGGAGCGACTTCCCTCTATTGTCTCACCTGAGAATACCCTGTCGGTTGTGTGGGGAATTTGGCCCCAGAACACTCACTACCTTTCACAACTTGGTAGCACAGCTCTCTTGAAAATCATCAAAGGAAAGTGGTCCTGCAGTTAGATAAAGCCTTTACATTAAAATCATTCTAAAAACCCAATTCTCTGTGGCTCCTAGTTTTTATACAGCCAATATTTATCACCATCCAAGCTTTAGAACATGAACAAGAAGTCAAGTCTAAACTCTAAAACAAGCCTTGTCTGTAAAGGGCCCCTGGATTTTCCCCTTTCTCTTCTGCCAAATTAGGAGGAGGGAAAAAAAGCCTGTTGGTTTCCTGTCTGTGTACTATGCACCTTTTGTTGCAGCAACCAGAAAAATGGTGTGGGCGGGGAAGGGGCACATGGCTGCGGTGCTGCTGCCACACACACACACACACACACACACACACACACACACACACACACACAAGGTGCTGATCAGCAGCAGGAGGCAGGGCCCAACCCACAGACACAGTCCTACAAAACACACTTCCCTGAGCCCAAGATGCTATCAATGGAAACTCTATACCATGGATTAAAAACAGCTTTTCAGGGTTAAGGAGAAACACTAGTATATTAAATGTATGTTGTTAGCTGCTGTGGAGTGGGCCCTGACTCATGGTGACCTGATGTACAACAGAATGAAATGCTGCCTGGTCCTGTACCACCACCCTGATCGTGGCAGACTGGACCATTGTGATCTATAGGGTTTTCACTGGCTGATTTTCAGAAGTAGATTGCCAGGCCTTTCTTCCCAATCCACCTTAGTCTGGAAGCTCTACTGAAACCTGTTCTGCATTACAGCAACATGCAAGTCTCCACTGACAGGTGGTGGCTGTGCATGAGATGCATTGGCCAGGAACTGAACTTGGGTCTCCCACATGGAAGGCAAGAATTCTACCACTGAACCACCATTGCTCTCTATTAAATGTATACCTGGACTTCAATAATATTGGTAAGAATAGCTAACACATCTGTTACTATGTTCCTGGTACTATTCTAAGCATGTTACATATTCTAATTCACTTAGACCTCACAACAACCCCATGAGGCAAGAACTATTATTATCATCCCCATCTTATACATGAGTAAACTGAGTAACAGAGAGGTTAAGTAACATGCCCAAAGTCATGTAACCAGTAAATGACAGAACTGGGATTCAAACCCAGATAGTCTGGCTACAAGGTCTGTGCTCTCAACCACATGTACACCAACTTGAAGATAACTGCTGATTTCAGAAATATTGAAATGTGGGGGGCGGGGGAACGTGTGGCTGAATTAAAATACGTTCACATTGCATAGTACAAGAGGGCCTGTCAGGTAAACCGTTCTCACTATCTTTCCAGATAAAAGTGTGGCACGGATTTGTACTTTCATTCCTTTTTTGTTTTAGCAAATAGTTACTGAGGATCTACTCTGGTCAGGCAATAAGAATGTAAAGATAATATCAAGATATAAAGGTATCCCCCTCAGTCCTGCACTGCACAACCCTGGAAAGGCACCATTCACACTGCAGACCCCACAGACTTATGAGTTATCAAGACAGTCTTACAAAGTTGAAGTACTATAAAGTGTCCTGAGGAAGGGGTGGGCGCCTTTTTCTAATCTGCACAGAGGCACCTTACCGGCGCTCGGCAATCGGGTTAGTGCAAGCACAGAGATGTGCACCAGCAGAGGAAGTGACACCCAGGAAGTGGTCTGGGTTTCACAGAGGAAGTTTCTCCTCAGCCAAGAGAGGTGAAGGAGGGGGTAAAGCGCTTCAGGGCAGTGGAAATGACAAGCACAGGCTGAGGGGTCAGAAAGTAGAACTTCCTAAGCATGCGGTACAGTGGCGGAACACAGGAAATGCGTGTGGAAATGGGGGTGGGGTGGTGGCTGCTAAGAAAGGCCCTCTAGCCTGAGCTGTCGGACTCTCCTCTGTAGATGGGGGCTACAGAAAGATCTCTCTGGGGCAGGGAGGTGGGCAGGCTGGGGAGGAGAGGCAAAGGAGCAGGACCAGCCTAAAGCCCTCTGCAACAGACAAGCAGAGCCAAGACAGAGGTAGTAAGAGCAAACGGAAAGGACGGTTTCTTAAAATATTTAGGATACTTCTTTTTGAGTTACTAACTTGGACATCAGTTCATTCCAAAAAGGATAATGAGGCTAACAAAAGTATATATTATAGAAGAGAAGAAAATCAATGGATAAGACAATGAGGATAAATGGAAAATAATTTTAAGAAAAGAAAGAAAACTGGGGTAAAGTGAGTGCCCAAAATTACACGCTATAATGCACTGGACAGTTCCTAGGGACAGCCGTGTATTTGATGCTGAGCTTCCTATCTGCGTCGCAGGAAGGGAAGCCTGAGCAGTTAAGAGGTCCAGTGCTGGGAATAGCCAACCAGCAGCTAAGGAGGAATACAGAAGTTCCTAATATTATGTTGAAGCCTGAGAGACGCTTCTCATGTATCTCTGCAAAATGAGATTCTCTGATGAAGTGGCTGGTGTTGCAAACGACATCCCTAGAATTAAAAAAGAAAAGTTCAAGCTTTCAAATAACTATTTTTTATAACATTCCATAATGCAAGCCACTGTCACAGTTCAAGATACAACATAAACATAATTTTACAAACAGCCAAGACAGTAAGGACTCAGTCTGAAGCTCTCTGAGGGTCTACCTCGATTTGGGGAAAGAGAAGGGAGTGATGATCAAACCCTCCCTCATGTTAAAGATGGGGGGACTTCAGTCTCCACTCTTTTTTTTTTTTTAACAAGATTTGGTTTACCTGTCCCATCAGCTGTCTTTGAAGAGAGTGTTAAATAGCAGTGTGGCAAAAAGAAAAAAAAAATTCAAAGAAACACTATAGAGAAACAGATTTTAGGCTACCTCCAGGAAAAGAAACATCTTAGAACTGAGTATTTGATAAAAACTGAAAATTTTTAAATTTGACATGAAATTCTTTACAAGAAACTCAAGTTCAAATAGCCTACTATGTAGCCAATTAAGGGCCAATTTAGTTGCTTTCAGTTAAACGAGTGGGGTGGAGTCCCTGGGTGGTACAAACTGTTAACATGCTCATCTGCTAACAGAAAGGTTGGAGGTTCTAGTCCACCCAGCGGTGCCTCAGAAGAAAGCCCTGGTGATCTACTTCTAAAAGATCACAGCCATTGAAAACCCTATGAAGCACAATTCTACACTGACACACATGGAGTTTTCATGAGTCAGTCAACTCAACAGCAGTTGGTTTGGTTTTAACTGAGAGGAAGAAAGGGTTGTAGCCCCACTTGAAAATTAAGAGGCTTGTTAGCCACACAAAGGGGAAGCAAAACGCAGGCCAGGGTCTACTCTGAAACACAAGGGGTGACTTAGGCCCCAAAGGCCAAGGTTTTTAAAGTAATGAACCCATTTCCAGAGCTGAAGTGTAGTCTGTTCAATAGACGCCGGCAGAGCTGCACAGCAGAGTTAGCGTCGGCATGGAGGTGCCGCCTGTCTGCCTCCCCTTGAGCCCCTTGAAGAGAGAAGCAGGTTTGCAGGGAGCATCACTAGGGAGATGCACAGAGGCAGCCAGAGGGTTCCAGCAACAGGCAGGATCCGGCATGGGGAGGGTGAAGCAGTCGGCGGCGCAATAGCAATGCGGGTGCCAGGGAGGGCAGAGGGCTCCTACTCAGTTAAGCTCTTGCAGAGGTCTAAGCAGTAGTTCTCAGGTGGCTGCATATCAGAATCACCTGAGGAGCTCTGGGAAAAACAAACAAACAAAAAGAAACAGATGTCCAAGCTTCATCAAAGCTTAAATCAGCATCTCCAGGGTAGGACTTAAGTATTAGAAATTTTTAGCTCCTCAGGTGATCCTAACATGCAGTCACGCTTGGGAGCCACTGTCTAATGGGAACAAAGCACACAAAAAGTCAGCACGACGGTCAGAGTTTCGAAGGCTGGTCAGGTCGCCCGTTAGGAGCTTCTGGGGAGTCAGAGCATAGAAACCATTTATTCCTCAATCCATGCCACTCTCACGTCTCACTGTGGCATATAAACAGAGAAGATCACCTCTTCCCAGAGATCTGGCATCGGAGAAGGGGCAGACCACCTAGGAGGCCGGGTCAGCTGGTGGGAACCTCAAGTAGAAATGTGCCAGACCCCGAGATAAAATCCCTGAGTTTAATGAGGAGGTGAGCTCAGGAGACCACACAAGACAATCACCCCAAAACCCAGGTGAGAAAGTACCTGGACCCAACTACAGATATAAAAATCCTTGGGTTTTTAAGAGGTCTTTTTCTCATATTGTGTAAGTTCTGAAATTGAGCTATGTATATTTATATAACTGAATATATTTATTAAAGTGCTTCTTTTCTCTATACCACCACCTCAAATGGTTAAAACCAGGGTTGTTGTTAGTTGCCATCAAGTCGCTTCTGGACTCAGAGCGACCCGCTGTGGCACAGTAGAACTGCCCACAGGGTTTTCTTGGCTGTAATCCTTACGGGAGAAAATTGCCGGGTCTTTTCTTCTGCAGAGCTGCTGGGTGGGTTTGAACCACCAACCTTTCAGCTGATAGCCAAGCACTTAACCATTTTGCTACCAGAGCTCTTTAAAATCAGGGTGCATCGTAATACACTAGAATAGAACATTACAGGTGGCTGAAGTAGGAGCAGGACCAGAAGCTTGTCCATGAGCCCAGCCTGCCCCAGAAGAGTTTCAACAGCCCTCAGTTCTTCTCTAACACCAAGCTGTGCTAGGACAGACTCTCTCCAGGAAATCTATCCACTTCTTTTCTTTCCCTCTGAGTGACATATGGGGCATGACTTGCCCCACATTTGAGTGACTGTGATAGGTGAGGTTGAGAGGGGAATCATAATTAAGAAATACAGAAGAAAAAATTAAAGCAGTAAGAGTTAAAGCTAAAACAAAACAATAAAGAGCAAATAAACCAAAAATGCTAAGAATAGAGATAAAAAGTATGAATGGCAAAAGTAACCAACGCACTTCATGCACAGCCACCACCTGTCTGTCAGTGGAGGCTTGTGTGTGGCTATGATGCTGGTTAGGTTTCAATGGAGCTTCCAGACTAAGACTAGGAAGAAAGGCCTGGTGATCTAGTTCTGAAAATCAGCCAGTGAAAATCCTATGGATCACAAAAATCCAATCCACAACTGATCATGGGGATGGCACAGGACCGGGCAGCATTTCATTCCACTGGGTATGAGGTGCCCATGAGTTGGGGGCTGACTTGATGGCAGCTAACAACAACAAACTTTTTAAAAGAATGAAATGCATTATATTTGAGATAAGACAAAAAGGCTAATAGGAAAAAGCAAAAAGATGAAAGCATGCAAATAAATGTGATAAAATATTAAGGAAAAAAACTAAGGAGTTAAGCATTTTTAAAATTAAGTACAGAAATATCAGTCCCAGCTCTTTAACCTAGCATTGCTTCTGGAGTCTAAGAATAACCTGAATGCTTCTAGAGGAAAAGCTTCAAGTAACCTTTATTCTTAACTCAGATTAATCATGAGATAAGCGCCCCCGGCAGGAGTGATTTTAACTAAATTCCCGCTTAGTGAAGCTGAGTTAAGAATATTAGTTAAAGGTTGTCCAACACTCTTTCTACCAAAAGTATCTGTTAGTGATCCCAGGGAGACCATGACTACCTGGAGAGAGGCACCAGATGCCAATAAAAAGGATTAACATTTTTTTTTTAAGATTAGTAAAATGTAAGATAAAGAAAGACAACATTTAGCTTAAGAGGGCACCAGGCTACCACTTCCTGATATGACTTCACAAATTCCATTTAAAACACCTACAAAGACATACACAAGAAAAGACAGAAAGTAGAGCCTGCTTTGAACAACAAAAGTCTGGGAGACTTTCACTACAGTGAGAATGAAGAAAGACAGAGGCACACACCCACACCCAGCTGAACCCTTGCTTCTGAAGGGAAGTCACAGCTGTCCAGGAAGTATGTGGGAAGAGGGCTAAGCCCTTTGTCTCTCTCCACCCCCAGCTCAAAGTTTCTGGGTTGGTAGCAATTAGCCAGCCCCACTTGGGGTGATTACTGCTTTGGAGACAGCCACTCTCCCTTTCCCCTCCAGCAGTGCTTTTTCTGAGACTAGAATCCTAGGACCCAAGCCTGCAGCAAGCAGAAACAAGACTGGCAGTGACAATTTACTCCAAGAAATGAAGTAATATGTAGAAAAACACTGATTTGAACACTTAATTGGACATAGAAAAACTTTGTCTCTAAGAGCCAGGCCCAGTGGGAATAAAGAGATACTATGCTGAGAAGGAAACAGAAGAAGGACAGACAGGGAGAGAGTTCAAGGAAACTAAAAACGCAATAGCAGAACTGACATCAGCACAGGAGAAAACTAGCAGAATTAGATGAATTCAAAATGAGGATGTTTTCCCATGATGTAGAAAATATGAAAAGGTTGAGTGAGAAAATGACAAATACATGGTTTAGAACAAAGATCTACCCAGAGGAAACTGTAATTGCTGTTAAAGAAACTAGAATAAACGATAAGATGAAATATAAATTGTACTAGAAGAAAACCTGACAGGGTTGAAAAAAGACTGAAAAATGCAAACTCACTATGTTCCAGTCCTATCCACTGATACTTCCTCGCTAAAATTTTAAATGACCCAAAACAAATAAATAAATGGAAAAGAATCCAGTCTTCCAAAAAAGGTACACCTACAAAGGAACATATATCGGAGTAACCTTAGGTTTCTCTGTAAAAATCAGTCCCCAGAGACAATGGAATAATAAGTATAAATTTCTGAAGAGCAAAAGGTATTCTAAGAATTTTACACCCAACCAAATTGTCTATGTGAAGACAAGAGGAAGGCACTGTAAACTTAGAAGGAATTCATATATTACATAACCTATATAGCATTCCTAAAAACATTAAAGATATATTCTAGCTTATCAAAAAATGAATCAAAACCTCCCAGAAATAACGGTGTATTAGGACTGCCAGCATGCACTTAGACCAATTAAATCAATTAGAGCCAAATAATTATTGTTTATATAGTTAAAAAGGAATTAAATATCTAGTACTTTTTAAAAAGATGTACAATATCTAAATTTATAATATGGCCTAAAATTCCACATATTAACTAAATATGAAATGTGGGTAAAAGCAGGTCTGGGGAAGTAAAACCATGCTGAAGGCCTCATTCATCGTAAGTGGGGTAAAGGTACTGTTTTTGTTTTGGTGTTGACACAGAAATCAATTAAAAGCATGATGCAAATTCACTAAAGGAAGTTAAAGCAAACAAGCCCAAGCCACAGAAATAATATCAAATCAATTAAAATAATTAAATGTGGAGCGTTTAAACTCTCATATTAGCAGGCAGTCTCCAAAGATGGCCCCCACCAAAGCACACCTCCTGGTACTTAAACGTTCTCTCACATCACTCTAGCAGAAGTGATGCTGTGTCAGTTCAGAGGCCTGGCAGCTTCCACCTTAGCACTTTTAGTAGCCCTGAGCTGCCATGTAAGAAGTCTTGTTACCCTGCTGGAGAGATCACATGAAGAGACCATATGAAGCCACTTTAAGAGGGAGAACCCTGAAGATATAGGTAGGTATGTGGCTAGGTAGATGAATGGATGGATGGGTAGGCAGGTAAATGGATACCTCACTGTCCCAACATCCCAGCTATGTCCAGACATTCCTACCCAGGCACCGGCCATGTGAATGAGCAGTCATGGACTTTCTAGCCCAGGTGAGCCATCCGATGACTGCAGTTCCGGCCAACACCCCATGAAGCAGAAGAATCGTTCAGCTAAGCCAAGTCAACCTGCCAAATCATGAGTGATAAAAAAAAAAAAATGATTCTAGTTATAGCTATTAAGGCAACAACAGAAAACTAAAACAACTTCTAAAGGATTTTTCTGAAACGGTTTGAAAAATAATCCTTTCAAATATGTTACTTTTAAGAGCAGCAATTAAAAAAAAAAAGGCTAGAAAAATAGGTTTGGCTATTCAAACAAAAAACAAAGTAGGGCAGAAATATTCAAACAGTAAAATTCAAGGCAAAAAGCATTTAATTAGGATAAAAATTATGAACATTAGGTAGCAAACAGCATATTACCAACATATATAAAGCCAAAAACTACTAAAGACACATGGAAAAAAATTATAGAAAACTATAGTAGGAGACCAATGTCACTTTGCAATTTTAACAAATACAATTTACCAAAAAAGCAGTCAAGAACAGAGAATTTGAATAATATAATTTTTAAAGTACACCTTGCAAGCTTTAACGTGTGTATGTGTGTGTGCCTATTTGTGGATACACAGACCTTCTGATGTCTAGTGGTGGCATCTATCCCAAAAGGCTCTTCAGGACTAACATAAGACATTCTCCACTACCCAGTCCTCTAATTACTTCCTGGAAAATACAGCTGTACTAATCTTGAGAGGGTAGAGCAAGTGAACACCACCTATTAACATTTCTTAAACCAATTTCATCTGAACTATAGTGGAAATTCCTCTCACACTACTGCAAGTGGCTAACCATTATCCTTAATCTGAAAAATAAATATTCAAAAAATTGGAACTTAAGCTTTTTTCCCCTTAGTTTTCTGTTGTTGTTGTTCTTGTTGAGAATGTACACAGCAAAACATACACTAATTCCAGTCTCTACATGTACCGTTTGGTGACTTTGATCACATTCTTCCAGTTGTGCAACCATTCTCACCATCCTTTTCTGAGCTGTTCCTCCCCCACTAACATAGATTCCCTGTCCCCTAATGTTCTTATCTAACCTTTGCGTGCGTGTGTGTGTGTGTTTGTGTGTGTGTGTTAGGTGAAAGTTTACAGAGGAAATTAGTTTCTCACTCAAAAATTTATACACAAATTGTCTCTGTCACATTGGTTGCAATCTCTGCAACGTGTCAGCACTCTTCCCCTTTCCACCCTGGGTTCCCCGTTTCCATTCCTCCAGTTTTCCTGTTCCTTCCTGCCTTCTTGTCTTTGCTTTTGGGCAGGTGTTGCCCATTTGGTCTCCTATACTTGATTGATCTAAGAAGCAAGTTCCTCACGTGTGTTTATTGTTTTACTGGTCTGTCTAATCTTTGGCTGAAAGGTGAACTTCGGGAGCGGCTTCAGTTCTGCGTTAGAAAGGTGTCCAGGGGCCACAGTCTAGGGGGTTACTCCAGTCTCTGTTAGACCAGTGAAGTCTGGTCTTTTTTGTAAATTTGAATTTTGTTCTACATTATTCTCCAGCTCTGTCCAGGACCCTCTATTGTGATCCCAGCCAGAGTGGTCAGTGATGGTAGCCAGGAACCATCTAGTTCAGCTGAGCACAAGCTGGTGGAGAATGTAGTTCATGTCGTCCATTAGTCCTTTGGACTAATATTTTCCTTGTGTCTTTGGTTTCCTTCATTCTCTTACTCCAGACAGGATGGGATCAATAGATGTATTTTAGACGGCTGCTTGCAAGCTTTTAAGACCCCAGAAGCTATACTCACCAAAGGAGGATATAGAACATTTTCTTTATGAACTATGTTATGCCAATTGACCTAGAAGTTCCCCCAAGACCATGGTCCCCAGCCCTCAGCCCCAGTAACTCATTCCCTCAAGGTGTTTGAATGCATCTAGGAAGCTTCTATGACTGTACCCACTTTGTGCTCTATTAAATATATGAATACACCGTCTGTATACACAAATATGCATGTAAAAATATCCACAGCCTAACCTATATGTGTACGTGGATATACTCCTATATGCCCTCCTTCCCCTATTCAGCATATGTATCTGCCTGTAAATTATTATTTGTTTTTATTGTTTTTGTAGAGTTTGTATATACTATAGTATTTACTGTGATTACCTTTTTTTTCCCCTAGTGTTCCTCTAAGTGTTTTCCTTTGCCTTGATAAAGTTGTGCTGGTTTCCCCCTATATTCCCCTTTCACCGAAGTTAACATCTGTCTACCACCCAGTTAGTGATTTCCCCTCCCCTTGTAACCATCAAAGATTGTTTCTTTCAGCGTGTAAACCTTTTCCTGAGTTTTTACAATAGTGGTCTCATACAATATTCATCCTTTTGTGATTGACTTGTTTCACTCAGCATAATCCCTTCCAGATTCATCCATGTTGTGAAATGTTTCACAGATTCATCATTTTTCTTTATCGTTGAGTAGTATTCCATTGTGTGTATGTACCATAATTTACGTATTCATCTGTTGATGGGCACTGAGGTTGTTTCCATCTTTTTGCTACTGTGAATAATGCTTCAATGAACATGGGTGTGCATATGTCTATTCATGTGATGGCTCTTACTTTTCTAGGTCATATTCCTAGGAGTAGGATTGTTGGATCACATGGTATTTCTATTTCTAGCTTTTGAAGGAAGCACCATATCGTTTTCCATAGTGGTTGTACCATTTTACACTCCCACCGCCAGCTGTGTATGAGAGTTCCAATCTCCCCACAACCTCCCCAGCATTTACTGTTTTCTGAAATTTTGATCAGTGCCATTCTTGCAGGGGTGAGCTGGTATCTCACCCTGGTTTTGATCTGCATCACTCTAATGGCTAATGATTGTGAACATCTTTTCATGTATTTGTTAGCCACCTGAATGCCCTCTTTAGTGAAATGTCTGTTCGTGTCCTTTGCCCATTTTGTGATTGGGTTGCTTATCTTTTTATGGTTGAGTTGTTGAAGTTTTTTTTTTGTATATTTTAGAGATTAAACCTTTATTAGATATACCATTGTCAAAGACTTTTTCCCAGTCTGTAGGTTCTTTTTCTATTCTCTTTGAAATTCTTTTGATGAGTTTAAGTATTTATTTTTAAGAGGTCCCAGTTATCTAGTTTATCTTCTGGAGTTTGTGCATTTTCAGTTGTGCTTGATATTCTATTTATGCCATAAATTAGGGCCTCTAGCATTGTCCCTGTGTTTTCTTTCATTAACTTTATACTTTTAGGTTTACATTTAGGCCTTTGATTCATTTTGAGTTAGTTTTTGGGTATGGGATGAGGTATGACTCCTGCTTCATTTTTCTGCAAATGGATATCCAGTTTTACCAGCACCATTTGCTGAAGAGACTCTCTTCCCCATTTAATAGACTTTGACCCTTTGTCGAAGATCAGGTGTCCACAGGTGGATGGCTTTATTTCTGAGTTCTCAACTCTGTTCTTTTGGTCTATATATCTGTTGTTGTACTAATACCAGGCTGTTTTGACTACTGTAGCTATATAGTAGGTTCTCAGATCCAGTAGAGTGTAGGCCTCCTACTTTGTTCTTCTTTTTCAGGTAATGTTTTACTTATCCGGGGACTCTTTCCTTTCCACATAAAGTTAATGATTAGTTTTTCCATCTCGTTAAAGAATGCTGTTGGAATTTGGATAAGGATTGCATTGTATCTATAGATCGCTTTGGGTAGTGTTGACATTTTCACAATGTTAAGTCTTCCTATCCACGATCATGGCATGTTTTTCCATCTATGAATGTCTGTTTTGGTTCCTTGCAGTAGTGTTTTGTAGTTTTCTTTGTATAATAAGTCTTTTATGTTCCTAGTCCATAGCCCATTGCCATCGAGTCAATTCTGACTCATAGCGACCCTACAGGACAGAGTAGAACTGTCCCACATGGTTTCCAAGGAGCACCTGGTGGATTCGAACCGCCAACGTTTCGGTTAGCAGCCATAGCTCTTAGTCACTATGCCACCAGGATTTCCTTTATGTCCCTAGCTGGGTTTATTCCTAAGTATTTTATCTTTGAGGGGTGGGGGCTATTGTAAATGGTATTGTTTTCCTGACTAACTTTTCGAGTTCTCTTTGTTAGTGTAGAAGAATCTGATTTTACTATGTTGATCTTGTACCCTGCCACTTTGCTGAATCCTTTTATTAGTTCCATTAGCTTTCTTGTGGAATCTCTGGCATTTTCTATGTATAGGATCATATTGTCTGTGAAGAGGGATAGCTTTACTTCTTCTTTACCAATTTCGATGCTCTTTATTTCCCTTTCTTGTCTTATTGGTCTAGTTAGGACTTCCAGTACAATGTTGAATAAGAGTGGTGATAAAGGGCATCCTTCTCTGGTTCCTGTTCTCAAGGGGAATGCTTTCAGTTTCTTTCCATTGAGAATAATGTTGGCTGCTGGTTTTGTGTATATGCCCTTGATTATGCTGAGGAATAGAAGTTCCTTTCTATTCCTATTTTGGTGAGAGTTTTTATCAGGAATGAGTGTTGGACTTTATCAAAAGCCTTTTCTGCATGGATTGAGACGATCATGTGATTCTTTTCATTTGTTTTATTTATGTGGTGGACAACACTGATTGATTTTCTAATGCTGAACCATCCTTACATTCCTGGTATGAATCCTACTTGGTCATGATGTATTTTTTTTTTATATGCTGTTGGATTCTATTGGGTAGAATTTTGTGGAGAATTTTTGTGTCAACGTTCATGAGGGATACTGGTCTATAATTTTCGTTTTTAGTGATGTCTTTGCCTGGCTTTGGTATGTCAGGGTTATGCTGGCTTCATTGAATGAATTCAGGAGTGTTCCATCCTTTTCTATGTTCTGGAATAATTTGAGTAGCATTGGTATCAACTCTTCTCTGAACATTTGGTAGAATTCTCCAGTGAAACCATCCAGGCCAGGGCTTTTTTTTGTTGTTGTTGGTAGTTTTTAATAACCCCTTCAATTTCTTTTGTTATGGATCTGTTCAGATTTTCTACCTTGGTTTGTGTTAGGTAGGCAGGTAGGATGTTTCTAGGAATTTGTCCATTTCCACTAGGTTTTCAAATTCGTTTGAGTATAGTTTTCCATAGTATTCTGTTATGATCCTTTTTACTTCAGTTGGTTATGTTTTGATGTCACCTATTCATTTCTTATTTGAGTTATTTGAATCTTCTCCTTTTTTTTTTTCTTTTGTCTATTTGGCCAGTAGTTGGTTGATTTACTGATCCTTTCAAAGAACCAGCTTCTAGTCTTACTGTTTCAATTGTTTTTCTGTTGTTTCATTTATGTCTGCTCTAATCTTTACTATTTCCTTTCTTCTGACAGCTGTATGCTTCTTTTGCTGCTCTTTTTTTAATTTGTTGGAGTTGTAGGGTTAATGTATTGATTTTGATCACCTTTCTTCTTTTTTGATGTGTGCGTTTATTGCTATAAATGGGCCTCTGAGGTCTCAAAGGTTTTGGCATGTTGTATTTTCATTCTCGTTTGATTCTAGGAATTTTTTTATTTCATTTTAATTTCTTCTATTACCTAGTGGTTTTTTAGCATGGCATTGTTCTGTTTCTGAGTGCTTGATTTTTTTTCCTTATTCTTCCTGTTATTGATTTATAATTTTATAGTGTGATCAGAGAAGATGCTTTGTATTATTTCAATATTTTTGAATTTATTGAGGCTTTCTTTGTGGCCTACAATATGGTCTAGAGAATGATCCATATGCGCTGAAGAAGAATGTGTACTGTGCTGCTTTTGGGTGGAGTGCTCTGTAAATGTCTATGAGGTCAACCTGGTTGTATTATTTAGATCTACTGTACCTTTGCTGAGTTTCTTTCTAGTTGTTCTGTCCATTGTTGAAAGTGATGTGTTAAAGTCCCCTACTATTACTGTAGAACTGTCTATTTTTCTTTTCATTTCTGTTAGGGTTTGTTTTATGTATTTTAGAGCTCTGTCACTGGGTGTGTAGATATTTATTATGGTTATGTCCTCTTGGTGGATTGATCCCTTGATCATTACATAATGTCCTTCCTTGTCTTTTATGATGGAGTTTGATTTAAAGTCTATTTTATCAGAGATTAATACTGCTTCTCCTGGTCTTTTTTGATTACTATTTGCTTGATACATTTTTTCCATTCTTTGATTTTTAACCTCTTTATGTCTTTGTGTCTAAGGTGTGTCTCTTGTATGCAACATATTGATAGGTCACATTTTATGTTCATTATGCCACTGTCTCTTGACTGGTGCATTTAATTCATTTATATTCAGTGTGATTATTGATAGACATGAATTTACTGTCATTTTGTTAGGCTTTTTTTTTGGTGTGGTGTTGACAGTTTCTTTGTTCTGATTAATTTTCTGGGCTGGGTTCTTTTTGTTCATGCACTGTCTTTTCATTTCCTTTGTTTTCATCAATTTTGTGTTTACTGAGTCTTTTTTATTTTCTTCTTTATTTTGGTGGGTAAGTTTGTTACTTTTCATTGTGGTTACTGTGATGCTTGCCTTTATCATCCTACATTTAAAACAGTCTGTTATTTTTAGATATCACCTTGACTTCCTCTCCATACAGAAGTTCTGTAACTACACCATTCAGTCTCCCTTTTTGTTTTGAAGTTGTTGTTGACTTCAGATCGACAGTTCTGGTTCCCTGTTTTTGGTTCCGTAACTTTATTTTACATTGTTGGCTGCTGTAGTTGGTTCTATCTGAAGGACTCCCTTTAATATTTCTTGTAAGGATGGTCTGGCTTTTATCTGGGAAGGTCCTAATTTCACCATTTGAGAGACAATTTTGTTGGGTATGATTCTTGGTTGGCAATTCTTTTCTTTCAAGGTTTTATATATGGTATCCCATTGCCTTCTTGCCTGCATGATCTCTGCTGAGAAATCAGAGCTTAGTCTCACTGGAGTTCCTGCGTGAGTGATATTTCATTTTTCCCAAGCTGCTCTCAGAATTCTTTATCTTTGGACTTGGAAAGTTCGAATATGATATCATGTTTTCTTTTGGGTTCTATCCTGTATGAGGTTCATTGAGCTTCTTAGATGGAAATATTTTTGTTTTTCATGATATTGGGGAAGTTTTTTGCCAGTAAATCTTCAAAAATTCTCTTTGTACTTTTTTTTTTTTTTTTTGGTCTCCTCCTGCTCTGGGATTCCCATCACAAGTAAATTATTCCTCTTCATAGTGTTCCACATAACACTTAGGCTTTTATTTATTTATTTATTTATTTATTTCCTGATTGTTCCTCATATTTGTATCAAGGGATTTGTCCTCTATTTTGCTAATTCTTTCTTCCACTGTGTCAATTCTACTACTATGTCCTACCACTGAGTTATCTATTTCTGATATTTTATTGTTAATCTTCTAGATTTCTAGTGCCTGTTTTTGTATGATTTCTAATTCTCTATTTAATTTGTCATTTCATTCTTGTATTGTTTTCCTGAATTCTTCTAGGATTGTCTGTGTTTTCCTTGATCTCATTAAGGACCCTACATATAAGCCTTTCGAATTCTTTATCAGGCAGTTCCATTACCATCTCTTCCTCAGGAAGACTTTCTGCCCCTTTATTTTGGTCATTTGGTTGAGCCATCTTGTCTTGTTTCTTTACATGATTTGATATTGCTGCTATCTCCAAGGCATTAAGGTGTTGATTTATTTATGATTTTTTGTTTTGTTTTATCAGTGTGGACGGGTCAAGTGTGCTTTGGTGATCACTCTTCTGGAGGCACAGGGGAGTTCACTTCCTGCCCCCAGTTCTACAGTGTAATATCAGGCAGGGCGAGTCCTTGTTGCTGTTTGCTGTACATGTGAAACAGCTGAGGGCATACTGGGTGGATAGCTCCAGAGGTACGGGAATGCTTACAGTCACTCACCAGGTGGGCAGGCAACAGGCAAGGAGCAGGTGGGCATCTGGGGGGTGCTGAGGTGCTCCCTCCATCAGGAGGGGGTGGGGCAGTCAGTTGGGGAGCACGCAGGCAGTCTCTCCAGTGGAGGTGGGGCAGTATGGTCAGCCAGGTGGCACACAGGTGCTCTCCTCATTGGAGGAGGGGCAGAGCTGTTGGGGGTGTGTGTGCAGGCACTCTCCAACGGGAGTGGGGCACGGCAAGTGATCAGGGAAAGTTCAGGCACTCTCACATGCAGAGGAGGGGTGGGACTGGTGCCAGGGGTCACATAGGTGCCCTCCTGGGTGGGGGAGGGGCAGGGTGGGTGCCTAGGAGTCATGCAGGTGCTTTCTCCAGTGGGGAGGTGTGTGGCAGGCAGCCGGGGGGGGCATACAGACACTGACTCTGGCAAGGGAATTAAGCTTTTCTTTTTAATAATTTTTGTTGTTGAAAATATTTACAGTATGACATACAGCAATTAAACAATTTCTACACGTGCATTTCAGTGACACTGATTATATTCTTCAAGTTGTGCAACCATTTTCACCCTCCTTTTCCAAATTGTTCCTCCCCCATTAACATAAACTCATGGCGCCCTAAGCTTCCTGTCTAACCTTTCAAATTGCTGTTGTCAATTTGATCCCACATAGATAGTTCTTTAAAAGAGCACAATGCTCAAGGCAGACATTCTTTACTAATTAAGCAAACAAGCATTTGGTTTAAAGAAGACTTGGAATATTTTTGGCTTAATGTTTAAAGATTATCTCAGGGCAACAGTTTCAGGGGTTAATCCAGCCTCCATGGCTCCAGAAAGTCTGGAGTCCAAAAGGATCTGAAAGTCTGTTCTGTATTTTCCCCCTTTTGATCAGGATTCTTCTATAGAAACTTTGATCAAAATGTTCAGTAATAGTAGCTGGGCACTATCCAGTTCTTCTGTTCTCATGGCAAAGGAGGAGTTGTTTCATGGAGGCAATTAGCCACACATTCCATTTCCTCCTCCTATTCCTGACTCTCCTCCTTCCTCTGTTGCTCCAAGCGAATATAGGGCAATTATTGTACCTTGAATGCCCACTTGCAAGCTTTTAAGACGCCAGGTACTACGCAACAAACTAGGAGGTAGAATAGAAGCACTAAACACAACATTAGGCCAGTTAACTGGATGTTCCATGAAACCATGACCTTAAGCCTCCAAACCAAAAAACCAAATCCCATAAGGTATTTGGTTGTACATAAGCAGCCTCAGCAGATACTCTTTTTGTTGTTATTACTGTAAATATATATAATACACATTTGTCACTTTTAAAGTTGTACAATTTATTGACATCAATTACAGTAATTAGTTAATTACATTAACCCTCACCATTAATCAATGTGAATTTTCCATCACTGTAAACAGAAACTCAGTGCTCTATAAGCCATAAGCTCCCTTTTGCCTCCTCCCTCCTACACCTGGTAACCATTAATAAAGTTTGGTCACTATACATTTGCCTGTTTTCGTATTTTTATATAAGTGAGGTCATATAGTATTTGTCCTTTTTGTTTGACTTACTTCACTCAGCATAATGTCCTCAAGCTCCATCCATGTTGAACTCAAGCTTTTTAATCAGAAGACAGAAAAATTCAAATCAGCTTAATGCCATTTTCAGTAAGAATAAAACAAAGCCAAAAATATTAATAGCTGTTGTTCATTCATTCAACAAATACTTCTCAACTGTATCCAAAATGCCAGGCGCCACACTAGGCACTGGGAATACAGCAGAGAACAAAATAGACCACACGTTGTAACGGGAGGAAATAAACAATAAACAAATACAATAATTTTAGTTAGTGATAAATACTTTGGAAAAAGATAAATGGGGTGAGATAGAATATGAAAGGGAGAACGAGCAATTTTAACTGTGGCGGTGGGGGAAGGCCTCTCTGTCAAGGCGACATTTAAGTTGAGACCGCTGAGTTGAGTTAAGGAGCTATCTGAAAACCAGGAGAAGGGCATGTGAGGCATGCTAAGGCCCTGAGGCAGCCACGGTTTGGTGTCTTCAAGAAACAGAAAGCAGGCTAGTGGATCGAATGTGGTAAAGGAGGGTGGGGAGATGGGCAGGTCATTATGCAGGTCTTTGTAGTGTATAGTAGAGAGTTTTGGTTTTATTCCAAGTGTAATGAGAAAGTACTGAAGGCTTCAATCAGAGAATGATGAAGCCTGACTTCTTTAATTTTTATTTTTTAAAGACTTCTCTAGAAGGGGCAAGAATGGAAGAAAGAAGTCCAGTTAGAAGCCTCCTGCAGTAGTCCAGGTGAGAAATGATGGACTAGCTTGGACTAGTAGGTAACAGTGGAGATGAAAAGAAGTGGATAGACTTGAGATATGAAGCAGAACTAACACGACTTGTGGATGAATTAATACGGAGGAAGGAGGAAGGAAAAAGAGTGTAGCAGTGATTTCACAGAATGTATCATTATTATCCTTAAGCCTCCTTAATAAAAATATTGAGCATTCAAAACTACCATGCAAAGCTACAAACAGAAATACCATATGATCCAGCAATCCCACTCCTAAGAATATATCCTAGAGAAATAAGAGATGTCACTCAAATAGACATATGCTCACCCATGTTCACTGCAGCATCGTTCACAATAGCAAAAAGATGGAAACAACCTAGATGCTCATCAACAGATGAATGGATAAACAAACTATGGTACATACACACAATGGAATACTACACAAAAATAAATAACAATGATCAGTCTGTGAGACATCTCACAACATGGATGAAACTGGAGGCACTATGCTGAGTGAAATAAGTCAATCACAAAAGGACAAATATTGTATGAGATCACTACTATAAAAGCTCATGAAAAGGTTTACACACAAAAAGAAACACTCTTTGCTGGTTACAAGGGAAGGGAGAGGTAGGGGTGGAAAAACACTAAATAGACAATAGATAAGTGGTAACTTTGGTGAAGGGTAAGACAAGTACACAATACTGGGGAAGTCAGAAAAACTTTATTTTTTTAAATTTTTTTATTTTCTCCCATACAAAAATTTATACATACATTGTTATGTGGCACTATTTGCTGTCCCCATATTGTGACAGCACACTCCGCCTTTCCACCCGATTCCCCATGTCCATTCAACCAGCTCCTAACCCTCTCTGCCTTCACATCTCACGTCCAGACAGAAGCTGCCTGTTTAGTCTCTTGTATCTACTTCAGATAAGAGGCACACTCCTCATGAGTATCACTTTATGTCCCACAGTCCAGTCCAATCCCTGTCTGAAGAGTTGGCCTCGGAAACTATTTTAGTTCTGGGCTGATAGAGAATCCGGGGGCCATACTTTCCGGGGTTCCTCCAGTCTCAGTCAGACCATTAAGTCTGGTCTTCTTACTAGAATTTGAGTTCTGCACCCCACCTTTCTCCTGCTCCATCAGGGACTCTCTGTTGTGTTCCCTGTCAGGGCGGTCATTGGTGGTAGCTGGGCACATCTAGTTCTTCTGGTCTCAGGCTGATGAAGTCTCTGGTTTATGTGGCCCTTTCTATCTCTTAGGCTAATACTTTCCTTGTGCCTTTGGTGTTCTTCATTCTCATTTACTTCAGGTGGTTGGGACCAACTGATACATCTTGGATGGCTGCTTGCAAGCTTTTAAGACCCCAGACGACACGCACCAAAGTAGGATGCAGAACATTTTCTTAATAAGCTTTGTTATGCCAATTGACCTAGATGTCCCCGGAAAGCATAGTCCCCAGACCCCTACCCATGCTACTCTGTCCCTCAAAGTGTTTGATTGTATTCAGGAAACTTCTTAGCTTTGGTTTAGTCCAGTTCTGCTGACTTCCCCTATAGTGTGTGCTGTCCTTCCCTTCACCTCAGATAATTCTTATATACTATCTAGTTAGTAAATAACCCTCACCCTCCCTCCCCACCCTTGTAACCATCAAAGAATGTTTTCTTCTGTGTTTAAACCTTTTCTTGAGTTCTGATAATAGTGGTTGTCATGGTTTGAATTATGTCCCCCCAAAAATGTGTGTATCAATTTGGCTGGGCCATGATTCCCAGAATTGTGTGGTTGGCCTCCATTTTGTGATTGTCATTTTATGTTAAAGAGGATTAGGGTGGGATTGTAACACCACCTTTACCCAGGTCATATCCCTGATCCAATGTAAAGGGAGTTTCCCTAGGGTGTGGCCTGCACCATCTTTTACCTTACAAGAGATAAAAGGAAAGGGAAGCAAGCAGAGAACTGCAGACCTCATACCACCAAGAAAGCAGTGCCAGGAGCAGAGCATGTCCTTCAGACCTGGGGTCCCTGCACAGAGAAGCTCCTAGTCCAGGGGAGCACTAAAGAGAAGGCTGACAGAGGGAGAAAGCCTTTCCCTGGAGCTGGTGCCCTGAATTTGGACTTTTAGCCTACTTTACTTTGAGGAATTAACTTCTCTTTGTTAAAGCCATCCACTTGTGGTATTTCTGTAGGAGCAGCACTAGGTGACTAAGAGAGTGGTCTTATACAATATTTGTCCTTCTGTGACTGCCTAAATTCACTCAGCATAATGCACTCCAGATTCCTCCATGTTATGTTTCATGGCTTAATCCTTGTTCTTCATTGTTACATAGTATTCCATCGTGTGGATATACCATAATTTGTTTACCCATTCATCTGTTGATGGGCACCAAGGTTGTTTCCATCTTTCTGCTATCATGAACAATGCTGCAATGAACATGGGTGTGCATGTATCTATTCTTTCTCTAAGATATATTTCAAGGAGCAGTATAGCTGGATCGTATGGTACTTCTATTTCTAGCTTTTTAAGGAAGCGCCAAATCCATTTCCAAAGTGGTTATACTATTTTACATTCCCACCAACGGTGCATAAGTATCCCAGTCTCTCCACAACCTCTCCAGCATTTACTATTTTGTGTTTTTTGGATTAATGCTAGCCTTGTTGGGGTGAGATGATATCTCATTGTAGTTTTGATCTACATTTCTCTAACGGCTCATGATCGTGAGCATTTCTTCATCGGTCTGTTAGCTACCTGAATATCTTCTTTGACGAAGTGCCTGTTCATAACCTTTGCCCATTTTTTAATTGGGTTATTTGTCTTTTTGTTGTTGAGGTTTTCAGTATCTTCTAGATTTTAGAGATTAGACGCTGATCAGATTGTCATAGCCAAAAATTTTTTCCCAGTCTGTAGGTTGTCCGTTTACTTTTTTGGTGAAGTCTTTTGATAAGCATAAGTGTTTGATTTTTTAGGAGCTCCCATTTATCTAGTCTCTCTTCTGGTGCTTAAGCATTGTTACTTATGGTTTGTATTCTGTTTATGCCATGTATTAGGGATCCTAGCATTGTCCCTATTTTTTCTTACACGATCTTTATTGTTTTTGATTTTATATAAAGTCTTTGATCTTTGATCCATTTTGAGTTAGTTTTTGTGCATGGTGTGAGGTATCAGTCGTTTCAGTTTTTTGCAGATGGATATCCAGTTATGCCAGCACCATTTGTTAAAGAGACTGTCTTTTCCCCAGTTAATGGGCTTTGGGCCTTTGTCAAATATCAGCTGCTCACAGGTGGATGAATTTATGTCTAGATTCTCAATCTTGTTCCATTGGTCTATGTATCTGTTGTTGTACCACTACCAGGCTATTTTGACTACCGTGGCGGTATAATAGGTTCTAAAATCAGGTAGTGTGAGGCCTCCCACCTTGTTCTTCTTCTTGAGTGATGCTTTACTTATTCGTTGCCTCTTCCCTTTCCATATGAAGTTGGTGATTTATTTCTCCGTCTCATTAAAAAAATGCCAGTGGAATTTGGATTGGCATTGCATTGTATCTGTTGATCCCTTTGGGTAGAATTGACATTTTCACAATGTGGAGTCTGCCTATCCATGAGCAAGGTATGTTTTTCCACTTAAGCAGCTTTCTTTTGGTTTCTTGCAGTAGTGTCTTGTAGTTTTCACCGTATAGATCTTTTACATCTCTGGTTAGACTTATTCCTAAGTATTTTATCTTCTTGGGGGCTATTGTAAATGTATTAATTTGGTAATTTCCTCTTCGAGGTTCTCTTTGTTGGTGTAAAGGAATCCAACTAATTTTTATATGTTTATCTTGTATCCTGAAACTTTGCTGAAATCTTCTATTGGTTCCAGTAGTTTTCTTGTGGATTCTTTGGGGTTTTCTGAGTGTAAGATCATACCATCTGCAAATAGAAATACTTTGACTTCTTTCCTACCTATTTGGATGCCCTTTATTTCTTTTTCTAGCCTAACTGTTCTGGCCTGGACCTCCAGCACAATGTTGAATAAGAGTGGTGATAAAGGGCATCCTTGTCTGGTTCCCATTCTCAAGCGGAATGCTTTCAAAGTCTCTCCATTTAGGATGATGTTAGCTGTTGGTTTTGTATAAATGCCCTTAATTATACTGAGGAATCTCCCTTCTATTCCTATTTCGTTGAGAGTTTTTATCATGAATGGGTGTTGGATTTTGTCAAATGCCTTTTCTGCATCTATTGATAAGATCATGTGGTTCTTGTCTTTTGTTTTATTTATATGATGGATTACATTGATTGTTTCCTAATGTTGAACCATCCCTGCATACCTGGTATAAATCCCACTTGATCATGGTGAATTATTTTTTTTTGATATGTTGCTGAATTCTATAGGCTAGAATTTTGTTGAGGATTTTTGTATCAATGTTCATGAGGGATATTGGTCTGTAATTTTCTTTTTTTTTTTGGTGGTGTCTTTACCTGGTTTTGGCATCAGGGTTATGCTGGGGAAGCCAGCAAAATTTTTTGAGCATAACATCATGGAAGCTCCATGGACAAATCCAAACTCCCTGAGGGACCAAATTACTGGGCGGAGGGCTGTGGGGACCATGGTCTCAGGGAACATCTAGCTCAACTGGCATAACATAGTTTGTAAAGAAAATGTTCTACATTCTACTTTGGTGAGTAGCGTCTGGGGTCTTAAAAGCCTATGAGCGGCCATCTAAGATATTTCATTGTTCTCAGCCCTTCAGGAGCAAGGGAAAATGAGGAAAAACTAAAGAGACACAGGAAAGATTAGTCCAAAGGACTAAGAGACCACAACTACCATGGCCTCCACCAGAACTGAGTCTAGTACAAGTAGATGGTTCCCAGCTAACACCACTGACTGCTCTGACAGGGATCACAATAGAGGGTCCCGGACAGAGCTGGAGAAAACTGTAAAACAAAATTCTAACTCAAAATGAGACCAGACTTACTGGCCTGACCAACTGGAAGAACCCCAAGGGTATGGCCCCTGGATACCCTTTTAGCTCAGTAATGAAGTCACTCTAGTGGTTCACCTTTTAGCCAAAGATCAGACGGACCCATAGGACAAAACGAGACTAAAGGGGCACACCAGCCTAGAGGCAAGGACTAGAAGGCAGGAGAGGACAGGAAAGCTGGTAATAGGGAACCCAAGGTCGAGAAGGGAGAGTACTGACATGTCATGGGGTTGTTAACCAATGTCATAACACAATATATGTACTAACTGTTTAATGAGAAGCTAGTTCATTCTGTAAACCTTCATCTAAAGTACAATTTAAAAAAAAGTTATAAAAAAAAAAAAAACAAACTACCATGCAGTTAGAATTTAGAAATGATAAAGAGTCTTGGTGAAAAAAACAAAACAAAACAAATCCGTTGCCATCCAGTCAATTTCAACTTGTAGCAACCCTACAGGACAGAGTAGAACTGCCCCATAGGGTTTAAAAGGAGCGACTGGTGGATTAACTGCTGAACTTTGTGGTTAGCAGCTGAGCTCTTAACCACCACCAGGGCTCCATGATGTCTCTTCTATTTGAACAAAGTATATCTCAAGGCCGTTCTCTTGTACATTTTAAACTACAGGATGAAGGTATTCAGTATTTTCTGGAATCAAAAGCTTCATGGCCTCTGATTCATAAACATTTTATATGTCAGGCCAACCCTATTAAAGATTTACTTCAGCACTGCTATTAAAAGCCTTCATTTTAGAAAAAGAATATAAAACAATTAAGTATTAGTGATTAGAACTGGAATCTGGGAGGTCAATCTACCCTCCCTGAAACACTTCCTTTACCTTTACCTTCACGTCAACTCTCTGCCTGCCTGCAGTTTACCTCTCTGACCACTCCTCTTCAGTTGCTTATTGCAAACTCCCCACAAGTCTGTTCTCTAAATATCCTCCCTCACTGTCTGTAGCCTCTCCCCGTAGAAAATCTTATTCAATGGCCTGAGTTTGGATCTACTACGGAGCCCTGGTGGCACACTAGTTAAGAACTAGACTGCTAACCAAAAGGTCGGCAGTTTGAATCTACCAGCTGCTCCTTGGAAACCCTATGGGGCAGTTCTACTCTGTCCTATAGGGTCACTATGAGTTGGAATTGACTTGAGGGCAATGGGTTATGATGACTACCAAATCTCTGTCTCCGGGCCAGGTGTCCCTTCTGAGCTTTAAACCAACTTAATCAACCCTCTATGAAACACCTCCACAAGCCCCCAGTGAGCGCCATTCCCCACCCTACTCCATCTATGCCAGCTCTTCCCTCCTGCATTCCTTAGTGTGGTGAATGGAACTAACCCAGGTGCCCAGTCATATACCTGGAAGTCAACCTAATAAAAACAAATTAGTTACCATATACTTACTAAGCATCTAAGAGCTTTACACGCGTCTTCCCATCAAATCTTCTTAAAAGCCCCATAAAGCAGGCGTTACTATCCCTATTTTATAGCTGAAGAAGCTGAAATTTGTATTAATTGCCCAAAGCCATTCCTTCCGGAAGTGGCAAAGCCAAGGTTTGAGCCAAATGAGTAGGAATCGACTCAACGGCAATGGGTTTGGGTTTGGGTTTGGTTTTGGTTGGTGTCTGAATCAAATCCTATGCTCTTAACCAATATAGCCTCCATTCTAATCAAGCCCCTGCAAAGCCATCCAATCCATTTCCTAAATATCTTGCGACAGTTTTTTTCCTCCTCCTCATCCCCCAAATGGCCTAATGTGGCTCCTTGGTACCTCTCTCAACCAGACGATTCTCAAGACCTCTCTGATTTATGCTCTGCATTTGGCCTCATTCCTCTTCAGTCTAGAGGAATCCTACCACATCAATCCCATGATCTCCTGTTACTCGATGGCTCTCGATTATGTTCAGAATAAAATCTATGCTCCTTTGCGTTACTTGGTCTTACTGCCCAGTCTCCTCACAGCACACTTCACCCCCAGTTTACATGGAGCAGCTCTGACTGCTGTTCCTAGAACAGGGCATGTACCTTCAGACCTACAGGTCTTGGCACATGCTATTCCCTCTACCAAGAGTGCCCTCCCCTACAGTAGGTCTGCAATTCTACTCACCCTTTAATTCTCAGCTCGAACACTAACTTTACTGTTGAAAGCTTTCCTTGTCTTACCAAAGCAAGCAATTTTTCTTTCACCTTTACTTTCACCAAAATTTACTTGATTATGTTACAATTGTTAAGTTACTTAATTCTCAATAGACACTGCACTTCTTGAAGAGTAGGATTGGGTTTTTCATTTTAGATTCCCTAATACCTAGCACACAGGAGCCCTGGTGGCACAGTGGTTAAAGCATTTGACTACTAACCAAAAGGTCAGCAGTTCAAAATCACCAGCAGCTCCACAGGAGAAATATGTGGCAGTCTGCTTCTGTAAAGACTTATAGCCTTGGAAACCCTATGGGGTTGCTATGAGTCAGAATCAACTCAATGGCAATTGGTTTGGTTTTTGGTTTTGGAATATCTAGCACAGGAGCCCTGGTGGCACACTGCTTAAGCGTCCAGCTACTAACCAAAAGGTAGGAGATTCAAACCCACCAGCGGCTCCACAGGAGAAAGGTGTGGCAGTCAGCCTCCATAAAGATAACAACCTTGGAAAGCCTACAGGACAGTTGTACTCTGTCTTATAGGATTGCTATGAGTCGGAATCGACTCAACAGCAAGGGGTTAATACCAAGCACGCAGAAGAGGTGTTCAATAAATGCTTGCGGCATCAATCTAACAGGATGTCACTAAGTCAAGAGGATGCGAGGTAAAAGAGCGAGCTTGTACAAAGAAACAGACCTTTTCCAGAAAGAAAATAGCAATATCCTAGATGGCAACCCAGGGTCCATAAGTAATTAATTCAGTGCCTCTCAAAGTATGGTGCTTGTACTTCTGGAGGTCTCTCAGATCCTTTCAGGAAGTATACGATATCAAAACTATCTTCACAAAAATACGAAAATGTCATTTGTCTTTTTCATCGCGTTAATGTCTACACTGATAGTGCAAAAGCAATTGTGCATAAATTGTTGGGGCCTTAGCCCAAAAAAAGGCAGCACCAAGTAAATGTATTCTTCACTGCCACATACTCATAGTAAAAAAACAAATGCCAGTTAATTTAAGAATATCATTGATTAAGCAGTAAAAATTATTACTTTTATTAAATCTCAGTCTTTTTACTATTCTGTGTGATGAAATGGAAGTATGGCTAACGTACTTCTGCTGCATACTGAGGTACAATAGCTGCTAAGAAAAGCCCTTGTTGGAGTGTTGGAGTTGCAAGCTGATCAGTCCACTTTTTTCACAGAACACCATTTTTTAATTGAAAGAATTACAGGCAAACTATGGTTATTCCCATTTAAGTATTTGGCGGACATTCCATAAGGGAGTCTGTCAGTGGTGCAAACATAAACTGTTAATGTTCTCGGCTGCTAACCAAACTGTTGGAGTCCATCTCAGAAGAAAGGCCTGGTGATCTACTTCCAAAAACTCAGCCACTGAAAACCCTATGAAGCAGAGCACAGTTCTACCCTGACACATGGGGTCACCAGGAGTCAGAGTCAACTCGATGGCAACTTTTTTTTTTAATCTAAAAAGTGAATGACATGAGCCTGTTGCTTCAAGGAAAGCAACCGACAATATCTGTAGTCAACATTAAAATGTGAGTTTTCAAATGAAATGGAAAACTTGTATCTGCCACCACAAGCTTCCCATCTACCCAATTCATAAGACTTTTCTAATTAGATTAGTGATGATAGTAAGTAATATAAATTTTTAATAATGAAATGAAATGTGTTAACATTTGGAAGATCTGCATAAATCAGTAAAACAGTATTTTCAAATGACCAATGTATGGTGTTACAAAATCATGCAAGACAGATCAATGGATTTTAATGAAAGAGTGCAAAAGGTTTTAAGAAACTACCATTTGTCCCATTTTGGTATAGCATCAGAGAAAAACATCCACAATTATCTGAAACAGCTATTAACACACTCCTCTCTTTTCTAAATACGTATCTATTTAAGGCTGAATCTTCTTCATATATTTCAACCAAAACAATATATTGCAACAGATTGAATACAAAAGCAATTATGATTACCAAGCTGTCTTCTATTAAGCCAGATATCAAAAAATTTTTGCAAAAATGTAAAACAATGCCGCTTTTCACTAAATTTTAAAATAGTTATTTTTCATAAAAAATATTAAATTTATCTTAATGTGTGATGGGTTATTAATTTTTTAAATAAATTAATAAATATTCTAAAGTTCTCAGTTTTAATTTCTAATACAGGAATATCAATAGATATAACCCACATAAACAATAAAGTATCAAGGGGTCCTGAGACCAAAAAGTTTGAGAATTTCCATTTTAATTTAAGGAATCAAGAGGCCTAAGTGTTCAAGAGTCAGGCATATCCCCACTGCTCTAAATATTATCTTTGTCATACATCAAATGTCACATAATTGTGGATATGTTTTTAGAGTCTATTCTGCTCCACTGATCTATTTATCTATACTTGTGCCAATACCACTCTGCCTTAATTACTTAGTTTTATAGTAATTCTTGATATCTGTGATGTAAGTCACTCATAATTCTGCATTCCAGAAAGAAAAAAGAAAAAAACCTGCTGGGATTTTGATTGGGATTGCACTGAATCTAAGATCGATTTAGAAATCTTCATATCAATCTACCAATGAGTTAATGGTATATGTATGCTGCGCACATATATGTGTGTATGTATGTACAGAAACACACAGATAAACATAACATGAACATGGTACATGCCTCCATTTATTAGATGTTCTCCAATATCTCTTAGAAATGTTTTGTTCTTGGATCTTACACAGCTACTGTTAGATTTATTCCTAATTTATATATATTTTGTAAAATGGTATTGTCTTTATATTTTACTTCCTAATTGTTTGTAACAGGTATGTGAAAATAAAGTTGGTTTTTATATATTGACCTGGTATCGAGCTACTCTGCCAAATTCACCTCTTAATCCTAAGAATTTATCTATAGATTTTCTTTTATTTTTTACATTCACAATCATCATCTGCAAATAATGACAGTTTTATTTCTTCCTTTCCATCCATATATTTTTTAAATTTCTTTTTCTTACTTTATTGCACTGAAAGGAACCTCTAATACAATATTGATAAGAAGTAGTGATAGCAGACATCCTTGTCGCAATCGTGATCTGAAGGAGAAAGCTTTCATTAGCTCACCATGAGGTATGCTTGCTGTATGTTTTCTGTGGGTTCCCTTGATCACATTAAGGAATTTCCCTTCTACTAGTGAACTATGAGTTTTTACCATGACGGATGTTCAAGAATTTTATTAAATGCTTTTTCTGCAACAATTGAGATGATAATATGATTTTTCTCCTTTATCCCATTAATGTAGAGAGTTCCACTGAGTAATTTTAAAATGCTAAACAAACTTACATTCCTGGAATAAACTGAACTTGGTTATGGTGCATTATCTTTTTTAAACATTATGGATTCAGTTTGGTAATACTTTGTTTATAATTTTTACACCTGGGTAATGAATAAGATTGGTCCATATTTTGATACCAAGGTTAGGCTTAAATTAGCCTCATAAAACAAGTTTTCTCTTTTTTCTATTCTTTGGAAAGAGTTTGTGGTCTTTTCAATAAGTGTTATCATAAGCCTCTCAAGGTGAGGTGGTTTTTGTTCTTAAATTAGAAAACAACAAGCTTGTGGCAAAGGTACAATTATCACGAGGGGTAGAGAAGTGGCATGATGAAGCAGAACCTCTTGGAGGTACCCATTCTTCCTGCCTCTGCATCCCAGTGTCACCAGTGTGTTCAGGAGCCAACGTTCCTGCAGACAAGTGAGCAGAGCGTGTCTCTCACCCACAACTCCATGCTGCCTGGTCAAAGACTCATCCAGCTCTCTTTTGGCACTTTCACCTCCTTATTGATGGCGGTTTTCTCCTTCTCATCACTCACCCAAAGTAACAAGAATGATGAGGAACTGACATAATGCACAAAATTGTTCTAAGACCCTCAAGTGAAGTTAAATAAAGCATCTCATGTGCATGCTCCCGCAAATATTCTTCTAGCAACCTTGTAAAAGGAAAGACAAATGAGAATGCTTGGGAAAATATCCGGAGGGGTGGGATATTTAGCAACCAAAGTGATAATTATCAGCATCTTTAATTAATGCTTGTTACTACTAGAGGACCAAAGAACCAGCTAGTATTATAATAGCTAATAAATCAGTGATACCATGACTGACTGCATTTTGCTGTAAGTGCACACTATGGGAGAAAGCACACTTTTTTCTCTAAACGATCTTGAAGGATTATTGCATTTGTGTTTTCATCACTGTGGAATCAGTTTGCTACTTTGCACAATCTGATGTTCCAATGATAATAGAAGCACAACCCTTCTCTTCTACTTACCGTACATTCCTGGCCTTAATTATACTTTGGCTTTTTTCAGTGCATAATCTTGAAACAAATACACAGATGGTTAAAATTAGAGGGCAGTTCTTTTCTTCTGTGCCATTACTCTATTTCTTTCAAAAAACGCCAATATGAAACAAACAGATGACTTAAAACAAGGTCAAAAACAATAGATTTTTAAAACTTTTCTAAAGTGTATATGAAATCTAACTTTAGTCTAATGACTTCTGATACTGTTAAACCTCTCCTCCCTGTTCCACCTGTAGTCAAACCACTGACTTGACAGTGAATATTGCTATATATTTATGAACAGCTTCAGCAGGATCAGCTCTACAGACAGGAATATGCCATAAAGCACAATAGGCCTCCTGTCAGTTTAAAACAACAGACATTTATCATTCTGCTAGAATTTTCTTCATGACCTCAATGTTTATCTTCCTTTTCCTTTTAAGTACTTCTAAATTCAAAAGTTCTCACGTGGCTTTTCCTTTTTTGCAAATTTACTGGAAATCTGTGTAGTCAAATATGAGAACTGCTCACTTCAAAATATTCTTCTGAGGTTGGCTGTAAGCTTTATTCCACTATGACAAAAAATTACTCTATAATCCAAAAACAAGGAAAGGAATCAATTTTTACTGAGCACCCTCTGCACACTGGCTCTGCATTGGGGGTTATACACACTAATATCTTAAAGGAACCCCCTTCCATGGAACCCACCCAGAGGAGTGTGGGAAGATAGGCCTGGCAAACTGCTTTTGAAAGGTCAGAGCCTGAAAATCCTATGGAGCAGTTCTACTCTGCACACATGGGGTTGCCATGAATCGGCATCAACTACAAGGCAACTAACAAAGCAACCATAATTCACTACGTTACGACCATGAGCTACAGCTTCAATGGAGTGGGGGAAAAGCAGAGACATTTTCCCAGACAGATCTGAGCTCTCGAGCTAAATCCGATGTATTACTTAGATCACAAAACGTGCTTGAGACCCCAAACTAGAAGACTTTAAAAGCAGTAGTGAATTGAAATTGAAGAATATCAATAATTAACCCAAGGATTCTGCAGTTCTGAGGAAAAGAAATAATTTACATTCAATGATTTAAAAAAAAAAAACCACCACCACAATGGCTCCTTTTGCTATAGTTTAAATAGGAAATTATCACTTGAGTAAATAAACACATGAATCACTGTCCTCTACTTTCAGGAAAAAGAAAAAAGATGCAAAAGCTCAGCCCTATTCAGACGTGTGTGCTTTCAAACAACTTCCTGAGGAGTGTTGGTTGAGAGGAGCAAAACAATGGGCAGGACCTCTTATGCCGCAAGCTCAATATTTCTGAGGCAAAAAATGTCAAATAGCTGATCAACTATTTCTGCCTTCATTAGTACACTGATTCATTCAATCATTCCATTAACACATATTTATTGAACATACTGAATGCATCAGACACAGTGCCACCTTAAAGGATGAGATAGGTGATAGTGTCAATAACCGGGGTCAGCAATAAATGAACTAAGGAGGGAACTGTAAACTTTGTCACTATGAATAAGGAAAAGGGGGGAAAGTTGCTATGAATAAATAAAAATGATGCAGTTGCATGGAAAACTTCACAAAATGGTACAGTTGCTGGGGAAAACAGTTTGGCAGTTCCTCAAAATGTCAAACAGAGTTATCACGTCAGATCTTCATATTTACAACATATCAAACTGAGAACATGAAAATTATTAAGTAGTTATATAAGTCAGTTTAACATCAATTAATCTCTCCTTACCTGGGACCTGCCCAAAACTTTGTCCTTGGTTCAGAACTTGAAATTCTGGTTCACTACTTGATTGAAATAGAAGAAGGGAGAGAAGTGCTGAAGCACCCATTATGGACAGAGCAAGGGCTGAAACTGCTTGAGCTGGGGAAGCAAAGGAGGTCAGGATCCTAGCACAGGTAAGTAGAAGTCTGGGCTGAAGCAGAGAGAGACAGTCTGGGATTCTAGATGAAAAGAATATCTAATCTACAGCAATACAAAGGATTCCACTCTATTTCTAAACTATCTTAACAGCTCTGAATAGCATGTATATTTTAAAAGTATGTATGTATGAATGTGTGTGTATAAAACATTCATCATAAACTCAATCTACTCATTCACCAAATACTCACTGACCACCTACTATATCTAGATATAACAGAGTGACAAAGAAGTATTTAGCCTAGTTGGGGAGACTAGACATGAATATAAAAATAGTTATATTTTATGTATTATGAATGTATGATAGTTATACCTGACCAAACCTGTTGATGTTGAGTCAATTCCAACTCATGGAGACCTTATGTATGTACAGATTAAAACTGGTTCATAGGTTTTTCTTAGCTGTAATCTTTACAGAAGCAGATCGTCAGGCCTTTCTTCCATGGTACCACTGGGGGGGTTTGAACCATCAACCTTTAAGTTAGTAGTAACACACACGCAAACAGTTTGTGCCACCCAGAAGCCTGTTATACAGGAAGGGCTAAATGCCCTAAAAGAGAGAGAGGGCTATGTGAATAAAACAATGTAAACCTCACATATATACATACCTATCCTTTAATCCCTCAACGTGTTTTATATTCTTCACAACACTTTCAATCACCACTAAAATGTACGTTGAAAGGAGTCAAAGATTTTGTCTTGTTCGCAGCTATAACTCCACAACTTAGAAGAATGCCTGGTGTATAGGATATTCTTAATAATTATTTCTTCAATGAGTTATTAACACCGCAGTGAAATTGCCATTAAAAATAACTAATCAGAATCCAGAAATAAACCCTAAATTTATGGTCAATTGATTTTTTGAGAAGAGTACCAATACAATAAAAAGAATAGTCTTTTCATCAAATGGTGTGGGACAACTGGATGTCTACATACCAAAAAAAAAAAAAAACAAAAACAAAAACAAAAAAAACACTGGACCCCTTTCTAACACCATAAACAAAAATTAACTCAAAATGAGTCATAGGCCTAAATGTAAGAGCTAAAATTATAAAACTCTTAGAAGAAAACATTAGTAAACCTTCACAGCCATGCATTAGGCAATGGTTTCTTAAATACAATATCAAAAACACAAGTGAGAAAAGTAGACAAATTGGACTCAGAATTTAAAAAAAATTGTGCTGCAAAGGACACCATGAAGAAAGTGAAAACAACCCACAGAATGGGAGAAAATATTTGTAAATCATATATCTGACAAAGGACGTGTATCTAGAATAACCGTTACAACTCAATTAAAAAAAAAAAAACAATTTAAAATGGGCAAAATATTTGAATAGACATTTCTCCAAATAAGATATACAAAAGGTTCATAAACACATGAACAGATGTTCAACATCAGGAAAAGTGCAAATCAAAACCACTTCACACCCACTAGGATGGCTATAATCAAAAACATAGATGACAAGTGTCAGCAAGGATGCGGAGAACGAAGAACCTTTATACGCTGGAAGGAGTGCTGGTGGCACACAGTGGTTAAGTGCTTGGCTGCTAACCAAAAGGTCAGTGGTTCGAACCCACCAGCCACTCCACAGGAGAAAGATGTGGTAGTCTGTTTCCCTAAAGATTTACAACCCTGGAAACTCTATGGGGCAGTTCTACTCTGTCCTACAGGGTCGCTATGAGTCAGAATCGACTCAACAGCAACTCAGTACTACTAGTGGGAATGAAAAATGGTACAGCTGCTGTGGAAAAGAGTTTGGCAGTTCCTCAAAATATTAAACATAGAATTATCACGTAACCCAGGAATTTCACTCCTGGGTACATACCCAAAAGAAGTGAAAACAGATATTCAATAAAATCTTGCATAAGAATGTTCACAGTAGGACTATTCACAATAGCCAAATGGTAGAAACAGCCCAAATATCCATCAACAGATGAATGAATAAACAAAATGTGGTATATATATACAATGAAATAACATTCAGCCATAAAAAAAGAATGAAGTACTAATACATGCCACACATGGTATTACACTCTATGTATATACCACATTTGATTTATTCATTAACTTAGATGCGGTTGTTGTTAGCTGCCGTGGAGTTGGTTCCGACTCACAGTAACCCTCTGTACAACAGAATGAAACACTGCGTGGTCCTGCACCATCTTCACAATCACTGCTATGTTTGAGCCCATTGTTACAGAGCCACTGTGTCAATCCATCTCGTTGACAATCTTCCTTTTTTTTGGCTGTCCTTTACCAAGCATGATGTCCTTCTCCAGGGACTGGTCCCTCCTTATAACATGTCCAAAGTACATGAGACAAAGCTTCGCTATCCTCACTTCTAAGGAGCATTCTGGCTGTACTTCTTCCAAGACAGATTTGTTCGTTCCTCTGCCAGTCCATGGTATATTTAATATTCTTTGTCAATACCATAATTCAAATGTGTCAATTTCTTACAGAACACATAAAAATAACTAATCATGAAGAAGAATGCTGACGAATTTAACTACATTAAAATTAAAAAATAAGCAAATAGGGGGCGCAGTTACGGGTACTTCTTAAACATAACCAAACACCTTGCGGGATTGATTTCTTGGGTTTGAAGGATTAGAACCATTGTCTTATGGGACATCTCAGTCAACTGGCATAATATAGTTCATAATATAGCTGCTGTGAAAGACCTCTTTAAAGTGATAAAAAACACAAACGCCACTTTGAGGACTAAGGTGAGTCTGACACAAGCCACGGTATTTTCAATTACCTCATACGCATGCAAAAGCTGGACAATGAATAAGGAAGATCAAAGAAGAATTGATGCATCTGAATTACGGTGTTGGTGAAGAATATTGAACATACCGTGGACTGCCAGAAGAATGAACAAATTTGTCTCGGAAGAAGTTACAGCCAGAATGCTCATGTACTTCGGACATGTTACCAGGAGGGACCAGTCCCTGGAGAAGGACATCATGCTTGGTAAAGTAGCGAGTCAGCGGATAAGAGGAAGACCCTCAATAAGATGGACACAGTGGCTGCAACAATAGGCTCAGACATAGCAGTGATTGTGAGGATGGCGCAGGACTGGGCAGTGTTTCATTCTGCTGTACACAGGGTTGCTATGAGTCAGAACTGACTCAACTGTACCTAACAACAGCTCATAAAACTTACGCTTTATATCCTAATTTGGTGAGTAGTGTCTCGGGTCTTAAGAGCATGCAAGCAGCCATCTAAGATACAACTATTGGTCTGTACTCATTCAGAGCAAATGAGAAAGAATGAAACTAAAGACTCAAAGGATAAACTACAAGACTAATAGTCTATATGAACCATGGCCTCATCTACCCTGAGAACAGAAGAACTAGATAGTGCCTGGCTACCACCACCAACTGTTCTGATCAGGGCCACAATAGATGGACCCTGGTAGAACGGAAGAAGAATGTGGAACAGAACCTCAAATTCCTGAAAAGATTTACTGGACCAGATGAGACTGGAGGACTCCTCTAGATTACTGCCCTGAGATACTCTTCAAACGTAGAAACTAGCCCCCGAAGTCACCTTTTAGCTAAGTAACAGACTGGCTCACAAAATATCACCCATGAGTACTGTGCTACTTTAAAAGATGATCTCTATGAGACCAAATGGTCAATAATTACTTTAAAACAAAGATGAGAACGTAAGGGGACAAGGAAACTGGATTAATGGAAACAGAACAACTGGAACAAAAATATTGACAATGTTGACACATTGTGAAGAATATAACCAATGTCACTGAACAATTTGTGTAGAAATTGTTGAATGGGAACCTAAACTGCTGTGAAACCTTCATTGAAAACACATAAAATGTTATTAAAAAAAAAAATGAAAGAACTTCTGTTCATTAAAAGACAGTATAAAGTAAAAAAGTAAACGCTAAGCTGGGAGAGAATAACTCTTATATCTATAATCAAGCAATAGTATTCAGAACATATAAATTAATCCTACAAACCAATCAGAATAAGCAACCCAATAAAAATATGAGCAAGAACCATTAAACAGACATTTTACAGAAGACAAATGGCAGTAGACATATGCAAAAGTGCTTAATATCATTATTATGCAGGAAAATGTAAATTAAGACCACAGAATAATATTGTATATCTATTAGATTAGCAAAAGTAAACAAATACAACAATGCCAAACGTTGGCAAGGATGCAGATCATTGGGAACACTCATATACTGCAAATGGGAATGTGAATTGGTACAACCAATTTGAATCACAATTTGGAATATCTTGTAAAGTTCAACATTCACATATCCTACAACCCAATTAATTCCACTCTAAATATATACCCTAGAGGAGCTTTTGTACATGTGCATCAGGAAATGTACAAAACATTGTTCACAGCAGCATTGTTCAAAATAGAAAAAAAAAAGGAAAACAATTCAAATGCCCATTGACAGGAGAATAAATAAATATATGGTGCTGTATTTACAAAGAGCAATAAGATAAAATAAAATGCATTTCATTTTATCATTAAAGGTGCATTTACAGAAAGAAAGGAGCCCTGGTGGCACAGTGGTTAAAGTAATCGACCGCTAACTGAAAGGTCAGCAGTTCGAAACCACCAGCCACCCCATGGGAGAAAGATGTCGCAGTCTGCTTCCACAGAGACTTACAGCTTTGGAAACCCTACGGGGTCGCTATCAGTTGGAATTGACTCGATGGCAGTGGGGTGGGTACACAAATAAATAAATTAAATAAAATGAACTACCATTAAAAGCAATGCCATGTAGAAACATGAGTTTAAAAAAAAAAAAAGCAAGAATACATACTACCATTTTTATAAAACCTAAAAAACAAGTAAAACGAAACTACATATTGTTTAGGGATATATATAAATATGTGACTTTAAAAAGTACTTTTAAAAAGGCAAGGGAATAATAAACCAATTGAGGATGGTATTTCTGATGGGCAGGTTAGGGCGTGAGATGGGAAGGAACACCTAGGTAGATGAACAGTACTGTAATATTCTCGTTCTTACACTGGGTGATGGGTTCACAGAAATCCACTATACCACTACGCTTCATAACTTACATATGTGATTTACAGGTTTTTTTCTGTGTATTAAATAGTACATATTTTTAAAATATAAAAAAGTCTCAAACATATAATAAATGCTCAAGAAATGTTATTTCTGTTATATGGAGAAAGTACTTAAATAAATGTATATGCTGCATGGTCTCAATGCAATGGGACTTATTTTATAAGGATAAATGACAACTTTTGGGTGATGGAAGGCAAGGTAAATTAATTTTCTTCTGAATCTTCACACTTAACTGTACTTTCAATCTTCTACATTAGGTGTGCTTACATTAGTAAATATGACAGCAAAACCAAATAGAACTATCAATGAATATAATGCCTGACACATATTAATACTTCTCAAAATAATAAAGAAATGTAAATATCTTATTTCTTCAATATCACTGAAGTACTAAATGGCTTTGCTTAGCCATTTTATTCTAGCACAGAGAACCAAAGGGCAATACAGGATTTATTCTAAAGGGCTCACAGGGCCTTGTGCTATCTTACATAGCGTATCTAACTCATTTAGTTGACATTTCACAAAGACATTGCAGAAACACAGAAGTGGGGACAAACACCTGCTCCATTCTTCAGTTAGTCTCTCTGGGCCTTTGTTACCCCAGTTTTAAAGCCTAAACAGTACTGTTTTGAAGAACAATGGCGATAAAATCATAAAAGCAATTTATAATCTGTAAAGGGCAAGATAGTTGCGAGTTGCTCTTATCCTCCTACACTATGAGTGTCTGGAGAACATAATCAGGTTTTGTTAGTCTTTGTAACCCCAGTGACTATCAGAGTTGCCTGAAATTTAAAAAGGGTTTAATAAAGCTTCCTAAATAGAATATTTTAATATGTGTCTTCCTCCTCCACCACCCAGTCTCTACCCAATAATAGCTCTAAAACTTGTTTTATAGATCATAAATCTTCAACAGTTATCAATGACTAAGATGATCCTTGATAAAAAATAAAATGTATTCTTAAAATTCTGCCCTGAGTAAGCTTTTCTCCTGTTTCGTATGTTATATCTCCCAACAAGACTCTCAATTTACCTGCAAAGTAGAAACCACATGTTAGTTTTCTTGTGTTCAATATATTACAATGTTTGGCAAGTGGTAGTCCCTTAACACATAACAAAGGTTATTTCTTTCTTGCTCCAAAAGTGAAACCGACTTTATAAAGCTCAATAGCTTTGAGGAAGAGTTGGAGAAATTAAAGATATAAAATTGCTGATGATACTACTGTGTGCAGTTTGATAATGAACCACTCCTTGTGTAACAAAAGAATGCACATTAGCAACAAGCTTTGTCCATAATTTCAGCCTGATGTAATCCTAAAGCTGGAGGGTGTGATTGGTGACAAATGGACCTGAGTCAAGGACAAGATTTCCTTGATGAATAGGCTTTACTGAGTTAGTCACAGACGGGAGTAAATATGCACTACTCAATATCAGGGCTTATCTTCAGGACTTTTAAGGGCAGACCTTCCCGTGATCACCCCATTCCAACTAAGTCTGTGCTATCCACAGCTGAACCATGACATGGGCTTTAGGTGTTTTCAAAACTGCTGATAAACTGACAGAACCTCTTGGTGAAGTAATTTAAAGGTCATCATCCAAAGTTATTTTTCAACAGATATTAACTACACTTGGTGTTTGTCTTAGACATCCCCAACATCGGAGAAGCCCTTCGTGTTGTTTTCTACCCCAACACCCATTAAAAATGACATGTATATGCACAAATACCTCAATAGGCTATAGAATAAATAAGGTAAGTGCGGGTTAAACATTGCTACCAGTGTGCTCACTGTAACACCACCTCTTTCTCCTCTGCTCAAGGAAACAAGTTGAAAACTATTACAAGATTAAGCATAAATACACCCTAAATTACACTGTAAATCAATTACAAACTTTAATACTTCAATTCTTAGATGTAACAAACTATCTGCAAAACACTCCATGACCAATCACTACTGTGAATTATTCGGGAATAATGTCACAGAGAAAAACTCAGATTGAACTCTGAGAAAAAAGTCCACTGGTACATTGTTTAGGAGGATTTACATGAAAAATCTTATCATTGATTCAAATGAAATGAGATGGTAATCAGTGGTTCACTTCCACTATTTGAATAAAATAATTAAAGCACTGCTCTACTGATTTCTTTAACTTTAAAAGATCCTTAATAAATCTCTAATAATTACTACTCATCAGGGCTGACTGCTTCTAGTTCTCACTTCTGAGAGTCCTATCCTTGCCCACTCATCAACAAAGTGGTAACTAACAGTCAAAGAAAAAATTTCTAGAAGAAATAAAATGAAACATTAGCAGAAACATTTGAAGACAGAACAATTAATACCTACTTTGTTTCTGAGAGTTAAAAAATAGGGAGGTTGCCCCTCCACCTACCTAATTAAATGTGATTAAATAGGTGTCACTTTAAATTTTCCACTTAAGCTTGACTGACTTACCATTGGGAGGAAAAACTCACAGTTATTAAAAAGAGGTGGGAATGTTTTAATGATTCCCATATTCTTGGTAGAAAACTTAACTCTCTGTTTCTCCCACTAGTAATTTAATACTTAGTAAGATTTATAACCCAAGAAGATGAAATTGAGATTACTGAATTATTTGGATAGACCAAAAAAAAAAAAAAAAAAGCTGATGAGCTGTACCTTTTCCCGTAAAAACTCCACCAAACAGTATTTTAAAAGCTAAGAATACTAACTAGGGGCTATTTTTCTCCACGTTTTATAGGATTTAGGGCATCACTTGTGCTCTCATTAAGCTAATTTAAAACATTAATGATGTTTCCTGTTACCAATATGGGTGACATAGGTTTTGCAGATCAACACTCCTCATGTTGAAAACAACTTAATAATCTGTATAAAGCATTTAAATAACATCTTTTCAAAAGCACTGAGACATGACAAGACAGTAAGAAATGACCAAGTTAAGGGAAAGAGGAATGAAAACTCAGCATGGAAAACAAGCTCCTAAGCCACTTTTGCTCTAAAAGTGTTAGCAGATTTGGAAAATTAGAACCTTTGTTTTGATTGACTCTCACAGTGACAAAAATAGAAATAAAGCCAAGGGACATACAACAAGAAACATCTAACCTAAGACACCCCTCACAATAAGGTTGCAGCCCAGAGGACTATCTTGTCAGGGTGGAATGACCTAACATGGACTATAGCCTAGGATCAAATTGCTTATCTCAAACCATGGAAATGGCTTACAATAGTCTCAGACTGGAATACTCTGAAGTACTGGAATTGACTCAATGGCAATGGGCTTGGTTTGGGTTTTGGGTCTGTCAGAAGCAAGTGTAAATCTTCTAAGTAGGCCTAAAATTATTCTTATAAATAATTTTTCAAATACAATATCCAGGCACCCATCAAGGATAATAAAGTACACAAGGAAACTAGACTCCATAAATAAGAATAAGCAGAAATAGCAGACAGGAGAAAGAGAGTAGTAAAGAACCTTAGAAATTAGAATTATCAGATGGAGTCTATAAAACAACTGTGTTTACTATAACAGAAGAAATAAAAGATAGTCTTGAAATTCTTAGCAGAGCATTGAAAACTATAAATAGTAGCATAATAAATGTGAAAAAATTCTACGACTAAAAATAAAATGTAATAGCCCAAATTAAGAAATGTAGAGGTTTAATAGAAGATTAGATGCAGCTAAAGAGATATTTAATAAATGGGAAGACAGGAGAAAAGCCTAGAAGTATGCTGGAGGTGACTAGAACCAGCTTGTGAGAGCCAATTATGTGCATCTCTTCCTAACTCTGCATCAGTGAAGTCATGTTGGTTGCCTAAAATTGTACTTGGTGGAAATATTTACACAATGTAAACCCTGATTTCTAAGGTCTCATAAAAATTTCCACAAGATTCACATTATTTACACATAAATTAATAAATATTTCATATTCAGATGGGAACCTACAATTCTAAGAGTGAGTTTCCCGAATTTTGTGGGAGGGAGAAGGAAAGCTGGGGAAGCCATTGAAAACAAATAATAATGTTCTATACCACATGTAATTAATCAAAACTTACTGCTAATTCATCTGCCGGTTTCAAATGGTTTAGAAACACTAGATGGAATTGAGAGAGCAGGAGAATAAGGCTATAAAGAAACTCTCCAATGTTAATCTTTCAGAACCAGAGACCTAGGACAAAACCAGGCAAAGGGAAGGTGCAGACTGTTGCACTGAACCAAATGCCTCATCCTTCATTTGCTGCCAAGGGATACTGATGTTTTAAAGTGGTAGAGTTATTATCCTGGGTAGTAAACAAATACCTTCCCATTAACAGTTCTGTACAGAACACTGTGTTCTAAAAACCTCAGGGTTACCAACAAATTTCTGTTAAACACGGCTATTATTCATTAAACATAATAAAATCAGTATCTTTAATGAAGGCTTGGCTGATACAAAAGAAAAAATCAAGATTACCTTCTCTCCAGTTTGGTTTATGCACTAGGTGAAGACATGATGTATCTGTGGTTTATTTACAGAGAAACATTTTGGCAAAATTAGCTTAACTGATTAAGTGTTACTTATTTGAAAGTAGTGCTTTAATAGTAATTTTTTTTTTTTTTTAGTTTTTTTTTATTGTGCTTTAGGTGAAAGTTTACAGCTCAAGTTAATTTCTTATACAAAAATTTATACACATATTATTATGTGACATTAGTTGTAATCCCTGTAATGTGACAGCACACTCCCACTTTCCACTCCGGGTTTCTTCTATCCATTCAATTGGTTCCTGTCCCTTCCTGCCTTCTCATCCTGCCTCTGGACAGGAGCTGCCCATTCGGTCTTGTTTATCTGCTTGAACTAAGAAGCACTCTTGTCATGAGTACTATTTTATGTTTTACGGTAGAGTCCAATCTTTGTCTGAAGAGTGGGCTTTGGGAATGGTTTTAGTTCTGGGTTAGCAGAGCCTCCGGGGGCCATGGCTTCAGGGGTTCCTCCAGTCTCAGTCAGACCATTAAGTCTGATTTTTTAATGTGAATTTGAGTTCTGCTCTGCACCTTTCTCCAGTTCCATCATAACAGCAATTTTTAAATATTAAAACTGCTGTCTTAGTTACCTAGTGCTGCTATAACAGAAATACCACAAGTGGATGGCTTTAACAAACAGAAATTTATTCTTTCACAGTCTAGAAGTCCAAATTCAGGGCACCAGCTCCAAGGGAAGGTTTTCTCTCTGTATCTGCTCTGGGGGAAGGCCCTTGTCATCAATCTTCCCCTGTCTAGGAGCTTCTCAGCACAGGGACCCCAGGTCTAAAGGATGCACTCCACTCCTGGCTCTTCTTGCTTGGTGGTAATGAGATCCCTCTCTCTCTCTGCTCACTTCTCTCTTTTATATCTCAAAAGAGACTGACTCAAGATACAACCTAATCCTGTAGATTGTGTGCTGACTTATTAACATAACTTCCTCTAATCCTGTCTCATTGACATCATAGAGGTTAGGATTTACAACACATAGTATAATTACATCAGATCACAAAATGGTGGACAACCACACAATACTGGGAATTATGGCCTAGTCAAGTTGACACACATTTCTGGGAGACACAATTCAATCCATAACAACTGCTTTACAGTTTTAACAGTTTATTTCAAAAATTCAAGTCCAATTTTATTGTGAATAAAATTTCAATTTCCACATAAAACTTGTGCTGGACTATTAAAATAACCAAGCAGTGTATAAGACATACAAGGAATAAGCTGCCCTGTTAACACTTTGCCTAAGTCAGTTTTCCCAGAGGTACCATGTTCTGGCTACGTGAGCCGCCTGACTTTGTTTCTTTCAATAAATTAGAGAAGAGAAAAATGTGGGAAGGGAAATGTGACAAGCACACTTAATCCACACCAGGCTGCCATATGTCACTTTTTGTCCTTTGCTGGTTCATTGATTATTCATGAATTAGCTACCTGAAAAGTGCTATATTTATCTTTACAGCCACAGAGCTGTCAATTCAATTCCAAGTATGCTGTCTTTGTTTTCAATGAGAAGCACAGTTTTGGAGAAAAAGGCCCTGGGTATGTAACACTACTCTATGCTACAGGACAAATACAAAGAAAATGGCACTGACATAATATAGGTGAGTTTTCACGTTGACACTGGCCTATGCCTTATTATTAATTTTTAATGACTTTACATCAAAGGAAAGATGAAGCAGTCTCCTCTTTTAGAGCCTTTGCTCTCTGAGGATTTCCACAGAGGCCTCAACCCCCTATTACCTCCTGTATTTTGTTATCAATGGTCTTACTGTTTCCATTTCTTTTCCTCTTTTATACATACTTGTTTCTGGCAGTGTCCTTTGCTATTCACTTACCTGCTCAAAGCTACCTGAGTTCCAACCACTACTTCCCCAGGATGCATTACCTCAAGTCTAGCTGGAACCTGCCCTAGAGTTTCCTTTTCCTACCCAGTCACCGCCATGGAAGATTTCACAGGTTGTTCAAATTCCAACTTGTTTGCCAGCATCTGGAGAAGATATATTTATAAAAAGGCCTAATAAAAAGAGACACTCAGCTTTCATTACTACCAGACAAGAAAACAATCTTGCCTAAGATATTTTAACATGCTTTCTTGTTGGCTCCAAGCTTAACACTACCACCACAAATGCATCATATCTGTCCTGGGGACAAAGATCAGAGAAAGAGAATAAATTGAAAATATACCTGCATCCTAAAAATTTTTTGAATAGCTTAAAGAATAAAAAAAGCACAGTGAAATCTATACTTCAAAATTTGAAAACTGTATGAAAATAAATAAAAGCAAAAAGTGTAAATGGAATTAAATTCCTCCCCCCCACCGTGTGTTCAACAATAACTTGAACATGAAAATTCAAAACATGTGAGAAAGATTCTTCACAAGTTTTGATTACAAGTTAATGATTGAGGCTAAATAAAAAGTTCCAACATATGCATTCCCCAAGTTTTATTTCAAATTATCTTTGGGGGACCACAAAACCTAAAAATCTCTTTATAAGAATGTGGCACAGACCTGTACCTCCATTAATAGATAGGAAAATGAAGTGGAGAGTCTTGATATTTCAGAACTCTACTATGATGTAAGACTAAGTCATCAAATTCCTAAAGTAATTAATGTATGAGATCAATGTTTATGCCTGAGAAAACAAAATAAAAATTTCAAATACAGCTTTAATCTTTTATGATTAAAAAAAAACTTTAATCGAAGAGAGTTATCCATATTAGTGTGTTTTAAAGGATTATCCACCTCCACAAGCCCCTAGCCAGTTTGTTTCTTCTGTTTCCATAACTCTATCAAAAGCACTTGCTCAGACATCCAGAATAGAAACCTGGGTCTCTTCCATCAGCTTTCTTTCATCAGCCAGAATTAGACACAGCAGCATATAGCCACATACAACAAGACAAAACCAATGGCTTAAACAAGATAGAAATTTGACTGTAATCTCACAAAGAAGAGGCCCAGATATAATCAGTCCACAGTATGGTAGTTTGTAGTGTCAGGACCTCTTGATGACCTGCCATTCTCAACATGTGCCCTCCACTTCAAGGTCTTAGATAGCTGCTTAAGCTCCTGGCATCACATGTGCATAATGTTGTTGTTGTTAGCTGTCATTAAGTTGGCTCCAACTCATGGTGACCTTGTGTATAACAGAATGAAATGCTGTCCAACCCTGTGCCATCTTCATGACCATTGGTATGTCTGAGTCCACCGTTGTGGCCATTGTGTTAATCCATTTCGTTGAGGGTTTCCAGGAAATAGGGCTCAGTTCTTCTAATGACATTTTCTAGAAGTTGCACACAATACTTCTATTTTTATCTCATTAGTCTGAATTTAGTGATATGGTCATAACTAACTACAAAAAAAAAAAACAAACAAACAAACCTTGAAAACGCATCTTTTCACTGAGTAACAATGTGCCTAGCTAAAAACTGTTGCTGTATGCCGTCAAGTCGATTCCAACTCACAGCAACCCTGTATCACAGAGTAGAACTGCCTCATAGTGTTTCCTAGGCTGTAATTTTTATGAGAACAGATTGCCAGATCTTTTCTCCCACAGAGCCACTGGTAAGTTCAAACCACTGACCTTTTGGTTAGCAGCCAAATGCTTAACCACTGCGCCACCAGTGTTCCTTAGCTAAAAATGAGTTCTATTATACAAAGGAAGAAGGAAATGAATACTGGGATTGGCACAGTCACAGTCTCTGTAATACTTCTCCCTTATCACATACATCTAAGTCTCTTAGTCCTTTATCATTATTTAGCTAAGTCAATCCAACTGGCATGGTTGTAATTCACACTATCATCACCTTTTGCCTACACTACAGCATTCTAACTTATCTCCTTGATCCAGGTGGAAATTAGTCATTCCATTTGGGCACAAAAACTCAACAACTATATCAATTAGTATAGGCTTGGAGAGTCATCTGAGAGGAGAAACTTAGTGTTGCATCAAGTCAAGGGTTACACCATTTGCAGAGATAATAGATGGCTTTATTGGCCACATTTTGGTATACAGGTCATCCTGGCACGGGAGTAACTCTCTATTCTTCTATACAAATGTATTAAGGCCCCTAAAGGCAAAGCAGAGAGACTGACTACAATCTGGTTATCTGTATGTTTATAGAGACTCTTGCTGTGGATTAAGTGGTCACAGAGGAGAGTCCTCACAAGGAAAGAAATTAGTCTGTGTGTCAGGAAACACTTGTGGACAGACTGACGGGCTAGAATACAAAACTTGTCAACCTAGAACTCTATACCCAGCACAAATATTTTTCAAAAATGAAGGTAAAATAAATACTTTTCTGGAAAAATAAAAGCTTAGAGAGTTCACTGAGTGCAAACTAGTACTACAAGAAATGTTACAGTAAGTTCTTCATGCAAAAGGAAAATAATAGCAGGCGGGAATTTGGAACTACTTTAAGAAAAATACAGAGGCCTGAAATGGTAAATAAATAAGTAAGTATTAAAGACATTTTTCTCATTTTTAATCTCTTTAAAAGTTAACTGGCTGTTTAAAAACTTAATAATAATGTGTGTTGGGGGGGGGGGGGTGATTATAACATGTAGAAGTAAAATATGTGACAAAAATAGTAGAAAAGACCAGAGGTGGAAAGTAGAATGGCAGCATAAGGTTCTTATGTGAAATGGCATATTACTTAAAGGTAATGGTATATTACTTAAGTGTAAACTATGATAAAGTTACAGCTATGTATTGTGAACCCTAGAGTAACCAGTAAAAAATAAATAAAGCAAGATACATATAGCCAATAATGGAGATAAAACAGAATCACACACACAAAAAAAATACTAATCCAAAAGAGGGTAGGAAAACATGAGAAAAAGTGACAGACAGATGGTACACATTAAAAAAAAAGATGGTAGATTTAAACCCAAACATACTGACAATTAAATATAAGTGGTCTAAACAATATGATTAAGAGGTAGAGATTATAATAGATTTTTTTTAAAAATACAAGACCCAACAATATGCTATCTATAAAATTTAATTGGTCCATGACAAAACTAATGTGACTCATGTCTACAAAGACACAGAATAACTTCCCCCCTATATTTGGGAAATTAGGGGATAGTGCAGGAAGGAGGGCCCATCAAAGTCCTCACATCACAGTGGGCGAAAAAATTTTTCATCAGTAAGTAACTTCTCTGCCAGGGAGGAAGCAAACACAGAGTGAGTTTCATGGGTTATGCCTTTCTGGTGGCCCTAACACAGAATGTACTGAAACAAAAACTTTGGGTGAATTCAAGCCCCCTGCTACTGCTAACAGAAAGGTCGGCAGTTCAAACCCACCAGCTGCTCCATGGGACAAAGATGGGGCAGTCTGCTTCTCCAAACATTTACAGCCTTGGAAACCCTATGGGGTAGTTTTACTCTGTCCTACACAGTTGCTATGAGTTAGAATCAATTCAACAGCAATGGGTTTGGTTTTTGGTTTAGGGTATTCAGTTATCATAGATAATTCATAGCACACTGACCCACTGAGGCTTCAAAAATTGAGCCCCCAACACCAATTATGTTTACAATACCCACTGGACAATGAAGCAAACTTAGTGTTGCATCAAGTCAAGGGTTACACCAGTTGCAGAGTTAACAGACAGCTTTGTTGGCTACATTTTGGCAACTGGACTGTCAAACACGCCCTTTACTATGTTAAGCAAGTCAGCCCAATAAAACAAGTAACCAGGGAATGGCCCAGCATCTGCCACCCTTGTCAAGTAAGAAACAAGATATGTGTCTCACTCAGTCTCTTTCATAAATTACAAAACCATGATCCTTCCCCTGGAAACACCAGATTAACCCAGAATAATTCCCCCATTTTAAAGTCAGCTGATTGGCAACCTTAACTCCACCTGTAATCTTAATTCTCCTTTGCCATATAACCTAACATATTCAGAGGTTCTATGGATTAGGACATGGACATCTTTGGGTGGGGGCAGGGGGGATTATTCTGCCTACCATAATGTTCCTAGAGGCTTCCACAGGGATTTCTCCATCAGTTTGCATGAATAAAGCTGTGTTGCTTAAAGGGGGAAAAATAACACAGATTGGGGAAACAACGGGTAAGCACTGAGGTTCCAGGTCTACAATTTTGTAGCAGATTTTCAGAAAAAGTGTGGTCAAGGCTGCCAAGGAGGCATCAACAGAACTGCCCATTGGATTGGCTCAGACAGGGTGGTTGGGAGATCATTAGGACCCAACTATGAGAAAGACAAAGGGACAAAAAAAAGACGGGGGTCGGGGGGAGGTGGAAATGGAGTTTGATACCAGAGTCCAAGGTTGAGTACAAGCTCTGGTACCAGCTGTAAAATCTCAGACAAGTCATTTAACTTTTCTGTCTTACTTTCTTCTTCTGTAAAATGAGAAAGTTGATCTAAGTTATCCTCTAAAGTACCTTCCAAGTCAAAATGCTGTGATATAATATAATAGGAGAGAATAAAGAGAGAGAGAGAGATGCCAGAATTTTCTTTCCTTAAATTTAAAACCTGGGCTTAGCATTTCATCTTCCCATGAGAATAGAGAACAGAAAACAGACTTTTCTATTTTGAGGCCAGAGAAATGATAATTTGAAAACAATGAGAATGTAAAAATCTAACTATAGCATCTTCATTGCTTAAAACTTCAACTTAATCATCGAAGTAAAAATAGGCATCAGATGACAGATTTTGATGATTCCAAAAATTAAAAACATGTGAAATGATAATACTATAACAATAGAAAAAGAAAGAAAATTTCAGAAGGTTAACCTATCTTTCGTGTTGGGGAGAAAGGGTTGGGAAAGATGGAGGAACCAGTTGTTAGAAAGTAGAAAGTGTAATTTAGGATGACTAATTTATGAGTTATGAGACTGGTAATCAACAGGTTAATAAACACCTTAGAACACAATTTTTAACACACAAAAAAGTAACCAAATGAATGGCTATTCTACATGATCTTTGAATACTAATTTTAAAAGATAAAGTATTCATGTCTGTTATTAATTAATCCTATTACATAAAAATATTGCTCACGAAATGTGAATACTTAAGAAACAATATTGATTGTAACAATTATTAGGTAGTCAACATAACTAAATCCCTAGAAATAATACCTAGGTTTTTTTTCCTTAGAAAAAACAACTAACTATTAATACCCTGTACAAATTTATCACAGGAATGTTGAAAAGTGTAAGGAATTTCAGTTAACGTAAAAGTAAAGGAATCATTAGGTCCTGACTCTTTTTTTTAATTCATGTAATAAGTTTATTTACAAACATAACCAGTATGCAATATGAGTTCAACAAAGTTTGATCCATTTTTCAGAGGTTGGACTTCTTAGAACACTCCTCTTTTTATCTGTTTCATGGATAAACTTAAACATCCTTATTTCTTAAGCAGTTGATGTTTTACTATAAAGAAAGGTACAGCAAATACTATAAAGAGAGATGCAGCAAATCCAGATCCAAAGTACACAGCCATCATAATTAGTAATTGCCACTTGTTTTCCACTGAAAATGGCAAATTCTTCCTAGGCCCTCCTCATAATGGCGCCTTCAGACCAGAGAGGTGTAAACCTTCGGGTGCTCCGCCCCAACATGGTGTTGTTGGAGGCTCTGAGAAAGGCCCAAAGACTGAGGGTGGAAGAAACGGCAGCACCAGCTCCTGCTTTTACAACCTTGTGCCCCTGTGTCATGTCCTACTGGCTTTTGCTTCCCAGCTTTCTGTCAAGAAATGAAAAATTAAGTTCATTTTGTTGCTGATTTTATGGATGAAAAATTCAGGTTTGTTTTGTTTTTGACAGCAGTGGTCAAAATACTGAAGATTGATCATTGCCAATGCAGAACCTGGCAATTTACATTTATTCAACATGCTTTATGGTTAAGAAAAACCATGGTGACTGTCTTAGTTATCCAGTGCTGCTGTAACAGAAGTACCACAGGAGATGGCTTCAACAAACAGAAGTTTATTCTCTCCCAGTCTAATAGGCTAGAAGTCCAAATTCAGGGCATCAGCTCCAGGTGAAGCCTTTCTCTCTCTGTCGGCTCTGGAGGAAGGACCTTATCATCAAACTTCCCCTGGACTAGGAGTTTCTCAGTGCAGGGACCCCGGGTCCAAGGGATGCACTGTTCTGGCTCTTCTTTCTGGGTGGTATGAGGTCCCCCTGTCTCTCTGCTTGCTTCTCTCTTTTGTATCTCAAAAGAGACTGATTTAAGACACAACCTAGTCTTGTAGATTGAGTCCTGTCTCATTAACATCATAGAAGTAGGATTTACAACACAAAGGAAAATTACATCAGATCACAAAATAGTAGACAATCACACAATACTGGGAATCATGGCCTAGCTAAGTTGACACATATTTTGGGGGGACAAAATTCAGTCCATAACAGTGACCATTTCCATCAGCTCTTCACAGACTCGAACCTGGCTTGCAACCCCTAACCCTAGAATCATTTCATTCAATAAAAGGATTTCATTTTACTTGGATCCACAATCAACACCTATGGAAGCAGCAGCCAAAAAATCAAACAATGCATTGCATTGGTTAAATATGCTACGAAAGGCCTCTATAAAGTTTTAAAAAGCAAAGATGCCACTTTGAGGATTAAGGTGTGCCTGACCCAAGCCATGGTATTTTCAAATGCCTCATATGCATGTGAAAGCTGGACAATGCATAAAGAAGACTGAAGAAGAACTGACATCTTTGAATTATGGTGCTGGTGAAGAATACTGAATAGACCGTGGACTGCCAGTAGAACATACATATCTGTCTTGGAAGAAGTACAGCCAAAATGCTCCTTAGAAGCAAGGATGGCGAGACTGCGTCTCACATACTTTGGACATGTTATCAGAAGGGACCAGTCCCTGGAGAAGGACATCATGCTTAGTAAAGTAGAGGGTTAGTTAAAAAGAGGAAGATCCTCAACAAGATGGATTGGCACCGTGGCTGCAACAATGGGCTCAAACATAATAATGATTGTGAGGATGGCACGAGACTGGGCAGTGCTTTCGTTATGTTTACATAGGATTGGTCTGAATTGGAACCAACTCAACAGCACCTAACAACAACAACATCCCTAGACTCAGAACCCAAACCAGGCAGGTGTGAAGTATGGAAGTCCTAAACTGTTCTTGGCCAACTGGGTGAGGTCCTGTCACTTGGAGCACCTTTTCACTTGTCAACAGTTCATCTTCAGTTAGTCAAGGGTAGAACCAATGAAGGAGCAGACAGAAAAGGCCACACTCTCTTAAGTGTCTCTAAGAAGAAAAAAATGTTACCTTGGATTTTTCAAGGCCTCTTCTATGTATTCCATGTACTTTAAGAAAAAAAAGGAACTATAACTTACTGTGACTATTTTGATTTACCATATAACCTGAGGCCAGTGCACTTTGATCCAAAGAGACCTATCTTGTTGCTCAAGGCAGGCAGAATAAAATTCTTTTTAAGAATCAAACCTTCCCCAAGTGAGGGGACAGTGATTACTGGGGGCCTAAAGGTGGCTTAGGGATGTTCTGTTTCTTGAATTGGGTGTTCACTACATGATGGGTACAGGTGTGTACAAAAAAAGTCAAACATTTACCAAGAGAAAAATGATTCATACGTTATAAATACTCAGTTCACAGAACAGGAAATCCAAAGGGCTAACATACTTAGAAAAAATGCCCCACCCTCCCCAACCCTTTTCACTTTGCCCTCGAAATGAATGTCCACCATTCCCAGCTACCCAACTTCTTTCTGAATGTTCCTGCTCGGACTCAGCAGCTCACAACACTGGCTGCACATCACAATTACCTAGGAGTTAAAAAAGAAAATTACCTACACCAGAGCTCCACCCTGCACGACCTGAGTCTGAATCTCTGGGAGCTGGTGCCCAGGAAATGGATGATTACAAGCTCTCCCAAGTGATTTTAATATGCAGTCCAGGTTGTGAGCTGCTGCCAACCGAAACCTGACTTGTCCTTGCAGCCCTCTCAGTCCTGCTGTCTTCTCTCTCACACCCCTCTCCACTAGGCATGGACACAAGGTAGGCATCCTCCTTGTTTCTTATTGCCACTTGTAAACTACTGTCTCACCTGGCCCTCCATAATTCCAGCTTTGAAGCTCATATTATCAGAACACACCATCCCTAACCCTCTTTGCTATAGTCAGGGACACCATCTCATTCCTTAAAAGAATTTAGCCCCTGGTCATGCCACTCTCTCCAATATTGCTCTTGTCAAAATGTATGGTGATTTAACTATTCACACAGATGATCCTTGACATCCTCCCCTCCTCCTATAATCCAGTCCAACTTGACCTCAGCAACTCGTTTCCATAGTCATACCCTAGCACTTGTCCTTACCAATATTCTCTCTACAATCACAATTTCTAGTATTCCACTCGCCGGCTACCCTCTATCTTTTCAGCTCATCTCCTCAGATATCTTTACTCTGACATTTTTAAACCCCAGTTCTACAATCCATTGACCTCCCACCTTTTCACCGTCCTTCACCCAGTTTAGAGCCCAAAATCCATCATTATGCTCCCTACCTCTGCATACACCCTCAGTTATCTTGCCCCCTCTCCCTCTATCATCACCAGCAGGTGTTATAGACTGAATTGTGTCCCTCCACAATATGTTGAAATTCTAACCCATCTACCTACGTGCTTAAAATATTCATAATTTTAAGCAAACACATTGTTGTTGTTGTTAGTTGCTGTCGAGTCAGCTCTGAAGATGACGGCCTAATGTGTAACAGAATGAAACGTTGCTTGGTCTTGTGCCATCTTCAAGATCTTTGGTATGTTTAAGCCCACTGCTGTGGCTACTGTGTCAATCCATCTCACTGAGGGTTTCCCTTGTCTTCTCTGACCCTCTACTTTACCAAACATGATGTCCTTTTCTAGCAACTGGTCTTTCCTGATGACGTTCAAAATAAGCGAGCTGAAGTCTTACCATCCTCACTTCTAAGGGGTATTCTGGTTGTATTTCTTCTAAGACTGATTGAAGCATATTTCATTCTAAGGAAATGTATCTGAATAAAGTTTCGTATTTTCCAAACTTAATAAGAAAGACTGCCTACCTTCTTCTAATTGAAATGAGTGGTGAGGTTGCTGAGGTTTTTCTGAAAACTCTGCAATTCCACAAGAAAAGGCTTGGCCCATTCACATTCACTATTCCACCTCAGCTTCATTTCCTTAAAAAGAACTTCAAGTGGCACATTTCTATTTAAATATTAATAATCTATAAACATTACTGCATAAATACACTGCCCTAGGCAAGGGCTGTGAAATAGAAAATGCAATTTCAGGCAGACAAAGCAACAGGCACCACAACTCATGTGAGCTTCTAAAATAACCAGCTGGTGCTGATGACTAATGTAAAGGCCGATAAGTGCGTTTTCATTTAGAGACTTGGGTTTCTGAATCCACAAAAGGACCAGTGATCTGTCTTCTGTGTTCTTACATTTTACCAAAACCAGTAAGTGTCTATATAACTTCAACTAAGGAGAAAAATTTTCCTTAAGATTGTTTACTAATTAGACTATTGCAGGATGAAAATCTAGGAGCATTAAAGCACACCTATAGGAAATCTGACTTTGCAAGGTCAAAACAAAAAAGTTAAGGGCTCACACACAATATGAAAAACAAATGTTTAGCCAGTAGATAAATTAGAAAAGTTGGATTAATTTCAATGACGTAAATACAACCAACTTGCTCTTGGAGGCATGATCATTTTTAAAAACCTCAAACCTGCAAACTGATATGCAATTCACAGATGGAGGGGCATAAACCAGATTTGTTTGTATAAACGACAACCTCTCACTGACGTGGTTCCCTGCTGTAATACACAGTTAATACAATGAATACCTTCCACCCTGTGATATTTATACAGTAACTTTGAGAACCACAGGAGAAAGATAAATGGAAAACTTCCTAAACATAACCACAGTGAAGGTTCAAAGAAGAGATGCACTAGATAGCTATGAGCCAAACATGATGGCAGCCAACCAACAAGAACTCTGTTACACTGATTGTTTGTATAAATCGTGCCCGTGGCTGTGAGGTGTGAATCATAAACAGCCTGCCATACTTGCACATGATCTTGAGCATGCAGTTTCCAAGGACACTAATCTAAGCTAAAAAGTGCTTTAAAAGCCCATTATCAGTTGTTACTGATTAAATAATCTTCACTATTAGATATGACTTGGAGGGCACACCAGGCACATACTTTTCTACCACACAAATGATCAGTCAGCATAAGGACTGATATATACATTCTGAAAAGAGCCTGCACATTTGAAAGTCACAAGGCCTCATTTCTACTGCCTGATAGTAGCATAAACATTCTTGCAACTGTCACCCAGAAAGTTTCAAATGCCTCAGGAGTTTAGTTTAGCAAAGAAGGGACATCTAGGGCTTGGGAAAAATCAGAACAGGGTAGGTTAGGATAGCCTCAATTACACTTGACTGCTTTCTTCAAATTACAGGAGTAGGAGGGAAAGACATTAACTGAGACACTCATAAGAGAACACATCCTTACAGGTGAATACTGCACTTTGATACACTAGGATCAAGTCCAAAAAAAAGTCACATATATCCCTCACTTGGAGTCCCTGAGTGATGTAAATGATTAACTCACTCGGCTACTGACAGAAAGGCTGGAGGTTCAAGTCCACCCAGAGGCACCTCGGAAGAAAAGCCTGGTACTCTACTTTTGAAAAATCAGCCATTGAAAACCCTATGGAGCACAGTTCTCTTCTGACACACATGGGGTCGCAGTGAGTCAGCATCGACTCAAAAGCAACTGGTTACCCTCATTTGGTGAATTTTACATGGTGCACAGCTACAAGGAGTGCATAGCTCATCTCCCTGAGAGAAGAAATCCATACATCTTTCTGCTTGTAACCAAGGCAGTTATTATGATTTAATTAAAAAGTTCTTATTCACTTTATTAATTACAGAGTTAATTATGTCTGTTTAAAGTGAACCATGGGATCTGCAGAGCCAACCTACTATTATTTGTAAAATGTGAAGATGTTTTTCTCTAAGTACTAACTAGCATGGGTGTGGTTTATATTTGATTCTATTATAATTTCCAGTCTTGAGAGCTTGCTTAGATTCTACTTGACTCTTTCTACCACACAGAGGACCACTGTCACTTAGCCACAAAAAGGAAATATTAAACATTTGGTTAGAGAGGTTTTAACTGATTTAATATGTCCTACACAGAAACTTATTTGATTTCTTAAAAGTGGCACCACACATATTTAGAATGCTGTTAACATCCCAACATTCAATTAGCATATCACAATCACTTCAGATCTCGAGTTATATTAGAAATTATGGCCAAAGGCATGTGAGAAATATGTTAAAAGAGAAATTACATGGGAGTGGGGAATTCTTGGGGCATGATTAAGTAAGCCGGCCTTACTTTTCAAATATATGAACACTAGGGCTTGGGGACTATTTCAGGTACATTTTCAGTTTGTCCTTTTGACTTTTTATCTAGAAGAGCTACTTAAAAAATTTAAAGTAAGTATATATCTAACATCATCTTGTAAGTACTTTATGGTCCTTTGGTGCACAGATGGTTTGCGCTTGACTAATATTCTAAAGGTTGGCAGTTCAAACTCACTTAGCAGGGCCACAGAAGAAAGGCCTGGCAATCTGCTTCCATAAAGATTATCTATGGAGCAGTTCTACTCTGTAACACATCCGGTTGCCATGAGTCAGAATCAACTCAAGGGCAACAGGGATTTTTTTTTTTTGTAAGCACTTTAAGGACAAGCAAATACTTAATTTCTACCTCTTTAGTGCCCCCAACTGAAAAAATTGAGAAATGAGGTCTAAGTATACCTAAGGCAATTAAAACAAAAATCAAGACTGTGCCAGCAAATCCAGTATCCTCTACAGTTTTGATGGAGCCTGTCCAAGTTAGGCTTTAAATATTTAGCACCATCTGGAGGCAGGGCCAAGATGGTGGAATAGTCAGATGCTTCCAGTGGACCTTATTACAATAAAGACCCGAAAAAACAAGTGATTCAATTATATACGGCAATCTGGGGGCTCTGAACATCAGAGGCAGAGTTGAGGAACCTGACTGAGTGGCAGGAAGAGAGAGAGAGATGGTTCGGAAGCAGCGAGGAGTTGCCAGAACTGACCCGGCGAGAGCCTGAGCCCTTCAGGCATAAGCAGCTCGGGGCTGAGCGGTGAGGCAGGCAAGTAGCCGTGCTCGGAAGGCGTGTTTTCTGCACGGGGAGAGACTCAGCCCTTGAGAGTCTACACGACCACCAAGAACCAGTGAGAAGCAGCCCTTGATCCAGCGAAAGATAAGTACTTGCTTATGCCTTACCGTGCGAATCAAAGACACCCCCCTTAGGGAAAAACCTCTCTCCCATTTACCTCCCCGCTCCCTGCTCTGTACTGGGTCCCGGACTGCTTCAGCAACTGCCGAGTTCCCTGGGCCGGATGTAGGATCCGTCACGCGCCCAGAGCCATTCTCCCTGCCTTAGAGAGCGAACAAATTAACAAATGAGAAAAAATAAACTGCTGGCTCTCCTAAGCCAGGAACCCAGGGTAGGCATAGCTCTTTTGCCTAGGCACAGGCATAAGGGATCCAGGGACTCTGAGTGCCTTTCCCGCTGCATAGACTTGTGCGGGCCCATTTCAACAGCCTCGGCCCTCATTACCACAGTACAACAGGGTATATACCTGAAGTCTAACTCCAACTGTTTCAGTTGTGAAGTGGCAGGTTCTTGGCATTTGACACTGCTCTGCCCATTAAGCAGGGTCTTCACCTACCCACCATAGGACCTTAATGAAAAAGATGAAAAGAAAATACATAAACAAAAATGACTCAGCACAGAAAATTAAGTGGAACAAAGAGTCTGTGAAAACACATAAAAAAAAAAAGACATCAAAAATGACAGCACTAAACTCATACCTATCAATAATTACACTGAATGTAAATGGACTAAACGCATCAATGAAGAGACAGAGAGTGCAGACTGGAAAAAAAAACACGATCCATCTATATGCTGCCTACAAGAGACACATCTTAGACACACAAGCAAACTAAAACTCAGAGGATAGAAAAAATATATCAAGCAAATGACACTCAAAAAAGAGCAGGAGTGGCAATATTAATCTCTGACAAAACAGACTTTAAAGTAAAATCTACCACAAAGGATAAGGAAGGACACTATATAATGATTAAAGGGTCAATACACCAGGAAGACATAACTATAATAAATATTTATGCACCCAATGACAGAGCTCCAAAATACATAAAACAAACTCTAACAGCAGTGAAAAGAGAGATAGACAGGTCCACAACAGTAGTAGGAGACTTCAACACACCACTTTTGGTGAAGGACAGAACATCCAGAAAGAAGCTCAGCAAAGACACGGAAGAGCTAAATGCTACAATCAACAACTTGATCTCATAGACATATACCAAACACTCCACCCAACAGCAGCCAAGTATACTTTCGTTTCCAACACACATGGAACATTCTCCAGAATAGACCACAAATGAGGCCATAAAGCAAGCCTTAACAAAATCCAAAGCATTGAAATATTACAAAGCATCTTTTCTGACCATAAAGCTATAAAAGCAGAAATCAATAATAGAAAAAGGAAGCGGGAAAAAAAACACACATGGAAACTGAACAACACCCTGCTCAAAAACTACTGGGTTACAGAAGAAATTAAGGGTGGAATAAAGAAATTCATAGAATCAAATGAGAATGAAAACACATCCTACCAGTACCTTTGGGACACAGCAAAAGCAGTGCTCAGAAGTCAGTTTATAGCAATAAATGCACACATCCAAAAACAAGAAAGGGCCCAAATCAAAACATTAACCCTACAACTGGAAAAAGCAGAAAGAGAGCAGCAAAAGAAGCCTACAGGTGTCAGAAGAAAGGAAATAATAAGAATTAGAGCAAAATTAAATGAGATAGAGAATAGGAAAACAATTGAAAGAGTTAACAAGTCCAAAAGCTGGTTCTTTGAAAAGACCAACAAAATTGATAAACCATTGGCCAAACTGACGAAAGAAAAACTGGAGAGGAAGCAGATAATCTGTATAAGAAATGAGATGGGTGATATCACAGCAGACCCAACTGAAATTAAAAGAATCATAACAGAATACTATGAAAAATTGTACTCTGACAAATTTGAAAACCTAGAGGAAATGGACAAATTTCTAGAAACTCACTACCTACCGAAATTAACACAAACAGGTAGAACAACTAAATAAACCCATAACAAAAGAAGAGATTTAAAAGGTTATTAAAAAACTGCCAACAAAAAAAAGCCCTGGCCCAGATGGCTTCACTGGAGAATTCTACCAAACTTTCAGAGAAGAGACACCACCACTTCTATTAAAGGTATTTCAGAGCATAGAAAAGGATGGAATACTCCCAAACTCATTCTAGGAAGCCAGCATAACCCTGATACCAAAACCAGGTAAAGACACCAGAAAAATAGAAAATTACAGACCGATATCCCTCATGAACATTGATGCAAAAATCCTCACCAAAATTTTAGGCAATAGAATTCAGCAACATATCAAAAAAATAATTCACCATGACCAAGTGGGATTTATACCAGGAATGCAGGGATGGTTTAACATTAGAAAAACAATCAACGTAATCCATCACATAAATAAAACAAAAGACAAGAAATGCATGATCTTATCAATCGATGCAGAAAAGGCATTCGACAAAGTCCAACACCCATTCACGATACAAACTCTCAAAAAAACAGGAATAGAAGGGAAATTCCTCGGTATAATTAAGGGCATTTATACAAAACCAACAGCCAACATCTTCCTGAATAGAGAGACTTTGAAAGCATTCCCCTTGAGAACAGGAACCAGACAAGGATGCCCTTTATCACCACTATTATTCAACATTGTGCTGGAGGTCCTAGCCAGAGCAGGTATGCTAGAAAAAGAAATAAAGGGCATCCAAATAGGTAGGGAAGAAGTCAAAGTATCTCTGTGTGCAGATGATATGATCTTATACACAGAAAACCCCAAGGTATCCACAAGAAAACTACCGGAACTAATAGAAGATTTCAGCAAAGTTTCAGGATACAAGATAAACATACAAAAATCAATTGGATTCCTTTACACCAACAAAGAAAACCTCGAAGAGGAAATCACCAAATCAATACCATTTACAATAGCCCCCAAGAAGATAAAATACTTAGCAATAAATCTAACCAGAGATGTAAAAGATCTTTACATAGAAAACTACAAGACACTACTGCAAGAAACTAAAAGAGAACTGCATATGTGGAAAAATATACCTGCTCATAGATAGGTAGACTCAACATAGTAAAAATGTCAATTCTACCCAAAGCAATGCAATCCCGATCCAAATTGCACCAGCATTTTTTAATGAGATGGAGAAACAAATCACCAACTTCATACGGAAAGGGAAGAGGCCCTGAATAAATAAAGCACTACTCAAGAAGAACAAAGTGGGAGGCCTTACACTACCTGAATTTAGGACCTGCCACAGTAGTCAAGACAGCCTGGTACTGGTACAACAACAGATACATAGATCAATGGAACAGAGCTGAGAACCCAGATATAAGCTCATCCACCTATGAGCAGCTAATATTTGACAAAGGCCCAAAGTCCATTAACTGGGGAGAAGACAGTCTCTTTAACAAATGGTGCTGGCATAATTGGATATCTATATGCAAAAAACTGAAACAAGACCTGTACCTCACACCATCCACAAAAACTAACTCAAAATGGATCAAAGACTTAAATATAAAATCGAAAATGATAAAGATCATGGAAGAAAAAATAGGAACAACGCTAGGAGCCCTAATACATGGCATAAACACAATACGAACCATAAGCAACGATGCACAAGCACCAGAAGACAGACTAGATAAATGGGAGCTCCTAAAAATCAAACACTTATGCTCATCCAAAGATTTCACCAAAAGAGTAAAAAGACAACCTACAGACTGGGAAAAAATTTTTGGCTACGACAAATCCAATCAGCATTTAATCTCTAAAATCTACAAGATACTGCAAAACCTCAACAGCAAAAAGACAACCCAATTAAAAAGTGGGCAAATGATATGAACAGGCACTTCACCAAAGAAGATATTCAGGCAGCTAAAAGACACATGAAGAAATGTTCATGATCATTAGCCATTAGAGAAATGCACATCAAAACTACAATGAGATATCATCTCACCCCAACAAGGCAAGCATTAATGCAAAAAACACAAAATAACAAATGCTGGAGAGGTTGTGGAGAGACTGGAACACTTATACACTGTTGGTGGGAATGTAAAATGGTACAACCACTTTGGAAATCGATTTGGCGGTTCCTTAAAAAGCTAGAAATAGAAGTACCATACGATCCAGCTATCCCACTCCTTGGAATATATCCTAGAGAAACAAGAGCCATCACACGAATAGATATATGCACACCCATGTTCACTGTAGCACTGTTCACAACAGCCAAAAGATGGAAGCAACCTAAGTGCCCATTGATGGATGAATGGATAAACAAACTATGGTATATCCACACAATGGAATATTACACAACGATAAAGAACAATGATGAAGCTGTGAAACATCATATAACTTGGTGGAAGCTAGAACTTATTATGCTGAGTGAATTTAGTCAGTCACAGAAGGACAAATACTGTATAAGACCACTAACATAAGAAATCAAGAAAAGGTTTAAGCACAGAACATTATTTGATGGTTACAGGGGTGGGGTGGGAGGGTGAGGGTTATTCACTAACTAGATAGTAGATAAGAATCATCTTAGGTGAAGAGAAGGACAGCACACACTACAGGGGAAGTCAGCACAACTGGACTAAACCAAAGCTAAGAAGTTTCCTGAATACAATCAAACACTTTGAGAGACAGAGTAGCAGGGATGCGGGGTCTAGGGAGCATGCTTTCAAGGGACATCTAGGTCAATTGGCATAACAAAGCTTATTAAGAAAATGTTCTGCATCGTACTTTGGTGAGTGGCGTCTGTGGTCTTAAAAGCTTGCAAGCGGCCATCTAAGATGCACCAATTGGTCCCAACCACTTGTAGTAAAGGAGAATGAAAAACACCAGAGTCACAAGAAAAGTATTGGCCCAAGAGACAGAATGGGCCACATAAACCAGAGACTTCATCAGCTTGAGACCAGAAGAACTAGATGGTGCCCAGCTACCACCAATGAACGTCCTGACAGGGAACACAACAGAGGGTCCCTGATGGAGCAGTAGAACAGTGGGGTGCAGAACTCAAATTCTAGTAAGGAGACCAGACTTAACGGTCTGAATAAGACTGGAGGTGCCCCAGAAAGCATGGCCCCTGGTCTCTCTATCACCCCAGAACTAAAACAATTTCTGAGGCCAACTCTTCAGACGGGGATTGGACTAGACTGTAGGACATAAAGTGATACTTGTGAAGAATGTGCCTCTTAGACGAGTAGATACAAGAGACCAAAGGGGTGGCTTCTGTCCAGAGGTGAGATGGGAAGGCAGAGAGAGTTAGGAGCTGGCTGAATGTTCATGGGGAATTAGGGGCGGAGGGGAGGAGTGTGCTGTCGCAGAATGGGGTGAGCGGTTGGGGTCTCATAACAATGTATGAAAAAAAAAAAAGATCATATTATCTGCACAAAAAAATCGGTAATGTTCTTATAAATATTCAAAAATTGGATAAACATATAAATTACAAAACAATATTCCATTTGCTACAGAAAAAATAGAGCCCTGGTGGCATAACGGTTAAGCGCTGGGCTGCTAACTGAAAGGTTGGCAATTCAAACCTACCAGCTGCTGCACTAGAGAAAAGACCTGGTGATCTGCTCCTGTAAAAACTAAAATCCAAAACCAAACCATTGCTGTCAAGTCGATTCTGACTCATAGCAACCCTATAAGACAGAGTAGAACTTCCCCACAGGGTTTTCAAGGCTGTAATCTTTACAGAAGCAGACTGCCACAGTTTTCTCCCTTGGAGTGGCTGGTGGTAACGGACCAGGGACCTTTTGGTTAGCAGCCGGGCATTTAACCACTGCACCATAAAGATTATAGCTTAGGAAATCCTGTGGAGCAGTTCTACTTTGTCCTATAGGGTCGCTATGACTCGGAATTGACTCAACAGTACACAACAACAACGCAGGAAAAAATATATATTTAAGAATTTTGAATTTATGGTATTTTTATGCAAATAACACACGCCTTCTGTATTTGTTCACCAACCATTTTTTTAACCTGAAAAAATTAGCATAGCAGTGCTTAGGGAAATACCTCACAAGTGAGGGCATGGTTGGCAAACAAATGTAGAATTTGGCAAGCAAATGTAGAAGGTGTATGTTATCTGTGTAAAAATACAGTAATAAGGAATGTATGTAACATTTACAAATCATCTCGGGTTAAAAACTATAGAAAAAATTACCCAAAAAAGTGATAGTTTAAATTTTGCAATTAAAATTTTTCTACAGTGAAGATCAGAAAAAATTTAAAAGCAGCAACAAATGTGTCACAAGAGAGTTTCATTATACTTCTTTCATCTTTAAAAAAAAAATTACACTGTTTATGGATCACACAAACAGTTGGAGCATGAATTTGCAAGGACAAAGTCACTTTCTATACGTGTACTGGCTCAACCCGCGCCTATCTAATCTTTAAAGAGTTCAATCAAATTTTTAAGTAGAACATGAAGACCAAAATAGATTAACGGGCAAAGGACATATGCAAATGTTTACTAACTGGATGGAGAAGTGAGAAGGAAAATCACATATATTAATTTACTGAGAATTAAAAGTTGAGAGGTTCTTTCGTTATTTTTCTGTTGAAGTTTAACCCATAAATAAAAGCATACAAAACATAAATGTTCAGTTCAATAGAATTCAATAAAGCAAGCAGCCACGTAACCACCATTGTTGTTCCTGACTCATGGCAACCCCATGCACAACAGGACCAGACCATTGTGATCCACAGTGTTTTCATTTTCTGATTTTTGGAAGTAGATCGGGAGGCCTTTCTTCCTAGTCTGTCTTAGTCTGGAAGCTCCACTGAAAAACCTGTTTAGCATCACAGCAATGGAGGTCTAGAAATAGAGACTGCCAGTCCCCTAGCAATCCCCCTCCTATTCCTTCCCAATCATTAACCCCTCTCTCCTCTCCAAGGGTAACTATCTTGACTTCTAACATTCAAGTTTTTAGTACTGCCTGTTTTTTAAATTTCTGTAAATGAAATCATGTAGTATAGGTTCTGTTGCTCAACATTACGTTTTTGAGATTTATCCATGTTGTTGCATGAGATGAGTTTGTTCATTTTCATTATGGTATGTTAATCCAAGGTAACCAAAACCAAACCCGTTGCTGTCAAGTCGATTCCAACTCACAGCGACCCTACAGGACAGAGTAGAACTGCCCCATATGGTTTCCAAGGAGCGCCTGATGGATTCAAACGGTTGACCTTTTGGTTAGCAGCCACAGCTCTTAACCACTATGCCACCAGTGTTTCCAATCCAAGGTCAGATATATACTTATTTATTGTACTGTTAGTAGGCATTTCCCCCCATTTTGCAGCCAGTACAAATAATATTGCTATACATATCACTTGGTTGCACATATGCCTGCCATTTATGCTGCGAGTGAAATTGCAGGGTCATAGACTCTTTGCCATTGAGTCAATTCTGACTTATAGTGACCCTATAGGACAAAGCAGAACTGCCCTATAGCGTTCCCAAGGCTGTAATCTTTATGGAAGCACACTGCCACATCTTTCTCCCATGGAGCAGCTGGTGGGTTCAAACAGCCGACGTTTCGGTTAGCAACCGAGTACTTAACCACTCGTCAGCAGAGCTTCCTGCAGAATCACAGAGTATGCATAAATTCAGCTTTAAACAGACACTGCCAACCAGTTTATCAAAGTGTTTGTACCAACACACACTCCAACAGTGTATGAGAATTCCCATGCTCAATATTCCCACAAACTCTCTGTATTATTGGTGGTTATATAGTAGTTGTATGCCATTACGGTTTTAACTGCATTTCTCTAATGGCTTATGTTGAAGACCTTATTTTTACTGACCATTTGGGTGAAATGCCTGTTCAAGTCTCTTACCCATTTTTCTACTGGGTTATCTTTTTCTAACTGCCTTGTAATTCTTCACATAGCCTATATGAGCCTTTTATCATAGTGTTGCAAATATCTTTTCCAACTCTGTGACTTGCCTCTCATTGTCTTAATGATGACTTTTGATGAATATAAGTTCTTGATTTTAATAATATCCAATTCATCTTTTTTTTCTTTTATGGTTAATACTTTGTGTGTCCTATTTAAGAAAACATTTGATACCCTAAGGAAACGTAGATAGTTTCCTATATTATCTCCTAAAAGCTTTACTATTTTGCCTTTTACCAGTAGATTCATGATCCCATAGGAATTTATTTTTTGTGTGGTGTGAGATAGGGGTCTTGTTTCACTTTTTCTGTATGAATATACATGATGCTCCAGCACCATTTACTGAAAAGACCATCGTTTCTACTTTTCTATTGTGCCATCTTTGCCATAAATCAAATGTCTATATATGCTTGTATCTGTTTCTGTACTCTCTATTCTGCTTCACTGATCCACTGAACCAAGGATATTGTGTATTCTTGACCAATACCACACTTCCTTTATAAATCTAGCTTTATAATAGGTCTTGAGAGGCAATAAAACAAGTTCTCCCATCTTGATCTTGAAGAGTGTTTGGCTCTTCTTGGCCTTTTGCATTTTCATATAAATGTATCTCTTTTACTGATTGTGACAATCCTGTATCTAAATCTTACTAACCCACTTTTAAAATGTGGTAAACCAAGACTAGAAAAATTACACAACTTGCCTGAGGTCGTAAGACTGCAGAACCTAGATCTGAACCCAGGACTGTCTCTGTTCAAAGCATACACTTTTTTTTTTTTTTTTTTACTATAATACCTTGCATGTCTATAAATTTACACATGTGAAAATGTTAAGGCCTAAAAATAAAAATATATGTAAAAATAACAATAAAGTTTTTATGGATTGAATTGTGTCCCCCAAAAATTTCTGTAAACTTGGCTGGGTCATAATTCCCAGTATTGTATGATTGTGTACCATTCTGTAATCTAATGTGATTTCCTTATGTGTTGTAAACTCAATCACTATGATTTAATAAGATAGATTAGTGGCAGTTATACTGATGAGGTTTACAAGATTGGACAGTTTCTTAAGCCAATCTCTTTTGAGATATAAAAGACAGAAGCAAGCAGAGACACAGGGGAACCTCATACCACCGAGAAAGAAGTACTGGGAGCAGAGTGCATCCTTTGGACCTGAGGTTCCTGCACAGAGAAGCTCCCAGACCAAGGAAAGATTGATGACATGGACCTTCTTCCAGAGCCGAAAGAGATAGCGTTCCCCTGGAGCTGACATCCTAAATTTGGACTTGTAGCCTACTGAACTGTGAGAGAATAAATGTCTCTTTGTTAAAGCCATCCACCTGTGGTATTTCTGTTAGAGCACCACTAGATGACTAAGACAAAAGTATTACTTTAATATATATTTAACTTATTATAGGTAGTTTTAAGATAATTAATGCTGCCAATACTGATAATTTGATTATGAAATTGGTGCCAACAGTACCAGTCTTGCCAGTAGAAGTAGATATTATTACAATTCTTTTAGAGTTCTAGAAAACTAAGAGTAATTACTACTATTAAAGGTACCAAAGAACTTATTGTCCTGAAGGATTGATTTAGTTACTGCCTGCTTAAAGCCCAATCGTTATAAAACATGGGTCATGTCTCATTCCAACTGTAGAGATATTAAGGAGGTGAAATGGATAGATCTTTAGTAGGGAAAGAAGAGAGAAGATTCATGGACTCCCGTCAGATGTCTGCCTTGAGCAAAGGATGCTTACGGAAGGGAACTAATATTTCTTTAGCAACTTAGCAGTGTGGTAAGTGCTTGACATAAAATTACCTCATTTCATTGTCAAAACTCTAGCAAGTATTACTGGTGCCCCAAATTTCAAATGAAAAAAAAAAAAAAAATCTAGGAATGGGAACAGTTAAGTAACTTGCCCAAAGTAAGAAAGTTAGAAAGTGCTGGATCTCAGATCTCAATTGAAACCTTCACGTGTAAGCTGTTTCGACCACCGCAAACTGTAATATTTATGTGATATTTGTTTCACAACTGAGCTGAAAGATTAGATTTTCCACTAGGGAATATACAAGTGACACTAAAACAACAGCAAAGCTGCTGTCGAGGTTTTACTGTGACTAAACACAGTAAGTCACACAGGAACCTTCTGACAGTATTGCCCTGAGCAAGGCTACCTTTGAAAACAGTACTCCATTTGTTGTTTTTTAAAAATTCTTTTAGCACTTTAAGCTGCTAAAAGAAAAAAAAAAGATGTTTGGTGTTTGGATCTTTTATACACATTAGAGCACATATAATATCCTACTCCACACTGTTTACAACCCCACTGCAGTGACAACAAAAAACTTTGTGGTCTGGTTTTAACATATCCTGGCAGAATTCAAGATAAGGTTATCACAGGCTTGTGAAAAGATAAGGGATCACTAAGATACATCTTGATGTAACTGGGCAGAAAAGAATAATTTCCTTATATACATGAGAGCATGGCAACTAGATGTAAGGAAGAAATGGCCCCACTTTATTCTGGACTCCTCAGACCACGTCAGTAATACTGGGTAAGGCATTTAATGTGGACAACAGATTAACTAGAGTAATGATTCTTACATATGAGTAACATTTATAATGCAGATTCCTAGGCCTTATTCATAGAGATTCTGATTCATTGGGTCTGAAGGTGGGGTCTAGGAATCCGCTTTTGAAAATTTTGTATTTTCAAATACATCAAACACATATAAAAATATACGCAACATATATATGTACATTCCACTAAGAGGCAAATCCCACCTTCATGGTCAAGGAGCAGCACGAATCTATTCCCCAAAATGTGAGGATTGGTCGAGTCCTCATCTTCCCACTTCTCATCCTCATCACCAGCCACCCATGTGGCACACTCTCTCTGACCCTAGCCACCAGGAGATGGGTCAGAGCTCACAAGTTAAAAGGGCACTGTCCTTCAGACTGCCAAATAGGCAGATGCCAGTCACAAGTTTGGGAAATCCCTATGACACCTCAACCTTCTGTCTTGCTGGTCACCAATTCAGGGCTAGTTTCCCACTACCCCTTTAGGATGCCAGCTGTAAGCTTGGACCTCCATACGACACCCTTATTTTCTAACCTGCTGGCTCCCACTGCCCCTTTAGGTTCAATAATTTGCTGAAACAACTCAGAGAATCTCACGGAGAATATATCATTCTTACAGCTACAGATTTATCATAGCCAAAAGAGATACAAAGGAAGAGACACACAGGTTGAGGTCTGGGAGGGCCCAACACAGAGCTTCCATGTCCCACAGGATGTACTACCCTCCCGAGAGCAGATGTTCTCGCTGACCAGGAAGCCCTCTGAGTCTCCAAGTTCAGGGTCTTTATTGGCCTTACCACGTGGTCGTGATAGATTATAACATGCCTCCTGAGGCCAAACAACACTGGGCCACTCGGTGGTCCCCCTTGGTCTAGTCAGCCCCCACTCACTTGTCTCAGGTGTGGCCTGGCTAGAAAGAACTCAGAATACAAGGCCAAACTGCTTTCTGCAAGGTGATTCCACATCTCACAATACATATGAAAAAAAAACAAATACAATAAACTCCCATGTATCCATCACCCCAATTAAAACACAAATACTTACCAGGACCTTAGAAGCCCCAGATCCCATCCCCTTCCCTCCCCTGAGGTAGTTATTATCCTGACTTTGTGTTAATCATTCCTATGCTTTTTTATTAGTGTTACTTCTAACACATAACATATGTATCCCGAAACAATATCATTTTTGGGTTTTGAAAAAATTGAATAAAAATCACAAACGCAGACACACAAAGGCAATGGTACCCTTATAGACGAAGGGGCAAAGAAAAAGATAAACTGAACAAAGTCTCTGCATTACTGTCTAATTCTAGCTCCCCAGAGTTAAAGGTTCCGTTCTAGAGAATTTAATAGGCAAAGACATGAATCCTGGAAAACATATGGGTCAATCACAGTCAGGGCTTCTAGCAGGGTTATAGTACAGGCTAGTATTACTGAATTTACAGCAGGAATATACGCAGGGAAAGCAGATTACTGTGCATCTTTTCTTTCTAAGCTCACCAAGGCTACTCCTGCAGGACTTAGGAGTAGGTCAAGCAGAATACATCTGAGAGGTGAAACAAGTTTCCTCAGTTGATCTAGGCAGCAGGACACTGAGGGGAGAGAAGGAACTTCTATAGCACATGGTCAAGATAAGCTAAGAACAGATAAGAATCTGGGTCAAGCTCACAGGGGAATTCTGTCCTCAGGTTAAACAACAGTACAATGACAGCAAGAACCTTGGTAATTATAGCCCTCAACACGTCTATGTCTTGCTTCATATCCCTCCAATCTGGAGTGGTTGCCTCTATATCTGGTACATAGCTGTCATCTGGGAATCTCCTCATCATTATTCTGGAGATTCCCCTCATCTCCCTCCTGTGTTGGATCTGTTTCCTGTATCCCATGTCTTCTCTTACGCTCGATTTGGTGCTTCTTCCCCTCCAATAAAACCAAAAAACTAAACCCACTGCTGTCGAGTTGATTCCGACTCCTAGCGACCCTACAGGACAGAGTAGAACTGCCCTATAGGGTTTCTAAGGCTGTAATCATTACAGAAGCAGACTGCCACATCTTTCTTCCCCAGAGGCGCTGGTGGGTTCAAATGGCCAATGCTTCTGTTAGCAGTCAAGGGATTTAACCACTATGCCACCAGTGCTCAGCTTTCAATAAACGGGACAAGGGAAGCAAATATTGTGAGGCCTTGCCTGTCTGAAAATATCTTTATTCTAACTGGCCATAATTTGGCTGAGCCCATAATTCTAAGTTGAAAATCATTTTCCTTCAGGATTTTGAAGGCATTGTTCCATTGTTTTCTCATTTCCAGGTTGCTGCAGAGAAATCCAAAGTTAATTCTGATTCCTGATCCTTTATATGTGATATGTTGTTTTTTAAATCTAGAATCATCTCTTAAGCCCCAGTATTCTGAAATTTCCTAATGATGTGTTTTAGCTTGGGTATATTCTCATTTATTGGGCTGGGCCCTTCATAGGCATAGTCAATCTCAAATTCCAACCTTAAATTATGGTCATTTTCTTGAATTATTTATTATTTCCTCCTTTCTATTTCTCCCTATTTTCTCAATCTAAAACTCAATTGTATGGATATTGGACCTCAAGAATAGTCACGTATCCTCTCTCTTCTACTTTCTCTTTGTCTTTTTGCTCTACTTTCTGAGAGATTTCCTCAACATTATCTTTCAACCCCCCTAAGGTTTTCATTTCTATCATGTTTTAACTATTTGTTTTCTAACTACTCCTTTATATTGTGTCCTGTTTTCATTTCATCCTCATCTCTTATTTCTCAGAGAACATTAAAGATTGGGGTGGGGGATTGTTGGTAGTTTTCTTCTCCCTGCAAAATATCTGTTCTTCCAAATTGCTTTTTTCTGTTTGTTTTAGTTCCCATCTTCCACCTTCAGTTTTAGAGATTTTCCTGAAATAATTGGTAATCCTTGGCTGTTTGCTTCTGATTAAGAGTAGGGGACTAAAAAACTTATTGGAAGCTCTGAACCTGTGGATGGGGCTTGGTGATGTGGAGCTTCAAGGAACCCCTACGTTAGGCTTTTTCCCGAGGGCTACACAAAAAGCCAAGAATAATATTCCAGTCTCCTGCTTGGCTGCCAGCATTCTATGAGCCGAGAGGAGAAGTAAGGCTGAGAAAGGAGCAGAGAGAACCCTGCTCTCAGCATTCAATATGCATATGATCACTTATCCTTCTATTATCAGTATGGTAATGAATACACTTCCCAATAAAAAAAGAAGAGTTGTCTTCAGGTTGATTCCAACTCAAGGCAACTCCAAGTGTGTCGGAGTAAAACTATACTTTACAGGGTTTTCAATGGCTGATTTATCGGAAGTAGACCACCATGCCTTTCTCTGAGGCACCTCTGGGTAGACTCCAACCTCCAACCTTTCAATTAGAAGCCAAGTATGTTAACGATTTGCACCACCCAGAGACAAACTTCCCGATACTGTTCCTGAATTCTGAACAGATATTAATTTGGGAGATCTGGCAACAAGAAACTGGAATTCCCAAAAACACAAGTTATTCTGTATTTTTCATAAGTCTTATGTATTTTTAAATAATAATAAGTAATCATAACAATAGTGAGTCATTTTCCTGTTGACAGTTTACTAAATGTTTCAAAGATTTTCTGTTTTTAAAAATGACATAATAATAAATCCCTGGCTTGTTATTATTACATAAAAATTATCTCTATCTGATACGTTGTTGTTGGGTGCTATCGAGTCATATTCTGACTCATAGTGACCCGTGTGACAAAGTAGAACTGCCCCAGAGGGTCATGGATTAATAGAAAGTATTAAAAGAAACATTAACACAAAATAAATGCCAAATAAAAATTACCTTAAAAATTGAAAGATCATACTAAACCCAGTTGCCATGGAATTGATTCTGGCTCATTGTGATCCCCATGAGTGTCAGAGTAGAACTGTGCTCTCAGGGTTTTCAATAGCTGTGACCTTTCTTTCAAGGTACATGTAGGTGAATTCAAACCAGCAACCTTTTGGTTAGTAGTACTTAACTTTCTGCACTACCCATGGACTCCTATAAATATTTAATATTTAAAAGCTATCACTCTTAAAATGAAATTAAGAAAAAAATACCAAGCATTTCTTGCCTATTCAATAGTCTTAACCTTTATTTCATGACAAATATTCCCACTGTAGAAATTTTTCTTTCATTTTGTGTTACATTGATTGAATTAAGAGCGTATCAAAAAGTGTCTTTAACCCATAACCAGTGAAGAGATTGAATCAATAACTAAAAACCTCCCAAAGAATAAAAGCCCTGACCAGATGACTTCACTGGGGAATTTTACCCAGCATTTAACGAAATAACTTCAATCAAAGTCTCCCAAAAAAAAGAAGAAGGAACACTACCTAACTCATTCTACAAGGCCAGCATTACCCTGATACCAAAGCCAGACAAAGACGCTACCATATGAGCCAGCAATTCTGCTCCTAGGTATATACTCCAAAAGCTTAAAAGCAGGGACTGAAACAGATACTTGTATACCAATATTCACTGCAGCGTTATTCACAACAGTCAAGGGTGAAAACAATCCAAGTGTTCATTAACAGGTGAATGGATAGGCAAAATGTGGTATATCCATTCAATGGAATATTACTCAACCATAAAGAGAAATGAAGTTCTGACACATGCTACAACATGGATAAACCTTGAAAACATTATGCTGAGTGAAATAAGTAAGACACAAAAGGACAAATAGTATATGATCTCACTTACATAAAATATCTAGAATAGGCAAATGCATAGAGACAAAAGCTTATTAGTGGTTAGCAGGGGCTGGGAGGAGGAGGAAATGGGGAATTATTGCTTAAGGGGTACTGAGTTTCTGCTTAGGGTGATGAAAAACATTTGAAAATAAATGGTGGTGACTGCTGCACAACATGGTGACTGTTATTGATTGAACTGTGTCCCCCAAGAATATGTGTTGTAAATCCTAACCCCTAAACCTGTGGTTAAAATCCCATCTGGGAACGAGTTTTCTTTTTTATGTTAATGAGACACATTAGTGTAGGTGTACCTTAAGTCAATCTCTTTTGAGATATAAAAGAGATTAAACAAGCAAGCAAGCAAACAAAGATGGGGGAAGAGAGATGCCAAGCCACATGAAGATTGCCCAGGAGCAGAAACTCAAAAGAGGCAAGGACTTTCCTCCAGAGCCAACAGCGAAAGAGAGTCTTCCCCTAGAGTCAGCACCCTGAATTTGGACTTCTAGCCTTCTAAACTGTGAGAAAATAAATTTCTGTTTGTTAAAGACACGCATTTGTGGTACAGGCAGTCCCCGGGTTACGAATGACCGGCTTACATATAATGCGTAGCTACAAAACCAACTTCTGTAAAGCCTATTGGGAAAATACTGACTTTCTGTTTGGGCTTTGGTCTCTCACAACGGCCTGCACTTCTCCCGCATACACAGATGCCGCAGTGGGTTGGTCCTTGGGCAGCCACTGGCGGCAGGCAGGCCCTGCAACGTGGTGGATTCGGGATTCAAATAAACACAAATTTTCTGAGATCCCAGGAATGACTTCTCACATGGAAACATCACTTTATCCATAGATCATTTGTTTTGAACCTCCAGAACTTGTGCCAAGGTAAACAACTGCATGCAATGGGAGAATTGCTTCTCAGCAACTTTTACTCGATCTTCCTTTTATTTTTTCTTTTCTCCCTTGTATCTCAATTTCCAGAGAAACCTGGTCTTATCAGTTCTTAAGCTTTTTGAATATTTATTTACAGGGTAAATCTGATTGGTTCTCAGTTTTTCCTCTAACAGGGATTTGTCAGTCATGGGTGTCTAAGTGAATTTCCACTCATTCTTGGGTATTTCAATTTTATAAATTGTGTTGCTGTTATCTTCTCAACTGATGTCCTAGTCCTTTAGGTCTTTACTACCATTTAGCCCAATAGGGAGTAAAATTGCAAGTGTAGATTCTGCCATCTTAACCCCAAAGGAATCATCATTTTTAATAAGTACTTTCGGAGATTCAAGGAGCCCTGCACTCAGCTGCTAACTGAAATGTTGGCAGTTCAAACCCACCAGCCGCCCCACAGAAGAAAGATGTAGCGGTCTGCTTCCATAAAGGTTACAGCCTTGGAACCCTACGGGGCACTTCTACTCTGTCCTATAGGGTCGCTATGAGTCGGAATCGACTGGAGGGCAATGGGTTTGGTTTGGTGTTTTTAGAAGATTCTGATGTCGGTGATCCCAAAACACTTTCAAACACTAAACTACAGCACAATGAGTAGAAAGTGCCCAGAATAGTGAACACAACCAAAAATAGCTGAAGAAGCTGGGATGTTTATCAAGGAGAATATTCTAAGACCCACAATAGCTACTTCAAATAGCTAAAGGGCTAATTGGGAAGAGAAGTTAAGCTTGTTCTCTATGCCCTCAAGAAAAACTAGGGTCAGTGTGTAAAAACTACAAGCCAGAGATCTGGTATGAGATGGAGAAGAACTTCTTAGTAGAAAAAACTATCCCAGCAGAAATCAACTGCCTTGGGAACAAGAGACTTCAGAACAGGCTGCACAACTATCACCTATTAGGGATGCCACAAGAGCATCTAAGCCCAAGACGGTTGTGTGGTCCAACTGGCTGCGGAGGCAAGGCTGACACACATGAATATAAGGTTAAGGCAAAGTTAAATGCTAGAAGAAAAAAATTGCAAGGTTAAAGTCATTTTAGACACAAAAAAGCTACCAAATATAAAGGGTATTGCAGGTAATGACTGCCTGGTCCCTAGACTTCCTATACCTGGTTGGAATATAAATTCTTTTCCAGACAGAATCTGCACTCAGGTGTGGATTTATTCCTAGATTAAATTTGAGAGTTGAAGTGACAAAGTGATGCACCCATGTCCATACGAGCCACATACTTTAACTATATTATTAGACATCTTTTCTTTACCTGAAATGCATGTTGGCTAAAAACAGGTCTCCCTGCATCAATTCTCCCCACTTCTGTCAATCAGAAACAAAGAGGACACCAGAAAGGCTGGAGCACAGTGACCAAGGGGCAAGCAGCATGAGACGAGGCTTACAGTCAGCAGAGAGGCCAAGATCATAGGAAAGGGATGGGGTGGGGTGTGTTGTGGGTCAAGCTAAATATCTGAGGCTTATTCTAAGTATAATGATAAGTAATAGAGGAGTTTCAAGCAGGTGAGAGGCATGAGCAGATTTCACATTTTTTTAAAAGACTGTTGTGTGAAAAATACATTACAGTGGACCTAATTACACATTCTGGCAGACCAATTAGGAAGCAGTGTCTAGGTGACAGAAATGGTAGTTTGGACTAGGGTGACAGCAGTAGAGATGAAGGAGTGAACACATACAAGAAATATTTAGGAGGCAGAATCAGAATAACAAGAGGCCGTAAGGATGACTTAGATACCTGGTGTGTGTATCTAGATGAATGGTGGTGCCAGTCTCCAGGGAAGAGTACTCTGGCAGGTGTATGTTGCTGGAAGTGTTAGGAACGAGGGAACCCCTTGTGCTCAGTTTTGGATGGGTTAAGTTTGAAAACCTATGAGTCATCCTAGCGCAAATGTGTCCCAAGCTCCACTTTATCATTTCCCCCTAAACATCTCCATTAAAGTCTCAGCTCAGGATCCTAGTAAATGAAATCTGTGTCTTTCTTCCACATCTGCTTCATTACCCTCCAGTTGTAGGGCATGTTATAGATGGGATTCTTGCATGTGAGAGAGAAGGGCTGGAATATAAGGCATCTGAAGTCTCACTGAGAAGATTCTATAAAAACAAAAATGTATTAAGGTATACTTTTATGCACAGGTTAATTTACTAGTTACATTATGAGAATAAGACAGATATTGGAATAGATCCAAGAAAATAGATTCAGGTGTTAAATGTCAGTTCTTAATTAACCATTTTGGTTTTCTGAAAAACAAAACAAAACAAAACTGAAAGCAATTGTTTTCCAGCTGACTAGAAGCATCACAATCTTTATTAATAAGTCCTATTATAGCACAGGAAACTCTGGTGGCGTAGTGGTTTTAAGAGCTACAGCTGCTAACCAAAAGGTTGACAGTTCAAATCCACCAGGTGCTCCTTGGAAACCCTATGGGGGCAGTTCTACTCTGTCCTTTAGGGTCACTACGAGTCAGAATTGACTTGATGACAATGGGTTTGGTTTTTTTTATTACAGCATAGGGGAAACTCTGGTGGCGGAGTGGTTAGGAACTACGGTTGCTAACCAAAAGGCTGGCAGGTTGAATCCTCCACCCGCTCCTTGGAAATCCTGTGGGGTGGTTCTATTCTGTCCTATAGGGTCACTATGAGTCAGAATCGACTCAACAGCAATGGGTTTGGTTTTTGGTTTTTTTATTATAACACAACACTGCCACCTGTTGGAAGACATCACCAGCAAATATTTTTATTTCTAAACAAGTTTTTGAGAAGTGTTGCTTCTGAAAGAAAAAAAAATAAAAAGGGACTACTTTGATTTTATCCCTTCTAGCCCATCACATTTGCATAAAACCTTCAGTAAAGATGAAAGCCAGAGACACAACTCTACTACTTCCTGCAATGAAAGCACAAAATGTTATTTACTTATTAGGTCTGGTCACTTGGGTAAAAGGAGGGTGGCCATGAAGGGAAAGCACGAGGGAGTTTTTAGGGTGATGGAATTGGTCTGTATCATAATTACGATAGTGGTTACATCAATCTGTACATGTGTTAAAATTCATAGAACTGGAACCAGAAGGGGAAAAAAAGCCAATTTTACTGTATGATAATTTTTTTAAAAAACAGATACAGAGTACCTGTTGCCGTCGAGTGGACTCCAACTCATAGTGACCCTATAGGACAGAGTAGCACTTGCCCCATAGGGTTTCTAAGGCTGTAATCTTTAGGGTAGTAGACTGCCACATCCTTCTCACATGGAGTGGCTGGTGAGTTTGAACCACTGACCTTTAGGTTAGCAGTCAAGCACTTTTAACCACTGTGCCACCAAGGATCCTCAGAGTAGGAGGATAAAAATGTTCAATGCCATGTTTATAGAAAGAAGAGGGAAAAAATCATAAATTTAGAATGTGAAAACATTCACATAAAACTTCAACAGTCTTGCCATGCATAGCTCGAAAGCCTGAGGCCCATATTAAATGAGAAAGGGCCTAATCTGAAAGCATGTTGAAATATTTAAATACAGACCCAGAAGTGTTCCTGTTTCCAAAGGCTACCAGTATACACTAGGAGTCAATCACTACATCCCTAACATAGGAAAGTCCGATGAAAGGTAACTATCTATTACCAAAAACTAGAAATCAATATTCATCTTTGATTCTGGTAATCTCAAAACAAATCTTATGTGTGGTTATATTTTGTCTCCCACAAAAAGCTACAGCATAAATAGACCAATCTGGATGCTTAACATCTATGTAATCTTGGTGTTCGCTGGATGTTGGAGAAGTCACATACAACTCTAAGTGATATTCGACTCAACGGCACTGGGTTTTTGAGTTTTAATGCAGTAAGCCACCACTTGTCTGTCAGTTTGTTGTACTGTAGTGGCTTGTGTGTTACTGTGATGCTGCAAGCTATGCCACCAGTATTTCAAATACGAGCAGGGTCACCCATGGTGGACAGTTTTCAACAAGCTTCCAGACTAAGACAGACTAGGAAGAAGGACCTGTAGATCTACTTCTAAAGAAAACTGGCCAGTGAAAACCTTATGAATATTAGCAGAACACTGTCTGATACAGTGCCAGAAGATGAGCCCCTCAGGTTGGAAAGCACTCAAAATGTGACTGGGGAAGAGCTGCCTCCTTATAGTAGAGTCGACCTTTACGACGCGGATGGAGTCTGGCTTTCAGGACATTCATGTGCTGATGCAAACATCCATTAACCATCTGACCATGGAATGTTCTAGGTATGAATCTAGGTAAATTAGAAGTCATCAAAAACGAAATGGAATGCATAAAAATAGATATCCTGGGCATTGTTGTTGTTGTTGCTGGGTGCCATCAAGTCGATTCCGACTTATAGCAACCCTATAGGACGGAGCAGAACTGCCCCATAGGGTTTCCAAGGAGCGGCTTGTGGATTCAAACTGCTGACCTTTTGGTTAGCAGCTGAGCTCTTAACCACTGCACCATCAGGGCTCCTCCCAGGCATTAGTGAGCTGAAATGGGCTGGTATTAGCCATTTTTAATCGGTCAATCATATGGTCTACTATGCTGGGAATGGCAAATTGAAGAGGAATGGCATCACATTTATCACCAAAAAGAACATTTTAAGATCCATCCTGAAGTACAACACTGTCAGTGATAGGATAACATCCTATGCCTACAAGGAAGATCAGTTAATACAACTATTATCCAAATTTACGAACCAAGCACTAAAGCCAAAGATGAAGAAACTGAAAAATTTTACCAACTTCTGAAGTCTGAAATTGATTAAACATGCAGCTAAGATGCACTGATAACTACTGGTGATTGGAATGAGAAAGTTGGAAACAAAGAAGGATCAGTAGTTGGAAAATATGGCCTTGATGACAGTAACGATCCAGAGATCACATGATAGAATTTTGTAAGACCAATGGTTTATTCATTGCAAATATATTTTTTCAACAACATAAATGGTGACTATACACGTGGACCTCACCAGATGCAATACACAGGAATCAAATCAACTACAATTGTGTAAAGAGATAATGGAGAAGCTCAATATCATCAGTCAGAACAAGGCCAGGGGCTGACCGCGGAACAGACCATCAACTGCTCATATGCAAGTTCAAGTTGAAGCTGAAGAAAATTAAAACAAATCCAGGAGAGCCAAAGAACGACCATGAGTATATCTCACCTAAACTGAGAGATCATCTCAAGAACAGATTTGATGTACTGAACACTAACGACCAAAGACCAGACAAGCTGTGGGATGACATCAAGGACATCATACATGAAGAAAGCAAAAGGTCATTTAAAAGACAAGAAAGAAAGAAAAGACCAAAATGCATGTCAGAAGAGACTATGAAACTTGCTCTTGAACACAGAGTTGTTGTTAGGTGCTGTCGAGACAGTTCCGACTCACAGTGACCCTACTTATGAGAGAACAAAACACTGCCCAGTCCTGCGCCATCCTCACAATTGCTGTTGTTATGCTTGAGCCCATTGTTGCAGCCACTGTGTCAGTCCATCTTGTTGAGGGTCTTCCTCTTTTTCACTGACCCTGTACTTTTACCAAGCATGATGTCCTTCTCCAGGGACTGATCACTCCTAATAACATGTCCAAAGTATGTGAGACACAGTCTCGCCACCTTTGCTTCTAAGGAGCATTCTGGTTGTACTTCTTCCAGGACAGACTTGTTTGTTCTTTTGGCAGTCCATGGTATATTCAATATTCTTTGTCAACACCACAATTCAAAAGCGTCACTTCTTCTTTGGTCTTCCTTATTCATCATTCAGCTTTTGCTTGTATACGTGGTGACTGAAAACATCATGGCTTGGGTCAGGCACACCTTAAGTCTTCAAGGTGACAGCTTTACTTTTCAACACTTTAAAGAGGTTTTTTTGCAGCAGATTTGCCCAATGCAATGCATCGTAGAGTAGCTAAAGCTAAAGTGCTAAACAAAAGACTTGAAAGGGCAGCACGAGAAGACAAAGTAAAGTATTACAATGAAATATGCAAAGACCTAGAGTTAGAAAACCGAAAGGGAAGAACACGCTTGGCATTTCTCAAGCTGAAAGATCTGAAGAAAAAAATTCAAGCCTTGAGTTGCAATACTGAAGGATTATACAGGGAAAATATTGAACGACGCAGGAAGCACGAAAAGAAGATGGAAAGAATATACAGAGTCACTGTACCAAAAAGAATTGGTCAACGTTCAGCCATTTCAGAAGGTAGCATATGGTCAAGAATTGATGGTACTGAAGGAAGAAGTCCAAGCTGCACTGAAGGCAACGGCAAAAAACAAGGCTCCAGAAATTGACGGAATACCATTTGAGATGTTTCAACAAATGGATGTAGCGCTGGAGGTGCTCACTCATCTATGCCAATAAATTTGGAAGACAGCTACCTGGCCAGCCGACTGGAAGAGATCCATATTTGTGTCCATGTCAAAGAAATGAGATCTAACAGAATGCAGAAATTATCTAACAATACCATTAATATCACACACAAGGAAAATTTTACTGAAGATAATTCAAAAACAGTTGCAGCAGTACATCCAACAGGGAACTGCCAGAAATTTAAGCCGGATTCACAAGAGGACGTAGAATGAGGGATATCATTGCTGATGTCAGATGGATCTTGGCTGAAAGCAGAGAATACCAGAAAGATGTTTACTTGGGTTTATGGACTTTGCAAAGGCATTTGACCGTGTGGACCATATCAAATTACAGATAACATTGCGAAGAATGGGCATTCCAGTACACTTAATCGTACTCATGAGGAACCTGTACATAAACCGCCCAGTACACTTAATCGTACTCATGAGGAACCTGTACATAGACCAAGAGGAAGTCGTTTGAACAGAACAAGGGGATACCAAATGGTTTAAAATCAGGAAAGGTGTGCGTCAGGTTATATCCTTTCACCATACTTATTCAATCTGTATGCTAAGCAAATAATTCGAGAAGCTGGACTATGTGAAGAAGAACACAGCATCAGGATTGGACAAAGATTTATTAACAACCTGCGATATGCAGATGACACAGCCTTGCTTGCTGAAAGTGAAGACTTGAAGCACTTACTGATGAAGATCAAAGCATACAGCCTCAGTATGAATTACACCTCAACATAAAGAAAACAAAAATCCTCACAGCTGGATCAGTTAAGCAACTCATGATAAAGGGATAAAATATTGAAGTTGTCAAGGATTTAATTTTACCTGGATCCATAATCAACCCTCATGGAAGCAGCAGTCAAGAAACCAAACGACACATTGCATTGGGCAAATTTGCTGCAAAAGACCTCTTTAAAGTGTTAAAAAGCAAAGATGTCACTTTGAGGACTAAGGTGCGCCTGACCCAAGCCATGGTATTTTCAATCACCTCATATGCATACAAAAGCTAGACAATGAATAAGGAAGACGGAAGAAGAACTGATGCCTTTGAGTTACGGTGTTGGCGAGGAATACTGAATATACCACAGACTGCCCAAAAGAACAAACAAATCTGTCCTGGAAGAAGTACAACCAGAATGCTCCTTACAAGCGAGGATGGTGAGGCTTTGTCTCATGTACTTTGGCAATGTTCTCAGGAGGGATCAGTCCCTGGAGAAGGACATCATGCTTGGTAAAGTAGTAGAGGGTCAGTGAAAAAGAGGAAGATCCTCAACAAGATGGATTGACACAGTGGCTCCAACAATGGTATGAAACAGAGCAGATTGTGAGGGTGGCGCAGGACTGGGCAGTATTTTGTTGTGTTGTACACAGGGTCACTACAAGTCGGAACTGTCTCGATGGCACCTAACAACAATGCTGTAACTGGCCAAGAGCCCGCAAGAGGAGAGATTACAAGGTGAAAGCCCAGATGACAAGTGGACCCAAACTGGGAGCAAGAGTCACAATAACATGTTTATTCATTCCATCTCTCCTGTTAATATGCTTGCTGTTTACTATAAGGTCTGGGTTGTAACAGTCATGAGGGAAGATTAAACTAGGAGAGCTTATGAAAGATGCTGCAGTGGGGCACAGGTGGGGGGCAAGAAGAAGTATAACCCATATGAGTCTTCTGTCTTTGTCCCTTAGAGATGCATTTAAGCCATCCTGTTCCCAGGATCTGGCAGGTAGAATGAGAGATCAGTTTTCTAAGTTTTGGTGAGTTTTTCTACGTTTCCCCACAGTGATACTAGGCCTCAGCTATTGAGAGAAATCCCAGTACTCACAAAAACTTCTAGTTCCAAAAACGGGAATGGTTGAAAAATAATGAAATTGTCATTAAAAAAAAGTTAACCATATTAAATGGGAGGCTGTTTTGTCCTGTAAGCCTTCATCTTGGGCGAGAATGGCAGCACAATTGGAAGAGCATAGTCAATATCACTTAAATGTGTAAGTAAAAAGTTTTGAAATGGTGTTTAAATAAAATAAAAATAAATAAATAAATAAATAAACAAATGAGAGTAAAGAGGTACAATAGTCCACTGACAAGGTCCAGAAGACAGAAGGGGACAAGGAAGCCCCCTGGTGATAGGGAACACAAGGTGGAGTAAGGATATTCTTGATGTGCTGTGAGATTGTTAACCATTGTCATAGGGCAACATGTGTAGTAACTGTTAAATGAAAAACTATTTTGTTCTGTAAGCCTTCATCTTAAGTGAGAATAACAGCACAGTTGGAAGAGCGTAGTCAATGTCACTGAACTGTGAATGTAGAAAATTTTGAAACGGTGTATCTTTGGCCATCTGTAATTTTCATCAAAAAAAAAGGTTGAGAATTTAGAGGCTTAATACGTTGTGGGGTTGTTAACCAATGTCAAAAAAAAACAACATGTGTACTACTATTTCATGAGAAACTATTTGCTCTGTAAGCTTTCACCTGAAGTACAATAAAATATATATTAAAAAAAAAAAAAAAAAAAGTTAACCATTTCTCATTCTTTGACTGATTAATGACAAGGGATATCTGCACATGGGGGGTAGGCGGAGTGAACTTCCCTATCAGAAGCAACAGTAGTCACAACACACTACGTTGTAGTTTTGCCAGAGTAACTACCAAGTTGAGGGTAGGTGTGTGCATGTGTACGTGTTAGGATAGGGAGTGGAGGGGTGTCAGCTTATTCTATATTAACTGAAAGAAAAAGCACTTCAAATTGAGACAGCATAATCCTTGATAAATAAAACATACAGATACTTTATCAAAGAAGACATTCCAGCAGCCAGCAAATACATGAAAAGATGCTTGTGATCATTATCCATTAGAGAGACGCAAATTAAAACTACAATGAGATACCATTTCATCTCTGCAAAAATGGCACTGATCAAAAAACCAGGAAATAAGAAATGCTGGTGAGACTGTGGGGAGAATGGAACTCTTACACACTGTTGGTGGGATTGTAAAATGCTACAACGACTATGGAAAACAGTACGGCACTTCCTGAAAAAGCTAGAAATAGAAATACCTTATGATCCAGCAATCCCACTCCTAGGTTCATACCCTAGAGATCTAATAGCAGTGATGTGAAATAGGCATATGCACACCTGTGTTCACTGCAGCATTACTCACACTAGCAAAAAGATGGAAATAACCTAAGTGCCCATCAATGGATGAATGGATAAACAAAATGTGGCATATATATACAATGGAATACTACAAAGCTACGAATAATGATGACTCCACGAAACATAACATGGATGAATCTGTAGGACATTATGCTGAATGAAATAAAGTCAAGTACAAGAAGGATAAACGTTGTATGATGTCACTCTCATAAAAAGACAAAGATAGGTATACATATAGATAACAATTTTCTTTGGTGGTTATCAGGGATGGGAGGGGGAGAGATGGGGAATCACTCTCTAGACAGTAGATACTTGTTATTTTTTGGTGATGGGAAAGGCAATACCAAATGTGGGTAAAGTGTGTACAACTTAACCAAGGTAAATGATGACAATAAGAAATACACAAGATTAAGGGATGTTATTCGTAAATGCTATAACATATACAATTTGGCAAAAACAGCAGTAACAACCAAAAAAATACTTGAGTGGTACACAAGTAAATATGTATGCATATATATGTATAAAACTCATTGCTTTCGAGTCAATTACGACTCATAGCGACCCTATAGGACAAAGTAGAACTTCTCCATAGGGTTTCCAAGGCTGTAATATTTATGGAAGCAGACTGCCATGTCTTTTTTCCGTGGAGTGGGTGGTGGGTTCAAACAGCAGACCTTTCAGTTTGCAGCTAAGCACTTAACCACTGTACCACCAGGGCTCCTTATATATGTGTATAGCAAGGTATATTTGTGTATATACATGTGTATATATAGGAGTATCTGTAAACCAAAAAAAAAAAAACTTGTCACCAAGTCAATTCTGACTCATACAGATCTTACAGGACAGAGTAGAACTGCCCCACAGGGTTTCCAAGGCTGCAACCTTTACAGAAGCAGACTGCCACATCTTTCTTCCGCGGAGTGGCTGGTGGGTTTGAATGACCAACCTTTCAGTTAGCAGCAGAGTGCTTAACCCACTGTGCCACCAGGACTCCCTGAAGTATCTGTAGGCATAGGTACATACATGTTTCTGTGTGATGTACATATATTCACATATACAATAAAGCATATAGGGGCACAGTCACAGACATAACCAAATACCTCGCAGGATTGGTTTACTGGGTTTGAAGGCTTAGGACCATAGTCTTGTGGAACAAGTCAGTCAACTGGCACAACATAGTCTACAAAGTTTATGTTCTACATCCTAGTTTGGTAAGTAGCATCTGGACTCTTAAAAGCTTGTGAGCAGTCATCTAGGGTACAACTACTGGTCTCTAATAGTCTGCAGCAAGAGAGAAAAAAGGAAACCAAAGACTCAAAGAAGAAACTAAACTACAGGACTAATTGCCTATACAAACTGAGGCTTCATCTATTCAGAGACCAGAACTAGATGGTACCGAGCTATCACTACCAACCATTCTGACCAGGGACACAATAAAGCCAAAAAAAAAAAAAAAAAATGCCATCGAATCAATTCCAACTCATAGAAACCCTATAGGACAGAGTAGAACTGCCCCATAAGGTTTCCAGGGATTGCCTGATGGATTCAAACTGCCAACCTTTTGGTTAGCAGCTTTAGCACTTAACCACTATGCTACCAGGGCTCCAACAGATGGTCCCAAATTAAATGGGGGAAAATTATAAAACAAAATTCTAATTCTCAAAAAAATAGGCCAAACTTACTAAACTGGTAGAGACCAGAGGAATCCCGAAGACTACTGCCCTGAGACACCCTTTAAATTTTGAACTGAAACTACTCCTGGAAGTCACCTTCAAGCTACATAACAAATTGGCTCATAAAATAAACAATATCACCCATGAGTACTGTGTTCCTTTTAAAATTAAAAAATCATCTATATGAGACCAAATGGTCAACATTTACCCTAAAGCAAAGATGAGGAGGGGGGTGGGCAGGTAAGCTAGATTAATAGAAGCACAAAAACCAGAAGGGAAATATGAGAATGTTGATACAATGTAGAAAATGTAACCAATGTCACTGAACAATAAGTATAGAAATTGTTAATTGGAAACTTAATTTGCTGTGTAAACTTTCACCAAAAAAATCAATAAAATTTTTTTTTTTATTGTACTTCAGGTGAAGGCTTACAGAACAGTTTCTCATGAAACAGTAGTACACATATTGTTTTATGACATTGGTTAACAACCCCACAACATATCAACCCTCTAACTTCTCAACCTTTTCTTTTTTGGTGAAAATATACATAGCCAAAGATACACCATTTCAAAAATTTCTACATGCACAGTTCAGTGACACTGACTACGCTCTTCCAATTGTGCTGTTATTCTCACTTAAGATGAAGGCTTACAGAACAAAATAGTTTCTCATTTAACAGTTACTACACATGTTGCCCTATGACAATGGTTAACAATCTCACAACACATCAACAATATCCTTACTCAGCCTTGGGTTCCCTATCACCAGCTTCCTTGTCCCCTTCTGCCTTCTGGCCCTTGTCATTGGACTACTGTACCTCATTAGTCCCATTTGGTTTTACGGGTCTGTCCACTCCCAGGCTGAACAGTGAACCTCGAAGATGACTTCACCACTGAGCTAAAAGGGTGTCTGGGGGCCATACTCTCATGGTTTCTCCAGTCTCCTTTAGGCCAGGAAATCTGGTCTTTTTTTTGTGAGTTAGAATTATGTTCTACATCCTTCTCCAGCTCTGTCCAGAACCCTTGGTTGTGATCCAGGCCAGAGCAGTCAGTGGTGGTAGCCGGGCACCACCTAGCTGTACTGGACTCAGTCTGGTGGAGGCCTTGGTAGCTGTGGTCCATTAGTCCTTCGGACTAATCTTTTTCTTGTATCCTGTTCTCTTCATTCTCCCTTGCTCCCGAAGGGATGAGACGAGTGGAGTATCTTAGATAGCTGCTCACAAGCTTTTAAGACCCCAGATGCTACTCACCAAGGTAGATTGTAAAAAAAGAGAAGTTCTACTTAAAATATTTCAAAATAAGAGCTTTCATAGATAGGAACAAAGCTACATACCACAACAAAAGTGGATCAATTCCATAGTACCATTTAGACTTTTTTTAAAAAATGGTAACTTTTAAATGGAATTTCTGAAACTTATCTGCTCAAAATAAAGGAGCATTTGCATACATACACAGAAAGAAGGAAATACACCAAAACGTTTCCAATGATTAACACTGAGTGGTGAGATTGCATGTGATTTTCAATTTCTTCTTTAACATTTTTCAGTATTAACCTGAATTTCCAAAACATTATCTTTAGAATCAGAAAAGAAAGTAGTTGTTATTGTTGCTTTTAATCTACAAGGAAGTAGGAGTCCCTGGGTGCACAGTTAATGTGCTTGACTACTTAGTCAAAAGGTTGGCAGTTCGAATCCACCCAGAGGTGTCTCAGAAGACAGGGCTGGCAATCTGCTTCCGAAAGGTCACAGCCTTGAAAATCCTATGGAACAGTTCTACACACATGGGGTAGTGCCGTGAGTTGGAATCAATTCAACAGCAACTAACAACAACAAGGTAACACATGAACTGGAAAACCCATTAAAATCAGATGTTTTAAAAGGGTTAAAAGGTAGCTGATGCCCCTACCAACACACACTAACACACAGACACATACATACACACTTTTACCCCCAGCTCCACAATTACGCTGGCAAAACCAGATTCGGCTGTGAATACCATTGCTTCTTATTAAGAAAGTCTACTTCTTCCAATGAAGAAAACCAAAGACACAAAGGAAATATTAATCCAAAGGACTAATGGGCCACAACTACCACAGCCTCCACCACACTGAGTCCAGCACAACTAGATGGTACCTGGCTACCACAACCAACTGCTCTGACAGGGATCACAACAGAGGGTCCCGAACAGAGTTGGAGAAAAATGTAGAACAAAATTCAAACTCACAAGAAAAAATCAGACTTACTGGTCTGACAGAGACTAGAGAAACCCCCGGAGTATGGCCCCCAGACACCTTTTTAGTTCAGTACTGACATCACTCCTGAGGTTCACCCTTCAGCCAAAGATTACACAGGCCCATAAAACAAACAATAATACACGTAGCTCAACCATGTATACAAGACTAAATGGGCCCACCAGCCTAGAGACAAGGACGAGAAGGCAGGAGGGGACAGGAAAGCTGGACAAATGGAAATGGGGAACCCAAGGTCAGGAAGGGGAAACTGCTGGCATGTTAAACATTGCAGGGTTGGCAACCAATGTCACAAAACAATATGTGTATTAATTGTTTAATGAGAAACTAATTTGCTATGTAAATCTTCACCTAAAGCACAATTAAAAAAACAAAAACAAAAACTTTATTTACAAAAAAAAAAAAATAAAGTCCACTTCTCCCAGTGCAAGATATCCATATGGGACAGCAGCACGATACTAGAGCAATCCATAGAGCTTTGGAAGTATACAAGTTTGCAAAATCACCTCCATTTTAGAGTCTGCCAAGATGGGTAATATGCCTGAAAAGAATAAAAACATAGAAGGCATTAAAAGAAAAAAAAAGAGCTTGGAGTTTAAAGAACTTTGGGATATGGAAATTATCCAGGTAAACCTTTTATTTATTTCTAAATTCTAATCATTTTAAAAGCCATAGATTTCTAAGACATAACATAAGAATACATATATCCCTTCAACCAGGAAATGATTCTTGGAATTTAAATTTTTAGACAGGTAAATGAATGCCTAAATGACATAATTCTTTCAAATTTCATGTTTTATGTGAATGACAAAAACACTGAAGCATGCAAACATGGGCGCCTAATTGGAATCAAGCCATAGGGAAACAGTGAAGCCTCACACATTGTATTGTAACATAGGGAGATGCAAATTTTTCTGGGGAACTCTGGTATATAACCTCCCTAATATTCTCAAAATGTTCAAAGTCCCTAAAAATACCTGAACTACTACTCAAACTGGCAGCCAACAACAACAACTACTATCTGTAAACCAAAGAAATGAGAAAAACAAATACCAAAATAATGTTAATAGGATTATATAACACTACTTTTCCCAGCATGTCCCACACAGTATAGAATCCGCATAGCTATACTCAAACTCAGAACACATTAAACCTTCAAATACACATCTGCTAGTGTGAAATAAGTTAGAGCCCTGGTGGCACAGTGGTTAAGAGCCCAGGATGCTAACCAAAAGGTCAGCAGTTCAAATCCATCAACTGCTCCTTGTAAACCCTATGGGGCAGTTCTACTCTATCCTACAAGGGTCACTATGAGAGGAACCGACTTGATAGCACCTAACAACAACCACATTTGGTGACCAACTATCCAACATGGCTCTCACAAAGCTAAAGCAATATGTTAAACACAAACAAGAGAACAAGGGAATGACTTTCAGGAGTTTGTTTGAAACAGAGAATTAAAAAGACTAACAAGGCTAAAGCAGCATGTAACATATTTTTAAAAGTGAAGAGATGAGGAGGCACCAGCGTCTGAAACAATGAACACTCTAGGGTTAACTACAGCACAGGGACTCAAATATCACACTAATCAGAAAACTACTATGTCAGTTTCTGTAACTCCTACAATTTAAAAAAGGTATCCTAAGCTACCCCCAAGAAGCCTTTTGAATGAAAAGACTGAAGTCTTAACAAAAAAATGTAAAATATCAGTATAATAAAAGATAAAAAACAAAACCTAGAGGAAATTGATAAATTTCTAGAAACACACAGCCTACACAAACAACAAAGTGATGCTGAAAATCTGAACAGACCCATAACAAGAGAAGAGATAGAAAAGGTAATAAAAAAACTCCCAACCAAAAAAAGCCCTGGCCCAGATGGATTCACTGGAGAATTCTACAAAACATTTACAGAAGAGATTGTACCAGTACTATTCAAGCTATTTCAGAGCATAGAAGAGGAAGCAACATTTCCAAAGTGATTCTATGAAGCCAGCAGAATGCTGATATCAAAACCAGGAAAAGATGTCACAAAAAAAGAAAATTACAGACCAATATCTCTCATGAATATAGATGCAGAAATTCTTAACAAAATTCTAACCAATATAATTCAGCATCATATCAAAAAAATAATACACCACGACCAAGTAGGATTCATACCAGGTATGCAAGGATGGTTCAACATTAGAAAATCAATCAACATAATCCACCACATAAATAAAAGGAAAGAAAAGAATCACATGATCATCTCAACTGATGCAGAAAAGGCATTTGACAAAGTCCAACACCCAATGCTGATAAAAACTCTCAATAAAATAGGTATAGAAGGGAAATTTCTCAACATAATAAAGGGCATCTATGCAAAACCAACGGCCAACATCATTCTTAATGGAGAGAGGCTGAAAACATTCCCCTTGAAAACAGGAACAAGACAAGGATGCCCTTTATCACCACTCCTATTCAACATTGTGCTGGAAGTTCTAGCTAGAGCAATAAGGCAAGAAAAAGAAATAAAGAGCATCCAAATTGGTAACGAAGAAGTTAAACTGTCCCTGTTTGCAGATGATATGATACTATACACAGAAAACCCTAAATACTCCATGAGAAATCTACTGGAACTAATAGAAAGATTCAGCAGAGTAGCAGGATACAAGATAAACATTCAAAAATCAGTTGGATTCCTATACACCAATAAGGAGAATGATGAAAAGGAAATCAGGAAAACAATACCATTTTCAATAGCCCCTAAAAAGATAAAATACTTAGGAATAAATCTGACCAGGGATGTAAAAGACCTATACAAAGAAAACTACAAAACACTACAGCAAGAAACCCAAAGGGATCTGCATAAATGGAAAAACACACCATGTTCATGGATAGGCAGACTCAACATTGTGAAAATGACAATTCTACCCAAAGCAATTTACAGATACAATGCAATCCCGATCCAAATACCAACAACATTCTTCAAAGAGATGGAAAAACTAATCATTCACTTTATATGGAAAGGGAAGAAGCCCCTAATAAGTAAAGCACTACTGAAGAAGAAGAATAAAGTTGGAGGACTCACACTACCTGACTTCAGAGTCTACTATACAGCTACAGTAGTCAAAACAGCCTGGTACTGGTACAATGACAGATACATTGACCAATGGAACAGAATTGAGAACCTAGATGAAAATCCATCCACCTACGGTTACCTGATCTTCGACAAGGGCCCAAAGTCCATCAAATGGGGAAAAGACAGTCTTTTTAACAAATGGTGCTGGCAAAACTGGATATCCATCTGCAAAAAAATGAAACAGGACCCATACCTCACGCCATATACAAAAACTACTTCAAAATGGATCAAAGACCTGAATATAAAGCCTAAAACTATAAAGTTCATAGAAGAAAAAATAGGACCAACACTTCAGGCCTTAATACATGGCATTAACAGGATACAAACCATAACCATCAATGCACAAAAACCAACAGATAAGCTAGATAACTGGGATCTTCTAAAAATCAAACACCTATGCTCTTCAAAAGACTTCACCAAAAGAGTCAAAAGAGAACCTACAGACTGGGAAAAAATTTTTGGACAGTGCAAGTCAGACAAAGGTCTAATCTCCATAATCTACAAGAAAATCCAACACCTGTACAACAAAAAGACAAATAATCCTATTAAAAAATGGGCAAAGGAAATGAACAGACACTTCACCAAAGAAGACATTCAAATGGCCAACAGACACATGAGGAAATGCTCGGGATCACTAGCCATTAGAGAAATGCAAATTAAAACCACAATGAGATACCATCTCACCCCAGCATTACTGGCACGAATCAAAAACACTGGAAATAACAAATGTTGGAGGGGCTGTGGGGAGATCGGAACACTTATGCACTGCTGGTGGGAATGCAAAATGATACAACCATTTTGGAAAATGATATGGCGCTTCCTCAGAAAGCTAGAAACAGACATACCATTCGATCCAGCAATCCCACTCCTAGGAATATATCCTAGAGAAATGAGTTGTCACTTGAATAGACATATGCACACCTATGTTCACGGCAGCATTGTTCACAATAGCAAAACAATGGAAACAACCTAGATGCCTATCAACAGATGAATCGATAAACTATGGTACATACACACAATAGAGTACTATGCAACGAGACAGAACAACAATGAATCTGTGAACCATCTGATAACATGGATGAAACTGGAGGACATTATGCTGAGTGAAATAAGTCAATCACAAAAGGACAAATATTGTATGAGACCTCTATTGTAAAAACCCATGAAAAAGTTCACACACAAAATGTAACAATCTTTGTTGGTTACCAGGGATGGGAGGGGTGGGTGGGGGAAATATTAAATAGACAATAGATAAGTGGTATCTTGGGTGAAGTGTGAGACAGTACACAATACAGGAGAAACTAGCACAACTTGTACAAGGAAAGGTCATGGAAGCCCCACAGACACATCCAAACTCCCTGAGGGACTGAATTGCTGGGCGGAGGGCTCTGGGGACCACGGTCTCGGGGAACATCTAGCTCAATTGGCATGACACAGCTTATAAAGACAATGCTCTACATTCTACCTTGGTGAGTAGTGTCTGGGGTCTTAAAAGCCTGTGAGCGGCCATCTAAGATACTCCACATCCCTCCGGGAGCAAGGGAGAATGAAGAGAACAGGATACAAGGAAAAGATTAGTCCGAAGGACTAATTGTCCACAGCTATCAAGGCCTCCACCGGACTGAGTCCAGTACAGCTAGATGGTGCCCGGCTACCACCACTGACTGCTCTGACCAGGATCACAACAGAGGGTTCTGGACAGAGCTGGAGAAGGATGTAGAGCATAATTCTAACCCACAAAAAAAAGACCAGATTTACTGGCCTAAAGGAGACTGGAGAAACCCCAAGAGTATGGCCCCCAGACACCCTTTTAGCTCAGTGGTGAAGTTACCTCCGAGGTTCACTGTTCAGCCTGGGAGTGGACAGACCCATAAAACCAAATGAGACTAACGAAGTACAGGAGTCCAGTGACAGGGGCCAGAAAGTAGAAGGGGACAAGGAAGCTGGTGATAGGGAACCCAAGGTTGAGTAAGGATATTGTTGATGTGTTGTGAGATTGTTAACCGTTGCCATAGGGCAACATTTGTAGTAACTGTTAAATGAGAAACTATTTTGTTCTGTAAACCTTCATCTTAAGTGAGAATAACAGCACAATTCGAAGAGCGTAGTCAATGTCACTGAACTGTGCATGCAGAAATTTTTGAATGGTGTATCTTTGACTGTGTATTTTCACCAAAAAAAAAAAAAAAAAAGGTTGAGAAGTTAGAGGGTTGATATGTTGTGGGGTTGTTAACCAACGTCATAAAACAATATGTGTACTTCTGTTACATGAGAAACTACTTGTTCTGTAAGCCTTCACCTGAAGTACAAAAAAAAAAAGATAAACAAAGTTAACAGGCCAGTAGACTGAAAATATCTGCCAAATGTCGAACAACCAATGGGTTGATATCCCTTCACAAACAGTTCCTACAAATCAATAAAGAAAAGATAAAACTCATTAGAGAATGGGCACATTGTATAAACAGCTTCCCCTTGCTTCACAGCATTTTTTCCTGGGCCTGGTCTTCCACATAGAGTAGTTGGGAAACAGATCACTCTCTGGATATGTACACAGACCTTTAAGATTATCTCCAGGGAGAGTTAAAACTGACCTCATATTCTTTCATTAAAAAGTCTGAAGTAAACTACAGCATAATCTAAAAAAAGGACTGTCATATATATATAAGGGACTTGTATCTAGAATACATAAAGAACTCTTGAAATTAAAAAATCTGAATAGATATATCTCTTGAAGATATACAACTGGCCAATAAGCACATGAAAAGATGCTCAACATCATTAGCCATGAGGGAAATGCAAATCAAAACCATAATGAGATTGCACAACTTGAAGAATGTAATCAATGTCACTGAATTCTACAAGTAGAAAATGTTGAACTGGTGTATATTCTGTTGTGTATAGTCTCATCAACAACAACAACAAAATTAAGTAAATTATTTTTTAAAAAATGAGATACCACTTCAAACCCACTGCGATGGCTGTAATCAAAAAGACAGCTAATAACAAGTGTTGCTGAGAATGTAGAGAAATTGGAACCCTCATAACACTGCTGGTGGGAATACAAAATGGCCAGCCACTTTGGAAAACAGTCTGGCATTTTCTCAAAAGGTTAAACGTAGACTTACCCAGCAACTCCACTCCTAGGTATTTATCCAAGAAAATGAAAACATGCATGCAGACAAAAAACTTACACACAATGGTGACAGCAGCATTAGTCATAACAGCCAAAAAGCCCAAACAACCCAAACGTCAGTCAGTTGATGAATGGGTAAATAAAGGTGGTATATCGATACAATGGAATATCGTCCAATAATAAAAAGGACTGAAGTACTGATGCATGATACAACATAGATGAAGCATGCAAACATTATGCTAAATGAAAGAAGCCTGTCACAAAAGAGTACATATTATATGATTCCATGTATATGAATTGTCCATAATAGGCAAATCTATAGAGACAGAAAGTAGATTGTGATTACCTACAGGTAGGGAGTGGGTAGGGAATAAGATTGCTAATGAGTATAGCGTTTCTTTTTGGGGTGACGAAAATGTTCTAAGATTGATTGCAGTGATGGTTGTACAAATCTGTAAATGTTCTAAAAACCATTTAATTGTACACTTTAAATGGGTGAATTGTATGCTATGTGAATTATAGCTCAATAAACCTGAAGACAACTTGAAGAATGTAACCAATGTCACTGAATTGTACATGCAGAAATTGTTGAATTGGTGTAGGTTCTGCTGTGTATATTCTCAACAACAACAAAAATAAAGTAAATTTTATTTTTAAAAAGGACTATAGATTGTCTGTTTTTTTGTTTGTTTGTTTGTTTTCACTATATCCCCAGCTCCTAAAACACTGCTTGGTAATTCAACGAATACCGGCTGAACAGAATAAATTTCAAAACTTTGATAAACCGTTATAAAACTCTATCACATCCAAAGTGATGAAATTACTGAAGGTTGGCATAGCGGGAGCATAGTGAGTGTGTGTGTGTTTTCCATGAAAGTGGATGAGACTGAAAAACCTAGCAGAAGCAAGACCTTGAAGAGTCTTAAAGCCAGACTACGACGAAATGTGTATTATCCTGAAGGCAATGCAAGAGGAGAATATCGCAACCAGATCTACTTTTAAATGGGCGAAGTGTAAGCGGAGAGTTGCTACTTCTATCCTAAGATACGCCTGCCACCTTAGAAGTAGAGCAGTAACCCTTAGGTGAGAATGGGGAGCAGCTGCGGGGGTGGGTAGCTAGGAGGAGAAATAGGTATCAGTACATCAGCATCTCCACGGATTTTCAAATTACACACAGCAACCTTCCCTCTCTTCTCTCGCCCCGCAAAGACTAACACTCATACACGTACATAGTCATGCACCGTCCCCCATGTTGAAAAATCACTCTGTAGTCAGCCCGTTGGGAGAGTGTCCTATTCCTCAACTGTGATAGATCCAAAAATATATATGACCACTGAACCAGAAAATTCTTTTCTACAATCATCTGGGCACGGTCCTCCTCAGGGTGTGGTAATTTAGGACCACCCACAAAAGTGCCCCGTTCCACCTCTTCGGAAGGATCTCAAGTCTTCACAATTGTGTCGCTGATTCGGAAAGCTCAGCAAGGACTGCAGCACAAGGCCACTGTTAGCGTTACGCGGCCTGATAACTCCCCAGGGAGTTTGGAACCCTCTGTCACCACAAGGGGCGGAGCCCACCCTGGGCCCCCAGGCGCCCAAGCAACAGCCGAGAGAGGTCTCGAGCCGGCGACAGCGCGAGCCGTCGGGAGGTGACCCGTGCCCCTGAGGAAACTCTCCTTGCACCAGCACCATCACGCGCGCAAACAAGGTTGCCTGGATTGCGGGGAACAGTTTCTTGGGAATGGGAACAACCGACGGCTCCCTCTCGCCGGAGGACTCTAACCTGTCAGTGAGAGATGTAGCGCGCCGCAGGAAAGCCAGAGGATTCTTTCCGGGTTGGCAGGCGGGGTCCGGAGTAAAGTGCCTGCGGGAGAGAGCGCCGGCGGAGGAGCTGTCGAGACTTCCGGCGCCTCTTTCTCGTAGGGCTAGGGAGCTGAGGCGCGGCGAGCCGCAGGCGGTCCGCAGGCCTCTCGTTCGAAGTGTGGTCCGGGGTCGACGCCGCGGGTTGTCCAGAGGGCTTGTCTTCAGCTTCCCAGATCTTCGAACTGGCGCGGAAAAGGGTTCGCTTTTTCAAATCTCCGCTTTCTGTTCCATACCAGAAAGAGAAATGTGTTTACTTTGTAAGTAAGAAAGCATACAAGAGGCTTTTCCAGCCATTTACTGGATACCATTGGACGTGAGTCGGCTAAAGTTTTGACCTAAAGTATAATGAAAAAGAGAGGAAGAGAAGGTACAAACATAAGGGAAGAGAGAGCTCTAGAATTGTGAAGTTAGAGAAGCTCTCCTTAACCTCCCTTCTCCGCTTGCATAAAAATACTCAAACATGGACAATGATAGAATTCAGTAGCTATTCACAGAGTTGTACGAGTCAGAATCAACTTGATGGCACCTAACAGCAACAACTATCACCACAATCAATTTTAGAACATTTTCATCACCCCCATAAAACCTCCGCAGCTCTTAACTGTCACCCTCAGTATCCCCATCCCTCCCAGCCCTAGGCAGCACTACTCTGCTTTCTGTCTGTATAGATTTGCTTATTCTGAACATTTCACATAAATGGATTCATATAATATGTGGTCTTTTGTGACTCTTTCATTTAGCACCTTTTCAAGGTTCGTTGATGTTGTAGCATGTATCAGTACTTCATTCTTTTTTAATGGCTGAATAATATTCTGTTGTATGGATATACCCCTTTTATTTACCTGTTCACCCTAAGATGGACATTTGTGTTGTTTCTGCCTTTTGGCTGTTTGGCTAATGCTGCTATGGACATTGTGTACAAGTTTTTAATGTGCATGTGTGTTTTAATTCTTTGGGATATATACTTAGGAGAGGAATGCCTAGGTCATGTGGTAATTTTGTTGAGCTTTTTGGAACCGCCAAAGTGTTTTCCACAGTGACTGTACCATTTTACATTCCCACCAGCAGCGCATGAGGGTTCCAATTTCTGCACATCCTTGTCTGTCTTTTCCTTATCTGTCTTTTTGACTACAGCCATTCTCGTGTGTTTCAAGTAGTATCTCATTATGGTTTTGATCTGCATTTCCTTGATGGCTAACGAGGAGCCCTGGTAGCATAGTGGTTAAGAGCTCATCTGCTAACCTAAAGGTCAGTAGTTCAAATTCACCAGCCCCTCCTTGGAAACCCTATGGGGCAGTTCTACTCTGCCCTACAAAGTTGCTATGAGTTGGAATAGACTCGATGGCAGTGGGTTTAGGTTGGATAGCTGATGATGTTAAGCACATTTCATGTGCCTATTGGCCATTTATACATCTTTTTTGATGAAATGTCTATTTAGATCCTTTGCCTGTTTTTAAATTGAGTTACTTAACTTCTTATTATTGAGTTGTAAGTGTTCTTTATATAGTGTAGATATGAATCTCTTATCAGATATATGATTTACAAAAAAAAAAAAACTCTTCCATTCTATGGATTGTCTTTTTACTTTCTTGATGGTATCCTTTGAAGCACAAAAGTTTTTAATTTTGATGATGTCCAATGAAAAATCCTGTTTTCTTGTTTTGTTTTTGTTTTTGCTTTTCTTTCTTTTTTAGATTAAGAAATAGACAAGCACTAGCCAACTTGATCCAAGAAAAACAAAAAGGAGAAAGCACAAATATACAAAATAAAGATGACAGGAAGGAAATGACCATTGAAGCAGAAGACATTACAAACCATAAGCAACTCCTTTACAGAACTCTATGCAAATAAATTTGAAAACCCAAGGAAATGGATAATTTCCTAGGAAAACACAAATTACCAAAATTGACTCCTTCAGTGTTAGAAAAATGAAAAAACCTATACCTATGTAGTAAATAAAGAAAGTTATTAAGAAACTACCTCCTCCAAAAGCACCAGGTACAGATGGTTTCATAGGTAAATTCTACTAAACCCTCAAATACTTGAATAGTCTTTTCCAGAGCATTGAAAAGGAAGGCAAATTTTCTAACTCCTTTTATAAAGCAAACATAACACTGATACTAAACCAGATAAAAGCAGTACAAAGAAAACTATAAACCAGTATCGCTTATGAAATTTGATGCAAAATTATACATAAAATATTAGTAAATTTGTTACAGCAGTGGCAAATCTGAGCCGCCCGCCGCAGAAGCCAATACTGAGACGGGTGAGGTAAGCAGCAAAAGTGTTTTATTGTATATCGATATACAGGAAGACAGAGGGGAATGAGCTCCTCCAAAAGATCTGTCTCCCCATTGGGGAGACTGGCTGAAAGTTTTTATATGGACAAGATTATAGTTTCTTTTTCAGTGGTTGCATTCTGCACTCCCCAGATGATCTAACTTCTTACTGGCAGTCCTTGAAGGTCATCTGGCATCATTAGTTACAATTGTCATGTTGCAGATGAGTTAATCCAAGTCCTTGAGTGTTATCAATTTATTCTGCCACCCTCCAAGAAGAAACTTAGTTAGACTTTAAAATCATGGGAAATCAAGAGGGAGGATAGGAGGAAAACAAATCAAAATCATAGGAGCATGCAAAAGTGAACTATGCAAACTAGGCATTAACAATACCACAATAGCCAGGAAGCTAGGCCTGTATTGCTGGCAATAAACAGTAAATGTGAAATTTCCATGCAGCCCCTTTCAAATGGAGTCAAACAATATATTAAGAAAATGATACACCATGATGAAGTGGGATTCATTCCAAGATGCAAGGCTGGTTCAATGTCATACACCATGTTAATAAATTTAAAGATAAAATTATATGATTTTTCCATGAATAACCAAAAAAAGCCTTTCACAAATTTCAACACCAATTAATGATTTAGAAAAAAAAAAAACATATGAAAATAGAAACTGAGGGATACTTTCCTAATGTGATAATATTTATACACACACACACACACACACACACACACACACACACACCTATGGTCTTAAATCCAGTATCTTATTTCATGGGAAACAATAGATGTATTTCCATTGAGATTGAGAACAAAGTGAGAATGCCTACTATTTTAACTACAGTGTAACACTGCACTAGAGAAATCAATTAGAGCAAGAAGAATAGTTTTAAAAAAAAATAAAACTTTCTGTTTGCAGATGATTTTACAGTATGCCTGGAAAACCTCATAGAGTCAATGATAAACTCAAACAATAAAATAATTTATTAAATATGGAAGACATAAAATTAACATATGATAATCAATAGCCTTCATAGACACAACAAACAGATGACATAATGATATTAAAAATTCCATTTATGACAGCAACAAAGATTAAATACTTGGAATAAATTTAACAAAAAAAGACTAAGAAGTGACTAAGATTGACCACTAGCTTTAGATAATAATTATGAGATCCCTGCAACAAGTAACCTATGAGGTGATACCTTGACTAAATATATTATTTATAGTTATAAAGTCCACTTCCAGAAGAATTAAAACCACAACTTGTTATTTGAATACTTTTCCACAATATGCATGTATTATTATAATAAAACAGTTTAGAAAACCTATAGATTAAAAGAGAAATATCAGATGAAGTCTCACCATCCTCACTTCTAAGGAGCATTCTGGCTATACTTCTTCCAAAACAGATTTGTTTGTTCTTCTGGAAGTCCGTGGTATATTCAGTATTCTTCACTAACACCATAATTCAATGCATCAATTCTTCTTCGGTCTTCCTTATTCATCGTCCAGCCTTCTCATACATATGAGGCAATTGAAAATACTGTGGCTTGGGTCAGGTGCACTTTAGTCCTCAAAGTGACTTTGCTTTTTAACACTTTAAAGAGGTCGTTTGCCCCAGATTTGCCCAATGTAATACATAGTTTGATTTCTTGACTGCTGCTTCCATAGGCATTGACTGTGAATCCAAGCAAAATGAAATCCTTGACAACTTCAATATTTTCTCAGTTTATTATGATGTTGCTTATTGGTCCAGTTGTGAGGATTTTTGTTCTTTACGTTGAGGTGTAATCCATGCTGAAGGCTGTAGTCTTTGATCTACATCAATAAATGCTTCAAGTCTCCTTCACTTTCAGCAAGCAAGGTTGTGTTATCTGCATATCACAGCGTGTTCTAATGAGTCTTCCTCCAGTCCTGATGCCCTGTTCTTCTTCATATAGTCCAGCTTCTCAGATTATTTACTCATATACAGATTGAATAAGTATGGTGAAAGGATACAACCCTGACATACACTTTTCCTGATCTTAAACCATGCAGTATCCCCTTGTTCTGTTCGAGTGACTCCCTCTTGGTCAGCCTCTTAGTAAGCCATCCCTTACTAGCCTTAAACTCCTTCTTCTCACTCTTCTCAACCCCCTTACACTAGCCTTTGAGGGATTGTTTTGACCACTTAATTGCTTTTTAGGAGTCATTTTTTCACAGAAATGAAGGGTGCACACAAGTAGCGAATGAAGGAGACGCTAGGTTAACAATGTTTAAATGGCGGGAGGTTACAGCAGTGTATGCCTGTGTGTCACTTCATCGTGTGGATTCAGCACAGTGCTCAGCACACAGCAAAATCAAAGTTTTGCTTTTTGGAAACTTTTTTTTCCTGAATATTTTTGATCCGCAGTTGGTTAAATCTGCAGATGCAGAACCCGCAGATACAGAAGGCTGACTCTGTATGAAATGATATGCACAAGGCTATTTATTTTAGCACTGTTGGTATTAGTAGAAGACTGGAATTCATTGAAATATCTGTTAATAGGGGACTAGTCAAATAAACCATGTGTGGTGTGATTGATTACTTTTGTGTGGCCTTTCTAGCCATGGTCTTGTAACTCCTACCCAGGTAATCGGGCGGGACTGTGTGACAGGGTAATTGTGGCCCAACAAAGGGATTGGTCAGTTTTACCATCCCGCTGGCCTTAAAATGAGCCACCCCAGAGGCAGGAGAGCGAATATTCCACCACCACCAAGGAAGAACAGCCAGGAGCCAGCAAATCCTTGGGATCTGGGATCCATGCGCTGAGAAGCTACTGGACCCAGGAGACAGACAGACAGAGACAGAGAGAGATATGTGGCACTGAAGGCAGCAAGACCCAACTGGAAAAATCCGGCTGGAGAGAGCCAGCAGCAGGAAATAGCACAGTGGGCTTCCTCGCCCATGGAGGGAGAAAGCTAAGTGCCTTTGGGCAGAGGTCTAGGGACAGGGAGAGGTGTGCCTGCGAGCATGGCTCAGAAGAGGCTGTCCTGATGGAAGAACTGTATCCTTGAGTGTTCCTGAGCCTGAATTGCAACGTGTTACTTCTCTAATAAATCCCATAATTATGAGTATGGTCTGTAAGTTCTATGTGGCCATTGCAACGAATTATCTAACCCAGCAGAGAAGTAGAGAATGCTGTGGGAGGGATGGTTGGTGTCAGAATTGGTAAAGATGGTGGAGAGGGGAGGCATGTCTGACCCCTGCCTCACAGGAACCAGCCTTGGGCTGTTGATCTTGATTCTCCTTCCCCCTTGTGAAGTTAAAGGCGGTCAGATACTACACCACGCCATTTTTACAGTTGGCATCAGAAGCAGGATTCTTTGCATTGGCTCCAGACTCATGAAAGCATGGGACTTCGTAAGATAAAGAAGGAAGGGGCTTGGGAAGTGAACTTCTGATTCTTGGATGGTTGCTTTGATTGTTGTTGCTTATAATGGCTGAAGGGAAGGTTATGCTGCAGCTGAGGGGAGATAAGCCCCACCTGGAGTGGCGCAGGGCAAAAGCCAGGCCAGATAAAGGGGATGATTAATAGTAGGCCAGGATCTCTCGGCACCTTCCATTTTCGGAGGCAAGTTTCATGTTACCGGTCCATGTCAGGACAAGGGTGTTGCCCTCTTCTACATAGTCAAAACAGCGTGCCACTACCACCCGGATCTACATTGCAGTCAAAAGTGAAGGGAGAACAAACAGCTGAGGGAACACCCTTGCCTGCTAAAGGAATGACTTAGAAACTGTACAGATTTCTTCAGTTCACATACCTCCAGTTAGAACTTAATCTTATGACCATGCCTTGCTGCAAAGGAGGCTGGGAAATGTGGTCTATTCTGGGCAGCAGGTGATCAGCTAACATTTGAGGGACCAAAAGCAGGCGAATGTATATTGGGGTCGATTAGCAGTCTCTACTTCAGTATTCATTTTGTAACCAACTATGGATTACTGGGTGAACATCGACTCCAGACATTTGAAGAAAAAAAGGCAGACGAACTCCAGTTTTTCAATGCAAATGATAGGAGATGGATAGGTTTCTATATGTGGCTTAAACAAAAATTAAGATTGGAGTTAAGGTTTGAGTTTGGATAAAAGATAAGGGTTAAACATATAAACTCATGAAAGAGGTTAATACTTTACCACATCCTAGTGTCCTAGAACTGCGGGGCAGGACTTGAAGCTTGAAGGAGGCAAGAACCTGAACCGGGGTGGGGATGTGGGAGGCGGGGGTTGATAAAAGCCTTAAGCACGCTGCCAGCAGTTGAAAGAGCAGAACTGGGCCTGGGAAGATTTGTCACACTGTGGTGTTGCAAATTGCCTGGATCAGCAAACTATGGCTTGTGGGCTATATACTTACGACACATGAGTATTGTGAAATTAAATATATTTAAAGTGTCTATCAGAGCACAGGGAAGAACAGAGCTGGGAGGATGCCAGGAGTATCTGTCCTAATGAACTCAGCGCTCTCATTAGAGCCAAAAGGGAATCTGAGTGAGGGGCTGAGAGGGCAAGACACTGCAGGGGAGGCAGCCATTGCTAAATGCATTATCCTAGAGCTAGTGTATGAACATTCAGTGTTTTTAGCTGCCCAGAATCCATTTCCCCTGCTTTCAGTACTGTTCCAGTTTCCTTCCAGCTAACCTCCTCTTCCTACTCAGTTGACATACTTATGTATAACATTGGACCCAGTTCCCCAAATCAAACTGATTCCCTGGGATAATGATTGACCCCAAGACAAGTGTGTCTTCTAATCAGAAACAAGGAGGTGCAATCAGACATTTTATGGAGCTCTGAGCATAAAGCAGGTACTCTTTGCCGCTGGTCTTAAACTTGGGAGGATATGAAAAAAATGCCTGCTGCAGCCATCTTGCCAGAGAGATTCTGGCAAGGACTGAGCCAACAAAAAGTAGCCGAGAGACACAGAAAAACCAAGTTCTGGAACACTCCTTGAACAACTGAGTCCAGCTGTACTTGAAGCCTATAGCTAACCTTAGAATTCTGTTACTGCTCCAAGCCAATTTATTTGCTTTTTGTTTAAGCCACAGATTGAGTTTTCTCTCACTTTCAGCAAAAAAAGATCTAATACAGATAGGTAGGTAGGTAGGTAGGTGAGTAGGTAAGTAAGTAGATGCCCTCAAGTCAACTTTGTCTCATGGCAACCTTATGTACAATAGAATGAAATGTTGCCTGGTCCTGCATCATCCTCATGATTGCCAGCCATAATCGAGTCCATCATTGCAGCTGTTGCGCCAATCCATCTCACTGAGGGTCTCCCTTGCCTTCAGTGGCCCTCTTCTGCATCAAACATGATGTCCTCCAGCTATTGATCCCTCCTGATGACATGTCCAAAGCAAGCAAGTTGGACAATGCTCTGTTGTGATCCACATGGTTTTCATTGGCTAATTTTCAGAAGTAGATCACCAGGCTTTTATTCCTAGTCTGTCTTAGTCTGGAAGCTCTACTGAAAAACTGTCCACCATGGGTGACCCTGTTGGTATCTGAAATATCATTGGTATAGCTTCCAGCATCATAGCAACATGCAAGGCACAAGCCACCACGGTGTGACAAGTGGTGGTCTAATACTGATAGATACCTTAAATACATTATATCATTTAATTTCACAACACTTGTGGATCTTAGGTATTCCCATTTTATACAAATGAGATTGACTAAAACTTAGAAAAATTTCATTCCTCGCCTAAGATGCACAGCAAGTTTCAAACTCATGTCTAGTTCCCAAACCCCAATAACAACACAAACTAAAGTAGAGGCCCTTTTATGCACATAGTCTGTATGTAGATGATCAGTTAATCCAAACAAAGTGGAGAATTATTTAGAAATGATGTACACATATATATTTTATTTTAATTTAAAGCACATACTGTATGTTTATTTGCTTATTTTTTCTGTAGGTTTAAAGCATTAATTTGAGTATGTGATCAATAATACAGAGTTTTATATCATTTTTCTTACATTAACCACACCAAAAGTAAAACCAAGCTCATTGCTGTCTAGTCACTTCCAACTCATGGCAACCCCATGTGTGTTACAGAGTAAACCTGAGTTTCATAGGGTTTTCTTGGCTGTAGTTTTTACAGAAACATATTGCCAGGCTTTTCTTCCAAAGCACCACTGGGTAAGTGGATTTGAACTACCAACCTTTCGGTTACTAGCTGAGAGCAAACTGTTTGCACCACCCAGGGACTTTTGAATCGCACCAAGTATCATCAAAGATTTCTATTTTTAATGGGCAAAGGATATGAACAGGCACTTCACCAAAGAAGGCATTCAGGCAGCTAACAGATAACATGAGGAAATACGATCATTAGCCATTAGAGAAATGCAAACCAAAACTACAGTGAGATGCCACCTCACCCCAACAAGGCTAGCATTAATTCAAAAAACACAAAGTAATGTTGGAGAGGTTGTGGAAAGGCTGGAACACTTATACACTGCTGGTGGGAATATAAAATGGTACAACCACTTTGGAAATCGATTTGGCGCTTTCTTAAAAAGTTAGGAAAAAAGTACCATTCGATCTGGTGATCCTACTCCTTGGAATATATCCTAGACAAATAAGGGTTGTCAGACGAATAAATACATGCACACCCATGTTCATTGCAGCACTGTTTACAATAGCAAAAAGATGGAAACAACCTAGGTACCCATCAGCAGATGAATGGATAAACAAATTATGGTATATACACACAATGGAATACTACACAATGATAAAGAACAACGATGAATCCGCAAAACATCTCACAACATGGATGAATCTGGAAGGCATTATCCTAAGGAAATCAGTCAGTTGCAAAAGGATAAATATTGTATGAGACCCCTATTATAAGAACTGAAGAAAAAGTTTAAACACAGAAGAAAACATTCTTTGATGGTTACAATGGTGGGGAGGAAGGGAGAGGGGAATTCACTAACTAGATAGTATACAAGAATTATCTTAGGTGAAGGGAAAGACAACACACAATACAGGGGAAGTCAGCTCAACTGGACTAAACCAAAAGCTAAGTTTCCTGAACACAACCAAACACTTTGAGGGACAGAATAGCAGGGGCAGGGGTCTGGGGACCATGGTTTCGGGGGATATCTAGGTCAATTGGCATAACAGAGTTTATTAAGAAAATGTTCTACATCCCACTTTAGTGAGTGGCATCTGGGGTCCTAAAAGCTAGCGAGTGGCCATCTAAGATGCATCAATTGGTCTCGACCCACCTGGAGCAAAGGAGAATGAAGAACACCAAACACACAAGGGAAATATCAGCCCAAGAGACAGAAGGGCCACATAAACCAGAGACTTCATCAGCCTGAGACCGGAAGAACTATATGGTGCTCGGCTACCACCAGTGACTGCCCTGATAGGGAACACAACAGAGAGTCCTGGATGGAGCAGGAGAAAAGTGCGGTACAGAACTCAAATTCACATAAAAAGACCAGACTTAATGGTCTGACTGAGACTACAGGAACCCCAGAAGATATGGTCCCTGGACTCTCTGTTAACCCAGAACTAAAACCATTCCCAAAGGTTAGACTGGACTATAAAATACAAAATAATACTTGTGAAGAGTGTGCTTCTTAGTTCAAGTAGATATACAAGACTAAATGGGCAGCTCCTGTCCGGAGACAGAATGGGAGAAGACAGAAAGGGATAGGAGTTGGTTGAATGGACACGGGAAACCCGGGGTGGAAAGAGGGAGCATGCTGTCACATTATAGGGATTGCAACTAGGGTCAAATAACAATATGTGTATAAATTTTTGTATGAGAAATTAACCTGAGCTGTAAACTTTCATCTAAAGCACAAGTTAAAAAAAAATAAAGATACCTAGTTTTTATTTCTTTAAGATACTTTCAAAGCAATTTGAGTGCAGACCTTACATTTTTTTATGGACTTTTATTTTTAGAGCAGTTTTAGGTTTCCTATAGAAAAATTGTGCAGAAAATATGAGTTTACATATACCTTCCTCCCCGCTTCACATTGTGTCTCCTACTAACATGTTGCAAGAACATTACATTTTTTGGGGGACCTCATACCATCAAGAAAGCGGTGCCAGGAGCAGAGTGCATCCTTTGGACTGGGGTCCCTGCGCAGAGAAGCTCCTAGTCCGGGGGAACACTGATGAGAAGGCCGATGGAGAGAGAAAGCCTTCCCCTGGAGCTGATGCCCTGAATTTGGACTTTTAGCCTACTTTGACTATGAGGAAATAAACTTCTCTTCATTAAAACCATCCACTTGTGGTATTTCTGTTGTAGCAGCACTAGATAACTAAGACAGAATTTTGTACCGAGAGAGTGGGGTGCTACTCTAACAGATACCTACAATGTGGAAGCGGTTTTAAAACTGAATGGATAGACGTGCGGCAGTGACAGAGGACCAGCAGCAGCAGAGAACCTACAGCAGCAGAACCAGGAGACCAGTGCGAGATGGCACTGGAGCCAACCCACGGAGCGAGAGAGCTGAGTACCTGTGTGCACGAGGCTTCCTGATGGAGTGGGGTGCCTCCAGGCGCTTATACGGGTGGAGCTACAGAGCTTTGGAACAGTTGCCCCAGCAGGGCAGATGCGCGCATGAGGCCCCAGGGCCGAGAGGCTACAGGAAGCAGAAGCTGAAGAGACTAGGGACATAAGAAGCCTAGCTGCCTCAGTCTCAAAAGGTATGGCCATGACCTCAGGGGTTTCAAAGGGTGGAGCAGTGGCCTCTGGTGCTTCTAAGGGTGGAGTCGCCACTCAGATGGACTACGAGAGTGGTGCGCCTAAAGCCAAGGGAGCAGAGTTCCTGTCCCAGTGGGCGTGGAAGGCGGAGCTGAAGTCCAGGGCCAAGGGGCCTCCACTCAAAATCCAGAGACTGTGGCCAATACCTACAGTCTGGAGGGCAGGGCCATAGTATAAATTGTTTCAGAGAACAGAGGATTATTTTCAAAGCCTTGAGAGTTAATGTAATGTGTTCTGCTGACTTGCTTGGTGCCTGTTATCATTTATTTTCCTGTAGTTTCTCCCATTTGTAATGAAAACGTCTCGCTCGTGCCTGTTCTACCATGGTACCTTTGGAAGCAGATAAGTTGTTTTCTGGATTTCACAGATGAAGAAGAATTTTTGGATTTTAGACTTGGAGTTAAGACTTTTGCTATGATATGATGGGGTGAATATGTTTTCCATGTTGCAAGGATGTGATTTTTTGGGGGCCAAAGGGTGGAATGTCATGGTTTGAATTATGTCCCCCCAAAAATGTGTGTATCAATTTCGCTAGGCCATCATTCCTGGTACTGTGTGATTTTCCTGTATGTTGTAAACCTGCCTCTATGATGTTAATGAGGGAGGATGGGTGGCAGTTGTGTTAGTAAGACAGGACCTGATCTATAAGAGTGGATTGTGTCCTGAGGCAATCTCTTGAGATCTAAAAGAAATGAGCAGTGAGACAGGGGGACCTCATACCATCAAGAAAGCAGTGCTGGGAGCAGAGCGTGTCCTTTGGACCAGGGTCCCTGCGCAGAGAAACTCCTAGTCTGGGGGAACACTGAAGAGAAGAAGGCCGACAGAGAGAAAAAGCCTTCCCCTGGAGCTGATGCCCTGAATTTGGACCTTTAGCCTACTTTGACTATGAGGAAATAAACTTCTCTTCATTAAGACAAAAAAAAAAAAAAAGAATATTACATTTTTGTTATTTTTCCTTCCAATAGTTCACAGTTGATTACCCACATCTAATGCAACAGCAATATTTTCAGTTACCTCTATCAAGTCTTTCCAAAGCATTCCACTTAGTTTTCTTAGAAACAACAGCGTATTTTGCATTAATTTGTGGGTTTATGTATATTTATTTAAATTACATAACTACAGCAATAAATATAACTGAATCACAGAATCACTATACTGAATTTTGGTAAGTTTATTGCCCAGAGGGTACAGACAAAAGTAGGTAGGCCATACTAGAGGTATGAGTATTCAGCATTGGTTAATACATTTTGCAGAGGGAAAAGAAAACACAGGTCAATGAAAGGAGTCAATAAATAAAATCTACTATAAATTGGAGTCCTTGAGTGGTACGAAGAGTTAACATGCGCGCCTGCTAACCAAAAGTTTGAAGATTCAAGTACACTCAGGGATGCCTTGGAAGAAAGGCCTGGAGATCTACTTAAAAAAGCGGCCATTGTAAACCCCGTGGAGCACAGTTCTACTTTTACACACATGGGGTTGTCATGAGTAAGAGTTGACTTGATGGCAACTGGTAACTATAGATTACTGAGGAAGGTGAAGGAGGTGGAGAGGTAAAATGATGAGGCAGGTAGTTGAACCATTTCTCTGGTAGGGCAATTTAAATAGCATTTTAGGCCACTGCTTCCTTTTTCAAAAAGGAAGGAGGCTTCCCTGGGCAGTCTCCCTTGGGCAGAGAGGAGTCCCTCCATATCTTAAAGGGAATCCCAATGAAGCTGTTTCAGAGACACAGGGTTTTTTTTTCCTGATATAATGGAAAATATGGTAATCCCTCCCAAGTTACGTGTTCCCCACACTCACAACTTTAAAATGCACAAATATTTTTCCAATGTCCTCAAACATCTCAGACCTGTGTCTATAAATAAGGTCATATTTGTGTTTTTTCCCCAATTGTTTCTGGCTTATGTCTCCTACCTACACATACAGGACCTTACCCAGAGCTCCCGCCTCAGGCTGCACATGGGTTCATAAATAGGCCAATGCATGCTGGGTTCCACACTGTCATGCCTTCTACCCAACATGTATCTGAAACTTTCTCAAGGCACTGCCTTCCAGCACTGTTCTTTAACACATTTTCCCAGTGCCTTGCCCCAGTGCTCATAATATGTGTTCAATAAGTATTTTTGGAATGATAGACTCCACTGTGCCCACAGAGAGAATAAGGCCCACTTAACGTTCCATTTGGTCTCCTATATTACCCAGCCTGTCTTGAGCCATGGGACTAGTTCTGGCCAGTGGGTTGCAAAACCTTAAAATTGCATTCAGATGTCCTTGGGAGGAAGGAGCTGGACCAAAGTATTTTGATCTGCTCTAAAATGAAGTTATTGTGGGTGGGGCTAAGGCTACAGGAACTGGGTATTGGGAGGGGCATGAAACTGAGTAGCTTAGAGGTTTCCAAAATCTTTAACTATCCCAGTCATCCCAATTATTTTGCAGGAGTCAGCCTCTGAGTTTTAAAATAAAAAGGTCTTCACATGTAGATAACACAAGATGCAGGAAAACCAACCAACCAATCTCTCACTTGCAAATTTTCTGCAACAGAGAAGAATGAATTTATAAGCAACTTCAGGAGAACTGAAGGGTTCTAGCAAGCAAGGGATAGTAGATGGAACCTAACTGAACAGGTCCTATCATAATGATTTTGAGATGTGTATAAAAAAGCATCTCAAAATATAAAGATGGTGCAGTGGTTAAGTGCTCGGCTGCTAACTAGGTCAGTGGTTTGAACCCACCAGCTGCTCTGCGTGAGAAAGAGGTAGCAGCTTCCATAAATATTACAGCCTTGGAAACCCTATGGGGCAGTTCTACTCTGTCCTGTAGGGTCGCTATGAGTCAGAATCAATTTGTCGGCAACGGGTCCGTGAAGAAAATGCGGCATCAGAATTGGAGGAAGACTCACTAACAACCTGCAGTATGCACATGACACAACCTTGCTTGCCAAAAGCGAAGACGACTCGGAGCACTTACTGATAAAGATCAAAGACTACAGCCTTCAGTAGGAATTACACCTCAACATAAATAAAAATCCTCACAACTGAACCAATAAGCAACATCATGATAAACGGAGAAAAGATTGAGGTTGTCAAAGATTTCATTTTACTTGGATCAACAATCAATGCCCATGGAAGCAGCAGTCAAGAAATCAAGTGACAGATTCTGGGAAGATGGGAGCATAAACAGACCATTGTTCCAATACTGCTCCACAAATACAACAAGAAATACAAAAAGGAAATGGCACTTGGCTTTGAGGGATTCTGAATTGGGGAGCAGAGGAAAGCAGTGGGAAACTGCAGACAGGCAAGAATCAACAAGTCAACAACAAGTCATATATAGTAGGAAAACCACTTCTCCCACCATCCCTGTCCCTCCCCCAGGCACATAGGCTGCTGGCTGCTGTGAACTGGGGAAGTGGCCCCAGAAAAAAGCCTGTTTTCCTAATCACCATGCCCCTGCCTGTACAAAGAGACAGCCCAAGTTTCTGCTCTGAAATGAACAAGGCAGACCTTGCTGGGGGTCTGTTTGGAGTGTGCCAGCACCTCTCCCACTCAGACACTGTCAGCTGTAAGCCTACTGTGAATTGCTACAGAAGACCCCCACAGTGGAGTCTGCTCTCATAGTCAACACTCAACCTGCCTCCCTGCCTACCCCATAGCTCAGGGCTTTGAAACCAACCGGACAGACCTCACGGGGACTAAGTTTGGGTTTGCCTGCTCCCCCTTCCAGCTGGCACTGAGGACTGCTGACTGAAGCTGCTGTATACTAGGAAGCAGGCATCTTGACTGGAGGCTACACCCATAGCCAACATACTACAGGTTGGGGAAGGCTCTAATAGCAGCAAGACAGACCTCCCTGGGGGTCTGTTTGGATCATGACAACCCTTCCCCTCCCCAGACAAGCCTGCAGTGAATTGCTACCAAAGGCCCCCCTGCAAGTAGTGCTTGCTCCATAGTCAGCACTCTACCAGCCTCAGGCCTCTGAAACCAGCAGGACAAACTTCCCAAGGGGTCAATTTAGGTTAGTCTTCTCCCACTTCCGGTTGGTGCTGAGGACTGCTGTCTAAGGCTGCTGCCGAGGCAGACTTCCGTAGAGATCTAACTGTAGTGTGACACACCCAACATCTGGTAACTGTTTGTGGCCAGGGTGTTGCAGACTGCTACAGAAGGCCGCTGCAGTGGAGTCTACTCCCATATCCAGCACTCTGCCTGCCTCCCAGTGCACTTCATAGTTCAGGCCTCTGAAACCAACAGAACAGACCTCCCTGGGGATCAACTTAGGTCTGTGTGCTTCCCCTGCTGGTTGGTGCTGAGGATTGCTGACTAAGGCTGCTGTCTGCTGGGAAGCAAGCGTCTTGAGTGGAGGCTATGCCCACAGTTAACATACTACAGGGGTGGCTCTGATAACAAGGCCAACCTCCCCAGGGGTCCATTCAGAGCCTGACAATCCCATTCCCACCTAGTAACTGTCAGCCACTAGACTGAAACAGGTTCCTACAGAAGGACCCTTACAGTGGAGCCAGGAGGAGGGTCACCTAAGAGGAGACTGCCCCCTGTCCCCCGCCCCAACCACCACAGGGCCATTAGGGCTCTGAGTCTAGCAAGACAGATGTCTTGGAGGTTCCTCTGAGGAGTGCCAGCTCCTCCTCCTCCTGAAACTGAGAAATGTCTGCTTGTGCTTCCCCTGAAAGCCAGCTCAGATAGAAGTATACCCCAGAGAGCAGGGAAGAAGACTCAGGCAAAACCAGAAGGCAACACCCAGCTCCGAAGTGGACTTGCTGGGTGTGGGTTTTCTGACCGAAAACATAGTCATAGAAGCAAAGGAAAGGGAGTAATAACCAGCGAGAGAGGATTGCAACCCCTGGTGGACAGATTGATTAGTACACAATATCTCACCTGAGTGGCAGTGTCAACTGGTGGATGGAGTGATCACAGCATGTCTTCTGGTGTGTTTGGGAGAGACTGAAAGTTGAAAACTGAGATCTGAAGCTTTCAAATCCTAATTAAACCAGGGAGGGAAAAGGAGCTATCACAGAGAGGACAAGGAAATGGTAAGCAAATGTTGAAGGTGCTGTCCACATAACAGTTTTTTTGAATAAAGTAGTACAGGCAAAATCACCAAATACTGAGGAGAATTGAGAAAGTTAACACCCTTGAAAATTCCAAACGTCCCAAGAAAAAAATCACAAGACATAGAAAGAACAGAGAAACAATAGCCCATCCAAATAAACGTGACAAAGGGAGTGAAAGTGCATCTAGGGATGACCAAATAATGAAAGAAAAATGGAAGAATATAATACAACATTAAACATAAGTAAAGAACTGTGAGAAAACATAGACAAACAGCTAACAGAAATAAAACAATACAAGAACCAAATGAGAGTCTAAAAAAAGAGATGAAAGGGACGATGACTGAAAAAAGAAACACAAAGAAGGACTTACCAACAGATTTAATCAGGCAGAAGAAAGAATCAGCAAATTAGAGTTAAAGATCGTTAAAATTACAGACATTAAAGAGCAACAAAAACAGAGGCTCAAGAAGGCTGAGCACAGTTTAATGGCATTATGGGACAACAAGAGACCTAATATATACAGTATGAGAATTCCAGAAGGAGATGAGAGAGAGAAAGGGACAGAGAATATTTGAAGAAATAACGACAGAAAATTTCCTTAATCTAATGAACGTATGAATCTATAAACCCAAGAAACTCAAAGAACCCCAAACAGGATAAACCGAAAGAGAGCTATACCAAGACACATCATAGTTAGGCTCTCAAAAATTAAAAGAGAGACTCCTGAAGTAATGTTAGAGAAGCAATAGTCACATACAAAGGATCCCCAATAAGATTAAGTGCTGATATTTCCTCAGAAACATTGGAGGCCAGGAGGCAATGAAATGATATATTTGAAGTGCTGAAAGAAAACAACTGTCAACCGAGAACACTATCCCATGTGTCTGCCAGTTTGTCATACTGTGGTGGCTTGTGTGTTGCTGTTATGCTGGAAGCTTTGCCACTGGTATTTCAAATACCAGCAGGGTCACCCTGGTGGCAGGTTTCAGCAGAGCATCCAGACTAAGACAGACTAGGAAGAAGGAACTGGTGGTCTACTTTTGAAAAAAATTAGCCAGTGAAAACCTTATGAATAGCAGAGGAATATTGTCTGATACCCAGAAATTGAGCCCCTCAGGTTGGAAGGCACTCAAAAGAAAACTGGGGAAGAGCTACCTCCGCAAAGTAGAGTTGACCTTAATGATGTAGATGGAGTCAAGCTTTCAGAACCTTCATTTGCTGATGCAGCATGACTCAAAACGAGAAGAAACAGCTGCAAATATCCATTAATAATAGGAACATGGAATGTATGAAGTATAAATCTAGGAAAATTAGAAATCGTCAAAAAAGAATTGGAATGCACAAACATCGATATCCTAGGCATGAGTGAGCTGAAATGGACTGTTATTGAACATTTTAAATCAGACAATCATATGATCTACTATGCCAGGAATGAGTAATTGAAGGGGAATGGCATTGCATTCATCATCAAAAAGAACATTTCAAGATCTATCCTGAAGTACAGTGTGGTCAGTAATAGGATAATATCCATACACCTACAAGAAAGACCAGTTAATAAAACTATTATTCAAATTTACACACCAACCACTAATGCCAATAATGAAGAAATTGAAGATTTTTACCAACTTCTGCAGTCTGAAATTGATCAAACATGCAGTTAAGATGCATTGATAATTACTGGTGATTGGAAGTCAGAATCGACTTGACGGCAACGGTTTTGGTTTGGTTTTGGAATGCAAAAGTTGGAAATAAAGAGGGAACAAAGTTGGATAATATGGCCTTGATGATAAAAACGATGCCAGAGATCACTTGACAGAATTTTGCAAGATCAACGACTACTTCATTGCAAATACCTTTTTTCAACAACATAAACAATGACTATATACATGGACCTCGCCAGATGGAATACATAGGAATCAAATTGACTACATCTGTAGATAGAAACGATGGAAAAGCTCAATATCATCAGAACAAGGCCAGGGGCTGACTGCAGAACAGACCATCAATTGCTCATATGCAAGTTCAAGTTGAAGCTGAAGAAACTTAGAACAAGTCCATGAGAGCCAAAGTATGACCTTGAGTATATCCCACCTGAATTTAGGAACCATCTCAAGAAAAGATTTGATGAGTTGAACACTAATGCCTGAAAACCAGACGAGTTATGGAATGACATCAAGGATATCATACACGAAGAAAGCAAGAGGTCGTTAAAAAGACAGGAAAGAAAGAAAAGGCCAAAACGCATGTCAAAAGAGATTGAAACATGCCCTTGAACATACAGTCGCTAAAGCAAAAGAAAGAAATGATAAAGTAAAAGAGATGAACAGAAGATTTCAAGTGTGGCTCAAGAATACAGAGTAAAGTATTAAAATGAAATGTGAAAAGACCTGGAGATAGAAAACCAAAAGGGAAGAACAGCATTTCCCAAGCTGAAAGAACTGAAGAAAAAATTCAAGCCTCAAGTTGCAATAGTGAAGGATTCTACAGGGAAAATATTAAACGAGGTAGGAAGCATAAAAAGAAGATGGAAAGAATACACAAAGTCACTGTACCAAAAAGAATTGGGCTACGTTCAGACATTTCAGGAGATAGCATATGATCCAGAACCTATGGTACTGAAGGAAGAAGTCCAAGCTGCACTGAGGGCATTGGCAAAAACAAAGCTTCAGGAATTGATGGAATACCAATTGAGATGTTTCAGCAAATGGATTCAGCGCTAGAAGTGCTCACTCGTCTATGCCAAGAAATTTGGAAGACTGGCTAACCAACAGGAAGAGATCCATATTTGTGCTCATTCTAAAGAAAGGTGATCCAACAGAATGTGGAAATTATTGAAGAATATCATTAATATTACACACAAAAGTAAAATTTTGCTCAAGATCATTTATAAATGGTTGCAGCAGTGCACTGACAGAAGTTCAAGCAGGATTCAGAAGAGGACGTGTAATGATGGATATCATTGCTGATGTAAGATGGATCTTGGCTGAAAGCAGAGAACACCAGAAAGATGTTTACCTGTGTTTTATTGACTATGCAAAGGCATTAGATTGTGTGGATCATAACAAATTATGGATAACATGGTGAAGAATGGGAATTCCAGAACACTTTAATTGTGCTCATGTGGAACCTGTACATAGATCAAGAGGCAGTCGTTTGAACAGAGCAAGGGGATTCTGTGTGGTTTAAAATCAGGAAAGGGGTGCATCAGGGTTATACCCTTTCACCATACTTATTCAATCTTATGCTGAGCAAATAATCCAAAAATCAGACTATATGAAGAAGAATGTGGCATCAGGATTAGAGGAAGACTCATTAACAACCTTCAGTATGCATACGACACAACCTTTGCTTGTGGAAAGTGAAGAGGACTTGAAGCACTTACTGATGAAAATAAAGACTACAGCCTTCTGTATGGATTACACCTCAACACAAAGAAAAGAAAAATCCTCACGACTGGACCAATAAGCAGTATCATGATAAACGGAGAAAAGATTGAAGTTGTCAAGGATTTCATTTTACTTGGATCCACAATCAACACCCATGGAAGCAGAAGTCAAGAGATCAAAGGACGCATTGCATTGGGCAAATCTGCTGCAAAAGCCCCCTTGAAAGTATTAGAAGGACTGAGGTGCACCTGACCCAAGCCATGGTGTTTTCAGTCGCTTCATATGCATGCGAAAGCTGGACAATGAATAAGGAAGACCGAAGAAGAATTGATGCCTTTGAATTATGGTGTTGGCGAAGAATATTGACTATACCATGGACTGCCAGAAGAATGAACAGAATGCTCCTTAGAAGCATGGATGGTGAGACTTCATCTCACATATTTGGATATGTTCTCAGGAGGGATCAGTCCCCGGAGAAGGACATCATGCTTGGTAAAGTAGAGGGTCAGCGAAAGAGAAGACCCTTAACGAGATGGTCTGACACAGTGGCTGCAACAATGGGTTCAAATATAGCCATGATTGTGAGGATGGCACATGACTGGGCAGTGTTTTGTTCTGTTGTACATAGGGTTGCTATGGGATGGAACTGACTCAATGGCACCTAACAACAACATCTCTTATAAGTATAGATGCAAAAATCCTCAAAAAAATACTAGCAAACAGAATTCAACAGCATCCTGAAACAGTCATACACTATGACCAAGTGAGATTTATTCCAGGAATGCAGGGATGGTTCAACATTAAAAAATCAATTAACATAATATACCACATCAATAGAACAAAGGAAAAGAACCACATGATCATCTCTCTGGATGCAGAAAAAGCATTGATGAAATCCAACACCTTTCTTGATGGAAATCCTAAAGAAGACTGGAATAGAGGGGAAATGCCTCAGTATAATTTAGGGCATATAGGAAAAGCCAACAGCCAACATTATACTTACTAGAGAAAGACTGAGAGCTTTCCCTCTGGAAACTGGGTACAAGACAAGGGTGCCCGCTCTCACCACATCTATTCACTATTATATCAGAAGTCCTAGCCAGAGTAATAAGACAAGAAAAAGTAATAAAAAGTTTCCAGATTGGAAAAGAAAAAGTAAAAATACCTGTATTCGTGGATGCTATGATCCTATATATAGAAAATCCCAGAGTCCACATGAAGGCTTCTAGAGCCAACAGAGAAATGTAGCAAAGTTGCAAGATACAAGGTCAACAAACAAAAATCAGCTGGGCTTCTATACACCAACAATGAGAAATCTGAAAGGGAAATTAGGAAAACAATTCCATTTACAATAGTATCTAGGAGAATAAAATACCTATGAATAAATCTAACCAGGGATATGAAGGACTTACACAGTGAAAACTACAAAACACTTCTGCAAGAAATTAAAGAATACTTAAATAAATGGAAAGGTGTTCCGTGTTCATGGATTGGGAGACTTAATATTGTTAAAATGTCAGTACTACCCAACACAATCTATAGATTCAATGCAATCCCAATCAAAATCCAACAGCCTTTTTACAGAATTTGGAAAACCGATCCTCAACTTTATATGGAATGGCAAGAGGCCCTGAATAGATAGAGCAGTGTTGAAAGAGAAGAACAAAATAGGACTCACACTTTCTGATTTTAAAACATACTATACAGCTATGAGTCAGAGTCAACCTGATGGCAATGGAGTTTTTTTTCTTTTTTTAATAGAGCTACAGTATTCAAAACAGCCTGGTACTGGTGTAACAATAAAGACCAATGGAATAGAATTGAGAGTCCAGAAATAAACCCATACATCTATGGTAAACTGATTTTTGACAAGGGTGCCAAGCCCGTTCGAATGGGAAAGAAGAGTCTCTTTAATAAATGGTGCTGGGAAAATTGCATTTCCACATGCACAAAAATGAAACAGGACCCATGCCTCGCACCATATCCAAAAACAAATTCAAAATGGATTAAGAACCTAAATGTGCAAACTAAAACCATAGAATTCTTAGAAGAACAAGCAGGGGCAAAGCTGTCAGGCCTAGCTTTCAACAATGGATTATTTAATGTAATAACAAAAGCACAAACAGCAAAAGACAAATAAATGGGAACTCATAAAAATTAAAAATTTTTGTTCATCAAAAGACTTTACCAAAAACGTGAAAAGACAAGCTACCAACTGGGAGAATATCTTCAGAAACCACACATCCGATAAAAATCTAAGAACCAAAATATATATATAATTTCGACACCGTAAAGACAAAAAGACAAATAACCGAATCATAAAATGGTTACCTAAATACAACAACATAAAAAAACCAAAAAAAAAAAAAAAAAAACAGTTGCCATCAAGTTAATTGCAATTTATGGAGACTTCATTTGTGCCAGAGTAGAACTGCTCCATAGGCTTTTCATGGCTGTGATACTTCAGAAGCAATGGCTAGGCCTTTCTTCTGAGAAACCTCTGGGTGGGCCTGAACCATCAACCTTTAGGTTAGTAGTCATGTGATAACAATTTGAGCCACCAGGGTTGTCAAGATGTATATGTATGATCTTATTTTGGGTGTAGGGGCTTTCATAGATTCTTCTGCAACTACCTTTGCTGAGGACCTCTCTCCAGCAATTCTCCTGCCCTAGACAGATGCACTGTGACTCCTTCCTCAGGTCTTCGACATCTGGCATGCACCCACAGCTTCTTGCTGAGGGGATCCCTCTGCCCCTCCAGGCAGCCTCACTGGACTGGAACCAGGAGAACTCTCTCCTGCGTGGCCCACATCTGGTCACAGAAATACAAATGCATCCTTGGATCCAACCGTCTGTGTGGTCAGCCAATTCTGGCACGGCAGCACCCTGTTGACACTGTCACCCTGCAGTCTGCAGCCTGTCTCTCCCAGGTGGGAGGTGGATGCTAGTGCAGGGAGTCCTCCTAGTGTACACACTTACCAAGCTCATCAAGTGGTCTTGTGGAAACCTGTAGGCTTGACGTGAAGCAAACAGCCTGCCGCCAACTTCCTGCAAGAGGGCACGAGGGCTACTGCCAGCTCAGTAAGAGCTTTCTCAGAGAGCTTCACCAAATCCTCTTTCTCTACTCTCAGATTCTTTCTTCTTTTTTCAATGAAGTAAAAGTCACATAATATAGAATTAATCATTTTAAAATGTATAATTCAGATGTATTCACAATGCTGCACAAATATCATCTCTATCTAGTTAACAAAATATTTTTATCGTCCTCCCTCCAAAAACTAAACCAAACCTGCTGCCAATGAGTCAATTTTGACTCATAGTGACCCTATAGGACAGAGTAGAACTGCCCCATAGAGTTTCCAACAAGCAGCTGGTGGACTCGAACTGCCTGTCTTTCGGCTAGCAGCTGTAGCTCACTGTAGCTCTTAACCACTGGGCCACCAGGGCTCCCTCCCTCCCTGCACTCCAGCCCCTGGTAACTGCTAATCTCATTTCTGTCTCTATGGATTCAATTATTCTTGATATTTCGTATAAATGTATACAATAGGTGACTTTTTGTGTCTGGCTTCTTACACTTACATTGTAGCATGTATCAGTATTTCACTCCTTTTTATGGATGAATAATATCCCATTGTATGGATATGCCATAATTTCTTTATCCACTTATCCACTGACAGACTTTTGGGTTGTTTCCATCTTTTGGCTATTGTGAATAGTGCTGCTGTGAACATTCGTGGATGACTTTTTCTTTGAATACCTGTTTTCAATTCTCTTTGGTATATACTTAGTAGTGGAATTGCTGGGTCATATGGTAGTTCTATGTTTAATTTTTTGAGGGACTGCCAAACTATTTTCCACAGTGGCTACACCATCTTACAACCCCACTGTCTTAGTTATCTAGTGCTGCTATAATAGAAATACCACAAGTGGATGGCTTTAACAAACAGGAATTTATTCTCTTGTGGTTTAGGAGGCCAGAAGTCTGAATTCAGGGCACCAGCTCTAGGGGAAGGCTTTCTATCAGCTCTAGGGGAAGGTCCTTGTCTCCTTTCAACATCTGTTGGCCCAGCTTTCCTTGGAAATCTCCATGTGTCTTGTCAACAATCTTCGCCTGGGTCTAGGAGTTTCAGTGCGTGAAACTTGGGTAGAAAGGACATGCTCTGCTCCCACATCTTCTTTCTTGGTAGTAGTAGGTCCCTCTCTCTCTGCTTACTTCTCTCTCCTTTTATCTCTTGTAAGGGCTGTGACCTGAGTAAGGGTGTTGCATCCCATCCTAATCCCCTTACAACTGATTGGCTGATCACATCAGCTCACATCATGGGCGATATTATATCATTACATAACTGCCAAATTACATAACTGCCAAACTACTGAGAATCATGGTCCAGCCAAGTTGACACATATTTTTGGGGGACACAATTCTATCCATGACACCCACTATCAATGTACAATGGTTCTGCATTTATCTGTATCCTAAGAGTTGTTATTTTCCATTTTTTTAAATTTTATTAAAGCCATCCTAGTGAGTGTGAAGTAGTATCTCATTGTGATTTTGATTTGCATTTCCCTGATGGCTAATGATGTTGAGCATCTTTTCAGGTGCTTGTTGGCTCTCTGATCCCTTTTTATATCCTTGATGTGGCTCAGAGGTACCGGGTATACAGCTTCTCAGGATAGTTTCCTGCGAAAATTCTGCATGTGGAGATCTGACCCTAGAATTTCACATCTGTTGTATCCCACTGTCTCAATCAAAATTTAATCCTTAGCATCCTGTTACACATGGTGGGGGGTGGAGAAGCAAACAGAACGATGGAGATATGGAGCCGGAGCCTAACACACTTCCCTGTTGTTTGAGCTGGGGATTTCTGTTACTTTTGGTCTAAGGCAGCCTGGTACTGTGCCCCTGGCCTTTCCCATCAGCTCTGCAGTTTCCCTGCTAAACAGCCTCTTACTACATCAATTTCAAAACCACATAACACCTTACCCAAAACTTAGTGGCTGAAATAACACACATTTGTTATCTCGGTTTCTGTGGGTCAGGAATGTGAGTGCAGTTTATCTGGGTGTTTCTGGCTTTAGGGTCTCTTGCGAGGCTGTAGTCAAGGTATCAGCCAGGCCTGTAGTCACCTCAAGGCTTCACTGGAGGAGGATCTAAGTAAGTCTAAGCTCACTCATAGGGCTATTGGCCAAAAATACCAGTCCCTTGCTATGTGGCTCTCTCTATAGCTTGCTTCCAAACAAGGGAACTGAGAGAGACAGCCCACAAGACAGAAGTCACATAATCTATCATCTAATTTCAGAAGTGGCATCCCACCTGTTCTGCCCTTAACAAGGGAGTCACCAAATCCAGCCTGCACTCACTGGGAGGGAATAGGGTATGAATACCACAAGGTGGGGACCACTAGGGGCCGTTTTAGAGACTGCCTGCAACAAAGACTTTCAGATTGGACAGAATTACTTCTTTGTACAATAGACAGTGATTGGTGAAAAAAGGAGTAGAATCTGAACCAAAAATCAGACTTCAGAAGGATTATGGTAAATCAACCAATACATTTCCCTTAGTTATCTAGTGCTGCTATAACAGAAATACCACAAGTGGTTGGCTTTAACAAACAAATGTATCTTCTCACAGTTTAGGAGGCTAGAATTCAGAGTGCCAGCTCTAGGGAAAGGCTTTCTCTCTCTGCTGGCTCTGGAGGATGGCCCTTGTCTCTTCTGAGCTTCTGCTCCTGGGCAATCTTCACGTGGCCTGGCTTCTTTCTTCCCCCATCTCTGCTTCTTTCCTTTGCTTGTTTAATCTCCTTTCTGTCTCAAAAGAGATCAACAAAACACATGCTACACTAATCCTGCCTCATTATCATAACAAAGACAACCCATCCCCAAATGGGATTATAACCACAGGCATAAAGGTTAGGATTTATAACACATATTTTGGGGAGGACACAATTCAATCCATAACAACATTCAAACATACCATGACAGCAACGGTAGGGGTTGGGGCTCATCCTGACACTGCTCTCCAGGCTATGCATGCATCTCTCACAGGCTTTCCCAGAGCTCCTATTGGTGCACCGTCACAAGGAGTGCTGGGCTGACTCAGAGGGTGAATAGTTTTTGCCTAGCTAGTGCCCCTTCTTCTATTAATGAAACCCAGCTCTTTCTCTTGGGGAACTACCTCTTCATGTGATTTATTTAAAGTGCTCTCGCATTCTGACCTGAGTTAGGTTCGTGACCCAGGACTTGTCTGTGAAAACATGGCATCCTTCTGGTGACAGTTACTGGTTTGAGATGGGGCGTATCATGACCCAGATCAGCTAATCAGTGCTAATTCCACAATCTTTCTTCCAAGGTTGCCAAGCTGGGAGAAGGGATGCATGGAGCTGCTAAGTGACTGCCTTTGCCATTATGTGAGGCCTGACTGAGAGTAAAGTGGGTGGAAGAAAGAGTCAGACACAGAACCGAGAGAGGGGCAGACAGGTTCATGATAGCATTGTTTGGACCACTTGAAAAAACAACAACAAAAATACAGTTGCCATAGAGTCAGCTCCAACTCATGGTGACCCCAGGTGTGTCAGAGTAGAACTGTACTCCACAGGGTTTACAATGGCTGATTTTTTGCAAGTAGATCACCAGGCCTTTCTTTAGAGCAGCCTCTGGGTGGACTTCAACCCCCAACCTTTTGGTTAGAAGTTGAGCACATTAACCATTTGCACCACCCAGGGACTCCATGCAGCTAAACCCGAAGCTGGGGGCAGTGGTGGTTCCATGGTAGAATTATTGCCTTCCATGCAGGAGACAGGGGTTTGATTCACCTCATGTGCAGTCTGTCATGCATCCTATTTCTGTTTCATTCCATTGTGTCCTCATAATTTGGGGGCTAACTGGGGGCAGCTAACAAAGAATAAAACCTGAAGCTGTATCAGTCCTTGGATTTTTCAGGCATGTTAGCGAATAATCTTTTTTTTTTTTTTTGGTATACGCCAGTTATGGCAGGACTCCTATAACTTGCAACTCAAAGGACTCTGATAAACTCATGGTAGCATTTTTTTTTTTCCCGCCACTATTTCTGTCCTGCAATTCCCTAAGGAATTGGTAGGCAATATATGCTACTGTATGTCCCAGTAACACCTGGGACAACTTGAATCACCATCCCACTTCCAACCAACTACATTTCTTTCTGTCATTTTATTTGTCCTTTACTGTCTGACACCTACAAGTACAGCTGATTTCAGTCAGACCATGGCTAAACCAAGCAGATGCTGCCAGCACATCTCCCTGAGCCTCAAGGGCTATGAAGGGAAGATGGAACCTATGGGCTGCTAGCCCCTTTTCCAACTTGACTATGGTCTTGTGCAACTGAGCAATTTCAGTCCTTTAGGGCATCTGCGCAACAGACTTCTAGCAGCGAGTGGTACCCTGAGCTACTAGAACTATGTTACTTGCGGCACTCATTGATAAATTTGCTTCCACAATCATTCAACAAATATTTATAGCCTGTTCTGTGCCAGACATGGATGAGATATATCTGTAAATAAAGCAGACCCAAAAGGCAATTATTTCTGTCCTATGGATCCTAGGCAGGGTAGGGGTGGGTAGACGGAAGAGACAGATAATAAACAATAAGCATTATAAATAAGTCACAAAGTATATTGGAAGGTGACCATTGTTATGGGAAGAAATACAGCAAACTAGGAAAGACCAGGAAGGGGGCAGGTGGCAATTTTAAATGGGGTGGTCAGGGTAGTTCTCACTGAGATGGCATTTGAGCAAAGATAAGGAAGTGTGGGAATTAGCCATGCATTCCAGAGAGAGGGACCAACAAGTGCAAAGGCCCTTGGCAGAAGCCTGTCTGCCTTGTTCAAGAAATAGCTAGAAAATCAGAGTGAGCCAAAGGGAGAATGGTAGGAGATGCAGTTGCAGATCATGTGGGGGACTTGTAAGCCATGGTAAGGACTTTAGCTTTTACTCTGAGTTACATGGGAAGCCACTGGAAGATTTCAAACAGAGGAGCAGCATGATCTGACTTTCATTTTTTAAAGGCCAGACTCTGGATACCTATGGAGGTAGAGCCAACAGACTTTCCAGATGAATGGATACGGGCTGTGAGAGAGATACAAATCAAGGACAACCCCAAGGTTCTCACATTCCTTTGGCCTGAACAACTGGAAGGATGCCGTTGCATTGGGAGGTGAAGCCTGTGGGAGAAGTGAATTTTGGGAGAAAGATCAGGAGCCCAGATTTGGTCACGTTAAGATAGAGATTAATTTTAGATGCCCAAGGGAGATGTTAAGTGGGTAGCTGAACAGAGGAGCATGGAGTTCAGAAGACACGTCTGTGCTGGGGATAAAAATTTAAAGCCAAGATAAAAAGACATGCCGTCTCTCTCTGCATTCAACAAAACCTCACTTCGTTAAGTAGGCTTCTCAGGTTCTGGGGATTAAGGGCGAGATTCTTTTTGTTGGGGTAAATGCCAGTCAATTTCACCAGTTAAAACCCTACCTTTAAGAGCAGAGCTAGTTTGACGACTCCCAGAGATGAACACGGTGTTCCAAGGTTAGTAAACTAGACCTGACAGTCTATCTCCGGCCTTCTGCCTAACCGGCCTCTCCCTGCCCCAGTAGACTAGAACCCACACTGCCAGGCTGCTCCTGTACAGGGCACCCACCAAACCCTCCCGGGACCCACCTCCAGCTGGATAAAAGAACTGCCTGTTCCCTAGGAAAGAGTTCACTCCCTACCTACCCAAGAGCTGGAGAGCAGGAAATTGCCGACACCTACTCACATTTATACAAAGCACAAAGATAAGCTTCGCTTCCTGTTCAGGCGGTCCGGGTCCACCAACCCCAAAGGGACCCTGCTGGTGCCACGGTGGGGACGCGGAGGGGTTAATGAGAGGACTGCGACGCCCCCACCGCGGGACAGAGCACCCAGTAAGGTGGCCGGCCACCTGTAGGTCGCAGCGCGCCAACAGGGTCCCCTCTACTCCCGCCCCTACCAGCCCCGAAGCAGAGCGCCGCGAGCACTTGCCAGCGGCCTCGGACCTCAGCAGGCCGCAGCGCGCCGCCGGGGATCCCTCCCCGAGTAGGGTGCACGACTGCAGCGAAGGACCCGGGCGCCACCAGAGCTCGGGACCTGCTGACCCGGGTGAACCCCTCCTCCCCGCGCACGCTTCCTCCTGCTCTGGGATAGGGTACCCCGTGAACGGCCGGGGGCCGCTATAGGCCGCGGCGCGCCGGCCGGGGTCCCTCCTTTCCCACCAGTGCACCGCCTAACCCAGCCCACCCCGAACCAGCGGGTTGGGCACACAGTGAGCTGCTCCGACTTCCCAGACCCCAGCGCGCGGCCACTACCCCTCCTCACCCTCCCGCTTGCTCCGGCCTGCGCGCACCTATCCCTGGTGCCGCCCCAGTAGCGAGGCGGCCAATCGGAGCCGGTTCCCGCCCCGCCCGCAGACCCGGCCGCTTCTGCCCCGCCCGGAGGCTTATCGGAGAACTCGAGCTTGGTGTCCGGCGTCAGGTAAGGTGGGCGCCGAGAAGAGGGGGCTCGTGGTGGCTTCCATAACGCCCTCAGTCCAGAGCCTGAAAGCAGATGTCGTGGGGAAGTCGGGCGCCGGCGCGCCAGCGCAGGGCTGCCTGAGCTGCCGGCCCGGCGCGCGGTGGGAGCGGTCTGCAGGCTCCGCGGGCCGAGGACCGCGGCGTGCCCGGCCCAGCGATTGCTCTCGCACATAAAAAAAGACAGACCTACATTTTATAAAATTCAATATGTAGTTTATTTAAAAATTTTTCATGGTTTCAGTCTTTACGTAGACTTAACTGTTTCTTACATTAACTGGACTGTTGTACGTATTCAGCATAGTTTAGGCAGCCAGGGTGAACGAGGGGTTTAATCGGGGCGTCTAGAACGCGGAGGCTGAGAGCTCGGCCCTGGGAATCCGGGAGCCTGTTGGTGTCGAATTCGGCTCCACCCGTGCAAGTTACTTAACCTCTCTTATCTTTACCTTTCTCTTTGGAAAATGGAGAATTTTACGTATTTCATAGACATCGTGAGGATTACATGAGTTAATGTTCTGTAAAGTGCACTCTGTATATAAAGTGCTGAAAATGTGGCTAATTATATCCTTCAAAAAAAATTTGTGGCATCATACGGTATATACTGTTTTTCCAAATATATATCCAAAATAGGGATATTTTTCAAATTTTTAAATGATGTTTTTCTTTTAATATTAATATGATGAGGAATTTTTCATCATATGCTAGCTATGTGATCTTGTGCGCATCACCTAATCTTACTTCACTTGTTGCTGTGGAGTTAGTTTTGACTCATAGAGACCCAGTAGGACAGTAGAACTGCTCCGTAGGGTTTCCCAGGAGCGGCTCGTGGATTCAAACTGCCCACCTTTTGCTTAGCAGCCAAACGCTTAACCACTGTACCACCAGGGTCCCGCACAGCCTTACTTGGTGCCGCAGTTTTCTCATCTGTAAAATGGTGATAATAATACTTATCCTGGTAGGTTGATTGTGAAGATTTAGATTAGAACAGGGCTTTCAGCATGGTAAGGATTCAGTGAAAGTTAGCTATCATCATCGTTTACAAAGCAGTCCATACTGTGCTGAAACATCTTTTCCCATAATGAATGAAATTTCCTTAGTATTAATTCCAAAAAGTGAAATTGTTGAAATCAAGACTGTTGATATATAATGCTAATTTTTTCCCAAAAGATTGTATTGATGAATATGGAGACTCCTACTCTCCTTACAGGGAGCCCTGGTAGCAAAGTGGTTAAAGCACTCCACTGCTAAAGAGAAGATCGGTGGTTCCAACCCACCAGCCACTCTGTGGGAGAAAGATGTGGCAGTCTACTTCGGTAAAGATTTACAGCCTTGGAAACCCTGTGGGGTAGTTCTACTCTGTCCTGTACGGTAGCTGTGAGTCGGAATTGACTCGAGGGCACATAACAAAAACAACTTCCCTTACGTAATGCGTTCCAGAAAAACAAGAACTGAAGTGAAATAGTACATGTAAATGTTATTAAGGTAGGTTCTGTAGCCAGACAGCTAAAAAATATGACACATGACCCAATTATACTTTAACTTTTAGGAATAATCTTCAATATTTTCACAGTATTTCATACATGTTCTTTTTTTTTTCTTCTTTATATTCTATGCTATCCAGTTAGGATCTGATTAAAGACAAATTTGCCACTTTGGTGCACATCTGTTAATTTCCATCTTTGTTCTAAGTGTATTTAGTTTTTGAGATCTACGCTTCTTATCTCTCCCAATCATATCTATAAAAGAAGTGTAAATGTGGTAAAATGCTCAAATTGCACAGTCTACTAAGTAGAGGCAACACTACCCTAGAACTTTTGACTCACGGGGAGTCCCACCATTCTGGAGCTGGGAGTGTTTGCTTGCTTAGTTCTATGAAAGTCCCAGCTTGATGCGGGAGAGGTCATTTAGCAGAGTCACTGTGGGATGTCTGAAGGTCTGGGCCAGCAGTGTGACAAAAGGGACTTTGTACTACATGCTTCTGAAAGTATATGAAAGTGCGTATTGTACTTCCTTGACCAAGACGTGGTAAAATTTTTTTTTAATTTTTCCTAACTTGATGTTGCAAACATTTCTATTTTTGTTGACACATTTTTTTTAACTGGTGTGCTTTAAGTGAAAGTTTACAATTCAAGTTAGTCTCTCATACAAATACTTACACATAGATTGTTTTGTGACCCTAGTTGCTCTCCCTACACTGTGACAGCACACTCTGCCTTTCCATCCCGGATTTCCCACGTCCATTCAGCCAGCTCCTGACCCTCTCTGCCTTCTCATTTCACCTCCAGACAGGAGCTGCCCATTTAGTCTCATGTATCTATGGCTGCTAACCAAACGGTTGGCAGTTCAAATCCACCAGGCACTCCTTGAAAACCATATGGGGCAGTTCTGCTCTGTCCTGTAGGGTCACTATGAGTCAGAATCGACTGCAACGGGGTTTTTTGTTTGTTTGTTTGTTTTTGTTTTTTTAAATCTACTTGAGCTAAGAAGCACACTGTTCATGAATATCATTTTATGTCCCATAGTCCAGTCTCATCTTTGTCTGAAGACTTGGCCTCGGGAATAGTTTTAGTTTTGGGTTAACAGAGAGTCTGAGGGCCATGTCTTCCAGGGTCCCGCCAGTCTCAATCAAACCATTAAGTCGATCTTTTTACTAGAATTTGAGTCCTTTACCCCACTTTTCTCCTGCTCCATCAGGGACTGTCTGTTGTGTTCCCTGTCATGGCTGTCATTGTGGTAGCCAGGCACCATCTAGTTCTGGTCTCAGGCTGATGAAGTCTCTGGTTTATGTGGCCCTCTCTGTCTCTTGGGCTAATACTTTCCTTGTGGACAGACTTTTCTTAAGGTCATCTGCTCGCTGCACTGTAAACATTAAACATTAATTAGTATCTGCATACAGAGATGAAATAATCAGTCATCTGAAGGGTGGGCATGTACACCTTCCTAAATATGTCTGTCTTCCTTTGTTTTGCCTGGAAATGGAGAAGATTGTTTGGGCCTCAGGATTTTTATTTCTTCTTCTTTTTTTCTCTCTCTTTTTAAATGTACACTGATTGATTTGGGGACCAAGACTTTTTTTCAAAAGAGAACAGAAGACAGTTCAAAGTTTTTGTTTGTCTTAGCTTCCTTCCTCCACCTCACAGTTAAGGACATGCTTGCTGTTAACAACATACTTAAAATATTACCTAAATAGATAGTGTTCAAGCCTGGCCTAGGGCAAAAAGCCTGATACTATAATTTCACAGAAATATTTCTTGTCTTTGGTGGACACTGAGGGGAGCATGCCAGATGTTTTTCTGTCTCCCCCTCACTCTTGCCCAGTAGCCACACTGGCCCTTCTGGTTACTTGAATGTAATGTATGTCTAGCAGAGTTCCTGGCATATAGTAGGTGCTCAGTAAATATTTGCTAAATGAAGGAATGCTAGTTTAATTGCCTTCATCACAATCTATGATGTCAGGTTAGAAAACAAGCTCAGAGAGATACAGATTACCCATCTAGAAAGTCATGAAGGGAGGGTTTGAACTCAGGTTTGTACGTCTTTGCAACCTGTACTTTATTTCACGATTCCATTTGGCCAAGGCACCATCTCTAGCCTTAGCAGCAGCCAGAAGACTTCTCAGATCTTAAGATCTTTTCAGGCTGGACTGGGTAAATGTGCATTATGTGATCTTGGTGAACTGTGCTTCTATAACCGGCTTATAAGATGTTGTAATCACCGTAACACAAAAATAAAGTGGAGAAATCTGGGAACTCCTGTATGTGGGCGTCAGGGAGAAATGTTTTATAGTGTGGCCTGAACACCTTCTCCTGCTCACTCTGGTTCTTTTAAGACGTTGGAGCACATCTGATCTATTCCCTAGAAAATAGTGTATATACATGTGTGCATTCCCTCATTCTCCCTGGTATTTCCAAGACTCTGATTACATGATTGTATGCATCAGTAGTGACAAATGGTATGTCAAGGAATAACAACTCTCACTCTGTCAAAATAAAAGTAAGAGATTTATTGAAAGGAAAGTACAGTTCGAAACGGGGACACATCCAATCTCACAAAGTGAAACCAAAAGCTCCAACAGGGGAAGGCCAGCAAGAGGTTTAAATACATGTGTACAAGGGACTAACAGTAAAATCTTCTGATTGGCTGTGTGCTAAGCATTTACCAGAAAAATCATGAATATATTGAATAGTTACTGTAAAAACCATAAATGTTCTGAAATAGATTGTTCTTCACGTTTGATTGGTTGACATTTAGTTTGAGCAAGTAATTCTTGGAACAAAGCTTATCATGTAATTTCTGAGAATAGTCTACATTGAGCAGTAAATAACAAAATGGGGTTTGGCCTACTCCTTGGGTGGAAGCCTGTCCTATGCCAAGCACCTAGAATTTTGGGGCTCTTCCACAGGTATATTTAAGACTTGGAAACAAGCTAATATTTAGCCATGTACCATGGAGTTTAAAAGAGAAGAGACATTTTATTATTAATATTATTGCCGCTTCAAACTAAGTTTTAATCAGATAATGATTACCAGCTTGGAAGCTTTTTATTAATGTACAGTATATAGTTTTTCTCTTTTTGGATCTGCAATTATTAGCTGTGGTCTTTTTAAAAGTTTTACTTATTTTGTTGTTGTTGAGAATATACACAGCAAAACATACATCAATTCAACAGTTTCTACATGTACAGTTCAGTGGCATTGATTACATTCTTTGAGTTGTGCGACCATTCTCACCCTCCTTTTCTGAGATGTTCCTCCTCCATTAACATAAACTCGTTTCCCCCTAAGGTTTCTGCTGAATCTTTTGAGTTGCTGTTGTCAATTTGATCCCATATAGATAGTTCTTAAAAGAGCATAATGCTCACGGCAGATATATTTTACTAGTTCAGCTAAACGATTATTTGGTGTTCAGAAGACTTCAGGAGATATTTTTGGTTTAAGGTGTAAAGGTTATCACAGGGCAGTAGTTTCAGGGATTCATCCAGCCTCCATGGCTCCAGAAAGTCTGGAGTTCATGAGAATCTGACATCTTGTTTTGCATTCTCCCCTTTTTGATAAGCATTCTTCTGTAGAATCTTGGATCAAAATTTTCGGTAGTGGTAGCCAGGCACCATCCAGTTCTTCTGGTCTCATGGCAGAGGAGGCACTTGTTCATGGAGGCAATTAGCCATACATTCCATTTCCACCTCCTATTCCTGACACTGCTGCTTTCCTCTGTTGCTTCAGGTGACTGGAGACCAATTGTTATGCCTCGGATGGCCACCTGCAAGCTTTTAAGACCCTAGACACTATGCATTGAACTAGGAGGTAGAACAGAAGCACTAAACATGTTATTAGGCTAATTAACTGGCGTGTCCCTTGAAACCATGACCCTAAACCTCCAAACCAAGGAACCAAATCCCATGAGATATTTGGTTGTATATAAGCAGCCTCAGCACCTACTCTTTTTTTTTGTAAATATCTACCACACAACTTTTGCCAGTTCAACTTTTTACAAGTGTACAATGTATTGACATCACTTACAGTAATCACCTGTGCAAACAACAACAACAAAACTGTTGCTGTCAAGTTAATTCTGACTCGTAGCGACCCTATAGGACAGAGTAGAACTGCCCAATACGGTTTCCAAGGAATTACTGGTGGATTTGAACTGCTGATCTTTTGGAGCAGCCGAGCTCTTAACCACTGCACCACCAGGGCTCTATCGACTCTGCAACCCTACCCTTAATCATTGTGATTTTTTCTAGCACCATAAACAGTAATTCAGTACTCCGTAAGCAATAACCCACCTTCCCCCTCCCTCTTGCCCCGGTAACTGCTAATAAACTTTTGTCTCTATGTATTTGTCTTTTCTTGTCTTTTTACATAAGTGAGGTTGTACAATATTTGTCCTTTTGTGATTGACTTATTTCACTCATCATGTCTTCAAGCTTCATCTGTACTGTAGCAGGTATCAAGACTGTTTCTTCTACTGGCTGAGTAGTAGTATATCGTATATATGCACCACATTTTGTATATCCATTCACCTGTTGATGGTCATTAGATTGTTTTTACCTTTTGGCTGTTATGAATAGTGCTGCAGTGAACATTGGTGTACAAGTCTCTGAGCCTCTGCTTTCAAATCTTTTGGCCATATACCTAGGAGTGGAATTGCTGGGTCATATGGTAGTTCTATTTTTAGTTTTTAAGGAACTACCACACTGTTTTCCACAACAGCTGTACCGTTTTGCCTTCCCACCAGCAATGGATAAGAGTTCCAATTTCCCCACATCCTCGCCAACATTTGTTATTATCTGTTTTTTTTTTAATCTTACTCATGCTAAACCCAAAAACCAAACCAAACTAATTGCTGTCAAGTCAATTCCAACTCATAGCGACTCTATAGGACAGAGTAGAACTGCCCCATAGAGTTTCCAAGGAGTGCCTGGTGGACTCAAACTGCCAGCCTTCTGGTTAGCAGCCAAATTCTTAACCACTTGTGCCATGAGGTCATCCTAGTGGGAGTGAAATGATACTGTGATTTTGATTTGCATCTCTGATGGCTAATGACATTGAGCATCTTTTCACATGTTTGGTGTCCATTTTAGCATCCTCTTTGATGAAATATCTTTAAGTCCTTTGCCCATATTATGGTTGGGTTGTCTTTTTGTTGAAGTTTTATGTATATTTTGGTTATTAGATTTTTATCAGATATATGGTTTCCAAAGATACTCTCCCAATGAGTAGCTTGTCTTTTTGCTTTTTTGGTAAAGCTTTTGATAAATGAAAGTTTTAAATTTCTGTTAGGTTTCGTTTATTTATCCCATTTATTTATTTATCTTTTATTGTTTGTGCTTTTGTTATTATAGATAATCCGTTGTTAAAAGCTAGGCTGGACAGCTTTGCCCCTGTATTTTCTTCTGAGAATTTTGTGGTTTTAGTTTGCACGTTTAGGTCCTCAATTCATTTTGAATTTATTTTTGTGTATGGTGTGAAGCATGGATCCTGTTTCATTTTTCTGCATGTGGAAATCCAATTTTCCCAGTACCATTTATTGAAGAGACTCACTTTCCCCATTAGACAGACTTAATACCCTGTCAAAAATCAGTTTACCATAGTTGTGTGTTTTTATTTCTGGACTCTAATTTCTGTTCTGTTGGCCTGTGTGTTGTTACACTAGTACCAGGCAGTTTTGATTACTGTAGCTATATAGTATATTTTAAAGTCAAGAAGGGTGAGTCCTCCTTTGTTCTTCTCTTTCAGCATCGCTTTAACTGTCTGCGGCCTCTTACTATTTCATATAAAGTTGAGGATTGGTTTTTCCATTTCTGTAAAGAAGGCTGTTGAGATTTTGATCAAGATTGCATTGAATCTGTAGATCGTGTTGAGTAGTATTGACATCTTAACAATATTAAGTCTTCCAATCCATGAACATGGAACATATTTCCATTTATTTGAGTCTTCTTTAATGTCTTTCAGCAGTGTTTTATAGTTTTCATTGTGTAAGTCCTTCACATCCCTGGTTAGATTTATTCCTAGATATTTTATTATCTTAGATGCCATTGTAAATGGAATTGTTTCCCTAGTTTCCCTTTCAGATTTCTCATTGTTGGTGTGTAGAAGCCCAACTGATTTTTGTTTGTTGACCTTGTACCCTGCAACTTTGGTAAATTCATCTATTAGCTCTAGAAGTTTTCCTGTGGACTCTGGGATTTTCTCTATATAGGATCATACCATTCTCAAATAAGAGATAATTTTACTTCTTCTTTTCCAATCTGGATACACTTTATTTCTTTTTTCTTGTCTTATTGCTCTGGCTAGGATTTCTAATATAATATTAAATAGAAGTAGTGAGAGCAGGCACCCTTGTCTTGTTACTCATTTCAAGGGGAAAGCTCTCGGTCTTTCTCCATTAGGTATAATGTTGGCTGTTGACTTTTCCTATATGCCCTGAATCACATTGAGCCATTTCCCTTCTATTCCGGTCTTCTCTACGGTTTTCATCAAGAAAGGATGTTGGATTTTATCAAATGCATTTTCTGCGTCCATGGAGATGATCATGTGGTTCTTTTCCTTTGTTCTATTGATGGGTGTTACATTCATTGATTTTCTTATGCTGAACCATATCTGCATTCCTGGACTAAATCCAACTTGGTCATGGTGTGTGATTCTTTTAATATGCTGTTGGATTCTGTTCATTTGTGCAAAAAACAAATCTGAAGATAATACCTTTGTGGCAGGGGAGTACATTTCGAAAAATGTTTCTTTGAGTTATGAACAAATGACCACACTCCATGAGCTGCTGGCTCTGCCATACAGTTAAAAACCTGAATGCTGAGCTCCCAGCAACAAGGTTATATCTACACAGATATTTCAAAAGTACTGATAACGTTGCATTGTTCCACAAAGGAATTAAGGTAGCTTACAACAAAATCACAAAAAATGGTAACAAATAGGTATAAAATAAATATAACCATAAATTGGGAGTTGAGAAAATGTAAGAATAGGAAATAAGTCCAGGGGAAAGAGGAATAAAGTATGTAAGTGCTGTCCAGTAGATGATGGAAATGTTCTTCATTTTTACTATTACAGTAGCCACTAGGCATATGTGTCTGTTGAACACCTGAAATGTGGCTATTGCGACTACGAATCTGGATTTTTATTTTATTTTATTTCAATTTAAATAGCCACATGTCTTTAGTGTCTACCTTGTAAGACAGTGCAGGTATATTATTGTTTTTGTGGTTGAGCGTCAATGTCTTTAGAAAGTAAAACTTGCTTAGTTACATAGTTCTTGTCATTTAAAAGTAAAATATACTTAGTGACTTCCTTCATTCATTCATTCACCCCCCAAATATTAATGACCTTGGAGGAGGTAGAGCCTTTCTTGATACTCAGTTATATGAAGACAGATTTCTGTGCTTCGTTATTAGGGCATCGCGTGTATTGCTGTGTGAAAGCCTATTCAGTTGAGGACTTGGACATTTGGTGCTAGAAGAAATGGAGTCAGTAATATGGAATAATATATAATTTTTTAGAGCTTTGAATAATTATATAAATGTTAACTAGCCTTTATAGAAAAATATTTAAAGCATATAGGTAAGCAGAAAGAAACTAAATCATTAAAAATTCTACCACTCAGAGACATATTACTGTTAATATTTTGATGCATGTATTTCTAGACTTTTTTCCCAGGTAGCCATTGTATTTTCCAAAGTGAGAGGGAAATCCACTCTGAGAGTGGGGGTTGCTTTTAGCCTTTCCATCCAGCCTCTCAGGCCAGCACCTGGCACCACCTGAGAAGGTCACCTTCTCCCTAGCCTTCCCCATACCCTGCTGGTGGCCTGGCTTTGGAGTCATGATTATAGGCATCTGAAAGAGCCTTTCAACAGGGAGGTAAGCGGAGGAGGGTCACAGCTGTAGTTTACTCTGAGGTTCCACTATTGACATTTGGGCCTGGTACTTCTTTGTTGTGGGGACTGTGCTGTGCATTATAGGATGTTTTGCAGCATCCGTGCTCTCTGCTCACTAGGTGCTAGTAGCACAGTCTCTCTTCTCCCCTCCATTTGTGACATCAGAAAGGCCAGGTGAGAACCACTGGGTTAATGAAAATCACTAAATTATTGCTGACATGCTGTAAAGAGTTTCAAATTAAAAAAAAAATTTTTTTTTTAAATTGTACTTTAGATGAAGGTTTACAGAGCAAATTAGTTTCTCATTAAACAAGACACATACTGTTTTATGTCATTGCTTGTCAGTCCCATGACATGTCAACACTCTCCCCTTCTCGACCTTGGGTTATCCATTCCCAGCTTTCCTGTCCCCTCCTGCCTTCTTGTCCTTGCTCCTGGGCTGGTGTGCCCATTTAGTCTCGTTTTGTTTTATGGGTCTGTCTCATCTTTGACTGAAGGCTGAACCTGAGGAGTGACTTCATTACTGAGCTATTAGGGTGCCCAGGGGCCGTACACTCTAGGTTTCTCCAGTCTCTTTCAGGCTGCTAAGTCTGATCTTTTTTTTTTTTGTGAGTTAGAATTTTGTTCTATATTTTTCTCCAGCTCTGTCTGGGATACTCTATTGTGATCCCCGTCAGAGCAGTCAGTGGTGTTAGGCAGGCACCATCTAGTTCTGCTGGACTCAGTGTGGTGGAGGCTGTGGTAGTTGTGGTCCATTAGTCCTTTGGACTAATCTTTCCTTTGTGTCTTTGGTTTTCTCCATTCTCCTTGCTCCCGACAGGGTGAGACCAGGTATCTTAGCTGGCCACTCACAAGCTTTTAAGATCCCAGATGCTACTCGCCAAAGTAGAATATAGAACATTTTGTTTACAAGCTATGTTATGCCAATTGAGCTAGAGTTCCCCGACAAAGAGACTCACATTTGCATGAGGGAGAGAGACAGATGGAAAGAGAGGCATAAATGTAAGCTAATTGTTTAGTCTTGGCTATACCACTCATTTATTCTGAGATTTTGTTGGGCAAGTGTATCAGTCAGGATCCTGATAGGAAGAAGCACTGATGAAAGAAATTTTTTAAGAGGTGTATAGAAGAGTGGGGGAGTCCTAGTGGGGCAGTAGTTAAGAGTTTCGCTGCTAGCCAAAAGGTCAGCGGTTTGAATCCACCAGCTGCTCACTGGAAATCCTATAGGGCAGTTGTACTCTGTCCTGTAGTGTTGCTATGAGTTGGAATCGACTCAATGGCAGTGGGTTTGGTTTTGGTTTATGGAAGAGTTGGAGTCCTTGGGTGGTGCAAATGGTAACACACTCGGCTGCTAACTGAAAAGCTGGAGGTGCAAGTCCAGCCAGAGGCACCTTGGAAGAAAGGCCTGGTGATTTACTTCCAAAAAATCAACAGTTGAAAACCTGGTGAAGTACAGTTCTTCTCTGACACACATGTGGTCGCCATGAGTCAATCAGCTCAACAACAACTGGTTACTGGTATAGAAGAATGGGCAGGATTGGAGAACCAACAGGTGATGATGAGGCACCTGGGGATGAGCGACAGTGGGAAGCCATCACCACCCCTCAGTCTGAAGGGCCAGGGGAAAGAGCTGTGGTACCAGAGTTTGGCGAGAGTTGGTGCTCTGGAAGAGGGGCTGCCCTCCAGGGCTGCTATGGCCATCCCAGAATGCAGCCACTGCCAGGCACTTGAGAATGAATACTCTAGCATCTGTTTTCTTCCCACCACACCTCCACTGGGCAAACCCATGTGGAAGCTGCAGTGTGAAGGGATGGACAGTAGAGGTCAGCCGGCCTCCTGGGGGCAGGAAGGGAAGAAAATGTCTTGGGGGTTCCAAAGAAGGGGCATGGAGAGCCACTGTCACAGCAAGTGATCTGAAATCTTTGTGCCTCTGCAGAATGAGTGTTTGGGGGCATTTCTTTTCTTTTTTTTTTTTTAATTGTGCTTTAAGTGAAAGTTTGTAATTCAAGTCAGCTTCTCATACAAAAATTTGTACACACATTGCTGTGTGACCCTAGTTGCTCTCCATATACTGTGACAGCACACTCCTCCTTTCCACCCTGGATTTCCCGTGTCCATTCAACCAGCTCCTGACCCTCTCTGCTTTCTCATCTCACCTCTGGACAGGAGCTGCCCATTTAGTCTCATGTATGTACTTGAGCTAAGAAGCACACTCCTCACAAGTATCACTTTATGTCCCATAGTCCAGTCTAATCTTTGTCTTAAGAGTTGGCCTCGGGAATGTTTTCAGCTCTGGGCCAACAGAGAGTCCGGGGTCATGTCTTCTGGGGTCCCTCCAGTCTCAGTCAGACCATTAAGTTTGGTCTTTCTACTAGAATTTGAGTTCTGCACCCCACTTTTCTCCTGCTCCATCAGGGACTTTCTGTTGTGTTCCCTGTCAGGGCGGTCGTTGGTGGTAGCTGGAAGCGATTTAGCTCTTCTGGTCTCAGTCTGATGACGTCTCTGGTTTATGTGGCTCTTTCTGTCTCTCAGGCTAATATTTTCCTTGTGTCTTTGGTGTTCTTCATTCTTCTTTACTCCAGGCGGGCTGGGACCAGTTGATGCATCTTAGATGGCCGCTCGCTAGCTTTTAAGACCCCAGATGCCACTTACCAAAGTAGGATGCAGAACATTTTCTTGATAAACTTCGTTATGCCAGTTGACCTAGATGTCCCCTGAAAGCATGGTCCCCAGACCCCCACTCCTGCTACTCTGTCACGCGAAGTGTTTGGTTGTATTCAGGAAACTTCTTAGCTTTTGGTTTAGTCCAATAGTGCTGACTTCCCCTATAGTGTGTGTTGTCCTTCCCTTCACCTAAAGTAATTCTTGTCTCCTATCTAGTTAGTGAATACCCCTCTCCCCACCTCTACACCCTTGTAACCATCAAAGAATGTTTTCTGTGTTTAAACCTTTTCTTGAGTTCTTATAATAGTGGTCTTATGCAATATTTATCCTTTTGCGACTGACTAAATTCACTCAGCATGATGCCTTCCAGATTCCTCCATGTTATATTTCACAGATTCATCATTGTTTTTTATCGTTGCATAGTATTCCATTGTGTGAATATACCATAATTTGTTTATCCATTCATCCGTTGATGGGCGCTTAGGTTGTTTCCATCTTTTTGCTATTGTGAACAGTGCTGCAGTGAACACGGGTATGCATATATCTGTTGGTGGGACGGCTCTTATTTCTCTAGGTTATATTCCAAGGAGTGGGATTGCTGGATTGTATGGTACTTCTTTTTCTAGCTTTTTAAGAAAGCACCAAATTGATTTCCAAAGTGGTTGTAGCATTTTACATTCCCACCAGCAGTGTGTAAGTGTTCCAGTCTGTCTACAACCTCTCCAACATTTATTATTTTATGTTTTTTGGATTAATGCTAGCCTTGTTGGGGTGAGATGGTATCTGGTTGTAGTTTTGATTTGCATTTCTCTAATGGCTAATGATCGTGAGCATTTCCTCATGTGCCTGTTAGCCACCTGAATGTCTTCTTTGGCAAAGTGCCTGTTCATATCTTTTACCCATTTTTTAATTGGGTTATTTGTCTTTTTATTGTTGAGGTTTTGCAGTATCTTGTAGATTTTAGAGATTAGATGCTGATCGGATTTGTTGTAGCCAAAATTTTTTTCCCAGTCTGTACGTTGTCTTTTTACTCTTTTGGTGAAATCTTTTGATGAGCATAAGTGTTTGATTTTTAGGAGCTCCTAGTTATCTAGTGTCTCTTCTGGTGTTTGTGCATTGTTACGTACAGTTTGTAATCTGTTTATGCCATGTATTAGGGCTCCTAGTGTTGTCCTTATTTTTTCTTCCAGGATCTTTATTGTTTTAGATTTTATGTTTGGGTCTTTAATCCATTTTGAGTAAGTTTTTGTGCATGGTGTGAGGTACGGATTTTGTTTCAGTTTTTTGGAGATGGGTATCCAGTTATGCCAGCACCATTTGTTAAAGCTGGTCATAGGTGGATGAATTTACATCTGGATTCTCAATTCTGTTCCATTGGTGTATGTATCTGTTGTTGTACCAGTACCAGGCTGTTTTTACTACTGTGGCAGTATAATAGGTTCTAAAATCAGGTAGTGTGAGGCCTCGCACTTTGTTCTTCTTCAGTAACGCTTATCCAGGGCCTCTTCCCTTTCCGTAAATGAAGTTGGTGATTTGTTTCTCCACCTCATTAAAAAATGCCTTTGGAATTTGAATTGGGATTGCATTGTAGCTGTAGATCACTTTGGGTAGAATTGACATTTTCACAATGTTGAGTCTTCCTATCCATGAGCAAAGTATGTTTTTCCACTTATGCAGGTTTCTTTTGGTTTCTTGCAGTAGTGTCTTGTAGTTTTCATTGTATAGGTCTTTTATGTCTTTGGTTAGATTTATTCCTAAGTATATTATCTTCTTGTGGGCTATTGTAAATGGTATTGATTTGGTGATTTCCTCTTTGAAGTTCTCTTTGTTGATGTAGAGGAATCCAACTGATTTTTATATGTTTATCTTGTATCCTGAAACTTTGCTGACATCTTCTATTAGTTCCAGTAGTTTTCTTGTGGATTCTTTGGGGTTTTCTGTGTATAAGATCATATCATGTGCAAATAGAGATACTTTGACTTCTTCCCTACCAATTTGATGCCCTTTATTTTTTTTTCTAGCCTAATTGCTCTGTGTAGGACCTCCAGCACAATGTTGAATAAGAGTGGTGATAAAGGGTATCCTTGTCTGGTTCCCGTTCTCGAGGGGAATGTTTTCAGACTCTCTCCATTTAGGATGATGTTGACTCTTGGCATTGTATAAAGGAGGCAACTATTTCTTAAGGGATTCTGTGGGATAAAAGGAGACTCATTTAAAAAAAAATTTTTTTTTAAAATATAAGTACGTACAAATGTAGACCACTGCTGCCTTTGACCTCTAACTGTTTTTTTGCAGTAATGTCAACTCACTGTTTTTTAATTAATGCAGGGTTTCTTTAAGTTTTCTTAGTCCTCCATATTCCAACTCACTTGTGCTTTTTGGTGTACTGAAACAAATATTTATTGGTGCCTGAGCAAATAGTTGGGCATTTTATATATACCTTGTACCTGTACAAAATGATTTAATTGTTTTCCTTTTTCTATCACAGAGGCTGTCTTATAAAACCTCTGAGTTTCAAACGGCCTTCAAGGTCCAGGTTCTCACCTGATATTTGAGAACTTGCAGCCTCTTAAAAAGTCACAGAGGAAAACAAAACAAGCATAAAACAGTGAAAGAATACAGTTTGCTCAGAGTAGAGAATGAAATGATTTATGTAATTAATATCAAGGACACAAATAACATGTTGTGAACTCTTGCTTGTAAAAAATCTTGATTGATCTCTTATGGAAGGAAAGAAATGTTTTCCCTGGGAGCTTTAAATGCATAATTATTGGGCTTTTAAAGTGTTAAAAATAACAGACCCACAGATATTTTTCTTGTATTCTTTTAGCTCTCCACTTTCAGTCATACTATACTAACCTTGGAAACCCTGTTGGCGTAGTGATTAAGAGTTTGGCTGCTAAGTAAAAGGTCAGCAGTTTGAATCCACCAGGTGCTCCTTGGAAACATATGGGGCAGTTCTACTACTCTCTCGTGTAGGGTCACTATGAGTGGGAATTGACTCCATGGCAACAGGTTTGTTTTTGTTTTTTTGGGTTTTTTTTTTTTGGGGTATACTTACCTTTGTACTACACTTTATACTATATACTATACTATAGTCACTGTTTACAGTGTTGAAAAGCAAAGATGTCACCTTAAAGACTAAGGTGTGCCTGACCCAAGCCATGGTGTTTTTAGTTGCTATATATGCATGAGAAAGCAGAACAATGAATAAGGAAGACTGAAGAAGAATCGGTGCCTTTAAATTATGGTATTGGTGAAGAATACTGAATATACTATGGACTGCCTGAAGAACGAACAAATCTGTCTTGGAAGAAGTACAGCCAGAATGCTCATTAGAAGCAAGGATGGCGAGATTTCGTCTCACGTACTTTGGCAATGTTATCAGGAGGGACTAGTCCCTGGAGAAGAACATCATGCCTGGTAAAGTAGAGCGTCAGCGAAAAAGAGGAAGACCCTCAGCGAGATGTATTGACACAGTGGCTGCGACAGTGGGCTCAAGCATAACGATTGTGAGGATGGCGCAGGACCAAGCAGTGTTTTGTTCGGTTGTACATAGGATCACTGTGAGCTGGAACTGATTTGATGGCACCTAACAACAACAACATAATCACCAGTTCCAGCATTTCATGGTTTCCTGTAGCCCTCGGCCAGGAAGATGAGTGTTTCAGAAATAGGGACCAAGGTTATGCCCGAACCTTTCAAGGTTCAGTGTCTAAGAACAGTTATGGGAAACCAGAATGTCCTGCTCGCAGACTAGTTTTGAAGTTGGGTTGCACATTGTCCCACAATTATTTGAGTTAGTTAGCTGCTCTTTTAAAACATGGATATACTCTTCAAGGTTTAAATACACTCGTCACACCGTAGATTAACTTGACTCACATTATCTCATTTTTCTCCCATATACCAAGATCACTTTCAATAAAAGGTAGCAGGTTTTGAGATGGCGATGAGGAAGAAGAAGAGGAAGGACATGTCACATGGGGCAGGTGGGAGGTGTTAGGAAGATAAGGGAAGAGAGTGGCTTTTGTTCCGGAGAGTGCCAAGGAGAAGCTTTACCTGTTCAGCAGTTTTGTGCCTGGGGCCTCGATGGCAGCAGCTGCACTGGCTCAGAAAACCTGAGCCTTGCCCTAGTTTACTTGCGCCATCTATTCCCAAGAGAACCAGAAGAAAAGCTAAGAACGTTCAGTTAACCAAGGCAAATACCAAGAAAGTTAAACCAAAAGGAAACAAAAAAGTAAGAATAAAGTAGGTTAGAATCATAGCATATCAGGACTGAAACAGCCTAGGGTTCCTCTAAGTTTTTCCACCCTTTCCTTCTTTTTAAAGGTGCAGAAACCGAGGCACGAGAGACCTTGTGCCCTCACTTGGGCTACACAGTGAGTGTCCAAGCCAGCTCTAGAATTCTGGTCTCTTGAGTCACAGGTAGGCTCGTTATGCCTGGAGGGAGAGCTTGTCTCTGTGCGCCTGATGAGCACATTGTGTTTTGAGATCAAAGCAAATAAAGGCTCATATCCAACATTGTTTAGCAGACCTGCTGCTATCGGTGTAGGGGAAGGAGAAACCTGCTTTAAATCGTGTTCAGCAGATTATTTATGCAAAGGTGTTGAATTTTTTTTCCTTTAACTTCTAGTGAACCACTGCTGTCATTTGTTATTATGCAATAATTCAGGAACTGAGTCAAGATTTATTTAGTTTTTAAAGAGTGGTTGGTCCTGTAGAGGCACACCATATTTTTGGATGGGAAGGCTTATGAATTCACCCTAATTTAGTTTATAAATTTGATGCAATCACAGTCAAAGTCCCAGTGAGTTTTTTTTTTTTTTTTTTTTAACTTAACAACGATATCGTAACAAATAATCTGCAGGCCTAAGCGAGCAATAATAGATAGGAGAATCCTGAAAAAGATTAATGAGAGAATTTGAACTACTGGATGTCAAAACATACTAGGGTAAGTCAAAAAGCATTGCTACGAGGGTTCCAGTTCATACATGAACGGGTTTATTCCAAACCAGACAAGTTTAAACATGTCTCTGTGATCAGTGGATGGCTGCAGACAAGTTTTCTCGGGGATACACTTGTCTTAGTTTCGTTAGGTTGTCTTCAAAAAAAAAAAAATACTTTTTATGCCATGGGAAAAAAAGATTTTGAGGTCAGCGCTAGTATCGAATTTTTAACGAAACTCAAGTGGACATCTTCCCAAATCATCGAAGCTTTGCAACAAGTTTATGGGACTGCTGCCCCACATAAAAGAACAGTTTTTAGATAGATCAAGCATTTTAAGGAAGGTCGGGGAGACTTCAAAGATGGGCCAAGAGAAAGAAGACCGCTCAGAAGGTTATGGAGACTGTTTTTTAGGATTCCAAAGGGGTTATCTTGATAGTTGTTTTTCGAAGAGCACAGGATGATCATGAGGGCTTATTATGAAGAAGTTGTAAGAAAATTCAAAACTGCATTGATGAGGAAATGGCCAGGAAGGTTGCACTGGGGAATTTTTTTTTTTCCATCATGACAATGCACCTACTCATCCTTCGAGGGTAGCAAGGGCTGTCCTACAAGAAATTTGTTGGGGAGCCTTACCCCATCCACTCTACAGCTCTGATCTTGCCCCGCAGACTTATTTTTATTCCCAGAACTCAACATTTAGAAGGAACACAATTTGAGTCCCTCGAGGATGCCAAAACTGCTGTTTTGATGTATAAATCAAAGAGCACAGAATTCTTCAGGGAAAGGTTAGAGAGATGAAAATACCACTTTCAGAAGTGTATAGACCTAGATGGAGGATATATTGAGAAACAACAGCATCACATTTTGATATTTTTGTTTAATAAAGGCTTTTATTATTTTGTAGCAATACTGTTTGACTTACCCTTGTACTATAAAGCTACACTATAAACAATATGTTATAGGCATGGGATAGAGGTTGATAACACAGAAGAGAAACTGAGAAAAGGAATAAACATATTCATAAGAATTTAGTGTAAGTATGGACTCGTGAAGAGCCCTGGTGGTGCAGTGGTTAAATGCTCGACTGCTAACCAAAATGTTGGTGGTTTGAACCCACCAGCCGCTCTGCAGGAGAAAGATGTGGCAGTCTACTTCCATAAAGATTTCAGCCTCGGAAACCCTATGGGGCAGTTCTACTCTGTCGTGTGGGGTCGCTATGAGTCAGAATGGGCCTGACAGCAACACGTTTGTTTTTTGTTTTTTTTATGGACTCGTGCAGGTGGAAGGATGAAATATTCAATAAATGATGCTGAAACAGCTCATTAACTATTTGAGAAAAGTAAAGTTAGATTCTTATGCTGTATACCAAAATACAGTTTGTTGTTGTTATTATTGTTAGGTGCTGTCTAGTTGGTTCCAGTGCGTAGCGACCCTATATGTACAACAGAATGAAACACTGTCCAGTCCTGCGCCATCCTCACAGTCCTTGCTATGTTTGAGCCCATTGTTGGAGCCACTGTGTCAGTCCGTCTTGCTGAGGGCCTTGCTCTTTTTTGCTGACCCTCTACTTTACCAAGCATGATGTTTTTCTCCAGGGACTAGTCCCTCCTGATAACATGTCCAAAGTTCGTGAGATGAAGTCTTGTCATCCTCACTTCTAAGGAGCATTCTGGCTGTACTTCTTCCCAAACAGATTTGTTGGTTCTTCTGGCAGTCCATGGTATGTTCAGTATTCTTCACTAACCCCATAATTCAATGCAGCAATTCTTTGGTCTTCCTTATTCATTGCCTAGCTTTTGCATGCATATGAGTCAATTGAAAATACCATGGCTTGGGTCAGGTATACCTTAGTCCTCAAAGTGACATCTTTGCTTTTAACACTTTAAAGAGGTCTTTTGCAACAGTTTTGCCCAGTGCAATACATCATTTGATTTCTTGACTCCTGCTTCTATGGGTGTTGATTGTGGGTCCAAGTAAAATGAAATCCTTGACAACTTCAGTCTTTTCTCCATTTACCATGATGTTGCTTATTGGTCTAGTTGTGAGGCTGTATCTTGAGGCTGTAGTCTTTGATTTTCATCAGTAAGTGTTTCAAGTCCTTTTCATTTTCAGCAAGCAAGGTTGTGTCATCTGCATATCACAGGTTGTTAATGAGTCTTCCTCCAGTCCTGATGCCATGTTCTTCATATAGCCCAGCTTCTCAGATTATTTGCTCAGCATACAGATTGAATAAGTATGGTGAAAGGATATAGCCCTGACGCACACCTTTCCTGATTTGGATTCAGGTACAATGAAATCCTTGACAACTTCAATCTTTTCTCTGTCTATCATGATGTTGCTTATTGGTCCAGTCGTGAGGATTGTTGTTTTCTTTATTTTGAGGTGTAATCCATAATGAAGGCTGTGGTCTTTGATCTTCATCAGTGTTCCAAGTCCTCTTCATTTTCAGCAAGGAAGATTGTGTCATCTGCACATTGCTGGTTGTTAGTGAGTCTTCCTCCAATCCTGATGCCCCATTCTTCTTCATATAGTCTGGGTTTTTGGATTATTTTCTCAGCATACAGATTGAATAAGTATGGTGAAAGGATTCAACCCTGATGTACACCTTTCCTGACTGTAAACCACACAGTATACCCTTGTTCTGTTCGAACGACTGTCTCTTGCTCTATGTACAGATTCCACGTGAGCACAATTAAGTGTTGTGGAACTGCCACTCCTTCCAGTGTTATCTATAATTTGTTATGATTCACACAGTGGAATGCCTTTGCACAGTCAGTGAATCACAGGTAAACATCTTTCTGATATTCTCTGCTTTTAGCCAGAACCTATCTTACATCCACAATGATATCCCTCATTCCTCCACAAATATATAATTTAGACTGATTTAAAAACTAGAAATAAAAAAAAAAGTTAAAAGAAAGTGGACATTTGTCTGTAAGTGTTCTGAGAACACTTTTGTAACCATAATACTAAAAACCAAAACCAAACCAAACCTGTTGCTGTCAAGTCAATTCCAACTCATAGCAACCCTGTAGGACAGAGTAGAACTGCCCCATAGGGTTTCCAGCGAGCACCTGGTGGATTCGAATGACCATCCTTTTGGTTAGCAGCTGTAACTCTTAACCATTGCGCCACCAGGGCTCCAACCATAATACTGAAGGTCAGAAAACCCTAAAGCCTTTTAGTCTTTGACCATGTAATAACAAAACCCTCTAAAAAAAATAACAACTAAAAATCTTGTTATAGGATTACGTCTAAGATCTTTTAGAATATATTCAAATATAGAATAAAATTATCCCTAGATTCTCTTCAAACTTAACTGGTCTTGGTAGGATGGTGGGGAGAAAAGTTATGTGATGGGCTGGAAGGTGTTCAAAGGTGGAGTCAGATGGCACCTGGTCTGGGGTTGCCTGCCTCTTACAAGGAGCGTGGAAAACTGAAGGAGAAAAGCATGAAAAGGATTGGTGGGGCTCAAAGTTCTGTGAGCCTCAACGAGGCTAACCCAGGTGAGTGCTGTTTGTAAACAACAATGCCCAACATGTGTGAGGAAATACTTTGGCACCTATCACATTTATCCTAGCGGTGGACCCCTGTGTGGTAGGATTTCTAGGTGGGGTTCCTTCTCAGGCATATGCGTGTCTGCAAATCTGTTTTTGCTTTCTTTTGCTTTCATTTCCCCAGGTCCTGTGGGAGAGCATTAAAGTTCATAAGTAATAATTTGTAGACTGCTTACAGGAAGACTTTTCCTGTAATTTCTCTTTAGAAAGGGAAAGCAGGCAGTTAGCCTTTTTTTGTCAGAAGACAAAAGACTTGGCAATTTAATGATTTTTCCTGAATATGGTTTGGGTTCACATTGCCTGAGGCCTCATTTTTCCTGAGGTGGGGTGGGCAGGAGGACAGAAGCAGTAAAATTGCTAGGTCAGGGGATGTATGCATTTGTAATTCTATCAGATATTGCTAAATTGCCCTCTTTAGAGATGATCCCCACTTATAGCCCCCCAGTAATGTCAAAGTATATTCCTCTCCACACTTTCACCAACACCTGTGTCAGACCTTTTGACCTTTGTCAGTCTGGTAGGCCAGACTGGGTCATGAGATGCGCTCTCAAAGCAGGAAGGAGAGAGGAGGAGAGGAACTACTGAAAATGTTCTCTTCACAGCTCAGAAGATCGTTGTAGGTGTTCTTGAGGTGCCAAGAGTCAAGGTTTCTTTCTTTCTTTTTTTTCCTAATGGGGGTTGTTATTTTTTTGAGCCCTGGTGGTGCAGTGCAAATAGTTAAATGCTCGGCTGCTAACCGAAAGGTTGGTGGTTCGAGTCCACCCAGAGGTGCCTCGGAAGAAAGGCTTAGCAGTCTACTTCTGAAAAAGCAGCCACTGAAAACCCTACGGAGTACGGTTCTACTCTGACACACATGGAGTTGCCCTGAGTTGACGTGATGGCAACTGGTTATCTTCCTGTTCTTTTTGGTTATCATCTTTATGGTTTACTTTTCCTATATTTTGAAATATAAGAAGATCAAATGCAGGACTGGGCCCAGAAGCCAGGGCTACCACAGCCTTGGTTCTCAGAGGCAGGGGTCCCTGCTTCTTCCCTGTAAGTTCAGAGCAGTTGTTCACTAGACTTCGCCCAGGTGAGCCACTGCAGTTCCCTCTGCTTGTCCTGTTGCCCACCTCTTGCCTGCCCAGGTCATAGATAAAATAAATTGGCAGTTCTAGTAGTGCTGAGAAATGAATGGGAGGGTTCATCCTCATGAGCCTCTTTGCTCTATTCTCGATTCCAGTGTTTTTCCAAGTATGGCTTTCTGACCATCTGCACAGAATCACCTGGATGTCGTTGAACATGCAGATTCTTAGTCTCCTCTCCAGGCCTCCTGAATCAGAATCTCTGGGGGTGGAACCCAGAAATCTGCATTTCCAACAAGCAGTCCCAGGAGTACATTAAGTTGGGAACCACAGTTGTGCCTTACAGCCTCCTTATTTTCTCCCTTTTCATCTCCCCCCTTTCCTCCTTCATTCCCTCTGACTCTTGCTCACCTGTTCTCCCTCCTTCCTTCTCCTGAATGCTCAGGGTCCAGAGTACAGTAAAATGTTCTAACATAATAAATTGAAAGCCCTCTGGAAACACAGCTAGGAGAATAAAAAAAGAGGTATATATTTCTTGCTGTTGTGAACTTCTGTTGAGTTGGCCCATGCACAACAAACCAGACACTGCCTGGTCCTGGCCATCCCTGTGATTGGTTGTGCATTAGACCATTGTGAACCATAGAGGTTTCATTGTTTGATTTTTGAGAGTAGATCTCCAGGCCTTTCTTCCTAATACATCTTTATTTGGAAGCTCTGCTGAAATCTGTTTAGCATCATAGCAACACGCAAGCCTCCCCTGACAGGTGGTGGCTGTGCATGAGGCACATTGGCTGGGAATCAAACCCAGGTCTCCTACATGGAAGGCAAGAATTCTACCTCTGAACCACCACTGCCCTCTTGTATATTTTCTTACTACCTTGCTTGTTCCTGTAAAAGAAAGTCAGATACAAAGCTATCATGTACAAGCATCAACTTTGGAAAGTGCGTGGTTCTTTTAAGTACATAAAGGCATCTCATGTACAGCTACTGTTCAGTGTAGGAGATGAACCAGGGTGGTGGGAAATGCCCTTCTCTAGAGAAACTGCTGGCGTGAAGTCCCAGGAAAGTCAGCCACCACTAGCCCCAGAGCCAAGCATTGGCCCAGGTGCCCTAGTGGGGAGATGGGGGGCAGGAGGGACAGGGAGTTGTAGGGGAGAAAGTAGGGTGGCAAAGGGGGGGCATCTGGCTGGAGTTTGGGGTGGTGCCACCAGGGTCCTGAGTCTCTGTTTTTGTCTTCACAGCCACTGAAGGAAGAGGCCGAGATGAACGTTGAGGTGAGTTCTTTACGAGGATCTGTTTAAGGAATGCCTTCCTTGCAGGACCTCTTGTTTTCCCAGCACAAGGTGTCCTTTCTCCTACAGAGCTCACAGAAACATCGGCTCAGACCTGACAACATTTTCCCTCCAACTTGCTGCTGGGTGCATGGCCCTGGGTGATACGGGAAGAATTAGGCCCCTCTGAGTTCTTATCTGTGAGCTTCCAGCTTCAGTTAGATTAGAATTTATCCACTGTAGCTAATCCTGAAGCAACACTCATGGGCTGAGGTGGAGGTGCTGGGCCGGGAGCCCTGCCTTGTGTTATTCTGGAGACACTTAACTCTGGTTATGAGGACCTGTCTCTGCATTGTCTCCTTAGCATCCCTCACTTCCACTACAGCTGTTCTTTGATCTAAGTCAAGCGTCTTGGTCCCTTTGGTTTTCCCTGATCAATCAGTCTCTTCCCCTTTTTACTTCCTTCCAAATCTAGCCTAGCCCTAGGGCCCTGCATGTCAAACACCTTTTTGTTTATGGCCTCAGCTCTGTTTCTCCTCCTCCTATCGAGCCACCATGGCAAATCCAGAGACTGTCCCCACAGAGCAGTGGGCTCGGGTGAGAGGCACAGCTTCATGCTGGCTGCAGCTGGCAAGGGTCTCCAACCCTCACCTGGGCCCTCAACTCCGCCATCAGGCCCCCACAGAGCCCCAGGCAGCCCAGTTTCTTGTTATCCTCCACAGGGATTTTAAGTCATCATCACTGTCTCCAAGCTCTGTACTCCTCATCTCCTTCCTCACTCTTAGCATCTGGATCCCCTTTTACTTTATGGAGAAAAATTAGAAGCAACAGACATAGTCTCCCTCAATTCCTGCTTCCCACTTGTCCTCCTGTCACAGTGGAAGAGATGTTTGCCAGCATGAGCACTCTGGGTTGCAGGTACGAGGACGCCCAACTCAATGTGGCCTTTCTCCTCGAAGCCCAGGCAGAGGGGGGGCTTCAGGACTGCACCAGAGGCTCAGTGATCGCTTCGAGGACCCAGGATCACTTCATCTCTCTGCTCTCCATCGGGGTGTTGGCTGCATCTGAGGGGCAGATCCCCTCGTGGTTTTCAGGTGACTGCTAGCAACACCTGGGCTCACACCTTCTCATTCACATTCAGCAGGAGAAACAGCAGGCTTCCGGCAGCTCTCCCATGAGAGTGGGGACTTCGTTTCCTGAAGCCCCACCAAATGGGCTTATTGGGCAGAAGTGAGTCACATGCCCATTCCTGGACTGACTACTGTGGAAAACAAACAAACCAGTTGCAGTCGAGTCGATTCCAACTCTTAGCAACCCTGTAGGGCAGAGTATAACTGCCCATAGGGTTTCCAAGGAACTGCTGGTGGATTCAGACTGCCGACTTTTTGGTTAGCAGTCAAGCTCTTAACCACTGTGCCACCAGGGCTCCGCTGTGGCAGAGGAGCAGAGATTTTGCTGACTGGCCTAGACTGATCAGGCTACCCCATGAGCAGCTTCCCCTGAGGCACCTGGGCTGGGTATAGAAAGAGGAAGGGGGAGTGGATGTGGGGAAGGCATGAGGCAGAAGGTGTACCCCTCCCCTGTGTTCTGGAATGCAAACTCTCTTGCCTGCTCAGACCTTGCTCTGCCTCCTTAATTCTGTCTTTCACCAGCTGCATTTTTAATCTCCTTATTTCTACTAGCTGTTTCTCATCAATATTTTAAAATACTTTAGTTTTTACCTTCTTTAGAACAAAACAGTACTCCCTTTGTCATCACATCAAGCTGCTTTTATCCTGTTTTTCTCCTTCCCTTTAGAGGTAGGCTTCTTAAAAGAGATGGCTGCATTTAATTTCCCCATTTCCTCCCTCCTAGCCATTCTCACCATCACCCGTCTGTCAGTTTGTGGTACTGTGGTGGCTGGTGTGTTTCTGTGATGCTGGAAGCTATGCCACCAGTATTGCAGATACCAGCAGGATCACCCATGGTGGACAGATTGCAGTGGAGATTCCAGACTAAGACAGTCTAGGAAGAAAAGCCTGGCGATCTGCTCCCGAAAGTTAGCCAATGAAAACTTACGGATCACAACGGACTGTTGTCCGATACAGTGCTGGAAGAATAGTCTCCTAGCTTGGATGGCACTCAGGATACACAGTGGCCGCAACAGTGGACTCCAGCATACCAGCGATCGTGAAGATGGTGCAGGACCAGAAAGCATTTCGTTCTGTTGTACATGAGTTGCCGTGAGTCAGAGCTGACTTGACAACTACTAACAATAGCGGTCATTCTCCACCTGCTGTGGTTTAGCTTGTTTTCCTATCATTATACTGAAATCAGTCTTGTCAGGGTCACCAGTGATCTCTTTAAGTTTGTCAAAACTTACTTTAAAAAATATGGCACAAAACTCAAAAGCTACAAAATGGTAAACAGTCAGAAGTCTCCCTATTGCCTTACCCTCACCAGCCCTCCACTCTCTGGAGCTAACTTCTGTTACCCATTTTCTTTTAGCTCTGATCTCCTTATCTGAAGGCCCCTGTAGTTCACTCTAATTCTCATGGTGATTTACATTTTGAAAAATCAGTAGAAACTTTGCATTAATATTAGGCTTGTACAACCTGGTCCAGTAACAGTTCCATCAATCATCAGTTATCTGTTCTGTCCTAGAATTTCAACCTCTCCTTCACTGTTTGCTTTTTCCTCTCAACCTATAAACATTTAAAAAACACTCCTAGACCCTGGGGCCCCCTTTCTGTGTTTCCCCTTCTCTTCCTTGAATGCATGTCATTCATTGTAACCACCTTCTCACTTGCCTTTAATACCTAATCCACTGTGGCCTGACTTTTGTTCTCTCCTCCAAGAAAACGTCCCAGGCAGTGGTCACCAGTGATCTCACTATTGCCAGATTTGGTGTAAACTTCTTCCTTGAAGCATTTGGTACTCTTGACTGCTCCCTTCCTGAAATGTCCCCATGACACCTCGATTTTCTGCCTCTCTAGTCACTTCTCAGATTTCCTTTCCTAGGCTCCTCCTCTCCCAGCTCCTTAAAACCCTGTGTTCCCCAGGGTCCTTCTCACTGTACTCACCCTCCTGGTGAGCTCATCTCTTCTCACTTTTTTTATTATCAGTTGGATGTTTAATGGATCTGCTCAACCAGGTCTTTGTCCTCATCTCCAGATCCACACATCCATGGCGAGGTTCCACAGGCTCCCCAGACTCACTCTAACCTGAGCTGGGCTCACCCTTGGTCACCTGCTTCTCCTCACAGGCCCCCTCAGGGAATAGCACTGCACCATCCACTTGCCTGGTTTGGAAGCCCAGTGTCCCATTCACACCTCCTTTCTCACACCCTGTACTGTAAATGCTGTCACTTCATTGATGTACACATTCATCAAATATTTATGTGACACCCACACTGTGCCAGATTCTAGACTTGGCTTTATGGATATAGTGACAAAAAATATAGATATGGTACTTCTACTCACGGGATTTATTGATGAGTGAGATACTGACTCCACAGTATCTTTCAAATCTGTCTATTTCTCACATTACCTTCTACCCCTTATTACTTCCTCACTTCCTTAACTAATTCTTTCCTTACTTTGTCCTTAGTCTTTCCCTTCTCGAGGTCATTCTCTCACTCCTTTTTTTGGAAGGGGGATCTCAGGTGCAGAGTTGAGTTCCTCATACCCCTCAGCCTCGGTTCATGACGCAGTGTTTTTGTTGGTCTGCACAAGGCTACTCTCTTATATATGTGTGTGTGTGTGTGTGTGTGTGTGTGTGTGTGTGTGTGTGTGTGTGTATATACACACGTGTACATATATACATATACATACATACATAATATATACGTACATATATACGTATATACACATGCATATATATATATATATTTAACCCCCACCTTTATCCTCAGCCTCCCAAAAGCAGCTTTTCTAGTGTATTAAATATCTATCTTAGTGTTTGTATCTTACTGTTTATGAAAGTATGTGTAACTGTTTTTCTTTTGTGTGCAAATACTTTTAAATTTACAGACAGTAAAAAGATGGACTTTGGGGGAAGAGGGTGTACAGTTCTATGAGTTGTAAGACACGCATGGGTTCATGTAGCCACCACCCCAGTCAGGATGTGAACCTCACCCCAAAACGTGCCCTCTTGCTGCCTTTGTGGTCACACCCTCCCTGCCCTGACCCCAGTCACCACTGTGTGCATAGAATTTGAATTTACTTAATTGTACTGTGTTACAATTTATATCTTTCTTACTTTTTTTCACTCAAACAACAACCAAAAAACCAAACCCATTGCCGTCGAGTCGCTTCTGACTCATAGTGACTCTATAGGACACAGTAGACCTGCCCCGTAGAGTTTCCAAGGAATTGCTGGTGGATTTGAACTGCCGACCTTTTGGTTATCAGCCAAGCTCTTAACCATTGCGCCACCAGGGCTCCCCTCAGCCCTGTGTTTTTAAGGTGTTGCACATAGCTAAGCTGCTGCCCAGAGCCCCATGATATGCATCATCCTAACAGAGTGTCTGTGAGAAAGGTACTATTACAGCCTCTGTTTCACAGATGAGGAAAACAAGTGTTAGTAAATGGCTTAAAATCACAGAGTATTAAAAGGCAGAATGGGGGTTCAGCCCTGATCTTTGTGACCCCACAAATGCCTTTCTCTTTGTCTGTATTCAGCTAATCCTATCCATTTAGTTCAAATGCCATGTCTGCTGCATTGAAAGTTTTTTCAGAGCCTTCTTGAAGCCCTCCCTTTTCTGATCACCCTTTATTTCTTTGTCATCTTCCAGTCTGACTTCACATCTAGATACCTGTGTGCCTCGCTTGTCTTAGCACCCCCACAGCATCTGGCGTGATGCCTTTTATATAATACATCCTCACTAAATGTCGGTTGAATTAATGAGAGAGTGATTCAGAGCATGCTTAGTAATCTTGTAATGCAATCCAGAGCTTGGATGGGTCAGTGACAGTGAAGAGGAAGGAAGTCACATGAGAGGAATTGTGAAGGAGAATGTGCCATGACCCAGAGGTTAGCTGGACAGGGAGGGACGGGAAGGTTCTGGCAGCCACAGTCAGCCCTTCCGTCTCAGAGGACATTTGTCCAATACATGAGCAACTCCAGGGTATCGAGCATTTCAGCTGGATGGCTGTGAGGATTCCTGAAGCCTCTGGCCCTTGCTCAGAAGTTAAGAGTGCAGGAGTCAGGTGTGTGGTGATTGCAGCTTAGCACTGAGCTGACTTAGGTCCTGGTCAGGTGAGACAGCAGGTGGCAATGCCTAGTCTGCATTTTTTTCTTAGGACTGCAGCTTAGAGGAGGAATGGCCTGGAGCTCAAGATATTGTAGTCCTCAGCATAGAGGTGATCATGGAAAACTGAGGAATGAAGCCCCCCTCCACCACTCACCCTTTGAAATATGGGTCAAAGGAAAAGACTGAGCATTGGGAAAAACTCACATTTAAGGTGCAGGATGAAGAAGGAAGGTTGTGGGGTGAAGAGAACACCTCATAGTGTGAGGTAAGAGAAGCAAGGAGTAAATTTTATAGAGCAGTCAACCAGTTGCCATGGAGTCAACTCCAACGCAGGGTGACCCCATGTGTGTCAGAGTAGAACTGTTCTCCATAGGGGTTTCAAGGGCTGATTTTTCAGAAGTAGATCATCAGGCCTTTCCTCCATGGTGCCTCTGGGTGGACTCAAACCTCCAACCTTTTGGTTAGCATCTGAACCCTGCACCACCCAGGGACTCTGACTTTTAAAGCAGGTCCAGTTAAGTGTCAGGTATGGCTGAGATCCAGGAGAATGTGGCTGAGGAAAAGCCCTAGAATGTCACCTTGAGAAAGTCTTAGACATCTGCTGGTGAAGCAGAGAGGTGTGGAAGTGAAAACCGGATTTCAGCTGGGCCAGGAGGGCTGAGTGGAGGCAGCAGCTGTAGCCCAGAGGTTTGAAGAATCGGGTGTTTTGGGCATTGGACGCTGTGTGGTCAGGTCGAGATGGTCCCAGGGGGAGGGGCAGCAGAGGACAGGGATCACAGTGGTGGGAGCCCCGGGAAGGGAGGTGGGAGCAAACCAGAGGCTGTAGAAGCTGCTGAATCCTCACTGCTCTGACAGTCCTTTTGATGTTTACATTTATTTTAAGTGTTGAGAACTAATGCATTCACACGATTGAAAGGATTTTAAAACGATTTACAGTAGGCAGTCTCATTCTCTCTCTTCTTTGTCTGGGTCTCACAGGTGTCCCCAGTTACCAGTTTCTTGAGTACCCTTCTAGAGAAAGGTTCTATACGTACACGTGCAAATGTTTTTTTCTCCAGCCCCCCGCCTTTTTACACAAACTGTAGCACACAGCTCACACTGTTCTGCACTTAGCTTTTTTCACTTAACAGGATATCTTGGAGAGCAGTTTTTATCAGTACATAAAGAGCTTCCTCATTCTTTTTTATTTGCTGTTAGTTGCCTTCGAGTCGGCTGGAACTCATGGTAACCTTATTCATAACAGAATGAAACATTGTCCGGTCCTGCTCCATCTTCAGGATGTTGTTATGTTTGAGCCCATTGTTACAGCTATTTTGTCAGTCCATCTCATTGAGGTTTCCCCCATTTTTATTGGCTGTCTACTTTACCAAACACTTTGTGCTTTTCTAGCAGTTGGTCTTTCCTGAGATGTGTCCAAAGTAAGTGAGATGAAGTCTTCCTATCCTCACTTCTAAGGAACATTCTGGTTATATTTCTTCTAAGACTGATTTGTTCATTCTTTTAGCAGTCCATGGTATATTCAATATACTTCACCAATACCACAGTTCAAACACATTAATTCTTCTGTTTTCCTTTTTCATTCCTTTTTATAGCTTTGTAGTATTCCATTTCACGGGTGTACTGTCATTATTTAACCAGCCTGCTACTCATGATGTTTCCAAGGCAGCAGTAGACTTGGGTCATTTCACTTGTATAGCTCTATAGGGTACATTTTTAGAAATGGATTTACTGTGGCAAAGATGACTATTTTTAGTTTAAATTGTGATAAATATTCCCAAAATTTTCTGCAGAAAAGTACCAATTTGCTCTCCCTCCAGCAATATGTGAACATACTTATTTTCTCACACCCTCACCAACCCATGAGTTGTTGAACTTTTCGATCTTGCAAACGGATGGATGAAAACAGTATCTTCTTGTTCCTGACTCTATTTTGAATGCCTTTTCCCTCTCCCAGAGTGGAAGTATGGTACCTACCCTCATGCTTCACATCCCAAAGTTCTTCTGCAGTGATTATATGCTTCCTTCTACCCTCTTCATCTCAAAAAATTGTTTTTCCAAGTTGGGAAAGCCTGATCTCTTAATCCTAGCTTTCTCTGAGCTCCATTTTTAAGTCTGGAGCTCCAAACACTAACTTCTCTGAGTCTGAAGGGGTTGGCAGGAGCAGCTCGCTCTGTGACTGTGAATTGGTCCTGAATTAGTTTCTAAGTTGCCTTGCTGTCCCTTATGCTGTCTCCTGTCTGCTGTCTCGAAACTACAGTCAGAAGTGAGATTGTACACATCCTGGTTCTATAAGTCCATTGGCCACCCTGCTACTGGGACTGTCTTACCAGTTCTTTTCTCTGCAGACTTAAACCTCCCCACAAGTTGCAGGCACTATATCTCCTCCCTGCTCATCTTTCTTCTTCTTTCCTCTGACTCCTGCTGGCCCCATTCCCAAACTACCAACTACAGAGCAGTTTAGGGGCCCCTGGGTAATGCAAACAGTTAACGTGCCTGGCTGCTAATGGAAAGGTTGGAGGTTTGAATTCACCCAGAGGCACTGCAGAAAAAAGGCCTGGCGATCTACTTCTGAAAGCTCAGCCATTGAAAACCTTACGGAGCACAGTTCTACTCTGACACACGTGGGGTCGCCATGAGTCGGAGTTGACTTGAGGGTAACTGGTAACAAAACACTTGAGCCATCACTTCGATTTGCATTTTTCTTCCAGAGCTCGCCGTGAAGAGGCCCCAGGGCTCACAGTGGTCCAGGAGCTGATGTTCCTCAAAAATATGTCGTTCTGTCCCCGAGAGAAACCCAGCTGCTCCAGTATCAATGTTTTCCCTCAGATCTTGTCCGTGTGTCAGTTTTGCAAGGGGACAGTAACTTAAGGATTTGATTTAGAACAGTTTCTGAACCAAACCCTAAAGGACTTCATAATTGACTCTGACATACTACACAAGCCAAGTTTGTGTGTGTTGTCAACTAAGAAGTGAAAAAAACTCTGGTTTATTTACAAATAACAGGGCTGTTTCGTAACCTTGTGGCTCTTTTGAAGCTGAAAGAAGTTTATGTTTCTGGTTGTTGTTATCTGAAATATAGTAATTCAGTAATTTCTGGAATGCCGTAAGTATTTAACTTAATAAGGAGATTACTTGTCTCCATTTCTTGGTAAAAAGGAGACAGATATTTGACGAGGGATATATCTTTTGCCTCTACAGATTTTTCCAGAGACTGTCTTACTACATTTTGGTACACAAGACTGTCATTAAACAAAAACAAAACTAGACTTCTCACCCAAAAGGAACTGATTTGGCTAAATTGCCTCATGGCCACGGGGCACTGGGGTCACTCCTTTGTGCGTACAGTCTCTCCCGCCTCACAGAGAGTAGCCTGAACTACATTCCCCAGAAAACCCCCTTCTGTGTGAAGTCAGCCAGTTAGAGGAGCTCCAGGAGACTTGAGAGACCATCATTCCTCAAGGACAGGCCCAGTGAGGTGTGTGAGCCGAGGCAGGTGTGCGGTGAGCAGCCCGAGCTGTAGGCTGAGAAAGGCACAGAAGCTCTCGAGATATCTTGGCTTCCATGAAAGCTCCTGAGGATCACTGCCTCAGTCCTGCAGGGAGATCCAGCGATGGGTTCCCTGGCCTTAGCTCCCCACTGGTTGCAATGGTTAGGTTGTTAGTTGCCATCCCATTGGCTCTGACTCATGGTGACCCCATCCACAACAGAACGAATTACTGCCCGGTCATGTACCATCTTCACAGTCATTGATATGCTCGGGTCTGTTGTTGAGGCTGCTGTGTATTTTGAGTGTCTTCCAACCTGGGGGCTCATCTTCCAGCACTGTATCAGACAGTTTTCTGTCGTGATCCATAGCATTGGGTTTTCATTGGTTAATTTTTGGAAGCATATTCAGGCTTTTCTTCCTAATCTGTCTTAGACTAGAAGCTCCACTGAAACCTGTCCACCATGGGTGACCCTGCTAGTATTTGACGTATTGGTGGCATAGCTTCCAGCATCAGAGCAACACGCAAGCCACCGCAGTATGACAAACTGACTAATAGGTGGTAGTGCAGTGGTTCTGTGGCCTGCTCATTCCCTACGTTAAAACTCTTCTACTTAGAATACATAGAATGATCTTTTTTCTCCCAGACTGAACCCTAACAAGTACCTCGTTGGGTTTATAGCAAATGTAGAAGTAAAATGTGTAACAACAACACAAAGTCTAGGGGAGGGGAAATGAAGTAAACTGTTGTAAGTTTCTTATGTTATATGTGAGTGGTCTAGTATTACTTTAAGGTGGACTGTGCTAAGTACAACATGTATAAGTCCTAAAATAACCACTAGAAGAAAAAGGTACAGCTAATAACCAGCAGATGAGATAAAATGGAATCATATGAAATACTCTGTTAATCCAAAGAAAGCAGAAAAAGGAGAGGAACAGATGGAACAAATAGAAGACTACAAGATGATACATTTCAATCCAACCATATCAATGATTACAATGTAAATGGTCTAAACACTCCAACTGAAAGGACTTGGGTTGAATAAAAAAGAAGGACCTGTGTTGATCAAAGGTACAGAACTGTACACTAATATGGATCAATTATTGTTTAGGAACCATTGAGTCCTCTTACACTGACAGAAAAATTGGCAATGGTTATTGGTGATGGTTGCACAACATGATCGGGGCAGATAAACCAGTAAGCAAGGTACTACAAAAACAGGTGAAATTGTGCACTACAGATTAGTAAGTAAGCACAAGTAAGCCCGTGCATGCCTTGCTTTTTGGGTAATCCATCCCTGATACATGACTGATGTATTGATGTCGCTGGACTGTACGTGTGAAAAACATTGAATTGGCAAATGTTGTGTTGTCTATATTTTACAACAATAAAAAAAGAGCTTAGAAATTAGTAAAGGGAACCCATGAATGCTACACAATGTTACTGACAGGCAGAAGTGAGCAGATCTACCTGGCAGGGTCAGGAAAGGCTTCATGAAGGATAAGATGCCAGCATCTTGAGGGTTTGTGGGTGTCGCCCACCTGGTGGACAGCCTGGAGAAGCGCATTCCAGGCAAGGGGAGCAGGATTGGCAGATTTAGCTGGTTAGAGGTAAGAAACAGTCTGGTGGGTTCTGGGTACTTTCAAGTTTGGGAAGTCAGGAGCCTAAAGGTACAAGGTGGGGGGAGGTGACCCAAAGATGATGCTGGGGCAGGTTGTGCGGCCTTGTATGTTTGTTTGGTAAAGAACTTGGATGTGTTTCTTTAGCTGAGGAACTTTCAAAGATTTCTAATCAGGGAAATGCAGTCAGTTTCTACTGTAAGCAACTGCTCTGTCAGGCCTGTGGAAGGTGGGTGGGAGGGACCCCAGTTGGTGACTTATTACATTGTTCAGGTGGGAGATGAAGAAGTCCTGGACCAGCAGAGTAGTGGGCTTGGGAAGGGGCAGAGAGTCTGTGGGAAGTGGTGACAACTGAATATCAGAGGGGAAGGAAAGGGGCAAGGCTGGGGTGATATCCATGTCAACACTCAGTGAGGTGCCAGAAGAACTGGTTTAAGGGGGGATGTGTAGAGATCATTTTATCAGCTTGGAGTATATTGAGTTGCTGTTTAACTTTAAAAGGTGAACTTGATTTTCCACTGTAATACTATTTGCACACAGCCCACGGCAGTGTACTTAAATAATTATCGAAGGCACCACCAAAAACACCAGTTGCCATCAAGTGGACTCAGACTCATGATGACCCTGCATGTAACAGAATAGAACTGTGCTCTGTAGGGTTTTCAGTAGCTGATTTTTTGGCAGTAGATTGCCAGGCCTTTCTTCCACAGTGCCTCTGGGTGGACTCAAACCACCAGTCTTTCGATTAGCAGCTGAGTGCATTAACCATTTGCACCACCCAGGAACCACAGTAGAGCCAGAAAGCCCTACTGAGGGGTTAAATCACGAGGATCCCGAGCAGGTAAGTTGACAGCTAATGGTTTGCCCACTTGTCTTTGTCTGCCAGCTTCTCACAGGGCAGTTGTGGAACCTGAAGGACTGCCAACCATACTGGGTTCACACATCGCCTATAGGAGGGGCTCAGAGACCCCTGCTGTTGTGACTTAAAGAGAAAACCTCGCATGTTGTTAGAGAGGTGGCAGTAGAAGTGGAGAGCCCTATGCGGGAAACCTTCTCCCATTGAGAACTGTGTTTTGGGTGGAGCTGACTGCTCTCTGAGCCCTCGCTTTGGGGAGTGTCTCGTGGCCCAGGGAGAAGGCAGGCGTCTTGTGTGTTGCTGGGCTGGCTCCTTTTCTTGCCTGTCGCACTCCTGGCTGCTCCTGCACACGTGTCTTTATTTTTCCGTTCTCCGCTGGATGCCTGACCTGTTTTCAGACCCTTCCTTGGCCCCCTGTGTTTCAGCCCGAGAGAAAGTTTGGCGTGGTGGTGGTTGGCGTTGGCAGAGCCGGCTCTGTGCGGATAAGGGACTTGCGGGACCCACATGCTTCCTCGGCGTACCTGAACCTGATTGGCTTCGTGTCCAGGTGGCTTGACTTACTTTGTGCCTTGTGATTCATGGGAAGCCCAGTGGGACACAGGGATCCCCCAGCCCCAGGGGAGGGCAGGCAACTCCAGCCTCAATCCAGAGCACTGTGTTTAGGGTCAGCCACACAGGACCTCAAGCTTGGGTGGGTCTGGGACTGACAAGGCCGGGCCGGAGGTTGGGGTGTGCAGGGTCCACCCCGGAGTCTGCGAAGGCAGAGGTGGGGAAAATGAGTGCAGGGTCTGACACAGCGGACGCTGGGTGGATTGGTCTGAAAGGAGGCATGTTACATCAGCCATCATAACAGCATCCCTATGCAGATACATCATTCTAGCCTCACCAGCTATTTGGCATAGGGACAATTAACCACCTGCTTTGTAGGTAAGAAAACTGAGCCACAGAGAGGTTAAGTACCGTGTCCCAGGCCACACAGGTGGAAAGTTTAAAAGCCCATCATTTAAACACTTGTGTTCTCTTCCCAGTGAGAATCTTAAGTTCCACTTTTGTTTTCAAAGATTCACTTCCTGTGACTCAGATCAAAACCGAACCTGATTTCTTCTTCCTTGCCGCACTTGCAACTCCTGCGTGTGCGCAAGCACTCACACACACACACACACACGCACGCACACACACCTGATCACCAAACTAGCCTCTGTGACATAGTCATCAGTATGAACTCTGCACTATGTTCAGACAGGGGCCCTGGTGGTGTACTGGTTAAGAGTTTGGCTGCTGACCAAAAGGTCAGCCATTCGAATCCAGCAGCTGCTCCTTGGAAACCCTGTGGGGCAGTTCTACTCTGTCCTGTAGTGTCACTGTGAGTTGGCATCGATGCCACAGCAGCAGGTTTGGTTATTTTTGTTTTTATGTTCAGACACTGCTGGGCTTGGAGATGAGGCAGTGACCAAGTAAGCTGGGAGTTCTCTCTTTTATGTTGTTTTAACAAACCTGTTGCTGTCCAGTCAATTCCGACTCATAGTGATCCTATAGGTCAGAATAGAACTGCCGCATACGGTTTCCAGCTGTAATCTTTATGAAAGCAGACTGCCACATCTTTCTCCTGTGGAGCAACGGGTGGGTTCGAGCTGCTGACCTTTTGGTTAGCAGCCAGGCATTTAACCATAATGCCGCCAGGTCTCCTCAAAACCAAACCTGTTGCTGCCCAGTCGATTCCGACTCATAGCAACCCTATAGGACAGAGTAGAACTGCCCCGTAGGGTTTCTAAGGCTGTAATTTTTACAGAAGCAGACTGCCACACCTTTCTCCTGAGGAGCAGCTGGTGGATTCAAACCACCAACATTTTGGTTAGCAGCTGAGTGCTTAACCAGGGTTCCTTCTGTTGCTTTAGAGACATTAAATACAGACTCACCCAACATAACTAACTAGTCTAATGGTCCGTGCAGAAGTTTTTTCATGTTTTAATTCACAGGACCACTTTCTTCCAGTTTGCCTGTCTCAAAAGCCCAGCTCCTCCTTTAAAGGGTAAAGGTCGATTGGAGCATCAGGGAGGCCAGAAACACTGGGCTTGGCCTAGGCCGATCTCTCCTGCCCCGTAAGATTTCCGAGGGGCCACACACACACAGGGACTGTGGCGAGTGGAAGAGCACAGTCACGATTAGCCAGCACTAACCCCCTGGTGCTGACTTGAAGCTGGGATGGAGCGCAGTCCTTGGGCTGAAGGCTGACGTGGGACCTCTCCTTTCCCTCAGGCACCAGTCCTCTGCCAGCTGGCTGCCAGGAGCGATGCAGTGGGGAACCCCCAACTACCCAGATCACAGGGGGACGGAGAGGAAAGGACTAGAAGGCCAGCTCACACCCTGGCTTCTCTGCACCCACCCCTGCCATTCCTCACGCCATTCCCTCCCTCGCATCCCTGCTCCTCGTTATCTGTCTAGGTCTTACTCTCTCCCCGACCCTGGGAGCCTTCGCTAAACTAGATGTGACCCTTGCCTTCTCTGAGCCCCCACGCCTACCACCCAGCATGACATTTCTCCTGTTAGTCGTGTGTGTGTGTCTGTGTGTGTCTGTGTGTGTGTCTGTGTCTGTGTCTGTGTGTGTGTGTGTGTGTGTGTGTGTGTGTGTGTGTCTGTGTGTGTGTCTGTGTGTGTGTCTGTGTCTGTGTGTGTGTGTGTGTGTGTTAGTTACCCCTCTCCCAGACCGAGAGCTCGTTAGAAGGTTAGGATTTGAATCCTTCATCGTGATAGCCCCTGCAATGCCTAGCACACAGTAGAAAAACAATAAGGCTTCGTTGAATCAAGCAGCCCCATAGGAAGCAAACTTACCCTGATATCCTTTGGCAGCTGAATGTCTCCGATCCTGCCCCCCCAGAGCTGGTAAAGGTGATAGCTGGGACTTGTCTGCAGGCCGAGGTGGGACATCCTCCCTCGCTGCTCTCCCTCCTCCTCCCCCTCACACAAGCGCTCCTATGCCCCTGAGGATGCCTTCTGCCTAGGCTTGAACTCTGAGCTGTCCGAGAGCCTCCTGCTGGCTGCCCGCACTCCTCGGTGATGGTGACCACCATCTCTCAGACGACTGTGCCTCTGCGCGGGGGCCCTCCCAGGGCTCTGGACTCTGCTGAAGCAGGAGCTCCTCAGTCTGTAATTACTGAGTCAGAGACCTGGGGCGCCGATCCTACAGCTGCTGCTGGTTAGCATGGGGTAGTGCTACCTCTCGGGACATGGTCAGCTTAGCTGTAAAAGGAGGCAGCGACACGGCCCTTCTGCTTGGCCGTGATGTATGGAGGCTCTTGAAGCAGCACAGAGGTTGGCACACCTAAGGTGTTCCTGTGTTGGATTTGGGTTAGGTTTGGTAATTATAGTGTTTGGCCAAGTACCTAAAGCTGGAAGCCACTGTCGAGAACACTTCTCATAAGATAAAGAGATCTGTCCTTTTTGTTTTATAGATGAAGGAACTCAAAGGCTTCAGAGCCACCAGGTCACACAGCCTGTTAGTGATAGTATCAGCGCTTGGTGCCTGCTCTTCTGACTTCAGCCTGAGTCTGTTTTTCTCACACCTCCACAGAAAATGCCCTGAATGTGGGAGGGAAGAGATTAATATTTTTTATTTCCTAAAGTTGATCATCAGGACGTCATTGGGCAGAGGGGAGAAGGACGGTGTCATTTATTCTAAGCCGATCTTCTGCCTACTTTTGAATTCCGTTTCTCTCTTACTCTCAAATAGACGAGAGCTCCAGAGCATTGATGAAGTCCAGCAGATTTCTCTGGAAGATGCTCTTTCCAGCCAAGAGGTTGAGGTGGCCTACATCTGCAGCGAAAGTTCCAGCCACGAGGGCTACATCAGGTGTGTTTCAATACAGGCAGGCCTCGTTTTACAGAGGATTGCAAGACTGTGAAAATGCCGTTCAAGCTGAAACTGGGCCCAGCAGTTTCAATGGGGAAAAAGTACAGTGGGTCCGTGAACTTTTAAAATTTCTGGCAAAACCTTAAAAACTCTTACTGTCAGTTATAAATGTATAGGGAAATGTGAAAAATAGTGAAACTAGTATTTATTGGTTGCCGTGTTATTAGCTGACTCATGGCGACCTGGTGCACAATGGGATCAGACCATTGTGATCCATAGGGCTTTCATTCACTGATTTTCAGAAGTAGATCACCAAGTCTTTCTTCCTAGTCTGTCTTAGTCTGGAAGCTGTGCCTAAACCTATTCAGCGTCACAGTAACACCCGAGCCTCCACTGACAGATGAGTAGTGGCTGCACATGAGGTGCATTGGCCAGAAATCGAATCTGGGTTTTCTGCATGGAAGGTGAGAATTCTCCCACTAAACCACCAAAACCAAACCAAACCCATTGCTGTTGAGTCCATTCTGACTCATAGTGACCCTATAGGACAGAGTAGAACTGCCCCATAGGGTTTCCAAGGCTAAAATCTTTTACAGAAGCAGACTGCCACATCCCTCTCCCGCAGAGTGGCTGATGGGTTTGAACCGCTGACCTTTTGGTTAGCAGATGTAGCTCTTAACCACTGTGCCACCAGGGCTCCCACTGAACGACCACTGCCCTCTAATATTTATTTAGTAGTACACTGTAATTTAAAGCACTGCAAACATCAAGAATTAGAGTGTTTCATTTCTTTACAAAACACTTCTCAATAGTAGTTGGCACAGTGCTTGCTTCCTTCTCATTATGTAATTTAGGGCGCAGTTAAATGCGTCTTTTCTGTGCCTTGGCAAATAGTCATATGTCTTTCTAAGTGTGAACCACTTCCAACACTTTATCTTCTGCATTTTCAGTGTTGTGAAATATCTGTGAGAGTTCCCTTAATGTGAAGTTTTTTTTTGCCACGAGATGAGTTAATGAGGAAGTAGTGGTGGATTCGATGCGGGGAAGTAACATTGCATGTGGAGCAGGGGAAGAAGCAAAGAAGTGAAAGCAAAGCTGAGACGCCTTCAAGCATTTGGTGGGACCAGGCTGGGAGGAGGACCCCCAGGCAGCACATGACAGCTGACAGAGCAGACCAGCCCCCTCCCTGAATCTTAGCTTTCCTTCTCCATTCCTACACTTAACTGTAGCTTCCCTGCCCTCTTTATTAGTCCAGCTCCAGTATAGACATACACGCCTTTGCTTGGAGCCCCTTGACCTTCTCAGGCACCAGAGTTTTTTTCCTTTAAAAACAGAAGTGATCCCATAACTCATGCTTATAAGTGGTTGCACCCTGTTATCTATAGAATGGAATCCCTGGGTGATGCTAAGAGTTAACATGCTAGACAGTTAACCAAAAGATTGAAGGTTCAGGTCCACCCGGAGGTGCCTCGGAAGAAAAGCCTGGTGATCTACTTCTGAAAAATCAGGCATTGAAACCCCTATGGTTCACTTAAAGAATAAATAAATAAACCAACCAAATTGAATATTAAATTATACCCTCAAAGTGCATAAAATTTAGCCAGGAGCTGAGCGCATAATTGAAACTCATGCGTCTACTGCACATTTTACATTGTGGCTATGGGATGAGCATGGGGGAGAGAGTAAACATCTAAAGTCAGCTGAGTGTTATGTACATTTCTATAGTGTAAGAATTTTTTTTAAAAAATCATGCATCTTGCAATTCTTAAATCCAATAAAAATGGTAATATGTTCAAATTAAAAAAAGGAAGAAAACCGTATAGAGAACAGTTCTGCTCTGACACACGCGGTGTTGCCGTGAGTCAGAGTTGACTCAGTGGCATCTGGTACTTGTTATCTGTAGAATAAAATGCAAACTCCCGAGCACAGAGTTCTAGGTCCTTCACAGTCAGGCTCCCACCTACTCTTATAATCTCATTTTCCCCCACGCCCTACTGCCATGCTGAAATTCACACCATCTCCCAAATGGACAAAGCCCCATAAAATGCTTTTCTCTTGCATATGCTGCTCAAGTGAAATACCCTTTATCCTATTGCACCTGGAAAACTCCTACTCATGCTTCAAGACCCAGATCATATGTCCTTAGTGAAATATTTTCAGGTTACTTCAGGGCAAGCTAGCTGCCACAGGTCTTTATTTATAGCTGTCATGTGGTATTGTAATTTACCTGTCGGTACATCTTTATTTCTCCTCCAGAGTAACTGGCAACTAAAACCAAACCAAACCAATCCTGTTGCCATCAAGTCAGTTCGACTCATATTGGCCCTGTGGTAGAACTACCCCATAGGGTTTCCAAGCTATAAATCTTTACGCCACATCTTTCTCCCATGGAGCAGCTGGTGGGTTCGAACTGCCAACCTTTTCACTAGCAGCTTAACCACTGTGCCACCAGGCTCTTGACTGGCAGCTAGTAACTGAATAAATGAATGTTTAAATTAGTACATAACCAGAAAGTCATTCTCTTACAGGAATAATAAAAATATAAATACTTCTATTTTCTATTGTTTCTATTGCAAATAAAAAATAATGTAAGATACTTCCTTCATATTCTTTGTCACTGACCCTGACCCCCATTTCTTCATGACATGTTTGCGCACAAAGGGGCATAGTGGGCAGACTTTTATAAACTCTTGGGAATTTGTAATATTCTGTTCTCTGTCATGCCAGGCATTTTAGTGAAGCTTATTTCAGGTGTACTTTTCCTCTATTTATCTCTTTTTCCAAAGGCAGTTCCTAAATGCTGGCAAACATGTCCTCGTGGAATACCCCATGACACTATCTCGGGCAGCAGCTCAGGAACTCTGGGAGCTGGCTGATCAGAAAGGTGACATATGTTCTGTCTGTCTGCAATATAGACCCTCTCCTGTTTCCAAGGTTTCTGTGGTGTCGTCTTTTATCCCTTTAATACTTAACCCCCATTTCAGATATGTTGCCCTGGCTACACTGGACCTGTGGGGCTGCACAGCCCCTTCCCATCCCCTCCCACCCCATACTGAGGGCACACATGGGGGCTGGGTGGGGAGTGGCAGGGAGAAGGGTAGGTGGGAATTTGCAAACTTAGGTTCTTTTTACTCTGATGAAACATATGAATTAGCTTCCACCTATCCTAATGTCTTGATATTATTTTGATTATATTTACACGGTATTTACATTGCTAATGGAAAATGCCCAAATCAGAGTAACTGATTGTCTTGTATACATACTTTGTAGTTTCTCAAAAGGAATAATCATTTATTAAATATTCATTATATACCAGGAACTTGGGAACTCTGCTAAGCACGTCATATAAGTTATTTGTGTAAAGCTCCTATAAATCCTTGGTTGTAGGTATTTCTCAGTTGGACTCTGAAGTGTACACTTGTTTCCCTAAGATACATTGCCCTTCTGAGGTCTTCATGCCTTACAATAACTGGCCAGCCCCTCTATGGAGGCAACTAGAATGAACTAGAATGTGTAGAAATTGGAGGAGCTAGTTACACAAAGTTTGAATGACAAACTCTCTTTGTTTCAACATTCGCTGTTGAAAGTCTTTAATATATGAACAAAGTATGTGAACAATTATAATGAAAATCACCAAACAAAGCACCTTGTGCTTATCACCAACATAGTCTGATCATGCCGTAGTGAACCCTTCTGTGTCTTTCTCCAACACTGGGCTGTGCTTCTGGAGGGCAAGGACCATCTCTCCCCTCTGTAGCTCTGGAAGCTGAACAGTGGCTGGAACCTAGTAGTCCTTCAGTAGATGGTTGTTGAATGAAAAAATGGATGAATGAATGCAGAAGTGAAAGAGACTTGGGAAGCTTTGAGGTCATCACCTTTGTATATTATTTCTCATGGCACAGATGTCCATGGAGAAAGTACAAGATGCCAAAGTATGCCCAACAGATGGCTTACTGGTTGCAAAGGGAATATGTACTTTGACAATGGCGAGCTCTGCTGGTCGCCATGCTAACCAAATGATGGTGAACATAGGTCAGCCTGGCATCACGAGCCTTCCAGTGCAGTGCAGTAGGAAGTACACAGCCTCACCCATGAAGTATTCTTGCAAAATATTTACCTGAATACAGTGGAGCTTTAGAACACAATTCCAGTTCACAGGAAATACAGGGATGGAGAAATAAGTTAAATGACACCATTAAAAAAAGCAAAATAACTTGACTAAACCAAAAGCTAAGAAGTTTCCTGAATACAACCAAACACTTCGAGGGACAGAGTACCAGGGGCTGGGGTCTGGGGACCATGGTTTCAGGGGACATCTAGGTCAGTTGGCATAACAAAGTTTATTAAGAAAATGTTCCCCATCCCACTTTAGTGGGTGGCATCTGGGGTCTTAAAAGCTAGCGAGCAGCCATCTAAGATGCATCAGTTGGTCCCAGCCAACCTGGAGCAGAGGAAAATGAAGAACACCAAAGACATAAGGAAAATATTAGTCCAAGAGACAAAGGGGCAAGATAAACTAGAAATTCCATCAGCCTGAGACCAGAAGAACTAGATGATGCCGGGCTAACACCAGTGACCGCTCTGACAGGGAACACAACTGAGAGTCCCTGATGGAACAGGAGAAAACTGGGGTGCAGAACTGAAATTCTAGTATAAGACCAGACTTAATTGTCTGACTGAGACTGGAGGAATCCTGGAAGACAGAGTCTCTGTTAGCCCAATACAAAAACCATTCCTGAGGCCAACTCCTGAGACAAAGAATAGATTATGGGACATAAAATGATACTTGTGAAGAATGTGCTTCTTAGCTCAAGTAGATACGTGAGACTAAATGGGCGGTCCTGTCCGGAGGCAAGATGAGAAGGCAGAGAGGGTCAGGAGCTGGTTGAATGGACACGGATGTCCTGAATGGAAGGGAGGAGTGTGCTGTCACAGTATAGGGAGAGCAGCAGCTGGGGTTGCAAACAATGTGTGTGTGGATTTTTGTGTGAGTGGCTGACTTGAGCTGTGAGCTTTCACTTAAAGCACAATTGAAAAAAAAAGAATGGTATCGAGCTAAATCTATTGATCTGGAGGTTTGTCCCTGATGTACTGTTAGTAAGAAAGTTTCCAAATAGTCCTTATAGTATGATTCCACTTTTTTAAACAAATAGTAAAACCCTATTTTACAGGTATTTTAAAAAAAAAAAAAAAAAGCAAATTATAATGTGGGACATAAGTTTCTTCCAAAAGACAATGAACAGTACGTAGTAACTTACTTCCAAAGAGGTCAGTATGGAAAAGGGGGAAAAGAGTCACTTTACAATGGAGAAACCAGACAAACACTGCCTCCACCAGATGCTGGAGATCAACATCAACAGTGACAAGTCATGTTGTTACTCTGTACCCTTGATAGAATTTGATGAGAATGGCACTTTGCCTCTGTGTTTTTCCTTCCCAAAACCCATAACCTAACCATGAGAAAAACATGAGACAGAATCTAATTGAGAGACATTCTACAAAATATCTGACCAGTACTTCTTAAAACCGTCAAGGTCATCAACAACAAGGGAAGTCTAAGAAACTTTTCAACCCAAGAGGTCCCTAAGGAGACATGGCAACTAAATGTAATGTAGTAGCCTAGATGGGATTCTGGAACAGAAAAAGGACTTTGGGGAAGAGCTAAGGAAATCTGAATAAAGTATGGCTTTACTTAATTTTTATTTTTAATGAGAAAATATCAAGGACCACTGTTATTTTGGAGCCTTGGTATTAGTCCCTTAAACAAGCATAATCTGAGTGCGTATGTATAGATCGTGAATGGATTAAAAAAAGAAGAAAGCGCTTAACCATGAAATGACTTTTGTTCTCCGGGAAGGTATTCATAGTTCATTCTAGACACATTGATTAGCAGCTTTTACGTAATGGTTACTGTCACGTGAGACTGTGCTCAGTACTAGGGATAACAAAAGATAACCCTTGTCCTTGAGGGGCTCACCCTGCCAAACGTCCAGAAACCTTCACAGCCAGCAGTATTAATACACCTGCTGAAAGCGAATTTTAGAGCCCAGGAAGTAGTCATCTTATTCAACTGTGCATACTTAAAATGTTACATTATTTTGAACAGCAAAGGTTATAGATAATTTGGACAAATGTGACAGGGATCCAGCAGTCTAATAGTGACTCTGCATACCTAGAGAAGTTGAAATATTTGATGTAAAGACGAAAAGACTAACAGAAGATCTGATAGCTGCCTTCAGATATATTGAAAGCTCTCCAGTAAGACCAGTTGCTGCCAAGTCAGCTCTCACTGAAGACAACCTCATGTGTTTCACAGTAGAACCTAGCTCCACAGGGTTTTCAGTGATTGAGTGTTTGGGAGTAGGTTGCCAGGCCTTTCTTCCAAGGCACCTCTGGTTGGACTTGAACCACCAACCTTTAAAGGTAGCAGCCAAGTGTGTTAACCATTTGCACTACCCCAGGATTCCAAAAGCTCTCCATAGGAAGAGAAAATGACATGCCACTCTAGTTGGTATGGGGCAGATTATAGAGATGGAGATCTCAACTTTATATAAGAGTTTCCTAAGAACTGTAACTGTTTCAACATTCTTACTTAGGGTGCCGTAGAAAACAGTCTCAGCACTGGGTATCATGTAGTTGACTAGTGTGCTTGGTGAAGGGTGACTTCTGCATTTTAAATATCACAAATGGAACAAAAAATCCTATTTTCCTTTTCATAAAATTAAGACACACACATAAAATGAATCACAGTTGACAGACCTGGGCCTGTTTTTCCTCTGCTTCTGGACTTTCTCAGAGTTAGGAAACGTGTTTCTCCAGCCCCTTCCTTCACCCCGGTCAGATGGGATAGCTTCCCATCTTTGATGCGTTTAAAACAGGAAGTGGTGCATACTTTCTCTAGCACTTGCGTCAATGGTTGAACTAGTTTTAAAGCTAGAATCCTGTGGCATGAGGATTTCTAAGAAACAAATTTCTTTCCATCTACAAAAGCAGCTCTGAGTAGATCTACACAAAGGCCCTTGAAGCTTGAGTAATGATTCTATTACATATTACTCACCTGAATAATATTGAATGACCTAAGTCCTTGTCTTTTTTAAATTGAGGTATAACTTACATACAATAAAATGCAGAGATTTTATGTACAGAGTTTCAGTGAATTTTGACAGTATACACCCATGTAACTACCATTCCAGTCAGCATATAGAACTGTGCGCTTAATGTGCACTTAATCACAAAATAGTTGTACTTTATGAAGCTTCTGGACTAGATATGAAAAAAATCACAAAAGCAAAAAATGTTAACAGCTTTTTCTTAGGATCCAAAGTTTTTGTTATGAATATTAAGGCTTTATCCTCCCTCAAACCTGGGTCATTAAAAAAAAAAAAATCCTCTGGTTCTTCCAGCACTTTGAAATGAAGAGTCTAATTTTAGCATCCTCGTTTAATCTTGAAGGTCGCTTTTCTGTCTGTGTTCTAGAGTTTTGTGCTGCACTGCCCCCTTCTGTCCAGAACAGAAGCTAGCATCTGGCTGGCTCTCAGACGTGTCCCTGAGACTACCTATTCTTCAGGGTCAAGTGGCTGCCCTCTTGCTTCGTTAGGTTTTCACTTCTGTTGGAAGCTGAGAACTGCCTCCACCGCTGCTGGGTATTCAGGGGTATGGTGGTGATGTCCTTCCCCCATACTCAGGGTGGTTCAGGGCACTCTGTGTCCTTCTGTTCTGGAGGAAGACTCCAGGATGCACCACTGTCCACAAGTCAAGATGACTACCTTTTTTCTTTCTTTTTTAGTAACATGTATATAACAAAAAGTCTGCCATTTTAACCATTTTTAGTTGTACAATTCAGGGACGTTAATTACGTTTATCATGTTTTGCTGCCATCACCACTATCCATTTCTCAAAGTTTTTCATCACCCCAGGCAGAAACTGTGCCCTTCAGCAGCAACTCTTCACTTCCCCTCCCCCAGCCCCTGGTAACCACTAATAAACTGTTGTCTCTATTCATTTGTCTTCTCTCCACATTTCGTAGGAGTTCACACAATATTTGTCCCTTTGTGTCCGACTTATTTCACTCAGCATAGTGTTTTCAAGTTTCATCCATGTTACAGCATGCATCAGGACTTCACATCTCTTTCTGGCTGAGTAATATTGCATTGTATTTGGTGCCACATTTGTTTATCCGTTCATCTGCTGATGCACACACGGTGGCTATTGTGAATAATGCTGCAGTGAACATTGGTGCACAGGTTTCTGTTTGAGTCCCTGAATAACTGCTTTTCTTACTTCGTGTTTGTCATGACAGGAAAAATCCTACATGAGGAGCATGTGGAACTTTTGATGGAGGAGTTTGCATTCCTGAAAAAAGAAGTGGTGGGGAAGGACTTGTTGAAAGGATCTCTCCTCTTCACAGGTCAGTTTTAGCGGGGCTGCAGCTCACCCTTATGGAGAGGCCGGAAGGCCTGTTGGGTTCTGGCCCAGCTTCCTAGGATGTGAGTTTGGGTTCCTTTCTACTAAAGACTCTCTGACTCAGGGCCAATTTAATTTAATTTTCCCATGCTTCAGTGAAGAATAAAAATATCTGATTTTATTCTTCCTGCAAATGAGATTTAATTCCTCAGTGAGCCCTGGGTAAAAAGTGTGTTAGAAATTAAAAGCATATTTATGCTTCTGTCCAAATCAGTTAGGCAGGATTTTCCCTCACAAAATCTTAACAAGTTGGAGGTTTTTCTCTGCAGGAAAATGTACATGAGCCCTCTCTTTTTAAAAACGACTGGGAGACAGGTGTTCGAAGAGGAAAACATTTTTATACTTCTGTCTGGGGAGCAAACAATATGCGTACCTGCTCTCCCCAACCAAAAAGTGACAGGAACCTTGGCTGTGACCTCAGTGTTTGATGCAGACATACTGGGCTATTTACTTGGTGTTGGTCATTGTCTGAGCAGCTCCGTTAGCCATGGGAAATCAGGCGTCCTGGTGCCTCCTGCTCTTGAGGTCACCTGTGGAAGGACTCTGCCCCTGCAGCTTTATCCGGCTACACTCCGGGGTGTTTGGACTACCTTTCCTCAGGGCTTTCATTACGGAAAGGAGGCCTGATGTGGCCTGACCCTGGTGAGTGGTAAAACCACTCATGTATTCATGAGTTTCCAGAAAATACAGTGGAACCTCATCAGATCCTTTCAAAATCCATCTTTGTCCTTTGAAAATGATGATATAATGTGAGTTATGGCAACAAATAATAATAACCATTACTCTGTACCAGGAACTGTGCTAAGTATGTGAGCATGATAAAACCTACACAGTGGGTATTTACTAGCCCCAGTATACAGATAAAGACAGTGAAGCTTAGGTTAGTAGTGTCACCAAGGTCACACAGCATTGTGTGGCAGAGCCAGGTTTGAGCTTACTCTCTGACTGTGTAGCTCGGACTTCTGGTGGCTGCTCAGTACTCTGTCCAAAGAACGAGAGCAGACAGGAAACCAGCCTAGAGGGACCTTACTTTCATTTGTGAATTTGATTTTCAGGTCCTAGTGATTTTAGACCATGTTGTGTATGAGACTCCTAGTTTTTGTTTGCTTTTATTTATAACCTTTTTTAGAAAATGCTCATTGTTAATTATGAATTTCTATAAATCAGTATCAAAGTTGTAAGAAATGTTTGGCTTGTAGAGCAGTGTATAACAAGTATGAAATCTTTTACATTTAGGTTCTGTTTAGGATGGGCTAGGCACAGAGGGTAGCAGTATCTGAACCAAACATATTTCTCAAACATACTCTTTCAGGTGTACTTTTGTACATAAAATTATGAAGATTAAGAAAACATTTAACACTGTACTGGTAGTCCTTGACTTACAATGGGGTTCTGTTCCAGCAACTCCATCGTAAGTCAGTTTTGACGTAAATAGAATATCTCATATATGTTTTCTTGTTTTCATTATTATGGCATTTTATTATCAGTATCTTTATAAATCCAGTCTTCGTCTTTGAGGGTTGGAAACATTACATATAAATTTACAGACATATTTTAATAACGTATATAAAAAATCACACAGATCATAAAAATTTACTCCAACGATGATGAAGAGTTGGACAACATTGGCAGTTTGTCAGGTGCAGTAATAATTCCACTTCTGGATCATCGTGTTATCCCTGGGAATGGAGGTGGTGTTTCTAATCAGAAAATTAGAGTTATCTGTGTGATCCTTTTCTTTCCTTCTTTATACATTTCGAGGTAACATCTCACTGCTTCCAAAATCTGCCTGCTGACTTTATTAGCAAAGCAATCAGCCTTTGGGTCCATGTTTTCAAGCAGCTGAAGCCCCTGTCCAGCTAATCTTTGCACTATAAATTTTTGTTGACAACTTCTCTCCTTTCTCTTCCTCAGTATTTTTTTTCTTCTTCAGCATTTCTTTCCTCTTCAAAATCCATTAAGTCCTGATCTGTCAACTCTTCTCCGTGACCTATGAGCTGTTCCACAGTGGTGATACCAAGTTCTAAATTCAGCATTCTTGCCATATGGATGATTTTTCCACCAATCTCATTCGTCATATTATCCTGATCAGATGCTTGGAGCATGTTCGCAGAACTCAGCAGTTTTTTCCATGACCCCTGCATGCATTTTCCCGTAACTTCCTCCCAGGAAGATGTACTAATGATAAGACGTTAAAAAAAAAAAAAAGGATGGTGGTTAAGTGCGGTTTGTTGTAATATGTCGTAAGTCAGGGACTACCTGTATCTCTTTTCTTGGCAGAAATAGTTAATCGCTGCTATCAGGATGCCTTCAGTTTATTGCCATTTACACGACAGTTATACGGTATTTATAAGAATACCAACTTGAGAAGCTAAAATACTGTTTCTGCCTCTTGAACAAGACTACTTTAAATCAATAACAAGAGGATGTATATATATATATATATATATATATATATATATATATATATATATATGTATGTGTGTATAAAACCAAAAAACCTATTGCCGTCGAGTCGATTCCAACTCATAGTGACCCTATAGGACAGAGTAACACTGCCCCATAGGGTTTCCAAGGAGCAGCTGGTGGATTCGAACTGCCATCCTTTTGGTTAGCAGCCAAGTTCTTAACCACTGTGCCACCAGGGCCCTGTATGTATGTGTGTATGCATACGTATATATTTCTTTGTGTGTATAGGTGGTGTACATACATATGTACAGATAGATATATAAACCAAAAACCAGTTACTGTTGAGTCGATTCCAACTTAATGGCAACCCCATGTGTGCAGTGTAGTACCGCGCTCCATAAGGTTTACATGGCTGTGACCTTTCAGAAGAAGATTGCCAGGCCTGTAAAAACCGAGGTGCCTCTGGGTGCTTAACCATTTGTACCACCCAGGAACTCCTGTAGCTATATACCTGTAGGTGTATATCAGGAGCCTGAAACTTTTTTATAATCCTGTTTGCCTAGATTAACTACTATTTCCAGTAAAATGTTTTGTTTTAACTTTACTAACAAAATGGAATTTAACAAACAAGAAAAAGGGTGTGAGGCTTTTATGAAAGTTTATATTAGCCACATAAGTTTTTGTCTGCATTATTAGTCTTGCACACACACCTGTAAGGCAAGGTCGCACCTTCCTGATCACCTGTCCACTTCTGCTCACTGCCGTGTCACTCCTCATTTCCTGTTTCCGCCATGTTTGAATTCCCCACAGCTGGCCCTTTGGAAGAAGAGCGGTTTGGTTTCCCAGCATTCAGTGGCATCTCTCGCCTGACCTGGCTGGTCTCCCTCTTTGGGGAGCTTTCTCTGGTGTCTGCCACTTTGGAAGAGCGGAAGGAAGACCAGTACATGAAGATGACTGTGTGCCTGGAGACTGAGAACAAACGGTGAGTTGTGAGAGACCATGAGGGGAAGGAGACCTAAGGACTGAGTGTTCACGAGGAGGAATCCAGAGGGGAGACGGGGCCAGACCCACAACCCATCTCCTGGAGGGCCCTCTGTCTCTGCAGACAGGCCAGGTGCCGGTATTTCACTTGTGCAGCCTGGAAGGTCAGTATGACAAATTGGATCGCATTGTGAGTCAGTAGAGGCTTACAGAATTCGAGCAGGTTGCCTAAGTCATGCAAGTAATCAATAATCAAATTTAGTAGTAGCAATTGAGTTACCTCTGTGACCTGAATTTTTCCAATGTTTTATTATGATTTTCAGACATGTAGTGAAGTTGGATGAGTTTTTTCAGTGAATACTCGTATACCTACCACCTAGATTCTGCCATTACCATTTTGCTCTGCTTGCTTATTCCATGTATCCAAATATTCATCTCTCTGTGTGACCAGAATTTAAAGTTTTGTTTATCAGCTTTATCATCACATGACATGGTCACGCTGTTCCCAAAATGTTCTGACATTTATATCTCGTTGTTGTTGTTAGTTGCTATTGAGTTGACTCTGACCCATGGTGACCCCACATATAACAGTAAAACATTGCCAGGTGTCCTGTGCCGTCCTGATGATCATCGGCAGGCTTGAGTCCATTGTTGCTTTCCAGCACTATATCAGACAGTATTCTGTCATAATCCATAGGTTTTTCACTGGCTAATTTTTAGAAATTGATTGCCAGCCCTATCTTAGTCTGGAAGCTCCCCTGAAACCTGCCCACCACAGGTGACCCTGCTGGTATTTGAAAGACCCGTGGCAGAGCTTCCAGCATCACACAAGCCACCACAGTACGACAGACAGACAAGTGGTGGTGATTTCTCATACCAAGTCTTTTTTTTAACAAAACCGTGTTCATAATTTTCCTTGAAAAGCATTTGGGCTGTATAAAATACTTGAACAGTAAGGGCTTTCAAGCGTTTTTCTATGTGTTTCCGGGGAACATGATGTGGGAGGTGGAGGGGGGAGCAGAGTCTGACTCTGGGTATTACACAAGAGAAGCATGTATGGGATGAGAGTGGGAGAGATGGCAGATCCCACACCAACAGCTTCTTAAACTCATACAGCACTTTCCACTTCACAAAATGCCTTTTTAATCTCTCAACACCACCATGACATAGGTAAAGTTATATGCTTGTTATTAATATTTATTTTTACTGATGAAGAAATGGAGGCTGAGGAAACCTCTTGATTAATGTTTTTACGTTGCCTCAAATCCTAAGACTCTATGCTGTATGGAAGGACATGAGAAACTCCCTTAGGTGAGTCAGAATATTTGGAATACCTCAAATCTGTTGACGCAGTGAACAAGTTGCATGAAAATTAATCTTTGCCATCACATTCCAGAACATTTGAGTGGCTGCACCTTGATTTAAAAACAAAAAAAAAAACTAGCTGTGGGAATTCATTTACTATTTTAGATGAAGTTAGAGCAGCTTTTTGTTAGAGTTTGTAATAGTTATTTATTTTCTTACATTTGAATCAAACCAAAAAATTGTAGTGGATGGTCTGGATGCCTTCTGTTACTAATTTAACTACTGTTCCCTGACCTGAATGTGGAGTTTTGATTTATGGGCTAGCATTAAGCGCACATGAATCATTTCAGTGACATCCAGAATAGAAAATTTGCTGAATCGCACTTCTTCAGAGCAGGCTGATCCTTGCTGGGCTGGCGTATACTGTATGGGAAAAAGAAAAGCCATTTTGTCCTATGGACATAGCCCTAACTTCAGACTGTACTTTGGGAGAATGCTTTGGGGTTTGCAGGCCTCTTCTCTGTCTCCCAAAGCTTATCTTAGTCTGCAGGCTGGATTCTCTTTCAGCTAAAAGTAGACACTTTTCCAAAGCTTGTCTTGACACGTTAGGAGTCTCTGCCAGGAGTCTCAGGGGATATGGTTCCTTGCATTATAGTTACCTCCAGACAACATAGTGGTGTGGAGGAGAACATGGCAGGGGCATGAGGAAGGGGGGTTGTGATCTTGAAAGTTCACCAATGAAAGGACTAGCAAGACAGTGATCATCACAGGATAAATCCCTGTGATAACAAGCGTTGTTGTTTGTTAGCTGCCATTGAGTCAGCCCCCAACTGCTGGTGACCCCACCCACAGCAGAAGGAAACGCTGCTGTGTCCTGCGCCATCCTCATGATCGGTTGCAGATCAGGCCATTGTGATCCATAGGGTTTACATTGGCTGATTTTTGGAAAGTAGGTTGTCAGGCCTTTCTTCCTAGTCTGTTTTAGTCTGGAAGTTCCACTGAAACCTGTTCAGCATCACAGCAACACGTAAGCCTCCACTGACAGATGAGTGGTAGCTATTCATAATGTGCTTGGCTGGGAATCCAGCCAGTTCTCTTGCATGGAAGGTGAGAATTCTACCACTGAGCTACTTATGCAAGTGCTTAGATTAGCTAAACATTTAAGTGCTTGCTATGTGCCAGCACAAGGCCTAGCCATTTTACAAGGATTTATTTGTTTAATCTTTCCACTAGCTCTCTGAAGTATTATATTATCACCTAGGAAACTGAGGCTCAGAAAGGTTAAGAGACTTGCCTAAGGACACAGAGCTAATGAATGGTGACGTAGACTTCAAACTCAGGCAGCCTGTCTCCAGACCCCAAGCTGGCACCACGCCTTCTCCCCAGCAGTGGGAAGGGAATGTCATGGAAAACACACCAGGCCCTGTCTATATCTTGTCATAGTCCTCACACGTCGGTGGGGTAGGTTTCATTAGCCCCACATCCCAGAGTTAGCCAGGAAACTGACTCAAACCCATGTTCTTTCCGTTTTACCAGAAGTTTTCAAACTTTAAAAAAAAATTTTTTTTATTGTACTTTAGATGAAGGTTTACAAAGCAAATTAGTTTCTCATTAAACAAATAATACACATATTGTTTTGTGACATTGATTGCCAACCCCATGTCAACACTCTCCCCTTCTCAACCTTGGGTTCCTCCTTACCAGCTTTCCTGTCCCCTCCTGCCGCCTTGTCCTCGTCCTTGGACTGGTGTGCCCATTTAGTCTTGTTTTGTTTTGTGGGCCTGTCTAATCTTTGTGGGCCTGAAGGGAACCTCTGGAGTGACTTCAGTATTGAGTTGAAAGGGTGTCTGGGGGCCATACTCTTGGGGTTTCTCCAGTCTCTATCAGACCAGCAAATTTGGTCTTTTTTTGTGAGTTTGAATTTTGTTCTACATTTTTCTACAGCTCTGTCCGGGACCCTGTATTGTGATCCCTGTCAGAGCAGTCGGTGGTGGTAGCCGGGCACCATCTAATTGTGCTGGACTCAGTGTGATGGAAGCTGTGGTAGTTGTGGTCCATTAGTCCTTTGGACTAATCTTTCCCTTGTGTCTTTGGTTTTCTTCATTCTTCCTTGCTCCAGACAGGGTGGGACCAGTGGATTATCTTAGATGGTTGCTCATAAGCTTTTAAGATCCCAAACTCAAACTTTTTAAAAATAAGCATTAGGACCCTTTCTTCCACCCAACTCTTGTGTGGCTACCCATATGTAAAGAGGCACAGGTGTTTACTCTCCCGCGGAGGCCAGCTGGGGGGCGTGGTGCCTGCTGATCCTCCTCCAGGGCTCAGGCAGACACTGACATGAGGCTGTGAGAAGCAACTCCTCTTCTGCTTTTGCAAGTATCAGTGCCCAGGTTGGTAGGATCAGTTTGCTGCTGGAGTGAACACTAATATTTGCAAATGGCTGTTGTCAGAGGGAAGATGAGCAGAGGAGCCGTCTGTGAAGCTGTCAGGCTTGTTGGTCCTGGTGTCTGCAGCCAAGTGCTGCCCAAACCCAAATCCAAATGGGGAACATCTGCCTGAGGCCTAGGTCCCGCCCTCCACTTTACTCCACTCATTTGGCAGGAAAGTGCCAACAGCTGATGTCCTCACATATATCCATGATTAGGAAACAGACTTTTCACATTTTTAGTAGAAATGGCCACAAAAGGGGCCAGCAGGTTACTCTGTAAAAGACTGTCCTGCTGTCTTCCTGCACATACAGGTAAGTCCTGGCCCCCTCCAGTGTAGGTCATAGTAAGCTGGACTTCACCAGGGGAGGCCTTCATTACCCAAGCTGGAGGCAGACCTGACCTTCCTGCAACACCAGAAACCGCATAAGGGCCTTGGGCCCTTTCCCTGCAACCCCACACCTAAATCTTAAGCTGTATTATGGCCCACCACTCTAGAGGCAAAAATGACAAGCCCAGATGAAAGAGGACAAAGGCAGCTTTCTGTTCATTCCTTAGCAGCGCTGTTCTAACCTGCCCCCCACCCCCCACCTCGACTGACTTACTCCAGCTTAGTGGGAGGGAGAGAGGAAGTCCCAGAGCTGGTGCCCAGGAGACAGCAGGAAGCAGTAAAGGGAGAGGAAAGCAATGATAGAGAAGCATCCAGAGGCCAACATCAAGTCACCTCTCTCCTGGGACTTTGTTCTAAGAAGAAGAGGGTGGGGGAAACACACACACACGTGAGTTATATTAGTATGTGAAGATGTCGAATGCAAGATATATACATTAACTAAAAAACTGGAAACAGCGTTAGATATTTGGCAATAATAAAAAATCGTAAGCAAATTATATAATTGTACATGATATGCAGACAACAATAATTACAGTAACAATATTATAGGTTCATAAAAATATTTTAAAGTAAAATCCACAAAGGAAGCATAAAAATTATTTATGCTTTATAATTTACAATTTATGTAAAACCTATATGCCATATACATATTAGCAGATATTTGAAAGGATTTTCTCAAACTGAAGATACTTGTATTTAGGTGGGAAAATTAAAGATTTTTTTTTCTAATTTAAAAAGTCCTTAAATCAATGCTGTTTTGTTTTTAGACTCTTAAAAAAACAGATTTTATACTCTTTTCTGTCATGTTAGCCAATGAAGCTTCTCTCTTTAGGTCAGAGTCTGCTTGGGAGAAGGTTTCTATTTCTGTTTCCATTAAGCAGATAGCAAGGCCCTTGTCTGCTAAGGAGCCCTAGTGGCGCAGTGGTTAAGAGCTTGGCTGTTAACTGAAAGGTCAACAGTTCGAATCCACCAGTTGCTCCTTGGAAACCCTATGGGGCAGTTCTGCTGTGTCCTCTAGGGTCACTATGAGTCAGAATCAACTTGAAGGCAATGGGGTTTTTGTCTGCTGTGAAGAGAGAAAAGACTAATCCAGAGAAAGAGGGTCTAGAAAAATGATGTCTGTCCTGGTTGGGTTTTAGATGTCTGAAAATCGAGTGTTGACATGAGCTTGGGGAAGAAATCTGAAGTGGAAATGGAGGTGCTTTGTTAACCAGCAGAGGGAGGCTGGTATTTTCTGTCTTGTGTTTGAGGTCATAGACTTCATGGAGAATCTGATAAAATAAGAACTCTCTTCCATGATAATGCACGTCCCCGTGAAAACAACACTTCAGGTGGTTTGTGGACTGCCTTAGCCCATATCTTGATCCCCAAGAGGTATTCATGAGACTCAGTAAAACTCCTGAATAAAAGCTGGTGTTCATGGAAGATCATTGGACAACTTCTCCTGGTTGATGGCGTAATAGATAAAGGTTGATGGTAAAGGTAGAAGCACAGTCATCCGTGACCGATGAGAGCTCCCCAAGGCTGGTGGAGTCAGGATGCCGTGAGACCACGCTGAGCACCAGCCACAGGGAGGACGGGCGGGAAGTGGGCACCTGTGGTCAGTGGGCAGGGGCCCCCCAGCATCCCTCGTGTTCGCTCCTGTGTGATCACTAACGTGTGATTTCTCTGTCCTTGTAGCCCGCTAACATGGACTGAAGAGAAAGGGCCTGGCCTAAAACGCAACAGATATTTGAGCTTCCATTTCAAGTCTGGGTCCCTGGAGAATGTGCCCAATGTAGGAATCAATAAGAACATTTTCCTGAAAGATCAAAATATATTTGTCCAAAAACTCTTGGGCCAGTTCTCTGAGAAAGAGCTGGCTACAGAGAAGAAGCGCATCCTGCACTGCCTGGGGCTTGCTGAGGAAATCCAGAAACACTGCCGCCCAGAGAAATAAGATGGTGGGGTGTGGGGGCAGTGGCACTTCCGCCACTAGACTGGAGCTTTGTTATATCAAGACCTGATCTTTATCTTTATTATGACAATTAAACACGTTTTCTTGGGTAAACAGAATGTGCTTATTGTCATGAGCTGTGGGGGGGGGGGGGTAATATTTGGGGGTGGGGGCGTGTGCAGTGGTGACTAGGAAGTAGTTAACCTTGATCGAGCTGAGCTCGATGCTTTATTTGCCTGGTTTCATTTACTTTTCCCTACAACCCTATGAGGTGGACATTGGTGGTTCAGTGGTAGAATTCTCACCTTCCATGCAGGAGACCCATGTTTGATTCCCAGTCAGCGCACTTCATGGGAAGCCACCACCCGTCTGTCAGTGGAGGTGTGTGTGTTGCTATGATGCTGAGCAGGTTTCAGTGGAGCTTTCAGACTAAGACTAGGAAGAAAGACCTGGCAATCTACTTCTGAAAATTAACCATTGAAAACCCTATGGATCACAATGGTCTGATCCACAACTGATCATGGGGATGGTGCAGGACCGACAGCGTTGAGTTCTGTTGTGCATGGGGTTGCTGTGAGTCAGGCCGATTTGACAGCAGCTAGCAACAACAGCCCTATGAGATAGGCGTGACCTGCTGGTTTTGTTTAGGATATTGGGAAATTTTGTCTGAGGTCACCCATATGCATAGTAAATAGCAGAACCAGATTTTAAATCCCACCCATGCTCTGAACCACTACAGACACTGCCTGGAACCTCACTCTTTCCTGCTTTAAGGAGTTTTATTTTTCCCCACAAACTTTAATTGGGCAACTCTGCTAGGTGCTGGGGATTCTAAAAAGGTAAGATAAGACATAGTCACTGCCCTCAGGGAGCTCCCAGTGTCAAAACGGAAACAGTCACACAAACTGGTCATTGTAGTGTGGTAGGTCTAGTAGACCTACCTGGCTTAGCGCCTGGCCACCGGAAAGGGGTTCAGGGAAGAGTTCAAAACCATACCTTAATGATAACTAGGAGCTAGTCAGGCAAAGGTCAGGGAAGGGCCCGTCTGGCCCCAGCAAAGGAAGGAAGTGAGAGCCTGCTGAGGGTGCTGGGAACACAGTGCTCCAAAGTTGCTGGGGCATTGTGTCTGTCATGGGAGTCAAGGAAATCTGCAAGCCAGGGGGAGGGGCTGGGGTTGTGTTTGTTAGGCAGTGTGGAGTCTCAGAAGGCTATTATTTAACAGGGGAATGGCTGGTCAGACTTCTGTTTTCCATCAAGCATGCAGAAGGCTGCCTGGAGGAGGTGAGACTTGAGAGCAAGGAGGAGGAGGCAGCCGTCCAGGGGAGAGCCAGTGGAGGTGTTTGCCTGCAGCCCTTGGCTTTCCTGGAGGAGCTGCTGGTGTTGAGTGGACTCCTCTGACCTGGAGGCAGAGCTGAGTCTCAGGAAGCCACTGCTGCATTTCACTGGTGGTCCTGTTGCTTTTTCATGGAAGCTAGTGTTAGATTTCTTGCTTCTATAACACTTCCCCTCATGATTTTTGTCTGCTCCCCATTGCCACAGTGATGTTTAACCGTTTCAGAAGCTATGAGGTCATTCATGGAGGCAAACACCTAGTTTTCTACCTCTGTTTCTATTATTCCATCCTATAGTACCTCAAGGTAAAGCAGGAAAATATATTAATTTAAAATCTGAAAATAATTCTAAAAAGAAAAGATCCTTAAGGTTATTCTCTTACTTGCCTTGTAAAATAATTTGTAGTAAAAGTCAGTTGGTACTCTTGTTTCTATGGAGTCCCTAGGTGGTGCAAACGGTTAGTGCTCAGCTACTAACCAAAAGGTTGATGGCTCAAGTTCCCCCAGCGGCACCTCAGAAGAAAGGCCTGCTTGTCTACTTCGAAGTGATCACAGTCATTGAAAACCCTATGGAGCACAGTTCTATTCTGATACACATGGGGTCGCTCTGAGTGGGAATTGAGGAAGGCAACTTGTGTGGTGGTGTTTTTTTACTCTTGTTTTATTACCCCTACCATATGTTCATTGAGGCCAGGGAATAATGTGTCTGTTTTTGTATGCTGTGCAGCTTCTAGCACAAGGCAAGTATTCAACAAATATTTGATGATTAATATGCAATACAGTAGCCTCTCCCATTTGGGTACCTCTGCTGTTTCAAAAGTATTGGCCCTATTTGATGTTGGACTAGGAGTGATTAGTAGTTGCTATTGATAACTAAAATCAGTTTATTTTGTGTTTGGCCAGGAGAAATAAAATGAAAACACCCACTAATTTTACTAATTGGTAGGAATTGCAGAGAGAGGGAAAGAGACGAGAGGAAAGAGAGCCCAGGGAGAGATGGAGCGGCAATCTTCTTAATCTCAGTTGGTTTTCAACTGGCCTCATCTTCCTTTGGGGCTGCTGGAGCGCAGCCCTCACCCACACCCCACTATGGCCTTCCCCAAATACCCCTTTGAAGGCCATACTCATCCCCCAACCCCAATAAAAACTTCTCTTCCACAGTCACAGAAGTAAAAGAGCGAAAGTATCCCTCAGCCATGTGTTCAGAGTGCCCAAAGGCCATGGCCTTGGTTTCTCCCCTGCCTGAAGCTCTCTGGACTGTCTCGGGGGCCGTGTGAGAAAAGGGGGATTTGAGGTCTGAGATTTCCAAATTCAGCTTGCTGTCCAAGTTGAAGAAGCTTCTATCCCACTGCAAGAAAGCTCCTGAGCGCTGGGGCCTCCATGCAGGGCTGCACATCCTTAGGTCCTGCCCTCACCCCCACCTCCCTGTGGCAGGAGTGACCTCCTAACGGTAAAACTGCAAAAGGGACTGAGCACAGGTGGCACAGCCCCCCTCCCTCTGGACTGACTCATCCTTAGCTGGTCCACGTGGTGGGTGACTGGGGGTAAGCGGTGGGGGTGGCGGGCTCTTCCTCTGCAGTTGTGAAGAATAAGTTACTCTAAGAGAGAGCGGATTAGCAAACATTTGGCTGCAGATCGCAGCCATGTTCCCCAGTCAGCGTTATCATAATAAAACTGACTCTTTTTTTAACTCTCTCTCTCTCTTTCTCTCTCTCTCTCTCTCTCTCTCTCTCTCGCATCTATAATTTAATCTGTCCTCAAAATTGTAAGGGAGGGAAAGAATGTTGCTTATTGGCCACCTAAAATTCCAACAGTAAAGTTTGTCCTCTACCTGAAGGAATCAAATGAAAAAGGAGAATATTGTAGTAGGTGACACTCGAATTCCTCAGGAGAAGGCTTATCCTTGGAAAGATCCCTTGATAAGCGACCCAGTGTTAGTGGTCTGGTCGTGGTGGAGATGGAGAGGGTAGGGAAGGAGTTGGGTATAGGAGGGAAAGCTTAGGGGACTAAGGATGATAGGTTGAAAGGAAACAGACAAGTCTTTCTGCAAAAGTGATAAATTTAAGCAGGAAAGGAGAAGGGAATAAGAGGCCCAAGCAAGCTAAACCCTGACACTAGGTGTGCTATGCTGGCCAGCAGCCCCTACATTGGCCTGGCCTGGGAGGCCTGTGTTAGAAATACAAATTCTCTGGCCCACTCCAGCTCTGCTGAGTCAGAATCTGCATTTTAAGAAGATGACCAGGTGATTCATATGTGCATCAAAATCTCTTGGAGCTTATAGAGTAGTAAGGAAGAAAGGTGTTATTCAAATATAGTTAAGTGTTAAAGTACAACTATGAGAAATACAGCAAAGAGTATTTTAAAAGTTTATGCCTGGAAATGAGTTGAAATCGACTCGACGGCAATGAATTTGGTTTGGATTTGGCCCTTCACAGAAAACGTTTGCTGACCCCTGTTCTGAGTGGAGGGGCCAAGAGTGAGATCGGGACTTTCTGACCGCAGGCCTTTCTTCTCATCCTCGTGCCCTGCTGGAGTCAAGGCAGAAAGTATAGGCTCCGTCATACCATTAAAAAAAAAAAAAAAAGTATTGATTCCCACTCTGAGTGACCCTGTATGTGTCAGAGTAGAACTGTGCTCCATAGGGTTTTCAGTGGCTGATTTTCAGAAGTAGATCTCCAGGCTTTTCCCTGAAACAGAATGGCCTGGAAACTGCATGTGGACACACAGGGCGTGCTTGGAAATTTCTCTTAACTCTTCCTGATTTTCCTATCAGTCATGTATTCATGATATTCAACGGACATTTAATGAATGCATGCAACGTGTGTGCTAGTGGTATGCGCTCTGGAGGACTGAGATGAATAAGACCAGGCTGGCCTCAGGACGCTCATGGTGCGTGGAGAGACGCTGGCACCAGCAGGAGAGGATGGTGTTCTGTGAGAACTTCGGCTGGGGAAGGGGACACCTCTGTGTGGGATGGGGGAGGTGGGGGAAGCGGCCACTGTGTGAGGCCAACAAAAACGGGTATTGTGAATACTGGGGAAGCCAGCACAACTTGACCAAGGCAAAGTCATAGAAGCTCCTTAGATACATCCAAACTCCCATAGGGATTGAGTTACTGGGCTGAGGTCTGGGAACCATGGTCTTGGGGGACATCTAGCTCAATTGGCATAACAGTTTATAAGGAAAATGTTCTATATCCTACTTTGGTGAGCAGCATCTGGGGTCTTAAAAGCTTGTGAACAACCATCTCAGGTACTCCACTGGTCCCACCCCATCTGGAGCAAGGGAGAATGAAGAAAACCAAAGACACAAGGGACTAATGGACCGCAACTACCATAGCCTCCACCAGACTGAGTCTAACACAACTAGATGGTGCCCAGCTACCACCACCGACTGCTCTGACAGGGATCACAACAGAGCATCCTGGATGGAGCTGTAGAAAAATGTAGAAAAAAATGCAAACTCCAACAAAAAAAGACAGATTTACTGGTTGACAGAGACTGGAGAAACCCCCAGAGTATGGTCCCTGGACACCCTTTTAACTCAGTACTGAAGTCACTCCTATGGTACATCCTTCAGTTAAAGATTAGACAGGCCCATAAAGCAAGCAGTAATACTCATAGTTCAACCATGTATATGAGACTAAATGGGTACACCAGCCCAGGGGCAAGGACAAGAAGGCAGGAGGGGACAGGAAAGCCAGATGAATGGAAATGGGGAAACCAAGGTTGAAAAGGGGAGAGTGTTGACATGTTGCAGGGTTGGCAACCAATGTCACAAAACATTATGTGTATTAATTGTTTTATGAGAAACTAATTTGCTCTGTAAACCTTAAAGCACACAAAAATAAATAAAAACACGTATTGTGAGCAAGGGAGCAGGGAACACGTTAAAGACAAAAATGAGTTGCGCACTTTGGACAGCACAGAGGAGGGTGGTGGGAGGCAAGACTGAGAGGTAGGAGGACGCCAGGTACACAGGGCAGAACGGCAGGCTGGCTGCTGCCAGGTAGACTGCTGAATTGTTTGCGCCCTTCGTAAAATCCCAGATGAAGTAGGATCAGATGACCCTCAAGGTCCTTTCAGGGGGATTTGGAGGAAGAAAGATGATGAGTAGAGCTTCTGTCATGAAGAGAAGCTGTGTGGGTGGGAGGCCAGGTCTTTCTCCCCAGACAGAGGCTGAAAGAGGGCTGTGCCCTGGGAGAAAGTGGCCGAGGTACAAATGGTAATCCTCTGACTGTCCAAACCGCCGGCCTGTAAAACAAGGGGTTTCCTCCTGTCTGTGGAAGGGACTTCAGATTCTTCGTCCCTGATGACTCTTGATCAAGAGGACTGGCTCTAAATGGAAATGTTACTCAGGGAATTTCTATGGGGAGAATTTAAAAAGAAATATGCAGGATTAAGGAGAAACAGTTTTGATTAGATGTCAGGAGGCTGGAACTTGGGCTTCGACAGTAATTTTTTTTTTTTTTTTCCTCTTGGGATCCAGAAAACTCAGAGTAGGGGTGAGGTAGGAGTGGAGAAGGTCAAGCAAGAAGGCAGTCACCCCAAATGAGGATGAAGCTACAGGAAAGAGAGAATGTCTGAAAGGGTCTGTTCACTTCTGGAGACTGTGCCAAAGTCCTGGGATGCTGGGCAACTGGCAGCCACCTCCCTCCCTGCCCACGGGCAGAGTTCTTCACACAGCCAGGTGCCCTGCTGTGCCCTGTGTGGAAATTGCAGCTGAAAACAAAGATCCCAAGCCAAGAACCTCCACATACTTTCTAGGGGAAGTAGTCATTCCATGGAGTCCCTGGGTGGCGCAAATGGTTAAGGTGCTTGGCTGCTAACTAAAAGATTGGAGGTTTGAGTCCACCCAGAGGCACCTTGAAAGGAAGACCTGGCAGTCTACTTCCTAAAAATCAGCCATTGGCAACCCTATGGGGCACAGTTCTACTCTGACACATGTGGGGTCTCCATGACTTAGACTCCACTAAGGGCAAGTCCGCTATTCCATACCAGGCCCTTTCTCATTCTTGCCAGCTGGTGGTGCTAAAGACTTACCCGAGCGATGGGAAATACAACCAGAGCCAGAGCTGCCTTCTGTCCACTGCCTGCCCAACAATGGGGTTGCTTTTTGAAGTGCTGGTGTGTGTGCTGTGATCGGGAGGAGAGCTAACTTTCAGCAATTTATAGAGTGAGGGACAATGTTACAGGCTTCTGGGCACCTCAGAGACCATTAACAGAAGAGGACCGATTCTTTTTCTCAGATTTCCAGGGGACACTAAAATCACCAGCTGCTGAGTAGTGTCTGGGCTTTTAAAAGCACACGAGCAGCCATCTAAGATACAGCTATTGGTCCCATCATGTTTGGAGCAAATGAGAATGAAGAAAACCAAAAACAAGGAAAATATTAGTCCAAAGGACTAATGGACCACATGAACCACAGCCTCCACAAGCCTGAGCTCAGAATAGCTAGATGGTGCCTGGCTACCACTACCAACCTCTCTGACAGGGATCACAATAGAGGGTCCCAGACAAAGCAGGAAAAAAATGTAAGACGGAATTCAATTTCATAAAAAAAACACCAGACTTACTGGTCTGACAGAGACTGGAGGAACAGAGACTATGGCCCCTGGACACTGTGCTAACTCAGAAATGAAGCCATTCCTGAAGTCCAGCTTTCAGTCAAAGATTAGACAGGCCTATAAAACAAACAATAAAACGTGAGGAACGTGCTTCTTAGTTCAATCAAGTACCCGAGACCAAGTGGGTAATACCTGCCAGAAAGCAAAGACAAGAAGGCAGGAAGAGACAGGAAACCTGTATGAATGAACATGGAGAACCCAGGGTGGAAAGGGAAAGGGGGAGAGCGCTGACACATTGTGGGGATTGTTGCAAAACAATTTTTGTATAAATTTTTCAATGAGAAACTAATTTGTACTGTAAACTTTCACCTAAAACACAATAAAGTTTTTTTAAAAATCACCAGCTGCTTTGCACAGGGCAATAGATAAGAAATGCTTGTCCTTACAGAGTTTCTGTTTGGGATGATGAACGAGTTTTAGAAACAAATAATGGTGATGGTTTCACAACAGGAATACAATTAATGCCCCTGAATTGTACACTTGAGAATGGTTAAAGTGGCAAATTTTATGTTATATATATTTTATCACAATTAATAAAGAAAAAAAAAATGCTTGTCTAGATTAGAGAGCTGATGATTTCAGCCTTGAGCAAAGGGAGTAGAAAGAAGATTCTAGACGGAAGACTTTGACCTCAATGGAAGGACCAGACAGACCCAAGTTGAGAAGACAGACATGCCAAAGCCCAGGGTGAACAAGGACAGGGAAGCGCAGCCCCCACAGGCTGCAGGGCCAACCATGCTCTCATCTGTAGCTGTGCCTTCAGATGGAGGCTGGGTCAGGATTGAAGGAAGGGGCCAGGAGTGTACTTGCAACCCCAGAGCAGATGTCTTGGCCTGGCTACCTTGGATGTAGGCTAGAAACTGGTGTGGGACAAGCAACTAATGAAACAGGCTTGGTAAGGAGGCAAGAGCGGGGGTGGCCAGGTTGCTTGGTGAGGGACTAATTTCTAAGGAAGGGAGAGGAAAGGAATACTGTGGAGTGGACTTGTATAAGAAGTTTGACAGCTGAAGATAAAGAAAGCTGAGGATTAAAAAAACGAAATCAGCATTTACACAAAGATGGCAGCCTCAGGGCTTGCTGCTCTTCTGTGTCCCAAGGGAATTGGGTGGGCATTCTGGTGTAGGGTAGTTCCCCTGGGCTCCCTGTGGTCTTCCTTTGTCCAAGCACAGGACATTTTGTGCTAATTAACTGACCTGAGAATTCTCCTGTTGCTCGTGTCTGCAGACTGTGCTGCTTCTCCAGGCTTCCAGGAACAGGAACCACTTTTCTGGGGTAACAAAGAAGCTGTACCCCTATTAAATATTACATCAAAATATTGAAGCTGCCTCCTCAATTCAGGATACAAATTCAGAAATAAAACATATAAAAAGGCATAGAGTGAAAAATCTCTGTTATGGATTAAATTGTGTCCTTTCAAAATATGTGTTGTAAATCCTAACTGCTATACATGTGGAGGAAAACCTGGTGGTGTAGTAGTTAAGAGCTACGGCTGCTAACCAAAAGGTCGGCAGTTCGAATCCACCAGGCACTCTTTGGAAACTCTATAGGGAAGTTCTACTCTGTTCTCTAGGGTCGCTGAGTCGGAATCGACTCGGCAGCAACACACTATATCTGTGGATGCAATCTTATTTGGAAAGAGGGTTTTCTTTGTTATACTAGTGAGGCCATATCTGTGCAGGGTGTGTCCTAAACCTAATCACTCCTGAGTTTGAAGACTAGCATAGACACAGAGACAAGCAAGCACAGATAGGGGGAAGACAGATGTCAAGTAAAGACAGCCAAGGAACGGAGGAAAGCTGAGGTTACAGAAGCTGAAAGAGACAAGACTCTTCCCCCAGAGCCAACAGACAGAGAGAGGCAGTGCCCTGAATTCAGAACTTCTAGCCTCCTGAACTGTGAGAAAATCAATTTCTGTCCTTTAAAGCCACCCACTTGTGGTATTTCTGTTACAGCAGTACTGGATAACTAAGACAATCTCCCACCTTGCCCTCCACCCACCCAGTTTCTCCTGACTGCCACACAGGCAACTGGTGTTCGGCTACTTATGTGTCCAACCATGGGCAGCGATGAATTCTGACATGTTCGCACTCTGTCCCTTAAAAAAAAACACATATAAATGGTAGCACACTATATATACACTGATTTTTCACTGAACGTGTCTTGGAAATTGTTGCTGGGTTCTTTTTGACAGGACCTGAATGTCCAATTTCCTGTGTGGTGGGGTAGTGTTCCATGATGCCTGGAGAAGGTTCGAAGCTCCTCTGTTGAATCTTTACGTGGGCTGCTTACAAGAAGCAGCCCTGCTGCTCTCTGGGCCAGACTGGCCCATCTGACTACTCTGCCAAGGCACAGAACTGCCCCTAAAGTCTCCCCTTGGTTCAGGCTGTGTCCTAGAGGGCTCCCGCTCTCCCTGAGCACACATCGGGCAGAGAGGTTATACAGACCACTGACTTCCAAAGACTGAAAGACTAGAGAAAAAACACTTCCTGTGGGTTTTTCTGTGCTGGAAGAACAGCTCTTTGGGAGGGGTAGAAAATTCCAAGTGAAGAAACAGTTTCTGACTCTGACTCACATTACCCTAGCAACAGCTTTTTGATTTCAACAATTTTCTAGACCAATTTCACTGATCTTTAGAACATCCCAGTGAGTGCAGGGAAGGAGAGACAATCACTTCTAGCCTGGATCAAAGCCCCAGAGCAGAGTTTGAGACATCGGGAGTGAATTCTCAAGGAGCCGTTCTTTGATGGGTAGGGAGGTATTGTTATCCTTCTCAGTAGCAGATACCTCCTAGGCAATGAGTAACCTTGGACTCTGGGAGTCTGACCCTACCTGGGAATACCAGGAAATGTAAGACAGATGAAAGACCAAGGGCAAGTTTCTTTAATGTGTGAATGACTGAACCAGTGGGTACTTTCATGGAGCATGCAGTCTAGCTGGGCAGATAGAAAAAAACATAGCATGTAAATAAAAGTGACGTAAGATATTAGTCTACTCTGACTCATGGCGACCTTATGTACAACAGAACAAAATATCTTGGTTCTGCATCATCTGACATGTTCAAGTCCATCAGTAAGGCTATTGTGTCAATCCATCTCACCAAGGGTCTCCCTCACCCTGGCTGGCCCTCTACTTCACCATACATGATGTCCTCCTCCAGCCATTGATCACTTTTGATGACATGTCCAAAGCAAGCAGGTTGGACAGTGTTCTGTTGTGACCCATTAGGTTTTCCCTGGCTAATTTTTGGAACTAGATTGTCAGCCCTTTCTTCCTAGTCTGTCTTCATCTGGAAGCTCTGTTGAAATCTGTCCACTGTGAAATAAAATTGTAAGTTTTGCTTTATGAAAACAGAGAGAGTATTCTTGCCCATGACACAAAAGGTCATCTTATTAAATGTTAGAAACCTATGTGTTGTATAACCATATATAGATAATTTTTAAAGCTTATGGTTATGCCTTAACTGTAACTTTTAGAAGCACCTTGTCTTGTTTCACATAATTGTACGAGGGTAAGAAAAAAAGTACTGCTACAAAATCACAGAAACCTTTATTAAACAAAAATATCAAAATGTGAAGCTTTTGTTTCTCGATATATCCTTCATCTAGGTCTATACACTTCTGAAGGCAGTGTTTTCATCTCTCTAACCCTTCCCTGAAGAATTCTGCACGCCTCGATTACACCACGTCAAAAAGGCAGTTTTGGCATCCTTGAGAGACTCAAATTGGTTCTTTTTAAATGTTCTTTGAGTTTTGGGAAAAACAGAAGTCTGAAGGGGCAAGATCAGGGCTGTAGGGTGGTTGGGGTAAAGTTTCCCAGTGAAATTCTCGTAGGACCGCCCTTGCTACCTCAAAGAAAGAGCAGGTGCATTGTTGTGATGGAAAAAAATTCCTTGATGCAACTTTCTTGGCCTTTTTCTCACCAATGCAGTTTTCAGTTTTCTTACAACTTTTTCATGATAAGCCCTCATGTTCAGCCTGTGCCCTTCAAAAAAACCTATCAAGATAACCCCTTTGGAATCCCAAAACACAGCCCCAGTAACCTTCTGAGCAGTCTTCTTTCTCTTGGCTCATCTCTGAGGCCTTCCCGACCTTCCTTAAAATGCTAGATCCATCTACAAACTGTTGTTTTATGTGGGGCAGCAGTCCCATAAATTTGTTGCAAAGCTTCAATGATTTGGGAAGATGTCCGCTTGAGTTCTGTTAAAAATTTGATGCTAGCCATGACCTCAGAATCGTTTTTGCCCGCGGAACAAAAAGTATCCTTTTTTTATTTTTGGAGTCACCCTAACAAGACTAAGACAAGGGTATCACTGCAAGAACTTGTCTGCAGCCATCCACTGATCGCAGAGACATGTTTAAACACATTTTGTTTGCAATAAACCCGTGCATGTATGAACTGGAACCCTAGTCACAGTCCTTTTGGACTCATCCTGGTATTTAGGTGACCAGGCTCACTGAAACACTTGAAATTTATTCTTTCAGAAAACAATGAAGAGTAACAAACACGTCCTGTTTCTAAGACTCCAGAGGTCTTACAATCATGGCTCACTGATCTTGCGATTGCCTTAGCAAGGTTTCTATTTTTCTATTCTTTACAGTCTTTGAACACATACTGCTCACTTGTAAGGTTTACGTATTCTGACATAATTGTCAACCAATCAAATTTTTTTGTTCAATGTTCCTGATGAAATTATATATAAATACCCTGAAAATCTAGTTAACTGGAGCACTGATTTACTTGGTAATGATGTACTGCCCAACTTTAAAGTTGTCTGTTAAACCTGCATAAACCCAAAAACCAAACCTGTTGCCATCGAGTTGATTCCAGCTCATAGTGACCCTATAGGACAGAGTAGAACTGCCCCATAGGGTTTCTGAGGAGTGGCTGGTGGATTGAAGCTGCTCACCTTTAGGTTAGCAGTCAAGTTCTTAATGACTTCACCACCAGGCTCCTTAAGCCTGCATGGCAATCTGTTAATGGTGTTCTGAGTTGTTTATTTTTGAAACCACCATGAGTGACCCTACTGGTATTTGAAATACTGGTGGCGTAGCTTCCAGCATCATAGCAACATACAAGCCAGCACAGTATGACAAGCTGACAGACAGGTGGTGGAACATAAGATATTATGTCCTAAATGCCGATTAATTGATATTGCCAGTGGATTTTTAGGGAGTGTCACAGGAACGTGAAACTGGGAAAGGGCTCTATTTATAAAGGGTGGTTCTAGTTGAAACCCATGGGGTGGATGCAGTATTTTGGGGGCTTGAAGCTTCTTAAATTTGTGGGAGCAGCTCTTTAAGAAAAAGAATACAAGCATATGAATACAAAATTAAGTAGAAAAGTGACTGTTTATTTAGAATAAAAAAACACAACAATCTATAAATTTGAGAAAGTCCATAATATCACAAAATCTAGAAAAATAATATACCATTTTTATGAATTAACTGTCTTGGTTATCTAGTGCTGCTATAACAGAAATACCACAAATGGGTGGCTTTAACAAACAGAAATTTATTTTCGCATAGTTTAGGAGGCTAGAAGTCAAATTCAGGGCACTGGCTCTAGGAAAAGCCTCTCTCTGTCGGCTCTGGAGGAAAGTCGATGTCTCTGAGCTTCTGCTCCTGGGCGATCTTCATGTGGCTTGGCATTTCTCTTCCCCTTGCATGTAACTCTAAGCAGCAAGGAGGAACTATGGAGGGCCTTTAAGATCTTGCTTGGAAATCTCATCAGCCAGATACCCATTTCATCACTTACAAGTTCTACCTTCCAACAAACGTTTGAACATAATTCAGACAAGTTCTTTGCCACCGCATAAAAAGCATCGCCCTTCCGCCACTGTCCAATCACATGTTCATCATTTTCTGTTAAGGCCTCACCAGAAGCACATTCAACGTCCACATTTCTAGCAACATTTTCTTGCTGGTGCCGTATGTATTCTCTAAGACGAAAGAGATGTTCTCTACAGATCTCGCAATTTTATGTGTCAACTTGGCTAGGCTATGTTATCTACTTGTTTGGTCAAACACTAGTCTAGATGTTGCTGTGAAAGTATTTTGTAAATGTGATTAACATTGACAATCAGTTGACTCTAAGTAAAAGAGATTAACTGAGTTAATGTGAGTGGGCCTCATCCAATCAGTTGAAGGCCTTTAAGAGCAAAAACTGAGGTTTCCTGAAGAAGGAATTTTGCCTCAAGACTGTAACAAAGATATCCTACTAGACTCTCTAGCCTTCCTAACTTACAGATTTTGGACTTGCCAGCCCCCACAATCATGTGAGCCAATTCCTTAAAAAAAAAAAAAAAAAAAATATATATATATATATATATATATATACATGTATATAGTCTTAGTTTGCTAGTAGTACCATAACAAAAAAATACCACAAGTGGGCAGCTCTAAAGAACAGAAACTTATTGTCTCACAGTTTTGGAGTCTAGAAGTCCAAATCAGTGCACTGACTGTAGGAGAGGGCCTCTGCTTGTTGGTAGTCCCAGGCATTCCTTGGTTTATAGATGGTGTTTTAGTCATCTAGTGCTGCTATAATAGAAATACCACAAGTGGAAGGTTTTAACAAAAAGAAATTTAGTTTCTCACAGCCTAGTAGGCTAGAAGTCCAAATTCAGGGCGTCAGCTCCAGGGGAAGGCTTTCTGTCTCTGTCGGCCTTTTCATCAGTCTTCCCCAGGACTAGGAACTTCTCTGTGCAGGGACCACGGGTCCAAAGGACACGCTCTGCTCCCGGCACTGCTTTCTTGTTGGTCCCCCCTCTCTGTTTGCTTCCCTTTCATTTTATCTCTTGTAAGATAGAAGGTGGTTCAGGCCACGCCCCAGGGAAACTCCCTTTACATTGGATCAGGGATGTGACCTTAGTAAGGGTGTTGCAATCCCACCCTAATCCTCTTTAACATAAAATTACAATCACAAAATGGAGGCAACCACACAATACTGGGAATCATGGCCTAAACAAGTTGACACATATTTTGAGGGGGACACAATTCAAGCCATGACACTCCACCCTTTGCCCCCCCCAAAATTCATGTCCTCACCACATATAAAACACATTCACCCCATCGTATCATAGCAAAAGTCTTAACTCCAAGTCCAAAATCCAAAAATTCCTCTTCATCTGTGTAATCTGTAATACAAGTTATCTGCTTCCAAAGGTACAATGGCAAAACAGGCACAAGCTAGACATTTCTATTACAAATGGGAGAAACTGGAGGAAAAAAAGGGGTACCAGGCAACGAGCAAGTCAGCAGAATACATTACATTATCCCTCAAGGCTTTGAAAATAATCTTCTCTTCTATGAGACCATTCACACAATGGCCCTGCCCTTCAGACTCTAAGTATTGGCCACAGTCTTTGGCTGCTGAGTGGAGGCTTCTCGGTACTGGGCTTCAGCTCTGCCTTCCAGGCCCACTGGGACAGCAACTCTGCTTCCTCGGCTTTAGGTGCTCCATTCTCCTAGTCCATCTGAGTAGCAGTTCCACCCTTGGAAACACCACAGGCCATGGCTCCACCCTTTGAAACCCCAGAGGTCCTGGGCATACCTTTTGACACTGAGGCAGCTCGGCTTCTTGTGTTTTTTGTCTCTTTTGCTTCTGCTTCCTGATTTCTTGGCCTCTCGGCTCCTTGGGCTTCATGCCCTCATGTGCCCTGCTCAGACGAGTGTTCCAAAGCTCTGTAGCTCCACCGATAAGTGCCTGGAGGCACCCCACTCTGCCAGGAAGCCTCCTGCGCACAGGCACTCAGCTCCCTTACTCTGTGGGTCTGCTCCAGTGCCATCTCGCATTGATCTCCTGGTTCTGCTGCTGCTGGTCCTCTGCCGCTGCCACTTCTCTGCCACTGCAGGTTCTCTGCTGCTTCCAGTTCTCTGCTGCTGCTGGTCCTCTGCTGCTGCCTCTCCTCTATCCATTCACAGTTTCCAAACTGCTTCCAGATTTTAGGTATCTGTTAGAGCAGCACCCCACTCCTGGTACCAAATTTTGTTTTAGTCATCTAGTGCTGCTGTAACAGAAATACCACAAGTGGATGGCTTTAACAAAGAGAAATTTATTTTCTCACAGCCTAGTAGGCTAGAAGTCCAAATTCAGGGCGTCAGCTCCAGGGGAAGGCTTTCTGTCTCTGTGGGCCTTCTCATCAATCTTCCCCTGGACTAGGAGCTTCTCCGTACAGGGACCCCGGTTCCAAAGGACTTGCTCTGCTCCTGGTGCTGCTTTCTTGGTGGTGTGAGTTCCCCTGTCTCTGCTTGGTTCCTCTTCCTTTTATCTCTTGTAAGATAAAAGGTGGGGCAGGCCACAACCCAGGGAAACTCCCTTTACGTTGGATGAGGGATGTGACCTTAGTAAGGGTGTTACAATCCCACCCTAATCCTCTTTAACATAAAATTACAATCACAAAATGGAGGGCAACCACACAATACTGGGAATCATGGCCTAACCAAGTTGACACATATTTTTGGGGGGCACAATTCAATCCTGACAGATGGTTTCTCACATAGTCTCCTCCTCCTATGTATACCACTGTGTTTTTTTCTACTCTTTTTATAAGACACCACTCAAAAGTGATTGGGTTTAGGATTCACCTTGCTCCATGTCCTCATTAATATAATAAAATAAAACTCCTATTTCCAAACAGGGTCACAGGTACAGGTGTTAGGACTTCAACATATATTTTGGGAGGACACAATTCAATCCATAACATATTAGGACTTCAGCATATATTTTGAGGAGACACAATTCAATCCATAACATATGTACCTGTGACCCTGTTTGGAAATGTGTATATGTAGTCTGTTTCTCTGGAGAACCCTGACTAATACAACTCCATAGAGTACTTTTGTAATATTTTCTACAGAGAAAATAGAACCGTAAGTCCTTTCTCTAGTATGGCTGATTGAAATTTGTTCCTCATTATTGATGGTTTAGAGAAGATTCTTTCAGTTTCACAACTAGCTTATTAGCAGCATCATGATAAAATGCCCCAAGACATTGGGATGCATAAAACATGCAACTTGACTTACAAACTGCTCTTTGTGATATGTCTACACAGACACAGTTATTTGCATCAATGTTCTCTTTTTGATTTTGTCAAAAGCATTTGGCCCTTGAAATTTTACCAGAAGATACAGGTCACATCTTTCTCAAGGAAGCATCTTCCCTCACTTTATTTTTTAAAATTTATTTTTTTGTTGTTGTTGAGAATATATACAGCAAAACATTCAACAATTTCCACATGTACAATTCAGCGACAATGATTACATTCTTCAAGCTGTGCAACCATTCTCACCCTCCTTTTCCAAATTGTTCCTCCCTGATTAACATGCACTCAATCACATCAGTGATCTTTTGTACGATTCCCATCAGAGGAGCTCCTGGCTTCCTGCATCTAAACCTTGTTTCCCCTCCACTGTCCACATATGTCTGATGCTGGGCTGATAGGACTCATTCCTGTTGCTGTAGCACCTGTGAACCTGGGCCTTCATATAATTAAGCTGTTCCTACAGGACAGCCAGCAATTTAACCATGCATGGAAGTGCCTGCCAACCACCTAAATACTAAAATCAAACCCAATGCCATTGAGTCGATTCCAACTCATGGCAACCCCATGTGTTATAGAGTAGAACTGCTCCATAGGTTTTCTTGGCTGTGATCTTTAATGGGAGCAGATCGCCAGGCCTTTCTTCTGCAGAGCTGCCAGGTGGGTTTAAACCACCAACCTTCAGTTAGTAGACAAGTGCAAATTGTTTACGCCACCCCAGCATCTCTAACCCCCTAAATATATCCCACTAAACTCGATTGAGTTGTATCACAGACTAAACTTCTCTTTGGCTGGATCTCCAAAATAAGAGCACTCCAGTGCCTCCCAATGTGAGGAGAAATGTAACAGAAGTCAGCAGGGAAAGAGACACTAGTCCTAATTTTACAAAAGCTTACACCCATATGAACACACTGCTAGGGCCCCTCCAGAGTCAGGAAGCCCAGCAGGTGAGCGGGCCTGAAACTTAAGCTTCAAAGTAAATTCACTTCTGCTGAGCTCAAGGAAAGGAGCACAGATGGAGCCAGTAGTGCTGGGAGTGTTTTGTGTAGATATGCATTGATTTCCATGTTTCTGTGTGTGTTGGGGGTGGGGGGTGGGAGATGAGTAAGAAGGAAGTTGTTGCACAGCCTTTAGAGGGAGCAATAAGATGGGTTGGTTTATGTCCTACATCTGGCCCTAAAGGGTGTGTTTATCTTTTTATTATGGAAAATGTTAAGTATAACACAAGAGTTGAGAGAAGAGAATAATAAACCACAATATATCCATTATATTACCCACTTTATCCACACATGGCCAATCTGGTTTATTTTTGTCTCGTTTATTCTTCCCCCTCACCATACTTTCTTTTCTTTTTTCTTCTCTTCCCCTTCTCTTCCCCTACTCCTTCCTCTTCCTTCTTCTAATTAACTTTATTGAGGTATAATTTAGATCTAAAATTCGATCATTTTAAGTATATAATTCAATGATTACAAGCAGATTTACTGAGTCGTATAACTATCACCATAATCCAATTTTAGAAGATTTTCATGGTCCAAAAAAATATCCTCATGACCATTTGCAGTCCATCCAGTTTCCACTCCTAGCCCTAGACAATTAGTAATCTACTTTCTCTACATATTTGCTTTCTTTGGATGTTTCATACAAAGGAACTCATGCAGTATGTAGTCTTTTGTGTTTGACTTCTTTCATTAGCATAATATTTTCAAGGTAAATTGGTCCATATTGTAGCATGTATCAGTACTTTAACCTTTTTCATGGTTGACTAGTATTCTACTGTATGATATACAGTATTTTATTTATCCATTTATCAGTTGATGATGGACATTTGAGTTATTTCTACTTTTTGGCTGTTATGAATAATGCTGCTAGGAACATTTGCATGCAAGTTTTTGTGTGGACGTGTGTTTTCATTTCTCTTGGGCAGATGTCTAAGGATGGAATGGCAACTAACAACAACATGGTAAATTTATGTTTAACTTTTTAAGAAACTGCCAAACTGTTTTCCAAAGCAGCTGCACCATTTTGCATTCCCACCAGCAATGTACAAGGGTTCCTGTTTCTCCACATCCTGGCCAATATTTGTATTGTCTGTCTTTTTGATTATAGCCAGTCTGGTGGATGTGAAATGATATCTTATTGTGGTTTTAATTTGCATTTCTCTGATGACGCATGATGTTGAACACCTTTGCATGTATTTATTAACCAGTTGTATATCTTCTTTGGTGAAATGCTTATTCAAGTCTTCTGCCCATTTTTTAATTGAGATTTTTCTTCTTAAAAAACACTCCCAGATGGTAAATTATTTCATTTTTAAATATTTCAGGATGATCCCTAAAAGAGATGATGCATGCAGAGTTGGGCTTACTCAAGGCAGCTGGGAGGCAGGAATATGAATGGCCCTTAAATGAAGGTGAGACACCCCCTGGAGAGACATCAGTGTCCTTCAGAGGGAGTACCTGGTACTGTGGCAGAAGATCACAGTCAACAAGTTGGCAAAATTAGAGTATTCATGTAAATGTTACCAGGCTGATGTGTATACCTGGGTCAGCCCTGCCCTGCACAAGGGCATCTGGCAAGGGGTCCAAAAACCGAACCAAAACCGCTGCTGTTGAGTCTATTTCAACTCAAAGTGATCCTATAGGACAGAGTAGAACTGCCCCCATGGGGTTTCCAAGGAGCAGCTGGCGGATACGAACTGCCAACCTTTTTGGTTAGCAGCAGTAACTGTTAACCACTGCACCACCAGGGCTCTGGCAAGGGATCAGTAGAGCAGAAATAGAGCTACACTTTGCTTGCTAGGCAGGGTGCCTGGAGCAGAGCTGTATGAGCCTGGAGCAAGGGGCATCTTTGGCTAATTTGCACAAAGGTGCCATAGGTGCGAGTGGTGTCCCCGCATATGATTTCTTTTTCATCCATAGGTGGGTAAAGTCTAGGATTCAGGCCACAACTAGATATATTTCTTTCTTTTTTATCCTATACGTCTTTTATTTCTGTTTTTATTTCATTTTTTAAAATTGTTGTAGTTTAAATGAAGTTAACATTTCAAGTTAGTTTCCCATACAAAAAATTATATATACATTGTTGTGTGACCCTAATTGCTCTCCCCATACTGTGACAGCAGACTCCTCCTTTCCACTCCTGATTTCCTATGCCCATTCAACCAGCTCCTAACCCTCTCTGCCTTCTCATCTCACCTCTGGACAGAAGCTGCCCGTTTAGTCTCTTGTATCTACTTGAGCTAAGAGGCACACTCCTCATGAGTATCACTTTATGTCCCATATTCCAGTCCAATCCCTGTCTGAAGAGTTGGCCCTGGAGATTGTTTTAGTTCTGGGCTGATAGAGAATCCAGGGACAGCACTTTCCAGGGTTCCTCCAGTCTCAGTCAGATCATCAAGTCTGGTCTTCTTACTAGAATTTGAGTTCTGTACCCCACCTTTTCTCCTGCTCCATCAGGGACTCTCTGTTGTGTTCCCTGTCAGGGCAGTCACTGGTGGCAGCTGGGCACCATCCAGTTCCCCTGGTCTCAGGCTGATGAAGTCTCTGGTTTATGTGGCCCTTTCTGTCTCTTGGTCTAATACTTAGCCCGTGTCCTTGGTGTTCTTCATTGTCCTTTACTCCAGGTGGTTGGGACAAATTGATGCATCCCAGATGGCCGCCTGCAAGCTTTCAAGACCCCAGACGCCACTCACCAAAGTAGGATGCAGAACATTTTCTTAAGCTTTGTTATGCCAGTTGACCTCGATGTCCCCTGAAAGCATGGTCCCCAGACCCCTACCCCTGCTACTCTCTCCCTCAAAGTGTTTGATTTTATTCAGGAAACTTCTTAGCTTTGGTTTGGTCCAGTTGTGTGCTGACTTCCCCTATAGTGTGTGCTGTCCTTCCCTTCACCTAAGATAATTCTTATCTATTATCTAGTTAGTAAATAACCCTAGCCCTCCCTCCCCACTCTTATAACCATCAAAGAATGTTTTCTTCTATGTTTAAACTTTTTCTTGAGTTCTTATAATAGTGGTCTTATACGATATTTGTCCTTCTGTGACTGACTAAATTCACTCAGCATAATGCCCTCCAGAGTCCTCCAGGTTATAAGATGTTTCATGGCATCATCGTTGTTCTTTATCATTGTGTAGTATTCCATTGTATGGATATACCATAATTTGTTTATCCATTCGTCCGTTGATGGGCACCTAGGTTGTTTCCATCTTTTTGCTATTGTGAACAGTGCTGCGATGAACATGGGTGTGCATATATCTATTCGTGTGACGGCTCTTGTTTCTCTAGGTTATATTCCAAGGAGCGAGATAGCTGGATCATATGGTACTTCTATTTCCAGCTTTATAAGGAAGCGCCAAATCCATTTCCAAAGTGGTTGTACCATTTTACATTCCCACCAACAGTGTGTAAGTGTTCCAGTCTCTCCACAACCTCTCCAGCATTTATTATTTTGTGTTTTTTGGATTAATGCTAGCCTTGTTGGGGTGAGATGGTGTCTCATTGTAGTTTTGATGTGCATTTCTCTAATGGCTAATGATCGTGAGCATTTCTTCATGTGTCTGTTAACTGCCTGAATATCTTCTTTGGTGAAGTACCTGTTCATATCCTTTGCCCAATTTTTAATTGGGTTATTTGTCTTTTTGTTGTTGAAATTTTGCAGTATCCTGTAGATTTTAAAGATTAGACGCTGGTCGGATTTATCGTAGCCAAATTTTTTTTCCCAGTCTGTTGGTTGTCTTTTCACACTTCTGGTGAAGTCTTTTGACGGGCATAAGTGTTTGATTTTTAGGAGCTCCCATTTATCTAGTCTCTCTTCTGGTGCTTGTGCATTGCTACTTATGGTTCATATTGTGTTTATGCCACGTATTAGGGCTCTTAGTGTTGTCCCTATTTTTTCTTCCATGATCTTTATTGTTTTTGAATTTATATTTAAGTCTTTGATCCATTTTGAGGTAGTTATTGTACATGGTGTGAGGTATGGGTCTTGTTTCAGTTTTTTGCAGATGGATATTCAGTTATGCCAGCATCAGTTGTTAAAGAGACTGTCTTTTCCCCGATTAACGGACTTTGGGCCTTTGTCAAATATCAGCTACTCATAGGTGGATGAATTTATATCTGGATTCTCAATTCTGTTCCATTGGTCTATGTATCTGTTGTTGTACCAGTACCAGGCTGTTTTGACTACCATGGCGGTATAATAGGTTCTCAAATCAGGTAGTGTGAGGCCTCCCACATTGTTCTTCTTCTTGAGCAATGCTTTACTTCTTCCAGGCCTCTTCTCTTTCCATATGAAGTTGGTGATTTGTTTCTCCATCTCATTAAAAAATGTCAGTGGAATTTGGATCGAGATTGCATCGTATCTGTAAATCACTTTGGGTAAAATTGACATTTTCACAATGTTGAGTCTACCTATCCATGAACAAGGTATGTTTTTCCACTTATGCAGGTCTCTTTTGGTTTCTTGCAGTAGTGTCTTGTAGTTTTCATTGTATAGGTCTTTTACGTCTCTGGTTAGATTCATTGCTAAGTATTTTATCTTCTTGGGGGCTACTGTAAATGGTATTGATTTGGTGATTTCCTCTTCGAGGTTCTCTTTGTTGATGTAAAGGAATCCAACTTATTGTTGTATGTTTATCTTGAATCCTGAGACTTTGCTAAAATCTTCTATTAGTTCCAGTAGTTTTCTTGTGGATTCTTTGGGGTTTTCTGTGTATAAGATCATATCGTCTGTGAATAGAGATACTTTGACTTCTTCCCTACCAATTTGGATGCCCTTTATTTCTTTTTTTAGCCTAATTGCTCTGGCTAGGACCTCCAACACAATGTTGAATAAGAGTGGTGATAGAGGGAATCCTTGTCTGGTTCCCATTCTCAAGGGGAATGCTTTCAAAGTCTCTCCATTTAGGATGATGTTGGCTGTTGGCTTTGTATAAACGCCCTTAATTATATTGAGGAATTTCCCTTGTATTCCTATTTTGTTGAGAGTTTTTATCATGAGTGGGTGTTGGACTTTGTCAAATGCCTTTTCTGCATCTATTGATAAGATCATGTGGTTCTTGTCTTTTGTTTTATTTATATGATGGATTACATTGATTGTTTTTCTGATGTTGAACCATCACTGCATACCTGGTATAAATCCCACTTGATCATGGTGAATTGCTTTTTTTGATATGTTGCTGAATTCTATTGGCTAGAATTTTGTTGAGGCTTTTTGCGTCAATGTTCATGAGGGATACTGGTCTGTAATTTTCTATTTTTGTGGTGTCTTTACCTGGTTTTTGTATCAGGGTTATGCATAGAATGAGTTTGGGAGTATTCCATCCTTTTCTATGCTCTGAAATACCCTTTAGTAGTAGTGGTGTTAACTCTCCTCTGAAAGTTTGGTAGACTTCTCCAGTGAAGGCATCTAGGCCAGGGCGTTTTTTTGTTGGGAGTTTTTAAATTACCTTTTCAATCTCTTCTTTTGTTATGCATTTATTTAGTTGTTCTACCTCTGTTTGTGTTAGTTTAGGTAGATAGTGAGTTTCTAGAAATTTGTCCATTTCCTCTAGGTTTTCAAACTTGTTAGAGTACAGTTTTTCATAGTATTCTGTTATGATTCTTTTAATTTCAGTTGTGTCTGTTGTGATATCACCCATCTCATTTCTTATACGGGTTATTAACTTCCTCTCCTGTTTTTCTTTTGTCAGGTTGGCCAGTGGTTTATCAGTTTTGTTGATCTTTTCAGAGAACCAGCTTTTGGTCTTGTTAACCCTTTCAATTGTTTTTCTATTCTCTATTCCATTTAATTCTGCTCTAATTCTTATTATTTCCTTTCTTCTGGCACCCGAGCGCTTCTTTTGCTGCTCTCTTTCTATTTGTTCCAGTTGTAGGGTTAATTTTTGATTATGGCCCTTTCTTCTTTTTGGATGTGTGCATTTATTGCTATAAACTGACCTCTGAGCACTGCTTTTGCTGTGTGTCAAACATTCTGGTAGGATGTGTTTTCGTTCTCATTTGATTCTATGAATTTCTTTATTCCACCCTGAATTTTTTCTATAATCCAGTAGTTTTTGAGCAAGGTGCTGTTCAGTTTCCGTGTGTTTGATTTTTTTTCCTTGCTTTTTCTGTTGTTGATTTCTACTTTTATGGCTTTTTGATCAGAAAAGATGCTTTGTAATATTTCAGTGCTTTGGATTTTGTTAAGGCTTGCTTTATGGTGTAATATGTGGTCTATTCTGGAGAATGTTCCATGTGCATTGTTGGAAAAGAACGTATACTTAGCTGCTGTTGGGTGGAGTGTTCAGTATATGTCTATGAGATCAAATTAGTTGATTGTAGCATTTAGATCTTCTGTGTCTTTGTTGAACTTCTTTCTGGATGTTCTATGCTTCACCGAAAGTTGTTGTTGAAGTTTCCTACTACTAGTGTGGAGCTGTCTATCTCTCTTTTCAGTGCTGTTAGAGTTTGTTTTATGTATTTTGGAGCTCTGTCATTGGGTGCATAAATATTTATTATAGTTATGTCCTCCTGGTGTACTGACCCTTTAATCATTATATAGTGTCCTTCCTTATCCTTTGTGGTGGATTTTACTTTAAATATTGCCACTCCTGCTCTTTTTTGAGTGTTGCTTGCTTGATATATTTTTTTTCCATCCTTTGAGTTTTAGTTTGTTTGTGTCTTTAAATCTAAAGTGTGCCTCTTGTAGGCAGCATATAGATGGATTGTGTTTTTTTAATCCAATCTGCCACTCTCTGTCTCTTTATTGGTGCATTTCGTCCATTCACATTCAGTGTAATTATTGATAGGTATGAGTTTAGTGCTGTCATTTTGATGTCTTTTTTTGTGTGTTGTTCACGGTTTCTTTGTTCCACTTAATTTTCTGTGCTGAGTCATCTTTCTTTATGTTTTTTCTTTTCATCTTTTTCATTGTTGTTGATTTTTTATTTGCTGAGTCTATATTTTTCCCATTTTTTATTTGGACTTATAGGATTGTTAGTTTCCTTTGTGGTTACCTTAATATTTACTCCTATTTTTCTAAGTTTATACCAGTCTTTTATTTCTTTACATCCTCTCCATGTGAAAAATCTATGTCTACATTTTTTCAGTCCCTCTTTTTTGTTTTAATGTTGTCATCTTTTACGTATTGACATCTGTTTCCCTATTTTCAGTGTTTTAGCTTTGATTATTTTTGTGACTTCCTTATCTGGGTTGATATCTGGTTGCTCTGTCCTGTGTTCTAGTCTTGGGTTGTTATCTGATATTATTGCTTTTCTAACCACAGGACTCCTTTTAGTATTTCTTGTAATTTTGGTTTGGTTTTTGTGAATTCCCTCAACTTTCGTTTATCTGGAAATGCCCTAATTTCGCCATCATATCTGAGATACAGTTTTGCTGGATATGTAATTCTTGGTTTTCCTTCAAGGCTTTATATATTGTCATCCCATCACCTTCTTGCCTGCATAGTTTCTGCTGAGTAGTCTGAGCTTATTCTTACTGACTCTCCTTTGTAGATGGCTTTTCTTTTATGCCTAGCCACTCTTAAAATTCTCTCTTTATCTATGGTTTTGGCAAGTTTGATTATAATATGTCTTGGTGACTTTCTTTTGGGATCTACCTTATGTGGGGTTCTATGAGCATCTTGGATAGATATCTTCTCATCTTTCATGATATCAGGGAAGTTTTCTGCCAACAAATCTTGAACAATTCTCTTCGTATTTTCTGTCCCCTCCCCGCACCCCATTCTGGTACTCCAGTCACTCGTAGGTTATTCCTCTTGATAGAATCCCGAATAATTCCTAGAGTTTCTTCATTTTTTTAAATCCTTTTCTCTGATTTTTCCTCAAATAAGTTGGTGTCAAGTGCTTCTGACTTCCCTTGCCTCAATTCTCCTCCTGTGACTTTCTATTGAGTTCTCTAATTCTGAAATTTTATTGTTAATCTTCTGGATTTCTGATTGCTGTCTCTCTATGGATTCTTGCAGCCTGTTAAATTTGTCATTTTGCTCTTCTCTTTTTAATTTCCTCTATTGTGTGTTCTGTGTTTTGTTTAATTTCCTTCCTAATCTCTTGAAGAGTTCTGTATATTAATCTTTTGTATTCTGCCTCCAGTAATTCCAAGAAATTTTCCTCCTCTGGAAAATTTCTAGATTATTTATTTTGGGAGCTTGCTGAAGTCATCATAGACTGCCTCTTTATGTGAGTTGGTATTGACTGTTGTCTCCAAGCCATCAATAAGTTATTCTATTTATTTATTTTATGTTTGCTTACTGTGTCCTAGCTTCTTGTTTTGTTTTGATATGCCCAAATAGGCTGCTTGTGTGAGCTAGTTTGATTATTGACACCTTGAAGCTCTAATATCCTGTCACCAGGTGGTTGGATCTGTTGCTAGGTATGTGAGCTGAGGAGTCTGCCCACTCTTCCTGTATGGATTCAGCTCAGGTGTCCAGGTAGATAGCCACCAAGTGTGTGGTGCAGGCTCTCACCTACAGACCTAGACAGGCATGGATGATTGGTGTAGGCACAGGCATCTGGCTGCAGCAGGAGGACACACTCTGAGCAAGGCAGGGGGCTGATGGTCGCCCCAGAGTGTCCAGGAAAAAGGCGTGTCACTATTCCCTAGAGTGCGTGGGTAGGTGGGTGGGTTTTGCAGCCAGAGTATAAGCACCCAATACTGTTGGCTGTAAGGACTGGGGGGGCGCCTCTTATTCTTGGGCTTCTATCGCAGGTGGCTAGGAGGCGTGGGTGGAGCCACCAGTCCTCAGGCCCTTGATGTGGGTAGTTGAAGACCCTGCTTAATGGGCAGAGCAGTATCAAATGTCAAGAACCTGCCACTTCACTGCTGAAACAGTTGAAGTTAGAGTTCCGGTATATACCCTGTTGTACTGTGGTAATGAGGGCCTTCGCTGTTGAAATGGGCCCACACAAGTCTATGCAGGGGGAAAGGCACTCAAAGTCTGTGGATCCCTTATGCCTGTGCCTAGGCAAAAGATCTGTGCCTACCCTGAGTTCCTGGCTTAGGGAAGCTGACAGTTTATTTTTTACTGAGTGGCAGGGGGAGGGGGAGATGGTTCGGAAGCAGCGAGGAGTTGCCAGACCTGAACCAGCGATAGCCTGAGGCCTTCAGGCCTGATCAGCTGTTTGTTCATTTGTTCACTCTCTAAGGCCGAGAGAATGGCTCAGTGCACGTGACGGATCCTACTTCCGGCCCAGGGGACTTGACAATTGCCGAAGATGGTCTGGGATTCAGTGCAGAGCAGGCAGCAGGGAGGTAGATGGGAGAGAGATTTTTCCCTAAGGGGAGTGTTTTTGATCCGCGCAGTAGGCTGGACGCAAGTATTTATCTTTCACCAATTGAGGGCTGCTTCTCCCTGTTTCTGGGCGACCGTGTAGACTCTCTGCTGCTGGGTCTCTCCCGGTGCAGAATACGCTTCCCGAGCACTGCTGCTTGTCTGCCACCCTGTTCACCCATGAGCTGATCAGGCCTAAAGGGCTCAGGCTCTTGCAGGTTCAGGTCTGGCAACTCCTCGCTGCTTCTGAACCATCTCTCCCTCTCCCTGCCACTCAGTCTAGTTCCCTCAATTTTGCCTTTTATGTTCAGGGCTCCTAGATTGTCATACAGAATCAATTTACTTGTTTTTTCAGGTGTTTGTTGTGAAAGGGTCCACTGGCAGTGTCTGACTACTGCATCTTGGCCCCGCCTCCTAGATATACTTCTTTCTAAAAGGAAAAACTATTGTCTGTGATTTCAGGTGAGACTTTAGAACTTGTTGACTTTAGAGACAAGCCTGCTTTGAAGACTCTGGGATTGGCTTGGAGGAGAAGGGTTTGAGTTCCATTGCTGACCTTCAGCTACATGACTTAAAACAAACAAACAAAAAAAAAAACAGTAGCCTTCAAGTTGATTCTGACATCATATGTGTCAGAGTAGAACTATGCTCCATAGGGTTTTCAGTGACTGACCTTTAGGAAGTAGATTACCAGGCCTTCCTTCCTAGGTACCTCTGGGTGGACTCCAACCTCTGACCTTTCGGTTAGCAGCCAAGTGCATTAAGTGTTTGCACCACCCAGACTCCACATGACTTTGTTGCTATTGTTGTGTGCCATCGAGTCAATTCCAACTCGTAGCAACCCTATAAAACAGAGTACAACTGCCCTATAGGGTTTCCAAGGCTGCAGTCTTTACAGAAACAGACTGCCTCATCTTTCTCCCTCAGAGCAGCTGGTGGGTTTGAACCACTTTTTGGTTAGCAGCCGGATGCACCATAACTCTTTTTGCCTCTTTTCTAGATCTCCCAAATAAAGAGGAAAACTCAGTGTATACATCTTACTGGATGAATGCAGTGCTGTATTACATTCCCATTCCAGTACTTATATCATATCTAGACAGTTGATTAGCATTCAGGGAACCAGTTCATTACAGTTCAAATCCCTGCTGAGAATTTGCATTTCCACCCCAGATTTACTGAATCAGAGTCTACATTTTAACAAAATCCCCAAGAGGGGATCAGAATCTACATTTTAACAAGATCCCTTGGGGATTTTTTAAAAATGTATACTGTGTTTCAGTACATCTGGATTGCAAATGCAAATTATCAGCAAGGATTTGAACTGCAATGAACCAGCTGGAAGCCCTGCAATGAACAGCCGTTGGCTGGCCAAGTGTTCAGTTACAGACACAGCTTGCCAGATTGGTAAAGGATATTTGTTACTTGCAAGCAGGGATGGATTGCCCAATAAGCAAGGTACCAGGGGCTTAATTGTGTTTACTTACTAATCTGTGATGCACCATCTCACATGGGTTTCACCAACTGTGTTTACATACTAATCTGTAGCGCACCATTTCACCCATGTGTATGTAAACACAATTAAGCCTGTGAGTACTTTGCTTACTGGAAACCAATGCATGCCATGCGTACTGGTTAAACTTTCCCTGCTTGCAAGAGTATGAAAAAGAATGGCAGAGACTTAAAAGCATATTGCTAAGTGAAAGAAGCCAGTCTGGAAAAGCTGTTGTTGTTAGGTGCTGTTGAGTTGGTTCTGACTCATAGTGATTCTGTGTACAGCAGAATGAAACACTGTGCCATTCTCACAATTGTTGAGCCTAACATTGAGCCACTGTGTTAATCCATCTCGTGGAAGGTCTTCCTCTCTTTCATTGACCCTCTACTTTACCAAGCATGATGTTCTTCTCCAGGGACTTGTCCCTACTGATAACATGCCCAAAGTACACGAGACGAAGTCTCATCATCCTTGCTTCTAAGGAGCATTCTGGCTGTACTTCTTCCACAACAGATTTGTTTGTTCTTGTAGTCCATGGTATATTCAATGTTCTCCGCCAACACCGTAATTCAAAGGCATCAATTCTTCTTTAGTCTTTCTTATTTATTGTCCAGCTTTTGAATGTGTATGAGGCGACTGAAAACACCATGGCTTGGGTCAGGTGCACCTTAGTCCTCAAGGTGACATCTTTGCTCCTTAACACTTTAAAGAGGTCTTTTTGCAGCAGGGAAACCCTGGTGGCGTAGTGGTTAAGAGCTATGGCTGCTAACCAAAAGGTCGGCAGTTTGAACCCACCAGGCACTCCTTGGTAACCGTATGGGGCAGTTCTACTCTGTCCTGTAGGGTTGCTGTGAGTCGGAATCGAGTTGATGGCAATAGGTTTGGGTTTTTTTGGTTTTGCAGCAAATTTGCCCCATGCAATAAGTTGTTTGATTTCTTGACTACTGGTTCCATGGGTGTTGATTATGGATCCAAGTAAAATGAAATCCTTGACAACTTCAATCTTTTCTCCATTTATCATGATGTTGCTTATTGGTTCAGTTGTGAGGACTTTTGTTTTCTTCATGTTGAGGTGTAATCCATACTGAAGGCTGTAGTCTTTGATCTTCATCAGTAAGTGCTTCAAATCCTCTTTGATTTCAGCAAGCAAGGTTGTGACATCTGCATATCACAGACTGTTAATGAGTCTTCCTCCAAACCTGATGCCACATTCTTCTTCATGTAGTCCACCTTCTCGGGTTATTTGCTCAACATATAGATTGAATAGGTATGGTGAAAGGATACAACCCTGAAGCACACCTTTCCTGACTTTAAACCACAAAGTATCCCCTTGTTCTGTCCAAACAACTGCCTCTTGATCTATGTACAGGTTCCTTATGAGCACAATTAAGTGTTCTAGAATTCCCATTCTTAGCAATTCTATCCATAATTTGTTATGATCCACACAGTCAAATGCCTTTGCATAGTCAATAAAACACAGGTAAACATCTTTCTGGTATTCTCTGCTTTCAGTTAAGATCCATCTGACACTAACAATGATATCCCTCGTTCCACGTCCTCTTGTGAATCTGGCTTGAATTTCTGGCAGTTCCCTGTTGCACTTCTACAACGTTTTTTGAATTATCTTTGGCAAAATTTTACTTGTATGTGATATTAATGCTATTGTTCGATAATTTCCACATTCTGGTGGATCACCTTTCTTTGGAATGGGCACAGATATGGATCTCTTCCATTTGATTGGTCAGTCGATTGGAAAAGCTGCATATTGTGTAGTTCCAACTATATGACATTCTGGAAAAGGTAAAACTATAGAGAATAAAAAGATCAGTGGTTGCCAGGGGTTCAGGGTCAGGGGAAGGGATGAACAGATGGAGCACAGGGCATTTTTAAGGCAGTTAAACTACTCTGTATCATACTGTAATGGTGAACACATGACATGCATTTGTCAAAACCTATACAAATGTACAACACAAAGAATGAATCCTAATGTAAACTATGGACTTTAGTTATAATAATGTATCAATATTGGTTCATCAGTTGTAACAATTGTACCACACCACTGCAAGATGCTAATAATAGGAGAAACTGTGCAGGGAAAGAGGGGTATATGGGAACTCTGTACTTTTTGCATAATTTTTCTGTAAACCTAAAACCGTTTGTGATTGTTAAGGTTGTGTCAGCTTGGCTGAGCTATGATTCTCAGCGGTTTGGCAGTTTTGAAGTTAGTTTGGCAGACTTATAATGATGTATTCACTTCCATGATGAGATCTGATATAATGTGATCACCTCCATGATGGGATCTGCTGTGAGTAGCCAATCAGTAGAAAGGGAGTGTCTTTGGAGATGTGGCCTGCATCCAATACAGGTGGCCTTTCTGGCAAGGCTCATGGGTTTTTGCTTGCTCTGGATCCTGCAGCTGGCTCCTGTTCATCTGACCTCCAGTTCTTGGGACTTGAGCTAGCAGCTTACCTGCTGTCTTGCCTGCTGGTCTTGGGATTTGTCGGCCTCCACAGGCTGTGAACCAGAGGCCTGCTCTCTGACTTTCCAATCTTGGATCCGCAAGCCCCTGCAGCTACATGAGTCAAGAGATGCCTCCAGCCTGACCCACAGACTTGGGACTTTCTAGCCTCTACAACCATGTGAGCCATTTCCTTGATATAAATTTCACTCTCTATATATTTATACACTGCACTGGTTTCACTTCTCTAGAGAACCTAGCTGAAGACACCATTCTTAAAATAAAGTCTATTATTAAAAACAGTTGCGTGCACAACTGTAGGGTTGGCAAAAATAATATCACGTGTATTTATTTATGTAAAAGATGTAAGCTATGTATCTGGGTAGACATTGTAAAGGTTGATTTTAAGGGGTTTTGTGTGTGTGGGTGTGTGTGTTCTCATGTGCACATATGTGCACTTTTCTCCGCTTCCAAATATTTGATGTAGCATATTTGTAACTAGGAAAAAAAAAAGTAATTAAAAAATAGGTCTTATTTTCTCAGAACAGGTCAGTCTCATTAGGGAGAAATACGTATTCCCCACTCACCCCCTCTCAGTATTCTATGTCTGCTCCTGTGGACTCGGGACCTCACACTTCTTTCCCCACCCCTTACTCCTTGTCCTCTGTGAGCTGGAATGGCTTGTCAGTCACTGAGCCTGGGAGGGGATAATGCACAGGCTTGGTTCTGCCTCCCTCCTGGGCACATGCCTTCAGGTCACTCACCTGTGATAAAGCTGAGGGCACCTATGGCAGCTGATTTGGAGAGTTTTTCAAATTCAGAAAAAAAGTATGAGCAAGAACTAAAGGTAAATCCTCTAATCCAGCTTTTATAAGCAATGAAGCTGAAGGTTTTTATCAGGATCTGATTGGTCCTTTGTTCCATCTCTCTAGTGGTTCTAACCTTGGGAGAGGAAGAAATGGATATTGTTGATTGTTCCTGTAAGTCCCCGATACGTCTGATTTCTGCCTGGACTAAATCCTACCTAGTCCCTTTACTGTTTGACCTTGTAGGGTTGTTGTTCTTGTTGGTTGCCATTGAATCAATTCCGACTCATGGTGACCCCATGTGTTACAGAGTAGAACAGCTCCATAGGGTTTTCTTGGCTGTAATCTTTTTTTTTTTTTAACTTATTATTTTATTGTGCTTTAGGTGAAAGTATACAGTGCAAATTAGTTTCTCATTTAAAAATTTATACACAAATTGTTTTGTGACATCTTGCAATCTCCGCATTGTGTCAGCACTCTCTCCCTTTCCCTTTATATCTCGGGTTCCCCGTGTTGATTCATCCAGCTTTCCTGTCCCTTCCTGCCTTTTCGTCTTTGCCTTTGGGCAAGTGTTGCCCATTTGGTCTCATATACTTGATTAAACTAAGAAGTGCGTTCCTCACATGTGTTATTGTTTGTTTTATAGGTTTGTCTAATCTTTAGTTGAAAGGTGGACTTCAGAAGTGGCTTCAGTTCTGAGTTAGCAGAGTGTCCAGGGGCCATAATCTCAGGGGCTCCTCCAGTCTCTGTCAGACCAGTAAGCCTGTTTGTTTGTTTTTTTTTTAATTTGAATTTTTTTCTACATTTTTCTCCTGCTCTGTCCCAGACCCTCTATTGTATCGTGATCCCTGTCAGAGCTGTCAGTGGTGGTAGCTGGGCACCATCTAGTTCTTCTGGGCTCAGGCTGTGGAGGCTGTGGTTCATGTGGTCCGTTAGTCCTTTAGACTAATATTTTCCTTCTGTCTCTGGTTTTTTCATTCTCCTTTGCTCCAGACGGGATGGGACCATCTTGGCAGTCATCTTAATGGAAGCAGATTGCCAGGCCTTTTCTTCCACAGTACCGCTGGGTGAGTACTGGAAGAGAAATCAAGACCCCTGAGATTTATTCTTAGTTCTGCCACAAACTAGTTGTGTGATTTTGGTAAATGCACTCTGCCTGTCTGAACCTCAATTTCTGTAATTATTAAATGAGGAGGCTGGTGGGGGGTGGGGAGCACAGGAGGATTATGAGATTCCAACAGTGTAAAATTCTACATCTTACAGTGTGTAAGTACGAGTCACCCAGAGACATATTGGAAGAAAGGCCTGGCAATCTACTTCTGAAAAAATTAGCCATTGGAAACCCTATGGAGCTCAGTTCTACTCTGTCACACATGAGGTCATCATAAGTTGAAAGCAACTCGACAACAACTGGTTAATGAGTGGAGGGACCAGACTCTAGATGTGCCTGCTTGGCATCAGAAGCCAAACCTTTTGTGGAGTGTGTGCCTTGGAGATCCAGGACAACTGTGGAGAGAAGGAGGAGGCCTGCTACTAGGGCCTAAGGGGCTTAAAACAATTAATTAGAAAAACTAGAAGAAGAGATATAACTGTTCCCTGAGTTTGTGGAGAAATTCATACCAGTTTTACTTCAATCCAAATAACCCAAAACAGCTGAAACTGTGTTCATAGATTACAACCACCTCAAATGCACAATCATGGCTTATTTGCCCAACTTAAAATACAAAGACAAGTTCACATTAGAAGCCTCATGATAGATAAGCCCCCTGCACCTACCTCTCCCTTTGTTTGACCATTTCACAGGTCTGTTTCCCTGTTACTTTCAGTTAAACTTCTGGCTGGTCTGCCATTTTGCTTATATCGGAGCTAGGGTCGCTATGAGTCGGAATCAACCTGGTGGCCACCATTTATTTTACTGTTGTTAAGGTCTCCATTGGAGACTCTAGGGCTGCAGTAACAAATCACCACCAACTGTGAAGCTTAAAACAACAGAAATTTATTCTCTCACTGTTCTGAGGGACAGAAGTCTGAATTCAGGGTGCCGACAGGGCCATGGTCCCTCTGAAGGCTCTAGGGGAAGATCCTTCCTTGTCTCTTCCAGCTTCTGGTCGCCCCAGGTATTCCTTGTCTCGTGGCAACATCACTCCAGGCTTTGCCTCCGTCTTCCCATGGCCGTCTTCCCTCTGCATCTTCATGACTCTGTTTCTTCTCCTCTTTTTACAAGGACGCCAGTCATATTGGATCAGGACCTGCCCTACTCTAGTATGACCTCATATTAACTAATTACATCTGCAAAGATTCTATTTCCAAGTAAGGTCACATTTGCAGGTACCTAGGGCTGGGATTTGAACGTATCTTTTTCACCAGTTTTCAAAATAGTGAGTTAGTTCACTAGTTACCTCCAAAGATAACCACTGAAGTAGAGTTTTTTTTTGGCTTGTTTTTGTGAACCAGCATTATCGATTGAATTGTGTCCCCCTGAAATGTGTGTCAGCTTAGCTAGGCCATGATTCCCAGGATTGTGTGATTGTCCACCATTTTGACATTTGATGTGATTTTTCTATGTGTTGTATATCCTACCTCTCTGATGTTAATGAGGTGAGATTAGAGGCAGCTATGTTAATGAGGCAGGACTCAATCTGTAAGATTAGGTTGTGTCTTAAGTCAGTCTCTCTTGAGATATAAAAGAGAAAAGCAACAGAGAAACAGGGGGACCTTATGCCACCAAGAAAGCAGCACCAGGAGCAGAGCATGTCCTTCGAACGCAAGGTTCCTGTGCCTGAGAAACTCCTAGGCCAGGGGAAGATTGATGGCAAGGACCTTCCCCCAGAGCCGACAGAGAAAGCCTTCCCCTGGAGCTGGCACCCTGAATTCAGACTTCTAGCCTCCTAAACTGTGAGACAATAAATTTCTCTTTGTTGAAGCCATCCACTTGTGGTATTTCTGTTATAGCAGCACTAGATGACTAAGACAACCAGTATGAACTCATTGATTTTAATATATTTAATGTGTTCTGATCAAGTGTAGCTATTGATACTCAAATTGTCTCCTTGAGTTAGCTTCTGAGTCCTTTTGACATGACTCTAGCATCCTCTAATAGCTTCCTTGTTTTTTGTTATGACGAGATGTCTCATGCTCATCTTGTACATTTCCTTCCTTGGTCCCAAAATCAGCCACTTCTCCCAGGAGGCTTGGACCCTTTCAGTGGAAAATAACATTTACAGGGGAGTTATCCTAAATGGTGGCACAGTAGTTAGGAGCTCGGCCGCTAACCAAAAAGTCAGCAGTTGGATCCCTCCAGCTGCTCTTTGGAAACCTTATGGGGCAGTTCTACTCTGTCCAATAGGGTGGCTGTCTTAGTCATCTAGTGCTTCTATAACAGAAATACCACAAGTGGATGGCTTCAACAAAGAAAAACTTATTCTTTCACAGTCCAGTAGGCTACAAGTCCAAATTCAAGGCATCAGCTCTAGGGGAAGGCCGTCTTCCTCCAATGGCTCCAGAGGAAGGTCCCTGCAATGCATCAGTCTTCCCTTGGTCCGGGAGCATCTCAGCACAGGAACCTCAGGTTCGAAAGATGCACTCTGCTCCCAGCACTGCTTTCTTGGTGGTATGAGGTTCCCATGTCTCTCCGCTCGACTCTCTCTTCCATATCTCAAAAGAGATTGGCTTAAGACACTATCCAATCTCGTAGACCTCGTCAGTATAACTGCCACTTTTCCATCTTATTACACCATAGTGATAGAGTTTACAACACACAGATAAATCACATCAGATGACAAAATGGTAGACAATCATACAATACTGGGAATCAGGACCTAGCCAAGTTGACAGACACTTTTGGGGGACACAATTCAATCCATGATAGTCCCTGTGAGTCGGAATCGACTCAAAGGCCAGAAGTTTGGTTTTTTTTTTTTTTTTGGCAAGTTACTTCCCTCTTCCATGGAGGCCAAGTCAAGTTACCCAGTGGGCATTTGTTTTTCAGAGAGGGATATGGAAGTCTGATGATAGAGATAAAAATTATCAGGTCCGCCCATGACATTGCAGTTGCTGCCAACAATTCTAGTCTCTTCTTTCTTGTCGTTGATTAAATATGGATGCAAACTGTCTACTACTCTTCCTATTAAGAAAACCTGTTGCCATCCAGTCGATTCTGATTGAGAAGTGGAGTCCAAATCCTCCCCTTTGAATCTAGGTTGGCTGTACCAGTCTACTTGGCCAAGAGAATGTGGCAGAAATGATGTTCTAGGACTTCTGAGGCTAGGTCATAGAAAGCCTTGCAAAACGTTAAATATAGAACTACCATACCAGAAACCAGTTGCCATAAAGTCAATTCCAGCTCATGGCAACTCCATGTGTGTCAGAGTAGAACTGTTCTTTATAGGGTTTTCAATGGCTGATATTTCGGAAGTAGGTCACCAGGCCTTTCCTTCCAAGGCACCTCTGGGTAGACTCAAACCACCGGCTTTTCAGTTAGCAGCCAAGTGCTTAACGATTTATTCCACCCAGGGACTCCAATAGAACTACCGTATAACCCAGCAAACCAAACTCTAGGTATATACACAAAAGAATTGAAAACAGGAACACAAACCGAAACTCATACATCAATATTCATTGCAGCACTGTTCACAAATGTCAAAAGGCAGAAACAACCTAAATGTCCATCAGTAGATGAATGGATAAACACAATGTGGTATACCCATAGAATGGAGTATTACTCAGCCACAAAGAGAAACGAAGTCCTGATACATTCTACAACATGGATGAACCTTGAAAACATCACGTTGAGTGAAATAAGTCAGTCACAAAAGGACAAATACTGTATAGTCTCACTTACATGAAATAGGCAAATGTGTAATGACCAAGGTTTATTAGTGGATTACCACTGTGGGAGGGAGGGAGAAAGGGGGAGTCATTGCATAGGGGGCACTGAGTTTCTGTTAATGATGATGGACTAATCTGGAAATGGATAGTGGTGATGTGATAGCTTCACAACATGATGAACATAATAGATATCTCTGAATTGTACATGTAAAAATGTCGAATTGGCAAATGTTTTGTGATATATGTTTTTACCACAATAAAACAATAAAAATGAATAAATAATCCCCTTCCCCTAAAAACAAATAAGGAAAATAAAGCCTTGCACCCGCCACCCATCCCTTCGGGACATTCACTCTGGGAACCCAGCACATGCTATGGAGAAGCCAAAGAAGCCCCATGGAGAGTCTCGCTGGAGACGAACCGTGGTCTTCAGCAACCACCCTGGCTGAGCTCCCTGCTAACAACCAGCACCAACTCACCAGCCAGGTGAGCGAGCAGTCTTGGAGAGTACCACCCAGCCCCAGGTAGGCCACCCAGCTGACACTGTGGGGAGAAGCAACAAGCTGTCACCTCTGACTTCTGCCCACCTGCAGAAGTTTGTGAACGACATAAATATTTTGTGTTGTTGGGAGGCACTAAGTTTGAGCAGCTTTATTATGCAGCAATGGATATACCTCACTGAGAACTCAGTTACCTCTAAATAAATGTGAAACACTTTTCAAAAAATATCCTTTTGTAGGAGTTTCCAAAGTTCACATGTCTCAATGTAAAAATTTAGCCAAATCACTTAACTTCTCTGAGCCTCAGTTTTCCCATCTGTAAAGTAAGAATGGTACTATATAACATACAGGATTATTGTGAAAGTGGGACCAACTGATAATAAATATTAATGTCTAGGTAATTAAATCACCTTGTATATTATCTTGTCTATTACACATTACTTCAAATGGAATGAATGAAGACTATGTGTTAGCACCTTCGCATGTCTGGAGTAATCACCTCCTTCAGGTCGTCATTCTTGCCTCTGTTTCACTGATAAGGAAATGAAGACACAGAGAGATAAAGAGAGGCCAGGATCACATTGTAAATCATTAACCGAGGGATGGTACCCACGCCTGTCTGCCCAAGCTCCAAGCTCATGCTCTTTCACTGCTCCCTGTCTGGGTTGGAAGAGTCACCTCTATGTCACCCCACTCACACCACCACACCTTAGGAAGAAGGTGGCCCAGAAGTGTGGCTGGAGGTGGAGGGTGAAGTCAGGATGAGGAGGCTCATGTGTTTCCCAGAGCACTAGAATTACATGCAGAGTAATAGTATCCCACCAGATCACCTGGGGATATGGGCAGAGGGTTAGTAAGAGTTGGATTCCAGGGAAACTTTTTAGTCAGCACCACAAAGAAAATATGTAACCTATCTGAGCAAATAAAAATATAAACTTGCCAGACAGCATTGTAATAAAAACAAATGATGTCTAGCTGGAGGGCAGAGGTGAGAGCCATTAAAATACACACTGGAGAAATAGTGTCGTAGACCCTGGAAGCCTGGTGTGGAAATGTTGCATCCAGGGGGACTTCACTTTGTGGGTCTGGCAGGGCTTGGAGTGTTAATCTGGTCTTTCTGTGGTCTCTCAGGGGAAACAGCTAAAGGGAGAGACTTGAGTTGGAGACCTGCCACAGCCCCTTGCTTTTGTGACCTTGAGCGAGTTATTTCATCTCTCTGCCCCTCAGTTTCCTCATCAGGAAAATGGGCAGAAGGGGCATTCCAAATAAGTATCATCCCATAAGATGAAGTGGGCTAAGTGTGGTGTCTGGCACAAGCCCCAAAGAAACTGGGACATCCTGTTTTTCTACCAGTCTCTATAGCTTTCATTTCCCATTGCCTCTTCCCATATATGTCTCCAATTCTCACAGGAAGCGAGCTCTGCTGATCCGGTTCAGAAAAGGAATGCATGAACATCAGAAAAGCAGAAAGGGGTTATCGCGGGTTCATTATAGAAATGATGTAAGTGCCAGGCTTGTGGCAGCGACGGCCAAGGATCTGCAGGAGCAGAGAGGGCCATGCGGCAGCTCTCCCTAGGGATGCTGCTGCAGCTGCTAGTCACACATTAGCTGCCAGGCAATTGATGTGAAACCTCATCATCCCATATGTCTGCTGCATCCTGAAACTTGAGGACCAAGACAGCCATTAGCGTCCACGCAGGACTAATGGGCTGTCCAGAAGGGCTCTGTGTGCTCTATGCCTCCACACAGGCTCTGGGGCTGCCAGATGGGCAGCTTTCCTCCACAGAGGGGAGGGAGCCTGTGGTTTTACCCTGAGGACTTTGCCACAGGAATCTGAGTCCTAGTTTCAATGCATTTCCATGAAGTTTCTTACATTTCCTTCTCCTCTGCAGGTAATTAATGAGGCTTTTGCGCACAGTGAAATAGGCTGCCACCAAAGGGGCACGGCAGTTGGGGTTTGCAGGTGCTAATGAATCATCCCCCTCTGAGTTCAGAATTCTGAACCACTGAGAAAAAAATGCAGGAATTAGGGACTTCACTAGTAAGAAAGCTAGGCTGGAGGATGAAACTTGGACTTAAGGCGGAAATAGGCTTGTGATCCTGAAGAGAGGCTGGGTAACCACAGGCTCCTTGCCCTAGGGCCATCACCCACAGGCGGTAGCGCTCACTGCATGGAGGAGGGGAAATGTGTGTGCTCTGGGACAGGGGGTCACAGAAATCCAGAGAGCACCCCACAGGCCCACTCAGCAATGCCCACTCAGCACCCAGTGCCCTCTCCATTCTCACCTCTCAAATTGATCTCTCATTCTCCCAAAGGGAGGAGCCAGTAAGAGGTGGAGAGAGGAACTATGAGTAATCCTTCAGAAATGTTCCTGCCTGGAGTCCCTGGGTGGTACAAACCCTCAAGCGCTGAACTATTAACAGAAAGGCTGGCAGTTCGAATGAACCCAGAGGTTCCTTGGAAGAAAGGATAAGTGATCTGCGCATGAAATGGGGTGTCCGTGAGTTGGGCCAGACAGCAACTGCTTTTTGTGTATGGGTAGGGGAGTGGATAAAGCCCCCAACTCTACGTAGAAAGAACTGCTCTGATCCCCACCAACAGAGGCCCTGGGGGAAGGTATAAGTAGACAATTTGTTGTTAGCTGGCATTGAGTCAGATGCCAACTCATGGCGACCCCATGCACGATGGAAGGAAACACTGCCTGATCCTGCACCATCCCCATGATCTATTGCAGATTGGACCATTTTGATCCATAAAGTTTTCACTGACTGATTTTTAGAAGTAGATCACCAGACCTTTCTTCCTAGTCAGTCTTAGTCTGAAAGGTCCTCTGAAATCTGTTCAGCATCATAGCAACACACAAGTCTCCACTGACAGATGGTGGCTACACATGGAGTAAACTGGCCAGAAATGGAACTGGGTCTCCTGAATGGAAGGCGAGAATTCTACCACTGAACCACTACTGCCCTTATAAGTAGACAATTACAGAGGGAAAATTGGCTTTGTAACTTTCAGAAATTTTTTTAGAACTGTCAGAAGTACACAAAATAAGCTATGCAACTTGTGGGACTGATTTACTGGGTTAAAGGGCTTGGGACCATAGTTTTGTGGGACAACTCAGTCAGTTGGCATAACATAGTTCATAAAGATAATGTTCTACAACCTAGTTTGGTGAGTAGCGTCTGGGGTTTTAAAAGCCTGTGAGCGGCCAGCTAGATAGTTTCTTCCTATTTGGAGCAAAAAAGAATGAAGGCAACCAAAGACTCAAAGAAGAAACTAGTCCACAGGACTAATAGCCCTCATGAACCACTGCCTATTCTAGCTTGAAACCAGAAGAACTATATGGTGCCTGGCTACCACTACCAACCATTCTGACCAGGGACACAATAGAAGGTCCCGGATAGAATGGGAGAAAAATGTAGAACAAAACCAAATTCCTATAAAAGACCAAACTTACTGGACTGATAGAGACTAGAAGAACCCCCAAGAATATCACCCTAAGATACCCATTTAACCTGGAACTGAAACCACTCCCAGAAGTCTCCTTTCAGCCAAATAATAGGTTGGCCTATAAAATAAACAATATCACCTGTGAAAAATGTGCTCCCTTAAAAAATCAACTATACAAGACCAAAAGGTCAACATTTACTCAAAAGCAAAGATGAGAAGGCAAGGAGGGGCAGGGAAGCTCAGTATAAAAATGGCGTGGGGGCATTGTCTGACCTCCTCTAACTTCACGAGGAGGGAGGAGAATCAAGATCCACAGCCCAAGGTTGGTTCCTATGAAATGGAGGTCATATATGCCTCCTCTCTCCAATCTTTTTACCAATTCTGACACCAGCTGTCCCTCCCACGGCCCTCTCTATTTCTCTACTGGGATCGATAATTTGTTTCAATGGCCACACAGAACTCACAGACAATACTCATGATTATAGGGTTTATTATGGAAGTAATAGGTTACAATTCAGGATCAGGAATGACTCAGGGTACAGTTCTTTGATCAGGACAACTTCTTCTCAGCCATGCCTGCTGGTATGTCTCTCTCTGGCCCTCAGCATGTTGGCATCTCAGTGTTTCATCTCTGCCCTGCTCAGGCAGGTGTTACAAAGCTCTTTAACTGGCCTGGAGGCACCCCATTCCACAAGTAAGGCTTGACCTGAAGGCGCTCAGCTCTCTTACCCCATGGATCAGCAAACCTAGCTCCACCAACAAGGGCCCAAGGTACCCCACTCTGCCAGTAAACCTCCTGCCCAAAGGTGCTCAGCTTTCTCACTCCGTGGGTCAGCACGTTCTCTGTAGGCACCTCACTCTGTGGGCAGGAAGCCCACTGAACCATCTCCTAGTTCTACTGCCACCGTTTCTCTGTTGCTGCTTCCGTCTCCAGTAATACAGCTCTCTGTCTCCTGGGTCTAGGAGGTTCTCAGCACAGGGACCTAGGATCCAAAGAATTCACTCCACTCCTGCCTCTTCTTTTTTGGTGGGTGGTAGTGAGACACCCTCTCTACTCTGGGATTGGCTTTATTTTAAGACTAGTGGAATGGTAGAACTGACCAATCCCCTTGTTAGGGTTCCATATGCCCTATTTGCATTAGTAGCAAGCTGTCCAATCCCCATATACCCCCATAAGGATGCCATGCACCTTATTTGCGTTAGTAGAAAGCTGTCCAATTGATGTGTCCTTTGGTGGGCCACAAACACCTTATTTGCATAGTCCCACCCAATCATTGTGTAGAAATTACAAAGATTATGGCTAGAAGAGCCAAATTAAGTAATTCACTGCACTGCACTAAACAAATGGAAACAGAATGATCATAATGAGAATGCTGACACATTGCAAAAATTATAACCAATGTCATGGAATGATTAGTGCAAAAATTGTTAAATGAAAACCTAATTTGCTGTGTAAACATTTACCTAAAACACCATAAAATATTTTTAAAAAAGCATAAGAGATATCACCACACACACACACAAACACACGCACACACTTATTAGAAAGGCAAAAAACAAAAAACCGGCAATTTCAAGTGCCGGAAGGATGCAGAGCAACTGGAACTCTCATACTTTCTGATTGGAATGAAAAATGGTACACACGCTTTGAAAAACATTTTGGCAGTTTCTTATAAAATTGAGCATAAATTTATCATATGACCCAGCAATTTCACTTCTAGATATTTTCCCAAATGAAATGGAAACCTATGTTCTCATGAAAACCTATATGAAAACATTTATAGTGGCTTTATTCATAACGGCAAAAATGTAGAGACTATCCAAATGCCCCTTAACTGTAAAAGGATTAAACAAGCTATGTTATAGCCATACAATGGAATACTGCTAAGCAATAATGAGCCCTGGTGACACAGTGGCTGAGCCCTCGGCTGCTAACTGAAAGGTCAGCAGTCCAACCCACCAGCAGTTCTGCAGGAGAAAGATGTGGCAATCTGCTTCTGTAAAGTTTACAGCCTTGGAAACCCCATGGGGCAGTTCTATCCTGTCCTATAGGGTCACTATGAGTCAGAATCTACACAATGGCAACGGGTGCTAAGCAATAAAAAGGAATGAACTATTGATACACGCAATGATTTGAGTGAATCTCAAGTTCATTATGCTAAGTGAAAAAAGCAGGGCTCCAAACTGGTTCTTTGGGTTTGAACTCCTGCTGAGACTTTGCATTTCTAATAAGTTCTCTGTCTAGAATTTGCATTTCTAACAAAGAATCTCTCTAAGAATCACCTGGGAATCTTGCTAAAATGTAGATTCTGATTCAGTATATCTGGGGTGGAAATACAAATTCTCAGCAGGGGTTCGAACCAGAACAAACTGAAAACAAGCCAGACTCAGATTGTATAATTCTATTTATATGGTAATCCAGAACAGGCAAAACTACAGGTACAGAAAACAGATCAATAGATGCCAGGAGCATGCATTGTGGATGAAGGATTGATTACAAGTAGGCACAGGGAAATGTTTTGGTGTAATGGGGCGGGGGGAAGCTATGCAAATTGTGGTACATAAGTCGCCATTCTTTTCTTCTGTAATAATACAAGGATTTCATTTAAGATAGACAATAGAAAGAGTAAGCTTCATTTCACTGAGGAACATACCACCGCTTTCCTGGTCCACTGGGATTACAAGTACTATAGGCGATGCAATGGTTAAGCGCTCGGCTGCTAACCGAACGCACCAGCAGCTCCAAGGGAGAAAAGGTCAGGCAATCTGCTTCCGTAAAGATTGCAGCCTAGGAAACCATACGAGGGGGGTTCTAATCTGTCATGTAGGGCCTCTGTGAGTTAGAATTGACTCGAAGGCCCACAACAACAACAACAATAAATACTTGTTGAGTGATTGTTGTCAGCCAGGTATTGTGTAAGGACTGTCAAAGTATACTTTTCAAAACGTTAAAAATATGACTCTCATACAAATATAAAGGGAGCATCTGTCACAATTTTTATTTACCTCATTAGTGAGGGAACCAGTGGAATGGCAAAGCTGGTTTAAGCATGTATAGTAGAGGCAGAAGTGTTTATAGTCATGAAAAAAAAATGCTGAAATAAAATTGCTAAATTCCATATGGAACTGGTTAATAGGCTACAGTACAGGTTGGCAAAGTTTTTCTGTAAAAGGCCAGAGAGTAAATATTTTAGACTTTGTAGGCTATATAGTCTCTGTTGCAACTACTCAGCTCTGTCACCATAGTATGACAGCAGCCATAGACAGTACCTGAATGAATGACTGTGACTTATTAATTTATTTAAAGATAACAATAATAAATCCATTACGTTAATATAAATAACATGTTTTTGAAAAATAACTATAACTTCCAAAGCATTGTTTCCATTTTTTGCTCAAAAGCTTGACATTTATCATGGACAATAAATGCTGTCACTGTTTTCTTCAAAGTGACAGTCTCTATATATTTATTTATGTTGTAAAAATATATATAAACATAACATTTGCCAATTCAAATTTTTCAGGTGTACAGTTTGGTCATCTCAATTACATTAATCATGTTACTTCATTTATTTTTGAGAAAATATAGGGCCAAATCTCCAAGTTGAGATAACCATAGTTTGTCTGTCGGTCATTTTTTTAAAGTGAAAATGGCATCGGTAAATAAGGTGGCCAGGTCGGCTTGCGCTTATGCAACGACACAAGTGCATTTCCTTGCAACAACCGTAGTACTTCTGGAAACAGCAGAAGTGCTTTATGCTTGTATACTTCCCATTTGTCACACAGAATATTCAAAACACTAGTTCTCAGGGGTTGAGATATAATAACTTTCACTGATTCACCAAGAACATTGTTAAGTGAAACTAGCTTTTGTTTTTTCTGTGACTGCCTGACGACGAAGAATACAACAACCTCTTGTACTGTTTGGTACCTCTGCCTTAATCTGTGATAAAGACACCAGCAGTTTTGTGTATGATTGCTTTTGTACAATCAGTGCAAATGTCAACAGAGTGAAAAAGGCAAATAATTCTTTAGTGTTATTGTAAAAGTACTTTTGACCTTGCAGAGCCCCAAGAGTCTCGGGTCCCGCAGGGGTTCTTGATCCACATTAAGAACCGCTGCTTTAAGAAGTTAGAAAAACCTTGTTCAGTAGCTGCCCAAGAGAATCATTCTGTATTTGTTACATATCACTGGCCTGTGTGATGCCTGCCATGGACCTCCTAGACCTGAAGGCCAGCTGCGTTCCTGAAGTTAGGCATGTGGAAGTCTGGGCAAGCTGAGTCTCAGAGCCACCTGAGGACCCTCTACAAGGACAGCCATTTGGTAGATCAAGCACTGTAGAGGGTTCAGATGTTCTGCAACTCTGATGCTAATGGAGCCCCTGGGTGGTGCAAATGGCTAAGTACTAGACTACTAGCCAAAAGGTTGGCAGTTCAAACACACCCAAGACATGCCTTGAAAGAAAGGCCTGATGATCTGTTTCCAAAAGTTCACAGCCTTGAAAACCTCATGGAGCAGTTCTACTCTACACACATGGGGTCTCTATGAATTGGAACTGATTCAACAGCAACTAACAGCAACAATGTTAAGACTTGCAAGTTGGGCCTAAAACAGCCATTTTCTTGATAAACCTGAGACCACAAAATAGGTTTTTCCTGGACTTGCCTATCATTAACCACCTCGCCCCCACCTTCCTGTTCTGGCTTTCCTTTTCCATGATCAGCCTAAGTACCTGTAACAAAGCCCTCTCAAAACCAAACCAGCTGTCACCAAGTGGATTATGACTCATGGAGACCCTATGTGTGTCAGAGTAGAACTATGCTCCATAGGGTTTTCTTTCTTCTTCTTCTTCTTTTTTTTTAATAATTTATTTTATTTTATTTTTGTTGTTGTTGAGAATAGACACAGCAAAAAATATACACCAATTTAAGTTTCTACATGTGCATTTCAGTGACACTGATTACATTCAAGTTGTGCAAATGTTCTCACCTTCCCTTTCTGAGTTGTTCTTCCCCATTAACATAAACTCACTGCCCCCTAAGGTTTCTATCTAATCTTTCTAGCTGCTGTTGTCAATTTGATCCCATATAGATATCTCTTAAAAGAGTACAATGCTCAAGGCAGACAATAGTTAAACTATTGTTTGGTTTTAAGGAGACTTCAGGGGATATTTTGGTTTAAGGTTTAAAGATTAAGGCAATAGTTTCAGGGGCTCATGTAACCTCCAGGGCTCCAGAAAATCTGGATTCCATGAAAATTTGAAATTCTATTCCTCTTTTTCCCTTTTGATCAGGATTCTTCTATAGATGTACTTCTGAGAAACCAGCCACTGAAAACCCTATGGAGCACAGTTCTACTCTGGCACACGTGGGGTCGCCATGAGTCAAAGTCAACTGGAAGGCAAGGGATTTGGTTCCCTTCCCTGAAGAAGGACAAAAGCAGAATTTCTAGCATTCAGGAAGGAGGGTCAGAGCTGACTCAGAAACACTGAGGCTATTGAGTCAGTGAATGTACACTGGCCCAGCCCACCCCCCCCCAAAAAGAGGCCACCTAGGACTCAGGAAGGGGACCCTTCTGCTGCTCGCAGGGCGGGAGCATCCTGAGCCAGCTTTCCTCGCTCTTCCTTCCACTGGGGTCTCTCAGGTGGCAGAGACTGACCTCCCTGCTACTGGACTGCTGTCCAAAGTGCTCAGACCTGAACAGGGAGAGCCATCAGAGACCAGCTACCAGGCCCAAGAGTGTTGTCAAGGATAACATGACCTGGTAAACATATATTTGCTTTCCATGTATTTTTCTCAGAAACATGACTGATGTCCAAAGCGTGGCTAAGCTTCGAAGAGCGCCTGAGTCAAATTTTCAGGTGATCATGTTTCTATTTGACCCAGGCTCACCTCCCTGTCCTTGTTCCCTCCATAGACCACCCCCTCCTAGGGTGGCCCTCCCAGGCTCCAAATCAATCCTTATGACCGGTTCTTTAGGACCAGCAGAACAATAACTAGCCTGACAATGGAGGCACTCGCATTTCAAAACAGGATAGCCATATACGGACATCTGTATTGTATGAGATACAGGAGGGAGAACTTTGGGGAAGGCTGACCTTCCACAGGGTTCCAGCCTGCCTTAAAGCTGCAGATCCTTTTATACATATTTACCTGGTGAACCCAAGGCAGTGACTGGGCACTGGACTTGTTACTAGAAATATGAAATACCTAAGATGCACCTCTGCTCTTGAGAAGCTCTGCTTAGGTCTTCTAACACCTGAAACTATGCTCTTTCCCCTACTTCTGTGGGACCTGCATTAGGCTAGGGGTCCTGAAGACAGAGATGTTGCTTCATTTTCTACTGTTCCCCTCTCCAGTTCCTGCCCAGCTGAGTTATGTTACTGGTTAAAGTCTCAAGAAGTTCCTACTTCCTTTACTCCTCTCCTTGGAGCCTAAACCAGAACATAGCCTGGGGGGTGAGCCCCTGCAGCTCCCTTTCTGGGATTCCATCAAGCTGAGCTTGGAAGATCTGCTAAAACACAATGCTGCCTCCTACCTAAAGAGGCCTCACTCGGCTGAGTCTTCAGGTGAGTGAAGGGAAGGATTCATGTGCAGGGCTGGGCACATTTTGGTGTTTATTAACTATTTTTTAATCAAGAGAAAGAATCACTGAACACAGTATTTGGCAGCTTCAGGGGAAGTGCATGCAACTAGCATGACCCAACATTTTTCCTTGGCATTATGAAAGTAAAGTAAAGCCTGGTTACCATCACCTGTACTCAGCAAAGGCCGGGCAACGGGGAGGTGGTTGAGCCCAGTGCCTTCAACTGTCCATAGCCAAGGACTCTGTTCCTTCATGCTTGACCCTGGCCCACCAAGAGCCTCTTGTGACCCATTTGCCTCTGATCTCAAGGCTAATAAGATAAACACAGCTCAGCTCATGTATTTATAGCTCACCGGTAAATCTCTCCCAGGTGACCTTTCTGTCATTTACTGGTGCCTACACAGGAAGGTGTGACTAATGCACTTGCTGGCCCAGAACAGAATCCAGGGAGCCAAGCTTGGGGTTAGCCTGAGATTGCACTAACTTTTTCCTCAGGCAGGTGTGTGTATATATGCATGCGTGTGTGTGTGTGTGTGTGTGTGTGTGTGTGTGTGTGTGTGTGTGTGTGAAAAGACCAATTTCCTTCTCTGATTAGCAAATGGGAAGTTGACTGCCCATTTTGGCACTTCAGTTCTAAAACCCATAGTTTACTTAAATAACACCATCTCACACGCATATAGTGATTCACAGTTTGCAAAGCACTTTTAGATTCACTCTCTGGAATCCTCACAGAAGCCCAGAGACAAAAGTCAGGTAATACTATTATTATCCCTGTTTTATAAAGAGGAACCAAAAGTTTGAAAGGTTTAGTTACCTGCAGAGAGCACTAGTTGTTACAGTTCCTGCCTTTCCCAAACCACAACCTTCTTCAGCTTCTTATCCTGGTACTTAGTTCCCAAGAGAGAAGACATTTTCTTGGAAAATTCCTACTACTTATTCCTGGCTGGAGCTTCTGTTTCCAGTTCCTACTCCCTTTACTCCCTCTCCTTAAAGCAAATCTTGCAATTCCGTTTCTGGGGTTTCATCATGCTGAAATTTAAAGATCTGCTGAAGCACAATGCTGCCTCCTACCTAAAGAGGCCTCACCCAGCTGAGTTTTCGTGTGAGCGAAGGAAAGGAAGGACTTGATTCTTATGAGTCCTTCCTTCTTCCTACCAAAGGTTCCACCTCCCAGGTCTAAGGAAAGGATGATGGGAATAACAACACTGGGACACACCTTCCACCTCATTGTCCAAGGCTGACCTGGCTAATCAGTCAAGGTGCTTTCTCCTGTGGCCCAGATGCACTCTTAACCCAATCCGCCATGAAGACGCTGTCAATAGGTCAGAATTGGCGTGGGGGGTTGGAAGTTAACATAGTGCATCAAATCTAAGACACCATTGATCGTAAATTGCACTATGATACTAAGAAATAAAAAAATGCTCCTATTATAAATATAAGACTCCATTGATTATAAGATGCATCCCAATTTTAGAGATGTTAAAACATCTGGCAGAAAGTGAAAGCCTTAGAATTGAAATAAGGGTATTTGTGTTTTTAGGCTGTGATGGTCCTGCTGGGCATCCACAATGCCTTCTCTGTCTGAAAAAGTTAGGTTGACCAGTGGTCAGGGGACATCTATGTCAGTTAGCACGACATACTACATAAAGACAAAGTTCTGCATCCTGCTTTGGTGAGTAGCATCTGAGGTCTTAAAAGCTTTCGAGAAATCATCTAAGATACAACTATAGGTCTCTTATCATCCAGAGCAAAAGAGAGTTAAGAAAACCAAAGACACAAGGGAGCAATTAATCCAAAGGACTATTAAACCACATGAAGCACAGCCTACATGACCCTGAGACAAGAACTTGATGGTTCCCGGCTACCACTACCAACCGCTCTGACTAGTATCACAGCAGAAGGTCCAGGATAAAGTGGGAGAAAAAACGAAGAAAAAAAAATCAAATTCACAAAACAGACCAGACTTACTGGTCTGATAGAGACTGGTGGAACCCCCAAGATTATGGCCCTAAGACACCCTTCTGAACTGGAACTGAAGCCATTGCTGGAGACCACATTTAAGCCAAACCGTAGACAGGTCCACAAAATAAATACCACCACCAGAGAGGAAAGTATTCCTTAGAACAATCTATTACATGAGATCAAAAGGGCAATATTTGCCCAAAAGCAAAGATAAGAAGTCAGGAAGTGGTAGCAATTCAGGACGAAAGGAAGGGGGAACCTAGGACAGAAATGGGGGGAGGGCAGGCACATTGTGGGGAATAGAACAAATGTTATGGAACACTTGCATACACACTATCAAATGGGAAACTGATTTTCTCTGTAAACTTTCTCCTAATGCACGATAAAAATAAATAGATAAATATAAGATTGGAAAAAAAAAAAGAAGAGGTGAGTGTGATGGTTAAGGTTGTGTGTCAACTTGGTTAAGCCATGATTCTCAGTGGTTTGGCAGTTATGATGTACTTTGGTAGCTATGTAATGACATAATCACCTCCGTAATGAGATCTGATATAATGTAATCACCTCCATGATGAGATCTCTTATGAGCAGCCAATCAGTCGAAAGGGAGTTTTGTTAGGGTTGTGGCCTGCATCCAGTATCAGTGGACTTCCTGGCCAAGCTTGCTGGTTTTTGCTCACTCTGGATCTTGCAGCTGGCTCCTGTTCATCTGACCTCCAGTTCTTGGGACTTGAGCTAGCAGCTTACCTGCTGATCTTAGCATTCATAAGCCTTTGCAGCCTGTGAGCCAATGGCCTGCCATTTTACTTGCTGATCTTGGTATTCTTCGTCGTCTGCAGCCTGTGAGCCAGAGGCCTGCTATCTGATCTGCCAATCTTGGGTTCAACAGCCCCTGCAGCTACATGAGTCAGGAGAAGCCTCCAGACTGATCAACAGACTTGGGACTTGCCAGGCTCTACAACCATGTGAGACATTTCCTTGATATAAATCTCTCTCTATATATATTTATGTGCCCACTGGTTTTGCTTCTCTAGAGAACCCAGCCTAAGACAGAGTGACATTTTTGTCTTTTTTCCAGTTTTGGGGGAATCGCTGTTAAGTATGGTGCTAGTTGTAGGTATTTCATAGATACCTTTTTATTAAAACAAGAAAGTTCTCTTCTATTTCTAGTTTTTGGAGCGTTTTTATCATGAATGATGTTGAATTTTGTCAATTCCTCATTCTATTGAGATGATTCTATGGTTTTTTCCCTCTATCCTGTTAATGTGGAGAATAATATTTATTTGTGAATGTTAAGCCAATCTTGCATTCCTGGAATAAACCCCACTCGGTCATGATATGTTAACTATTTTATAAATTTCTGGATTTGAATTGCTAATAATTGGTAAGGATTATGTCCTCTATGGTCTGCAATTTTCTTGTCATAATTTTCACAAGTTTTGCTATCTTCATAAAACAAGTTTGAATATGTAAAAAACTAAAATAAATAAAATATGAAGAACATGTAGGATGCACTTTCTACAATTGCCTTTGGAATCCTGAAAATAAACAGAAGCAAAATTTAGTATTTTAACTCAATAAAGGCTAGGGAGAAATATCCCCTTGTAGTTATAATACTATTACTAAGCTACTAGCTAACATTTGATTAAATAAAAAGTTCAGCAAAGAATATTTGGTGTCTCTCCTTTGAACCTGGAGAAAATGGAATTCCATTTTTAAAAAAAGGGAAAACATTGTCTTCATGCTTTCCAGATCAATCAGTATAAAGTCCCATTGTCTCTGGTATCCAAGACCCTCCCTGGGAAAGTTAGGTGTTTGACAGGCTCTAAGAAACCATCTGTTCTAGTTCTAACGATGTGTTAAGTGTTTGTCACCGTAGACCCACATGACAATCTGATTCTTCGAATCATTGTAATCCAGGCTTTTCTATCTACCACCCCCAAGCATTAGTCATTACATTTATAATTCTGCATCTTGAGTGGCAGCTACAACTTCATCCACCCATCCACATATTCATCAAACCTCACTGAGTGATCATGTGGGCCAGCACTAGTAATTGCCAGGGATACAAAGAGGGTAGTCGGGTCCCTGTCCTTGAGGTACTCACCCTCTGGCGGAGAAGACTAACCTGCAAATGGGAAATGACAATTCAGTGTGATAAGTGCCAGTGTAACAAATAGACAAAGTGCCGTAGAAACGTAGAGAAGAGGCCTGTAACTCTGTCCCAGGGGTCAGGGAAGACTTGAAATTATTATAGGCCAAATACTTTCAGAGAATGTTACTAAAAATGATGACTGAATAGAGAAGAGACAATCTTCAGCCTTTCTTTTTACAGATTTTTATATGCTGAGCCACTAAGTCCTTACATCACCAGTGCCTAAGCAGCTCCTTCCTGGTCATGGGCAACGCCTGCTATCCTGAACCCAATGGCTCTGGCTTGCACTTGCTTTTCTCCACTCTGCTAAACTCCTTTTAGGTTGGTCCTTCATGGAACTGTCCCTTTGGTTCCCAGCTATGATACTGCCCTGAAGTCATAGGCCAGCCCCTCTCTGTATGGCTCCTGCCCTGGGCCAATTTCCAGAAAGTACAGGTCAGAGCCCTCAGTTCCCTGCTTGCTTAAGAGGGGTCAGACCCATGTTCCAGGGTCTCCTATGCCTCTCCAACCCTAGAGCTAAGATAAGGTCTTCCCATTACCAGATTCCATCTCCATCAGGCCCCGAAAAAAAACAAAAAAACCACACCCACTGCTGTCGAGTCAATTTCGACTCACAGCAACCATGTAGGACAGAGTAGGACTGCCCCATAGGGTTTCCAAGAAGTGGCTGGTGGATTTGAACTGCCCATCTTTTGGTTAGCAACCGAGCTCTTAACCACTGCACCAGCAGGGATCCCTACCAGCTCCCCAGATGGCGGAAAAGAACGAAGGCTCCAATTGCCCCAACTGGATGAAGCTGTAGGTGCCACTCAAGATACAATTTTGTCATATATTTATGTATTATTGATATCTTTTCCCAGTCTGGGGCTTGCCTTTCCATTTTCTTAGCTGTATGTTTTGATGAGCAAAAGTTTTTAATCATAATGAATTTCAATATATCTTTTTTCTTTTATAATTCTTGTGTTTTGTCTAAGAAAATTTTGCCTACCGAAGCTCGCAAAGATGTTCTCTTATGCTTTCTTCTAGAATCTGTATATCTTTAGCTTTAATATTTATATCTATGATCTGTCACAAATTAATTTTTTGTGTATAGTGTGAGGTAGGGGTCAAGGTTATCATTACTGTTAATAAAGATATTCAACTGTACTAGCACATTTGTGGATAAGAAGTTGCTTTCCCCATTGACCTGCATTGGCATCTTCATTGAACATCACTTGCCCATGTAAATATGGGTTTATTTATGTCAGTTTGTCGTCCTGTGGTGGCTTGTGTGTTGCTGTGATGCTAGAAGCTATGCCACTGGCATTTCAAATACCAGCAGTGCCACCTATGGTGGACAGGTTTCAGCTGAACTTCCAGACTAAGACAGACTAGAAAGAAGGACCTGGTGGTCTGCTTCTGAAAACATTGGCCAATGAAAATTTTATGAATAGCAGTGGAACATTGTCTGATATTGTGCTAGAAGATGAGCCCCTCAGATTGGAAGGCACTCAAAATATGACTGGGGAAGAGCTGCCTCCTTAAAGTAGTTATTGATGTTGTAAGGTGCCATCAAGTTGGTTCTGACTCATAGAAACCCTATGCACCACAGAATGAAACACTGCCCGGTCCTGCGCCATGCTCACAATTGTTGTTTATGCTTGAGCCTATTGTTGCAGCCACTGTGTCAATCCATCTTGTTGAGGGTCTTCCTCTTTCTCGCTGACCCTGTACTTTACCAAGCATGATGTCTTTCTCCAGGGACTGATCCCTCCAGACAACATGTCCGAAGTATGTAAGATGTAGTCTCGCCATCCTTCCTTCTAAGGAGTATTCTGGTTGTACTTCTTCCAAGACAGATTTGTTCGTTCTTTTGGCAGTCCATGGTATATTCACTATTCTTCAACAACACAATTCAAAGACGTCAATTCTTCTTCGGTCTTCCTTATTCATTGTCCAGCTTTCCCATGCGTATGATGTGATTGAAAATACCATGGTTTGGGTCAGGCACACCTCAGTCTTCAAAGTGATATCTTTGTTTTTTAACACTTTAAAAAGGTCTTTTGCAGTAGATTTGACCAATGCAATGCGTCTTTTGATTTCCTGACTGCTGCTTCCGTGAGTGTTGATTGTGGATCCAAGTAAAATGAAATCCTTGACAACTTCTATCTTTTCTCCACTTATCATGATGTTGCTTATTGATCCAATTGTGAGGATTTTTGTTTTCTTTATGTTGAGGTGTAATCCATACTGAAAGCTGTGGTCTTTGATCTTCATCAGTAAGTGCTTCAAGTCCTCTTCACTTTCACCAAGCAAGGTTGTGTCATCTGCATATTGCAGGTTATTAATAAGTCTTCCTCCAATCCTGATGCCATGTTCTTCTTCATATAGTCCAGCTTCTCAGATTGTTTGCTCAGCAGACAGATTGAATAAGTATGTTGGAAGGTTACAACCCTGACACACACCTTTCCTGATTTTAAACCATGCAGAATACCCTTGTTCTGTCCGAACAACTGCCTCTTGATCTATGTACAGGTTCCTCATGAGCACAATTAAGTGTTCTGGAATTACCATTCTTTGCAATGTTTTCCATCATTTGTTATGATCCACACAGTTGAATGTCTTTGCATAATCAATAAACACAAGTAGACATCTTTCTGGTATTGTCTGCTTTCAGCCAAGATCCATCTGACATCAGCAATGATATCCCTCTTTCCACGTCTTCTTCTGAATCCTGCTTGAATTTCTAGAAGTTCCCTGTCCATGTACTGCTACAACAACTTCTGGAAGATTTTCAGCAAAATTTTACTCGCATGTGATATTAGTGACATCATTCAATAATTTCCATGTTCTGTTGGATCACCTTTCTTGGGAATAGGCATAAATATGGATCTCTTAATGACGTGGATAAAGTCAAGCTTTTGGGGCCTTCATTTGCTGATGTAGCACGACTCAAAATGAAAAGAAACAGTTGCAAATATACATTAATAATCGAAACGTGAAATGTACAAATTATGAATCTAGGAAATTTGGAAGTCATCAAAAATGAAATGGAATGCTTGAATATCAATATCCTAGGCATTAGTGAGCTGAAATGGACTGGTACTGGCCATTTTGAATCAGATAATCATATGGTCTACTATGCCAGGAATGACTAATTGAAGAGAAATGGAGTCACATTCATTATCAAAAAGAACATTTCAAGATCTATCCTAAAGTACAACCTGTTAATGATGAGATAATATCCATATGCCTACAAGGGAGACCAGTTAATACGACTCTTATTCAAATTTATGCACCAACCACTGATGCCAAAGATGAAGAAACTGAAGATTTTTTTTACCAACTTCTGCAGTAGAAATTGATCAAACATGCATTCAAGATGCATTGATAATTACTGGTGATTGGAATGCAAAAGTTTGGAAAAGAAGAAGCATTGGTAGGTGGAAAATATGACCTTGATGATAGAAATGATGCCAGAGATGGCAAGATAGAATTTTGCAAGACCAACGACCTGTTCATTAGAAATATCTTTTTTCAACAACAAAAATGGTGACTATACACGTGGACCTCGCCAGATGGAATACACAGGAATGAAATCAATTACATCTGTGGAAAGAGACAATGGAGAAGCTCAACATCATCAGTTAGAGCAAGGCCAAGGGCCAATTGTGGAATAGACCATCAATTGCTCATATGCAAGTTCAAGTTGAAGCTGACGAAAATTTTTAAAAGTCCATGAGATCCAAAATATGACCTTGAGTATATCCCACCTGAATTTAGAGACCATCTCAAGAATAGATTTGACACAATGAACATTAACAACCTAAGACCAGCTGAGTTGTGGAATGACATCAAGACATCATACATGAAGAAAGCAAAAGGTCATTAAAGAGACAGGAGAGAAAGAAAAGGACAAAATGTATGTCAGAAGAGACTCTGAATCTTGCTCTTGATCGTAGAGTAGCTAAAGTGAAAGGAAGAAATGTTGAAGTAAAAGAGCTGAACAGAACACTTCAAAGAATGGCTTGAGAAGACAAAGTAAAGTATTACAATGAAATGTAGAAATACCTGGAGTTAGAAAACCAAAAGGGAAGCACACACTCAGCATTTCTCAAACTGAAAGATCTGAAGAAAAAATTCAAGCCTCAAGTTGCAGTATTGAAAGATTCTATGGGCAAAAAGTTGAATGATGCAGGAAGCATCAAAAGAAGACGGAAAGAATACACAGAGGCACTGTACCAAAACAATTGGTCGATGTTTAACCATTTTGGGAAATAATACTATATGATCAAGAACCGATGGCATTAAAGGAAGAAGTCCAAGCTGCAGTGAAGGCACTGGCAAAAAAACAAGGCTCCAGGAACTGACAGAACACCAACTGAGATGTTTCAACAAATGGATGCAGCGCTGGAAGTGCTCACTCATCTATGCCAAGAAATTTGGAAGACAGCTACCTGGCCAACTGACTGGAAGAGATCCATATTTCTGCCCATTCCAAAGAAAGGTGATCCAACAGAATGTGGAAATTATCGAACAATGTCACTAATATCACACGCAAGTACAATTTTGCTGAAAATCTTTCAAAAGTTGTTGTAGCAGTACATGGACAGGGAACTGCTAGAAATTCAAGCAAGATTCAGAAGAAGACGTGGAACGAGGGATATCATTGCTGATGTCAGATGGATCTTGGCTGAAAGCAGACAATACCAGAAAGATGTCTACTTGTGTTTATTGATTATGCAAAGACATTCAACTGTGTGGATCATAACAAATGATGGAAAACATTGCAAAGAATGGTAATTCCAGAACACTTAATTGTGCTCATGAGGAACCTGTACATAGATCAAGAGGCAGTTGTTCGGACAGAACAAGGGTATTCTGCTTGGTTTAAAATCAGGAAAGGTGTGTGTCAGGGTTGTAACCTTCCAACATACTTATTCAATCTGTCTGCTGAGCAAACAATCTGAGAAGCTAGACTATATGAAGAAGAACATGGCATCAGGATTGGAGGAAGACTTATTAATAACCTGCAATATGCAGATGACACAACCTTGCTTGGTGAAAGTGAAGAGGACTTGAAGCACTTACTGATGAAGATCAAAGACTACAGCCTTCAGTATGGATTACAGAACATAAAGAAAAAGTCTTTATAACTGGACCAGTAAACAACATCATGATAAACAGAGAAAGGTTGAAATTGTCAAGGATTTCACTTTACTTGGGTATACAATAACTGCCAGCAGTCAAGAAATCAAACGACTCATTGTATCGGTCAAATCTATTGCAAAAGACCTCTTGAAAGTGTTAAAAAGCAAAGATGTCACTGTGAGGACTAAGGCGAGCCTGACCCAAGCCGTGGTGTTTTCAATCGCCTTATATGCATGCAGTAACTGGACAATGAATAAGGAAGACAGAAGAAGAATTGATGCCTTTGAGTTATGGTGTTGGTGAAGAATATTGAATATACCATGAACTTCCAGAAGAATGAACAAATCTGTCTTGGAAGAAGCACAGCCAGAATGCTCCTTAGAAGCGAGGATGGAGAGAATTTGCCTCATGTACTTTGGACATTTTATCAGGAGGAACCAGACCCTGGAGAAGGACATTATGCTTAGTAAAGTGGAGGGTTAACAAAAGAGAGGAAGACCCTCAAAGAGTTGGATTGACACAGTGGCTGCAATGATGGACGCAAACGTAGCAACGATTGTGTAGAGACCAGGCTGTGTTTTGTTCTGTCGTATGTAGGGTTGTTATGAGTCGGAACTGACTCAATGGCACCTAACAACAACATTTCTGGATTCCCTTTTATTCCATTGATCTATTTATCTATCCCATGTCCATACTGCACTGTCTTAGTTACTGTAGCTTTAGAGTAAATTTTGACACCAGGCAGGATCCCAACTGGATACAATAACATATACTCCCAAAAAGGATTGAACTGTGTGTTAGGTCAGTTGATCACTAGACAAAATGGGTTTACATTAGGTGATGTCTTTCTAACCAAACTATCTTGTGTGTTGTTAGTTATCATCAAGTCGGCCCCGACTCATGGTGACCCCATGCACAATGGAACAAAACATTGCCTGGTTCTGTGCCATCCCCATGATCAGTTGCAGATCAGACTGTTGTAATCCATACAGTTTTCATTGGCTGATTTTCGGAAGTAGATCACCTGGCCTTTCTTCCTAGTCTATCTTAGTCTGGAAGCTCTGCTGAAACCTGGTCAGCATCATAGCAATGCTCAACCTCCACTGACAGGTGAGGTGTATGAGGTGCACTGGCCAGAAATTGAACCCGGGTCTCCCTGTGGAAGACAAGAATTCTACCACTGAGCTACCAGTGTCCTCTAAATCACCTTGACAACTGCCAAAATACTTTCCCTAATAACCTATAAGATTAAAAGTCAAAAAACATGAATAAGGAGAGTCTCTCCTGATGGAGAGTAAAGAGGACAGAAAACAGTATGAATTTGGGCCCTGAGGTGCTTATTTGGGAGGAGATCATGGAGTGTGTCCTTGGAGAGAAGAGGCAGATTATAACACAAAAAGGGAGGAAAATGCACATGGTAGAGGGCATAGGGAAGGGTGTGAGGGGAACAGTGTCCAGTGAGGTGCCTTTGCGGTGGTTTGGTGACTTTCACCAAAGGAGGAAGCAAGGAGGCCTTCCTTCTCCCTCCCAGACAGGCCCTGTCGCACAACCGTTCCCACATTGGAAAGTCTGTGTCCAAAATGGTACAGCTGCTGTGGAAAACATTTTGGCTGTTCCTTAAAAAGTAAAACATAGAACTATCATATGATCCAGCAATCCCAATCCTAGGTATATACCCAAAAGAATTGAAAGCAGGAACACAGATACACCAATGTTCATTACATATTCACAATAGCCAAAAGGTGGAAACAACCCAAGAGTTGTACATTCATACAATGGAATATTGCTCAGCCATTAAAAAAAAAAAAGAAGTCCTGATTGTTGTTGTTAAGTGCCATCAAGTCGGTTCTGACTCATAGCAACCCTATGTACAACAGAACGATACACTGCCTGGTCCTGCGTCATCCTTACAATCGTTGTTATGCCTGAGCCCATTGTTGCAGCCACAATGTCAGTCCATCTGGTTGAAGATCTTCCTCTTTTTCACTGACCCTCTGCTTTACCAAGCATGATGCCCTTCTCCAGGGACTGATCCCTCCTGATAACAAGTCCAAAGTATGTGAGACATAGTCTCGCCATCCTTGCCTCTAAGGAGCATTCTGGTTGTACTTCTTCCAAGACAGATTTGTTCCTTCTTTTGGCAGTCCATGGTATATTCAATATTCTTCACCAACACCACAATTCAAAGGCATCAATTCTTCTTCGGCCTTCCGTATTCATCATCCAGCTTTTGCATGCATATGATGTGATTGAAAATACCATGCCTTGGGTCAGGCGTACCTTAGTCTTCAAGGTGACATCTTTGCTTTTCAACCCTTGAAAGAGGTCTTTTGCAGCAGATTTGCCCAATGCAATGCGTCTTTTGATTTCCTAACAGCTGCTTCCATGGGTGTTGATTGTGGATCCAAGTAAAATGAAATCCTTGACAACTTCAATCTTTTTTCCGTTTATCACGATGCTGCTTATTAGTCCAGTTGTGAGGATTTCTGTTTTCTTTATGTTGAGGTGTAATCCATACTGAAAGCTGTAGTGTTTGATCCTTATCAATAAGAGCTTCAAGTCCTCTTCACTTTCAGCAAGCAAGGTTGTGTCATCTGCATAAAGCAGGTTGTTAGTGAGTCTTCCTCCAATCCTGATGCCCCGTTCTTCTTGGATTACAACAAATGGACAGACACATGGGGGGAAGTCCTGATACAAGCCCCAAGATGGATGGACCTTGAAAACATGCTGAGTGAAGTCAGTCATAACAGGACAACTAATGTATCATCTCACTTACATGAAATATTGTGGATGACTTTAACAAAGAGAAATATATTTCTCCACAGTAAAGTAGGCAAAAGTCCAACTCAGGGTGTCAGCTCCAGGGGAAGGCTTTCTATGTTAGCTCTGGAGGAAAGGTCTTTGTCATCAGTCTTCCCTTGGTCTGGGAGCATCTCAGTTTAGGAATCTCAGGTCCAAAGGATGTGCTCTGTTCCTGGCGCTGCTTTCTTGGTGGTATGAGGTCCCCACTCTCTGCTTGCTTCCTTTTCCTTTTATCTCTTGTAAGATAAAAGGTGGTTCAGGCCACACCCCAGGGAATCTCCCTTTACATTGGATCAGGAATGTGACCTTAGTAAAGGTGTTACAATCCCACCCTAATCCTCTTTAACATAAAATTACAATCATAAAATGGAGGACAACCGCACAATACTGGGAATCATGGCCTAACCAAGTGGACATATATTTTGGGGGAAACAATTCAATTCATGACATTCCACCCTTTGGCCCCCCCAAAGTTCATGTCCTCGCAACATGTAAAACATATTCACCCCATCATATCATAGCAAAAGTCTTAAATCAACTCCAAGTCCAAAATCCAAAAATTCCCTTGTCTTGAAATCTAGAATACAAGCTATCTGCTTCCAAAAGTACAATGGCAGAACAGGCATAAGCTAGATTTTCCATTACAAATGGGAGAAACTGGAGGAAAAGAAGGAATAACAGGCACCAAGCAAGTCAGCAGAACACATTACATTAGCCCTCATGGCTTTGAAAATAATCCTCTGTTCTTTGAGACTGTTTACTCAACGGCCCTACCCTCCAGACTCTAGGCCACACTCTCCAGATTCTGAGTGGAGGTCCCTCAGCCCTGGGCTTCAGCTCCGCCTTCCAGGCCCACTGGGACAGCAACTCTGCTCCCTCGGCTTTAAGTGCACCATTCTCCTAGTCCAATTGAGTGGCAACTCCACCCTTAGAAACACCAGAGGCTATGGCTCCACCCTTTGAAACCTCAGAGGTCCTGGCCATACCTTTTGACACCGAAGCAGCTTGGCTTCTTGTGTTCCTTGTCTCTTCAGCTTCTGCTTCCTGGTTTCTCGGCGTCTTGGCTCCTCGGGCCTCATGCCCGCATCTGCCCTGCTGGTACAAGTGTTCCAAAGTTCTGTAGCTCCACCAATAAGTGCCTGGAGGCACCCCACTCTGCCACGAAGGCTCCTGTGCAGAGGCACTCAGCTCTGTCACTCGGTGGGTTGGCACCAGTGCCGTCTCATGCTGGTCTCCTGGTTCTGCTGCTGCTTCTTCACAGTAAAGTAGGCTAAAAGTCTAATTCATGGTGTCAGCTCCAGGGGAAGTCTTTCTCTGTTGGCTCTGGAGGAAAGGTCCTTGTGATGGTTAAGATTGTGTGTCAACTTGGCTAGGCCATGATTCTCAGTGTTTTAATGTAATCACTCCCATGATTGAATATACTGTGAGTAGCCAATCATTCCTTGGAGACATGGCCCGCATCTGTGTATAAGCAGACTTCTGGCCTTTTGGTCTCTCTGGATCCTGCAGCTGCTTCCTGTCATCTCATCTCCCGTTCTTGGGACTGGAGCTGTCAGCTTATCTGTCGAACCTGGGATCCGTCGATATGCACAGCCTGTGGGTGGGAGCCCTGCTCTCCGACCTTCCCATCTTGGGCTTGCCAGCTTCTGCAGCTGTGTGACTTGGGAGAGGCCTCTATCCTGATCCACGGACTTGGGACGTTCTAGCCTCTACAATCGCATGAGCTGTTTCCTTGATATAATCTCTCTCTATATATATATTTATACACTTTACTGGTTTTGCTTCTCTAGAGAACCCAGCCTAAGACAATCATTGTCATCAGTCTTCCCTTGGTCTGGGAGCATCTTAGCACAGGAACCTTAGATCCAAAGGATGTGCTCTGCTCCTGGCGCTGCTTTCTTGGTGGTATGAGGTCCCCACTCTCTGCTTGCTTTGCTTTCCTTTTATTTCCTGTAAGATAAAAGGTGGTGCAGGCCACACACTGGGGAAACTCCCTTTACATTGGATCAGGGATGTTACCTTAGTAAGTGTGTTACAATCCCACCCTCATCCTCTTTAACATAAAATTACAATCACAAAATGGAGAACAACCACACAATACTGGGAATCATTGCCTAACTAAGTTGACACATATTTTGGGGGGACACAATTCAATTCATGACAAATATCTACAATAGACAAATGTATAGAGACCAAAGCTTATTAGTGTTTACCACAGGTGGGAGGGAGGGGTTAAACAAGTGTCATTGCTTAGGGATCCCTGAGTTTCTGTTAATGGTGGTAACATACTCTGGAAAAGGATAGTGATGATTGTTGCACAACATGATGAACATAATCAATGTCACTGAATTAATTCATACAAAAACTGTTGAACTGACAAATATTTTATTACTTTTAAAAAACAATAACAAGAAAGTTTGTACCTGCTTCAGCTGCTCAAGTATCAATCAGAGCCTTGGTCAAGGGTGATTTGGTGGATGTCGTGGATTGAATTGTACCCCCCCAAAAAAATATTTATCAAATCGGCTAGGCTGTGATTCCCAGTATTGTGTGATTGCCCAACGTTTTGTCATCTGATCTGATTATCCTGTGTGTTGTAAATCTTACCTCTATGATATTAATGAGGTGGGATTAGTGGCAGTTGTATTAATGAGGCAGGACTCAATCTACAAGAGGTTGTTTTAAGCCAATCTCTTCTGAGATATAAAAGAGAGAAACGAGCAGAGAGACATGGGGACTGCATACCGCCAAGAAACAAGAGCCAGGAGAATAGCCTGTCCTTTGGACTCGAGGTCCCTGTGATGAGAAGCTTCTCGACCACGGAAGATTGATGACAAGGGCCTTCCCCCAGAGATGACAAAGAGAAAGCCTTCCCCTGGAGCTGGCACCCTGAATTTGGACTTCTAGCCTCTTAAACTGTGAGAGAATAAATTTCTCTTTGTTAAAGCCATCCACTTGCGGTACTTCTGTTATAGCAGCACTAGATGACTAAGACAGTGGACACTGTTGCAAAATCTTATGCAAAAATGAAGGAAATGGGCAAAATTCCTGAAACCTTTTTTGCTAGTTTTCATTCTTTCAATATTTTCCTTTACTTAGCCTTAAATTCCTTCGGTCATATACCCATCTATGTCCCCTCCAAACAAGGGAGGACATAATGCTTAATTTTAACAGTTCTAGTGTTTTCACAAAGCACTCTGAAAAGCAGTCCCGGCAGGCATTTGAAGAACCTAACATGAGGTGACAGGATGTTCTGGAAAGAGCCAGAGTGTGGCCCTAGCTTTGAATTTCAGGCCTACTGGGCTTGCTGTGATCCTGTGGCAAGTTACTTCCCTCTTCTGAGCCTGATTTTTCTCTTCTATTCGGTAACCGCTTTGCACACCTGTTAATGTGGATTAAATGATAATAACTATAAAATGCCTAGCACACAAAAGACCTCATATCCAAAAGCTATTATTAACACTTTGAGAATTTTTCCTCTGTTCGCTTATTTAGTTGAATTTTACCTGTGATTTCTTTGTTAAGGTTTTTTCCTGTTAAAAATGACTTCTCTTATATGAAAGTAATATATGGTTTATTTTTTAAAAATTTATTCTTTTTTAAATTAACTATAAAGATAATACATTAAACATTATTGTTGTATAGACTTAAATAATACAGATGAAGGTAATACTCTGCTTCCCCCTTCCACGCCCCACTCCCCTCCCAAGTAATCGTTACTGTTGTCAGTTTTACGTGTTTTTGCAGGCCTCTTTCCATGCATTTACATATACATGTATTTTACATATATTTAGATGTGTACACATAATGGAAATACAGTTTGAGTTTGTGTTTTGTTTGTGGTTTTTTAATTATACAAGTGGTATCAAGCTGTATTTTTTTTTTTTTTTTATTGTACTTCAGGTGAAGGCTTACAGAACAAATAGTTTCTCATGAAACAGTAGTACACATATTGTTTTATGACATTGGTTAACAACCCCACAACATGTCAACCCTCTCCCTTCTTGATCTTTTTTTTTTGGTGAAAATATACATAGCCAAAGATATACCATTTCAAAAATTTCTACACGCACATTTCAGTGACATCGACTATGCTCTTCCAATTGTGCTGTTATTCTCACTTTAGATGAAGGCTTACAGAACAAAATAGTTTCTCACTTAATAGTTAGTACACATGTTGCCCTATGACAATGGTTAACAACCTCACAACACATCAACACTATCCTTACTCAACCTTGGGTTCCCTATCACCAGCTTCCCTGTCCCCTTCTGCCTTCTGGCCCTTGTCCCTGGACTGCTGTACCTCATTAGTCCCATTTGGTTTTATGGGGCTGTCCACTCCCAGGCTGAACGGTGAACCTCGGAGATGACTTCACCACTGAGCTAAAAGGGTGTCTGGGGGCCATACCCACAGGGTTTCTCCAGTCTCCTTTAAGCCAGTAAATCTGGTCTTTTTTTTTGTGAGTTAGAATTTTGTTCTACATCCTTCTCCAGCTCTGTCCAGAACCTTCTGTTGTGATCCTGGTCAGAGCAATCAGTGGTGGTAGCCGGCTACCATCTAGCTGTACCGGACTCAGTCTGGTGAAGACCTTAGTAGCTGTGGTCCACTAGTCCTTTGGACTAATCTTTTCCTTGTATCCTGTTCTCTTCATTCTCCCTTGCTCCCGAAGGGATGAGACCAGTGGAATATCTTAGATGGCTGCTTACAGGCTTTTAAGACCCCAGACGCTACTCACCAATGTAAACTGTAGAACATTGTCTTTATAAACTGTTTTATGCCAACTGAGCTAGATGTTCCCCGAGACCATGGTCCCAACAAGCTGTATTTATTTTTGTGCTATTTGCTTAAAATAATATAAGTTAAAGATTTTTTCATGTCAGCACATATAGCTCTACCTCACATGTTCATCTGTTGCCTTGTATTATTTTAAATAATTCAGACACCCCAAAAATTTATATTGTATAGATTGAAAGTCTGTTCCCCTCTCCCACAGTCCTCCACTCTGGACTCACTCCCCTGAGGTAAGTGACTTTTCTCTTGACTTGCATGCTTTTATTTTCATTATTCTCTCTTTTCAAAGAGCTCTTTAAATGAGATTTAGGAAGAGGCTTCCCCAAAACTCTTCCTCACCAGCAATTCTCTAAGTGGGGCCCCTGAAGGAACCTCTGCAGCGTGTGGGCTTCTGGGGCCGGTGAGGCAAAGGGAACATGGCCCAGGCCTCCCCAGCAAGGTTTGATCCGTATGTACTCCACATGCACAAGTCTTCTTGCCTTTCCCAAACTCTGGTGCAGGCATTAAGAGTCAGTCTGAATAATATGCTTGTAAAATAACCTCAGAATTAAACCGTGCCAATTGCATAATTACACTGTCTCCACCATCCTATGTACACTAACTCTACTCATTACCAAAGTAGAGTGTCACTTGATTGACTGGAAGTGGAAGGACTAGGAAAAAAAAAATTGTAGAATGAAAATGAACCAAGTTTGCCTAGAAGGGGAGTGGATTACCACTTCTCTGAATTACATGCTATTTTCAATAAACTAACTTCACTGTAACAAGATTTAACTGTATTGGCACTCCGGCAACGGCACTGTCGTCCTTGCTTTCCCTGAGAATTCTATCTGCCAGAGAGAATGCGTATTTGCATAATTCATTTCAAAATGCAAATACTTATGAAAGACACAGGAAACCCATTGCAAATGCCAGCACTGAGGCCTCCAGTACCCACTATCTATCAGATTTTCTCAATAGACTTCATTTTCCCAGCTTCTCTTTTGATGGGAAAAAGGAATAAATTTATAATTTGGTACAGGAGGTGGTTTGGCAATCTTGAGAAGACGAAGAGGACATCTCCATAGAAAGACTAGAGAGGCAGGGGCAACGCAAAATTATTTTCTTGGAGAGGTAAGGAACTTCAGGGCTCCACAGAAACCTAGGGAACCTCCGGAAGGTTGTTGGAGCCTCACTGGGGACTTTGAAAGCATCTGACTACAAACAACTACCTAGTGGCCACTGTCACAGGGACTCACACAGACCCTTCAGAGGCAATCTGCGTTAGTTTTCCATAAACGTGAACTTTGCATTTGTGTTGTCAACAATCCTAAATTAGGTATGGAGTTCCTCACCAGGAAAGATATGGCTAAAAAAACAGAACATTACTGCAATTGATATTTAGTCCAATAGTGGTCAAGCCACCATTGAGTATTATTATTATTAGAATTATGTATTGAACACGTACTGTATTGAAAACTTGCTTTTACATTAATCCTCTCCACTCCTGATAACAGCCAGGAAAGTTGGTTCTACGGAGTTGGTACTACGGACCCCATTAGCAGGAGACCTGAAGAGGCTGGGTGACTTGCCCCTGGCCACAGTGTAAGTGACTGAATTGGGATTACAACGCAGTCTTCCTGACTCCCAAAGCCAAGACAGCATCTCTCAAGTATTTCTCTGCTATCCACATTCCAAGAGTATACAACTGAAAACCCACGTGCCGTTTATATTATCAAATATGGAAGTGTACCTATCAAATATGGAAGTGTACATCTGTTATTTTGACCCCTGAGAGGCTGTCTGTATATCTTTTCTTTTTTTCTTTTTGAACCAAGCATTTGCTCCTGCATTTGCTGTTGTGCCTCTGGAAATAAAGGCCCAGGATGTGCCACAGTGAATTATGGGATCACTGGGGTCTCATAGGTGACCTTTTACTTTAAATAGGTCAGCTCTCTTGGACAAAACCTGAGCTGTAAGAATAGAGAGCTCACAGTGTAAAACTGAGTGCTGAAAATACACTGCTACCCCTGGGGCCACAGAGAAAGGCAGACACTCAAGAGTGAGCACACAAGGGGATAAACAGAAAATTCAATCAGTGGGATAAATAAAATAAACCAGAAGCAAAGATGGAAACGTTGGATGCCCCAGTTCTCCCAAATCCTTCAGATTTCAAACTGCCTTTGATCAGCCGACCTTAGAATCCTTCCATTCCTGTTTGTTTTTCTTAAACGTAGTTTGAAGTCATAGAGTCTGTGGTTCTGTGGACTCAATATTACAAAGCAGAGGGACAGTTACAGTCCTCTCAAAACCAAATGCCATTTTACACAGCCATACGTGCCGGCCACTGGAGTTCATATTGGGGTGGTTTCTTACAAAGCAACAGACAATTAGTACAACTCCTAAATTCATTGTCTAATCAGTCCCAAGTCCTGATGATTTACCTCCTAAACATTTATGTGTTTTTTTTTGAACAGCTTTATTGAGATATAATTCACATACCATTTGTTGTTATTAGGCGCCGTTGACTCGGTTCCAACTCATAGTGACCCTACGTACACCAGAACAAAACACTGCTGGGTCCCGCGTCATTCTCACAATCATTGTTACGTTTGAGCCCATTGTTGTCACATACCATATAATTCACCCATTTACATTATACAATTCAATGATTTTTTAATATATTCACAGATATTTGCAACCATCACCACAGTCAATTTTAAAACATTTTCATCATACCCAAAAGAAACCCTCTCCCCCTAGCCTTTAACTATCATCTGCCTAACCACCATCCCCCCTACCCCAACCTAAGCAACCATCAATCAACTTTCTGTCTCAATGGATTAGCCTGTTTTGGACACTTCATATAAACGGTATCATATACTATGTGGTTTTTTGTGACTGGCTTCTTTCACATGTTGTTGTTAGGTGCCTTTGAGTCAGTTCCAGTTCATAAGGACTCTCTGTACAGCAGAACGAAACACTGCCAGGTCCTGCACCATCCTCAAAATTGTTGTTACGACTGAGCCCATCAGTGCAAACACTATGTCAATCCATCTCATTGAGGGTCTTCCTCTTTTTTGCTGACCCTCTGCTACCAAGCATGACAGACTGGTTCCTCCTGATAATATGTCCAAAGTACTTGAGACAAAGTCTCGCCATCCTCCCTTCTAAGGAGCATTCTGGCTGTACTTCTTCCAAGACAGATTTGTTCGTTCTTCTGGCAGTCCATGGTATATTCAATATGCTTCACCAACACCATAATTCAAAGGCATCAATTCTTCTTCCGTCTTCCTTATTCATTGTTCAGCTTTCCCATGCATATGAGGCAATTGGGTCAGGTGGACCCTAGTCCTTAAAGTGACATCTTTGCTTTTTAACACTTTCAAGAGGTCTTTTTGCGGTAGATTTGCCCAATGCAAAGTGTCTTTTGATTTCCTGATTGTTGCTTCCATGGGTGTTGATTGTGGATCCAAGTAAAATGAAATCCTTGACAACTTCAATCTTTTCTCCATTTATTATGATGTTGCTTATTGGTCCAGTTGTGGGGATTTTTGTTTTCTTTATGCTGAGGTGTAATCCATACTGAAGGCTGTAGTCTTTGATCTTCATCAGTAAGTGCTTCAAGTCGTCATCATTTTCAGCAAGCAAGGTTTTGTCATCTGTGTAACGCAGGTTGTTAATGAGTCTTCCTCCAATCCTGACGCCCTGTTCCTCTTCATATAGTCCAGCTTCTGGGATTATTTGCTCAGCATACAGGTTGAATAGGTGTGGTGAAAGGCTACAACCCTGAGGCACAACTTTCCTGACTTTAAACCACGCAGTATCTCCTTGTTCTGTCCGAAAGACTGCCTCTTGGTCTATGTACCGGTTCCTCTGTCTTTCACTTAGTATAATAGTATTTGAGGTCCTCCGTGTTGTAGCATATATCAGTACTTCAATCCTTTTTATGGCCAAAATATGCCACATTTTGTTTATTGCTTCATCAGTTGATAGACATTTGGGTTGTCTCCACCTTTTAGCTATTATGAATAATGCTATTACGAACATTCATGCACAAGTTTTTCTGTGGACATATGTTTTCACATCTCTTGGGTGTGTATACCTAGGAGTGAAATTGTTAGGTCTTATGGTAATTCTATGCTTAATCATTTGAGAAACTGCCAGGCTGTTTCAAGAGTGGCTGCACCATCTAAATATTTCTTGAATTCAACCCTTTCTCTTCATTTCTGCCTCCACTATCCAGGTTTACACCTCCTTGTTTCATTGTATTCGCCAGGCAGTGTTTAAATACGTTCCGAAAGGGGCTCCCAAAGCTCTGTTCTTGCCCGTATCAATTCCACCCTCCACAGAGCTGTCTGAAGGAGCATTCTAAAATGCAAATTTGATGCAAGTCTCTCTTCTTTCATGGCTCATCAAGAACTAAGCAATAATGTCCAAGTCCCTGAGCAAGGCTCTCCAGGGTGGGGCCTCTACTTAAGGCCTCATCTAGGCCTGTGCTTTCCTTATTGTGATGTTGTTTCAAGCTTCTGTACCTTTGATTGGCTCTTTTCCTCTGCCCAGAATACCCTTCCGCCCTTTTGCACCAGGTCAGCTCCACTGAGGGTTAAGAGATACCAACAGAAGTATACCAATGTTCATTGTAGCACTATTCACAATAGCCAAAAGGTGGAAACAATCTACGTGTCCATCAGCTGATGAATGGATAAACAACACGTGGTACATACATACAATGGAATATTATTCAGCTATAAGGAGAAATGAAGTTCTGACACATACGAAAACACGGATGAACCTTGAAAACATTATGCTAAGTGAAATAAGTCAAACACAAAAGGACAAATATTATATGATCCCACATATATTAAAACCAAACCCATTGCCATTGAGTCGAATCAACTCATAGTGACCCTATAGGACAGAGTAGAACTACCCCGTAGGGTTTCCAAGGAGCAGCTGGTGGATTCAAATTGCCAAACTTTTGATTAGCAGTCAAGCTCTTAACCACTGTGTCACCAGGGCTAGTGAATTTAAAGTAAGTGGTTACAGTACTGATAGACAATGCAGCCAAGCTCTTAACCACTGTGCCACCAGGGCTCCATAAAATATCTAGAATAAGCAAATGCATAGAGACAGAAAGTAGATTAGTGGTTACCAGGGGCTGGGGAGAGGGGGAACAGGGAGATAGTGCTTAATAGGTACTTAGCTTCGGTTGGGGTGATGAAAAAGTTTTGGCAAGATTGCTGATGGTTGTACAACAGTGTGGGTGTGGTTAATGCCACTGGATTGTACACACGAACAATGGTTAAAATAACAAATTTTATGTTGTGTGTGTTTTACCACAATTAAAAAAGAGAGAGAGAAAGATGCCAACAGGGGTGATGCAGCACCCTGGGGCTAGCAGCACCCTGAGAGCACTACCACCCCTGGACCTAATGGGCAAGGGGAGGGGCTGTTCTTAGAGAGAGGGCTCTGAGGTGAGGCTACCTGGCTGGCACTGTGGCTTTTGCCAACCCACAATGACCTGCAGCGCAGGAGCAGGGGACTATGCCCCCTGGTTTCCCTCTCCTCCCTCCCTCCTGTCTCCTTTCAGTCCCAAAACTTAACTGAAAGCCAGAGGGGAAGAATTCTGTTGACAGAATCTACAAAGACTGGCCTTCTGGTGCTTGGGGTGTGGGGGCGGGGAGAACAGGACCAGAGGGGCAAGCAGAAATGTCCAGCACAAACCAAAAACCAAACCAGTTGCCGTCAAATCAATTCTGACTCATAGCTGCCCCATGCGTGTCAGAGTAGGACTGCGCTCCATGAAGTTTTCAATGGCTGTTTTTTGAACGTACATAGCCAGGCTTTTCTTCTGAGGTACCTCTGGGTGGGTTCAAACTGCCAATCTTTCAGTTAATAGCAAGCATTTAACTGTTTGTGCCACCCAGGGACTCTGAAATGTCCAGCAGAGGTGCCTTTATCACAGCTGCATCCCCAACACTTAGAACAGCGCCCATTTGAGAAAACCAACCACATGAAACCAGGGAGGAGACAAGTCAGAGTACCACTTTTGGAGCTGGTTTTCATTCCAAGGTGTAGATCCTTTGCCAGGAAAGGATTGTTTAGAAAAAATAATTCTAATACATGTGGTCATAGAGCGTTGTTGAAAAGTTCAGCATGGACCTCTGAGGGAAAAATCTTTGAAATTATATAATTTAAAAAATTATAGAGAAATAAGCAAGAAATAGAAAAACTTTTTTTTGATAAGTGCATTAAAATGCGTGTTTTTCTTTCTTTTTAATAGCTGAGATAACTTCATTCTTTCTTCCAACCTCTCAGTGTAAATTAGGGAATATCAGACCCTAGAAAACGTTGCCTATGCTTTAGCTGGTATTTCCAACCCCATCTTTATGCTTTCAGTTTTTCTTCCAATTGACTCAGAGAGACCATCACTTTCCTGTTTATTTATTTTAAAAGAGAGCAAGTGAATTCTTTCTGACAAATGAGATAAATAAAACAAAGTCATATATGTATATTCCAAAGTTTGTGTAAGATTTCTGGTAAAAAAAAAATATTTCTCTCTCTCTCTCTCTCTTTTTTTGCTACTCTTCAATCTTTTTATTAACTTGTAAAAATGTTAAAAAAAAAAAAAAAAAAAAAAGAGGAACCACTGCTGTTTCTCTTCCAGTAAGTGGCCTGAGGTGCTCTCTCAAAATGGTTCGCTGCACACTTAACTCAGAAAACCCCCTCAAAATCATGCAAAGTAAGAGGTTCAAATCTTCGAGTCCATTTTAAGAATATCCGTGAAATTACCCAGGCCATCAAGGGCATGCTTATCTGGAAAAGCCACCGCTTATCTGAAAAACGTCCCTTTACAGAAGCAATGAGCACTGTTCCAATGTTCCAGTGGTGGAGTTGGTAGGTGTGCCCATGCCAAACGGTAGGGAGGGCTGCACATAGGGTTGGAGACCCAAAAAGAGTGCTAAATTTTTGCTGCACATGCTTTAAAATGCAGGAAGTAATGCTCAACTTAAGGGTTTAGATGTAGATTCTTTGGTCATTGAGCTCCCCCTGCCACACTGACATGATCCTTACTGAAAAAGAACAAAAGGTTCCTAAACCAGAAGAGAAAGATATCCCAGAAGAAACTTAAGAGAGAAAAATTTATGGCTTGGGTGTAAATTCAGCATAAAATAAAATGCAAATTTAAAAAAATACGTATTTTTTAAATTTGACCTTGGAAATCTGTATATTGTTTTCCTCATCTATGGTCTAAACCAGCACGAGTTCCAAGGAGGTGGGGGGGTGGGGGTGAGGAGGGCAGGTGCGGGTCCAGGCTCACTGATCCCTGCTTCTATCTGAACCAAGACCTATTTACCAGCTTTACGTATTGGCTTCTGTGAGGGCCTTTGTGCAAACCAGTCCAGGGAGACTAAGATCACATACCTCTGACATCAGATTGTGTAGTGATAACAAATCCCACTCCACACACCAACTACGTCCTGTGGAAATCTTAGCTTCCCTTCCCTGTTCAGTTCAGACCTCAGCTGCCCTCAGCCCTTCTCTCTCTTATACCCTGCCACCCAGCTGCAGGCTCAGAAGTCCACATCACTCCTTCACTTCAGACAGGCCAGCTCACCCTGCCCCTTTCTGATAATTCACTGAAACCCTTGCAGAATTTACAGAGAGGTTACCATATCTGCAACAACAAGAAAACAAAACTCATTGCCTTTGAGTTAATTCCAACTGATAGCAACCCTATAGGATAGAGTAGAACTGCCTCATAGGGTTTCCAAGGAGCGGCTGGTATTGTATTGCCAACCTTTTGGTTAGCAGCTGAACACTTAACCACTGCACCACAAGGGCTCCAAAAAAGAATACAAACGAGGAGACCCACAGGGTGAGGTCTGGGAGGAATCATAGCACAAAGTTTCACATCCCAAAGAGGTTCCTCATTATATACCCTTTATATATTATTATATATATTATATATATTATATACCCTTTCCCGTGCATGATCACCAACTAGGAAACTCATCTGAGCTCCAGGGTTCAGGACTCTTTATCAGTCTCCCCACATGGCTGTGATAGCTATAAACATCATGCCTCCGAAGTTTAGTCAGCATCGGGCCCCCAGGTGGTCTCTCTTGGTCTGGTCAGCCCTAACTCATTAGCCTCAAATGTTGGCACAGCTCAAAAGAACAAGAAGAAAAGGCCATATTGCTCTCTGTGAAGTGATTCCTTATCTCCCAGCCTTCCTCTGAAGAAGAGGTTCTACAAATAAAAGCAAGAGTGTGAGGACTTTGGGACTCCAGTTTTCACATTCAGCACCCAATAGAGGCTACTCATGAAATCCTGCCATGCTGCAGAGTGGCGGGGTGGGGCTCTGAGCTGAGTCAAGTCAACCGGCTTGTGCTTTCGCATTAAGTGGCTACACGATCCTGGGCAATCTTTTCGCTGCTTTGGGTCTGAATTCCCTCACTGGTAAAATGAAGGGATTAAATTAGCTGACATCAAGGGGCTATTCTATTTCTAACTTCTTTCCCAAGGGGCTCTAGGCCCAGAAAATCAGGGGATGTAACCAGGCACCAGAAGATGACTGGGGAGAGAAGAGAGATGTCACCTAAACAGGATGGAGGAGAGTAGCAGCTAAGTCCCAGCCACCCTGTTAGGTCACCAATTGTTACAACTACTGATTAGTTATACTGCAAATATCTAATTCCAAAATATTACTATCTAATTCCACAACATTTTCATCATTCCCCAAAAAACTTCATACCCATTAAGCAGTCATTCCCCATTTCTCCCTTCCACCAGCCTCTGGCAAACACTGATTTACCTTCTGTCTCTGTGGAATACATATATATACACCAAACCCATAGCTGTTGAGTCGATTCTGACTCATAGAGACCCTATAGAACAGAGTAGAACTGCCCCATAGGGTTTCCAAGGCTGTAATCTTTACAGAAGCAGACTGCCACATCTTCCTCTCAAGGAGTAGCTGGTAGGTTTGAACTGTTGACCTTTTGGTTAGCAGCCAACACTTTAACCACTGTGCCACTGGGGCTCCATATATATATATATATATGTATATAAAATGGCCATTTCATATAAATGGGATCATACCATACGTGTTTGGCTTCTTTGACTCAGCATAATGTTTTCAAGGTTCATTCATATCATAGTATCCATATCAGAACTTCATTTCTCTTTATGACTGAATAATGTTCCATTGTACAGATATACCACATTTTGTTTGTCATTCCTCTGTGGATGGATATTTGGGTCGTTTCTGCTTTTTGGCTATTTATGAATAATGCTGCTGTGAACATGTGTAAACAAGTTTTTGTTTCAACATCTCTTTTCAGCTCTCTTGGGTATTTAGCTATGAATAGAATCACTGAATTGTATGGTAGTTCTAAACCCATTGCCGACAAGTTGACGGGTGGTTTTTATGGTAATTCTATAGCTAATTTTTTTTTATTGTACTTTAGTAGAAGGTTTACAGAAAAAACTAGGCTTCTCATTAAACAGTTAGTACATATATTGTTTTATGACATTGGTTAATGACCTCATGACGTGTCAGTATTCTGCCTTCTCGATCGTGGGTTCCTATTACCAGCTTTCCTGTCCCCTCTTGCCTTCTAGTCCTTGCCCCTGGGCTGGTGTGCCCGTTTAGTCTCATTTTGTCCTATGGATCTGTCTAATCTTTGGCTAAAAAGTAAACCTCAGGAGTGACTTCGTTACTGAACTGAAAGGGTGTCCCGGGGCCATACTCTCAGGGTTTCTCCAGTCTCTGTCAGGCCAGTAAGTCTGGTCTTCTTTTGAGTTAGAATTTTGTTCTACATTTTTCTCCAGCTCTGTCTGGGACCCTCTATTGTGATCTCTGTCAGAGCAGTCAGTGGTGGTAGCCAGGCACCATCTAGCTGTACTGGACTCAGTCTGTGGTAGCTGTGGTCTATTAGTCCTTTGGGCTAATCTTTCTCTTGTGTCTTTAGTCTTCTTCATTTTCCCTTGCTCCTGAAGGTGTGAGACCAGTGGAGTATCTCACATGGCCACTCACAGGCTTTTAAGACCCCACACGCTAGTCATCAACGTAGAATGTAGAATATTTTCTTTATAAACTATGTTATGCCAATTGAGCTAGATGTTTCCTGAGATCATGGTCCCCACAGCCCTCAGTTTATGGCTAACTTTTTGAGGAACCACCAAACTGTTTTTCACAGGGCAATTGCTAGTTTAAAAAACTGTTTTACAATAATTTGCAGTCATTGTAGAAAATGAGAATATACAGACAAACAAGAAAAATCACTCCCACTTCTTCCTTCTTCTGTTCAGCTCTCTTACTTCATTATTTCTTCCTTTCCCTTTAGCTACTCTATGTTCAAGAACAAGTTTCAGACTCTCTCCTGACATCCATTTTGGTCTTTTCTTTCTTTCCTGTCTTTTTAATGATCTTTTGCTTTCTACATGTATAATGTCCTTGATGTCATTCCACAACTTGTCTGGTGTTGGTTCAATGCATCAGATCTGTTCTTGAAATGGCCTTGTTCTGAATGATGATATTGAGCTTTTCCATCATCTCTTTCCACAGAGGTAGTCAATCTGATTTCTGTGTATTGCATCTGGCGAGTTCCACATGTATAATCGCCATATATCTTGTTGAAAAAGGTATTTGCAATGAAGAAGCCATTGGTCTTGCAAAATTCTATCATGGGATCTCTGGAGCCATTTTTATCACCAAAGCCATATTTTCCAACTACTGAATCTTGTTTCTTTCCAACTTTTGCATTTCAATCACCAGTTGTTGTCAATGCATCTTGATTGCATGTTTGATCAATTTCAGATTGCAGAAGTTGGTAAAAATCTTCAATTTCTTCATCTTTGGCATGAGTAATTGGTGCATAAACTTAAATAATAGTCGTATTAACTGGTCTTCCTTGTAGGCATATAGATATTATCCTATCAGTGACAGCATTGTACGCCAGGATAGATCTTGAATATTATTTTTGGCTTATGAAAGTGACATTCTTTCTCTTCAATTTGTCATTGCCAACATAGTAGACTATATGATTATCTGATTCAAAATGGCACTACCAGTCCATTTCAGCTCACTAATGTCTAGGATATTGCTCTTCACAAGTTCCATTTCATTTTCGATGACTTTCAGTTTTCCTAGATTCATACTTTGTACCTTCCTTATTATGATTATTAATAGATGTTGGCAATTGTTTCTTCTCATTTTGAGTTGTACCACATCAGCAAATGTAGGTTCCGAATGCTTTACTCCATCCACATCATTAAAGTTGGCTCTACTTTGAGAAGGCAGCTCTTCCCTAGTCGTATTCTGAGTGTGTTCCAACCCAAGGGGCTCATCTTCTGGCACTGTATTAGACAATGTTCCACTACTGTCCATAAGGTTTTCACTGGCCAATTTTTTCAGAAGTAGATTGCTAAATCCTTCTTCCCCATCTGTCTCAGTCTGGAAAATCTGCTGAAATCTGTCCACCATGGGTGACCCTGCTAATATTTGAAATATTGGTAGTATTAGCTTCCAGCATCACTGTAACACAGAAGCCACCACAGTGCGACAATCTGAAAGAACTGAAGAAAAAATTCAGGCCTCAAGTTGCAATGTTGAAGGATTCTATGGGCAAAATGGAACCCTGATGGCACAGTGATTAAGCCATTGATTGCTAACCAAAAGGTCAGCAGTGTGAATCCACCAGCCACTCCTTGGAAACCCTATAGGGAAGTTCTACTCTGTCCTGTAGGATTGCTATGAATCAAAATCAACTTGACGACAATGGGTTTGGTTTTTTTGGTTTATGGGCAAAATATCAAATGACTTAGGAAGTATCAAAAGAAGACAGGAGGAATATACAGTGTCACTGTACCAAAAAGAATTGGTCAACATTCAGCCATTTTGGGAGGTAGCATATGATCAAGAACCAGTGGTATTGAAGGAAGAAGTCCAAGCTGCATTGAAGGCATTGGCAAAAAACAGGGCTCCAGCAATTGACAGAATACCAGCTGAGATGTTTCAACAAACGGATGCAGCACTGGAGGTGCTCACTCGTCTATGCCAAGAAATTTGGAAGTCAGCTACCTGGCCAAACGACTGGAAGAGACCCATATTCTGCCCATTTCAAAGAAAGGTTATCCAACAGAATGTAGAAATTATCGAACAATGTTACTAATATCACAGGCAAATAAAATTTTTCTGAAGATCATTCAAAAGCAGTTTCAGCAGTACAATGACAGGGAACTGCCAGAAATTCAAATTGAATTCACAAGAGGACGTGGAACCAGGGATATTATTGCTGATGTCAGGTGGGTCTTGGCTGAAAGCAGAGAATACCAGAAAGATGTTTACCTGTGTTTTATTGACTATGAAAAGGCATTCGACTGTGTGGATCATAACAAATTACGGATAACATCGTGAAGAATGGGAATTCCAGAACATTTAATTGTGCTCATAAAGAACCTGTACATGGATCAAGAGGCAGTCATTCGAACAGAACAAGGGGATACTTTGCATAGTTTGAAGTCAAGAAAGGTGTGTGTCAGGGTTATATCCTTTCACCATACTTGTTCAACCTGTATGCTGAGCAAATTAGCAGAGAAGCTGGATTATATGAAGAAGAACATGGCATCAGGATTGGAGGAAGACTCATTAAAACCTTGCAATATGCAGAGACAAAACCTTGCTTGCTGAAAGTGATGAAGATCTGAAGCACTTACTGATGAAGATCAAAAACTGCAGCCTTCAGTATGGATCGCACCTCAGCATAAAGAAAACAAAAATCTTCACAGATGGATCAATAAGCAACATCATGATAAATGGAGAAAAGATTGAAGTTGTCAAGGATTTCATTTACTTGGAGCCCATGGAAGCAGCAGTCAAGAAATAAAACAACTTATTGCATTGGGCAAATTTGCTGCAAAAGACTTCCTTTAAGTGTTAAAAAGCAAAGATGTCACTTTGTGGACTAAGGTGTGCCTGACCCAACCCATGGTATTTTCAGTCACCCTATATGCATGCAAAACCTGGACAATGAATAAGGAAGACAGAAGAAGAATTGATGCCTTTGAATTATGGTGTTGGTGAAGAATCATGAATATACAATGGATTGCTAGTAGAATGAACGAATCTGTCTTGGAAGAAGTACAACCAGAATGCTCCTTAGAAGGGAGGATGGCAAGACTTGGTCTCATGTACTTTGGATATGTTATCAGGAGAGACCAGTCCCTAGAGAAGGACATCATGCTTAGTAAAGTAGAGGGTCAGCAAAAAAGAGGAAGATGCTCAACAAGAAAGACTGACACAGTGGCTGCAACAATGGGCTGAAACAGAGCAATGATTGTGCGCCTGGTACAGGACCAGGCAGTGTTTCCTTCTGTGGTACATAGGGTCGCTATGAGTTGGAACCCACTCGAGGGTACCTAACAACAATAACAGTAATAACATTAATGGAAAATTAAGGTACAGATGTACATAATGATCCTATATTAGTTTCCTAGGGATGCCATAACAAATTGCCATAAATGGGGTGACTTTAAACAACAGAAATGTATTCTGTCATAGTTTAGGCAACCAGAAGTCTGAAATTAAGGTGTTGGCAGGGTTGGTTCCATTTTGGAGACTTTGAGGCAGAAGCCATCCCATGCCTCTCTCTTAGCTTCTGGATATTGCTAGCAATCCTTGGCATTCTTTGGCTTGTAGAGGCATCACTCACTCTCTGCCTCTATGTTCACCTCACTGTCTTCTCTCTGTGTCTGTGTGTCCTTTTCTATCTCTTATAAGGACATTCTCATTGAATTTAAGGCCCACCGCAATCCTGTAGGATCTCATTCCAATCCTTGCCTTACCTCTGCAAAGACTCTCTTTCCAAATAAGATCATTCTGAGGTTCCATGTTGTCTTAGGCTGGGTTCCCTAGAGAAGCAAAACCAGTGAAGTGTATAAATATATATATATATATAGAGATTATATCAAGGAAACAGCTCACGTGATTGTAGAGGCTAGAACGTCCCAAGTCCGTGGATCAGGGTAGAGGTAGTGGCCTCTCCCAAGTCACACAGCTGCAGAAGCTAGCAAGCCCAAGATCGGAAGGTCGGAGAGCAGGGCTCCCATTCACAGGCTGTGCAAATCGACGAATCCCAGGTTCAGCAGATAAGCTGACAGCTCAAGTCCCAAGAACAGGAGATGAGATGACAGGAAGCAGCTGCAGGATCCAGAGAGAGCAAAAGGCCAGAACGTCTGCTTACATACAGATGTGGGCCACATCCCCAAGGAGACTCCGTTTCATCTGATTGGCTACTCACAGTATATTCAATCATGGGAGTGATTACATTAAAACACTGAGAATCATGGCCTAGCCAAGTTGACACACAATCTTAACCATCACACATGTGGACATGAATTTGGTGGGGGAAAGTGCATTTTTCAACTCAGCAGAGATTCTAATTTTGTAAACTATGTATATGTCTAGGAAAAGACAGGAAGGACAGAAGATAATGTGGTAAAAGTTTAGCAGTTGAATAGAACACCCAGAATGGAAATAATGAGAACATTCACAAATCGTAAAGAATGTAGCCAATGTCACTGAAAAACTTGTATAGAAATTGTTGAATGGGAGTCTAATCTGCTGTGTAAACCTTCACTGAAAACTCAATAAAATATTATTTAAAAAAAAATTTAGCTTTTGTCACTGCAAAGTGGGATTGCAAGTATTTACTTTCTTTTTACTTTTGTGTTTCTGGAATTTTTTACAATGGATATTTATTGTTTTCATAACAGAAAACAAAAGAGAAACTAAGGAGAATTAAGAATGGGGAAAAAAGATGGAATGACGAATGAGGTAGGAGTTCTGGGTGGGGCAAATCATTAACGCAGTCACTGCTAACCCACAGGTTGGAGGTTCAAGCCCAACCAGAGATGCCTCGAAAGAAAGGTCTGGCGATCTGCTTCTGAAAGATCAGCCAATAAAAATCCTATGGAGCACGGTACTACTCTGACACACATGGGGTTGCCATGAGTCAGAGTCGACTCGATAGCAACTAGTATGGTTTTTTTCATTTTGTTTTTTTTTTAAGAATGATGTTAGGCTACAAAATGAAAGGAATACAATATAGTACCCTTGGTGGGCAGGGGACACAGATTTGCCTCTGAGCTATGGAACAGCCATCACAACAAGGGAAGCACTGTGAAGGACGAGACTCACATCTGTGATATATATAAAAACAAAGCAGGCATGAAGGAGAGGCAGATTATTCTTTTTTTATTGTGGTAAAATATGTATAACAAACCATTGGCCATTTGAACCATTTTCACATATACAACTCAGTGACATTAATTACATTCACCATGTTATGCAAGCATTACCATAATCCATTTCCAAATTTTTCCATCACCCTTAATAGGAACTCAGCGCCCCTTAAGCAATAACTCCCTACTTTCCTCCTCTATCTTAGTTATCTAGGGCTGCTATAACAGAAACACTACAAGTGGGTGGCTTCAACAAACAGAAATTTATTTTCTCACAATTTAGGAAGCTAGAAGTCTGAATTCAGGGTCCTGGCTCTAGGGGAAGGCTCTCTCTCTATTGGCTCTGGAGGAAGTTTCTTGTCTCTTTCAGCTTCTGTGTCTTGGTTCCTTGGAGATCTCATTGACATGCCATCTATCTTCCGCCATCTATGCATTCTTTCTTCATTGCTTAGTCTGCTCTTTTTATATCTCTGAAAAGATTGACTTACGGCACACCGTACACTAATACTGCCTCATTAACATAACAAAGAAAACCCATTCCCAGATGAGATTATAACCACAGGTATCCAAAAAACCTGTTGCCGTCGAGTCTATTCCGACTCATACTGACCCTATAGGACAAAGTGGAACTGCTCCATAGGGTTTCCAAGGGGCGGCTGGTGGATTTGAACTGCTGACCTTTGGGTCAGCAGCAGAGTTCTTAACCACTACGCCACCAGGCCTCCAACCACAGGTGTACGTGTTAGGATTTACAACACATACTTTTGGGGGACACAATTCAATCCATAACACCCTCCCCCTGGCCCTCGTAACCACTAATACACTTTGGTCTCTGTGGATGGCAAATTATTCTTGACACTGAGACCAGAGAGAAATCTCTCCCCCTGGGTCCTCACAGAATGGATGTTGTGTAATTTAATGAACCGCAGGTATTCTCAACTCTACCTTTGGCTAGAAACAAAGCAATAGTTTTCTGTTGCTATTTCTTACCACTGCCTGCAATATAGCTCCTGACACCCCACCAAAGAGCTCTTTCAGTGCAGCAATAGCGAGTCAGGTACATGGGTTTTTTATTGTCTCTCACACACCTAGACACCGCACGTGTGCAGTGCTGTTCTGTCGCAGCGGCGACGGTTGTCGGGACGGCGGAGACAGTAACCAAACACAACTCTTACAGAGAAGTGGGGCCAGGAGGGTCACTCTGAGGAGTCGACCCCCGGCTTCAGTCTCAGGAGTTTATTTATAGTCAATACAGCAAGCAGTGAAGCAAATAACAGAACAATGGGCTTTGGGTGAGTAACAATAAGTTTCGGGCAAGGGAGAAGGAATTCAGGTAAACAAGCCAATCAGTAACAGGGCAATAGGTTTGGGAAAAAGAGTCGTGCCTAATCTCATTCTTATCGCTGACAAGTCTCCAACATGTCGTATACAGCATAGAGGCCTGTGGGGGCTGCAGTTGTCAATAGTGCAGCCATGTTTAAATGGCATATATCCCACATCTCCCACCTTTTGTTTAGTTAATGAAATAAGAATCAAGAGGGTTTCCACTGGTCCAACAAGTGTCCGGTAGGACAAAGTAAAATTTCCTCTATGAGATAAAGTCTAAGATTATCTCAGCTACTGTCTCCACACCTCAGGGCCTGGCGACTTAGAGAGTCCTTGTGAGCCCAGCTATGGCTGGGGCACACTCCATATGTTTAAGGAGGAGAAGTAGCATAGCTATGAGTAACACCTGGACTTAGTCGCCTAGATGGCGGCTATGGCAAGCTCTTTAAACTCACGGTGCTGGTTTTCCACGATATACCATCTGGTTCTTCACCAGGTTACTAAGTAAGAGCGATGCTCTTATCAATTGCGTAGCTGGAGTGAGCGGACTCAATGTGCCTTTCAGGTGTGTAAGACAATAGAGGATGATCTTATGAGGATAATATAATCCTCTGCACCAGTAATATCCTGATTGTTGGACCCATGGGTTTCCTCTGACTCTCATTTTGTCAGGTAAACACTAACTTTTAACATCCACTGAAATTATTATTCTTAAAGGCTTAAAGATTTATAAAGGCTCAAAGATTCATTAACAATCAAACACTGATTTACACAAATTCACTATCAATTGGAAAGGAATCATCTAACTGAGAAATCTATTTATACAGAAGCATCAAACTAGGAGAAGCAGAAAATATAGAGGAGTTTACACATAACAAATTTTCATTGGGAACTTACTGATTAACAAAACACAGGTAATTACTGATTATCAAAATAATAGCATAGGAAGGGCCTTCTTAAGAGGAGGTCTTTATTTTTCCCATCTCCTGTTTAGGTAACTGGCGAATGGTCCAGGCATAGAAGGCCGACCTCTGTTGGTGATGGAAGATCTTCAGGGAGTAGAGACATCGGATGACTATAAGGAGGCACAAGACTATGAAACATCCTATAGCAAAAAGGATCCAGACACGGAGACTGAGTCCAGGGAACCAGTGTGTGGGACTGAGCCAGTAGGCAAAATCATTAAGTGTGTTAAGTGTAGCCTTATTAGACTCTGATTGTAATCTCAACAGCTGTTCTTATAATTGAAATTGTAATTTTTGAATATCACTTTTCAATGGAGAAGCGAAGCTAGCCAGAAGATTATTTTTAACATCCTTCCAGGACTCATTATATGGAATATCTGTAACACAGAAGCGAGTGTATTCAGCATCACAGGTTAGTTCGGAATGTTCCCATAGGGCTTCCTGTCACTCTCCAAGCCAAAGGACTGAGGCTTCTAAAGCACCCAGACGCTTGAGGATCTCTTGATCAATATGTGCCGTAGTTTGCATTTCAGAAGTAACATTTTGCATGTAAGTGTTAAACTGCTGGGCGGTCTGAATAGATTGGGAGAGAGCTATGTAGCTGCTGTAGCGGCGATAGCAGTGGCTGTGATAATAGAGGCTATGGGAATTCCAAGAAACCTTTTAGTTCATATTTTCTGTAATGCATTAACAACCTGAGCGAGGGGGGAACTACCTTGCCAAGGGCGTGTAAGGTTAACGGGCAGCCAAAGGTGGCTTTTTTGTCGAAGAACAAATACAGAATTGATGTTAAGAGTGGAGACATTTTGCCTGGACAGACATGAAGCGATCCAAGTACAGCCACTGGATAATGTTAATTGAAAAGAGGCATTTATTTTAATGATATCCGGAGGACTAGAAGTTATAGCAAAAATGTATGGTCGAGACGTGCATATAAGCACAGAATCTTTATGGTCATGGAGGGTCCATTGTAATTTGGGGAGTGGGTTCTTGGCATCCTTTGTCTCTCTCAGAAAGGTACCTGAACAGAGAGTTCTTTCATAAAAAGGGAGACCTAATCGCCAAGAAAGGATTTTTAATGGGGAAAAATGAGTAGTTGAATAACGTAAGCGAAGAATGGGTCCTGCTAGGCCAGGGTTCCAGGACTTAGAATGTCTTAGGTAATGGTATGGGGTTGCCCACTGCCAAGTAGAGCAATTTGGTAATAAAATTAAACCTTGAGGGCCCCAATTTTCCGGTGAAATGTTGAAAGGGAGAGAGTATGAAGAAAAGTTAGTAGTTCGACAAGTAACCCAAGTATTATCGATAGGGTCTGTAAGGGATAGCTGTGGGTGTTGACATACCGGGATGGAAGGGGGTAAGTGAGTAACATAGGCACTGAACGTGCCATTAATGCCTATGGCTTTAACGAAAAATTGCTTAGAATAGGCTGGTTGCTTGTAGGTGCCATTGTAGTAAATGTAATTCATATACCATTGTTCTAGTATAGGCATGCACACAGAAGCAGTGCGTGGCTGGGTAGTGAAACACAAAGGAAGGGCGTCAGCATAGAGTGTCCAATTTGTAGACAGTACAAACCATCCCTCTTCAGGGGAGTTAGTAATTGTTTTGGAATGGGCCAAATATTGTCCCCCAGTAACGACAGTATCATTAGAGGAAAGAGGGGGCTCTGGTTCTTCCCAAGTAACCGGGTGGAAGACAGGGGGGCTAAGAAAATGAGCCCATTAGGTATAGGTGGTAGAGGCAGAGCAGATGGTGCCCCGTGTGAGGGGCTGCAACACTGCCCCTCCTCATTCAAGTCTTGGCTCAGAAGCCATCTTTTTGGAGAGAACTTCCTTTATCATGTGATCTTCAGTGTTTATCCCTGCCGTCACTTTCTATCTTGTTCTGTTTGCTTCCTTACATTTATCACTCTCTGACATTGTTTAATTATTTGTTTATTTACTTGTGTGATCACTGGGGTATGGACACAACTCCCCATTCAGTTATATTTTGTTAAATTCCCCCTTACCTGATAGGTTTCAAGACATTTTATGACACTTTGGTCATATTCCAGAACTTTCCAGTTATCTTTGTTCCTACAACAGTCTCATTTCAATAATCAAAAGACTTGTTCTGTTTGTTTTTAAAGCCTTAATTGTAATTTTCATTTAGAACTTGCCTCCTCTTCTCTCCTGAAGGTTTAGTTTGGAGTGGGGTGGGGTGGGAGACTTTGTCTAACTCCAGGACATCTCTGTCCTCCTTCTGAAGACTCCTGTCCTCATGCTGAGGGTCGAGTGGAGGGATGGAGAGGTTTGGCGTGAAAGTCAGGTGTCAGTAATGCAAATGTCCTTGGCATGCACCCATCTCTTGCTGGCAGCCTTGACTGGTAGCTGGCCCCAAGCAGGTGGAGTATATGGTTTTCTTGGGGCAATGCTCTGCTTCCCCTTGATTCTCCCTTCAAGAAGAGTCTCCTCATACTGGTGACCCATGTCTACCTGAGGCCACCAGCAGCACACACTTCCTTCTTGAGGCTAGACATCTACCTCAGCTTCCCTGTGGCTCTGATACTTTTTCTTACTCTCTGGTCACCTTCACATGGAACCTTGAGAACTTCAAGGGTTCTTTTCTAAACTTTCCCAGGGTAAAAGAGAACAGGGTGGGAGTTACCTTATTTTATTCCTCAACTTTCCAACTTCAGATATATCTAGCATAAAGAAGGGAACAAGTCCCTGTGATTAGGTACGCTGCTAAACGTCGGGGATGCATGGCAAGCAAAAAAAACCAAACCAGTTGCCATCGAGTCGGTTCTGACTCATGGTGACTCATGTGTGTCAGAGTAGAACTGTACTCCATAGGGTTTTCAATGGCTCTCCTGGGGCTGTGGTGTAAGATGCCTAGGGAACCTGTCCAGAACTCACTCAATCTAGAAGTATGAAAGGTAACGCATGACAAATGGAAGAAGGGGGCCCATGAAGAAGTGTGTCCCTTCCTGTCCCCTAATGAACAATTTCAGGCACATTCTACACAGTTGCTTTGAAGGTCCCAGCAATGACAACCTGACCATGCCCGTTTGCACTGGTTTCCCCTCCTTTTGCATTTACTCTCCTGGTCCTTTCCTTTCTCTCCTTGGGCTTATTTTCCAAACAAAACACCTGTGTGCAAGCCGCTGATCAAGCTGTGCTTTCTGGGGAAGCCAGGCCAAGGTCCCACCACACAGCATTGCTCTGCTTCCACCCTGGCCCAGCCCTGGCCCCTTTGAACTTGCCAGAGCTAAAGTTCATTCCTAAGTGGAAGTCACCCAAGGTCTCCAAGTCTATTTTTACCCAGGTCTCAGGAAGAAGAAAAAGGAAGCTCTCTCCGGCTCTGCTCTGAGTGCTGGGAGTGTCAGACATTAATCTATTCTTGTATGTCCTTGTCTGGGCCCTCCCTAGCAAGTTTAAGGACTGAATAATCACTATTAGAGACAGACATCTATGAAAGATGTGCCTTCCATACAGTACTGATAAACTAGTATTAAATTTTAAGAAACATCATTCTAAAGTTGTTGGTTTGTTAAAAGAGATTGCTGAGTCCCACTCCCAGAATTTCTGATACCTTAGGTCTGCAGTGGGGCCAGAGTATTTGCATTTCTAACAAGTTCCCAGGCAATGCTGATGCTGCTACCCCAGGAATCCCATTGTGAGAACCCATGCTCTGAAGCATTATTTTTCAAAGGGATGATCCACTGAAATCAGCTCGTGTGTTTTTTAAAAGTTCAAATTTCTGGGTTTTGTTATAGATCAACTAAAATCTTAATCTCTGGTGGTTGGGTCTAAGAATCTGTATTTTTAACAAGAACTTTAGGCAATTCTTTTGCATAGGAAATTTTGAAAAGCACTTCTCTAGAGACCTGTTCAAACTACGTAACATAATAAATGTCATTGTAATCTCATGGTGCAGCTTTTCACAGGCATGCGAAAGCTGGGCAATGGAAAAGGAGGACTGAAGAATTGAAACGTTGGAATTGTGGTGTTGGCAAACAATACTGAATATCCATGGACTTCCAGAAGAACAAACAAACTGATTTAGAGGAAGTACAGCCAGAACACTACTTGGAAGTGAGGATGGTGAGGCTTCATCTTGCTTACTTCGGACACATCATCAGCAAAGATCTCTCACTAAAAAAGGATATGATGCTTGGTAAAGGACAGTGTCAGTGAAAATGAGGGAAACCCTCCATGAAATGGATTGACACTGTGGCTGCAACAATGGGCTCAACCATATCAAAGATTGTGAGGATGGTGCAGGACCACGCAGTGTTTCATTCTGTTAAACGTTAAGGTCGCCATGAGTCGGAGCCAACTCGACAGTAACTAACAACAGCGACCTCATGATCAGTGACTAGGTCTCATTTATTTTGAGTTCTTCCCTTGATCCCATCCTTAGCCCAGCAATGCTTACAAAAAGTAGGCACTCAGGTAAACTGGAGTAACCAATGCAGTAGACATCAGATATCCTCAATGCCATACCTCCTTGCTATGTAACATTCAAAACATCTATGAGATGATTCTGCTCTTCTTTCTTCATAAGGAACAACAGGATACTCCAGCTCAGAGACCTTTTAAACTTCCTAGTGGATTGGCAGGCCACTAGACTCTCTTGGATTCTCTGGGGAACGGCCAGTCATTTTAGGACGTACTGAAACTTAGCCTTAATTCCCAGGAGGCCGGGGCTGGCCCAGAGAATGTTATACCGCAACCACAGCCACCATCTCTGCCTTATTCTCACTCTGTTTCCCGATAAGAGGGTAAAAGCACCAGTAAAATAGCCACACAAAGAGCCACTGCTTCCAGCTTCGAGAGTGAGATAAATACCCTGACTTTCTACTCCCTGGTATCAGGCCAGAATAAGTGATGCCAGTTTTCTCTGTTCTACTGGGAAAGCAAATCTGCCAGCCCTTCTCATATCACCTGAGAAGGTCTTTCGATGGTGGCTGTCAGCCCCTTAAAAATGGCATTATAACATTCTGGTTCTTGAATTAAAGTAAAGGTAATTTGTCCTCTGAAAATTTAATGTATTCATGTATTCATTCAATAAGCCTTTATTGAAGGCCAATAAGGTTCCAGTGATTGTGCTAAAGTCTAAAGAGTCCACAGTGAATAAGGGAGTTTCATCAAGTCTTGGGTATGAAAGTAACTTTTCTGATCTGTGAAGATTATCTTGAGCAAGTCTCATTATCTGTCTGATTTCAACTTTCTTAGTGCTGCCCAAAGGCAAAGCATTCTTCGTCATCATCTGCATAATGGCAAATGCTATGCCCAAATGGTCCAACAAGGGAGCTGCCTTCTCAAATGTAAGTTTGCAGAGATCATTGTAAAATCCATAAAAATGGATAAAACACATTATGAAGTACCGTTAAAAATCCCTTGGGAAGCTGTGCCTCATTTCAGAACAACTTCTCATTTATTATTGATGTTTTTTTTTTCTTTTTTCATAGCGTATTCTATCCACACATGAGTTTTTACTTCTCCTAGGACTGAGATGAAGAAAAGAATAAATTAGTCAAAAGAACCAAATTCTTTTTTTTTTTTTTTTAAGTATTGGGGTGAAAAGAACCAGTGTAGATAGGAGCCTTTTTCATGTTCATGATCAAGGCAGTCTGGTGTATGTTTAGAACCAAGGATGTGATAAAACACTCTTTTAGGAACAATAAAATAGTTATACAGCAACCTAGAGAGTGTGCAGGATATAAATGATGACCGGGATTAAAAAGCAGCGTGTCTGAAGATTCATTTCCAAAACAGCACACTCTGCCTTTTCAGATAACAACCTTCACCCATTAAATTTTCAAAGAGGCGCCACACAGGCTTATTTCCACTTCTGCAGGGAAAAGCAGTAAATGAAAGTGTCTTTGGACACATACAAACTCTTTGGCTGGTATAAGAAGGGCAAATGATTATTCATCCGAATAATGTCATTTGAAGCAGCATTGGCTTCAGAAATTACTTCCTGCTTTGCTTTTTATTTCTCAAAAGATATATGTGAATATGAAATATATTGTTTGATTCATTGATTTCACTATTGGATTTCTATTAGGAATCAACTGAGAAGATTTTAGAGGTCATTTAAAGCAATTCCAAAGTGAGAAGGTAGTGGAATTTGAATTCTCATTGATGTCAATACTTGGGGGCTAGAAAAATCCTCCTAAGATCTAAGAATTAAAACTCACCCCTAAGAGTTAGATTTGGGGATTTTGTCAGTTGCTAAAAATGTCAGCCTACTCGATCACTTGTAAATGAGTGGAGAGTTTTCTACAAATATACATTCTGTATAAAGCTCTGGGTGAAGTTGGGCTAGGTTAGCATGTTAAAGTTTAGACAGCAATGTGACAAAAGGACAAAAAGGAGGATTCGTGAGGGTGACCAGTACTACAATTAGAAAGGGAGAGGCAGACATGCAATGTGCCCACAATGAGGGCATTATGCAGCTAGCCTATGGGAGTCAAGGGACAGAGAATCTTAGCCAGAGGACTTAAATATTCCAGACCCATTGGTTTGTTTATCCATATACTGGTGCACAAGTTCTGTGTGCAGTCCTAGGCATTTTATAAGATGGTTTGAATTCCTTTTGCTTTGACTCGATGCTCATATGCCATGTGCCTTGCTTATGGGAAGAGAAAGTGCTACTCATGTGGACCGCAACTTTTCTGGTCCCCATGAGAGTTTGTTTTCATTGACAATGAGTAAGTAGACCTATTGATGCCTACCATAGTTTTCTGAGCATTTTGATTAGCCTGTATCAGTCCCTTGGGACTTAGGAAAGCCTGAGCATTAGCAAGAGTGAGTTTCTGAGCCCTCAGGAGAAGAATGAAGTCTAGTAATATGGTAACTCAATTTAGATGGTGTAGCAGGTATGAATTTGCTCTATAACACTCAGATGCCAAAAAGTCACATTACTTAATTTTTTTTATGAAATAAAAGTAAGTCTGGTTTCATGGATCTCTTGCTCTGGAAGTCAGCCTCCATGCTGTGAGATCAGTCAGGCAGCCCGGTGGTAAAGCCTATATGTAGAAGAACTGAGGTCTCCCACCAACAGCCATCACAATTTGTCAGCCATGCGAGTGAGCCATCTTGGATGTGGACGCTCCAGCCCCAGTCAAACCTCGAGATGACTACAGCCCCACCTGACATCTTGAAGACCACCTCATGAGAGACCCTCCAAGTTATAAGCCACTCCCAAATTCCTCACTCACAGAAACTTTGAGAAAACTGAGGGCCAGAGAAGTTATGGTTCTTGCCAAAGTGACTCATCTAAGGACAATCAAGTTTCTTCCAGAAGGACAAAGGCAAGGAAACTCTTATTAGTGAAGTAAAATGGGTTCTCCCACCCCGGCAGAAATAGAAGAAAGGCTTTCCATCAGGAGTGGAACCATCTTTCAAATCACATTCTTACTTTGAACGAAAGTGTAGATAATTAGATTATTTCAGTGCCTATTTAAATATGGCAAGATTTATAATACAATATGATATAAGGGGGGAAAGTTAAATCCAGCTCTAAGTCTCCTCTTACCAGGTTAGTGGGAAATAAAATCAAAGTTTTGCCTCAAGAGAGCCCTTCCTCTATCCTGAAATGATGCCCAGAAATTGGGGCAGGTCCTGTGTTCTTCAGTCCATCATGGTAGCTGCCGAAAAGTTCGTTGTCTGAGCTCCTACTTACTCTGGGTCTCTTTTCCCCAGGTCCTATTCTCAGGATCTCATGTCAATATTAGATGCTGCATGGGAGTGGGGTTTAAGTCCCAGCCTCCCCCTCTCTTCTGCTACATCCCTCCAACACCTCCCCCAAATCCATGTCTTGCTTCCCTCATGGCTGGGAGCTTAGATTCCTAAAGAGGGAGTGCTGCACATCTACCATTGCAAGCAAACTTCTGTCTTCCTCTTTAGAAGCATAAAAGCCAATAATGATCCCCAGAGTCAAGGGAGCTCAGATTCAGAAAACAAAGCATTGGTTTTCTTTCTAGTCTGTTAATAGCTGTTGACTGTTGACTCCCTCAAAGATCACCAGAAAAAACTGTTGATCATGCTAAACTACAGTAAGAGAGAACACCACCTCGGCAGAGTCTCATAAGGGGAAAGTCAGGGGAAGATATGCAGAGGGCTTTAGGGCCTGGCATGATTTTAAGATGTGTATTGCAAAGCTAGGATCTGTGGTCACAGCAAATGAGGGTCATGAAGCAAGTCTTGATGAATAAGCCATTAGATTTGATAATTAAGCTATATTTACAATATTATCTTTTGGGAGCAATATTTCCTACAGCAAATAGCTAAGTTACGTTTGCTTATCTTCAATATTATTTAACACAGGAAAGTGTGCCTAGTGCCAGAACTTTGTACTGGAAGGGAGCAGTCTAAGCATAGCCTGTCACATTTCCCTGTGACCCATGACCAGATGTGTCAGCCTGGCTTCTTGGATGGGAAGAGAGTGTGGGCTGGCTCCTTTTTACTGGGGCATGTTGACCTAAAACACACAGCAGCTGGTAAGCTATCAGCACATTCCCGCCCCCCCCCCCCCCGCCCTGTGCAAATATAAACATTCTCAAGAACTGCTTATCAAATGTGTGTGTTATATGGCACCTGGTCAACTCCACTGCTATATCTCTTCCTGGTGGGGAGGGATCAGGGTCCTTTTCCTGCCGCACAAGAGGAGTGAATGAAGATCATCTTCCGAGTTTGCTGCTGCCATGGGGACTGACACCCACTATTGAAGCTGACCTTGCTCTGTCTCTTTTCTATGTGAGCAAAGCATTGTTCCGTCCAGTGCCTGTGTATGAGTCATGCTTTTGTTGGCGACCCTGACACCTGCAACTATGGAGTGGGTTACTTCCCTCCATGTGACAGGACTTCTTCCCGGGAGGTGGTAACAGGTGTCACCTTACTCGACACACTGAGACAGAGAATTATGTTGGCTTCAATCCTCTTGACACTGAGAGCAAAACCCAAATTAATACCTCAGCAAATTATCTTGCCCTGAAGGAGCATCATTCCCATTCCATCTAGCCTTTCCGTTGGTGACACTGCTGCCATCTCCAGCTTCAACTTTCTATGTGTACATTTCTACAAAATGAACTTGTTGGAGCTCTTTACACAATGTACTGGAATCAATAAAAATTTTCTCAATGATTCTCTAAAATACTGTTCCAAGTAGTAGTTACGAACCAGGAGCCAGATAGATTTGGATTTGAGATAAATAACTTCTCTTAGCCTTGATCTTCTTGCTTAAGTATACTAATATGATAGTTATTGTGAGGATTAAATAAATAATCCATATAAGTTGGGTATAATTTTAGGGGATTTTAAGCTAATGTATTTTTTGCCTCAGAAATTTTTAGTTCCAAGTCATCCCCATAACTCATAGATAAAGAGCAAAGTCAGGATGTTTTCCATACTGAAGTAAGGATGTCCCTTCCCTTATGACAGCTTAGTTGTGAGGCTTGCTACCCTGTGGTAGAAGGAGGATATGACATGAAAAAGGGAAAGCCCATCCTTTCTAGGATAAGGGGTGGTAGAGAAAGAGGTGGAGTCTTTTAGGACTTTAGAAACATCCCAATGAGAATGGAAGAGTTCAAGAATTCCAAGGCTAATGGCTAGCTTCCTTGGGTGGACTAGGGTCAAAGGATCCAGAAGAATCCTAGATGTGGCCATTTATGCAATAGTGTGGAATGTTGGTGCCACAGCAGCAGTATGAGGTGGCTGACACGGTGAGCCTGAAGAAAGCATTCATTACAAATTATGTTCCCAGAACTGTTCTAGGCACTGGGGACACAGTGATGAACAAGACTGATAAGGCCCAGCCTTTATGAAGTCTGATGATCTAGGAGAGGAAATTGTCATTAAAAAAGCAAACACATAAGTAAGTACTTGAGATATTCTCAGACAGAAAGAAACCCAATGAAGAAAATAAAAACAATAGATTATGGAGATCTGGAATAAGAGGTGGGCAACATTAGATTAAGTAGACTAATAATTCCTTCCAGAAGTGAAAGCATTTGAACTGAGAACCTACTGAGGAGAAGAGGTAGCCATGTGAAGTTCTGTGGCAAGAGGCTTCCAGGCAGAGAAAATAAAAGTCATCAGGAGGGAAAGAGATGGGTTTGTCTGAAGAGCAGAAAGGTGCCTGAATGGCTGGAGAATGATGAGCAAGGAGACAACACAGGAGGTCCCCAGCACACCTGTCTTAGGCTGGATTCTCTAGAGAAGCAAAACCAGTAAAGTGTATAAATATACATATATGTATATATATATATATAGAGAGAGAGAGATTTATGTCAAAGAAATGGCTCATGTGGTTGTAGAGGTTGGAACGTCCCAAGTTCATGGCTCAGGATAGAGGCTTCTCCTGATTCATGTAGCCACAGGGGCTGGTGAATCCAAGACTGGGAGGTCAGAGAGCAGCGCTCTTGCACACAGGCTGTGAAGATCAATGGATCCCAAGATCAGCAAGCAAGACCACAGGTAAGCTGCTAGCTCAAGTCCTGAGAACAGGAGGTCAGATGAACAGGAGCCAGCTGCATGATCCACCATGAGCAAAAAGCCCCCAAGCCTTGCCAGAATGTCAGCTTATATTCAATGAAGGCCAAGGAAACTCCCTTTCAACTGACTGGCTAGTTACAGTAGACCTCATCATGGGGGTGATCACATATCAAATATCAACAGGGAAGTGATCACATTATGCAACTGCCAAAACACTGAGAATCATGGCCCAGCCAAGTTGACACACAACCTTAGCCATCACAACACCTAAGCTTCTGACCTGCTGGCTACAAATTTGAGAATTCCCACTACTTCCTTGGGTTCAGTAATTTTCCAGAACAACTCACAGAACTCAGGAAAGAACTATACTTACAATTATCTTTTTATTGAAAAGGATACAAATCAGGACCAGCACAGAGAAGAGATGCAGAGGGTGAGGCCTGGGAGGATCCTGATGTGGAGTTTCCATGTACCAAAGATGTGTCACCCTTCCATACATTGAAGTCTTTCACCAACCAGGAAGCTCAAATGAACTTTAATGTCTAAAATTTTTATTGGAGTCTCATTACATAGGCATGATTGATTGAATCATTACCTAGGTGATTGAACTCGATCTCCAGCTCCTCAATCCTCTCTGGAGATTGTACTGATATCACCTGGTGTCCCACCTGGTAGGTCTTTCTGGCATGACAAACCCACACTTAAGAGTCACCTCATTAATGAAAACTCTCAGATGTAATCTGGAGCCCCTACATGAATAATAAAGAATCCAATCACTGGGGAAATTCCAGTGGTTTAGAAATTACCTCCCAGGAACCAGGGACAAAGACCAAATTCTTTGAGTAGAGTTAATAATACACCCCACAGCTTCCAAGATGGCTCACTCACATGACTGGTAAGCTGTTGGCAGTTGTCAGGAAGATTCAGTTTCTGGCTTCATGGATCTCTCCATAGGACAGCTTGAGTGTCCTCACAACATGACCAGCTAGCTTCCCCTAGAGTGAGCCATGCAAAAGAACAGGGAGAGAGTGATGATGCCTTTTATGACCTAACTGAAAAGTCACACACCATCGTGTTCACTGATAAATGGAGGTGAGAACAACACAAGGGTGGGTGTACCAGAATGTGAGGATTGTTGGGGGCCATCTTAGAGGTTAAGTCCCATAGTCCTACACAACAAATAATTCTTCACTATTATTTTAGTATGTCTGATAGACATTCATGTGGTGAAAAGCCTGTTTATAATTATCTGAGGCAAGAATCAAACTTTTATGTGTAAACACAAAGCACTGTTTGTATCATCTAATATATGCTGAATTTTCTAGGAAAGCAACAACTATGTAAACATGAAGGAAGATTGAACTTGTTTTGTTTACAACTCTACTAAAAGGTGTTCATCCCTTCATGTCACCAACAGCAATTTCACTCAAGATATTTGGACAAACACAGCACACTTGGGTCAATCTGGGTTAATGGTCTTTGTGCTCATGGTGAATCTCTGTTTAAATGCAGACATTTAAACTTGCATCAACCAATGCTGAATATTTACATATAAAAATACATATTATTTTACTATAAGTAACTTTTAATTTCTCATTTATTTTATAACAGGAGTCCCTGGGTGGTGCAAATAGTTAATGCTGTCAACTGCTAACGGAAAGGTTGGAAATTCAAATCCACTCAGAGGCACAGCGGAAGAAAATCATGGTGATCTACTTCTGAAAAAACATCCGTTAAAAACCCTATGGAACACAGTTCTGCTCTGATACACATGGGGTCCTTATGATTTGGAGTCAACTCAAGGGCAACTGGTTACTGGTTATATTATAATTATATTATTGTGTGTGTTTTTGATGTTGTTGCTTTAAATTATGTGTGAGGGAGATTGTATAAGTATTTTATTTCAGGATAGTAAAATGGCTGTTGCAGCATATTTTAAGAAAAATGTGTAAAGGTCTGGGACTGATAAGGTTGAGCGCCATTCTTTATTCCAGTGCCTTCTTTTTTATTTGTAAACTGAAGCCTGGAGAGAATGAAAACGGCCAGAGGTCTCCTAGCCAATTAGTGAAAGAACTAGGAGGAAAACCCAGGCCTCAGTCTCAGCCCAGTACAAGTTCCATTACATCAAGTTCCGTTTACTAATTTACTAATTATTTTCCATGTTGTGAACATGGCCACAGTGAACCCAGGCAACTCATTCTTTAAACTGCTTCCTCCTCGCCCTTTCAAACAAACAATTTAAATCTATTTTATGGATTACATATTATTACAAATCAAAGTGTATCAAACTGGAAGAGTTGATTGCATATCTACCAATATACCCTGCTGGGAGTTTTTCAAGTTGCAGAGATTTTTATTTGTTTTGCAAAACGTTTATGTCAATCATTGTGATTTTAATATGCAGAACAACACTTTACCACAAATAGCATAAATCACACATTCAGAGTTCTATTTCTTTTCATAAACCTTCCATTTTTAAAATTTGTTTTTGTTTATTGTTGTAGTTTAAATGAAGTTTACATTTCAAGTTAATCTCCCAAGCAAAAATTTATACATACACTGTTATGTGATCCTAATTGCTCTCCCCATACTGTGACAGCATACTCCTCCTCTCCATCCCTGATTCCCCATGTCCATTCAACCAGCTCCTAAATCTCTCTGCCTTCCCGTCTCGCCTCCGGACAGAAGCTGCCCATTTAGTCTCTCATATCTACTTGAGCTAAGAGGCACACTCCTCACGAGTATCACTTTATGTCCCACAGTCCAGTCCAATCCCTTGCTGAAGAGTTGGCCTCAGAAACTGTTTTAGTTCTGGGCTGATAGAGAATCCAGGGGCCATGCTTTCCGGGGTTCCTCCAGTCTCAGTCAGACCATTAAGTCTGGTCTTCTTACTAGAATTTGAGTTCTGCACCCCACCTTTCTTCTGCTCCATCAGGGACTCTTTGTTGTGTTCCCTGTCAGGGCGGTCATTGGTGGTAGCTGGGTGTCATCTAGTTCTTCTGGTCTGAGGCTGATGAGGCTCTGGTTTATGTGGCCCTTTCTGTCTCTTGGGCTAATACTTTTCTTGTGACTTTGGTGTTCTTCATTCTCCTTTACTCCAGGTGGTTGGGACCAATTGATGCATCTTAGATGGCCACTCGAAAGCTTTTAAGACCCCAGACACCACTCACCAAAGTAGGAAGCAGAACATTTTCTTAATAAGCTTTGTTACATCAGTTGACCTAGATGTCCCCTGAAAGCATAGTCCCCAGACAGCTACCTCTGCTACTCTCTCTCTCAAAGTGTTTGATTGTATTCAGGAAACTTCTTAGCTTTGCTTTAGTCCAGTTGTGCTGACTTCCCCTGTAGTATGTGCTGTCCTTCCCTTCACCTAAGATAATTCTTGTCTGCTATCTTGTTTTGTTTACAACTCTACTGAAAGGTGTTCATCTTCATGTCACCAACAACATCACTCAAGATATTTGGACAAACACAATACACTTGGGTCAATCTGGGTTAATGGTCTTTGTGCTCATGGTGAATCTCTGTTTAAATGCAGACATTTAAACTTGTATCAGCCAATGCTGAATATTATCATATAAAAATACACATTATTTTACTATAAGTAACTTTCTTTCAATTTCTCATTTATTTTATAACAGGAGTCCCTGGGTGGACTCCTCCCCACCCTCGTAACCATCAAAGAATGTTTTCTTCTGTGTATAAACCTATTCTTGAGTTCTTATAATAGTGGTCTTATACAATATTTGTCCTTCTGTGACTGACTAAATTCACTCAGCATAATGCCCTCCAGATTTCTCCATGTTATAAGATGTTTCACGGCTCCCTCATTGTTCTTTATCGTTGTGTAGTATTCCATTGTGTGGATATACCATAATTTGTTCATCCATTTGTCCGTTGATGGGCATCTAGGTTGTTTCCATCTTTTTGCTGTTGTGAACAGTGCTGCAATGAACATGGGTGTGCATATATCTATCCGTATGACAATTTTCATTTCTCTAGGATAATTTCCAAGGAGCGGGATAGCTGGATCATATGGTACTTCTATTTCTAGCTTTTTAAGGAAGCACCAAATTGATTTCCAAAGTGGTTGTACCAGTTTACATTCCCACCAACAGTGTATAAGAGTTCCAGTCTCTCCACAACCTCTCCAGGATTTATTATTTTGTGTTTTTTGGAGTAATGCTAGCCTTGTTAGGGTGAGATGATATCTCATTGTAGTTTTGATCTGCATTTCTCTAATGGCTAATGATCGTGAGCATTTCTTCATGTGTCTGTTAGCCACCTGAATATCTTCTTCGGCAAAGTGCCTGTTCATATCCTTTGCCCATTTTTCAATTGGGTTATTTGTCTTTTTGTTGTTGAGGTTTTGCAGTATCTTGCAGATTTTAGAGATTAGACGCTGATTGGATTTGTCGTAGCCAAAAATTTTTTCCCAGTCTGTAGGTTGTCTTTTTACTCTTTTGGTGAAGTCTTTTGATGGGCATAAGTGTTTGATTTTTAGCAGCTCCCAGTTATCTAGTCTCTCTTCTGGTGCTTGTCCATTGCTACTTATGGTTCGTATTGTGTTTATGCCATGTATTAAGGCTTCTAGTGTTGACCCTATTTTTCTTCTGTAATCTTTATCGTTTTTGATTTTATATTTAAGTCTTTGATCCATTTTGAGTTAGTTTTTGTACATGGTGTGAGGTATGGGTCTTGTTTCAGTTTTTTCCAGATGGATATCCAGTTATGCCAGCACCATTTGTTAAAGAGACTGTCTTTTCCCCAATTAACAGACTTTGGGCCTTTGTCAAATATCAGTGGCTCATAGGCGGATGAATCTGTGTCTGGATTCTCGATTCTGTTCCATTGGTCTATGTATCTGTCATTGTACCAGTACCAGGCTGTTTTGACTACCATGGCGGTGTAATAGTTTCTCAAATCAGGTAGTGTGAGGCCTCCCACATTGTTCTTCTTCTTGAGTAATGCTTTACTTATTCAAGGCCTCTTCCCTTTCCATATGAAGTTGGTGATTTGTTTCTCCATCTCATTAAAAAATGCCCTTGGAATTTGGATTGGGATTGCATTGTATCTGTAGATCGCTTTGGGTAGAATTTACATTTCCACAATGTTGAGTCTACCCATCCATGAGCAAGGTATGTTTTACCACTTACGCAGGTCTCTTTTGGTTTCTTGCAGTAATGTCTTGTAGTTTTCATTGTATAGGTCTTTTACAACTCTGGTTAGATTTATTACTAAGTATTTTATCTTCTTGGGGGCTGTTATAAATGGTATTGATCTGGTGATTTCCTCTCTGAGGTTCTCTTTTTTGGTATAAAGGAAACCAACTGATTTTTGTATGTTTATCTTGTATCCTGAAACTTTGCTGAAAGCTTCTATTAGTTCCAGTAGTTTTCTTGTGGACTTCTTGGGGTTTTCTGTGTATAAGAGCATATCATCTGCAAATACAGATGCTTTGACTTCTTCCCTACCAATCTGGATGCCTTTTATTTCGTTTTCTAGCTTAATTGCTCTGGCTAGGACCTCCAGCACAATGTTGAATAAGAGTGGTGATAAAGGGCATCCTTGTCTGGTTCCCTTTCTCAAGGAGAATGCTTTCAAAGTCTCTCTATTTAGGATGATGTTGGCTGTTGGCTTTGTATAAATGCCCTTAATTATATTGAGGAATTTCCTTTCTTTTCTTATTTTGTTGAGAGTTTTTATCATGAATGCGTGTTGGACTTTGTCAAATGCCTTTTCTGCATCGATTGATAAGATCATGTGGTTCTTGTCTTTTGTTTTATTGATGTGATGGATTATGCTGACTGTTTTTCTGATATTGAACCATCCCTGTGTATGCAGTATAAATCCCACTTGATCATGGCGAATTATTTTTTTGATATGTTGCTGAATTCTATTGGCTAGAATTTTGTTGAAGATTTTTACGTCAATGTTCATGAGGGATACTGGTCTGTAATTTTCTTTTTTTGTGGTGTCTTTACCTGGTTTTGGTATCAGGGTTATGCTGGCTTCATAGAATGAGTTTGGGAGTATTCCATCCTTTTCTATGCTCTGAAATACCTTTAGTAGTAGTGGTGTTAACTCTTCTCTGAAAGTTTGGTAGACTTCTCCGGTGAAGCCATCCAGGTGAGGGCTTTTTTTTGTTGGAAGTTTTTAAATTACCTTTTCAATCTCTTCTTTTGTTATGGATTTATTTAGTTGTTCTACCTCCGTTTGTGTTAGTTTAGGTAGGTAGTGAGTTTCTAGAAGTTTGTCCATTTCCTCTAGGTTTTCAAAATATTAGAGTATAATTTTTCATAGTATTCTGCTATGATTCTTTTAATTTCAATTAGGCCTGTTGTGACATCACCCATCTCATTTCTTATATGGGTTATTAGCTTCCTCTCCTCTTTTTCTTTTTTCAGTTTGGCCAGTGGTTTATCAATTTTGTTGATCTTTTCAAAGAACCGGCTTTTGGTCTTGTTAACTCTTTCAATTGTTTTTCTATTCTCTATTTCATTTAATTCTGCTCTGTTTCTTTTTATTTCCTTTCGTCTTGTGCCCAGGGGCTTCTTTTGCTGCTCTCTTTCTACTTGTTCCAGTTGTTGGGTTAATGTTTTGATTATGGCTCTTTCTTCTTTTTGGATGTGTGCATTTATTGCTATAAGCTGACTTCTGAGCACTGCTTTTGCTGTGTCCCAGAGGTTCTGGTAGGATGTGTTTTCATTCTTGTTTGATTCTATGAATTTCTTTATTCCATCCTGTCTTACTCATCTGGTGCTGCTATAAGAGAAATACCACAAGTGGATGGCTTTAACAAAGAGAAGTTCATTTCCCCACAGTAAAGTAGGCTAAAAGTCCAAATTCAGGGCATCAGCTCCAGGGGAAGGCTTTCTGTCTCTGTCGGCTCTGGAGGAAGGTCCTCGTCATCATCAGTCTTCCCCTGGACTAGGAGCATCTCTGCACAGGAACCTCGGGTCCAAAGGATACGCTCTGCTCCTGGTGCTTCTTCCTTGGTGGTATGAGGTCCCCCAACTCTCTGCTTGCTTCCCTTTCCTTTTATCTCTTTTAAGATAAAAGGTGGTGCAGGACACACCGCAGGGAAACTCCCTTTACATTGGATCAGGGATGTGATCTGGGTAAAGGTGGTGTTACAGTCCCACCCTAACCCTCTTTAACATAAAATTACAATCACAAAATGGAGACCAACCACACAATTCTGGGAATCATGGCCCAGCCAAATTGATACACACATTTTTGGGGGGACATAATTCAAACCATGACACATCCTTAATTTCTTCTATAACCCAGTAGTTTTTGAGCAAGGTGCTGTTCAGTTTCCATGTGTTTGATTTTTTTTCCTTGCTTTTTGTGTTGTCAATTTCTACTTTTATGGTTTTATGGTCAGAAAAGATGCTTTGTAATATTTCGATGCTTTGGATTTTGTTAAGGCTTGCTTTATGGCTTAATATGTGGTCTGTTCTGGAGAATATTCCATGTGCATTGGAAAAGAAAGCATACTTGGCTGCTGTTGGGTGGAGTGATCAGTATAAGTCTATGAGAGCAAGCTTGTTGATTGCAGCATTTAGATCTTCTGTGTCTTTGTTGAACTTCATTCTGGATGGTCTGTCCTTCACTGAAAATGGTGTGTTGAAGTCTCCTGCTACTGTTGTGGAGCTGTCTATCTCTCTTTTCAGTGCCGTTAGAGTTTGTTTTATGTATTTTGGAGCTCTGTGCATAAATATTTATTATAGTTATGTCCTCCTGGTGTATTGACCCTTTAATCATTATGTAGTGTCCTTCCTTATCCTTTGTGGTGGATTTTACTTTAAAGTCTATTTTGTCAGAGATTAATTTTGCCACTTCTGCTCTTTTTTGAGTGTTGTTTGTTTGATATATTTTTTTCCATCCTTTGAGTTTTAGTTTGTGTCTAAGTCTAAGTCGTGTCTCTTGTAGGCAGCATATAGACAGATCATGTTTTTTTATCCAATCTGCCACTCTCTGTCACTTTATTGGTGCATTTAGTCCATTTACATTCAGCATAATTATTGACAGGTATGAGTTTAGTGCTGTCATTTTGATGTCTTTTTTTGTGTGTTGTTCACAGTTTCTTTGTTTCACTTAATTTTCTGTGCTGAGTCATTTTTCTTTTCATCTTTTTCATTGTTGTTGATTTTGTGTTTGCTGAGTCTTTATATTTTTTTAGTTTTTTATTTTGTCTTGTAGAATTGTTACTTTCCTTTGTGGTTACCTTAATATTTACTCCTATTTTTCTAAGTTTATACCAGTCTTTTATTTCTTTATATCACCTTGACTTCCTCTCCATATGAAAAATCTATGTCTACATTTGTTAAGTCCCTCTTTTTTTGTTTTAATGTTGTCATCTTTTACGTATTGACATCTGTTTCCCTATTTTCAGTGTTTTAGCTTTTATTTCCTTTTGTGACTTCCCTGTCTGTGTTGATATCTGGTTGCTGTGCCCTGTATTCTAGTCTTGGGTTGTTATCTGATGTTACTGATTTTCTAACTGGAGGACTCCCTTTAGTATTTTTTGTAATTTTGGTTTGGTTTTTGCAAATTCCCTCAACTTTTGTTTATCTGGAAATGCCCTAATTTCGCCATCATATTTGAGAGACAGTTTTGCTGGATATATAATTCTTGGTTTTCCTTCAAGGCTTTATATATTGTCATCTCATTGCCTTCTTGCCTGCATGGTTTCTGCTGAGTAGTCTGAGCTTATTCTAATTGACTCTCCTTTGTAGATGACTTTTCTCTTATGCTTAGCTGCTCTTAAAATTCTCTCTTTATCTTTGGTTTTGGCAAGTTTGATTATAATATATCTTGGTGACTTTCTTTTGGAATCTACCTTATGTGAGGTTCAATGAGCATCTTGGATAGATATCTTCTCATCTTTCATGATATCAGGGAAGTTTTCTGCCAACAAATCTTGAACAATTCTCTCTGTATTTTCTGTTCCCCACCCCCTCCACCCAGTTCTGGTACTCCAATCACTCGTAGGTTATCCTCTTGATAGAATCCCAAATAATTCCTAGAGTTTCTTCATTTTTTTTAATCCTTTTATCTGATTTTTCCTCAGGTAAGTTGGTGTCAAGTGCTTCTGACTTCCCTTGCCTTGGTTCTCCTCCTATGACTTTCTACTGAGTTCCCTAATTCTGAAATTTTATTGTTAATCTTCTGGATTCTTCTATGGATTCTTGCAGCCTGTTAAATTTGTCATTATGTTCTTCTCTAATCTTCTTAATTTCCTCTATTGCGTGTTCTGCATTTTGATTAATTTCCTTCATAATCTCTTGAAGAGTTCAGTATATTAACTTTTTATATTCTGCCTCCAGTAATTCCAAGAAATTTTCCTCCTCTGGAAAATTTCTAGATTCTTTATTTTGGGAGCTTGCTGAAGCCATCATAGACTGCCTCTTTATGTGAGTTGGTATTGACTGTTGTCTCCGAGCCATCAATAAGTTATTATATTTATTTATTTTATGTTTGCTTACTGTGTCCTTTTTTTTTTTTTTTGATATGCCCAAATAGGCTGCTCATGTGAGCTGGTTGATTATTGGCACCTTTGAAGCTCTAATGTCCTGTCACCAGGTGGTTAGATCTGTTACTATGTATGTGAGCTCAGGAATCCACCCACTCCTTCTGTATGGATTCAGTCAGGTGCCCAGGTAGATAGTCATGAAGTGTGTGGTGCAACCTCTCACCTACAGTCCTAGACAGGCATTGGTGATTGGTGTAGGCACAGGCATCTGGCTGCAGCAGGGGGCACACTCTGAGCAAGGCAGGGGGCTGACGGCTGCCCACAAATGTCCAGAAGGAAGGCATGTCCCTGTTTCCTAGAGCATGTAGGTGGGTGGGTTTTGCAGCCAGACTATGAGCACCCAATGCTGTTGGCTGTAAGGACTGGGGGTCACCTCTTATTCTTGGCCCCTGTCACAGGTGGCTAGGTGGTATGGGTGGAGCCATCAGTCCTCAGTCCCCTCATGTGGGTAGGTGAAGATCTTGCTTAAGTACAGAGCAGTGCCAAATGTCAAGAACCTGCCACTTTGCAGCTGAAACAGCTGAAGTTATATTTACGGTAGGTACCCTTGTTGTACTGTGTTAATGAGGGCCTTCGCTGTTGAAATGGGCCCACACAAGTCTATGCAGGGGAAAAGACACTCAAAGTCCCTGGATCCCTTATGCCTGTCCCTAGACAAAGAAGCTGTGCCTACCCTGAGTTCCTGGCTTAGGGGAGCTGGCAGTTTATTTTTTCCCGTTTTTTTATTTGTTCACTTTCCAAGGCAGGGAGAATGGCTCAGAGCATGTGACAGATTCTGCTTCCAGCCCAGGGGACTCACAATTGCTGAAGCTGGTCCAGGACCCAGTGCAGATCAGGGAACAGAGAGGTAAATGGGAGAGAGGTTTTTCCCTAAAGGGGGTGTTTTTGGTCAGCACGGTAAGCCAGATGCAAGTACTTATCTTTTGCTGATAGAGGGCTGCTTCTCACTGGTTCTGGGTGGCTGAGTAGACTCTCTGCTGCTGGGTCTCTCCTGGTGCAGAATATGCCTCCCAAACACTGCTACTTGCCTGCCTCAGTACTCACCCCTGAACTGACCAGGCCTGAAGGGCTCAGGCTCTCACCAGGTCAGGTCTGGCAATTCCTCGCTGCTTCTGAACCGTGCCACTCAGTTTGGTTCCTCAACTTTTCCTTTGATGTTCAGGGCTCCTAGATTGTCATATATAATTGATTAACTTGTTTTTTTCGAGTCTTTGTTATAAGAGGGTCCACTGGAAGTGTCTGACTACTCCGCCATCTTGGCTTCGCCTCCCATAAACCTTCTGAATGAAATTCTTATTTTTTAACAAAAAGACATTTAAAGATTGCAAATGCATTTTCTGAGACAAGAAGTCAGGGTGATGTTTTCATTGTACAGATATTATCTGAAATTAGATAAAATACTACCATGATCCTATGAAAAACAAAATTTGGTCTAATGATCTATCAGAGGAGATAACTCTTTAAACAGAGAAGACCCATTAAACAAATGAGATTTAAACACAGATGGATATGTGTTACTTTAAGTTGAAATGTTGTCAAATGAAAATTCAAATTTATCTTTCCCAAGTAAACTACTTAATTATGATAATGACTGGATTCTTAGCCATGGAATTTTATTATTAAAAAATGGATTTAGAGCAGAGCCAAAATTCAGAATCAACTTTCCGGTGCCATAGACTTACATTCTGAATTAGCAAAAGTTTATTTTTTAAGTCCTGACATTTTTATTTGGTAGAGTTATGGTTTGATAAATTTTAGAGATAATTTTCAAAAAACTAATCAATAAAACAAACACACATAAACCTATTTCTGAACACCTGCAAAGTGCTTTTTTGTGGAGGAGTTATTCTTTATAAAAACAGAAAACATTTATTTAGCTCCTGCTCTGGCTGTGTCATGCATTTTGCCAGGTGCTAGTTAAATGAAAATTGTGTTTACCATTTACTGACCAGCTACCAAATGAAACATTTCATATTTCATTTAATCTCTATAACCACTCTCATGGATTGAATTATGTCCCCCAAAAATGTGTGTATCAATTTGGCTGGGCCATGATTCCCAGTATTGTTTGGTTGTCCTCCATTTTGTTATTGTAATTCATGTTAAAGAGGATTAGGATGGAGTCATAACACCCATACTAAGGTCACATCCCTGATCCAAAGTAAAGGGAGTTTCCCTGGGGTGTGGCCTGCACCACCTTTTATCTTACAAGAGATAAGGAAAGGGAAGCAAGCAGAGAGGGGGACCTCATACCACCACGAAACGTGTGCCAGGAGCAGAGTTTGTCTTTTGGACCTGGGGTCCCTGTGCAGAGAAGCTCCTTGTCTGGGGGAAGATTGATGAGAAGGCTGACAGAGAGAGAAAGCCTTCCCCTAGAGCTGATGCTCTCAATTTGGACTTTTAGCCTACTTCACTGTGAAGAAATAAATTGTCAAAGCCATCCACTTGTGGTATTTCTGTTATAGCAGCACTAAATGACTAAGACAACCATCCTATGAGATAAGGAAAAGAGAGCAGTTGCAGGTTTAGTAACTTTGTTAAAGGCTTTTAACTGAACTAGAGGGAAGTCAAACTTAAATTTAAACCCAGATTTTCCTGGTGCCAGGGGTTACATATTTTTCACCATGCCCCACTGCCTTTGCATGCTTTTCTGAAGATGACTGAGATCAGGTCTTGTTTTCAACCATTCATGATCATGTGGTGAAAAGAAATACACTCTATCACTGGAGCTGAACATAGTCTAGTTGAGAACTATAGATTAACAATCAGAGCAGGGGTTCTCAGATAGGATTTACAAGGTGACATCAGTGAAAAGGTGGAGTAATGACCTCTGAAAATTCTCTCCTCCTTGAAAGCAATGAGAAAACTGGCATAAATTTACAGAATTAACTTTTACAGAATTCTGCAAATTAACCAAAGCAGGCTGGGGAGTGTTTATTCAAGAAAATGGCTGAATCATGGTAAGAACAGTGAGCTTTGTGGCATTTTAATGTGCTCTAGTCCATTCTCCACTTTCCAACTCCACAGTAGCCTTGAAAAATAACAGCCTGCATTCTAGGTGGCAACCAGCAACCTGGAGGCACAGAGTGAGAAAAATGGGGCATGAGTTTTTTTAAAGCCTCGTTCCCAAAGAATTGTCGTTATTTGACAATTTCAGAAGCCTCTACTTGTAAGGCTCTCTGTATTAAACTGACTCAGAGATCATCTGTGCAATAAGCCTTTTTCCCTAGAAGGCTTTTGTTTAAAATGATTACAGGCAACTGTTTAACTTCAAGGCTGCCTGAGGGGGTGGATAACAGTTGGGGCAATTAATAAACTAATCAAAAATTTAAAAGGAAAAACTAGAAAATAAGATGCTCATAGGGGCTTTAAAAAGCTTTCACGTATTCCTGGGACTCTAGAAGGTCATGTACCTGAAAAGAACTGTGTGCAGGACCAGGGCTCTGTGCGTGCTCAGAAAAGACCTAAGAAGGCCCTAAATTCTCCCCTTTGGCTGACCTTGAGGGTCTGCACAGTAGGAAGTGAAGGCTAAGATAAAATTTTAAACTGCTTGGCTGAGTGTTCAAGGCATGTTCCAACATGCACAGAATACTGTGACAAGGAGTAATAGACTTATTGGTTCCAGGAATTTAAAGAAATCTCTGTCCAATCATTAGCTGACCACTAAGGTAAATGAAAGGAGCCCTGGTGATGCAGTGGTTAAGTACTCGACTGCTAACTGAAAAGTCAGCAGTTCAAACCCACTAGCTGCTCCATGGGAGAAAGGTGTGGTGTCTGCATCCATAAAGATTTATAGCCTTGGAAACCATAAGGGGCAGTTCTACTCTGTCCTGTGGGTTGCTATGAGTTGGAATTGACTCCACCACAATGGTTTTTTTTTTTTTTTTTTTTTTTTGGTTTAAGCTAACTGAGCACAAACTTCTCTTGCCCCACATGACAAAGAATACAGACTTTAAAGAATTGGTTCTGAAAAGTCACTAACCATACAAACAATAATAACTAAAACAAGCATCAACAGCAACAAACCCTGGAGAGAGCAAACAATCTGATTTCTGGGGTTGACACATTATATTATTTAAAATATCCAGTTTGCAATAAAAAATTATGAATCATGAAAAAAAAAGTATGACCTATATACAGAAAAGCAAACAAAAATAAATAAATAAACCCAAACAATCAATAGAAATTGGACTTTCTAGACAAGGACTTTGAATCAACTATTTTAAATACATTCAGAGAATTAAAGAAAATTATGTCTAAAGGAAAATATGAGAATGATGTCTCACCAAACAGAGAATATCAATAAAGAGATACACAAACCCAATGCCTTCGAGTTGATTCCAACTGATAGTGACCCTATAGGACAGAGTAGAACTGCCCTTAGGGTTTCCAAGGAGCAGCTGGTGGATTCCAACTGATGACCTTTTGGTTTGCAGCTGAGCAAAAGAATCAAATAGAAATTCTGTAGTTGAAAAGTATAATAACTGAAATAAAAAAAATTCACTAAGAGAGGGCCACAGCAGATATGAGTTGGAAGAAGAAAGGATTAGCAAACTTGAAGACAGAACAATTGAGATTATCTAGTGTGAGGAACAGAATGAAAAAAGAATAAAGCAAAACGAACAGAGTCTAGAAATCTATGAGGCATCATCAAACATACCAACATACACATAATGGGAGTCCCAGAAGGAGAGAAAAGAGAGAAAGGGGCAGAAAAAATATTTGAAGAAATAATGGCAGAAAACATTAATCTACACACCAAAAAAGGTCAATATACTCCAAAAAGGCTAAACTCAAAGAGATCCACACCTATACACATCGTCATCAACTCATCACATACAAGAAATTCTCATTAGGAGTAAAAGTTGATTTCACATCTGTAGAATGGATTTTAAAAAGTGACCCAACTATATGACGTCTTCAAGAGACCCATTTTAGCTTCAGAGATACAAATAGGTTGAAAGTAAAAGGATAGAAAAAGATTCCATGCAAATAGTAACCAAAAGAGTGCTGGAGTTTCTATACTAATATCAAACAAAATATACCTTAAGAAAAAAATTGTTACTAGAGACAAAAAAAAGCACTTTATAATTATAAAAGGGTAAATTCATCAAGAAGATATAATAGTTATAAATGTATATGCACCTAACAACAGACCTCAACCTGGGTTTGCAGAGACTTCAGACTGTATAAGTGTTGAGAATTTTTACAATTTTGAGTTTTGCTTTGGATGATAATCTAAAAAGTATTATTTTTCACTCTGAAGACAGAGCTTAAGTTTTGCCATAAAAATTCACAATTGGAAAATATTTTCATAAAAAAAACTTTATTGTCTTAAATTGATATACTGGTAAGGATTAGGGTTGGCTACAAGGAATGGAGACTCAAAATAACAGTGGTTTAAACAAGGTGGAAGTTAATTTTTTTCTCAAGTAAAAGGCCAGAGGTAGGAAGTCTATGGCTGGAAAGATAGTTCTGCATCCATAAAATGATTAGGGAGTCCAGTTCCTGCAAGTTCACTGCCCTTATTCTTAAAGTGTGATCCTCATCCTTACGATTCAATATGGCAGCATCTGTGTTCCAGGCAGTTGCTGGATAAAGGAAACAAAGAAAAAGAACATGAGCCGGATATCTCTGGTTGTTGGCTTCACTTTATTTTTTCTGCAACTTTTTATTATGAGCATTTTCACACATAAACATTAAAAAAAAAAATACAATGAGAACTCCTATACTTTCTCCCTAGAATCAACATTTGTTAACATTCTCACGCATTCTCTCTCAGATAACTAAAGCATTTGAAAATGAGTTGTAGACAAAATATATGACCCTTAAAATTTTTATTTTGCATCTCCTAAAAATAAGGGCCTTCTACTCCTACTCAAAATATAATAACCACAGCTAAGAAAATTAATAATTTTATAAAATCTTCTGCTACCAAGTTCATATTCAAAATTCCCCAGTTGTTGCAATCAGGGTTCACAAACTGCATTGGCTTGTTTCATCTCTTTAATCTCTTGTCATTCAGAACAGTACTCCTCAATTTTTTTCAAGACGTTAACTTTTTGAAGAGTTCAGATCAGTTGCCTTGTATCATGTCCCACCTTCTGGAATTGTCTGATTTTTTTCCTCATGGTTGTGTTAATTTGTTCCTGTATCCGTATATTTCCTGCAAATCAGAAGTTAGGCACAGAAACTTGATTAGGTTCAGGTTAAGTTTTGGCAAAATTTTGGCAAGAATTCTTCATAGATGGTGAAGTATGCTTTATATTGCATCATATCAGGAGTACCATGACATCGGGTTGTACCACCCACTGTTAGTGCTGCGGAGCTTGATCATTTGTTTCAAGTGTCCACCACAGCTTCCTATTGCAAAGGTCCATTTTGCATATGCAATTTTAAGTAATACATGAAGTGATAATTTGGCCTCTTGTTCCTATTCTTTTCCCCAAAAATAGCTCACCCAAAAGGTGATGATTCTTATCATTGAGAGTTACAAAACATACAATACGCCTTGTATATTTACTAGCTTCTGCCAGTTGTCACTTAAGGAAGATTCTTGGAAGATGCCACATGACATTTCTGCTTATATTCCAATGGTGTGTCACCTGGGAACACCGTGCAATGGAGACTAGAGAATGTAATCTTTTGTGGAAAAAGAGGAGAACTGATATTGTGGGCAACTTGCAGACTCTTTGAAATCCCTGTAGAGATTCTAGAGGTTGAGGAGAATCTTTTGTTTTAAAAAGGGTCTGTATATTACTTAAATTGAGAAACAATGAACTGGATAATCATCTATAGTTAAAGGCTAAATTATGCCACAGTCTCTGGAAGTGCCTTAGGAATCCAGAGAGGAGAGCCTACAATCCAGTTAGGCTAGACCTAGAGTAGCTGGATAAAAAGAAGACTTGAACTGCACCTTAACAGAGTCAAGAACTGGGATTAAAAAATAAAATTTAAAAACAAAACAAAACTTTTGCTGTTGAGTCAATTCCAACTCATAGTGATCCCATGTGTTACAGAACAGAATTGCTTTATAGGGTTTTCTTGGCCGTGGGCAGCACAAATAGTGAAGTGCTCAACTACTAGCTGAAATGTGGACAATTTGAACTCACCCAAAGGTGCCTCAGAAGACAGGCTTGGTGATCTGCTTCTGAAAGGTCACAGCCTTGAAAATCCTATGGAACAATTCTACTGCTCTGCACACATGGGGTCGCCCTGAGTTGGAATCTATTTGATGGCAACTAAAAACCACAACAAATACAATCATTATGGAAGCAAATCGACAGGACTTTCTTTCGTGGTACTGCTGGGTGGATTCAAACCATCAACCTTTAGGTTAATAGTTGAGCACAAACTGCTTACACCACTCAGGGGCCTAAGAAGTGAGATAGATGGTGAGAATTTGGTGAGAAGACATCCCATATATTCCTTCACAGCTGAGATTGTTTTCAGATCAGGCTTTATTGTACAGACCATGGGTCACACACTAAATGCAGCCCACAGTGATTATAGACATGTTCAGTTTGGCCACTTCAGAGTTCTAAAAATAACTGAATGGACCTTTGGCTAGACACCTCATCTTCAGTTTGACCACAGTGCCCAAGCCTCCCTACTGCCTTCACTGGCTGCTTCATGTTGAAGACTCTGGTACATACCCGGACCCTGAAGATCCTTGCATTGGCACTCCCTGACATGCAAAACCCCAAATAGCATAAGAACATAAGAGACACAGGGAAGGGTTGTCTGCATCTTTCCACAGCTACTCTCCATTACTTGTTCCCTTTCCTTGCCATTAAGGGATAGACCCTGTCCTGAAAGGATATGACCTTAATCAGGAGAGGTTTCTTGAGCATAAAAAAAGGAAATACTCAGTGGCTATTCAGTGCAATGACCTTTCTAATTTATTTCTGGGAGACAGAGAAAAAGAAGGAAAATAGCATCAAGGAACTGAAGAGACAGAGCAGATATAAGTCAGCAACCATCAAATCAAGGCAAGCAGCCAAGGAATACATGGGCCAAATGTGCACAGCTCCTCAGGTAACCCTTAGTGGGGAGGCTGGGCTTTGAAGAGGGCCAGGATTGGGGGAGCTTCTCCAGAGCAGAGGGAGAAGGGAGGCTAGATATAGGGTTTGCCACTGTCCTAATAGCACGATTTTAGTGCATCATTGAGGTGAACTTTATTTGCTGAATTGTTTCAAAGGCTCTGACAACCAAAACTTTCTCAACACTTTCAACTTTGGTCCAAAGTCATAATGTAGATATTTCACTATAATTGCAAAATTTAGCGAAGAGATGTCCTAGGAGGGAATTTAGCACTACCATAAAGCTCACATTTACATCACGTGCTCCATACTCTTAACCATCCTCCTAACCCCCCTCTTCCTTTCACTTCTCTAATGTACTTTCCATCCTGAAATATTTGTTCAATGTCTATTATTGTGCTTAATATTGTGACAGATTTTAGGGATACAAAAGTGAAACTGTAGAACAGAATTTCAAATTCTCATGGACTATAGACTTTATGGAGCCAAGGAAGCTGGAAGAACCCCTGAAACTATTGCCCTGAGATAATCTTTAAACCTTAAACCAAAAATAACCCCTGAAGTGTTCTTAAAACCAAGCAATAGTTTAACTTAGCTAGTTAAAAAAATGTCTGCCTTGAGCATTATGCTCTTTTAAGAACTATCTGTATAGGATCAAAGTGACAACAATAACTTGAAAGATTAGATAAGAACCTTAGGAGGCAGTGAGTTTATGTTAATGGGGGAGGGACAACTCAGAAAAGGAGGATGAGAATGGTTGCACAACTTGAAGAATGCAATCAATGTCACTGAATTTTATATGTAGAAACTGTTGAATTAGTATACGTTTCACTGTGTATATTCTCAACAACTAACAAAATTAAAAAAAAAAAAAGTGAACCTGACGTATGAATGCACTCAAAGTTGTCACAGCTTAGTTCTGAGGCAAGGGAAGAGGGAATAGAAGCTACAGAAAAGATATGTCAATACCATATTGGGTCAAAGCTACAAAAAAGAGAGACACCCACCAGTCATGCCCTTTGCCCCCTCAAGCATCTTAGGAGACATCATTGACTGAGTTGGACAATGTGGACTCCACGAAAGCTGGCTGGAGGTGCCACCATGATACCTCATGAAACGTAGGCAGGGAGTCCTTCCAGGGGAGCAGGGCATGGTGACATTTCCTGCCTGGTACACTGTAATACCAGCTTGTCTGGCCATTTAGAAAATGTATAGAGGTCTTTGGCACTAAATGTGAATTTGAGAACACTCACTCGTGAAGTACAGCAAAAGTCCTCATGAGCACTGAAGTTCTAGTGATTACTCCAGAACAGTTTTTGAGAAAAGCTCCCAGTAGCAAACAAAGTCAGTGCAAAGAACAGTTTTAGTTTTCCTTTCCAGTTAGTGGATTGCAGAGATTTAAAACTGTCCCTAAATAATGAAACAAAGTGAAGCAGTAACGAGTCTAGATGCTTGTTTTTCCTTACTGAAAGTGCCTCTCTGCAGTATAACAATGAACTTACTGAGGACTTCAAGTGTAGGGAAATGCTTTCCTTGTTTATTGCACTAGAGTCTTATGGAATTTTTCAGCTAGTGCAAAGCAATGTATGGGCTTTGGAGCCAGATAAAGTTTGGTTCCAATCTAGCTCCATCTTCTACTCTGTAAAGTTTTGGAAAGGTTACTTTTTGTCCTGGAATACAATGCCAAATCCATGCAAAAGGCATAATGTTATCTACTTTCCGGAGTTGCTGAATGATTAAATTTTATATTGTATCCAAAGAGCATTTACAGCACAGTGTGTGAACAATTGACACAAATTTCCTCCAGCCCCTAAAAAAAAAAAAACCCAAACCCATTGCTGTTGAGTCAATTCCAAATCCAGCCCCTAGAGCTTAATAAATTATGCTGTTTAAAAAAATTTTTTTCTAAGGGCAGAGCCAACATGTTGGTAGAGACAGAAGCACCATGCCATCCCTCCACAGCAAAGACCCAAAAGCTAAGTAAAACAGAGACAAATGTCAATTCTGGAACCCTAAGCATCAAATGAAGGGATAAAGCACTGAATGGAATAAGAAACTGACAGAGAACAGAGAGCAAGGAGAGCTACTGAGTGGAGGTTCCCTATTGGCTAACATGGCACCTGGTAACCAGTGATACACACTTTTCCACCCCCCACCCTTCTTCCCCCTGGTCAGACTCCACCGCTTTCCAGTGGGTTGAGATGGCTTGGCTGGGTAGACACTGGCTCCTTGCTGCTTGGATTTGCCCCACCCACACCGGCCAACTCCTTCAGTACCATTTTTGTTATTGTTGTAGTTGCTTTTTGGGGGGCTTCTTTTGGTTTCTTCTCTCTCTCGCTCTCACTTCCTTCCTTTCCTTTCTCTCAAACACCTGGCTCCATGTGCCATCTCCACTCCTTCTTGACAGGCTGTGCAGCCCCACTCAGCTGGGGAGCCACTTCCCCAGTCTGAACCACCATGCCTGTGGGCTCCCTGGGGGCATTTCCTTTCTTTTGTTTTTCTTTGTTTCTTGGTTTCTTGTCTCCTCTACCTTCCTTCTTTTCCATTCTCCTGAATACCTGGCGCCGTGTGCCATCTCCACTCCTTCTAGACAAGCTGTGCAGCACTGCTCATCTGGGGAGCCACTTCCCTGGTCAGCACCACCAAGTCAGTGGGCACCACTGGGGCTTTTCTTTTTTCCCCCCTTTTCTTGGTTTCTTGTTTCTCTCTACCTTTCTTCTTTACCCTTCTCCTGAACACCTGGTGCTTTGGACCAACTCCGTTCTTTCTTGACTGGCTGTACAGTGCCACTTAGCTGGGGACCTGTTTCCGGTGGGCTCCTTTGGGGCGTTTTTTTAATCTTCTTTTTTTCTCAGTTTCTTGTCACTCTCTATTTTTCTTCTTCCCAACCACCTGATATCTTTTTTTCCCTTAGTTTCTTGTGTCTTTTTACCTTCTTTCCTTTCCTTTCTCCTGACCACCTGGTTGTGTGTGCCTTTCTCTCTCTCTCTTTTTTTAATCTAGTTTCATATCTCTCCCTTCCTTCCCTTCTTTTCTCTCCCACCTATTTAGCTATGTGTGCTATATCTGTCCCTTCTTGATGGGCTGTGCCACACCACCTGGCTAGAAAGCTTCCCCAGGTCAGCACCACTCCAATGGCAGGCTTCCTCAGCATTTTTTTTTTTTTTTTTTTGGATTCTGTTCCTCTCTTCTCTCTATCTTCTTTCCTACACCCACTTAGCTCCACACATCACATCCTCCCCCTTCCCTCCTACCTACCAGCACTGTGCACTCAACATCGCACCCCAGAACAGCATAGGTGCTATCTACCAGAACCTGCCCTGCATTGCCCCCTGGCCCCACCCTGTTGGACACAGTATGTACCAAAAACGACCCATCCCAGCCCCTCCCCTTCCACTGGACCTGTCCTGCTACACCATATCTGAGTGACAGGCCCTGCCCATTGGACTAGGTGGTGAGAAGTATCATGCCCACAGACAAGCAAACAAAGAACGCACAGCCCACCTACCTAGACATAACAAAATAAAACAAAAAAGAAAGACAAAACAAACAAATCTACAGTCAGTAAACAAAGAAAATAATTACCGAATGTCCCAAAGACAGCAGACTATATCAAAACTTATTTTAAAAAAGGACAGGATGGTTCCAGTAGGCATCCAAAATAAAATACAAGATGACCTTCCAGTAGAAGAAAAGGCACTGGAACTACCTGGAAGGGAATTCAACTCTCTAATATTCAGGGCTATACAAGAGATGAAGGAAAAGACAGACAAAAATGTGGAAAAATAGACAAAATCATGGAAAAAAACAGAAAAAGCATTGGAAGAGTTCAGGAACATGATACAGGAACAAAATGTCAAAATAAACTCACAATTAGAAACCATACAAAAACAGCAATTAGACCTCCAAAAGATAAAAGAGATTTCATAAACAGACAGTGTAATAGAAGGTTTGAGTGGCAGGGTTAAACAATGGAAGACAGGATCAGTGAAATTGAGGACAAATCCTCAGATACCACTTTGTTTGAAGAAAAGTCAGAGAAAAGAAGAAAGAAAAATGAAGAAACTCTGTCAGGGATTGAATTGTGTTCCCCCAAAATATCTGTTAACTTGGCTAGGTCGTGATTCCCAGTATTGTATGATTGTCTACCATTTTGTAATCTGATGTGATTTCCCTATGTGTTGTAAATCCTATCACCATGATGTAATAAGATGGATTAGTGGCAGTTATATTGATTAAATCTACAAGATTAGATAATTGTCCTAAGCCAACCTCTTTTGACATATAAAAAAGAGAAGCAAGCAGAGAGACATGGGAACCTCATACACCAAGAAAACAGAGTCGGGAGCAAAGCATGTCCTTTGGACCTGAGATTCCTGCACTAAGATGCTCCCAGACCAAAGGAAGACTGATGGCAAGGACCTTCCTCCAGAGCCGATAGAGAGAGAAAGCCTTCCACTGGAGCCAGTGCCCTGAATTCAGCCTTCTACCCTACTGGACTGTGAGAGAATAAATTTCTCTTTGTTAAAGCCATCCACTTGTGGTATTTCTGTTATAGCAGCACTAGATGACTAAGACAAACCCTTAAAGCGATGTGGAATACAATAAAAAGAAAAAAAATTTGAGTGATCAGAGTTCCAGAACAGGAGGAGAAAGCAGAAAACACATAGAGGATCATTGAAGAATTACTGACAGAAAACTTCCATAATATCATGACAGATGAAAAGGTGACCATCCAAGAAGCTCAACGAACCCCATATAGGATAGAACCCCAAAAGAAAATCACCAAGGCATATCATAATCCCACTTGCTAAAACCAAAGACAAAGAAAGAGTCTCGAGAGCAGCCCAAGAAAAATGAAAAGGCACATAGAGGGGAAACAATACGACTAAGCTCTGATTATTCGGCAGAAACAATGCAGGCAAGAAGGCAATGGGATGACATACATAAAACCTTGAAAGAAAAATTACCAACCAAGAGTAATATATCCTCATATATGATGGTGAAATTAGGACATTTCCAGATAAACAGGAATTAAGAGAATACATAAAAACCAATCAAACTTACAAAAATTATTATTTGGTTAGAGAACCAACAACATCAGAAAACAGCTGAATCTAGAATGCAAGACCACCTCAGCCAGATATTAAGCTACATAATGAACTCTCAAGGATAAAACAAAACTAAAAGGCTTGCAACAGGGAACCAGAGAGGTTAATCAGTAAATGACAACAACATCAGAACAATAAAAGAGGAAATAAACAGTGTAGGTATAGAACTTTCAAATGGAGAGGAAGTCAAGGCAATACCAAGTAATAAAAGACTGGTTCAAATTTAGAAAGATAAGGGTACATTTCAAGGTAACCACAAAGAAAGTTAACAAACATACTCAAAAAAATAAAGAAGAAAAACATAAAGTCTAAGTAAACACAAAGTCTACACAAATGAAAGAAATGGAAAAAAAATCTACAAACAAAAGGAATTCAGCACAGGAGAGTAGGAGAAACAAAGAAAATGTTAAACCACAAGAGAAAGCACTATGAAATGACAGCAATCAACTCACACCTATCAATAATTACACTGAGCATAAATGGCCTAAATGCACCATAAAGAGACAGAGAATGACAGAATAGATTTAAAACAAAACAAAAAAAAAGGACCCATCAATATGCTGTCTACAAGAGACACACCTTAGATACAAAGACATAAATTTATTAAAAATCAAAGGATGGAAAAAATATATCAAGCAAACAGCTATCAAAAAAGAGCAGGAGTGGCGATACTAATCTTAGATAAAATAGATTTTAAAAATTTTAAAATAAAATCCACCATAAAAGACAAGGAAGGGAGTTATATAATGATTACAGGGACAATCTAGCATTAAGACATAAACATAATAAATATCTACGCATCCAATGACAGGGCTCCAAAATACATACAACAAACTCCAACAGCACTAAAAAGAGAGATTGATAGTTTCATATTAGTAGTAGGAGACTTCACCACACAACACTCAGTAAAGGACAGAACATCTAAAAAGAAACTCAACAAAGACACAGAAGATCTAAAGGCCACAATCCGCCAGCTTGACCTCATAGACATACATAGAACACTCCACCCAACAGCTGCAAAGTACACACTCTTTTCCAATGAGCATTAACATTCTCCAGAATAGACCTCATCTTAGGCCACAAAGTAACCCTCAACAAAATCCAGAAAACTGAGATAATACAAAATATCTTCTTTGATCACAAGACCATCAAAGTAGAAATTAGCAACAGAACAGCAAGGAAAAAAAAATCAAATACGTGGAAACTGAATAACACCCTGCTTGAAAAACACTGGGTAATAGAAGAAATACAAGATGGAATAAAAAAATTCCTAGACTCAAGTGAGTATGAAAACACATCATACCAAAACCTTTGGGACAGAGCAAAGGCAGTGCTCAGAGGTCAATTTATAGCAATAGATGCACACATCAAAGAAGAAAAAAGGGATAAAATCAAAACATCAACTACACAACTTGAACAAACAGAAAGAGAACAGCAAAAGAAGTCCACAGCCACCATAAAACAGGAAATAACAAAAATTAAAGCAGAAATAAATGATATAGAGAATAGAAAAACAATAGAAAGAATCAACAAAACCAAAAGTTGGTTCTTTGAAAGGATCAACAAAATCAACAAATCATTGGCCAAATTGGCAAAAGAAAAACAGGAGAGGACTCAAATAATCAAAGAAGAAATGAAGTTGGGGACATTACAACAGACCCAACTGAAATAAAAATGATGATAACAGAGTACTATGAAAAACTATACTCCAACAAATTTGAAAACCTAGAGGAAATGGACAAATTTCTAGACACACACAACCTACTCAAGCTAACACAAACTGACATTGAAAATCTGAACAGACCCATAACAAGATAAGAGATTGAAAAGGCAATTTAAAAAACTCCCAACAAAAAAAAAAGCCCTGGTCCAGATGGCTTCACTGGAGAATTCTACCAAACATTCAGAGAAGAGCTTACATCAGTATTACTCAAACTATTTCAGAACATAGAAAAGAAATGGATACGTCCAAATTCATTTTACGAAGCCAGCATAACTCTGATACAAAAACCAGTCAAAGACACCACAAAAAAAAAAGAAAATTACAGACCAATATCTCTCATGAATATAGATACAAAAATTCTCAGCAAAATTCTAGCCAATAGAATTCAGCGTTATATCAAAGAAATAATACACCATGACCAAGTAGGATTCATACCAGGTATGCAAGGATGGTTCAGTATTGGAAAATCAATCAATGTAATCCACCACATAAAGAAAAGAATCACACAATTATCTCAATCCACACAGAAAATGTATTCAACAAAGTCCAACATCGATTCCTGAGAAAAACTCTCAATAAAATATGTATAGAAGGGAATTCCTTAACATAACAAAAGGCATCTATACAAAACCAATATACAACATCATTCTTAATTGCGAGAGGCTGAAAACATTCCCCTTGAGAACAGGAACAAGACAAGGATGTCCTTTATCACCAATACTATTTAACATTCTGCTGGAAGTCCTTGCTAGAGCAATAAGGCAAGAAAAAGAAATAAACATTCAAATCAGTAACAAAGAAGTAAAACAATCCCTATCTGCAGATGATATGATACTATACACAGAAAACCCAAAAGACTCCACAAGAAAACTATTGGAACTAATAGAAAGATTCAGCAGAGTAGCAGGATATAAGGTAAACATATAAAAATCAGTTGGATTCCTATACATCGAGAAAGAGAACAATGAAAAGGAGATCAGGAAAACAATACCATTTATAGTAGTCCCTAAAAAATAAAATACTTAGGAATAAATCTAACCAGGGATGTAAAAGACCTATACAAAAAAAAAGAAAAAGAAAAGCAACCAAAAGCAACCTACATAAATGAAAAAACATACCATGCTCATGGATAGGTAGACTCAACATTGTGAAAATGACAATTCTACCCAAAGCAGTCTATAAATATAATGCAATCCTGACCCAAATACCAACAACATTATTTAAAGAGATGGAAAAACTAATCATTAACTTTATATGGAAAGGGAAGAGGCCCTAGATAAGTAAAGCACTACTAAAGAAGAAGAATAAAGTAGGAGGACTGGAACAACCTGACCTCAGCTACCGTAGTCAAAACTGCCTGGTACTGGTACAATGATAGACTCATTGACCGATAGAACAAAACTGGGGTCCTAGATGTAAATCCATCTACCTATGGTCACTTGATCTTTGACAAGGGCCCAAAGCCATCAAGTGGGGAAAAGGCAGTCTTTTTAACAAATGATTGTGGCAAAACTGGATGTCCACCTCCAAAAAAAAAAAAATGAACTAGGACTCATACCTCACATCATACACAAAAACTAATTCAAAATGGATCAAAGACCTAAATATAAAACCAAAAGCTATAAAGATCATAGAAGAAAAATAAGATTAACATTAGCAGCATTAATAGGATACAAACCATAACTAATAACACACAAACTCCAGAAGATAAGCTAGATAACTGGGATCTTCTAAATTAAACACTTATGCTCATCAAAAGACTTCACCAAAAGAATAAAAAGAGAACCTACAGACTAGGAAAAAATTTTTGTATATAACTAATCCGACAAAGGTCTAATCTCTAAAATCTACAGGAAAATCCAACACCTCTACGACAAAAAGACAAACAATCCAATTAAAAAATGGGCAAAGGAAATGAACAGCACTTTACCAAAGAAGACATTCAAGTGGCTAACAGACACATGAGGAAATGCTTGGGATCACTAGCCATTAGAGAGATGCAAATCAAAACCACAATGAGATATCATCTTACCCTGACATTACTTGCACAAATCAAAAATACAGAAAATAACAAATGATGGAGAGGCTGCAGGGAGATTGGAATTCTTATGCATTGCTGGTAAGAATGCAAAATGGTACAACCATTTTGGAAAATGATATTGTGCTTCCTTAGAAAGCTAGAAATACCATATGATCCAGCAATCCCATTGCTAGGAATAGATCCTAGAGAAATAAAAGCCGTCACACGAATAGACATATGCACACCTATGTTCATTGCAGCATTGTTCAAAATAGCAAAAAGATGGAGACAACCTAGAAGTCTGTCATGGAGTGAATTGTTTCCCCCCAAAATGTCTGCCAACTTGGCTGGGTCATGATTCCCGGCATTGTATGATTGTCTACCATTTTGTCATTGAAAGTTATTTCCCTATGTATTATAAATCCTATCACTATGATGTTAATGAGATGCACTATTGGCAGTTATATTGATGAGATCTACAACTTTAGGTAGTGTTTTAAGCCAATCTCTTTTGAGATATAAAAGAGAGAAGTGAGCAGAGAGACAGGGGAACCTCATACCACCAAGAAAGCAATGCCGGGAGCAGAGCACGTCCTTTGGACACACAGAGAAGCTCCTTGATCAGGGGAAGATTGATGACAAGGACCTTCCTCCAAAGCAGGCGGAGAGAGAAAGCCTTCCCCTGGAGCTGACACCTTGAATTCAGACTTATGGGCTACTAGACTGTAAGAGAATAAATTTCTCTTTGTTAAAGCCATCCATTTGTGGTATTTCTGTATAGCAGCACTAGATAACTAAGACAGCACCCATCAGCAGATGAATGGATAAACAAACTATGGTACATACACACAATGGAGTACTACACAACGATAAAGAACAATGATAAATCTGTGAAGCATCTCACAACATAGATGAATATGGAGGGCATTATGGACAGTGAAATAAGTCAATAACAGAACGACAAATATTGTATGAGACCACTACTATAAAAATTCATGAAAAGGTTTACACACAACAAGAAACAATCTTTGATGGTTATGAGGGAGAGGAGGGGCAGGGAGGGAAAAACACTAAGTAGACAATAGATAAGTGGTAACTTTTGTAAAAGGTAAGACAGTACACAATACTGGGAAGCCAGTACAACTTGTCCAAGGCAAGGTCATGGAAGTTCCATAGACACATTCAAACCACCTGAGGGACCAAATTACTGGGCTAAGGGCTGCAGGGACCGTGGTCTCAGGGAACATCTAGCTCAATTGGCATAACATAGTTAATAGAGAAAATGTTCTACATTCTACTTTGGTGAGTAGTGTCTGGGGTCTTAAAAGCTTGTGAGCGCCCACCTAAGGTACTCCATTGGTCTTACCCTGTCTGGAGCAAGTGAGAATGAAGAAAAACAAAGATCCAAGGGAAAGATTAGTCTAAAGGACTAATGGACCAAAAGCACTACAGCCTCCACCACACTGAGTCCAGCACAGATGGTGCCTGGCTACCACCACCGACTACCCTGACAGGGACCACAATAGAGGATCCTGGACATATCTGGAGAAAAATGTAGAACAAAATTCTAACTCACAAAAAAGAAAAAACAGACTTACTGGTCTGACAGAGACTGGAAAAATCCTGAGAGCATGGCCCCCGGACACCCTTTTAACTCAGTAACAAAGTCACTCCTGAGGTTCACCCTTCAGCCAAAGATGAGACAGGCCCATAAAACAAAACGAGATTAAATGGGCACACCAGAGCAGGGGCAAGGATGAGAAGGCAGGAGGGGACAGGAAAGCTGGTAATAGGGAACCCAAAGTCGAGAAGGGGAGAGTGTTGACATGTCGTGGCGTTGGCAACCAATGTCATAAAACAATATGTGTACTAATTGTTTTATGAGAGACTAGTTCTGTAAATCTTCACCTAAAGTACAATAAAAAAAAAAATAAAGAAAAAAAAAATGTCTTTTAAAGGGAAAAGGCATAATATATGGAGTTGTGATTATTCACACGGAGTGGAAGAAAAATGAATAAATAAGGCTTGGTGCAACAGTTAAGCACTCACATGCAGGCAGTTTGAACCCATGCAGGAGCTATGCGATTGAAAGACCTAGCAATCTGCTCCCATGAAGATTACAGCCTAGAAAACCCTATTGGGCCGTTCTCTGTCACATGGGGTTGATGTGAGTGAAAATTGACTGGATGGCACCTAACAACAATAACAACAAGCCATGCAAAGCCACTTTATGGGTATCAATAAACAAACAAATAACAACAGCAACAACGAAAAACTAGCTGCCATTGACTATTCTGACTCCCGAGCGTCAGAATAGAAGTGTGCTCCATAGTGTTTTCATGACTGAGTGGCACAAATGGTTTTCCCTCAACTACTAACCTAAAGATTGGCCATTTCAGCCCACCCAGCAGTGCTGTGGAAGAAAGACCTAAAGATCAGATTACAGCTAAGAAACCCCTATGGAGTAGTTCTACTCTGTAACACGTGGAGTTATCATAAATTGGAATCGACTCAACAGCAATGGGTTTCTTGTTTTTGTTTTTTTTCCTAGACCTTTTGGAAGCATATTGACAGGCTTTCTTCTGAGGAGCCTTTGAACCACTAACCTTTTGATTAGTAGCCTAGTGTGTAACTGTTTGCACTGCCCAGGGTCTCCGTAGGGAGTATCAAAGGCACCTCTATTTTTCTGATTATTAAAATCTTGGAAGCTTAAGCTAAAAATCTTAGAAACATTGTTGACTAAATCCTTATCTCCAGACTTCCCCATTCCTCCCCCAATCTTGTCCATTTTTCATTCACAAATTCTCCTGTTCCACCAGCCAGTCCCCTCTTTTCCCCAGTCCCAGTCATCACCCGATCAACAGACTAGAGTCCTCACACAGTGGATGAGTAAGGACCACAAAGAGGTCAACGTAACAGAGATTGCAGCTTCTGGTTTTGTTATCTCTTTATTCAAAAGCGGTAACTAGACGAATGGAAATATGGAAGGTGTGAGAAGGACACACTCATCCCAACCGCGATTTCTATCAGGGAATGACACCTCCAGCCTGTAACTCTGTCACTACAATAACCTTGCCAGGCAGGCATCTCTCATCCTCATTTTACTGGTGAGCGAACTAAGGCACATAGTTCAAGTTTACTCAGCTACTAAATGGGCAGAGCCAGGACTGAAGCATAATCTCTCTGACAGGCAAATTTGTGCTGTTAACTGTCTCATAAGGAAGCCTTTCAGAAATTCTGTCAGTTTTCTGAGGCCTCGCTTTTTCCTTCCCTGCCCTCCTCCCCAACCCCCACCCCTACGCCTGTGCGCTCCCCTCTCCACCACCACCACAGACAGTTTAGGAGAGTATTTAAGAGGACCCTCACCAATCTGGTTCTGACAGGCATCATTAATTTTTTTTATTAAGCTGTCTTCTGGGTTTTTGTAATTTTGTTTACCTAAAGGGTCACACCCTTCTTACAATTCACCTAGAACAGGCTTCCTGAAATCCAATTCCTGTTAACCCTTCGGGCAACCTCCTGCCTGTGTGTTGGGCTAGGTTCCTCACTTGGGGTTTTTGTAATCCCTTCTTTATCAGAGCAACCCTGTATTCAGCTTCCCACACTCACCCATTGGTGTGTATCCAGATATAGGGTGGATTATTCAATAAGCAAGGTAAGCACCATGTTTACCTTGCTTCCCAGATCATCTGTAGTGAACAATTCCACATTTTTTCACCACATCAAAGACTGCTTCTAGGTATGGCTGGCATCTGTCTCTCTCCCAACCCCACAGCACCTTCCTACAGTATCCAAGCCTCTTTTCAAATTTACAGTCCCTGATGGGTGGGTGACCCAGTAAGCATAGGTAAGCACAGGCTTACCTGTGCTTACTTACTAATCTATAGTGAACAATTTCCTGAGTCATCTGCCCCTGTTCAAATATACCCAGAGCTGGACCATTTCTCACTACCTCCACCCCTATTACAAATCTGGTCACCTCTGGCCTGGATTATTGCAAAGGTCTCTTCCATACTCTCGCTGTCTGTGCCCTCCCCTCAGCCCTTCCCCACCCTGTCCCAGAGTTTTCCACAGAGCCGTCAGAGCGCTCCTTTTAAAAAGCCCGTGCCAGATCATGTTACTTTTCAGCTTCAAATCCTCAGATGACATCCTATAGCTCTCAGACTAAAATCCTTACAACAGACTACAAATCTGGTCCCCACTTTCTTTTGGAATTCAAGTCCTCCCATCTCACAGGTGAGTGCGGGGCCCCAACCCCACTGATCCTGTCTTCAGGTTTCCCAGCGCCCATCTGCCCCTGCCCCTCCCCACTCCAAAAAACCAAACCGATTGTCATCCAGTTGGTTCTGACTCACAGTGCCTCCATGTGTGTCAGGGTAGAACTGCTCCTCAGTGTTTTCTTGGCCGTAAAACCCTATGGAGCAGTTCTACCCTGGCACACACGGAGTCACCAAGAGTCAGAATTGACTTGATGGCAATTCTTTTGTTTTGTTTTTTTTTCTGTAATCTTTATGGTGGATCCCTGGTGACACAGTAGTTAAGTGCTCGGCTGCTAACCCACTAGCTGCTCAGTGGGAGGAAGATGTGGCAGTCTGCTTCTGTAAAGATTACAGGCTTGGAAACCCTATGGGGCAATTCTATTCTGTCTTATAGGGTCACTATGAGTCAGAATTGACTGGATGGCAATGGGTTCGGTTTTTTGTTTTTAGTCTTTATGGGAGCTGATCACCAGGCCTTTCTTCGGCAGCACCAGGGTTCAAACTGCCAGCCTTTAGGTTAGCAGTTGAGTGCAAACCATTTTCCCCACCTAAGGACACTAGCCTCTGCCCACGAGTCTTCAGTTAATAGTCCTCTTAGGCTCCTTCTCCTTACCTTTAGGTCTCAGCTCCTGGCAATTTACCTTAGGGGCCTGTCCTGACTCTCCTATTATCAATGGCACTTTGCTACACCTCCCATTTGCTTTACTCAATTTATTTCTCTTCCTGGAACTTAACCACCATCTGACATACTATTTATTTATTGTTTCTAGTTATCTGTCATCCCTCACTAGATTGAAATCTACATGCAGGTAATTACTTTGTCTATTGTGTTCACTGTTATATGCCCAGAACAGTGCCCAAGGTGGGTGTAGATAAATATTTGCTGAATAAATGAAATACGTGTTCATCCTTCATACAGATTCCATACTGGGGAGAGACTGAGTTCCGTAAGGGAGAGAAGGAAGAGGAATGCAACTGTGGGTCAAGCCCAGCCTCTTTATTTGCTTTCTTTAGCAACACAAAAGCCACAGGTTCTGGGCCTTCCCCCCTTAGGGGCAGCTGAAAAGGCCTGGGGCTTGTCCAGTTCTGCCCCATGCAGCATATCAGAGAATTTCTTCCAAACTCAAGTAATATCTTCCCTGAGAGTTATTCCAGCAAGTACAATTTTCTTCTCTTGTTACTCCTTCAATGATATTTGCATGCACTTATGTGTTTGTGTTCAAGGAAGCAGCCTGGCTGACCAGCCCCTCACCCTGTTCTGTACCATGCCAATCAGCAGCCACCACCCACCCTCCCAAGGCAGAAGGTGCACAGAGGAGCTATCAGACAGGGAGACAGGAAAGGGGCAAGGGCACGTGTTGCTGGAAAAACCATGGTTGATGCCATTATTTTCTATTTTGATAAACTTTTATACCAATTAGAAAGAAACAAAACAAAACCCGTTGCCGTCGAGTCGATTCTGATTCATAGTGACCCTAAAAGACAGAGTAGAACTGCCCCATAGAGTTTCCAAGGAGTGCCTGGTAGATTCAAACTGCTGACCTTTTGGTTAGCAGCCATAGCTCTTAACCACTATGCTACCAGGGTTTCCATACCAATTACAGAAAGTTAAATTCAGAAAACCAATCTTTTCTGGTGGAGATACAGAGGGAGGAGGGATATTATGCCATGACATTAGTATAATTTTCAAAAGTTATAAAAACATAATCTACATACAAATACATTGTGAACACATGCTGAAGTTTTATTTTAACCCATATCTTAGTCATCTAGTGCTGCTATGACAGAAACACAAGTGGATGACTTCAACAAACAGGAGTTTATTCTCTCACAGTCCAGTAGGCTGGAAGTCCAAATTCAGGGCATCAGCTCCAGGGGAGGCTTCCTCTGGTAGCTCTGGAGGAAGGTCCTTGTCATCAATCTTCCCCTGGTGTAGGGGCTTCTCCGGGCAGGCACCCCAGGTCCAAAGGACACACTCTGCTCCCGGCGCTGCTCTCCTGGTAGTATGATGTGCTCCCTCTCTGCTCGCTTCCCTTTCCTTTTATCTCTTGAGAGATAAAAAGCAGTGCAGGTCACACCCCAGGGAAACTCCCCTTTACACTGACTCAGGGATGTGACTAGGTAAAGGTGTTACATCCCACCTTAATCCTCTTTAACATAATCTAATTTTGCCTCATTAACCACAGGCAGAGATTAGGATTTATAACACAGAAATTTTACAACAATCACAAAACGGAGGACAACCACACAATACTGGGAATCATGGCCTAACCAAGACGCATATTTCTGGGGGACACAATTCAATCCATGACAGCCCGTTAATAAGGGAACAAGTAGGATGACACAGCTGCTTAAGAGGAGAATACAGGCAACTGATGCATATGTTTTTAGCTGCTGTAGAGTCTGCAGTGACTCGTGCTGACCCCATGTGGAACAGAATGAAATGTTGTCCAGTCCTAAGTCATCCTCACGATCGTCAGCACGTTCACTGTAGCTATGATGCCAGTCCATCTCACGGAGGGTCTCCCACTCCTTCTTAGGCCCTCTGCTTCACCAAACATGATGTCGTCCTGTAGCCAGTGACAGAAGGAAAAAACTCGTGGAACGAGATTGGTAAATTAGACAGAAAACTGGTTAAGGTTCTAACTCTAGCATAGGCCATTTGCGTATTTACAGGATAAGATTATTTGCATTGCCACTGGGGGAGAAAATTGCACTCTGTCATCCAAAAATGACCGTGGTTTAGTTTTTTACAAGTCAGCATTTGTCCTTAAAAAGTTGTAAAATGGTTTCATTAATTGTGAACAGTAAGTCAAAGTTACTAGGGTCCAATGACCCTTGGTGGGCTTGTTAGACAGCGCCCCAGCATGACAGTGAAGGCCACAGGTATCCTTTTTTATCTTACTCAGAAGTTCTGGATACGTTTTCTAACAGGTATAGCCGGGTGGTGCATGTGTATGCTCATCAAATGAGTGCATAGGTTGAAGGTTAGGGCAGGGCTTCGAACCACTTTGAACCAGTTCAGTCATGGCCATTGAAGTAAAACCAGGACAGACCCTCATTTTTAGAATTTAGGTGATCTGGAACCATAGCTGGAACAGTGAAAAATTATGGGTTGAAGCCCTGGAGTAGGAGACTTAGAAGAGGTGTAGTGAGCCCTTTCAGGAGCCTGAGGCGTGAGGCTGTATTATTGCTAGGACTGAGGAGAGCAACCAGAACTGAGGAGAGCAAAACACATTTAAAACAGCAAGGTGGGCTGCCATCTTTGAGCCAGGCACCATTGTTTTTGACTGGGCAAAATTCAAAGGGCAAGAGATTTGCTTGCTATGCAACGTGTAGGCTGCCCTTGTTTTCTAAGAGGGAGATTAAGATTCTAGCAGAGTTTCGACCTGTAATTTTTCCCGCTCTGGTTATGTTTCAGTTCACTCAGATTTTAAAAATTTGGGTCTGTTCTGGTATTGAACCAGGAAGAACTGGTTACCAGCCCTGGTCAGGGCTCAGTTGACTTCCCTTTCCATGACCCTCTCCCTCCATCCCGGTCATGCTCCTCTCTTTCCCTAGCATAACCTCATCTCGGCACTCGGCACTTTGTATTAGAGTTGTGTGACTATCCCTCTAGACTCCAGGCACAGTTTTCCTGTCCACCTTTGTGCCCTTTGCCTCCCGGCACGGCCCTGGTACAAACTATAAGTTCAAAACATGCTTGTTGAATAATGGCTTGAATGAGGTGGGATCTGAGCCATGACTTGAGATAAATAAATAAACAAAGTGGCTCTGAGAAGGCGGATGGAAAGGCGATTCAAGCCCAGATGGTAAGGGCACCACAAAATCTCAAGGAGCTCTCTGTGGCTGGAGGGTAGACTTTAAGGTGGGGAGAACTGCAGTGGGGCCCACGTAGGACCAGGGCAGCAGGACGTTGGCATAAAAGGTACCATAGGCCCAAACTGCTCCAATAGCTAAGGAGACTGGTGAGGTGCAGTTTTTCTGTTCGCAGTCAGCCTTGCCCTTTGGCAGTCCTTCCCCAGTCAGTCACATGCGGGTAGGGTTCACGGCCACCGCAGTTCACAGGAACTGGAGGGAGAGTGAGGAATATGGATGCTTCAGGAGGCAAGACTGAGAAATGGGTTAATCTACAGCCATCTCCTTACAAACAAACCTCACCCCGCAGGGACTTTGCTTCTTTCTAAAAGCCTTCCTGGGTCCATCCTGGGTGACAGGATGGTCTCCCATGGCGGAGTGGGTGCCTCTCCACCTCGCCCGATCCTGCAGCCCCTCTCCCTGGTCCCTGACCCCAGCATCGGTGCGGAGGGGCTTGAGGCGCACATCTCTGCGCCCGGGTAGCTGACGGCCTGGCCTCCCGCTCCCAGCGCCGGCGGGCGCGCGTCCAGGCGGGCGTGCCGGGGAGCGCGCGCCGGCTGGAGGGCGGGAGGGGCTGCCCGGGGCGGAGCGCGGGGCGGAGCACGGCCAGGCTGCACGGCGTATCGCGCTCCCGGCCCGCCGCCTCGCGCCCCCAGCGCTCGCAGGCTCCGGTTGGGGCTCGCCGCGCCTACCTGCGCCCGCCATGCGGGGGACGCGCCGCTGACCCGCGCCTGCGACCCCGAGAGCCGGGCGCGCCCGGAGAAGACGCAGAGGAGCTATGAGCCGCCTGCCCTGGACGGTCGCGGCACTGCTGCTCGCGCTGCTGGCGGAGGTAGGGGCCGGGGGCCGTGCCGCCTGGGGCGCCTCCCAGATGTGCTCCTGGAGCGCGAACAATGCCGAGAGCTGAGGGGGCGTCGCAGTTCGGACGCGCCCCCGGAGCACCATCTGGGAGATCCCGAAAGGTCGGGCAGCGAGAGCCACAGCCTCACAAGCTGCTTGCGTCCCGGTGAATGGGAAGGTGTTAGGGACCCTGGTGACAGGGAGGCACCCCCGGACCTCCCCGTTTCCCTCTGTTCTTCATTTTCCACCCTCCCCTCTCCTTTCCGGAGGGCTTATTTCTTTTGCTTTTCTCTTCCATCTGGAGGACTCGGAAATGACCTTTGTGCGCTGTCCCCTCCCACCCCCCGCGGCGGGTTCAGGGTCGGGTAGGGTGCAGTGGGGTCCCTCGGGAGCAGCGCAGGTGGAGAGGCTCTGGGGCGCCGAATGGCTTGTGGTTAGAGTGGGTTAGCTGGGGTGGGGGTGGGGAGGGTGCAGTGGGCGGAGGTGAAGTTGTGGGGAAATGTCACAGGAATGCCAGGGAAGTACCAGGGATGAGCAAAAGGAGGAAACATTCCTGCTCTGAAAATGAAGCGGGAAGTCTTCAGATGCCAGAGGAAAATTCCGTGTAGAGCTCGGGTGATGGGTGTGAGAAGCTGAAGCCCAGAGGGGAAACTTGTTGAGCGCCCGGAGGGTGAAAGCTGAAAGCGCCCGGGTAAATGACAGCCCTCGCGGGGACCGGGCTGCTTCTGGCTGGGAAGTTGCATCGTTTCATAGGGGGCCCACCCCCTTCTTACTAAAGCGGGTTCTTTAAAACTGAAGCAAGTGGGTTCTAGGGTGTAAGGTCTGAATTGGGGCTTGTTCAGCTTCATTATTTTGAAGGAAACTTGCATTAAATGAGCAAAGTCAAAGAAAATGGATAATGAATAACCTACGTCTCTTTGGGTCCTTTCCCTTTTAAAGGGTTGTAAAACTCTTTAGTTGGGCTTACTGCTGGAAATGACCACTTGTTTTCTCCACTTATTAAAAATAATTGTTACAAATGGTGGGGGGGAAAAGTCTTAGCTCTCCTGGAAGGAAGGTTTGTGGAAAAGTTTCTGCTTGTCCAGGCTCTGCCATAGCAAAGGCTTATTGTTTTTGTTCAAAATATCCCCCTGGCCTGGTATTTAATGTTTTTGTGGAGTGCCTCCCCGCTTGCATTCTTTCCATTTGTTCAGAATTTGAAAACCTTAGGGATCACATCCCATTGGTGACTCACCAGGGAGAGCAATGGAGAAATGAATCAGGGACAACTGTTTACATAAAATCAATGTGTGTGTACCTTAATGCATCTGTACCTACACATGCAATCCTTTTTTTAAAAATTATTGCTTGATGAAATTGTCTAGCACCCTGTTCATTTGTGCCACCAATTTAACTCTTCCCAGGTCTTTTGTCTGCTGTAGTCGTGTGCCCTGTGTGGAGCCTGTACTGCCTCAGGAATTCAGTTCTTTCCAAAGTAGTTGTTTTGTTGGATAGGAAATTATCATCTTAATTTATGTTGTTAGTGGCCACTGAGTCAGTTCCAACTCAGGGTGACTCCATGTGTGCAGATTACAAGTACTCCATAGGGTTTTCAAGGCTGTGACCTTTCAGAAGCAGATCTCCAGGCCTGTCTTCTGAGGTGCATGTGGGTGGATTCAAACCGCCAGCCTTTCAGGTATTAGTCGACAGCTTAACCATTTGAGCCACCCAGGGACCTTATCGTCTTATCCTTTTAATAGAGAGTTCAAATCATGTCTGAAAGGTTGATATGATCTTAAAAGCAGAACTGGGATATAAAACTAAAACCTAAATGACTAAGAAGATGTTTCACCAAGTCATACATCTGGATGATTGGTTATTTTTGTTTTTAACTCGAAGGCTGTGGTGCTGCCCTGTTTACATGCGTATCCTAAGCACTGTTTTGTCTGTGGCAGAGACATGCCTCTTTGAGAAATTAGGGCGATTTCTTTATAATTCATCCCATGGAGTTTTATATGTGAGATTTATATCTGAGATATTTTCATCTGAAATTGATTGCTTGGAATCTATTTTATCAGAACACCTTTGATGCTTTTGAAGTCCTGAGTCACTTAGATAAATGTGCAGTTACAGTTGTGAGGAGGCAAAGGCGAACTCTTCAAGTGGATTGTGTAAAAACAATGGAGGGGGATATTCGATGGCTTCTGACTGCCGGCCACAACCTGGGACATTTTGTCTTTGTTTCTTTGTTCTGCTTGAGCTGGTTTCAGTGTATGAGTTTGCGGTGTAGTTGATCATAAACCACCTGGAGTAAAGGGAGGCGTGTGGCTGTGGTTATTCCGTTACGGTCTCTCAGGCCCTCTACCCCACCTGCTCGCCTGCCAGGATCGCTCAGTGAGTTTTTATACTAGTGAGAGGTCCATGAGGGGAGGGAATCTAAAAACTGTGTTTGGAGAAGGGTTTTCCTCCCCTGCCTTGCCTTTCCTTTATAGAAATTTACTTTAAGCTTACTACATGTTAGACATGAAGACTGCTTCTTTATTTTTTATTTACTAAACATGTCTAGAATGCGTGGAGTCCCTGAGTGGCACAGATGATAAAATGCTTGTCTGCTAACTGAAAGGCCACCCAGAGGCACCTCAGAAGAAAAGCCTGGTGATCTGCTTCTGAAAGGGCACAGCCTTGAAAACCCTATAGTGTGCAGTTCTACTCTGCACACATGGGGTCACCATGAGTCAGAATCGACTTCATGGCAACTGGTTTGGTTTTGGTTTTATAGGGTACTTAACCTGTGGAGCCCTGGTGGCGCAGTGGTTAAGAGCCCGGCTGCTAACCAAAAGGCTGGCAGTTCGAGTCCACCAGCATCTCCTTGGAAACCTGATGGGGCAGTTCTGCTCTGTCCTAGAGGGTTGCTATGAGTCGGAACTGACTCGACGGCAACGGGTTTGGTTTTGGTTTACCCTGTTCCAGGCACTGTTCAGCACTTTAGAAATACTAACTCATTAATCCTCATAACAGCTTCTTTTATCCCGTTTTTCTTTCAAATGGGAGATGTTAAATAACTTGTCCAGAGGCATACTGCTATTAAGTATGAGCAGTTTGAGATTTAAACCCAAGCAGTATGGCTGCAGCCCGTACCCTCACTAGTGTGCTGAGCGATCTCTCCTCCCACCACCCCATACACAGGGGTGTATTGAGGGGTTTTCGCAGAGGACATCCTGAGGCAGGGCTTGGAGAGCTTTGCATCCCATGGAACAGGTAAACCCATACAGCACTCTATAGGAACTCAGTCACCCTTCTGTAGGGAGAACATGTATAACTTATCCAAATGACAGCACTTTTGAGAACGAAATCAGGCTGCTATTCTTACCTGTGCCTGGATCTCCAGCATCAGCAGGACTGTCCCGGGAACCCCTGGCTGGTGCTCACCCTAAACCCCAGGCCTGGGCTTTAAGTAGGAACAGGCCCTGATGGCACCATCACTCCCTCCATGAAGCTTCTTGGGAGCTGGTTACTGAGGTCACCTTTGCTTTCTGTTAACTCGGTTCCCTCTGAATTTCATGAGAAGCCAAGGAGGGCCCCGTATTTCATCTCCCTGCCTCCCAGTCACTCTCTGTATCAGCTGGTTATGTGGTAGATTTTGAAGGATGGCCCCAGGCTCCAGTTCCCAGGAATAGGGGCACCCCAAAGCCTTTCTGGGTCATAAACACTAAGGTTGTCTGCTTCTGTTGTGGGAGCTAGCTTATGTGAGAACCTGCAAAAGTCACAGGCGGTGAGAGTGAAGGCACTGAGCCACCTTCTAGTAGCCAGGTGGAAATAACTCCCCATGGCCATCACTGGGCTGCAGCAGCACCCTGGAAACCCAAAGAAAAAGAGCTCACACCTTACTGCGCTGTCGTGGAGCTCGGTGAGTAATCAGGCCCCAAGCACATGCACCTCCTGGGGGCTTTCAGAACGCGATGTTTTCTAGATATTGCCACTGGAGTCTCTTTCTAGGGATTAGACTGGTTGACGGATTCTGTCCTTATTGAATTGACCCCTGGTGGTGCAGTGGTAAAGCACTCAGCGGTTAACCAAAAGGTCGGTGGTTTGAACCCACTAGCTATTCTCCTGGAGAAAGATGTGGTAGTCCACTCCCGTGAAGATTATGGCCTTGGAAACCCTATGGGGCAGTTCTGCTGTGTCCTGTACGTTCACTATTAGTTGAAATCAACTCAAGGGCAGCGGTTTGGCCCTTGGAAGTGAGCCTAGCAATGTGTGGTAGGTTCTATTTAGTGCTGCGGGTTCTGCTGCTTCCATTTGCTGAAGGGATGAGCTCTGTAAACTTGAATGTTTTGTTGAAGGGCCTTAGTATCTCTGGGATTCTTTCTAGTCCTGTTCTAGGCTGCTGTGTGCTTCAAAGGGCAGAAGAACAGCCCTTGGTGAGCTAGAACCAGGAGGGGCCATCTCTTAGAGAGAAGGGTGGGAAGTGAACATTAGCTTGTGAAACTGGGGAAATGAAGGGATTACTGAATATTTTTCTAAAGCCCCATGTATTTGGAGGCCTGGGGAGTCTAGAAATTAGAACCAGGTTATGTTTAAGAGCATTTTTTGCCTCTCGCCAAATGTTTCTAGTGCCCTGGAATTCCAGCGAATGTGGCAGCCCCTGGCTGCCAATTTTCTGAAATAAACCTTTCAACTCTCCCACTCTTTAGAGTTTTTAGAATCTGAGCAACATGCAGTTTGAATAAGAAGCCTGTAGGGAGTTTGTTATCTCTGGAAGCTCCGTGGGAGGCTGGGTGCTGGTGGCTCAGAAGTGGCAGTGGTTAAGTGGACAGGGTGGCCAGGACTCCATTCTGAGATGGGGAAAACCTGATCCAGACCTGGGCTCTAATTTGCCTTTGTTTTGTTTTGGCTTGTGCACAGGTACAGGAGCTAACTGGGAGAAGCAACTCCAAGGCATGGCATGGACAGGGTTAAGGTAGTGGCCACCTGATTGCCTAGTCTGGGATGGCAGATAATTTTCAGAGTACTCCCTGTTTTCATCTCCTCTCAGTGAAGCCTCTCAAATGTTACCCTCTCAACCAGGCCCATCTCGATCACCCTATTTAAAATTGCAAGTCATTTCTTCTCCCAACCCATCTTACTCTGACCAGTCTTTTTCCCGCCTACCCTCTCCATACCTGTTACCCCTTTCATGACCCAGTTATTTTCCCTTTGAATTTTTTGTTAAAACCATGTGTTTTCAGTAATGGAAGACATGCTGAAATCAATGAAAAAGAATTTTTGAGGTAATGTAAATTTTGATGTATTATGTGGGACACATACGTCCCAAGTGGACTCCGGTGGTAGGATTGGTGGGATGAGGCCCGTGTCTTCAGGTTCACGCAATTAAACAGGTCTCCACAAGGTGGCAGTGGGCACTAAAAGTGGGAAAGCAGTTTGCCAAGAAACCTCAGAGATAGAAAATGTGGGTGGGTGATGTGTGTCCCACAACCCATAAAAGGGTTACCTTTAAAATATGATGGGATTTACTTCCCACCTTGTAAGCACTATCTGGGGGGAGATTTTGCTCCATTTTGTTAACTGAAATATCCCAAGTCCTAAGAACAATTGTGTTGTTGTTAGCTGCCATCTAGTAACCCCCTCCCCAACTCATGGTGACCTCATGCGCAATGGGATTGGACAGTTGTGATCCACAGGGTTTTTGTTGGTTGATATTCAGAAGTAGATTGCCAGGCCTTTCTTCCTAGTCTGCTGTAGTCTGGATGGTCTCCTGAAACCTGTTCAGTATCACAGCAATGTGCAAGCTGATAAATGAGCAGTGGCTGTGTATGAGATGCACTGGTCAGGAACCAAACCTGGATCTCCCACATAGAAGGCAAGAATTCTACCACTGAACTAGCAACTACCCTTCCTAGAATAGTAGGGACTCAGATATTTGAATGAGTAGATCGGTGGGTGATGGGTCTAGGAAAAGGAGCTGAATAGGTCTATAGCAGGAGAGGGGAATCATAATTGATTAGCTATGGGCTATGGAAAGAGGAGCGGCACCTATACTAAGTACTTCTGATCTTATCTATGTTTGAATACCTCAAGTGCTGGAAACTTACGCTGTCTCAAGACAAAGCACCAACTGTTTGGACAGCTTTGATTGCTAACTTTTCTGTTATCTTGAGGGGAAATGTCCCACCATTTCTCCCTATTCCTAGTTCTACACTCTTGGGCTCTTTAGAAGAAATAAATCACGATGACAGCCCCTCACACATTTGAACACAGCTGTTATTATCCCCACTAAGTACCTTCTTCCCCAGGCTTCATTTTCTTCTGTCATTTCTCCCCAAAGATGTGGTTTTGGGTCATTTCACCACCTCATAGCTGCCCTTTGAAAACTCTGCTGAACTGGAAATTTTACAGGAAGTCCTCATTATTTCAGAATGATTGACCCTAAAAAAAGCCAGAATGAATCCACTTAAGATAGGGATCAGAACTTCATAGTTATGTGTGGAAAAAAGTTTGATTGAGACTTTATTTTGAAAAACAAAGCCTGAATTATAAAAATAAATGCATTTTACCCTAGGCACTCATTTTTAGAATTATGAGTCAAGTTTTGGAGGAGAGTGTTATTTTTCTGACAAGATTCTGTGATGCATAATAGGATATTCTTCACTTGACATGGACTTTAGTGGCATGATCATAATGAGGTTATTTTTTTCCGTAAATATTTACTCTAGTCATCAATCCCCTCTCCTCCTTAATTTAAATTTTTGTTTAAATCATTCTCCTTGGGCACCCATTGGTTCGTCATTTACGAATGCCTAATTGGCAGATTCTCTTTTGTCGCTTAAATTGACTTCATGAGACACCAAATCTTTGTGAGATTTTCAGGGTCATTTTGCCATCCACTTGTGGGGTTTTTGTATTCTACTCCCTTATGATCTTTGATCAGAGATTGATTAAGGAGCTGCTAATGTTAAATGGGTGGGGGTGTTTGTGCAGTATTTTAGAAGAAATTAGTTCAGCGGTAAGTACTTTTTGCCATGAAGGTTTTGGCTTGCCTCCCATCTCTCCCCCATCAGGACTTATTGAACAACAAGGACACTCTTTTCTATAGGTGTGGTCTGACTGTCACCATGACAACCTTTATTTTGACTGTTTCATTATACACATAAGATTATATTAGTTCTCCTCTCCCCTGCAGCCAGGAGTTTCACACTGAGTTTGCAATTTTGCAGTGACACTTAAGCCTGTGTTGCCGCTAGCCTGCAGCTCCCCACAACAGCTGTGGAGCTCTTTAAGTTTTTTAAAACCTAAATTGAGGACTATATATTGGTCCTGGAGCCCTAGTGGCACAGTGGTTAACAGCTACAGCTGCTAACCAAAAGGTCAGCAGTTCGAATCCACCAGCCGCTCCTAGAAAACCCATAGGGCAGTTCTGCTCTGTCCTACAGGGTCACTGTGAGTCAGAATCGACTGGACAACAACAGGTAACACTGGTACTAGTTACATCTAATGATTTGTTCATCTCATCTTCTTAAGCCCACCAAGATCTCTCTGCCTTTTTTTTTTTTTTTAAACATACTTTTCCTCTCCCGGAGGATTTTTTTAAAAAATTTTTTTTCTTAATTTTTGGTGAAAATACATGCAGCAAAACCTGCCCCCATGTGAGTTTCTAGACATAATAATCGGTGTCATTGGTTACAGTCTTCACATTGTGTCGACACTCTTACTTCTGTTCTAGTTGTTTCACTTCCCAATACTCAGTCTCCCTGTCCCCAACTTTCTTGTCTATGTTTTAAAACAACTGTTGGCCCCTTGGTCAATATTCCAGGGTGACAATCTTTACTCCTTGGGCTAAACCATTACTTAGTTTATAGGTGACTTCAGGGGATAGTTTCAACTCAAGGTTTGAAGATCAACTCAGGGTCATAGTTGTAGGGACTCCTCCAGCCTCAATAGGTCCAGTAAGTTTGGATTCTTTAAGAATTTGAAGTTCATTTCCATATTTTTTTCTGCCTTTTTATTAGGATTCGTGTATTGTGTTCCTAATCAGAATATTCAGTTCTTCTGGTCTCAAGGTGGAGGAGGCAGTGGTTCATGTAGACAGTCCTGTAGTCCAGTTCCTTCTGTGATTCTTGTGCTTCCTTCTTTCTCTTTCGTTCCAGATTAATAAATGTCAAAAGTTGTATCATAGATGGCTGTTCATAAGCCATAAGACCCCAGACACTAGTTATCATACTGGGAAGCAGAACATAAACTGTAAGAACTGTATTATGCCAATTGACTGGATTGTCCCATGAAACCATGGCCCTACGCCTCAAACCAAGAGTACTAATGCCGTGAGGTGACTGGCTATGTCTGATTAATATCAGTATCTGTAGCTGTCCCCCCGCCTTTTGGTTGTTGTTATTTGTCTGAATATCATTTTTAAAGATCTAATTTCCTTTATGGTTTTGTGCCATATGCAGATTTGATTATCCTGCCATTGTTGACTTTATCCAACTAACTGATGAAAGTGTTGAACAGAGGTGAAGACTTCTCTCTGGGTTGAACTAGATTACAGAGACTGACTTGGAGAGTGGTGAATGTCCTTAATTTGAAAGAGTCAGAATTTGGTTTTAGATGTTGTCCTTAGTGAGGAGAGATCCAAAAATTAGATTACAGGACTCCGAAGCAATGAGAAAAGACTGTTCTCAAATGCTATGGAGGGTCAAGAGGAAGGAGCCTTTTGAAAGGCCATTGTACTTTGGCGGTTAGGAAGTGATGACTTTTGCTTACAGGGTTAAGAGTAAAGGGGACAGTGGAGATGTGGAGTCAGTGAATATATATAGGTTACTCCAGGAAGCCTAGCTGCGTGCTTCAGAGCTCTTGACAAGAGAACAAGGTCCTGAGACCAGAACCAAGAGATACTATCTTATAAATCAGGTTTGAAATTAATTAATTGCTTGCTTGAAACATAGGGGAAATCTGGGTTGTAGTTAGGTTCCTTGTTTGGATGGGGACAAGATCATGTCTTATAGAACCCCGTTCCTTGTGTATTGGCTGGAAGTCTTTGAGTAAGTCACTTAAGCTCTCGTTGACTGTTGATTCACCTGTAAAGAGAGAAACAATAATACATGTGTTAGTGTTGAGAGAGGCCCTCTGGAAAATCCTGTGCTTGCAATTTAACTCTCTGACACAGATTGAATGAGCAGATTTTGAATATTGTCAATTGTTTCCAAGCAAGGTTCCTGTGCCCATGGTCCCCTGCCATGATGGAGACCACACATCTGCAAAGAGGGAGGGACCCAAGTTACCCTTTAGTTTAGAAATTGTGCTTGCTTGCCTTTTTAGTGTATCTGTGACTAGGTTAGGAAGAAAACCTCAAAACCAGTTGACTGACTCCTGGTGACCCTATGTCTGCTAGAATAGAACTGTGCTCCACAGCTGATTGTTTAGAAGTAGATTACCAGGCTTTTCTTCTGCAGTGCGCTGTCCGTGGACTTAAACGTCCAAACTTTCGGTCAGCTGCTGAGCGCGTTAACCATTTACACAATTTGGCCGTTCGTGTCCAAAATAAGGGAAAGGAAGAATGTGATTAATGTCATACTTGGCTCTGAGTTTCTGCCATGGATAAACCAAATAAAAGGGTCCAAATGATCCTTCTCCCCACCTCAGGTACTGTTTGAATAATGCAGGTAACATCTTGACTTTTAATTAACTCAGAGGAAAGATGAGTGAAATCCTTTAGCGATCTGTGAAACTCTCAATCTCTTGGTGTTTTGTGATTTGAGTAGTGTTGTCAAAAGAGTAAAAATAGGGCCTTGTGAAGATCCTGGGGGACAGAATCTGAACCTTTCTAGCAGCAGGGAAGGTGGGAGTGTGTGTGTGAGGGTGGATGGCACTACATTTGGAAAAGTTCCTGGTGTGGTTCCTGGTTCTTCATTCCCTCCTCAGATAGAAAAAGAAGCCAGAAGATGCAAAGGATGGGGACGGGGGTGGGGAGTGATTGAAGAGAGGTCCCTGCAGTCCTCAGGGATCTTTCCAATACTCCAGGTAATTTCTGCCTTAGATAAAATCTCCTCAACCTCAGCTGCTCTATGATGCCCTCAAGATAAATTCCAAACACCTCAGCTGACCTTAGAGTCCTTTTGGGAACAAGCGCCTCCTGTTTTCTTTTCTTTCCCTGTCATTTCTTATCTTTCTCCTTGAACACTTTTCTGTAGATCAGAGCTTGTCATATTTTTTGTTTGTATACTCAATGAATTTTCAAAAACTATAGACCCTCTCACATTTTTTTTTTTTCACAGATGAAACATGTATATAAATGTTCTTTCATTCTTTTGTGGTAAACTATACAACACATATGTAATGTATGTAACACTATATAATATATATAGCACACATGTACGTATAAAACATATATAACATAAAATTTGCCATTTTAACCCTCATATATTTTTAAGTTGATATTTTATTATAGATTTTAGTTGGAATGGATTTAATCTCTCGTGTATTGTAAAAATTAACTGTTTAAAATTCAACTGTAACATCACTCTTTTAACGTAGTCAGTGAATCCAAATACCATTTGCAATTTGATGCCGATTATTATTCCTTTAAAAATATGCAAACAAAGTCTTGTTGGAAATTTAACAGTTCCCTTTTCTCTTTGAACTTCTATTTTTTTTCTACTTTTCTCACAGAATTTTATCCTAATGAAATATATATTTATGTTTGAAAGTCTCCTTTTTATTTCTGTCACTTTTTTTCTATAACAAAAATATGTATCTAAATTAATTTTTAAAAAATTTCTCAGATGAACCTCTAAGAGATTAAAAATAATAGGCTGACTTATCATTACAGTCATTAGTATTGCACATTTGATGGAAGTATTATAAATATAATGCAAACTGAATATTATTAAACAGAAACAGTAAAATTTATTGGAAATAAATTTCTAAATGGGACAATTGAGGTTTTTTTTTCAATCAATGCATGTGTTACCAATGAAAATAGAAGAAAATTTCATTATAGCAATGTCACTAAATTATTTGAATTCCTGAGTGACGTGCTCCACCCTCAAAGTAATCTGTGATTAGATCATCTTTTGTTTTAATTGAAAGCAAAGAATTTGAAGCCACCTGAGACACAAACGTATGTGTCAACACGGATATTTGCAATGGCCTTGGATGGATATGTGGGCATTTTTCAGTTCTGGGCCTGTGCATGCTAGTAAGGTTAGGAAGGGGTGGGAGTTGTGCCTTCCTTTTTTATGGGGGAGAAGGGTGCTGGCCACTTGACCCACATCTTTACTGGGGCCTGCATTCTCAGGCAGATTGGTGTTAGGAAGGAGGACCCATGGGAGCTGAAGGCCTGGAAATTGCGCCCCTTTAATACTGTAGAGGAGTACCCCTTAGAAAGCCCATGGTACCCCCAGGGAACTCTCCCTTTCCCCATACTTAGCCCTGGATGGCCTGGGCAGCTTTTAAAGATTGCCTGCACCTGGGCCCTGGCCGACCAATGGCATCCAAATCTCTGGGTGTAGGCCCCCCACATCTACATTTTCTGAAAGATGCACAGTGCGTCTGATGCACCTTGAGAGTCTCAGTCAACCCAGCCAGACTCAAGTGCTTGCTCTGGGTCCCCGAAGGTGCCCCACTTTCTCTGTCTAGTCTCTCTTCCTCTGACTTTGCCATTTCAACTTCCTCTGTACTTCAAGACCCCCAGGTGATGTCCAGGAAGCCCCTAATCTATGAGGTAGGTGCCCCACCTTGGCAGGCCACCCCCAGGGCTCTTAACTCAGGTACGTTAATTATCTGTTGGTTGTCTGTGAGTCTGGTCCAGGAAAGAAGGAAGATTTTGGCAGGGGCGGGAGGGAGTGGGATTGGGAGCTTGGATATAGATGTTAGCCTCAGAAAAGGGAAGGGGGTCTCTTCCTCTGGGAATTGAGGAGGTGAGCAAGAGAGAAGGTGCAGATATAATTGAGGTTTAGTGGGAAGAGGTTGATGCAACTCCTGTGGACTGCCTGGGACCTTTTCATTAAAACAAGCCATGAGGGTGAGCTGGGAAGGGTCTGAATTTCAAGTAGCAGCAAAGGCCTGAGAGAGCAGCCGTGGTAAGGTCTGCAAGGAAGCATCAGGGTTGAGGTTTAGAGTGAAAATTTCTAGTAGTCCTCTGGATACAGCTGAGTGTCCTGGTTGCACAGGGACAGGGGAGTGACTGCTCAGGGCTGGGGATTGATGCAGAAGGCATGGCAGGATGTTAGGAGTAAGCGTTCTGGGGATTGTTGTTGCAATGGCTGATTTACATCATTGCTGGACTGAGTGAAGTCAGAGGGGGTTAAAAAAAAAAAATTGCCTCTGAGTCAATTCCGACTCATAGCGATCCTATAGGACGGAATAGAACTGCCCTTTAGGGTTTCCAGGGAGTGGCTCGTGGATTCGAACTGCTGACCTTTTGGTTAGCAGCTGTAGCTCTGAACCACTGCACTACCAGAGCTCCCAGAGCGGGTTGCTGGGTTGGAAAATGAGGGCATGGTGGCAAGAGATTGGAGACCACACAGACTGAGCTGGGGCAGACACGGTAGACGTGAGCCTTCAGGAGCAGGGGAGGGTGAGGATATGGTGCTACAAGAAGAGACTTGTGCTGAGGTTTGTATCAGTTTCCTATTGCTGCAGTAACAAGTTACCACAAGCTTAGTGCCTTAAAACAACACGGATTTATTGTCTTGCTATTACAGAGCTCAAATCCAAAATGGGCCTCACTGGGTAACATGAAGGTGTTGGCAGGGCTGTGTGCCTTCTGGAGGCTCTAGAGAGAGTATCGTCCCTTGCCTTTTTCAGCTTCTAGAGGCCATCTGCATTTGTCAGCTCACAACCCCTTCCTCCATCTTCAGAGTCAGCCAGTTCAAGGGCAGATTATCCAATAAACAATGTAAGCATGGGCTTATTTGTGCTTACTTACTATTGTGTAGTGAACACTTTCGCATGGGTTTCACCACGCCACATCAAAGTGAAATCCGGGTGAAATTATTCACTACAGATTAGTAAGTAAGCACAAGTAAGCCTGCGCTTACCTTGTTTATTGGATACTCCATCCCTGCCAGCACTGTTGAATTTTCAAATCTGTCTCATTGCCTCCCTTTATTGCTTCTAAGGACCATTGCAATTACGTTGGGTCCACCCTAATAAACGAAGGTAATCTCCTTATTTCAAGATCCCTAACTTAATCATACCTGCAAAGTCCCTTTTGTCATGTAAGGAAATTCATTCACAGGTTCTGAGGATTAGAGCATGGACATCTGTGGGGTGGTAGTGAGGGGAGTCTATTCTGTCTACAAAAAAACAAACCAACCAAACTTGTTGGTGTCGAGTCCAACTCATGGTGACCTCATGTGTTAACAGAGTAGAACTGCTTTCTTTATGGAAGCAGATTGCCAGCCCTTTCTTCTGCACCTCCACTGGGTGGGTTCGAACCACCAACTTTTTGGTTAGTAGTCGAGTGCAAAGCACTTTTGCTACTCAGAGACCTATAGTCTGCCTATCACGCGGTTTAAAAAAATTACTGCTTACAACAGGTATTGTCACTAAATCACTGTTAGCCATGGTACTTACAGTCCATTAGCACATTATGAGGTTATTCTTTAGACATTGAACTGTGCAGTTCACAGTCTTGCTGAGAGGGACAGTGGAGTGCAGGTGAGTGCGTGCCACAATTTACTGCAGTTGGTCATGGGGTGGACTAATTAACATGGGTCTTAGGTCTGTCTCATGCTTTGAGTTCTCCAGTAAGAATATGGGGTGGTTTTATTAATAGCTAGCCACCCTAGAAGGAGCTCTGGTGGCGCAGTGGTTAAAGAGCTTGGCTGCTAACCGAAAGGTCCATGGTTTGAACCCGCCAGCCGCTGTGCCGGAGAAAGATGTGGCAGTTTGCTTCCGTACAGATTTACAGCCTTGGAAACCATATGGGGCAATTCTGCTCTGTCCTACAGGGTCGCAGTGAGTTGAAATTGACTCAACAGCAGTGGATTTGGTTTTAGCCATCCTAGTAGAAGCTGAATTCACCTTCAGCTTCTCCAAATTGCAGGAGAGGATAAATCGCAGCTAAGAGGATTTCTCTTACAGTGGAAGGCTTAGACAGAATGGAAGCCATGGGTTACTTCATGCAGTTGATGCTTTTAACCAGTTCCTCGCAGAAGGGAACTGATCCTCAAATCAAGACATCTGGACTCTGGTAGCTGAGTGGGTGTGAGAGACCCTTCCCCTGGTCTGGCCAGCAGCATGGTGCCCTCAGAGTCTGGCTGATGGGCCCAAATCATACTCCACTCATAAGACCGGAAGGGCTGACTGCTTAAGCACAGGTAGAGCTGGTCCCTTTCAAAGTGTCAGCATGACCTGATGGTGTATGCTGCCAAGAGTGGAGGTAGGTTTATTTAGTGATGTCTGTTACACCTGGAATCAGGACCTTTTTGGTTCCCAAACTTGTGATCTGAATACAGTTGTGGGTATAATTCTCCCCTTCCTCTTTTTTTAAAAAAAAAGAAACTGTGGTAAAATATATATAACATGAAATTTGCCATCTTAAGTGTACAATGACTTTAATTCAGTGACATTAATTACTTTCACCATGTTGTCCAACCATCGCCACTATGTATTTCCAGAATGTTTTCATCACCCCAAACAGAAACTCCAAACCAAACCCATTGCCATCGAGTCAGTTCTAACTCATAGCGACCCTGTAGGGAGAGTAGAACTGCCCTGTACGGTTTCCAAGGAGTGACTGATGGATTCAGACTGCCAATCTCTTAGTTAGCAGCCGCAGCTCTCAATTGCTGCGCCACCTTAACAGAAACTCAGTACCCATTATAATTCTCTTTTTTGAAAGCTGGCTCAGCATCTCATTGAAACCATTGTCCCAGAGCCCAGATGTCTTGATCTGAGGACTGCTTGAGGCCCTTGATGAGTGCAGTGGCCCAGATGAATAGAAACCCTTACCGTCCACGAATACTTATTGACCTGATTAAATTGTTTCCGTAGCTGGAGCACAAATATAATTAATACAGTTAGTCTTCAGAAGGAAACTAGTATGAAACTTTTCAGTGAGACGAGCTCCTCTCTAACATTGAACACTGACTGACCTTTCCTTTGCTTTCTCCTTTGGTTGTTAGTGAGTCTGCATGATTATTGCTGAACAGGTCTCAGAACACTAAAACAGCTCTTTCGTTGTCAGTGAGCTTTACTAATGAAGCCGGGTGTTAGCATCATCCCTTTAGCCTTATTGTATTTTAGGCCCATAGTCTGAAGTCCTTACTTCGTGGGTCTTTGGCTGTAACGAGGATGGGGTGGCAGCATGGGTAGATACCAGTTTCTGTGGAGTCAGTTATGACTCTTAATGTGTGTCAGAGAACTGTGCTCCATAGGGTTGTTTTTTTTTTTTGAACACTTTATTGTGTTTTAGGTGAAAGTTTACACAACAAATTAGTTTCTCCATTCAACAATTCATACACAAATTGTTCTGTGACATTGGTTACTATCCCTGCAATGTGTCATCACTTTCCCTATTTCCACCCTGCCTGCCCTGTTTCTATCCATCCAGTTTCCCCTGCCCCTCCTTGCCTTCTCATCTTTGCTTTTGGGCAAACGTTGCTCATTTGGTCTTGTAGAGTGTATTGTTTAAAGGAGCACATTCCTTTTGGGTGTTATTGTTTATTTTATAGGCCAGTTTATTATCTGGCTGAAAGGTGACCTCTGGGAGTGGCTTCAGTTCCAGGTTAAAAGGGTGTCTTAGGGCGATAATCTCAGGGATTCCTCCAGTCTCTATCAGTCCAGTAAGTCACGTCTTTTTTATGAATTTTTGTTTTACGTTTTTCTTCCATTCTAACCAGGACCTTCTGTTGTGTCCCTGGTCAGAACAGTTGGTAGTGGTAGCTGGGCACCATCTAGTTCTTCTGGTCTCAGGCTAGAGGAGGCTGTGGTTCATGTGGGTCATTAGTCCTGTGGACTGATTGCTTCCTTGAGTCTTTGGTTTCCTTGCTCCAGACAGAAGACACCAATAGTTGTATCTTAGATGGTCACTTGCAAGCTTTTAAGACATCAGATGCTACTCATCAAACTAGGATGTAGAACGTTATCTTTATGAACTATGTTATGCCACTTGACCTAGATGTCCCCAGAGACGATGGTCCTTAGCCTTCAAGCCCAGTAACTCAGTCCCACGAGGTGTTTAGATATGTCTAAGAAGTTTTCATAACTGTGTCCCCTGTGTGCTCTCTTATATGTATAAATATATACACAAATATGTATATGCAGATGCCCACAACTATGCCTGTATATGCACATGCATGTACTCCCATACACTTTCCCACACCCATATAGCATACATACATACCTATATAACCACTCACAAATTTTTCGTTATTATGGTTGTTGTAGAATTGTACTGTTATACCACTTACTGTAGTTGTCCTTTTTTCTTGCGTACCTCTCAGTGTTTTACTTTACCTGGGTCATGTTGTGCTGACTTCCCCCATATTGTGTTATTGCCGTTCCCTTCACCAGAATTAACACACTACTATCTAGTAAGTGATTCTTCCTCCCTCCTGCTCCCATTCCTGGTAACCATCAAAGAACATTGCTTTCTGTGTGTAAACCTATGGACTTTTTATAAAAGTGGTATCATAATATTTGTCCCTTTGTGATTGACTTATTTCACTCACCATAATGTCCTCCAGATTCATCCAGGTGGTAAGATTTTTCACAGACCCATCATTATTCTTTAGTGTTGTGTAGTATTCCATTTTATGTACATACTGCCTTTTGTTTATCCATTCGTCTGTTGATGGACACTTAGGTTGTTTCCATCTTTTTGCTATTGTGAATAATGCTGCAGTGAACATGGGTGTCCATATGTGTATTCATGTCATTGCTCTTATTTATCTAGGACTTATCTAGGATTACAGGATCATATGGTATTTCTATTTCTAGCTTTTTGAGGAAGCACCATACCGTTTTCTATAGTGGTTGTACCATTTTACAATCCCATCAACAGTGTATAAGAGTTACGATTTCCCCACAGCCTCTCCAGCATTTGTTGTTTTCTGTTTTTTTGATCAGTGCCATTTTTACAGGAGTGAAATGATACCTCATTGTAGTTTTGATTTACATCTCTATAATGGCTAGTGATGGCAAGTATCTCTTCATGTGTTTGTTAGTCACTTGAATGTCTTCTTTGATGAAGTGTCTATTCATGTCCTTTGCCCATTTTTTGATTGGATTGTTTGTATTTTTGTTGTTAAGGTGTTGAAGTTTTCTATATATTTTAGAGATTAGACCCTTGTTAGATATGTCATTGCAAAAAATTTTTTTCCCAGTCTGTAGGTTCTCTTTTTACTCTTTTGGTAACATTTTTTAGTGAGCTTGTGTATTTATTTTTTAGGAAGTCCCAGTTATCTAGTTTATCTTCTGTTTGCATATTTTTACTTATGCCCCTGTGTTATATTCCAGGAACTTTATAGTTTTAGGTTTAGATGTTTAGGTCTTTGATCCATTTTAAGTTAGTTTCTGTGTATGGTGTAAGGTATGGATCCTGTTTCATTTTTCTGCAAATGGATATCCTGTTTTCCCAGCACCATTTGTTAAAGAGATTATCTCTTCCCCATTGAATGGACTTCGACCCTTTGTCAAGGATCAGCTGTCCATAACTGGATGGATTTATGTCTGGTTTCTCAATTCTGTTCCATTGGTCTATGTGCCATTGTACCAGTACCAAGCTGTTTTAATTACTGTGCCTGTGTAGTAGGTTCTGAGATTGGGAAGTGTGAGGCTTCCTGCTTTGTTCTTCTTCTTCAATAATGCTTTAGCCTTTCCTTTCTGTATAAAATTTGAGATTAGTTTTTCCATTTAGTTAAAAAATGTTGTTGGAATTTGGATCAGGATTGCATTATAACTATAGATTGCTTTGGGTATTGTTGACATTTTCTCAATGTTAAGTCTTCCAATCCATGAGCATGGTATGTTTTTCCATTTATGTAGGTCTCTTTTGGTTTCTTGCAGTCGTGTTTTGTAGTTTTCTTAGTATAAGTCTTTTACATCCTTGATTAGATTTATTCCTAGGTATTTTGGAGCCCTGGTGGCACAGTGGTTAAGAGCTTGGCTGCTAACCAAAAGATCGGCTCTTTGGGGCAGTTCTACTCTCTCCTGTAGGGTATCTGTGGAGTTGGGATTGACTGGACAGCAACAGGTTTGGATTTTTTGTACTTTATCCTTTTGGGAGCTATTGTAAATGGTATTCGTTTCTTAATTACCTTTTCAGAGTTCTACTTGTTAGTGCAGAGAAATCTGATTTTTGTATGTTGATCTTGTACCCTGCCACTTTGCTGGACCCTTCTATTAGTTCTAATAACTTTCTTGTGGAATCTCTGGGATTTTCTATGTATAGGATCATGTCATCTGCAAATAGGGATAGTTTTACTTCTTCCTTATCAAGTTGGATACTCTTTATTTCCCTTTCTTGCCTTATTGCTCTAACTAGGACTTCCAGTACAGTGTTAAATAACAGTGATGATAATGGGCATCCTTGTCTGTTACTGTTCTCAAGGGGAATGCTTTCAGACTCTCTCCATTGAGAAGAATGGTGGCTCTCGGTTTTGTATATATGCCCTTAATTATGTTGAGGGATTCCCCTTCTAGTCCTATTTTGCTGAGATTTTATATCAGGAAATGGTGTTGGATTTTATCAGATACCTTTTCTGCATCGATTGAGATGATCATGTGATTCTTTTCCTTTGTTTTATTTATGTAGTGAATTACATTGATTGATTTTCTAAAGTTGAAGCACCCTTGCATCCCTGGTATGAATCCAGCTTGACTGGAATATACTATTTTGTTTTTTTTTTTATATATTGCTTTATTCTGTTGGCTAGAATTTTGTGGAGAATTTTTGCATCTATATTCATGGAGGATATTGGTCTGTAAATTTCTTTTTTGTGTATATCTTTGCCTTGCTTTGGTATCAGGGTTATGCTGGCTTCATAGAATGAATTCGGGAGTATTCCTTCCTTTTCTAGGTTCTAGAATAGTTTGAGTAGAATTGGTGTCAATTCTTCTTTGAGTGTTTGGTAGAACTCCCCAGTGAAGCCATCTGGGCTGGGGATTTTTTTTGTTGGGAGTTTTATTATGATATTTTCAGTTTCTTTTTTTGTTATGGGTGTGTTTAGGCTTTCTACCTCGTTTGTGTTAGTTTGGGTAGTGTGTTTCTAGAAATTTGTCCATTTTTTCTAGGTTTTCAAATTTGTTAAAATACAATTTTCATAATATTCTGTTGAGATCCTCTTTATCTCATTTGGTTCTGTTTTAATAAACCATTTTATTTCTTATTTTGGTTATTTGCATTTTCTCATTTTTTTTCCTTTGTCAATTTGGCCAGTGGTTTGTCAATTTTATTGATCCTCTCAAAAAAACAACTTACACTTTTGTTGATTCTATTGTTTTTCTATTTTTTACTTCATTTATTTCTGCTCTGATCTTTATTATTTCCTTTTTCTGATGACTGTGGACTTTTTTTGCTGTTTCTTTTTTATTTGTTCAGGTTGTCGGGTTAAGTTATTGATTTTGGCCCTTTCTTCTTTCTTTACATGTGTATTTATTGCTATAAATTTTCCCAGAACACTGCTTTTGCTGTGTCCCAGAGGTTTTGGTATGTTGTGTCTTCATTCTCATTTGAGTCTAAGAATTTTATTTCATTTTTAATTTCTTCTGTGACCTAGTGGTTTTTAAGTAAGATATTATTCAGTTTCTATGTATTTAATTTTTTTCCTTACTCTTTCTGTTATTGATTTCTGGTTTTATAGCATTATGGTCATAGAAGATGCTTTGTATTATGTCGATGTCTTTGCATTTATTGAGGCTTGCTTTGTGGCCTAGAATGTGGTCTATTCTGGATAATGATCCATATGCATTGAAGAAGAATGTGTACTGGCTGCTGTTGGGTGTTGTGTTGTGTATATGTCTGTGAGGTCAAGTTGGTTGATTGTGTTATTTAGATCTTCTGTATCTTTATTGAGTTTCTTTCTAGTTCTGTCCATTGTCAAAAGTGGTGTGTTAAAGTCTCATACTGTTACGGTAGAACTGTCCTTCTTTTTCCAATTCTTTTAGAGTTTGTTTAATGTATTTTGGAGCTCTGTCGTTGGGTATATAGATATTTATTATTGTTATGTCTTCTTGGTGGATTGACCCTTTAATCATTATATAATGCCCTTCTTTGTCGCTTAGAGTCGATTTTGACTTATAGTCTATTTTATCTGAAATTATTATTGCTACCCCTGCTCTGTTCTGGTTACTGTTTGCTTGATATATATTTTTTCCATCCTTTGATTTTTAACTTGTTTATGTCTTTGTGTCTAAGGTGTGTCTCTTGTAGGCAACATATTGATGGGTCGTGTTTTTTTATTCGTTCTGCCACTCCTTGTCTCTTGACTGGTGCATTGAATCCATTCACATTTGGTGTGATTCATGATAGGTATGGATTCACTACTGTCATTTTGTTACACTTTTTTGTGGTGTTAACTGTTTCTTTGTTTCTCTTAATTTTCTGTGCTGAGTTCTTTTTGTATATGGATTTTCTTTTCCCATCAATTGTTGTTTTTGTGCTTACTGAGTCTTTTTGGTTTTCTTCTTCTTTATTTTGTTTAGTAGATTTATTACTTTTCTTTGTGGCTATCCTGAAGTTTACCTTAATCTTCTTAAAGTTGAACAGTCTGTTGTATCTTGAAATTGTCTTGACTTCCGCCCCATATGGAAGTTCTATAACTACATTGTTTATTCCCCCTTTTTGTTTTGAAGTTTGAAGCTTAACTCCTGTGGTTTCCTGTAGTCAGTTTTTTGCTTTTGTGAAATCTTTATCTGGGTTGGTATCTGGGTGATGTTGTCCTGTGTCTTTATCTTAGGTTGTTGTCTGATGTCATTGGTTCTCTATCCGAAAGACTCCCTATAATATTTTTTTGTAAGGCTGGTCTGGTTTTTACAAATTCCCTTAGTTTCTGCTTATCTGAGAATGTTTGTGTTTCTCCCTCATTTTTGAAAGACAGTTTTGCTAGATATATGATTCTTGGTTGGCACTTGTTTTCCTTCAGGATTTTTTATATGTCATCCCATTACCGTTTTGGTTGCATGGTTTCTGATGTGAAATCAGCACTTAGTCTTATTGGTATGTCTTTGTAAGTGATATTTTGTTTTTTAGAAGCTGCTTTCAGAATTCTTTCTTTTTCTTTGGTTTTGGAAAGTTTGATTATGATATGTCTTGATGAATATTTTTTAGGATCTATGCTGTAGAGGGTTTGTTGAGCTTCTTGGATGGTAACCTTCTCATCTTTATGTTATTTGGGAAATTTTAAGCCAGTATATCTTCAGAAATTCTGTCTGTACTCTTTTTACCCCTTCTCGTCTGGAATTCCTATTATAAAGTATGCCTCTTGATGTTTTTTCGCATTGTTCCTCAAAGAAATTAGTATCAAGGGATTTGTCCTCTATTTTGCTAATTCTTCCTTCTGTTGATTCAGCCCTCCTTCTGTTGAGTTATCTATTTCTGGTATTTTATTGTTAATCTTCTAAATTTCTACTTTTTGTTTTTCTATGGTTTTTAGCTGCATATTGAGTCTGTCATTTTGTTCTCATATTGTTTTCCTGAATTCTTCTAGGGTTTTTTTTTTTTTTTTTCTGTTTTCCTTGATCTCTTTGAGGATGCTAAATACAAGTCTTTTGAATTCCTTCTCAGGTACTTCTATTATTGTTTCTTCCTCTGGAAGTTTTTTTACCCTTATTTTGCTCCTGTTTTTTCATGTAATTTGTTATTGTCTGCTGTCTCCAACGCATTAAGGTGGTTTTTTTTATTTATATATGTATTTACTGATTGTGTGTTTGTTTTGTCCTGATTTTTTGTTTTGTTGTGTTTTGATATATCAGGTCAGGTGTGGTGGGTGTGCTCCGCTGATCACTTGTCTGGTGGCACAGGAGCGCACACCACCTTTCACCAGGTGGGCAGGGCAGCGGTGGACAGGGCAAGTTCATGTTGCTGTTTACCGGGCATGTGGGGTGGCTGGGGGTGGGCTGGACAGGCACAAGCTGCCACCTGTCATTGGTTCAACAGCACGGGAGGCTGCAGTGGCACTTGCTGCGTGGGCAAGGCGGTGGGCAGGATGTGTGTGGCAGGCAACCAGCAGTGCAGGTGTGCTCACTGCTTCTTGCCTGGTGGGCGGGGCAGCAGGCAGGGGTGTGTAGTGGGTGACTGGGGGGGGGTAGGAGCACTGTGCCATTCCCCAGTGGGCGGGGTGTATGGCCGGTGACCAGGGGCATGGGAGTGCTCTCTGCCGCTTGCTCGGTGGGCAGGTCAATGGGTGGGGGGGATGTGATGAACGACTGGCAGCATGGGAGCGCCCACTACTGTTCATCAGGTGGGCAGGGTGTTGGGGTGGTGGTGGATGGGCCTGGGTTGGGGGGAAAGAGGAGGGCTCCTACCATAGTCCCTGGGTAGGCGAGCAGGGAGTGTGAGGGAGTTTGCACTGCTAATCACCAGGAAGGTGGGGGGAGGGGGAGCATGCTCCTCTGGTCACTGGGTGTGGGTGCCTGGGCACTTCCTGTTGGCAACAGCTAGCAATCGGGACCTGCCCCCAATCAAGTGTGAGGAGGTGGGGTGCTGCCTGGAGTCCAGTCAGGTGGGGGACCTCCTGTTGACAGTTTATGGATCTGTTACTCAGTGTGTACCACCCACTCTAATTATCAGGGACTGCTGCTGGTGAGTGAGTAGTCCTGTCTCTGGATCCTGGTTCCCTCCCTGCTCCGTGGTCCCCAGGATCCTTGGAGCTCTTGCCTGCCTTCCTGTACTTTCCCTTCTTAGATCTGGTTCATGTCTTCCACCTTGCTTCATTCCAGGTATGTCTACATAGCTTCTCTGTCTCCTTTCGGGAATTCTGTGAAGTTACCTTCCTGTACTCCTCACCCAGGATCGCTGCTGGCTTTGTCTCAAGATGGCCATGCTGTGCTAGGCCGACTGGCAGGTCACCTCTGCTCCATATCTCTCCTCATTAACTGTTTTTGTTCAGTTTCTTTTTCCAGTCAGTGTGTGATCTCCTTCTTTATCCTTCCATTTTTTCCTCAGGGTTCCAGGATTGTCATATGTATCTGTTCCACTTGGTTTCTCGGGTCTTTGCTATAGAGGGATGGCATGGTGTGTCTGACTAAGCCACCATCTTGGGCCATCTTACTGTGTAGGGTTTTCAATGGCTGAATTTTTGGAAGTAGATCACCCAGCCTTTATTCCAAGGGCGGACTTGAACCACTAACTTTTTGGTTAGCAGCTGAGCACGTTAACTGCATCACCCAGGGACAGATAGACGGGTGAATACGGGAGGTGGGGAATTGCACAGCACAATCCCTCTGTATAGGGAGAACACAGTCCTTGGGATGTTGCGCAGAGATGGTTGGAAATTGGCATTTAGAGAGCATTTCTGGGGTACCATGGTCCACTCATTTGTTGAAGCAGTGTGTATCAGCCATGTGCACATATAAGAAGTTAGCAGGTATGAAATACACATGATATTTGCACGGGGGTGGGTTATCCAATAGGCAAGATAATTGTAGTACTTAAACCTTGCTAACCAAATCAACTGTAGTGAACAATTGCACATTTTTTTCACCACATCAAAGATTCTGCTTCTAGGTATGGCTGGCATCTGTCTCTCTCCCAATGCCACAGGACCTTCCTACAAATTTACAATCCCTGACAGGGAGGATGACCCAGTAAGCAAAGTAACCATGGACTTACTTGTGCTTACTTACTAATCTGTAGTGAACAATTTCACAACAGATGATTGGATAATCTGACCCTGACTTGAGATGTAGTTCTCTGGGGGAAGTTTAAAATAAACAAACACACAAACAAATTGAAGGGTTTCTTATGTGTCTCTACTTGTAATGCTCCATAGAATAATTACTAGATGGTATATCGATTAGAATGCTTTTGGCATCGAGTAATGGGAAACCCAATTCAAGCAGTGTAAACCGTAAGGAAATTTATTACCCAACCTGGGGAGAAGTCCAGACGTGGCGGTTGCCCCAGGGTTGGTCCATTTAGTGCCTCTGCCTCGTCAGGTTCTTCCTGCTTTTTCATTCTGCCATTCTTGGGACGTTGGTCTTTTCCTGCGGTTGCATCTTGGGTTATAGCAGTTCCTTGCAATATGCAAATGTGTCAGTGTCCAGAGGGAGAAGAGGCTCTTTTTCCCTGAATGTCTGTCTCTCTAGGGACATGATGCATCTTGTTCTGTTATGGCCAGGCAGTGTTCCTTGGTCCCCCCACCCCCACCCTGGACCACACCTGTATTTCCTAATGGGACACTCATTTTGGGAGGGTTCTTACTGATCAGTATTTTCAAACTGGCAATGAAGCCAGTAATTCAGATATACCCAGACCTAGAAACCTTATTGCTAGCTTGTGAAGTTGTTTTTTTAGTATGTTTTTGCAGTATCTTGTATTTAAGTGTTTTTTGTTTTTTTTTTAAGAATCCTCTACATTATTTCATTTTTCCAGTGCTCCCTGATTTTAAAAAGATGATGATGGTGGTGTGATAAGTAACACTTATTTAGTGCTTACTGTGTGGCAACATTGTTTTAAGCACTCTACATTTCATGTCTACATCCTCCCTCTGAGTCCGGTGCTAAATATGAGTTTATCTCCATTTCACAGATAAGCAGATTGAGGCACAGGAGATTAAGTTGCTTGCCCAAGATTTTCTAGCTGGAACTAAAAAGATCCAAGATTCAAAACCTGAAAGACTGACTTCAGAGTCTGTGTTCTTAAATACTGTGCTTCAACCCCTACTCCATCTTCCCCTAATTTGTACATTTGCTAATCGCAGCGTATTCTTGCTCGAGGTTCCATCCTGGCCTGTCCGGGAAGAAGTTCCCTCTGGATGGTTCGTGTGCTAGGCATTTTAGTCATTAGAGAGTGGGAGACTCGGTCACATTACCCTAAGTGATATGTCTTTGTTGTAAATGTTATTGTTAGCTGCCTTTGAGTCAGCCCTCAACCCCATGCACAGTGGAACAAAATGCTGCCTTGTCCTGCGCCATCCCCATGATCTGTTGCAGATCGGATCATTGTGTTCCGTGGGGTTTTTCATGGCTGATTTTTGGAAGTTGATCGCCAGGCCTTTCTTCCTAGTCTGTCTTAGTCTGGAAGCTTTGCTGAAACCTGTTCAGCATCATAGCAACACACAAGCCTCCAATGACAAGTGACTGTGCATGAGGTGCATTGGCTGGGAATCGAACCCAAGTCTCCAGCATGGAAGGTGTGAATTCTACCACTGAACCATTGTTATTGTTGTGTGCCATTGAGTTGCTTCCAACGCTTATTGTAAATATAATGTGGAAATTTTGACCCAAACAGTTGAACAGCTGTGAGAACACAGCTTGTTAGATTGTCTTTGTGGCTTTGATTGCTGTATGAACAGTCCCCTCCCCTGGGTGGAGCTCCGGCTCCCACCGTCTCCCACCTCTCTGGTTAGCCTGCAGTCGAGGCTGATGCTCTGCACCCAGGGTGGAAGTCAGCGGAGATCTCAGAGGGTCCTCACGGGCTGTCCAGAAACAATCTGCTGAGGCCCTTGATGAGCACAGTAGCCTTCTGCTATGTGAGTGCTTGAGCCTCCGCACACAAACCCCTTCTCTCATTGCCATCTACAAATTATTAGGAATGGAAACTTGACTGGGAAAAATCTTAGAATACGTATAAAAGAAAACAAACAAGTGGGTTTTGGCGTATGAACGATTTTGGGTTATTTATTCTTTTGTATTTTTTTGCTCTGCTTAGTTTCATTAGTAGAGCTTTTTGAAAAAACTAAAAAAAAAAAAAAAAAAGCTTATTTACTGTCTGATCCAGTGCAGACAGTCTTTTTATCTGTGAGGTGATAGACCTTGAAAACCCTTTATGAGTAGAAATCATGTAAGTGAAATTTGATTTTCTGTTTGAAACTTGCTGTCATGAAGATTCATGTTCCCAGCCAGGGGCAGGCTGCCTTTGTAAAAGGCAATTGACCATCAGTGCTGTGTTTAATAACAGGGTATGGGATGGGCAAATGAGGAGACTCCTGTTCCTGAAGAGCTTTTGATTCTTTGTATTGTTCTAAATAGTATCTAGAACACTACGCTCTGGACCAAGCTAGTAACGTCACTAATATGAGCTAAATTTTATCTTGAACCTGAAATGTTCTGGGCACTGACCTAGTTGTATACCTTACCTGTATTCCCCATAGTAACTGTGTAAATATCATTACTCCCATTTTACAGATGTGCAAACTGAGGTTGAGAAGTTAAGTGATTTATCAAAGGTGACCTGTATAGCAAAGAGGTGGTAGGAGTTATTCTTTCCATATTTGATATATGGGGAAATTGAGGCACTAGAGGGTAGTGACTGTTCCAGTCAGTGTCTTAACTTTTATGCCGTCTTATCCTTGGGGGTGGGGGTGGGGGGCTGATGTTTGAGCTGGAGAAGAGGGAGGGAGCGGCAGTACTGTGGTGGGACATTGAGGCAGCCTGGCAGCTGGCTGTCAGTAGAGTCCCCTCACCTCTCTCACCCCCTTCCTGCCTTCCATTCCCAGCTCCTGCCTCTTGCTTCTTTCCTTCCCCTTCTTTCTGCTACTTCTCCAAAGTCTGCTGAGAGATTGATGATTTATTTTTAAACAGTGGTTCCGCCTTTTTGTAAATTGCTGTGAAATTCACATAACATAAAGTAAACCATTTTAAAATATACTATTCAGTAATGCTTAATTCCTCCACGATGTCATCCATTTCTGTCTGGTTTCCAAACATTTTCACTACCCCTGAAGGAGACCCCCTGCCCGTTAATCAGTCACTCCCCATCTCCCCTTCCTGCCAGCCCCTGACAACCACTAATCTGCTTTCTGTCTGAGGGGCTCCTTGTAAAAGTAGACTTCTCTGTGTAACTTAAGTCTCAGATGCAACTTTGTTTAGGCTTTTAGAAGCGTGTTTTAACATAGTGGTTTCTGTAGGAAACAGAGCCTTTTTAAGAAGATAACCTTTCGCCTGACCTCCTTCCCAAGATGCAGCAGAAAGTACTCCTCAGTGGCTGTTCCTTCTCCATTAACTTCCTCGCCGCCTCATTTGCACCTTAAATGTCAGCATCTCCTAGGCTGCTGGGGAGTTCCTCCTTTTCTCATTGCCTGTGAGATCCGGCTAGTCTCATCCACATCTACGTTTTCAGCGACAGCATTTATACTAGAACAGTTGCCATTGCCGTCAAGTCAGTTCTGACTCATAGGGACCCTATAGGACAGAGCAGAACTACCCCATAGGGTTTCCAAGGAGCGGCTGGTGGCTTCAAACTGCCCACCTTTTGGTTAGCAGCTGAGCTCTTAATCATTATACCACTGGGGCTCTGCATTTATGCTATTATCTCCAAAAATTTATATTTCTAGCCCAAGAATTCCCTGTTGAGCCTCAGACCCTATTGATCTAATTGTCACCGGGTGGCCTCGAGGCTACACAGATACATATCTCTGAAACAGAACTCACCTTTCCCCCAGTGCTCTTCCTGCTTGTTTCTTTCTCAGCCAGTGGTACTGTCACCCACCCTGAGTGCTGCTCCAAAAACCTGGGACCCTTCCGGCCCCTTCCTCTCCCGTATACTCAGTGGTTTGTAGAGTCATGCCGATTCTTTCTCCTGAATGTTTCTAGAATGCCCCCCTTCCTAGTCCCCGTTTTCTCTATACTTAACCTGCGTCCAGGCTGTTCTTCTGCTTGTAGCCCTCCCTGCTTCTGCCTGTGTGATCTTTTAAAACCCTGACTTGATCTGTCACTTAGTGCAGTGTAATGGATTGCCTTTTGTGTGGCCCTTCTAGCCATGGTCTTGTAACTCCTACTCAGGCGACTGGGTGGGACTGCGTGGTAGGGTAGTTGTGGCCCACCAAGGGGATTGATCAGTTTTGGCATCCCACTGGGCTTGCTTGAAATGAGCCACCCTAGAGGTGGGAAAGAGAAGAGCCCACCACCATCAAGGAAGGAGAGACTGGCAGGAGGGTCCCACAGGAGGTACCCACAGGAGACAGCACAGTGTTCTTCCCCCATGGAGTGAGAAAGCTGAGTGCCTCTGGGCAGAGACTGAGGGCCAGGGAGAAGCCTATGCCTGCCCCATGTATTTGGGACTTGCCAGCTCCACAACTGCGTGAACCATTTCCTTTATACGGTTTATGAGTTCTGTGAGAATGTTGCAGTGAATTAGGGAACCCAAAGACAGGAGACAGAGTACTGAGGCAAGAGGGAGTAGTTCATGTTAGAGATGATGGAGTGGTACAGCAGCTTGGAAAAGCTGGACATTTGGGACATCTTTAACCTCCACCTCATAGGAACCAGCTTTGTGCTAATCCTTATAAAAGAAATTATTTGTTTACTTAGCCATTTGAAACCCATTAATGGTGCCCTATTGGCCTAAGGAAACCCTGGTTGTGTAGTGGTTAAGAGCTATGGCTGCTAACCAAAAGGTCAGCGGTTTGAATCCACCAGGCGCTCCTTGGAAACCCTGTGGGGCAGTTCTACTCTGTGCTGTAGGGTCGCTATGAGTCGGAATCGACTTGACAGCAATGGGTTTGGTTTGGTTTTGGTACTGGCCTAAGGAGTCCCTGGGTGGTGCAAACGATTAACACATTCAGCTGCTAACTGAAAGGTTGGAGATGCGAGTCCACCCAGAGATGCCTTGGAAGAAAGGCTGCCGATCTGCTTCTGAAAAATCAGCCATTGAAAACCCAGTGGAGCACAGTTTTGCTCTGACACGCCTGGGGTTGTTATGAGTCAAAGTGGTGGTGGTGGTGGACTGGCCCAAAGATCTTAGCTGTGTTCACAGTGCCCTTCAGTGCTGGGTTAGCTCCTGAGCTGGTACGCGGTGGAGCCGTCCTCACCCTCAAGCCTTTCGGACTCCACAGCCCTTGCGCTTAACCAGGTACTACGTCAGATGGAGAGGGTAGCAGACATTTCATCTTACGGAAATTGACCGGTCACTTTATACATTTAAAGTAGGCTTTAAAAGCCTGTTTCACGAGACTAAAGGGGCATACCAGTCCAGGGGCAAGGACTAGAAGGCAGGAGGGGACAGGAAGGCTGGTAATAGAGAAACCGAGGTTGAGAAGGGAGAGTATTGACATGTCGTGGAGTTGTTAACCAGTGTCATAAAACAATGTGTGTGCACTGTTTAATGAGAAGCTAGTTTGTTCTGTAAACCTTCATCTAAAGCACAATAAAATATATATATACTTTACATTAAAAAAAAAGCTTATTTCATCAGCAGTAAATGGGTGAGGAGTGCCTTGGTGTAGGTAGTCCTTTCTAGCTTTACTCTGTATCAGTGATTACATTTTTGGATAAGTTTTGCATTATGGAAATCACAAAGGGTAGGAGTGGAAGAGATCCAAGACTAACTTTTGAATGGGGTAGGTAGCAGCCAAGGTTGCTAAGATGCAGCCTTCCAGGACGTGCCAGTCCCAGCATAATCTTTGTAAATGGTGCCCCCAGCCCATGAAGTTGGACAAAACAGGCCTGAGAGCAGGCCTGAGAGCAGCCCTGCTATGAGGCTTTTGGGTCTTGAGGGAAATTATGCCTGGCTTCTAGGCCTCAGAAGAATGTATGTGCGTGTGTGAGTGAAGTGTGTGTGTGCATGCATGTGAGTGCACATTCCCGGGAGGAGAGAGCATAGTGATCCCAGTGGAATCAAAGACTGGGGGTGGGGCTCCTTATAAGGTAATGTCTGGTATAAGTAGCCATGGTGTTAATGTGTGTGGGGAGGTGTTGGGGGTGCAGACAGGGGGTGCTGCTTCTGATGAGGTTGAGGGAAGTATCTACTTTTGACCCCAGTTTGTCTTACTGATTTTTTTAAGGGAGATAGTTAAACCAAAACAAAATTGTTAGAGCTAAAATCATCAGGCTAGATTTATAATCTTAGATATTATTTGTTTTGTAGTAAATGGAGGTTGCAGCCAAACCTATGACCTTGTCCTTAGGCCTGAATCGTAAAGAAATATCTTAATGATATGGGATAGTCCCCCATCCCCACCCCCACCTCCCCTTGGCTGTAATCTTTATGGAAGGAGATCACCAGGCCTTTCTTCCACAATGCTTCTGTGTGGGTTCAAACTGCCAACGTTTTGATTAGAAGTCAAGTGCAAACTGTTTGTGCCACCACGGACCTTTCCCAGGCTAGGTTTTATTTTATTTTCCCTCCTTTGTGAAGCAGGCCCCTTACAGAGATTTTTACTGGTGAGAATTCTGTCAGAGGCCTCCAGGCCTTTGACGGACCCTCCCAAGTACTGCAGAAGTGGGAATGAATTTATCCTCAATAAAATTCTGTGGTGGAACTAATTATTAGAAAGTTCATTAAAAACTGCCACCAATCTCGTCCTTTGTTGGGGGGGCGGGGGGAAGGAATCCTGAATGCAGAATTTAAAAATAACCCATGTAACAGATGAACTGCAGTTCCTTTCTAACAATGCCTCCTGCTAGGATAACACATCTTTTGGGAATGAGGGTATGAAGATATAATTAAGTCGGGTGCCTTTACCATTACTCCCCGAATGTTTCCAAGTTTAATTTATTTTGGGAAGATTGGCAGTTGTAATTATGTTGTCAAGCATTTGTCATTTTTGCTGTAGCAACAACATTGACACCCAGACAAAAAGCTTAAACTTGACTTTGATTAGACGAGTGCAAGGTACAGATTTATGTTGCCTGTTTTCCCTGAAGTATCTGAGCATTCATCAGCAGTTTGCAGCCAGCAGTATATATGTTTTTTCCTTTGGGTTCAAGGGTACAGTCTAGGGAATCCCAGGTCTTGTTTTCATAGAGTTCCTGTCACTGTCCTGTGTTTTGTATGGTTGATTTAGGCACAGGGTGGTCTCTCGGGAGAACAGGGCTCCATTTCCTGCCTTATCACATGCTTCTGTGAGCGACTGTATGTCAGTGACCAGTGACATAGATTAGACTTGACATTGGGAGGAAGGGTGGGGCTTCATGACCTGAGGACACTCCAGTTTTGGAAGGCCTTGATGGCGCAGTGGTTTAGAGCTTGGCTGCTAACCAAAAGGTCAGCAGTTCGAATCTACCAGCTGTTCCTTAGAAACCTTATGGAGTAGTTCTACTCTGACCTATAGGGTCGTTATGAGTGGAATCGACTCAATGGCAACAGGTTTGGTTTTGGTTTATGATAGGGCACCACCACCTGTCTGTCAGTTTGTTGTGCTGTAGTGGCTTGCGTGTTGCTGTGATGCGGGAAGCTCTGCCACCGGTATTTCAAATACCAGCAGGGTTGCCCATGGTGGACAGGCTTCAGGGAGCTTCTAGACTAAGACAGACTAGGAAGAGAGGCCTGGTGATTTGTTTCTGAAAATTAGCCAATGAAAACCTTATGGATCACAACGGAATATTGTAAGCCCCTCTTGCTTTGGACACATCATCAGGTGAGATGAGTCGCTGGAGGAGGACATCATATTTGGTGAAGTAGAGGGCCAGTGAGGAAGAGGGACCCTCAGTGAGATGGATTGGCACATTAGTCACAACAATGGACTCAAACATGCTCGCGATCGTGAGGGTGATGCAGGACCAGGCGGTTACTTTCAGTTGTACACAAGGTTGCCATGAGTTGGAGCGGAGTCTACGGCAGCTATCTATCTATCTGTCTGCCCGTCTGTCTGTCTGTCTAATTAATCTATCCATGTATCTATCTAATGTAGTAGAAAAAGGAAGTTTTGGAGACAGACAGACCTGGGTTTGAAGCTGGTTCTAGCATTTTCTCTCTTTAGACATGTCACTTAGCTTTCCTGGACTTCATTTGTAACACCGGAAAAATCATGCTTGTCTTGAAGCGGATATGTGAGCTTAGAGCTCTTATGTGAGTGGGTAGGTCTAACAAATAATTGATGTCTAATAAACAGTAGCTGCTGTTCTTAATGTATGTCATCTGCTTTCTGATAGCAACAGCCATTTAAGATGGGAATGAGAAAATATCTGGGAACGTTTCCTATAGACGATGTGAAGAGAATAACCTTTTAAGGCAACCTGAGTTTCTTGGGAGAAGAGACATTTTGTGGAGAGGTTTTAAATTAGTTAACTTATGTTTTTCTTGCATTGCTATTTATAAATCCAAAAGGTGCTTGTATTTGTTCATGTCATTCTAGTGCTTTAAATAGATTGCCTTAGGGTGGCGCAAATGGTTATGCACTCAGCTGCTAACTGAAAGGTTGGCCGTTCAAGTCCATCCAGAGATGCCTCGGAAGAAAGGCCTGGAGATCGAGCTACTCCTGAAAAGTCATACTCTGGTTTTTTTGGCTTTACCCACACAAAGTATGTTAATAAATACCCAGTTCAAGGCATAGGCCTTGGTCATAAATGGTCCTCCCAGTTCCTTTCCTCCATTTCACTGGTCCTTAACCTGGCTCGGAGCCTTGGTGGCGCAGAGGTTAAGAGTTTGGCTGCTAATTAAAAGGTCGGCAGTTTAAATTTACCAGCTGCTTCTTGGAAACCTGTGGAGCAGTTCTACTCTGTCCTATGGGGTTGTTGTGAGTCGAAATCGACTCAGTAGCAACAGGTCTGGTTTTCCGGGTTTAACCTGGCTTACGATGCCTTCCCTCGTCACCTCCATCTCTCCACCTCTGTTGGCACAACACCCATTTTGTATGTATTCTTCTGCTGCAACATTACTTTTCTCCTTCAGTCTTTCTCCTTGTCCTCCCCTGCTTATAAAGGGGAGACAGACTCTCATTCCTGCCTCCACCCTGAGCCCTGAGGGATCAACCAGCTAACTGCTTCCCCACTCAGTGTTTCCCTTAGGAGATAAGAGTAAGACCTCAGTTCTCCCTGTTTTTGTGCGTTTAGACATTCACTCAATGGAGAATTGACTTGTGACATTCTCTTAGGGGAGCGTTCAGAATCTGATGTTGTACTGAAAGCATTTTGTGCTGTTTTGACCCAGTGAAAAATTTTCTCTGGCACCAGAGTACAGAAGGGCACACTTACTGTACCCTCTGGCTTCTGATGTCTCCTGTCCTAGTGTTCCAGGGCATTACTTTGATCTCAGTGAAAACTTCCCTTGACTCTAGATGTGATAAAACTACAGCAAGCATGGCACATAGGTTTCACCTTGTGTGAAATCTTGCTAATCTGAATTGGTCTTCACAGCCAGGCCTGCTTTATTGGAGAGAAGTCTGAAAGGATGTGATTGATAAGTGAAATTTTAGCTGTGAGGGAGGGAGGACGATGAGTGTGCTTTTTGTTTGTTATCCCTGCACTACTCAAAAACAGCAACTGCTAACACTTCAAAATGTTTTCCTTCTAGCCATTTTCTTTGCATTTTTTATATATATCAATTTATATATATCGATTCCGACTTATAGCAATCCTATAGGACACAGTAGAACTGCCCCATAGGGTTTCCAAGGAGCACCTGATGGATTCGAACTGCCACCCTTTTGGTTCGCAGCCGAACTCTTAACCACTATGCCAACAGGTTTTCCATTTTTCATATAGTGGTCATAAAAAAAACAAAACAAAAAACCAAACCCGTTGCCATCAAGTCAATTTTGACTCATAGCGACCCTATGGAACAGGGTAGAACTGCCCCATAGGGTTTCCAGTGAGCAGCTGGTAGATTCAAACTGCCGACCTTTTGGTTAACAGCCAAGCTCTTAACCACTTCACCACTAGGCTCCACAGTGATCATAGTATGTATGTAATTTTGTGTTCTCCTGAGCGCTTCCGTTCCATTAAAAATTCCTCATGGGGCTCCTCAGAAAAGTTAAACATAGAATTACCATATGACCCAGCCATTCCACTTCTAGGTGTATACGCCAAAGACTTGAAAGCAGGAACTCAAACAGATACTTGTACAACAGTATTCATTGCAGCATTATTCATAATGGCGAAAAGGTAGAAACGACCTAAATGTCCATCAACGGATGGATAAGCAAAATGTGATACATACGTACAATGGAATTCTACTTAACCAGTAGGAGAAATGAAGTTTTGATACATGCAATGACATGAGTGAGCCTTGAAAATGTTATGCTCAGTGAAATAAGTCAGACACAAAAGCACAAAAATTGTATGGTCCCACTTAATATGAAATATCTCGGATAGGCAAATGCAGAGAGACAAAAGTTTGTTAGTGGTTTCCATGGCCTGGGGAGAGGAGGGGGATTGGTAGATATTGCTTAAGGGGTACTGAGTTTCCATTTGAGGTAATGAAAAACCTGTGGAAATAGTGGGGATGGTTGCACAACACGGTCAATGTAATTAATGCCACTGAAGTCTACCTTTTTTGTAATATAGATTTCACCTTGATAAAATCTGAAAGAAATTATCCATAAACATCTTGTTGTTGTTGTGAGTCGTTAAGTCGATTCTAACTCATCATGACCCTATATGACAGAATAGAACTGCCCCATAGGGTTTCCTAGGCTATAATCTTTATGGGAGAGATCACCAGGTCTTTTCTCTCATAGAGCCCCTGGTGGGTTCGAACCGCCAACCTTTTGGTTAACAGCTGAGCGCTTAGCCATCGTGCCACCAGGGCTCCTAGTAAACATCTTAGAGACCATATCATGATTCATGATATAGATATACTAGCAGTGACTCAGCAGTTCTCCTGATGTTGAATATTGAGCTTGTTCTCAATTTCCCTGTATTTAAAGAACTGTAGAGTGAACACCTCTGTGTACTTAGGACTTCTTTAAAGGATAAATTTCTAGAGATGTCAGTAATTAAATATTGACTAATTTAAAGGCATCTGATATCTACTGCCAGACTGATTTTCAGAAAGTTGTTTTTTTTTTTTTTAACCAAATTCATGCTCCCTCCAACAGTGTATGCAACTACAGGGTCAAATATTACATCTTTGCTTGGATTTCCCAGTGTTATGGGGTACAGAGTTTTAAAACCTTAGCACTTATTTATATACATGGGGTGCAGACAGATTTGCTATCTCAGAGAGAGGGTGACATGTCCTCGCCTCTTCTGGGTGCCCAAGCCTGATGGCTGACTCCTTTGGACTAGGCTAGACCCCCTGCTCTGAGGGCTGAGTTATAGTATGCGGAAACTTTGGATTCTGCCTGTGGTTCTTGGACTGATGGAGTAAATGGAATAGAAGCCTTCTCCCAAGTTCAGGTGTTTTCTGGTGTCCTCCCTTATTCTAGGAGTCCTTGGGTGGTACAGACGGTTAAGGGCTCAGCTACCAACTGAAAGGTTGACGGTTCGAATCTACCCAGAGGCACCTTGAAAGAAAGTCCTGGGAATCTGCTTTTGAAAGGTTACAGCCTTGAAAACCCTATGGAGCAGTTCTCCTCTGACACACACGGGGTCGCCATGAGTCAGAACTGACTGTATGGCAACTGGTTGTTTTTTTCACCCCTGATTCTAGGGAACGAGCCTCATTGCACAGCCGATCACTCCCTGGGCCTGGCCGTGAGCAATCAGGAAACCGCCCTCCTGAGCAGTAGAGTCTCTGTGGACAGGGCCCAGTTCTCACTCTGGTGGCCCAGGACATGGGAACTATTTTCCTGGTCAGGACACTCGGTACCTGTGGTGACCGTGAGGGGCTAAAAAGAGAAATGTTTTAATATTTTCTTAACTGTCCTGTTTGGAAAGATGGAGAAGTGTGCTTCGTCGTATAGTTGAATGTGTGTGTGTTTAGAATGTACTGTGTGGGGTGAAGGATGCAGATAAAGCCCTAAACTCAATAGTAGATGCTTCCTCCTTTAGTTTTTGTCCCCATTGTAACTGGTCAATACAAGATACAGTGGTTGGCGCCACTTCTCAAGTGGGGTAGCCCTGCCACTAATATCATCACCCTGGGGCAGATGGCCAAGTCAGGAGCAGACACTGTTTCTGAGGGTGAAAAAAAAAAAAGGGAAAAGGAGTCTGAAAATATTAGTCCTGGTCACAGTCCTAGTCACAAAAGTGATGCTTTGGCAATCACTTTTTTCCCCAGCTGTTGTTCACACTAGCCACGGAAGCTGGTATTTTAGTAGAAATTGAGCCATGGGCCACGTGCATCTATCATCAGTCATACCTGTTCCAAGGGAGTGTGTATGCTGACCTTGGGGGTCACCTGCCCTGGGAGGAAGGGTGAATGATTAGGGGGTTCGGACCCCTTGTTAACTGTTTGCCCCATGACTGCCTGTATAAATGAGCATTTGCTTTAAGAAGCTGGGCGTTTTTAATGCTTAGGAATGGTTTGTGATGAACTGGTCCCAACTCCTTTATCCCTTTAGCAAATTCAGCATCCATTTGGAACACCTGGTCTCCAGCTACCTGGACTGTCCATTATCCATTGGCAAACCCCTTGGATGTGGTGTTCTTTCTGCTAGACACTGTCGCTGTACTCCTACCCTAGTGCCTAAGCCTCCCATTCTATGTCTCATAGGTGGGTCTGTCCTGGGCCCTGTGTTTCCAGGTGGACTGTCCCGCTGTGGTCACCCTAGGCCGTTCCTGGACACAAGTAGTGATAAAGCAAAATCCCCCAGGGTTGTACATTTTATTGGGTCTTGGGAAGTTCTGGGACTTTTCCCGAGAAACCTTTTGCAGAACCAGTAACATTTGCCAGTTTCCTTTATCTTTAATTTATTTCCTGTAAATATGCTCCTTACTTTAATTTATCATGATAATAGTGCTTGTAATTATTGTTGCTGTTTTTAGGTGCTGTTGAATTGGTTCTGACTCATAGCGACCCTGTGTACAACAGAACGAAACACTGCCTGGTCCTGCACCATTCACACAATTGTTGCTCATTGTCGCAACCACTGTTCCAATCCACCTTGTTGAGGGTCTTCCTCTTTTTCACTGACCCTCTACCAAACAGGACTTTCTCCAGGGACTGGTCCCTCCCGATAACATGTCCAAAGTACATGAGACGAAGGAGGGGCATTCTGGGTGTACTTCTTCCAAGACAGATTTGTTTGTTCTTTTGGCAGTCCATGGTATGTTCAGTATTCTTTGCCAACACCAAGAGAATTGTGGTAAGCTCCAGTGCAAGGCTGATAAAAGTAAAAATGATTAGAGTCCATTGGAGAGAGTACACATGAACAAGAGGGTTTTTTTTTAATTGTACTTCAGGTGAAGGCTTACAGAACAAATGGTTTCTCATGAAACAGTAGTACACATATTGTTTTATGACATTGGTTAACAACCCCACAACATGTCAACCCTCTAACTTCTCAACCTTTTTTTTTTTTGGTGAAAATACACATAGCCAAAGATACACCATTTCAAAGATTTCTACATGCACAGTTCAGTGACATTGACTACACTCTTCCAGTTGTGCTGCTATTCTCACTTAAGATGAAGGCTTACAGAACAAAATAGTTTCTCATTTAACAGTTACTACACATGTTGCCCCATGACAATGGTTAACAATCTTACAACACATCAACAATATCCTTACTCAAACTTGGGTTCCCGATCACCAGCTTCCTTGTCCCCTTCTGCCTTCTGGTCCTTGGCACTGGACTGCTGTACTTCATTAGTCCCATTTGGTTTTACGGGGCTGTCCACTCCCAGGCTGAACGGTGAACCTCGGCAATAACTTCACCACTGAGCTAAAAGGGTGTCTGGGGGCCGTACTCTCGGGGTTTCTCCAGTTTCCTTTAGGCCAGTAAATCTCTTCTTTTTTTTGTGAGTTAGAATTATGTTCTACATCCTTCTCCAGCTCTGTCTAGAACCCTCTGTTGTGATCCTGGTCAGAGCAGTCAGTGGTGTTAGCCGGACACCATCTAGCTGTACTGGTCTCAGTCCAGTGGAGGCCTTTGTAGATGTGGACCATTAGTCCTTCGGACTAATCTTTTCCTTGTATCCTGTTCTTTTCATTCTCTCTTGCTCCTGAAGGGATGAGACCAGTGGAGTATCTTAGATGGCCGCTCACAGGTTTTTAAGACCCCAAACACTACTCACCAAGGTAGAATTTAGAACATTGTCTTTATCATGAACAAGAGTTTTGTAATTATAACAGCAAATGTGTTTACCCTTATGCTGTATATCTCATTAGATGGCTTGTACAGAGAAGCACTCCTGTTTGGGGGTATGTAAGTCATCTGGATGCTAAATACTAGGCTTGCTCCTAATAGAACTAATGTAGGTCCCTGGGAGGGAGGACAAATGTACATCTTAGCCCAGAGGTACACGTGTAGGTGTCCCAGAGTTCTGAGGGACAGGACTGAGTCCCTTGATTTAGTCAGCAGCTGAGCTTCTGAAACTGGGGTCTGTCGTGGGCTGGAAGGAATGACACAGCATTGACCTGGCATATGTTTGCAGAGCCTCTATTTAACTTGAAATTTTTAGGGGAAAAAATGATAGCCCTTGAATTGATAAATTGAAAGCATTTTGTATGAAAATTAACGCAGCTCTGTCATGGAATAGAATGCTATAGGTGTGAATTTCTAAGATAAAGCTTGCGATGCCAAAGAAATTTTGAGTTGCACTGTGTATGATTTAAGATCCCACCCTCATTCCCAGAATATGCAGCCATGCTTTTTGGCTGTCAGGGGTATTTTGGTGAAAAGTTTGAGAAGCACTGACAAAGGAACCAACAGGTGACTGTGAAACTACTGGTGTGCTTTTATGCAAAGTTGGAAGAAAAGAGATTTCAATATGCAGAAGAAGGTAAATGCAAATGTCTACAGGACCCAGGAATAGCATAAATATGTACAGCAGTCCAGGTGTATCTGGTAGGGAGTGATGGGAAGTGTAGTAAACTAGAAAAGGTATCACCATGTGCGAGATGTGGAATCACAGAAAGCAATTTGGCCTTTGTTCTCAGTTCTTTTGAGCTGGATCAACACCTGAAGCTAGTGAATGGGAGCTGACCTGGGGGATGTATGCTGACTAAGCCTCATGAGGTATGATGTAATTTATTATGTCCACATGGGGAGGTCGATAAGCATCCTGAACCCGGAGCCTCAGGTGGAGCTTCCTGGTTGGTGATTATGCAAGGAGAGGGTAGTGTATCCTTCTTTAGGACATGGAGGCTCTGCACTATGACCGCTCCTAGGCCTCACCCTATGTGTCTCTTCGTTTGTATTCTTTTTAGTTGTAATAAAGTGGTAGCTGTAAGCATGGTGTACTCTCCCTGAGATTCTGTGAGTCGTCCCAGTGAATTAATGAACCCACAGGGGCAGTTAGAGCTAGCAGGGGCTGGTACCTGCCTGTTTGGCAGTCTGAAAGAAGGTGTCCTTCTAACATGTGAACGCTGACCCAGCTCTGGGTGGCTGGGGCTGAGAGAGAGAATATGTTACAGGAGCGGCTGGCAACTGAGGACTAGATACATTTCCACACTTTTGAAACTGGATTCATGCTGATCGTTACCACGCGGTTATCAATGAAGATGGGAGTTGCCCACTTTGCCCGTTGTTTACCGCACCGTGTAAAAGGCAAGTGTGGGGTTGAGGGTGGTACTAGACATCACTCAGGTCTAACTGATAATTGAAAAGTCTTTGGATTTTTCAGAAAAAGTTGGAAATCTAGATTTTTCTGTAAAGTTTCCTTATTTTAAAAATATTGTAGGCCAAACAAAGCATGTCCATGGGCAACTAGTGGGAGATGACCATTCCTAAGTCAGTTTCCAGTAAGATCTGTCAATCCAGTAAGGGGTAGAATGATTGGTACACTTAGTTCGAGGTGTACAGAGGTCTCTATAAAGGTATTTTCCTGCTGCTTCCTGAGTTTAAAGAACAAGATTTCACTGTACAATTAGCCAATATTTCCTGCCTAGCCTCATTGTCTATGCAGCCTCATAGTTAGAAAGAACCTCTGAGGTAACCTGGCCCAGCTGCTGCTTATACTTCTGCTGTGTATGGGGGAAGCAACGTTGGCCTGCCAGGATCCTGTTATCTTTGGCAACCCTGGAGTCTGTTTTGTCTTTTCCCAGCCTCAGAGGTGGGACAGGTTTGGACCTAGAGCTTAGTAGGCGTTCGGTGGGTTGTGGCGACTATGAGAACAGTGTCCACCCTCCGCTACTTCCTAGAGCTACATCAGCTCCTCCCATGTCTTTACAGTGGACCTGAGGCTGCTAAAATCCAGGTCAGAGTGATTGTGAGTGGTCTGGCCTTCTGCCAGGCATTTGGCACAGTGTGGGTCAAGAGCACCGACTCTCCTCTTTCACTTCTCTGCTCCGTGCTGAGTAATTTGTGCTCCCACCGGTTCATTCATCTGCCAGCCCAGGGCTACCTGTCTCCTCCATGTCCCAGAGGCAGGCTGGGGAGAATGCCCAACCACAGCTTTCATTTACTGAGCGGCTCCCCATTGGCCTGCAGATAAGACCATGATCCTTTTAACATGGCCTTCAAGGCCCTGGGTGACGGGACCCTCACTCCTGCCTGTAGCCTCTTTTTCATCACTCCCACCTTTGCTCTCTGCATTTCAAAGTCAGGGGCCTAATTCACACACACACACACACAAATACACACACACACAATATGTTTGTATATTGTTGTTATTTTAAATGAGCTTTTAATTTTGGAATAATGTTAGATTTACAGAAAAGTTACAAAGCTAATGCAGAGTTTACATAAACACCATACCCACTTTCCACTAGCGTTGGCGTCTCACACTGCCACGACACATTTGCAAAACCAAGAAGCTAACCCTGGTCTGTTACTATGAACTAAACTCCAGATTTGATTTGGATTTCACCAGCTTTTTTACTTGTGTCCTTTTTTCTGCCCCAAGATCCAATCCAGGATACTGCATTGAATTTAAGCATAATTTAGTTTTGCCAGAACTTCCTGTTTCCTACCACCTCATGGTCTTTACATATAATTATGCCTTTGCATTTTCTTTAAGTGCCCTCTGAGGACGACCGTTTGAACCCAGTTAAGTCTCTGAGAGTTGCGTATTCATTTGTAGGCTAATTTTGTTCATGTTTGCCTTTCTCATCAGACTTTAAACTCCATGGCGTTTGGTGGTAGCACCTCTGCTTTGTTCAAAATCATATCCCCGGCCTCTAGCGTGGGCCCAGAACTCTGTCCATTTACCAGTTGCCATTGAGTAGATTTCAACTCATGGAGACCCCATGCGTGTCAGAGTGGAATTGTGTTCCATTGGATTTTCAATGGCTGCTTTTTTGGAAATAGATCTTCAGGTCTTTCTTCTGAGGTACCTCTGATGGATGCAAACCTGTAACTTTTTGGTTAGCAGCTGAGCGCATTAACTGTTTACACCACCCACAGAACTCTGTAGTGCTTGATAAATATCTGTGAACTGATTGGATGTTGGATTCTGTGAACTCACTTTTTAAAAATGAAAGCCTCAACTCCCCCTAAATGATAGATCTTTAGCTTAGAAGGCGACCACCTGAAGTGTATGCAGGTATGGGGCTTCTCAGACCAACCAGAAAACCCATTGCCATCAAGTTGATTCTGACTCATAACGACCCTGTAGGACAGAGTAGAACTGCCCCATAGGGTTTCCAAGGAGCGGCTGGTGGATTTGAACTGCTGACCTGTTGGGTAGTAGCTATAGCTCTTAACCACTGTACCACCAGGGCCGACTCATGGAGATCCTGTGTGTGTCAGAGTGGAATTATGCTCCATAGGGTTTTCAATGGCTGATTTCTTGGAAGTAGATCGCCAGGCCTTTCTTCTACGGTACTACTGGTGGATGCGAACCTCTAAATTTGGTTAGCAGCTGAGCGCGTTTACCATCTATACCACCCACAGAACTCTTTAAAAACAAACAAACCAAACCTATTGCCATCGAGTCGATTCTGACTCATAGCGACCCAATAGGACAGGGTAGAATGACCCCCATAGGGTTTCAAGGAGTGGCTGGTGGATTCAAACTGCTTACCTTTTGGTTAGCAGCCATAGCTCTTAACCACTGTGCCACCAGGGCCCCACAGAACTCCGTAGTGCTCAGTACATATCTCTGAATTCAATGGATGGTTCGATTCTCAGACCTTAAAATCAGAATAAGAGCTGTTGGTGTTTAGGCACAGCTAATCCACCCTTGAGCGGTGTCTAATGTGACCCAGAAGCTGGGACCCCAACTACAGTCCTGTCTGCTTTGTTTTGTTTTTCCAGTTATACCAGGTATAATCATACCTGTGTTTATCTTAAGGCAAGTTCAGCTCTGCGTGCTGGGCCAGAAAGAGACAACAGAGAAGAACACCCTTCCTCCTCCCCAGCTGATGGAACTTTGGCCGTGCTCATTGTTGACATGTGTCAGGTGCTTTGTTTTGGGGAGGTGGTTCAGCTCCACACTGAGATGGTGGAATGCTGGCACCATGAGAGGCTGCTGGCACAAGGACTAACTGGTAGCAGCCATGCTTCTGCCTTGCAGCGGTAGGGGTGGAACAGCCCAGCAGGATGACCCTAATGATCAGAGATAAGATTTTACCTGCTAACCTGTTCTCACCTGGTGTTACGTCAAAGAAACAGTGGTCCTGGGTAATAGTGACCATCACTGAATTTTGCTTTATGCAACAAGTTTATTTTATTCTTTTAAATTATTTTTAAGGAAATAATATATGCATATAAATTCAAAAGTTTAATGGTGCCAAAACTTTTAAAATAAGTGAAAATAATAGTCCCCTCAGGCCCCTGTGATCATGGTTGGCTTCTCAGAGGCAACTACTTTCAGTTTTTTAGCTGGTTCTTTAGTATTTGCCTACAGCTTTTCAAATAATGCACAGATATATCTAGCTCTTGCTTCAACACTGTTTTCGTTGCTGTTAGTTGCTGTTGAGTCGTCTCTGACTCACGGTGACCTTACGAGTAACAGTATGAAACCTTACCCAGTCCTGTGCCATCTTTATGACCATTGGTATGCTTGAGTCCATTGTTGCAGCTGTTGTGTGATTCCACCTTACTGAGGATTTCCTTCGTTTTCACGGACCCTCTACTTTACTAAACATGATGTCCTTTTCTAGTGATTGGTCTTTCTGATGATGGGTCCAAAGTAAGTGAGCTGAAGTCTCTCCATCCTTACTTCTTAGGAACATTCTGGTGGTATTTCTTCTAAGACTGATTTGTTCTTTCTTTTGGCAATTCACTGTGTATTCAGTATACTTTGCCAACACCATGATTAGAATGCATTCATTCTTCTTCTGTGTCCCTTTTTCATTGTTCAGCTTTTACATGCATGTGACACAGTTGAAAAGACCATGGCTTCGGTCAGGTGCACCTTAGTCATCAAAGTGGTATCTTAATGTTAGGCATTATCCATTCAATCCCCCTCCCTCTATCCTCTCAGAATATTTCTATTACAGTATTTGGTTAAATCCTGATTCAGTATCTTTATTATTGTAACTATTTAAATTTTGCAGACCTGTGAGCTGTGAAGTGTACTAACATTTCCTTTCTTTTCTTGGAAAACTTTTTTGTTTTTCCTCCAGTTCAAAATGGCCTCAGGTATTTATTTGCTTAGTTTAACTGTCTGGCTAAGTTCCCAAGTCCCCACCAGCTCTACAAAACTCCTGAACAACATTTCCCACAGTTAAACGCGGGTGATATACCTTTCAGTCCTGTTTCTTCCTCTGGGGAGAGCCTTCCTAGAATCCTCCACTCTCCACGCCAGTTGGGATTCTGCTCTCTAAAAATTCTGTCATGTTTCCATATCAGAGAGACTGTTCTTGAGTATTTTTTTATCTGGTAGATACTACAATAGTTTGATGATCATGTTTCCTACTTTTTCTTGGTCCCCCGGAGCCTTGGAGCCAACTTCACAGCCCCCCCCCCACCCCCCTGCTTCCCTTGCCCCAGCCCTCCTGCCCTAACCCACCAAAACCATGAGGTTGTCTGTACACATTTCATTTCAGTTTCGTCGTGTTTTCCTATCCTTATTTCCCTTTGGTCAGCTGTCATCTTTTAAAAAGTGTTTTTTTGTTTTTTTTTACAAATTAATACAGAAGAACACATATTGGGTTGTGCTTGTATTTTTTAAACAGCTTTATTAAGGTAATTCACAGATCATACACTTCACCCATTCAAGTTGTACAGTTCTGTATTTTTTAGCATATAGGTAGTCCCCAGTTACAACGTATTTGAGTTAGGATGCACCACACTTATGACCGACTTCTTTTGTTTTTACATCTCATCATTAGTAATATGTTCTACATACAATGTTAAAATATATCTGTAAGTTTATATGTAATGTTTCTAACCCCCAAAGACAAAGATTGCATTTATAAAGATACTGATAATTAAAGGCAATAATAATGAAAACTAAAAACAAGCAAACAAAAAACACAAGGTATTCGACCTATGTGAGAACCGACTTGTTTAACAGAGACACTGAAACAGAACCCTGCTGTAAGTCGGGGACTACCTGTACTCACAGGGTTGTGCAACCATCTCTATGATCTGATTTTAGAATATTTTTGCCCCCACAAAAGAATCTCTGAACGCATTAGCAGTCGCTCCCTATTCTGCACCCCACCCCTACCCCCAGCCCTAAGCAGCCACTTATCTGTTTTCTGTCTCTATAAATTTGCCCACTCTGGACATTTTGTATAAATGCTACCATATGATATGTGGTCCTTTGTCACTGGCTTCTTTCACTCAGCATAATGTTTCAGGGTTCATCTATGTCATGTCATGTATCAGTACTTCATTCCTTTTTATTGTGGAATAATATTCCAATATGTACCACATTTTAGTTATCTATTCATCAGTTGATGAACATTTGGGTTGTTTCCTCTTTTTGGTTATTATGAATAATGCTGCTATGAAGGTTCACATGTAAGTTCTCGTGTGGACATACATTTTCATTTCTCTTGGAATTGCTGGATTATGTGATCATTCTATATATAACTGTTGGAGAACTGCCAAACTGTTTTCTATAGTGACTGTACCATTTTACATCTGACCATCAGTGAATGAAACTTTCAGTTTCTCCACAGCCTCACCAACACTTGTCATTGTCTGTCTCTTTTATTATTGCCTCCCTAGTGGGTGTAAGCCTGGAGCCCTGGTAGCGTAGTAGTTAAGAACTTGGCTGCTAACCAAAAGGTTGGCAGTTCAAATCCACCAGCCGCTCCTGGGAAACCCTATGGGGCAGTTCTGCTTTGTCCTGTAGGGTCCTGTGAGTCAGAATCAATGGGATGACAACAAGTTTTAGTGGGTGTAAAGTGGTTTATCATTGTGGTTTTGACTTGAAATTCCCTAATGGCTGATGACATTGAGCATCTTTTCAAGTGCTTATTGGCCATTTGTATATCCAGTCCAAAGACTGTTCCAAGGGCAATTTTTATGGGGTCTAGAGGGATTCTGGGTTTCAGAGAGTCTTCCTTAAATTTTTTTTTTTAAGCTCTACCTCAGGAAGGCATTGGACAATGGGTAGAACCTGGAATAAAGATTATCATTGAGGCTGATGAATGACAGAACCAAAGCTATGTTGACGGCTGCTTCTGAGTGCTTAAGTGGTCCAGGCAGGCCACATCCCCGAGTGGATGGTCATTCACTTCTGCGTGGAAGTCAGCGGACGGAACATTACAGACACAGTGAAGATTTCCTCAGCAGACAGCTCTGGGCCAATCAAGCAAAAGGGCAGAATGGTAGTTCGCTTATTTTATGATGTAAATAGTAATCTGTTGGCTAGCCAGGGAATTTCACCAATGTTTAAACATATTTCTGTGAGAAAAAGGGTCCTAAATTCTAAATCACCAATTTAAAAATAGACGTTTGAAATATGGTCTGTTTCCAAGTTGGGGTCTATTTATATTCATTAGCATTCTCAGTAGCTGTTCCATTACATGGGGGCTGCGTGTGTGTGTGTGTGTGCGTGTGCGTGTGTGCGTGCAATTTTATGTGAAAATATATGTACATGTGTATATATGAGGTCCCTAAGTGACACAAATAGCTAAGTGCTTGAGTACTAGGTGAAAGGTTGGTGATTCGATCCCACCCAGGGGGCCTTAGAAGACAGGCCTGGTGATCTGCTTCTGAAAAGTCACAGCCTTGAAAATGCCATGGAGCAGTTCTGCTCTGCATGCGTGAGGTCATGCTGAGTCGGAATTGACTCAGCAACCACAACCACAATGTGTGTGTGTGTGTATATGTACACACACACTTATCTGTTTATCCTACTTATTGTGTGTATATTTGGTTCAGCTACCATTTATTCCTTAATGGAGCCTGTCTGTGGCCATCACTGTGTCAGGTCCGGGGCTGGAATGCCGACTGCTCTGGGACCTCTCCCCTCCAGGACCTCACAGTCTGTTGGGGGAGAGCATGAACTCCAGCCAAGTCTGGGTGTGTGGGGTGCTGCTGGCTCTTGCTCAGAAAAGCTGATTATCCAGTTGTGAATTATTCAGATTCTTTGTTTCTCCTCCTTCTAGCCTCACATTTGGTGGTTTCACAGCTCATTAGTTTTATTTTAGAGGACAGGGAGAAAGAGGAATCAGGAGCAGTTTCAACTCTGTTTGAAGCTTTGGTAAAAGGAGACTACCCACTGAAATTGTGTTCTTAAATTATCTGGGAATTTCATCTGTGTTGATCTTGCTCCTTAGTTCCATAGATAATTGATGGCTTTAAATTTTTTAAACAAAAGGAATGGACATTCATGGTTAAAAAGTGTAAGCCATGTAAAGTATGAAACAAAATGTGAGGACCCTTCTCCCTATTACCTCCCCAACCTTAGAGCCACTCTGCAGAGGTGGCTACTTTGGCTAAGTTTCTGCTTAAGTTTCTTGTGTAGCTCTTTGAATTTTTTTTTTTTTTTTAATTTATATACTTCAATACTGTGTTAAAAGTACACAGATGGGATCATATTACACACATTGTTCTGCATCTTGTTTTTTTATTACGAGATATTTCTTGGAGATATTTCTGTATCATCACTCACAAACTTACCACATCTACGTAGTTACACAGTGTTCTTTATATGAATGCATCCTGAGCGTTACAGTTGGTTCACTCCTGGTGGATATTTAGGTAGTTCCTAGCATTTCGCTTTACAAACAATTTCCCACGAAATTCTTGAATAAGTACATATCTTATGTCTTTTTTTTATCTTATTATTTTCTTAATCTAATTTTTTTTGGTCGAGAGTATACATAGCAAAACATACACCAGTTCAACAGTTTCTTCGGGTTCTTATGTCCTTTTGCAATCGAATTGCTGGATTATTCCATTTGACTTTAAACCATGAAGGACTCCCTCACCTGCTCACTGGGTTGTGGAGGGGAGGAAATGAAATGAATGACATCTGTGGGCAGGAAACAGTCCAAATCCATCTCTGCCTCTGTCCTGGCACCTAACATAGATAGTATTTAACACTTACTAGTACATACTCAGGCAGTGGCTTTTGGGAGAATGAACTTTTTTGGGTAGTTTGAGAGTTAGATTTTTGTTTAAATGGTTTGAGGTATTTGGAGTGGGAGCTGTTGAAAGATAATTATTCCTTAATGGCATGGGAGGGAGAGTACAAGTCCCATTTTTTGTGCTTTCATGCACATTAGCTCAATGAATTTTTATAATATCCTCTCTGAGGTAGATGTTACCATCTAAATTTAACAGATGAGGATATTTACAGAGTCAGTGACAAAAGTCAAGCCTAACAATTTTATTTATTTCCGTTCTATAATTGGTTTCATTAACATGACCTAGTCAGTGACAGGTGACCTTGGGCAAGTCTCTGAACTGTGCTCTTTTGCTTTGTATCTATTGTAGCACCCAGTACAGTACTCAACTCAACACAAGGGTATTCTGAACACGTTGAAGGGGTTGGCAAGCTCCGAGTGAAATTTGCAGAAGCCTGGCCCAAAAGTTTGGGTTTCAGTTCTCAGAAAGGGGCTCCTTTTCAGGGTATTGTATGTTATCTTCTAGAAAAAGAGAACACAGAGTTTCTTTATCTGAGTTATATGCATACACTTGCTAAAAAGCCAGTGCAATGGCCTAGTAGCTGTTATCTGCTGGATTTGGTTCATGTAGATTTTCTCAGAGTAAAAAACATCCTCAGTATAATGTGTGACCCAAAGTGCCCAGTCAACTTGTCTGATGGTCTTAAATGAGATGTTTGGCTCTGCCTTTAGTGATGTTGCTGAGCACGCTGGGGCGTTTAGGATACAAGATGGTGTGAGTCTGGCTGAAGGAAACCAGCAGAGACCAGTAAGAGCAGAGAACAGCATGTCGTCGCGAGGAAGGACGTGGAGACCAAGAGAAGGTTCACTGAAGCCTGTCGAGAAGGAGGGAGCAGCCTTTCTATGAGGTCCAACTAGGTCCAGAGAGTGGTTACTACCAATCCTGTGTGAGGGAGTTAGAGTCTGGTTGAGAGATTCTTGTTGTTAGTTGTCATTTAGTCAGCTCCAGCTCATGGTGACCTTGTGTATAACAGAACAAAATGTTGCCTAGTCCTGTGCCATCTTCTTGATCACGGGTATGTTTGAGCCCATTGTTGTGGTTGTTGTCTTAATCCATCTCACTGAAGGGTTCCCTTGTTTTCACAGACCCTCCACTTTACCAACCATGATGTCCTTTTCTAGCGATTCGCCTTTCCCGATGATGTGTCCAAAGTAAGCGAGTCAAAGTCACATTCGTTTCTAAGAACATTCTGGTTGTATTTCTTCTAAGACTGGTTTGTTCATTTTTTTGGCAGTCCACGGTATATTCAGTGTACTTTGCCAATACCACAGTTCAAAGCTTTGATCCACCACTAACACTCAGACACAATCAGAACATGGCCAGCCCCTTCCCTCTGACATGCTCATTCCCCAGAGTTTCTATTAACCCTCCAGATTTCTTAGACATCACTTTAAATCACAGTTTTTGCTGGCAGGCAAGCCCAACTGCCTCCTTCCCCCAGTTCTGCTGCAAGAGCTACGGATTTCACACTGTCTGCATTCCATTCTGTTCATTTTCTATTAAAATTCCGGGTAGTTAAGGTGAATTTTTTGTCCTGCTGAGAGTGAAGGTGGGTGCCTGCCTTGAAGTGGGCAAAGCTGACTTTTCCCTACCAATCTCTGCCTGAGAGATTATCAGAGCTGTTGGTACCCCAGTTCCCAGCCCAGTGCTTGTTTTCTTATTTTTAATACCAGTTTTGCTGTTAAATCCTGCCACATAGCATATACTTCTCCATCATTCTCTCTCCTCCTCCTTAGAGACAAGATTAAAGTTGGTTTGTCTGTGTTTCCTTCAGCACTTCCCACGGCACACTGTACTTGTAGGTTCTCTATCCTTGCTGTGTTAAATCTTCCCTTGGTTTTAATTGCCCCTTGGTAAATAATCTGGGCCAGTCTCCAAGCTTCAGTGTGTTTGTTGTTGTTGTTAGTTGCAGTTGAGTTGGCTTTGACTCATGGCAACCCCATGTACAACCAAAGAAAATGTTGCCTGGTCCTGCTCCATCTTCATGATCATTGATATGCTCAAGTCCACTGTTGAGGCCACTATGTCTTTTGAGTGCCTTCCAGTCTAGGGTGCTTGTCTTCCACCATTATACTGGACTATGTTCTCTTGCGATCCATAGGGTTTCCATTGGCTGATTTTCAGAAGTAGATCTCTAGGCCTTTCCTCCTAGTCTGTCTTAGTCTGGAAGCTCCACTGAATCCTGTCCACCATGGGTGACCCTGCTGGTATTTGAAATACCGGTGGCATAGCTTCCAGCAACATAGCAATATGCAAGCTACCACAGTATAACAAAATGACAGACAGGTGGAGGTCAGTGTGTTTAGTCAAATCAAATGAAAGGTTATGAGCAGAGTAGTGGAGGAAGAGGACGTGTAAGCATTTCCACAAGCATTTCGAGGACACCTGCTCTGAGCCAGACACTAGGACTAACAGAACAAACACTATCCTAAATTTAGAAGCTCTTGGTATGTGGGAGGAGATAAGACAGCACATGTGGGTGTGGCAGGGGTATGGAATAGCTGACTGTCACCATGGAGAGAACGTTCCTGTTGAGACAGCCCCCACCCATGCTAGCTCCAGGACAGGGGCCACATGCTCAGCCTGGCCAAGGCAGCTTCTCTTCTATAGAAAGGAGCAGGCCCTGTCCGAGCAGATTGCAGAGGGCATTACATGGAACAAGTATATCACACACCGCTGAGCACACAGCCTGGCGAGCAGCAGGCTGCCCACTCACAGAACAGTGTTAGGATCAAATAAGATAGCATAAGTGAAAAGTATTATAAACAGAGGTGCTCATAAACCAGTTGCTGTCGAGTCAATTCCAACTCTTGGCGACCCGATGTGTGTCATAGTAGAACTGCACTCTATAGGGTTTTCAGTGAGTGAAAGGCCTTGTATGAGCCTCACTTGAACCACTAATCTTCCAGTCTTTTGGTTGGCAGCCAAGCACATTAACTGTTTGCACCATCCAGGTTGGTGGTTTGAGTCCACCCAGAGGCACCTCGGAAGAAAGTCCTGGTGGTCTACTTCTAAAAAATTAGCCACTGAAAACCCTAGGGAGCAGAGTTCTCCTCTGACACACATGAGGTCACCATGAGTCGAAGTTGACTCTGCGGCAACTGAAAGTGCTCGTAGTTATAATAAAATCCAGTCAGGGCCCCAGGGAGAAAGGAAGCAGCTGAGCCTCTGGAGTCAGGGAATGTTTCATCTGTGTGACACTGGGGCTGGGCCCCAAATGAAGAGACAGGTTTTACCAGGTGGAAACAATAGAGAAAGACAAATAAGGTCTAGTCTTGCCTCCATGGAGCCTGCAGTCCAGGGCAGGGTGGAGAGAGGGTAGCCAGATGGGAGGGTAGGTCAGGAGGCTGGGGGTGTGAGAAGGATGGGGTACTGTGGAGTGTGAGGCAGGCCCTTCCCTGAGCACTGAGTCTGGATTTTCACCTGCTGTGGGCTATTTTCCCTGTTCAGGCTGGGTGCCCTGAGCTCTCTAAGCTTTGCCTCGCTTCAGTCAGAGCCCCCTCCTAATCCCCCATCGTCATTTGTTTGTGTCATGGAGCCTTGCATAAGACTATATTTGGAAGAAAGTGCTTTGTGACTTAAACAAACCAAAAAACCAAACTGGTTGCCATCAAGTCGACTCTGACTCATGGTGATCCCATGTGTGTCAGAGTAGAATTGTGCTCCAGTTCTAAAAATACCAATTCTGTAAATTTATAATTTATTTTACTTTTGTTGTTGTTGCTGAGACTATACACAGCAAAACATACACCAGTTCAACAGTTTCAACACGTACAATTCAGTGACATTGATTCCATTCTTCGAGTTATGCAACCCTCCTTTTCTGAGTTGTTCCTCCTCCATTAACATAAACTCACTGCCCTCTAAGTTGCCTAGCTAATCTTTTGAGTTGCTGTTGTGAATTTGATCCCATATAGATAGATTTTAAAATAGCACAATCCTCAAGGCAGACATTCTTTACTAGTTAAAATCAACTATTACTTGGTTTTAAGAAGACTTCAGGGGATATTTTTGGTTTAAGATTTAAAGATTATCTCAGGGCAATAGGTTCATCTAGGCTCCATGGCTCCAGAAAGTCTGGATTCCATGAGAATTTGAAATTCAGTTCTTCATGTTTTCCCTTTTGATCCGAACTCTTCCATAATCTTTGATCAAAGTGTTCAGTAATGGTAGCTGGGCATCCATAGAGTTTTCAGTGTCTGATTTTTCAGAAGTAGATCACTAGGCCTTTCTTCTGAGGTAGCTCTGCATGGACTTGAACCTCCAGCCTTTCAGTTAGCCGCTGAGCGTGTTAACCATTTGTACCATCCAGGGACTGTAACAACAACAATAACAAAACCCAAAAGGAAACCCACAATGAAGGGGGAGCCATTGGAGTTTTAAATGAGGTGTTGATGTACTTTTCTAGGTTATTTCAAGTGTCTTTAGTAGAGTCCTGTTTAGCCACCTGAGCATTGTAATGTCACGTGGAGAAATAAAGGAGGCAGGTACAACGTCGCCAGCTACCCAGCCAGGCTTCCTAGGGTGCAGGGGCCATTTGGGGCTGTTTGGGAGATGATGTCACCCTGGAGGGCTAGCTGAAGTTCTGGGACCTGGCAAGTGTGGGGTTCGGATCTCCTGTCTCCATTTGTCCCCCCTGCTTCTTCCTACTCAGGCATGTTCTCTGCTCATCTCCTGCCCCTGATGCCAGCAAGGATTTGGCCTCCTTGATGGAGAGGCAGGGACGTGCTGGAGCGAGACGGGGCTTGATGACCTCTTGGAGCAGGGGGGCTGGGTGAGGGTTTTGACTGGTGTGACTATGTGGGCAGCAGTGCTGCTCCCTGAAATCGATAGCACATGGAGAAGCACTGGGGCCAGGGAAGGTTCTCAGCTCTTGAGATGAACTGTGTGGTCCCTGGGGGACACTGCAGGATGGTGGCAGTTTGAGCTGAGGAGATGGCCCTGGCCTGGCATCTTTTCTGGTTTTGTGGGCAGGACACCTGCAGCAGGGCCCCAGGTGCAGAATGTGGGGAACTGTACACAGCTCCTGGGCCCAGCTGTGAGGCCAGAATTGGGCAAACTACAGTGTGAGCTCTACAGCAGAAGCTCAGCCAGGAGGAAATGCTGAGCTCTGGGCTCTGAAAGTTTCTGGGCGGTACAGATGGTAACAAGCTTGACGACTAATTGAAAGGCTGGTGGTTCAAGCCCACCCAGAGGCTCCTTGGAAGAAAGGCCTGGTGATCTGTCTCTGAATGGTCACAGCCTTAGAAACCTTCGGGAGCACAGTTCTACCCTGAAACACATGAGGTCACCATGAGTCAGAATCGACTCGACAGCAACTGGTTTAGTTGTTTTGGTTTTGGGGCTCTGAATGGTGGATGCTTAGTAACCCCATTGAGTTTGCCTCCAACGGAACGTGACTGCAGGCAGCCCAGCCTCCTAAACACAGCCTGCACACCAGGGTAAATGAGAACGGACCCACCTGCAGGTAGCAGTCACAAGGACCATACACTTTCTGAGACTGGAGGGCTTAGAGAATTGTATGAAAAATGAAACAACAGATTATTATCTTTTGACAGCTGAGTCCACCAGTGGAGCTTAGATATTTGAGAAAGAAAACCTAGGGAACTTCTCTGTTGTGTGTTTGTAGAAAGTTTTGTCATCTGCTTACATTTACTTTTTTATTCTGCTACCTACTGTCTTCCTTTTTTTTCTGTCCATCACCCAGCCCCTTAACACATGCACACAGACACACAGACACACACACACACAGACACACACACAGACACACACACACACACACACACACAGTGATTTCCGTCACAGATTTTTCAAAGCATGGCACAGTGACAGCTGTTAGAAATGATAGCTGACAGAGCTGGGAGACAGAGCTATAAAAAGTTTGCTGGTATCATTCCAGAAATGTGCTGTTTGGGGCAGAAAAGCCATTGCATGTCTACAACACTTAAAGAGTTGTTTTCCTCTTAGACCCGAAGTCCTGTAGTCCTCCTTTCTGTGGGTGTTTTCAGCCACACACTCAGAAGCAGAAAAGGTAAGAAGGAAAAAGCTGGAGGGATCAGAGGAAACTTAGGTCAGTACCCAAACCAGCATCCAGAGGGTGAGATCACAAAGTCAATCCGTGGAATAAGTTGAGTGTAGTCCTAAAACAGACGTGGGAAAGGAAGGTCTGGCAGATTATGTGCCCAAGGATTGTTCTGAGTGCATATTTTCCTTTTATTCTTTAAACACGTACATTGAGCATCCTATGTGCACAAGACAGTGTGCTGGCGTTGGTATACCAACGTGAGTTACGCTGGTATGTTCCTGCCTCCTGCTTACTAGAATAAGGAGAGGGGAGCAGACATTAACACCGAACAACAATACTCATTCCTTTGTTCAGTTTGTTTAGTTACAACGTAATTACGGGAAGCTCAAAGCTCTATGCTGGTGGCATAGTGGTTAAGAGCTACGGTTGCTAACCAAAAGGTTGGCAGTTCGAATCTACCGGGCGCTCCTTGGAAACCCTATGGGGCAGTGCCCTGTCCTATAGGGTTGCTATGAGTCAGAATCAACTCGACGGCAACGGGTTTGGTTTTGGTTTTGGTTTTGCTACAAAGGATAAGCTGTTGTCGTTAGTTGCTGCTGAGTGGGCTCTGACTCGTGGTGACCCCAGTCCTGCGCCATCTTCACGGTTGTTGACGTGTTTGAGTCCATTGTTGTGGCTTTTGTGTCAGCCCGTCTCATTGAGGGTTTCCAAGTACAGAGCATATAAATGGGAGGGTCAGACTGTATTTTGGGGGGAGGTGGTGGTGGTCAGTCTTCCTTGAGAAATCCATATTTAAGCTGAGGGTGAGGAGCAGTTAGGTAAAATTGGGTCTGATGGGGTTAGGGTCAGGATGCTGTCTTAGTTATTTACTGTTTCTATAACAAATACCGCAAGTGAGTGGTTTTAATGAAGAGAAATTTGTTTTTTCACAGTTTAGGAGGCTAGAAGTCTGAATTTAAGGTGCAGCTTCTAGGAGAAGCCTCTCTCTCTCTCTCTGTCCACTCTGGAGAGAGGTCCTTGACTGTTTTCAACTTCTGTTCCTAGGTTCCTTGGCAGTTATGTGGCATGTATCTTCCTCTCCATTTGTGCTTTCTTGCTTAATCTGCTCTTTTGTATCTCAAAAGAGATTGATTTAAAACACATCCTACACTAATACTGCCCATTAACATAATGAAGAAAACCTATTCCTGAATGGGATTATAACCACAGATATAGGGGTTAGGATTTACAGCACATGTTTTGGGGGACACAATTCAATCTATAACATTCTACCTTTGGCCCCCCAAAATTCATGTCCCTCCCACATGCAAAATACATTCACGCCATCACGTCATCCCAAAAGTCTTAAATCAACCCAAGTCCAAACTCCCATCTTCTGTATCATCTTAATCAAGTATGGGTGAGACCTGGGGCATATTCCACCCTGGGGCAAAATTCCTTTCCATCAGTGGACCTGTGAAACCTAGAATACACGGTAATCTAATTCCAGAGTCCAATGGTGGAACAGGCACAGAATAAACAATTTCATTACAAATGGGAGATATTGGAGGGACGGAGAGTGTTGTGGGTACTAAACAAGTTAAAAACTCAGCAGAAGAAATTACATTAGCTCTCAAGGCTTGAAAATAATTCTCTGTTCTCCCGGACCATTGAGCAGTGGCCACCCTCCAGACTCTGAGAGTCATGCTCTCCGGATTCTGGGTGGAGATCCCTCGTCCTTAGGTGGAGGCCCCACTTTCTGGGCCCAATGGGTTGGAAACCTCACTCACTGGCTTTCGGTGGCCCTGTTTTCCTGGTCCACTTGAGTAGTGACCCCAGCCCCTCAGCCCTAGGCAATGCCGTTCTCCTGGCTCTTGGCAATGGCAGCTTTGCATCCTCAGCTATGCGTGTGGGCCCCATTCTTCTGGTCCTTGGGCATGGTAGCCCCTCAACTTTGGGCTGTGACTCCATTCTCTTGGCCCACCTGAATGGCAGCCCCACCTTCGGGAACCAAGGTGGTGGCCTTGGCTTTACCCTTGGAAACCTAGGAGGTCTTTACCATTTGAAATCTAAGCAGCCCTGTTTCCTGTGTTCCTTCCAACAGTTCTACAGACCTGTGAGCTTCTCCAGGAATGATCCTTTTCTTTTCTAGAAGGACAACAGGCGTAGCCCCTTTGGCCTGTTGCCTGCCTGTAGAATTCCAAGAGGCAGACAACTTTCCTTCTTTTCATCCTGTCTCTGTCTCCTTCAGTCTAAGCCGATGGGTTTTCTGCTGTGATAATCGGTTAGACCTATCAGTCACAGGCTGAATCTCTTTAACATAAGATTGTGTAGCTGTGTCCTTTGTGAACATTCTAGTACATATGCCTTAAGTTTGTACAACAGAATTTTCCAAATCTTTAAGATCTGTTTTCATTTTGTACTGTTCATTTTTAAGTCCCCATGTGTGTCAGAGTAGAACTGTGCTCCGTAGGGTTTTCAGTGGCTGATTTTTCAGAAGTAGCTCACCAGGACTTTCTTCTGAGGTGCATGTGGATAGACTCAAATCACCAATCTTTTGGCCAAGTGTGTTATAACTGTTTGTAGCACCAAGGGGCTTCTTTCTTGGTACAGAGCAATCCAAATCAGAGAAGTATTATACATTATGGCTCTGGAAACACCACCTAGAAGCTTCTTGTGTGAGTGTTGGGGGGGCAGGAGATGAACAGTGGTGACCTTCCCAAGAGGAGAAGGTGGGTTTTTGCTGGCACCCTTGGGATGCCACCCTGTGAGAAAATGAAGCTGGGTCTCCAGATCCATCCATAGACAGAACACAGTGGTTAAGCCTTCAACCTTCTGTGTTACTTCATGTCGTTATCTGGTTGGAGACCAGCCCTTGACGGAACCAGATATTAGGAAGCTTTTATTTGAGTTTGTGTTTATCAGAAGCAATCAAGTTGATTGGGTTCAGAATATACATAGAACTGGAACTAAAATCACCTTTCTGGAACTCATGCTCTGAGTTCTAATGATTTTAACTTACTTTTATATAGAACTTGAGAATTTCATAAGTACTTTCAAATTCATAGTGTGTGGTTGCAACATGGAACAGCCCCTCTCTGTACCCTAAAATTTTGTCTTAGAAAGTCTAGACCCTTAAAATGTATAATTAAATCAGTTCATGATAGGAGAGACAGAGAGTCTTCTAGGCTCACGGAAGTAGCTTTTGAATGCCAGATTTAATGAAAATTTGCAGGATCAGAATTGAGAGAGTGTGAAATTTAGTGGTTGTGAGAAAGAATGAGAGATGCATACCATAGCAGCATTTATTAATACTCTCCTTGGAAGAAAGTGGAAACAGGGTATGTAATAAGTCATTAAAAAAGTTTCACTGAAAGGGAAATAGGTTCCTTCAAAGTTCCTTGTGGTCCACTTTTCCTACCAACCACTGGTTGCTGTCAGTTCACCTCCTACTCGTGGCGACCCCATGTGTGTCAAAGTAAACTGTGTTTCATATGGTTTTCAATGACCGATTTTTTTTTTCCAGAAGTAGATTGCCAGGCCATTCCTCCAAGGTGCCTCTGGGTAGACTAGAACCTCAAACATTTTGGTTAGTGCTGGACGTGTTAACCATTTGCATACCAGGCCCTATTACCAAGCTGGAGATGGTCTTGGCTATGGCAATAATGAGTGCAGTTCCTAAACTTCTAGTTTGTTCTGATTCATTATGGATCCCACAGGCTCTGTGTGCTCGCTATCCAGAGAGACATGAAGATAGGTTGTGTGAATTTTAACAACTGGATCTTTAGGTTGAGCTTTATCTCACCACGATTCTCAAGAATAAGCCCACACAATCGAGAATGGAGCAGTGTGTCAGGAGGCATGTGTTGTAGTTGTCATGTGCCAGGCACTTTGCATGTGTTATTTCCTTTAAACCTCCAGGAGAGGCAGGAATCCTTGTCTTCATTTTATAGATGAAGAGTTAAAGCTCATTGGTGTTACATAATCTAACCAGAGGCACGTACCTGGTCAGGTGCTGAGCCAGGCAGTGTGATACATTCATTCTAGCAAGTCATATTTTGTCTCTTAAATGTGGGTGACACCACCATTTGTTACGCCTCTAGTCCTCTTTTAGTCAAGTTTCAGCTGTTATCAATCTCTTGTGCCCATTACAGTTAGAATCCTATACCAGAAATTTATAAGTCTTCAGAAATCCAACACATTTTCCTTCTGAGATAGAAGTCAGATAGGGAGGATGGTGCGCAGCCTAAGTTAGGAAATCCTTATCCATTCCGCTGTCATTTTGTTCTTGGAGTTACTGAACTTATTCATCTTTTTAGGCATTTCTGTCATAAAAGGTGAGAAATTGACGTGTTCTCGTTAGTGTGGTGGTTAAGTTTTGGATCTGCTGGCAAAGATTCAGGCCTGACTGGAGAACAGTAGTCTTGGTCTGTTTTGCAATTACCTCCTTGTTTTGGGCCTGTGTGATTGTCTTTGTTACCTAGTTCTCCTGTAATTCAAATACGACAAGTGGGTGGCTTTTAAGAAGAGAATTTTTCTTTTTCCCTCAGAGTTTAGGAGGCTACAAAGGAGTCCTGGTGGTGCAGTGTTAAGCGCTGTGCTGCTAACTGAAAGGTCAGCAGTTCGAACCCATAGCTGTTCCTTGGGAGAAAAGACCTGGCAATCTGCTCCCGTAAAGATTACGGTCTAGGAAACCCTATTGGGCAGTTCTACTCTGTCCTGTAGGGTCGCTATGAGTTGGAGTCAACTGAAAGGCACACAGCAAGAGGCTGGAAGTCCAAATTCAGGGTGCTGGCTATAGAAGAAGGCTCTCCCTCTCTCTCTGTGAGCTCTGGGGGAAGATCCTTATCCCTTTCAGCTTCTGTAGCTCCGGCATTCCTCAATTCTTTAGCAATCCTCATGTGGCATCTATCATCCCTCTGTTTATGCTTGCCTGTCTCTGTGTCTTTGCCACTCCTTATAACTCAGAAGTAACTAGGTTTAGGACACACCTGTCTTAGTTGTATAGTACTGCTCTAACAGAAATACTGCAAGTGGATGGCTTTAACAAACAGAAGTTTATTCTCTCACAGTTTAGGAGGCTAGAAGTCCAAATTCAGGGCATTAGCTCTTGGGGAGGTCTTTCTCTCTCTCTTTCTAGGGGAAGGACCTTGTCATCAGTCTTCCCCTGGGTCTAGGAGCTTCTCAGCAGGTCCAAAGAACAGGCTGTGCTCCTGGCACTTCTTTTTTGGTGTTAATGAGGTCCCTCTGCTCTCTGCTCCCTTCTCTCTTTTATGTCTCAAAAGAGACTGACTCAAGATACAACCTCATCTTGTAAACTGAGTCCTGCCTCATTAATATAACTGCCTCTAATCCTGCCTCATTAACATTATAGAGGTTAGGATTTACAATGTATAGGTAAATCACATCAGATCACAAAATGGTGGACAACCATACGGTTCTGGGAATCATGGCCTAGCCAAGTTGACACACATTTTGGGGGGACATAATTCAGTCCATAACAACACTCTATACTGGTGTCACTCACTAACATAACAAAGAAAACTATTTCCAAACATAATTATATCCACAGATTTAGGGGTTAGGATTCCAACACCTATTTTTTAAATCATATTCCTATGATGTTATCAAAGCAGGGTGCCCAAGTTAAATATCAGGGGGTTGCAGAGCTGATGTGTTCACTTTTTTGATCCAAAACGTAGCTCTTACAGTCTGTGCAATAAGATTGACAAGGGTGCCTTTTCTGGATTAAGCCCTTAGGGAGAGCATCCGAAGGTTCCATCTCTGTTCAGTGCTTTTGCTGGAGTTGGGCCCGTCACCAAGGTTGATTATATTCATTTGCTGCAAGCAAATAACAGTAGCAGGTGCTCTTTCCATCTGTTATCACTGCTTTCAGACCGTTCTGATTCAATCTCCCAGTCATCAGTTTTTGAATGAATGATGTTTTCTGGCATTTGGAACATTTGTCACATAAGCCTTTTTGGCTGTGGCCCATGCGTTCATTTCACATCGTTGGATGCCTGAAAGTTGCACCTCTGAGTATTTTTAGCAGCTTAAAACCCTTTTTGGACTGGAAGAGGATGGTTCCATGGTCTGCCCTCTGGATGGGCTTTGGCCCCTCTGCTTTGTGAATTGTTCATCGTGGGTTAGCCATTCCCAACACAAAGAGATGCAGTCTCCTTAGCACAGCTCTTAGGCTCCCTGGCATTTTGGTTTTGCTCCTGGAGAGGCAGTAAATGATAGTGTTGAGAATTGAGGGGTGCTGAAAGGTATGGTTGCTAATAGCTCATAAGAGGTTATTTCTGGGGGATGGAGGTGAAGTGTTTCACGTGGATTCAGTCAGTGTTTTAGTGTTTTCCTAGACAGTGAGCGAATGCCTAAAATAAGCCTCATTCCAGTTCCCTGTGAGAGATGTGACAGATATTCCAAAGGATGGGAGTATGACTGATGGTGGCACAGAGAACTGCACGATCTATACACTTCCAGGGAAAACACGCAGAGTTGGGAACCACCAGGCCTTAGGTCAAATCGCAACTTTCTGCTTGCTTCCTGTGTTACCTTGGCCATGTAATTCATCTCTCCAAAACTTTAGTTTGCTCGTTTGTAAATGGGCATACCACCTAACTCCTAGGGTTATTCTGATGTTAAATGAGATTTCAGATGAAAACTACCTGGTGGATAATAGGTATTCCTTAAGTTGCTGTTTTTTGTGTTTTAATTGAGCTAGAATGAAAAGATGCTCTATGTCTTAGTCATTTAGTGCTACTATAACAGAAATACCACGAGTGAATGGTTTTAACAAAGAGAAATTTGTTCTCTCACAGTCTAGTAGGCTACAAGTCCAAATTCAGGGTGCCAGCTCCAGGGGAAGGCCTTATCTCTCTGTTGGCTCCAGAGAAAGGTCCTTGTTGTCAGTCTTCCCTTGGACTAGGAGCTTCTCCGTGCAGGAACTACAGGTCCAAAGTACGCACTCTGCTCCCGGCACTGCCTTCTTGGCGGTATGAGGTCCTCATCTCTCTGCTCGCTTCTCTTACATCTCAAAAGAGATTGACTTAAGACACTATCTAATCTTGTAGACCTCATCAGTATAACTGCCACTAATCCATCTTATTACATCATAGTTTTAGGATATACAACACGTAGGGAAATCATATCAGATTACAAAATGGTAGACAATTATATAATACTGGGTATCATGACCTGGTCAAGTTGACAGATATTTCAGATATTTTTTGGGGACACAATTCAATCCATGACACTCTACATCATTAATCCTTAGGGAAATGCCAGTTAAAACCACAATGAAATACAACTCCATACTCACTAAAATAGCTAGTATCAAAAAGATAGATAATAAGTTGGTGAGGATATAGAGAAACTGAAACTCTCATACATTTCTGCTGGGAATGTAAAATGGTGTGCAGCTGCTTTGGAAAACAGTTTCACAGTTCCTCAAAAAGTTAAACATAGAGTTACCGTATAATCTAGCAATTCCACCCCTAGGTATCTACCCAAGAACTGAAAGCATCTGTCAGTACAAAGACTTGTACACAAATGTTCATAGCAGTATTATTCATAGTAGACAAAATGGGGAAACAGCCTGTTATGGATTGAATTGTGTCCCCTAAAAATATGTGTTGTAAATCCTAACTCCTATACCTGTGGTTATAATCCCATTTAGGAATGGGTTTTCTTTGTTAATGAGACAGTATTAGGGTAGAGTGTGTCTTAAATCAATCTCTTTTGATATATAAAAGAGCAGATTAAGCAAGCAAGCAGAGATGGGGGAAGACAGATACTAGGCCGTATGAAGATCCCAAGGGACCAAGGAACAGAAAGCTGGAAAGTGTCAAGGACCTTTCCCCAGAGCAGAGAGAGAGAGAGAGAGAGAGAGAGAGAGAGAGAGAGAGAGAGAGAGAGCCTTCCCCTAGAGCGGGCACCTTGAATTTGGACTTCTAGCCTCCTAAACTGTGAGAAAATAAATATCTGTTTGTTAAAGCCACCCACTTGGGGCATTTCTGTTATAGCAGCACTAGGTAACTAAGACAAAACCCAAATGTCCATTAGCTGTTGAATGGACGAACCTAATATGTAATGTCCATACAATGTATAATGTCTCTCTCTATTCCACAATACAGAGGAGTGAACTGCTCCTGATACATGCAATAACATGGGGGAAAAATCTAGACATAGAAGACTAGAAAGTGTATAATTTCACTTAATTGAACTTTGGCATATTGATAATTGTGTTTCAAAAAATGGCATGGTGTTCAGAACTCATGTTCAAATGGGCATAAGGAGGAGCGCCTGAGTGCTCAAGTGTGTGTTGAATCTTTCAGTGTATCCCATCCTTTGCACTCATCTAGGATTCTTATGTGCCCCTTTCCTCTTGCCACAGCAACTTCTGATTGTTATTAGAGAAATTTAAGGCTCAAGTAGGGAGATAATATATATTTTTTTTATTGTACTTCAGGTGAAGGCTTACAGAACAAATAGTTTCTCATGAAACAGTCTACACTTATTGTTTTATGACATTGGTTAACAACCCCACAACATGTCAACCCTCTAACTTCTCAACCTTTTTTTTAAGATGAAGGCTTACAGAACAACATAGTTTCTCATTTAACAGTTACTACACATGTTGTCCTATGACAGTGGTTAAGAATCTCACAACACATCAACAATATCAAGTAGGGAGATATTTTTAAGGTAACCCAAGATAAATCACACTGTCCAAATATTATTAACACTATAAATTTAGAATTATGTTCTTCCATTCTTTTTCCTATGAATATGTATATATTTTTTGCTATCAAGTTGATTCTGACTCATAGTGATACTATAGGACAGAGTAGAACTGCCCTGGTGGCGCAGTGGTTAAGAGCTTGGCTGCTAACCAAAAGGTCAGCAGTTCTAATCCACCAGCCACTCCTTGGAAACCCTATGGGGCAGTTCTACTCTGTACTATGTGGTCGCTATGCATCAGAACCAATTCAGTGGCACCTAACAACAACAACAGCAACAATGTATTTAGTTTTACATAGTTGCATACAGTTAAATATATGTAATGGGTTTTGAAACTGACTATGCAAAGTGAGTATTTCCATGATGTTGAACTTCTTACGAATCCACTATTAGTTGCTGGCCGTGTGAGTATTTAAGGAGCCCTGGTGGCATGGCGGTTAAGCCCTTGGCTGCTAACCAAAAGGTCGATGGTTCAAACCCACCAGCCATTCTGGGGGAGAAAGATGTGGCAGTCTGCTGCTGTAAAGAATACAGCCTTGGAAACCCTATGCGGCAGATCTACTCTGTCCTATAGGGTCGCTATGAGTTGGAATTGTTGTGATGGCAGTGGGTTTTTGGTTTGGTGTATTTATTTCAGTACACCCTTTCTAGCTTTGTATACCATTTGTCACACAGACTTTGCTCATCTGTTAGATTTTATTTAATTCCTAATTGAATAATGCTCACTTTTGTTAACCAGTTATATTTCCTTGTTTTAGATATCTCTCCATACTCACTTTCTATTTCTTTGTTGAGCAATAAGTGATTTGGGTTTTAAATTAAAATTTAAGTCACATTTAAAAACAAAATGTTAAGGGTCGTCTACAGACAGCTTGGAGACCATCAACATATACAATGAAAAAAAGTCACCACTAATACCACCAATAATTTATTGTCAGTATTTTGGTACATATCTTTCCATATTTTCTCTTTTCTGTGATGTATAAATGGAACCCTGGTGATGCAATGGTTAGCTAAGTGCTTGGCTGCTAAGTGAAAGGTCGGCGGTTTGAACCTACCAGCCCCTCTGCAGGAGGAAGGTGTGACAGTCTGCTTCCGTAAAGATTACAGCCTGGGAAACCCTATGGGACAGTTCTCCTTTGTTCTGTAGGGTCACTATAAGTCAGAATTGACTTAGTGGCGGTGGATTTTTGTTTTTTATGATGTATAACAAAAATGTACCACCCTGGACATACTATATTGTTTTGGTTTCTTAGCAAAATGTTCCTATACCGTTAAATGTTTCTCTACAATCTAATCTTAGTAAACACCTATTAGTATGTCTTTTGCACATACTATAATTTTAGTAATAAAACCTATATTTTAAAATTGTCATTTCCAGTTCTTTTAATAAAAATTTTGTTCACAATGGTTAATATTACTTCCTTTGGATAAGTACTAGAAGTATAATAACCCTGAAAAGTTATGTACATTTTTAGGGTTTTTGATATATATTGAAAACCTGTCCTCCTGTGACATAATTTATATTCCCAACAACATTATGTGATATTTCTTTCCTTCATGCCTTCAGCAATAGTCAGTACTAGTTGTTTTTTTCCTAATTGCCAGTTTGATAGTTAAAAACCATATCATTGTAATTGGTATTTCTTTGATTCCAAATGAATTTTATCTTTTAAAATATGGTAATTGGCCTTTTTTATTTCTTCTCTGAAGAATTTTCATATCCATTATTTATTATTTTTCCTATTGGGATTTTTTTATCTTTTTCTTACTGATTTGTATGCCTTTATTATTGAAAGATTTCACATTATTGTATTTGAATCTTTTCCTCCATTGTTTGCCTTTTAATTTTGGTTGTTGATTAATTTTTACCTCCTGGTAGATGAGGATCTGTACTAACTTGAATTAGGGACCTTAAGGGAATCTACTCCCCCTACCTTTCTTTTACTAAAAACCAAAGCAAACAAAGAAATATTATTCAGAGTAAGTTATGAGCATTCACAGGGTTTCCCAGGGATATACAGTAGGGACTAATTTTGTGTCTTGTAGTCTACATTTTCCCAGAATCTTTAAGATGTCAGCAGACAGTGGTATATCCCTGATGGTCATTTGCTGGCAATGTGTGAATTGCTGATGTGGTTTCTTCTGTAAAACAGTTGAGGATCGTTTATTTCCTTTTTCTTAAGATCCCTGTTTTCTGCCCTTTTATCAATGATATTTGTGATGTCTTGCTCCCATCTGTAAAAAAATCAAGGTCCTTGGAGATGAGGTGCTCCTGAAAAACAGAATGTCCAAACATCCAGGAGTTGAGTAATTAACACTTAGGGGGTTGATTAAAATTCCAGTACAGGGATTTAAGGCCTGATCTTTCCTATTTAGCTTTTGAAATTCAGAAACCTTGATTGAGATAATTACCTGTCATTCCTCTGTAAATCCTTGCCCTGCCTCGAACAGGACCCGTGCTGCCCTGTGCCTCTGTCCGTGGTCCTGAGCATCAAACCTGCCAGCAGCGAAGAGTCTCCCATTGTTCAGAGTCTATGCTAAGTGTAAAGTGCCCACTTTAATTGGGCAGGAACTGAAAGCAGCCAGGATCTCATTGCTGTGCATGTCAAGTTCAGCCTTTGAAGAATGTGAAAGCAGCTCCGAGGCACGGCAGGGTGCCTCTCCCATTAGACAAAGAGAGGGTCCCCAGGCTGATCCTCCCAGATCTTCCCACCACTCTGGAGGAAATTGTAGGCCATCGCCCCAGGACAGACTGGCTAAAGCTGTAGCTACAATAAGTAAAATCAGGATCCTTACTCTCTATGTGTCAGTGGGACTAGTTCTGTTTTTGAAATGGTAGTTTGTTCATTTGTCTGCTATTCATGGAAAGATCTTACTCCACCTCCCACACCGAACAGAAGGAGAAGGTAGGATTTAGATAAAGTCCACATTGTTTTGAATCCATTATACCCCTCCTCTTCACTCTTTTGTGTCCCAAAGCCACAGGCTTCAGTTTTCTCAAAGCCCACTGTATCTTATTGTGGCACAACTATTCTTTTAACTTGGAATAGAAAAGAATGTACCATTTTATTCTGGAATGGCAACCTGTGCCCCCCCATATTCAGTACAGAGAAATGTCAAATAATTTATGTCAACATGAGGATTATTAGAGGGGATAGCAAGGATTTGCTCTTTGGGACTTATTTATATCCTGGCTAACTATAGGTAACTATATTTAGTAGGGCTTAACTGGATGTATATGGAGCCCTGATAGTGCAGTGGTTAAGAGCCTGGCTGCTAACCAAAAGGTCAGCAGTTTGAATCCACCCTGCTCCTTGGAAACCCTGTGGGGCAGTTCTACTCTGTCCTATAGGGTTGCTGTGAGTTGGAATCGACTTGATGGCAACAAGTTTGGTTTTGGTTTTTAACTACAAATATAGTTATCCCAGTCCTTGAGTAATAGACTACCAGAATTCTGCCCTGGGTACGGATTTTTTACAGGCCATTCCAGTTTAAATCTCACATGTAATCCTGACAGCAGATATTTCCTCACAGTGCTGCATACTGTTTTGTTAACGGTTTTAAATTGTGTATTGCTACTCTTTATGATCTCTTCGAGAAGTGCATGTCTATGCTTATATGCTTGTCATTGCCTCTATCATACACACAGAAGGGATTTTACGTTATGAGCTCCTTGAGCCCCCTGTTTGCCCAGAACCTAGGACAGGCACCTGAATACAGAGGATGCTTCATCCAGTAGAAACAGCTTGCATTTCCTGACAAATCTACTTTCTGTTTTTGTAGATGGTCAGACCTTCAGAAACCATGCTAGCATCTTTGAAAAATGGGTGGATCTACTTTTAGGGGCTGGGCATAAAACCCAGAAATTGATTTTTGTCTTCTTAGTTTATATACATTTAAAAAAAATTTTTTTGGAGTGGGGCTTGTTTTTAAAGGGGACTTTAGAAAACAATATCATACAAATGTGAGATATTGTGTATTTAGAAAACGTGTTCTCTAGAGGTTTGGAAGCATTGCTTCTGCTTAGATGATAGATGATCCCAATGAAAGGATCTTTGGAAAGCATTTGTTGGAGAGAGTTAAGAAAGCTAGCTTCAAAACACACAGTTAGGAACAGAGATGTGAGCTGGCTGTGTGATTTGCTCGCATATGCCTCCTCTCTTGGGCATTGTGATACATATGGTCTCAGTTCTTTATAAAGCATTTTTAAATTAGGCAGGGAAGAGCGTAGTTCTTGTTTTAGAAATAAGGAAGCTGAGATTCAGACAGACTGGCAACATGGCTGGTAGGTGGCTGTTGAGATCCCAACCCAGTTCTCTGGTTCCCTAGTTTATCCTTCCTTCTGTGGGTCCCTCTTTGCCTCCGGCTTGCGTGCTTCTTTTAGTGTAGTGTCAAAGGAGTCCTGGTGGTGCTGTGATTAAGCACTCAGCTGCTAAGGTTAGCGGTTTGAACCCACCAGCCGCTATGCAGGAGAAAGATGTGGTGGTCTGCTTCTGTAAAGATTTACAGCCTTGGTACCCTATAGGACAGTTCTGCTCTGCCGCTGTAAGTCAGAATCAACTTGACAACAACAGGTTTGATTTTTATATTTACTACAGTGTCAAGTTCCTTGGGTAGTGCAAACAGTTAAGTGCTCGACTGCTAGCTGAAAAGTTGGTGGTTCGAACCCACCCAGAGGTGTCTTGGAAGATAGGCCTGATGATCTGCTTTTGAAAGGTCACAACCATGAAAACCATATGGAGCAGTTCTGCTCTGCACACATGGGGTCGCCATGAGTCGGAGTCGACTTCACAACAACAATGCTAACAGCAGGACAGTGCCTGTTTTCTACCTTTCTCTATCCCATTCATCCACTTGCTTGTGAAGGTCAGCTCTGAGAGCCCACAAGTGTTTGGGGCTACTCAGGAACTCCCCCTTACTCATCCATTCCAAACTCCCCTTTTGACCATATCTCCTCCTGCTCTAACTGTCTGGCTGTGCCTCAAATCCTGGGGCTAAGACTAGATTAAGTGATTGGACTTGATAGTCCAATCATGGCTTTCCTGGTGGACTTTGATTGGCAGTCTCTGGCCCTCATCCCTGGATTATTTCCAGCAGGACTTCCCATCTCCAGCACATGCCATGTGGCACCTAATCTCTATTCTCACTAGACTGGTTTTGCAAGTTGGTTTGACACCTGGTATTCAGTTAGCAAACATTTATTGAAGGAAAGGCTCAACAGTGAAAACTATCAGATCCTCTTAGTCTGCATTCAGTGTTTTTCATTGGATTAATGAGACACATGACTTTGAGTTCTTCATCTTATCTAGCTGTAAAATGCAATAATGCAATGTGTCAACTTTAGTGTGATATTGTATGTATTGTTACAATATTGAAATCCCTTAGAAGAAAGCTGTTACAAAAGTCCAGCCACCAAAAATGAAGAGATTTCCTGTAGAGTAGCAAATGTCAAAAACTTAAACTAATTTCTGTAGTAACAAATGAATCTACATTTCAGTGGTAGGTAGCTCCGTTTAAAAGGCTGTTTCTCTTCTGTTTCTTAGAATATGGCCGTAACATTTTCTTAAGGTAATCTTTTACAAAGAAACAAATGATTTGGGGTCAGTATTTTTTAAAATATGTTTTCTGTGGGGTAGCTTAGTGAAAATATTATTAAGTAACTGTAGACACAGAGTAACCAGCAAGTAGGTAACAGTGAAGTCACTGAATATCTCAGAAAAATGTCAGAAAGAAGTTTTGGGGAGGGCAGAGGAAGAGTGGGATGGGAATGGTGCCCTTAGCATCTGAAGGCACCAAGGAAGGGAACCTAGGGGAGAGTGTATGTTCCTTATAATTTTCTTGTGAGCACTAATATCCCAGGTACCTGCATGGCTTGGTTGCACCTGGTGAATAAATGATGTGTGTGATAATGTTGTGATAGTCTTTAGCCAATATGATTATTATGGGAAGAGGTTTTCTTTTTAATTCTTTTTTACTTAATTTTTTAATATGAAAAACATTTAGATAGATGGTTAGATAGGTGGATGGATGGATGGATGGGTGGGTGGGTCCGGGGATGGATGGACAGCTCTGACTTATGGCAACCCTGTGTACAACAGAGCAAAACATTGCCTGGTTCTGTGTCCTTCTCGTGATTGCCAACATGTTCAAATCCACGTGTGTGGTTATTGTGCCCGTCTGTCTCACCGAGAGTCTCCTTTCACTTGCTAGCACTCTCCTTCACCAAACGTGATGCCCTCCTCCAACCACTGGGCCCGCCTGATGAGGTGTCAAAAGCAAGCTAGTTGGACAGTGCTCTGTTGTGATCCATACGGTTTTCATTGGCTAATTTTCTGAAGTAGGTCACCAGGACTTTCTTCCCCTAGTCTGTCTTATTCTGGAAGCTCAGCTAAAACCTGTCTACCGTGGGTACCCTGCTGGTATTAGAAATACTAAGGGAATAGTTTCCAGCATCACAGAAACACACAAGCTACCACAAGACATAAAACAAACTGAAAAGCAGGTGATGGAAAAAAACATTTACTTGGTTCAAATTCAAACTATATAAAAGATTATACTTAGAGAAATCTTATACTCATCCCCATCTCTTCTACTCTGTCCCACCAATGCCCCATAAAAACAGACAACCCTGTTGCCATTGAGTTGATTCTGACTCATAGCAACCCTGTAGGACATAGTACAACTGCCCCATAAGGTTTCCAAGGAGCGACTGGTGGATTCGAACTGCCAATCTTTTGGTTAGCAGCTGAGTTCTTAACCACTTTGCCACCAGGGCTCCACCTGTGTCCCATAGGGTAACCATTTTCATTCCTTTTTACTCTACCCTTCCTGTGATTCTTTTCGTAAAAAAAAAAAAAAAAAAATACCCAAGTGTACAATTTTCCTTTTACATAAAAGGTAGCATCCTTTTGCATGTTGCTTTTTCACTTAACACGGTACCTGGGAAACCATTCCGTATCAGTTCACAGAGATCTACATTCTTTTTGGCTCCATATTTCTCTTTTGTGTGGATGCAGTGTCCTTTATTTAACAGCCTTCTACGAATGAGCATTTACATTCTTTCCAGGATTTTGCTATTAGAAATAATGCCACAATAAATAATCTTGTACTTAAGGTGTTTTATATTCGTGGAGGGAATTCTTCAGTGATTAAAGAGTAAATGCGTTAGTAGTTTTCCAGATACTGCTAAATTTCCTTCCTTCCCAATAGCAATATATGAGAGTGCCTAGGACTTGTGCTGGCTCTAACAGTTCAATGCTTTTATATAACCTTTTGTAGCTTTAAAACACATGCATGTATTTACATACATGTGTATCCACTGACATATATCACCTGTGTGTTGTCATTATTGTAACAGTGTGGTACAGTCAACTGTGAGTGTAGAGGAAGTGGAGGGTGGAAGAGCTTAAACGCATTGCCGTCGAGTCGATTCCAACTCATAGCGGCCCTATAGGACAGAGTAGAACTGCCTTATAGGGTTTCTGAGGCTGTAAATCTTTATGGAAACAGACTGTCACATCTTTCTCCTGCAGAGTGGCTGATGGGTTCGAACCACCAACCTTACAATTAGCAATCGAGCACTTAACCACTGCGCCACCAGGACTCCCTTTCCCAGAGTCTCTTGGCCTGTTAATTGCTCAGCCGGGAATCACAGCAGGCCCTTTGCGTCTTACTCTGGTTCTCTTTCTACCATCCTATAGTCTTGGGATGAGGACAGTGGTGGTTCAGTGGTAGAATTCTTGCCTTCCATGTGGGAGACCTGAGCTCGATTCTTGACCAAAGCTCCTCATGTGCAGCCACTGCCCATCAGTCAGAGGAAGTTTGTGTGTTGCTATGATGCTGGATGGGTTTCAGTAGAGCTTCCAGACTAAGACGGACTAGGAAGAGAGGTCTCTTCTGTTGATCTACTTCTGAAAATCAGCCATTGAAAATCCTGTGGATCACAATGTCTGATCTGCAGCCAATCATGGGGGCAGCACAGGACCAGGCAGTGTTTCGTTCCATGCACTGGGTCGCCGTAAGTTGGAGGCCAACTCAACCACAGCTAACAAGAACAACAGCAGCAGAGTCTTGGGACAGCACAGGAGGAGGTTGGAGGTAGACAGAGTTGGTTTTTCAGGTTGATTAGCCTGGGGAAACAAAGCTGATTTGAGTTTTAATTTTGCCACCACAAAGAAACTGTGACACCCACCAGGAGCCCCAGATTTTCAGTGTACAAAATAGAATTCCTAATATTCATATGGAGCCCTGGTGGCACAGTGGTTAAGACCTCGGCTGCGAAGAAGAATGTCGACAGTTCAAATCCACCAGCTGCTCCTTGGAAACCCAATGGGGCAGTTCTACTCTGTCCTGTAGGGTTGCTGTGAGTAGGAATCAACTTGATGTCAACAGGTTTAATACTCATATATTCCAGAGACAATGTGAATTCAGAAGTGGGAAAGCACTTGGCTGTTTGGAAGAAAAAAGTCCTTTCTAAAATGCAATACGTTAATGCTACTTTCACTACTTCCTTAAGAGTTAGAGGATGTAGTATTTGGGGTACCAGAAAAGTGGCTGTTTCAGGTTAGGGAGCTCTTTAAGTGAAGGGAAATTCCATGGGAATTCCTGTGGAAGCCAGGCAGCATTTTTTACTTGGCAGGATCACTTGCTTCTGGTCTCGGGTGAATCTTGTGGAGATGCCTGCAGGAGTGGCCAGCCCAAGGGTACGGGAGGCTCTCGCAAGCCTGAGTGTGGCTCTCGCAGAGCTTTGGTGCTGGCTAGAACTAGAGGAGGCTATTTCTTGATTGTACGGAGTTTGACTCTCAAATTCCAAGAGAGTTTGCCTGTCTCTGGCTATGATGGACAATAAAGGAAGAAACGTTTAAAATACCCATGGAGGGAAGAGCCAGTTTCTCAGTTTGTAAGTGAAGACTGGTGAAATGAATTGTAATTTGGAGCAGGAGACCTGAGATTGCTCTTCCCTGCCAAAATAAATTGATTTCTTCGGCTGTCTGAACTTCATTTCTTAAACTGGGCAGGAGCTAACCCAGTCTAAATTAAACTCATTTTCCACTAATAAAACCGGGTCACTTTGGGCTGCCTGAGTGTGCCTCTGTGTCTTAAAGCACGTTCAGAAAACCCCCATGTTCTTTCCCATATTTTCATAACCTGTATAATGGGGCCGGCATAACACATCATTTATACTTGTGATAGATTTGGAGGATCAATGTGTGTGTTAGCATCTGCGGTCTGTTTCTGAACTTGGATAGCACTGCCAGGCCGACTGTGAGCTGGTGCTATACAGTCGTGGGAGGGCCTTGTCCTACACCTGCTAAAATAAAGCAAAAACCAAACTCATTGCCATTGAGTTGATTCTGACTCATGGTGACCCTATGTGTTACCAAATAGAACTGCTCCATAGGGTTTTCTTGGCTGTAATCTTTACAGAAGCAGATCGCCAGGTCTTTCTTCCATGGTGTTGCTAATTAGGCTTAAACCACTGACCTTGAGGTTAGCGGCTGATCGCCAGGTCTTTCTTCTGTGTCACCCAGGGACCACAGCTTCATGTCTGACCCCACCTCTGCCCCTGCCCCAGGGGCCTGACCTTGGACCACATAATTCACCATGCTTTGCCCCAAGGAGTCCCTAGATGGTACCAACAGTTAATTTTCATGGCTGCTGACCAAAAGGTTGGACATTTGAGTTCACCCAAAGGCACCTTGGAAGAAAGTACTGGCGATCTATTACCAAAAAACCAGCCATTGAAAACCTGATGGAGCACAGTTCTACTCTGAGAACACATGGGGTCACCTCAAGTCAGAGTCAACTCTACGGCAACTGGTTTTACCCACCACCCCCCCAAAAAAGGAAAGCTTTGTTTTCACTGTGCCCCTTCCCAGTTCTATATAAATATAAAACTGTTTTTATATTTTATATTTATATAAAGCTGTTATATTTCAAAGCATTTATTTACATGTAGGAGCCATAAGGATCATGGAGGTTAGGAAGCAGTAATTAAAAAAACGTAAAGGCATAAGGAAGATAATTTGAGAGAAGCCTTGTCCAGATAGGTCAGAGCATTTCTGCGTGGCTTTCTCTCTCACTGAGAAGGTAATGGCCCTGGGCTTGCTGGCACTTGTTGGAGGTACAGGGGAGAGAGCAGGACTCAAGCCCCCTGCACGAGTGCACTCTGCCGCCTCCTCAGCTGGTGCCGACGGGTCTCCAGCCCTTTGGGGCTCTGAGTCCCCTCTGCAGTGGCAGGTGCTGGGTTTACGTGGAAAGCACCAGGGGAGGCACCCTTATTCCCCTTTTTCCTCTTTCTCACCCCTGTGCATGAGAGAGGACAGGAATGCTTCTGAGAGAATCCTGAATGTGAAGATCTAGAAGGCTTTGGGAAACTGTCTTTTAAAAATGAAAAGTGGGGGAAATGGAAATCTTTATAGTACTTTATTTCTAGCATCCTTTAGATATCTGAAGTGTCCTACTGTGTGGATTTTTTAAAAAATGGATTGTCTTTCATTTAGTTGATTAATGAAGTGATCGTGCTCAGTGTAGTTAGAGATGTGAAAAGCTGAAAAAATCAATAGAAAAATAGATATTTCTCTTCCTATTTAAAAAAAAAATGAAGAAATAAAAAGTCATGAGGAGGGGGCTGGATCTCTCTCTACTTCATGGTCTCCTCTCAGCCCCAGCCTGTCACACATTTAAGTTGTATCCACTCATCCTTCCCTGTGACATTGTGAGGTCTTTTCAACAATCAGCTGATTATTGACCACTGACCAAGTTTCTCCTCCTTCTCTTTCCAGTGCACAGAGGCCAAAAAACATTGCTGGTATTTTGAAGGACTTTACCCAACATACTATATGTGAGTATTTGCCCTCTCCCACTTGTGTGACTCTGTGGCCACATCCTTCTCTGGGAATCATGTCTTTGCTAAACACAGGACCGAGCTATGGGATGGAGAAAGCACAGGCTTTGCCCACGGTGCACCCTGGTTTCAGCTCTGCTTCTGGTAGTGTCTGAGCAGGTGACCTCACCATCAGTAGTAGCCTGCTGACCAGTCACTTTGAGGACTGTATGAACTAATCTGTGCTCTGTCCTTCAGTGCAAATTAGCTCCTACGTGATTGGTACCAAGAGGCAAGATAACTGAATAGGGCAAAAGTTATGTTGGTTCATTCACAATTTTTTCTAGGCAAAAGGAGTGAGGATGTGGGAGTAGAATTATGACCTTCAGCAGGACAGGGAGAAGGTGCTCAGCTCAGCTGCTGTGGTGTTGTGTGCGCACGGATATGTTTGTGTGTGTGTCCGTGTGTATGCATGTGTATGAGTCTGTATGTGGGTGTGTGTGTGTGTGTGTGTGTGTGTGTGTGTGTGTGTGTGTATGTGTATGTGTGTATAGATGAGCCCTGGTGGTGCAATGGTTAAGCACTCAGCTGCTAATCAAAAGGTTGGTGGTTTGAACACACTTAGCAGCTCCACAGGATAAGAGACCTGGCAGTCTGCTCCTGTGAAGATTACAGCCTGGGAAGTCCTATGGGGCAGTTCTGCTCTGTCCTGTATGGTCACTATGAGTCGGAATTGACGCAGTGGTACATAACAACAACAACATGTGTGTGTATGCATGTGTTTGTGTGTGTGTGTGTGTGTGTGTGTGTGTATGTGTGTACAGAATCACAGTAATCACCTGCCCCTGGGGTTCCCTTCAGGGGAGGTACGGTGACAGCCTGGTGTGGCTCCTGGCAAGTTGTATTTCTTCCTGCCTGTGTCCAACTCAGCTCTGCCAGGCTTGCTCTAAATAAAGCACTGCCAGTCTTTACCCTGGATTATTTTTACATATTTTTAATAGCCACTATGGTCAACCATAGCTATGCTGGGCCACCTGCCCAGGTAGCCAGATTCTCTCTCCAGGTTATCAATGATTGTGTTTCAAAGTTCCATAGGTTTTGAATGGAATGCCCCAAACAAAGTTTCCCCAAAAGGTCTGTATTGTTAGTATAGAATTTGGCCAAACATGAGATTTTTCAGGAATGCATAGATCACACAATAGCAGTAACACTGTATATTCTAGCATATGGGTGTTTATGAAATGCTTTTTTACCTACGGGGATAGGACAGTAAGTACATAATAATGGCAAAGATAAGTCAGTGAGGGTTATTTCTTAATTGGCCAGCAAGTATGTTTTTCTTACTTGTCATTCTTGGGGAGTGTCTAATCTTGAGGCAACCAGTTTAGAAAGAGGGAGGTTGCCTGTCTGTGAATGGGGGTGAAGGGCAGGGAAATTGGAGGTTTTCATTGCCTTGGTTCCACATCGACAAGAGGCGTCCTTAATGCCCCACATTCCTGGAGTCCTGGCTGAAAGCCTCCACAGCTGCAAAAAGACAAAACCCCCTTGGAAAATACAGCCGCAGCATAGAGACTTTGACTCTAATTAAAGAGTTGTCAGGTTGAAGAACAATGGTTATGGGGTAACAGGGAGATAAAATATTTTGATTTTCCTCTGTATAATAAATTTTCATCGGTAAGCTTCATTTCCTTGACTCAGCTTCTTTCCCAAATATGGATCAACCATGCCTTCTTTGTGTTAGTCCTTGAAAATGGATATTTCTCAAGGTGTTTGGTAGACCAGCTGATGAACTATTTTCTGGTTTTTGAGAGATTGAGAGCCAGGGCTCATTGTTGTTCTTTATTTATTTGGTCATTTGTTCCTTTATTCATTCAGTATTCAGTAAATTTTTTTAAAACAGTTACTCTGTTTCTACATTAACCTAGATGTTGTTGTTGTTAGTTGCCACTGAGTTGGCTCTGTCTCATGATGACCCAAGTACAGTATAACATAAAGAAACGTTGCCTGGCCCTGTGCTGTCTTCCTGATTGTTGGCACGTTTGACTCCATTCTTGTGGCCACTGTGTATTTTGAGTCCTTCCAGCCTAGAGGGCTCATTTTCCAGCATGATATCAGACGATAATTCTGTTGTGATCTATAGCGTTTTCATTGGCTAATATCCAGAAGTAGGTTGCCAGGTCTTTCTTCCTAGTCTGTCTTAGTCTGGAAGCTCCGCTGAAACCTGTCCACCATGGGTGACCCTGCTGGTATTTGCAATATTGTGGCATAACTTGCAGCATTAGAGCAACATGCGAGCCACCACAGTACAACAACCTGACAGACGGGTGGTGGTTGAGCTAGATACGGGAAATCAAAGACCAGGCCTACTCTTGCCACTCAGACCTGCGGGTGTGGTTTCCCGTAACCCCTCTCCTACCACTTCCTGTGGTGGGAGGAGTGGTCCAGAGTCTCTCAAATGTGCAATTCTGAAAAGTTAAAAGTAAATTCAGCATAAAAATAACAACAGGTGGCACTCATTGGGCACTTACTATAGGCCAGGCAGTGTTGTCTGCCCCTTACATGAATTAATACCATTTAACCTCATAGCTACTTGAAAACTCCAACCACACAGACTAGTCTTCTTGATTCTCTACCTCTGATCTTTCTGTCCCCTCCTCTCTGTTACCACTGTCTTCACCCGACTCCGGACCTTTCTTACAAAGAAATATCTGTCACAGTTGTTTTTTTTGTTATTAGTTGCTGTCATGTCAGTTCCAACTTACGGTGACGCCATGTGTACAGAGTAGAACTGCTCCATAGGGTTTTCAAGGCTGTGACCTTTCAGAAGCAGATTGCCAGGCCTGTTTCCTGAGGCACCTCTGGGTGTGTTCAAACCGCCAACTTTTTGGCTCGTAGTCATGCGCTTAACCGTTTACGCCACCCAGGGACTCTTTTAAGCCTTCCTAATGCTCACCTGAGCCATTGCATTAACTTTTTCATGGGCCTCTTCCAGTCCCTTGTCCATCCAACTTTCACTTCTTCATAAATTACTGAAATTTTCATGTCACTTACTTGTTTAAAAATATAAAGAACAAAGCCCAACTTCTTAGCCGCTTTTAGTAGGAGGTTTCCAAGAGACTTGTCGGGTTTATTTCCTTTCTTGACTGTGAATCCCACGAGGGCAAGGACCATGCCTCGTACGTGTTTGAATTCCTGTGCCTGGGACGTGCCTAACACACAGTGGCCGTTCCTTAGTGTTGAGTAAATGCTACACTTCCTTCTGGTCCCATCACAAGGTTGATACTTGACTGCTTTTGGTCAGTTCCCAGTTGTCTGCCTGGCTGAATTCTCATTCTCTGGGAAGCAGTCCGTGACCAAATTCCCCCTGTCAGAATTCGGTACTCCTTCCTCATCACAGCTCTGATATGGCACCTTGTATTCTGGACTGGCAGCACTTCATGTACTGTATCGTATGCCGTGTGTGTGCTTCCGGGGTAGAGGGCATCATTTGCTCATTTATTTAACTCCAGCGCTTTGCACAGCACGTGGCACTGGATGTTTGTCATCCTGACTGTGCACTTTATTTTCTACCAGCTCCGTTCTCCCAGTTTTTATTTCCCATCCTCTGGCACCCCCTTTCCTTAAGCATAGGTTTTAATGTCTGAGCTCCAGAATCCAAAAGATCAGTGTCCAAATACTTGCTCTGTCATTGACTAGCTCTATGACCTGGTCAATTATTTTCTTCCTCTCTAAAATGTGGACATGAACAGTGACCTTCTAGGTTTGTAGCACAGTGCCTGCACGTGGTCTCTGTGAAATCATATGATATACACATACACCCTGGGGAGTGTAAATGGTTAACATGCTCAGCTGCTAACTGAAAGATTGGAGGTACAAGTCCACCCAGAGGCACCTTGGAAGAGAGGCCTGGAGATCTTCCAAACATTCAGCCATTGGAAACCCTGTGGAGCACGGTTCTACTCTGACACACATGGGGTCACCATGAGTCAACTCGATGGCAACTGGTTTGGTTATATACATGCACAAGGTCAACTTGCATCTCTGCTGAGCGTGTGTGCAAGACTAGTTCTCTTACACACTGAACTTGCCACTTCCCTGCACCCACGGGGATGCCGGTGTCATGGCACATCTGTGGGCACGCAGTGGTGCTGAGGAGGAGAGATGCTTTTTCCAGCAACCAGCACACGCTGAGTGGCTCTTTGGTACCCTAGGCAGTAGGGACATTTAACATGGGAAAGCTCTTCTCCCTACTTTCAGTCGAGTTGGGGTGATGATGCATTTTTATTCAAGGGGAATGAGGAGAAGTTGATTAGCCATATTCTCTTCCATCTAAGCTGTCTTGCCCAACGATAGATTTGCTGCAGGCCAGATGGTAGCCATGAAAGGGTCATAACCCCTGCTGGAAGCTTATGGAAGACGTGGCAACCCTGAGTGTTAACCTCTTGGGAGCCTCGCTGTTCTTCCCTGAGGCAGCCTGCATTGTGGTTTCTCCAGAGTTGGCACTGGCTGTGGTGCAGGTAAAGAAAACTCCTGTCCAGTCAAAGTTCACCGTGCTGGTTGCAGCTGGCAAGGTCCAGAATCCAGACTCAGGAACGTGTTGTCTTTACACTGCACCAGGTTACCTCTTGACAGATGTTTAGCGTGCAAAGTGCTGTTCTAGGGCCTGTGACAGCTGCAGTTCATCCATTCAGTCCACAAATATTTGTTCAGTGTCTGCTGTGTGTCAGCTGCTGGGGGTACTGTCATGTACAGGACAGGGAAGGTACTTGTGCCTCAGGGAGGTGCAGTATAATAATGTGGGAACGACCAGTTATTTTTGAAGCATCGTTAACACTAAATTTAAAGAAAACATTAAGTTGTAACAAATCTCATTGAAAAATGCATTTCCAGGATATTATCCCTTTCATTTCTTCTGGGCAAAGTGCTCTATATCACATTCTTCAAAACCGGTAGTTTCTTAAAGATATGTTGACTCAAGATGGTGTTCTGTTCTTCTATTATAGAATTTTTCCCCCCTGCATAAAATGTATTCCAAACAATACCTCTGTTTTGTGATTGTAACTTACCACGTGGAATGCACGGGGGAGCCAGCATCTAGGCTGCAGACTTGTTTCAGAGATCTTAATCCTTAGATTTGAAAATCTAATTTCGTTTTGTCTCACCAGAAATCCCATATGGCCCTCCTACTTCTCTTGCCTTTCTGCACGTTCCTGAATCTCATCCCAGCATTACCGTTATTAAGCTAATAGAGCCTAATTTTTTAAAAAGACAATGAGGTTTCCATTGTAGCTACCTAGACTTACAGAATCACTCTCACCTGTTCTGATATATATATGTAGATTTTTATGCTAAACGATAGCTCTCTTTATGCTGTCTCCCTTCCTCAAGGTTTTTTCAGTTCTTTAATTTATTTTATCTGTCTTGAGCTGGAAGACTGCATATGTATATATACAGACAACATCGTCCCTTATTTTGAAGAAGTCCCTTTGGCATCTAAACAGAGTAGCAGCATGGATTTCAAACCCCTCTCCCATTCTTCTTTCGCTCCCCCTACCCTTCACTTCACCCTCTTTCATTTCTGTCCGCAGGCAGGCTGCCTTTTCAAAAGCTCTTAATTAAAATGTGCCTTTTTTGTACCTTGGTTCAGGGCTTCCCAGATATCTCCTCATAGCAACAGTGTGGTTTAAAAATAGCAGGTGGTCATGTGGCCTCACAAACCCGGTTCCTTTGCTTTCATTTTCTTCTTGAGCTGTTCTTACCAATGACTTTCTACACTTGCCCGCGCAGCCCCTTCTGGTCGCCTTGGAGCACACTGTGAGTGGCGCAAGGCAAGAAGCGAGAAGGGGACAGGCAGAACCCTGCCAGGAAACACATCCTGGGTCTGGACAGGCATAGAGCTGCTCCGACCCAAAGGAACACTCCTTCCTCTCTGTGTAGAGTCCATAAAATGCTGCAGACAAAAATGACCTTTGTCAGAGAGGAGTATAAATGTGTTTTAATCTCCTGAAGCTCACTTTAATGCCAGAATGACTGCCAGAAGTGCTGAGAGTTCTTCCTCCTTTGTCCAGTGGCTGGGAGATGCCACCACAATGAGTCTGTCAGGCTCCTGCCCTGTTGCGGGCGCCATGTTGGCACTCCTGCGTGTGTCAGAGGGAAGCTGGGTGGCAAAGGCGAGGGAAGTCCGCCTCACACCTGTGGCCTTTCCCTGCCCTGACCAGCTGAATTGGGCAGATTACTTAACCATTGGGCTTTGGTTTCTTTTTTATAAAGTGGAGATGGTAATAGTACTTGTTGGGTTACTGTGAGGGTGAGACAAGACGGTGTGTGTGAAGCCCAGACTAAAGACTCACTGTAGGGTCGCTATGAGTCTGAACTGACTTGATGACAATGGTGGATTTTTTTTTTAAGTATTTGTCGCGGAGGCAGCGGTGTGACTTGTAACTAGAGGTAGTAGTCATATCCAGACAGTCTGGCTCTGGAACCCTCGCTCTTAATACATGTGGCTGCTTTCAGAAATTAGAACTTGCTTTTAGTGGGGGAACAAGAAGGGCATATAAATATTTAGTCCAGTGTGAAGTAGGAGTTGTCAACTCTGCCCCCCATCATCTCCCTTCATCTCGGCTGCCTCTTTTCACTCTCTGCAAAACCTGCGCGAGCCTCCCTGTCCTAATGATGCCCTCTCTTCGTGCTGTCCCTCTGGCTCCCACCCTCCTCCCTTCCCTTGTCAGATTTGTCTCCAGGTACACTATCCACTTCTCACCACACCACCCCCAGCAACCTGGCTTCTTCCCCCAACTCCCCAGTGAACCCATGGCCATGCCAACTCAGTGCTGGGTTTCGGTGGTGTCGTACGGGATCTCTGTGTCTGCTGCTATTGGCCACTCCCTCCTTCTTGGAATTTTCTATTTCCTTAACTTCTTGGATCATTCGTTCCGGGATCATCTACCTTTTTCTCTACACTTTTGTGGTCTCCTTCTGTCTCACTTCTTAAGCCTCCTTGACCCAACACTCTTCTGAATCTGTAGGATTTCTTTGGACTTTCTCGTCCCCTCTCATGACTTCCGCTGCCCATGTCTTCAGTCTGGACTTCGGCCTCACTTTTAGGAACAGGTCTTCACCACCTACTGGGCATCTCCATTTGGATATCCCACAGTTTCCTCCAACTCAGTGGGTCTAGAATGGGACTCGCCTTCAGACACATATACCTCTGTCTTGGTGAGTGGAGCCTCCTACCACCGAGCCGTCCAAGCCAAGAGCCCAGGATCCTTCCAGACTCTCTGCCTTGACTTCACCTCTTCATCAAGCATTTACCAAGTCCTACAAATTTTACTCCCTAAGTATTTTTTGAGCCTGTCTCCTCCTTCCTCTCCTTCTGTTTGCTTAATTTTGACCACCATTCTTTCTCACCTGGGCTTCGATAACAGTCTTCTAACTAGTCTCTCCCAAAACTAGTCTTTTATCCATCAAATTATTCTCCGCACTGAGGCTAGAGTGATCCATCCAAAAATCTACATATATCACTTCCCCTTAGGAAAACTCTGTAGCAACTTGGTCTGTTTACCAAAGAAGCCTGAGCTCCTTCGCAATGAATGAAGGACCCTTGACTCGAACTTGACATCACCTCCTGCCCTCTTGCTTTCATGCCTCATGTTCTAGCAACACAACTACGTGTCCTCCTCTCCCCTAGCCGTGTACCCTCCCACGTCTCCTTACCGCTGCTCATTGTGTTTCTTTGTCCTCTGTACCCCTTGCCCCATCTTTTTTTTCATCTAAATCTTACATCTCTTTTAAAATTCAGTATAGTTTCCTTCAGAAAGCTTCTGATAACAGTCCCTCTCTCTTCCTCTCCCTTCTCCCATCTTTCAGTTGGGGTGTGCCCCTCTCTCGTGCTCCAGTGCTGTACTGTATCACTGTTGAAATAATACATCCACGTTGTCTCCTTCCTAGACTGTGAGCTCATTGAGGGCAAGGGTTCTGTCTTACTGATGTTTGTATCTTCTGTGCTAACACAGTGCCTGGCAAATTAGAGGCATTCAGTACACATTTAGTACCTGGAATAAATGGTGGGCTAGAGAAGGAAAGAGTGATTCTTGGATGATAGGAAGTATTTTAGGGACTGAAGGTCAAGAGACCTTGCTCTAGTCCGGGTTTGTCATTAGGTTGCTGTATGACCTTGGGCAAATCTCTTAACCTTTCTGGACTCCAGTCTCCTGTGCTAGATAATCTCTAAGGTCTCATCCTGCTTCTTCAATGATGCTTCCCAGCTGGCTGCTCAGAATAATTTATAGTGTAGAGAATAAGCGATGAGCTAGCAAGCAGCTTATGTGTTGTGGCTAGAGACAGGCATACAAATGTGAGATGGATTTTAGCTCATTAAGGGTCCAACCTGTTTGCCAAGCACAAAGCAACCACATAATATTTCCTTTTAAAGTAACAAGCTGTCCTTCTTCTGCAGGTCTTGGAAGAAAGGTATTAATCACACAGGCAAGCAGGGGTGATCTAGGAGCCATCTTCTTAGAGGGGGAGCTGTGACTTTTGCACAGTGAGGTACATGGATGCTTCATGTGTCTTTAAACAATCGAGAGGGAGCTGATCATTTAGATCTGCAAATCTCCTGTTCTTTACAAATGAAAATGAGTCTGATATTCCCCTTGAAAAATGGAGGGGAGTTTAGAAGTAGTCTGGGTCTTCTCGACTAGATACCAATTAGGTAAAAGTAAGAATAACCCAGTGGCCCTCTGAAGAGCTGGCAGGTGGAAAAGTTGGACCCCTAGAATGGTCCTTGATTTAACTGTCATCTTTTAGAATGTTGAGAAAAGCTTAAGACCATCCCTAGCTTTACAGATGAAATCATGGTCACCTGAAGAGGTTCATCCATTCACCTGGGACACCCAGGCTCTTCAGGGGTCTTTTCATAACCAGGTCACACCATCAGCTACCCTGTAGTGGAACAGAGATGCAGGGACTTTGGAGTTGAGCTGTTCTCTGTTTGCTCAGTTTTTTTAGTCTTTGGTTCTACTCTAAGTACCATTGAACGAAAGAACGTGGGGGAACCTTCTCTGAAATCAGCTCCATTGAAACATGAGGGAATCCACACACTGTCTAGCTCAAAGGAGAGAATGGGATGGAACATATGGATGGAAGGCATTTTGGTAAAATATAAGATGATGGTAGGATACATTACAAGTCTCTGGGTGGTACGGTTAACTGCTCAGATGCTAATGAAAAGGTTGGCACTTCAAATCTACCCAGAGGCACCTCAGAAGAAAGACCTGGCAACCTACTTCTGAAAGATTACAGCCATTGAAAACCCTATGGAGTGCACTTCAACTCTGAAACTTATGGGGTCACTGTGAGTGGGAGTCGACCCCCTGGCAACTGTTTTTTTTTTTTTTTGTAAGATACATTAAACAGAATCAGGGAATACCGCCAGTTATGAACTGAATTGTATCCCCAAAAAGATATGTTGAAGTTTTAAATCACCCCCCTGCCACTTGTGAATGTAACCTTGTTTGGAAATAGGGTCTGTGAAGATATTATAAATTAAGTTACTATGAGGTTATATTGGAGGAGGGTGGGTCCCAAAGAGGAGGAGACAGACAGAGAGAGGGAAAATGGCCTTGTGAAGATGCATGTACAAGTCAGGGAACAACTGGGACTGCCAGAAGCTGAGAGAGACAAGGAAGGATCTTTCCCTAGAGCCTTCGGAGAGAGCAGGGCCCTCTGACACCCTGCATTTGTGCGTGCTTTTAGCCTCCAGAACTGTGAGTCAATGAGTTTCTGTTCTTATAAACCACCCAGGGGATACTGCGTGGTTTAAAGTGAAGAAAGGTGCACGTCAGGGCTGTATCCTTTCACCATACCTATTCAGTCTGTATGCTGAGCAAATAATCCGAGAAGCTAGAGTATATGAAGAAGAACGTGACATCAAGATTGGAGGATTCTCATTAACAGCCTGTGTTATGCAGATGACACAGCCTTGCTTGCTGAAAGTGAAAAGGATTTGAAGCACTTACTGATGAAGATCAAAGACCACAGCCTTCAGTATGGATTTTACCTCAACATAAAGAAAACAAAAATCCCCACAACTGGACCAATAAGCAACATCATAATAAATGGAGAAAAGATTGAAGTTGTCAAGGATTTCATTTTACTTGGATCCACAATCAACACCCATGGAAGCAGCAGTCAAGAAATCAAAGATGCATCGGATTGGGCAAATCTGCTGCAAAATACCTCTTTAAAGTGTTGAAAAGCAAAGATGTCACCTTGAGGACTAAGGTGCACCTGACCCAAGCCTTGGTGTTTTCAGTCACCTCATGTGCATGCGAAAGCTGGATGATGCGTAAGGAAAACCAGAGAAGAATTGATGCCTTTGAATTGTGGTGCTGGCAAAGAATATTGAATATACCGTGGACTGCCAGAAGAATGAACAAATCTGTCTTGGAAGAAGTATTGCCAGAGTCTTCCTTAGAAGCAAGGATGGCAAGACTACGTCTTACATACTTTGGAAATGTTATCAGGAGGAAACAGTCCCTGGAGAAGGACATCATGGTTGGTAAAGTAGAGGGTCAGCGAAAAAGAGGAAGACTCTCAACAAGATGGATTGACACAGTGTCTGCAACAGTGAGTTCAAGCATACAGACAATTGTGAGGATGCTGCAGGACTGGGCAGTGTTTCGTTCTGTTGTACATAGGGTCGCTATGAGTCAGAACGTAGTCAACGGCACCTAACAACAGTGACAACAACATAAATCACCCAGTTTATGGTGTTTTGTTTCAGCCATCCTAGGAAACTAATGCACCACACACCAGGCTGTTCTTTAATTCCTCCAGCATTTACTGAGTGCCTTTTATTTCCAGATACTCCACCCAAAGGGGAAGGGAACCAAGTTTAGGGACCACATGAAGTCAAAGACGAGCAAGGCAAGTGCCTCCTGTCTGAGCTCACAGCCCATGGCTTGTCCAGCAGCACCTGTGCCCGGCACCAGACAGGGGCCATTCTTCCCAGTACGGCTCTTTTCTGCCTCAGTTTTAGCCAGGCCACTTTCAGTCCCTATTCCCAAGTGTTGCATTCAACTTTGAAGCTTCTTTTAAAGTACTTCATTACCCACCTTATTGTCTGTCTCTGGGATCATTTCTGTTATGAATAATTAACGCTGTGAGGGACTGAAGTGCTGTTTGCAGGTGTCAGATGGAGATCCCAGAGACAAGCTTCACAGACTGGTGCAGGCCATCGTGTGGTAGCCTGCGCACTGGAGCTGGAGGGGCCAAGGTCACTGAGACACAAGGCCATCTCTGACCACTAGGAGGCGCTGGTATGGGCTTCCGTTGCGGCTCTGTAGTCAGACGCTGGACTTGGTGTCGATTCCCCGGATACAGACGGCAGCTGAACTCCATCCGCCAAGCTCGCCTCAGGGCAGCGTTTGGGACTTGAGCGATATACGGTGGCGGGGTGGACGAGGGGGTGCTACCTTAACCGTGCATTCCTCCACACACCCCTTTCCCAAACACTTGCTGTTCTGCTGTGATGAGGCTGCTGAGCACAGCCTTTCATTAGCAGCCTGGGAGAGAGGGTGTCTGCCTCGGGACAGACACTCAAAGGCAGAATTTTGCTTCTCTCTGGGTTCTTTGTTGCGTTTATCAGTGATCATTCCTGGTGTAAGTTGGAGGATTTTCCCTGTCTCACAACGGGAGAGAGCTTTCATTGGGGATGCTCCTCGTAAGAGCTCTAGACCCCTAATGTGATTGTTCTGTGTGTTTTCTGTAACCTGATTTCATTCATTATATGTTGTGAGTATTCCTCTATATAAATCAACCTAATTTTTTAAAATAGTTGCAGAGTATTCCCTAGGGATGTACCATAATTTGTTTAAGCAGTCCCCTATAATTATTATATATTTCGGTAGTACCGTTTTTTCGTTTGTTTTTTCTATTAAAGGTCCACAGTTCTCCGGCAGTTCTGCAATTCCTTATCTGCAAATCTGAAAGTAACATTTTTTAATAATCCACTTGGCAGCAAGAACAGATTTGAACAGACATGAGGCTATTTATATTCTTTTTAAAATTCTACTTAGTATGATGTTTTGTGTATTTCAATGCCAGTCCTGCTGCTGGCATTATGTAATACATAGTATATGTGTATCTCATTATTTATGAATCCAAAAAATTCTGAATTCTCCACATAGCTGGTCCCAGGAGTTTTGGATAAGGAATTGTAGACTTGCTTCAGTACTGTGGTAAATGTTTTTCTATATTTATTTTTATACATTAGAACTTATCTTTGTCATTGGATGAATTTGCAGCAATAGAATTTTTAAATCAAAAGCTATACTTATTTTACATTTTAATAAATACTGCCAGCCTACTTTCCCCAGAGGATGTAGTGATCTAGTCAGGCCCTCAGACAGCAGCTGTTTCAAACACCCTCTGGAGCACTGCATTTTCATCAAAATGTACTTTGTACTCTTTCAGCTCATGTTACTTAATATATTGATCCCATCTCTGGTGAATTTCCTTCCTATTGCAACGTCACTTCTGTTTAGTGCAAAACACTTATGATGTGCCAGGAATCACAGTCGACACCTGGGGCATAACACAGATGAACGAGGTTGGGTGGTTCTTAAGCTCGTGGTCTGGTGTGGAAGACAGATGCCTTTAACGGTTGGCGAGAGCTGTATAAGTGGAGGCCCAGCTGAGAGAGGACCATGACGTTTGGGGGAGGACGGTGTTGGGAAAGAACTCACAGAAAGGATAATAGTTTTTAGAGAGGATAATAGTTTTAGCTGATCTTTGAAGGGTGAGGAGCAGTTTTAGAGCAAACAGCACAGAAGAATGAAGGTGCACGGTGTCTTTGGGGGACCACAAGGCTAGAGTTTAGGGTGCCTGGCAGATGACAGGAGATGAGGTGAAAAAAGTGGGGTGAAGTTCTATGAGAAGGGTCTTGAATGGCCTTCTAAGGAGCTGAGACTTTATCTGCAAAAAGCCAGACAGTGCCATTAGGTCAGGCTTTCAGAAGGCTCTCCAGCAGCAGTGTGGGTCTTGGAAGGGAGGTAGAAAAGAGGAGGCTATTGCTGTAGAAAGGGCAAAGTGTGGAGACTCTGACCCTTTCAGTAGAAATGGGGATGACAGACAAGGCGGTGGCACTTGAAGAGGAGTCATAGAACTATTGTGGGGATAACCCCATAAACCAAACCCATTGCTGTCTAGTTGATTCCAACTCATAAAGGATGTCAAATAACTCAGAGGTTTCTGATGTCTCCCAGCGTCTGGTAGCCCTGGGCGTTTCTTGGCATTCCTTGGCTTAGATGCATCTCCGCTTGGTGTCTGTCTTCTCCGTGTGTGACCTGTCTCTGTGTCTGTTCTCCCTTTTATAAGACACCACTTAGAAGCGATTATGACTAGGGCCCACTCTTATAAAGTTGGTGGCTCAAACTGTGTCTTCTTTTACAGATACTAAAATGGATTCAGGGAGGGTCAGTACTTTGTGAAAGGCAGTAATAACATCAGTCCTTGTCAGAGAATCTTCTGGAATAGATTATTAGGGTGATGTTTTGTGTTTATCTGGAGCTAGTTTGAGGTTGTCCCGCTAACGTCCTATCAGGTTTGTCTCTCTCTTTTTTTTTAATGGGACAATGAGACTGGGAGATCTGTGACATGACAGTGTGCCTGAGTTTCATGGAGACGTTTGATAGGATCTTACTTGATGTCTCGGCAGATAAGATAGAGAATTCAGGTTTAAAATAAATAGGCCCACTAGGTAGATTTGTAACTGGTATAATAGATGGAGAGCTGCCATCGAGTCAGCTCCAACTCATGACAACCTTATGTACAACAGAATAAAACATTGTCCAGTCTCGATCATCCTCACAATCACCAGTATGTTTGAGTCCGTGTTGTGGGTATTGTGCCAATCCATCTCACTGAGGGTCTCCCTCACCCTTGTTGACCCTCTGCTTTACCAAACATTATGTCCTTCTCCAGCAGTTGATCCGTCCTAATGATGTGTGCCAAGCAAGCACCTTGTTAATTTAACTGTTAACAAAAGAAAAACTGTATTTCCCCAAACAAGGTCACATTCCCAGTTACAGGAATTAGGACTTCAGTGTATCTACTTGGACACAATTCAATCTATAACAGAGCTTAAAAAAAAAAAATCCTGACCGATTCAGTACAGATCTCTGGGGAGTGGGACTGAGGCATAGGTATTTTTTAAAAGCTCCGGTGATTCTCACGTGCAGCCAGTGCTCTCCAGAGCACTCACCACAGCGAGTGACCACTTGGAACTGCAGGGCTCTGTCCTGGGCCTCCTCCTTCCACAGAGAAGTTATACCTGTGTATGAGGGGTTCTGCAGGGGCTGAGACTTTGTGTTGTTTAATTTAAAGGAAAAGAATTGGGCTGTGGGGACCATGGTCTCGGGGACATCTAGCTCAATTGGCATAACACAGTTTATAAAGATGATGTTCTGCATTCTACCTTGGTGAGTAGCGTCTGGGGTTTTAAAAGCCTGTGAGCAGCCATCTAAGATACTCCACTGGTCTCATCCCTTCGGGAGCAAGGGAGAATGAAGAGAACAGGATACAAGGAAAAGATTAGTCCAAAGGACTAATTGTCCACAGCTACCAAGGCCTCCACCAGACTGAGTCCAGTACAGCTAGATGGTGCCTGGCTACCACCACTGACTGCTCTGACCAGGATCACAACAGAGGGTTCTGGACAGAGCTGGAGAAGGATGTATAACAAAATTCTAACACACACAAAAAAAGACCAGATTTACTGGCCTAAAGGAGACTGGAGAAACCCCGAGAGTAGGGCCCCCAGACACCCTTTTAGCTCAATGATGAAATCACTTCCGAGGTTCACCGTTCAGCCAGGGTTGGACAGCCGCATAAAACAAAACGAGACTAATGAGGCACAGCAGTCCAGGGACAAGGGCTAGAAGGCAGAAGGGGACAGGAAAGCTGGTGATAGGGAACCAAGGTTGAGTAAGGATAGTGTTGATGTGTTGTGAGGTTGTTAACCATTGTCATAGGGCAACGTGTGTATTAACAGTTTAATGAGAAACTATTTTGTTCTTTAAACCTTCATCTAAAGTGAGAATAGCAGCACAATTGGAAGAGCATAGTCGATGTCACTGAACTGTGCGTGTAGAAATTTTTGAAATGGTGTATCTTTGGCTGTGTATATTTTCACCAAAAAAAAAAAAAAAAAAAAGGTCGAGAAGGGAGAGGGTTGACATGTCGTGGGGTTGTTAACCAGTGTCATAAAACAGTATGTTTTTTTTAATAAAACAGTATGTTTTATTAAACTACTGTTTAATGAGAAACTATTTGTTCTGTAAACCTTCACCTGAAGTACAATGAAAATAAAATAAAAAGAACTTTCTCGTGGCATGTTGGAGTACTAAAGAAAGGCTGGAGATATAATCTGCCAGGTTATATCATAATATGGCTGGAAATAAATATATTTATTTTAAGGAGCCCTGGTAACACAATGGTTAAGAGCTTGGCTGCTAAACGAAAAGTCAGCAGTTCAAATCCACCAGCCACTCCTTGGAAACCCTACGGGGCAGTTCTGCTCTGTCCTATAGGGTCCTATGAGTTGGAATTGACTCAGTGGCAACAGGTCAGGGTTTTTATTTATCTTAAAGCTTACTGTAGGCAGAACTGGTGGTAAGGAATAGATTTCAGGATGATAGACTCAGTGTTGGGAAAGAGATGGCATAAATCAACTGATATGCATCTGAAAGGGAAGAGTGCTTAACAGAGTTAGTAGAAAACTCTCTAAACTGTACTCATGATCACAAATGATCTCGTTTAGGAGGGAAGAGCCAGGAATGCTCAGGAAGCTAGTATTCCCAGGAAGCAAGCAGTCCACTGAGCTCAGGTGGAAGGTAGTGTCATTACCCAAGACAGTCAGAGTGGTGGACGCCTCTGTGAAGGCCGCCAGGAAGGTGTACGATCTAAATGAGCTAAAGGCTAAAGGAGAAAAACTGCTCAAAGGGCCAAACAGGGCTTGGATGTTATGTTTTCAGGGAAAAATATGGACAAGTAAGGGACAGATCTGTGGGAATGTTGGTAGACAACAAAAAAAAGTCAAATTAGAACGTCTCACCACAGGTTTTGCTTTTGCCTCCTCGGCCAAAGAGAGTGGCTTTTAAAATAAAATAAAACCAGAACGAAGCCTGTTGCTGTTGAGTTGATTCCCACTCATGGTGACCCCGTGTGTTACAGACTAGAACTGAGTTTCAGAGAATTTTCTTGGCTGCCATCTTTATGGAAGTGGATCACCAGGCCTTTTTCTGGAGTACCACTTGGTGAGTTCAAAGCGTCAAACGTTAGGTTAGCAGATGATTGCAAACAGTTCGCACCATCCAGGAACCTTAGCTTAAAATAAACCAAAAAACCAAACCCATTGCCGTCAAGTTGATTCTGACTCATAGCAACCCTATAGAATAGAATAGAAACCTGGGTTTCCATGGCTGTGGTCTTTACGAAAGCAGCCTGCCACATCTTTCTCTTGCAGAGCAGCTGATTGGTGGGTTTGAACCACAGACCTTTCGGTTAGCAGCCAGGCGCTTAACCACTGCACCACCAGGGCTCCCCTAGCCTAAAATAGGAGTGAATTTTATGCACTAGGAGGCGGCAGGTGTGGATGGGGGGAGGAAAAGAGGAAGTTTGGCAGCTGAGCAGCAGCTGGCACCTCTACTAGGTGCTGTTCAGCTTCTCTGAAGTCTTGTGACATCAACAGTTATGTTTCAGGTAGTGAGGAAATTGAGAAATTGTAGAAAAGGAGAAGATGAAAAGTATAGCTGTGAAAAAAGAAAATCTCATTCTTGTATAGGATTTTACAGTTTACAAAGCATTTTCACATTGGATTCTTTGATCCTATAAAGTAGGTAGCTCAAATTTTGTCTTCTTTTACAGACACTACAATGAATTCAGGGAGGGTAAGTGCTATATGAAAGGCAGTAATAAAATTGTTACTTGTCAGAGAATCATCTAATATAGATTATTAGGGTGATGTTTTGTGTTCTTGGAAGCTAGTTTGAGGTTGTCCTTCTAATGTCGTATCAGGTTTGTCTTTTTTTTTTTTTAATAGAACGGTGAGACCAGGAGATCTGTGACATGACAGGGTACCTGGGTTTCATGGAGACGTTTGATAGGGTCTCACTTGATGTCTCAACCGATAAGATAGAGAATTCAGGTTTAAAATAAATAGGCCCACTAGGTAGATTTGTAACTGGTATAATAGATGGAGAGCTGCCACTGAGTCAGCTCCAACTCATGGCAACCTTATGTAGAACAGAATAAAACGTTGTCCAGTCTCGCATCATCCTCACAATCACCAGTATGTTTGAGTCCGCATTGCGGGTATTGTGCCAATCCATCTCACTGAGGGTCTCCCTTACCCTTGTTGACCCTCTGCTTTACCAAACATTATGTCCTCCTCCAGCAATGGATCCCTCCTGATGATGTATCCAAAGCAAGTGAGTTGGACAGTGTTCTGATGTGATCCATAAGTTTTCATTGGCAATTTTTAGAAATCAGTCACCAGGCCTTTCTTCTTAGTCTGTCTTAGTCCGGAATCCCCACTGAAACCTGTCCACATTGGGGACCCTGCTGGTATTTGAAAGACTGGTGGCATAGCTTCCAGCATCACAGCAACGTGCAAGCTACCTCAGTACAGCGAACTGAGAGACAGGTGGTGGAACTGGTATAGTAATTGTACCTATAAAATTATGATTAATAAAATACAATAGTATGGAAGGAAGGTCTCTAGCGGAATACACAGTTGGCTCCATCATCAATATTTTGTCAGTGATTTGAATGCAAATATGGAAGGCATGCTGTAGCAGTCATATTTACAAATTATAGGAAGATGAGGTCTTGATTCATCTCCCCCCCCCCCCTTTTTTTAACTGAGATATAATTCATCTACAATAAAATTCACCCTTACACAGGTGAGGTGATGAAATGGATCTGATTGCTCCGGGCCCAGAACAGCTGATTAGAAGACATCTAGCTGTGAATTGGTCCCTGGGTGGCACAAATGATTTGTGCTTAACTACTAACCTAAAAGTTGATGGTCCAGACCACCCAGCAGCACTGCAGAAGAAAGGCCTGTGATCTGCTTCCATGGTGATTATAGCCAAAAACCCTAGGGAGCAGAGCACAGTTCTACTCTGACACACATGAGTCCGCATTACGGGTATTGTGCCAATCCACCTCACTGAGGTTCTCCCTCACCCTCGTTGACCCTCTGCTTTACCAAACATTACGTCCTCCTCCAGCAATTTATTCCTCCTGATGACTCTACAGAATGGGTTTGGTTTCTTTTTAGTTGTGGGTTGTATCTTGTGCCTCTATATTAATGCTTAAATTCTCCCTTCTCCCTGTCTCTTCTTCCCTCCCTGACTACATACCTCTATTCCTTGTGTCTCAGGCATTCCCTCCCAATCCATACAGCTAGATGGGCCCACTAGCCCAGGATTCATTGAGTGTGTGGCAATCTCTTTCTTCCTTTGATTTTCTCACTCCAGGCAGTTTGCCAGACTTTGGTGAGAGCTCATGTTTTGGGTTATAGCTTTAGGGTGTGTAAAGATTCCACTTAGGTCTCAGACCCAAGCTTCATGCTCTGGCTGATATTACTGTGGAGCTGTTGGACACTGCCATGTGCTGCTCTTCCCAAAGTCATCTGCCATGAATCATTGCAGAGAGGAGGAACAGCAACTGGCCTGGCCAGGTAGTGTTTGGATTCCTGGGTCCAAAAAGACTTGACTCGAATTCTTCACTTAAGTGAAAAACCTAGAAGGAAGAATGAATGCCTTTAGTGACAGAATGAGGCTGCGGAAGCTCCTAACAGGCTGGAATAATGGGCCAGATTTCATAAGATTAAGTTTTATGATGGTTAAGCATAGGACCCTATATTTAAGTCCCCAAACCCCACTGTACCAGTACAGGTTGGGAAGACAGGATGTGCTGAGAAAAGCTTGGAAGTCTTCACTGACGGAAAGTTCATTGAGAGTCAGCAGTGTTTTGGGGGCTAAAAAAGCTCATCCTGCCCTAGGCTGCAGTAGGTGTGGAAATAAGAGTGAACTGGAATTCATTCTGATGATGGGAAACCAAGATTGTATGCAAACTGGGCTTGCTTTCCTGGAGAAGAGAAGGCGTGGGAAGATATGAGAGGCCCCTTTCACACTGAAAGAATTGGCTGGTTCAGTAATGGCCCTGCGAGTTGGGAAGAAGGGCAGCTGGGTCCAGACTTGAATTCTGCCCATGGAAGATGCTACTGAATCGTGGAAGGAGGGTGGCAGGTCCTGCCTCTGGAGATAGCAGGGAGTGGGCAGCTTCTACTCGGGAGGTTAAAAGGGCAGTCCAATCACTGCGGGTGGTAAGGGGTGAAATCCTTGGTACAAGAAGGTACAGACTCTCCAAGACCTTACCAGGAGGCTCATCAAGGGCATGTGAGTGGGTTGAGGACCAAGCCGACCTCAGCCCAAGTTCCACTTCCTCTTTAGAGTTTTCTGCTGAAACCTCATGGGTTTCTGTGTTTAATTTTTGCAAGGATCTCAGTTCTTCGCAGATTTCATTGAAGTCTCTGACCACCCTGAAATTCAGTGGTTCGGACTCTGCAAGCCTCTGTGAGCACCTGCTGCATGCCTGGCTCTATGAGACACTGCAGACAATGATAGTAAAAGTCATGTGAGAAGCAGGTCCTGATGTCAGGGAATCTATTGTTTTGTTGAGGAGACCAGGCCAGCCTATCAAAGTAAACAGCTTGGGACTGGGTAGGAAAAGGAAGTGTTGTATGGACAAGTATAAAAAGGAAGAGTTTGGTCTTCCAAGGGGAAAGGATTGTCCCTTTTAATGGAGTAGTGTTGACAGGAGTTTAATTAAAAGTCTATAAAGTTTTCTTTCTTTGAAGCCATGCCAGACCTCCATCCTGAACACTTTACTCATATTTCAGTTGGTCCACCAGGTGCAGGGGGGATGCTTTTCCACACAACAGTTTAAATAGAACTAATTACCCTTTGACACCACGTGAAAAAGTTTACATACTAACATTCAGCTATTTTTTTTTAAGAGAAAGTTCTTTGTGACGTCAGAAACATTGAATATTCCCCGACTTAATACATTATCCATTTCTACTCTTGAGATTTATGTGACCTAAAGGCTAAGAATAGTCTTAAAAGCTAGCAAGTGGCCATCTAAGATGTATCAATTGGTCCCAACCCACCTAGAGTAAAGGAGAATGAAGAACACCACAGTCACAAGGAAAGTATTAGCCCAAGAGACAGAAAGGGCCACATAAACCAGAGATTGCATCAGTGTGAGACCAGAAGAACTAGATGGTGCCTGGCTACCACCAATGACCACCCTCACAGGGAACACAACAGAGAGTCCCTGATGGAGCAGGAGAAAAGTAGGGTGCAGAGCTCAGATTTTAGTAAAAAGACCAGACTTAATGGTCTGACTGAAACTGGAGGAACCCCAGAAAGCATGGCTCCCAGACTCTCTGTCAACCCAGAACTAAAACCAGTCCCAAGGTCAACTCTTCAGGCAAAGATCAGACTGGACTATGGGACATAAAATGGTACTTGTGAAGAGTGTGCTTCTTAGCTCAAGCAGATACATGAGACTAAATGGGCAGCTCCTGTCCGGAGGTGAGATGAGAAGGCAGAGAGGGTCAGGAGCTGGTTGGATGGACACAGGAAATCAGGTGGAAAGGAGGAGTGTGCTGTCACAGTATAAGGAGAGCAATTAGGGTCGCATAACAATGTATGTATAAATTTTTGTATGAGAGATTAACTTGAATTGTAAACTTTCACTTAAAGGACAATGCTTAAAAAAACAAAAAAGGCTAAGAATAAATGTGTCCAGTGACCAGACCTTCTTCTCTCCTGGACAGTGCTAAGCAGGACACAGGCTTACCTTAGACTCCCAAGACTCCAGAAGGGACCATTGTTGTTGCATTTGCATTGAATCGCTGCTGTGGCACCTTTCTAATTTGTGGCAGAAATTCTTCCAAACATATGCTTCCTTTTACATTATGCATTCTAAGAACACATCACTTAGTATTTACTAGGTGAGGGAGGCATACACCTTGATCTTATCTCTGAAATGTATGTAATTACAAGTTAACACCTACTGGAAGTGGACTCTCCCATCCTCTGATCTTATAGGAAACCGACGTCCGGTTCCTAGGACGCAGTGAAGGATGCTCAGCCGACAGGAAGCGATTCCAGGGCTGCATTTCTGCAGATGAACCTGCTCTTTTCACTTTCTGGAAGGGGTTGTGTATGTTCCCGAGTCCTGGACTTATAATTAGATATACTGAAGGGTTAGCTAAGAGCAATATTTGTTCCTTTCTACTGAGAGTCTAAGAGTTTGTACATCTGGCACACAGAGTAGAACGGGAAGTGGAAATCCTGTTCTCTCCATCCTGGTCTGTCTGCATCCGGCACGGTAGAGGTCATGGGCTTGTTCTGGCAGGTGTCCTTCAGAACGCCAATGCCATTTCCAGCCTAGGGCGCTACAAACACCAGACTCAGTGCATTGGACAACGCACTTATTTCATGTGCTAGCCTGCCTGTTAGTGTTTACTACTTTTAATTAAGCTGAATGTTACACTTAACGTTCTTTTAATAATTACTGCTGTTTTGAATGTCAACAGGTATATGCTTAGGGCCCCAATTTACCAGCAGGGTCACTGGGAGAAAGCAGCAGAGAGGACGGGGTAGCAGTGTCATGCCAGGGGTGATTGCATACTACTTCAAGTGGCTGGCACTCGGAAGCCAGCCAGAGCTGCAGATGAATGACAAGGAAGCTTGAAGTGATGGGTCTTCAGCTCAAGATGGGAGCATAAAGGATGGTCTGTGTGTTGAGAGCAAAGAGCAGAGAGTCAGTTGACAGTGTGCATTTGCTGCTATTGTTCCAGACTTGGATCCTGAAAAGGGAGCTAGGGCACTCAGATGTTGGATCTTGACACACAGAGTCATTTGAATTAGGAGCTCGCAATCCATTATGCTCCAAATCTTCTAGGATAAATGAGTTCACAGGCTGAGATGTATATGTCTGCAGCCCAGAATTCTAGACAAGGACAGAATATGTTTGAAGTGTACAGATATCCTCGTCTCCCTCTGACGTGGGAAGTGGAATGCTGCATGGGCCTAGGTGTCTAAGCAGCAAATAGTTCCTTTAGCTGTAACTCTGAAAAGGAAGCATTTTAGCAGATTCAGCTCTTGAAAGTCACTAAATTTTACCCGTCCACCTGCTGTATTAGTTTCCTGGTGCTGCTGTAACCCACGACCCCTTGTTTCCTTCCAGCTTCTCTCATTTTGAATGGAAATGTCTATATTGTGTCTGGGAACCCCAGTGGCGTAGTGGTTAAGAGCTACAGCTGCTAACCAAAAGGTAGGCAGTTCAAATCTACCAGGCGCTTCTTGGAAACTCTACAGGACAGTTCTACTCTGTCCTACATAGTTGCTATGAGTCAGAATCGACTCGATGGCAACGGGTTTGGGTTTTTTTTTTTTTTTTTTTTTTTTTGGTATCCTGTGTGTCTGTTCCACCACTGTACTTTGGAGGCGGATGACTTATACTCTAGGTTTCACGGGTCCACAGATAAAAAGGAATTGTGCCCCAGGATGGAATATGCCCAGAGTCTCACTCTTAACTTGATTTAGATGATTCAGAACCTGAGATTTGGGATTTAGAGTTGATGTTGAAATGGGATGAGACTTTTGGGATAATGTGATCTGGTGATTATGTTTTGCTAGGGAAGTACATGAATTTTGGAGGGATCAAAGTGTGGAATGTTATGGATTGAATTGTGTCCCCCCAAAATATGTGTTGGAATTCTAACCCCTGTACCTTTGGAAGGAGCCCTGGTGGTGCAGTGGTTAAACACTCAGCTGCTAAGCCAGCAGTTGAACCCACCAGTTCTGGTTAAAGTGCTCAGCTGCTAACTTGAAAGGTTGGCAGTTCGAACCCACCAGCCACTCCGCTGGAGACGGATGTGGCAGTCGGCTTCGGTAAAGATTTACAGCCTCGGAAACTCTGTGGGGGCAGTTCTACTCTGTTCTGTAGGGTCGCTATGAGTTGGAATTGACTTGAAGGCAATGGATTTGGGATGGGTTATACCTGTGATGTAATCCTGTTTGGAAATAGCATTTTCTGTGTTATGTTAATGAGGCCATACCCATGTAGGTGTGTCCTAAATCTAATCACTTCTGAGTTATAGAAAGAGCAGATTAGACACAGACACGTACACACAGGGAAGACAGATGCCACGTGAGGATCGTCTACAAGCTAAGGAAACAAGGAACATCTAGGGCTACCAGCAAGGAAGGAGTTGGCATGGCCGAGACTCTGATTTGGACTTTTAACCTCCCAGACTGTGATAAATGTCTGTTCTTTAAAGCCACCCACTTGTGGTATTTGTGTTCCAGCAGCACTAGGTTGCTAAGACACCTGCTTTCCTCCTTTACTAAGTTCATGGTTAGCAGGCTGGGTAGACCCCAAGAACCTGTTCAGCCCTGGCAGTGCCTAGGGAAGCCGTGGCAGGCCTGGCCATTGTCAGGAGAAAGCCCACAAAGAGGGATATGGGAGACCATCAGGGGGCATAGGACAGGAGAGATGGGAGAGAAACTGTGCTCTGCTGGCAAGGTCACAGTCTGTGTCCTCTAAGCTATGGTGTCTGTCATCTGTGCTTTCCACCTCTTCTCAACCACCTGCACCCTCGTTCTGCACCCCTGAGGCAGAGGCCGTTGATGAGTAGCCAGATGAGCAGGCGGCATCGTCTGAGAGGATCTTCATGGGAGTTGTACCTAGAGAGTCTGCTCATTGCAGGACAACTTACAGTAGCATTGAGAGGAAAGTAGCAATAGCCAGAGCTGGGACTGGACCCTGTGTCACCCAAGCAGAAGGTAGGGAGGCCTGAAAGATCAGGCCTTAGCCAAGCACACTGATAGCAGGAAGTGACCTCATAGTCAGGGAATTGGACCTTAGGCCGCCCAAAACTAGCCAGGAGGATAAAAGAAGCGGATTCTGGACAGCAGAAACTTGAGCCTGTTTGCTCTGGACTTGGGGTATCCGCAACAGTAATTTGAAAAACTACGTTTTCTATTGCAGCCTGTGCACACGTGGGAGTCCCTGGGTGGCGCAGATGGTAAGTGCTCAGCTGCTAACCAAAAGTTAGTGGTTCGAATCCATCCAGAGGTGCCTCAGAAGAAGGTCCTGGCAATCTACTTCCATAAGATTACAGCCATTGAAAACTCTGTTGGAGCACAATTCTACTCTGACACATGTGGGGTTATCATGAGTCAGAATCGACTCGACGGAAACTGGTTTGTTTCTGTTTTGGTAACCCCTTGCTTTTGAGTCGATTCTGACTCATGATAACCCCACGTGTCAGAGTAGAATTGTTTTCCATAGAGTTTTCAATGACTGTAATCTTATGGAAGTAAATCACCAGACCTTTCTTCCATGGTACCACTGGGTGAATTTGAACTACCAGCCTTTCAGTTAGTAGCTGAGAGCAAACAGTTTGTGCATTGTATGTATATGTATAACTGAAACATAAGCTTCCTGAAACAATAATTATATGTGATGCCCTCTGATTTTTTTAAGTCAGTGTTTACCTTTATAAAATGAATCAAATAAGTTGATTTCACAGTCCTCCAGTAAATCACAACTGTTCCAGTGTGATATTGTTGTGGTATTGGTAGTTTACTCTAAATCAACCTGATACTTTTGCCTAATATCACATCTTCTTGTATTATTTCTGTCTTTTTATAATTAAATTGTCTGCTAACTGTACTGAGTTATTGACATAGAATGATTTAGACTTTTCTTCGGAATCTTTACGGTCTATATAAAGTTCCAAGTTAAAAAAGAACCTCTTTGGATGTTATTGGAGCCCTGGTAGTGCAGTGGTTAAGAGCTTGGCTGCTAACCAAAAGGTCAGCAGTTCAAATCCACCAGCCATTCCTTGGAAACCCTACGCGGTGTTCTACTCTGTCCTATAGGGTCGCTATGGGTTGGAATTGACTCGACGGCAACAAGTTTGGTTTGGTTGGATGTTACTAGAGGGTGGTTGCTGAATCCCTGTCTGGGAGCCTGTCCCAGGGACCACACTGTGGACAAGGCAGATAATGCAATGCCTGCCAGGGTGATTTCCCTCCACTGAGCCAGCCCTGCTATTTGCCCAAGGATCACTGTGCATTCTTCATATTGTCTATGTTATCATTAAAAAAACAGTTGCCACTGAGTCAGTTCTGACAGATGGCAACCCCATGTATGTCAGAGTAGAACTTTGCTCTATTGGGTTTTCAATGGCCAATTTTTTCATAAGTAGATCACCAGGCCTTTCATCCAAGGTGCCTTTGGGCAGATTCGAACCTTTTGATTAGCAGCCAAGTCAGCACCTTAACTGTTTGCACCCCCAGGGGCCTCTTCTGTTATCTTGGTTGTGCCAAATCCCTCCCCCCTCCTCTGAGCTTGATTTGCCTTGAGGGAAAGGTTCCTGTCCACATTAATCTTCACTCCTGTCCCCATCAACCTCTTTGTAGCTCTTAGTCATTCCTCCACTGCCCCCCATCTCTTTGTCTTTTCCAGTTGGTTCATTAGCATAAGCCAAATTATTAGAGGAGTCTTCCACTGATCACTGCTAATGAGTGCAATCACAACACACCATTAGCAGATGGCTGCAATGGCTTGGCCCACAGCACCTTATGAAAGCAGGGCCAAGGGAAAATAGGACAATCACGTGGGGAGAGAAAGTGGCACTTCAGTACCAAAAGGCCTCAGTTTGCAAGAGCGGCAGCGTCTGTAAAATGCAGTCCCTGAAATGCTGACCAAGTCCGTTCTCGGCTTTAGCAGACTGACCTGGTCTGAGATGAAGGCATGGCATCCCAGATGTCTTGTTTTCTAAGCTTATTTCAGACATGGAGGTAACACTGTTACTGCACTAACGTGGATTGGAGCCGCCTGCCACAGTAGCCAATTTTGAGACGGGGTGAGGTGAGCAGCAAGACGTTTATTATGTATCGATATATAGGAGACAGAGGGGAATAGATTCCTCCAAAAAAACCCATCGCCCCTACTGGAGATCAGCTGAAGTCTTTTACAGGGACAGGATTATGGATCTTTTGTGGTAGTTTCCCCTTGAGGTGATGATGTCTTAGATGAGTTAGCCTTCTACTGGTATTCTTAGGGGTTATCTGGTAACATCCTTGGGGATTATCTGGTGACATCCTGCTTTTTCTTGTCACAAGATGGGTGCTCTGTTTGGTTTTTCATTCTTAGATCATTATCACTTGTTTTCTACCCTCCAGAGAGGAACATCTGGTTAATCTTAAACCTTTTTGTAGAGACTGGAGAAACAAGATCATGAGACAATGTGGCGGTTAGCAATAGGGAGTAAATAGTAGTGAGCCAGGCCTGTGCAGCCTCTTCCAACACTGCTCACCTCATAGAACGATGCATTGAATATTACGAGACATTTGTGAAGCACTTCACATCAGCATTTCAGGTGTCTGGAATGTAAGAAGTGCCCATAACCTGTAACCTTTGTTCTTGTCTGTGTTAGTTTTCTACTGCTGCGTAACAAATTACACAAATTTAGCGAATTAAAACCGCACATGTTTATTATTCTGTAGTCTCTGTAGGGCAGGCGTCTAGACACGGAGTTCTCTGCTCAGGGTCTCACAAGGCTAAATCAGATGTCGGATGGGCTGTGTAGAGCTTGGGGTTCTCTTCCAAGCTCATTCAGGTTGTTGGCGAATCTCTGTGCCCTAGCTGGCGGCCAGGGACCATGCTCAGCTCCTAGACACCACCCTTAGGTCCTAAGCCACGTGGCCCTCTCACAACACGGCAGCTAACTTTTCAAAGCCCGCAGAGAATTTCTAGCTTGCTACAGCAGAGTTTTGTGTAACACACCATCTTATATAATGTTCTGTAATCATGGGAGTGACTATCCCATCACCTTTGCCATATAATGTAGCCTAATTGAGGAAGCGACCATCCCATCATATCCTCAGGGCCCTGCATACTCAAGAGGAGGAGATTTGACAGGGTGTGTGTACCAGGGAGCAGGAGTCTTTGGGGGCCATCTCAGAATTCTGCCAACCACATCATGACACCGTGAATGTAACAAAAGTGCTAAGGACTCTTGTCTTTGCAAATTCATGATAGAAAACAGTCCCCTCTCTTTTAGTTTTCAATTAATTGCCTGAACTCCAACCGAAAACCAAGCCCATTGCCTTCAAGTCGATTCTGACTCATGCTGACCCCATGTGTTGCAGAGTAGAATTGCTTCTTGGGTTTTTGTTTGTTTTATTTTATTTTATTTTTGGCTGTAATCTTTAGGAAAGCAGATTGTCAGGTCTTTGTTTGTGGCACTGCTGCGTGGGTTCGAACCACCAACCTTTAGTATAGTAGATGAGTGCAAACCATTTACACCACCCAGGGGCCTCGTCTGAACTCCACCTACCCTAAAAGCAAGAAGTCCTTTATCTCCCCTGAGTTTTCCTCCCTCCCTCCCTCCGCACATTCACACCCCTGAATACCAGTTACTCAAGTTTCTTTGGAGGAGGCACACCAAGGAATTGCTCTTGAAGATGTTGTTTGCAGACAGTGCTGTTTGTGCAGCCCACATTCAGTGGGGTCCCCCATGTAGGGCATTTGTTTTATCTTATACCCTGTGTTTCATTGATTGAATTATGCCCCCCAGAAAATGTGTGTATCAATTTGGCTGGGCCATGATTCCCAGAATTGTGTGGTTGGCCTCCATTTTGTGATTGTAATTTTATGTTAAAGAGGATTAGGGTGGGATTGTAACACCACCCTTACCCAGGTCTCATCCCTGATCCAATGTAAAGGGAGTTTCCCTGGGGTGTGGCCTGCACCACCTTTTATCTCTCAAGAGATGAAAGGGAAGCAAGCAGAGAGTTGGGGGACCTCATACCATCAAGAAAGCAGTGCCGGGAGCAGAGCGCGGCCTTTGGACTGGGGTTCCTGCGCAGAGAAGCTCCTAGTCCAGGGGAACACCAAAGAGAAGAAGGCTGACAGAGAGAAAAAGCCTTCCCCTGGAGCTGAATTTGGACTTTTAGCCTACTTGAACTGTGAGGAAATAAACTTCTCTTCGTTAAAACCATCCACTTGTGGTGTTTCTGTTACAGCAGCACTAGATAACTAAGACACTGTGCTTAGCCCCTATTCTCCCAAGTGCCGCCATGGGGCTTGTGTGGCCAGGACTGGGGCAACCCGCAGTGCCAGCCCCAGAGAACCAGCACTCCCACACGAACCCTGGGGCCTTGTGCCGATTCAGGTCATTGCCAGATTGGCTTTCTTCCAGGTCCACTCACTTCCTCCAGGTCTCTGCTCAGATGTCACCTCTGGGAGGTCATTCTTGAACACTGTGTTTAAAATTATGTTACCTGCTAACCCTCCCCCAGGCTCTCCAGCTCGCAATAGCTGCTTTATTTTTCACCACAGAACTTTTTGACCATCCAACACAGTTCCCATTGTTCTTGTGTATTTTTTTTCTCCTCTAGAATGAGAACTCCCCCATCAGGGTTTGATTGCTCTGTCCCCAGGACCCAGCACAGAGTCGAGCTCCTCGCAGCTCCTCAGTGGGGTTTGTTGGATGTACGGACTGTGACAGCTGGCAGCATTTTTAAGCATGCGTCTAAGTGGCTGTGCTAAATGTTGGTTAAAGCAAGTTAAACAGACAAATGTCGCTAGCTTATGGGAGCATCTAATCAAAATCTTTACAGTGTAGCATACCAGGTAAACCAGTTGCCATTGAGTCAACTCTGACTCATGAGGACCCCGTGTGTGTCAGAGTAGAACTGTACTTCACAAGGTTTTCAGTGGTTGATTTTTCAAAGTAAATTGCCAGGCCTTTCTTTTGAGGTGCCTCTGGGTGGACTTGAACCACCAACTCTTCAGTTAGCAGCTGAGTGCGTTAACTGCACTTCTCAGGGACAAATTCATATTCGTGAGCCACGGAAAGACTGGATGAAAAAACATTCATATTGCCTGGAGAAATGCTTTGTGAGTGTGTATGTGGTGGTGGTAGGAGGTGTCTCAGCTCAGTATGTCCTATAAATAATAGAGAATTTAGGTGAAACTGGGTACTGGGTAGTTAAAGACAGGTAGAACCAAGTCCAAGAGGCTTAGTGAGCTGCTAAGGATGAACCACCAGGTGAACCAGGATTGGAACTTGGGTCTGATGATTTCCAGATTGATACTATTACCGCTGTTCATCCTAACTAATTCTTCCCAGGTAGTTATTTTCTCTGCATTTTTCTATGTAAAACAAGCCCATTAGTACTGGAATAATCTATAAATTCAGTGCCCAAGATCTTGGATCAAATATTGTATTTCTTTTTTAAATTTCTACTTACTTTTTTTTGAAGAAGAAAGTTGGCAAGAACCTAGATAATAATTATGTGATCATTTTAAGAAGCAGCCCCCTGCCCCTCACCATTTAGCTGCCACTTGGACTGAAGTCCGCTATAGCAAAAGCTGCTCTGTAAATATCAAAGTGTAGAGCAAAAGGGCTTGAGCGTCCACAACTTTTTCTCTTTTCAAAGGAAAATAGGGTTGAGGAAGAGCAAAAACATTGGAGGCTGAGTTGAGTTATCCGAGACCTGCACTAGGTCTCACCCTGGGCAAGGGCCCTTCTCAGCCAGCTCTTCTGAGTGAGGAGCAGCTCCTGAGTGTATCCATGCCAGCCTGTCTCCTGCTGGGGACCCCAAAACCTCCAGTAGCCCTGGAGTGTGTCGAGGAGGGGGGCAGCATAAGCAATTGTGATCCTTGTTGGCACTTTAGGTAAGGATGATGTCCTTAAGACATGACACAGAACTGTGGAGAGGTCCTGCCATTCTACGCATTTGTACATGAGGAAGCTGCAGCTCACAGAGGTTGAGTACCACAGCTGCTAAGAGGCAAGACCAGGACTCAAGTCCCCAGCCCACCCCACCCCCCATTTGTCTGACTCCAAAACCTCTGCTTGACCCCAGCGGACTTGTTGGTGAGGCATTTCCATCTTTTGACCATGGTAGGGGATTGCAGACAGACGAAGCAAGATTCGGTGTTAGCTTATGCACCTGTCGTGGGGCTTCCTTCTGGTTGCAGAACTGACAGGTTTAATGCTCGTCTTTGGTTATGATGCCTCCATAGGAAGAAGCCCATTGTGATTCGGCACACGGGCGTGTTTGAATTACATTGACAGCGTCCCCCTCAGCCCTTCCGTTTGCCAGATTGACAGTAGCCAGCTCTGCTAGTTTTGTGGAATGCAGTGGTAGCAGTTCAGTCCTCATCGTTAGCACCCCCCACCAAGAATGGAGTCCCTGGTTGGTGCAGATGGTTAACATGCTCAGCTGCTAACCAAAAGGTTGCAAGTTCGAGTCTACCTGGGGGTCCTCAGAAGAAAGGCCTGGCAATCTACTTCTGGAAAAACAGCCATTGAAAACCCTGTGGAGCACAGTTCTACCCTGACACACATGAGGAATACCAGGTAAGCCATATGGGGTTGCCATGAGTCAGAGTCGACTTGACAGCAACTGGTTTAAGAATGACTAAATTGAAGCCTAGCCTGGAGCACATGACTGGTCCAGCTGTTCCTTCCAGCTCAGAGTGGTGACCGCTGTGCCTTCTCCCTGCAGATGCCGTTCCTATGAGGACTGCTGTGGCTCCAGATGCTGCGTGCGGGCGCTCTCCATCCAGAGGCTCTGGTATTTCTGGTACGTCCCAACCCTTCTTGTTCTTGGATGCCCGTCTCCGCCCACCCCTGTCTCCCAAGGGTTCTGCCTGCAGTCCAGACCGTCACTAATGTCAGGTACACCACCTGGAATTTGGTCTTGGGACAACCTTGGTCATGAAAACAAGCATGTTTGAGTTGGCTTCATGGGAGGCAGCTGTGCTCAAAAAGTTTGCAGGGAGACCATCCTTGTTTCCCCAGGCTCTGGGCTGGGGAGAAAGAGATATTCTTTTGGAAAAGTGGAGGGCAGGCAGTGGCTTCCTCCTACATCAGCTCTTTTACCAGTTTCTGAAATGGAGCTGAGGTGACTGTCTTGAAGAATGAGAGTCTCCAGCAAGTGCAGACATGTGGTAGGATTTCTCTTGCCTAGAAGTCTTCCCCATGCCATCACGTCATCTGAATCTTAACTTTCCAGTAGGCGGTCTCACCCTTGGTCCACCTCCCACTGCCACCGAGGGAGTCTGGCGAATTGTCTGAGATCTATATAAATCATACCTTGAGAGGTCATGAGGGCACGATGCAGGCAGAGTCCCCAAAGAAGCGTGGGATGCATAGTTTCTACTGCAGAGAGAAACTTCCTGTGCCTTGTGACCTCAGAAGAGGCCCGTTGGGGGTTCTCTCTAAAATTGATTTGACTCTGTAGTTAATAGATATGATGTCAGATGTTGGGGATGGCAGAGCACGTGTGGTGAAGACTTACTTAAAACCAACAACTCACCTGGGGAGCCACTATTGAAGTACCCCAGGCCTGCAGAAAGGGCACCCTAGCATGGCCCCCAGCACAGTGCTCAGCCATGCCAGGCTTCATTCAGTCTCCATGTGTCTCCAGCTCTCCCTGAGGGGCTCCTGGGCCACCTGTTTTACTGCTGGTGGTTGCACTCAAGGAGCTGTGGCGGCACTGTGGTGAGGCACTCAGCTGCCAACTGAAAAGTTGGCTGTTCGAACCCACCAGCTGCTCTGTGAGAGAAAGATATGGCAGTCTGCTTCTGTAAAAATTATAGTCTTGGAAACCTTGTGGGGCAGTTCTACTCTGTCCTCTAGGGTCTCTGTGAGTCGAAATGGACTCGACAGCAGTGGGTTTGGGTTTGGTTTTATTGCACTCAGATGGGAGTAGCCGACCTTCTGGGTTAACAGTTACTCAGGGTTTTCCAGCTGGCCAGGATCTTTGAGAGCGTCCTCTCCACAGGGCCTGGATGTGCTCTGAGTTGAGAACTGCTGTACTGAGTCCTCAAGGGAGGGCAGGAGGGAATTGAAAACCCAAATTACATTAAAAAACAGCAATAAATTACTTATGGTGATAGAAAGGGCACAAACATTTGTTTCTGTTAATCGCTGGAAAGCTTCCCAAACCTACTCAGCAGTGAACAAGAACATCTAGTGAACAATTAGCCTGTAGCTCACTGCCCTTCAAGGAACTACTTTTCTTACTAACAGCCACCCCTTCTCCCTGAGCTGACATCCCGCATCCTGGCTTTCTTTGTGGTAATAAGTTCATTCCCCTCCCCCAGCAGTTCCTTTCTTTTAAAATACGTTCTTCTCAGGGTCATACCTCGATAATGAATGAGCCTGATGTCTGATACCTAAGCAGGTAGTGGGTCTCTTGCCATGGCGACTGTCCCGTCCTTTCTTGCTCTCTGTCAGGCTAACAGTAGGTCCCCACAGGGAGCCTGCGTGTAAGCTGCCTTCCTCTTTGCCTCAGCGATGTCATTTTGATTTGTCTAAGAAAAACAGTACCGTTTGGTATAAACCAACATTCTGGCTTATCCTGGGGATGAGACCAAGATCTCAGATAGCGTCTGCCTTTTCCAGTCCAGAGTACCTCAAGTAACCAGTAAGATTATTTGAGAAAGCCTCTCAGTGTTTTCTGTTTCTACTAGGATGTTTGTCGTTGGGCCCAGTGTTGAATGTAAGATTATCATTGAGTCCACTATAGGAAAATTAGTTTTAAGAAACTGAGCTGTTCCTTTTGTGATTTCAGCATGTGTAATGCTGAGCATTGCCTTACTTTGCCAAGCCCTTGCATGATCTGGATCCTTTTAGCTCCCCAAGACTGTCCCCCTGACTTCCTCCCCGACTAACTCCAGCCACACAAACATCTGCCTCCAACTCACCTGCCTTAGCATTTTCGCCTGTACTGATTTTCCACTCAGAATGTTTCTCTCACTCTTTCAGCTTGTCTCTTTCTACTCATCCTTCAGCACCCTGCTCAGATGTTACTTTGAAGGAAAAGAAGCTTTTCCGGTCTTCCTCACAGAGCTGGAAGGATCGCTGTAGCAAATATTGCCAACTATACCAGTTGTACAAACCAGTCCAGGGAGACTAAGATCACCCACTTCTAACGCCAGATTGTGTGGTGGATAACAAATCCCACTGCATCCTATGGAAATGTCAGCTTCCCTTCTCTGTTCAGTTCATACCCCAGCTGCCCACACAGCCCTTCTCTCTCTCATCCCTAGCCACCTGGGTCAGTAGGTACCAGCTACAAGCTTGGTAGTCCACATGATTTTCTCCATTTTGGACCAGCTGGCCCCAAATTTAAGTTTTTTCTCTACTCCCTCAAGGTATCAGCTGCAAGTTTGGGAATACATATAACTCCTTCCACTTCAGACCAGCTAACCCCCCTACTCCTTTGGGTCATGTAATTCTCTGGAATGACTCACAGAGCTCACATGAAACACCATAACTGTGATAATGGCTTTAATGTAGCAAAAAAGGTTACAAATGAGGAGATACATAGAGCAAGGTCCAAGAGGGATCCTAGTGTGGAACTTCCATTTTCCAAGGGGACATGCTACCTACCCAAGAGCATATGTTCACTCTTACCAACCAGGAAGCTCCATCTGAGCCTCAGGGCTCAGAGCTCTTATTGGCCTCCCTATGTGGCCATGATAGGTGACATCATACCTCATGAGGTTAGTGAGCATCGGGCCCCTAGGTCGTCCCTCTTGGTCTGGTCAGTCCCCATTGGTTAGTCTCAGGTGTGTCCCGGCTCTAAGAAACCCAGAACAAAAGGCCAAATTGCTTTAAGCTCCCCACACTCACTATGATTAATATCCTTTTTAAAGCCTCTTCTTATACCCCTCACTTGTCTTTCTTAGCACTGACTAGAATTGTAAATAAATACTTAATTACGTAGATTTGTTATTTGTGGTCTGTCTCCTCACTAGTCCTGAAGTTCACTTGGGGAGGGGGGCTCACCTGTCTTATCTGTTGTATAGCCTCGTCCTGGGAGCATAGCAGGTGCTTACAAATCACTTGTTGAATGAATAATGAACTAGAAGACAGACCAGAAGGTACATGCTTGCAGCCCTTTACTGAATTATTTCCCTTCTTGTGCCTCTGATCTTTCTTTCTGCTCAGCATTTCAAGAGTGTCCAGTAAATGCTTATTGATGGGCTTAAAATGATCAGCTTACTATGAGTTGGAATTTGAATATTTTTGAAAAGCTTTATAGTCTACTTTTTTCATAAGTTTCTTTTACATGTGTACAGGTGCCTTTGATTATGACACAGCCAGCTGTGGTATGCTCACATGGTTCACAAAACAACGTGCAACCCACCCAGTCTTTGGGGATTTTGTGTGAGGTTCTGGGAGGTTTCCATGAATCCCATAATAATTCCAGTTTAGAGCTGAACAGGAGCTTCCTGTTATGTCTGTGTTAGACAGCCAACTTGGCCCTTTTCAGATTGACCCCCTTTGTCTAGAAACAAAAGATAGTGCAGATGTGAGATGGAAGAAGCAATCTATTCATTCAGCAATCATTTATTGAATGCCAATTATTGCAGTAAAACAACAGAAACAAACAAAAAAAAAAAACCTGTTGCCATCGAGTTGATTCGGATTCATAGCGACCGTATAGAAAAGAGTAGAACTGCCTCATAGGGTTTTCAAGGAGCAACTGGTGGATTTGAACTGCCGACTTTTTGGTTAGCAGCCAAGCTCTTAATCACTGTGTCATCTGAACTCTGTCTTCTAGAGAGAGAGAGAGAAAGAGATTTACTTTAAATAATTGGCTCACACTATTGTGGGCCAAGTCCCAAATCTGTAGGTTAGGTGGCAGGCTGGAGACCTCTGGGGGTTCATGGGATTTTTGGGTGCCGACAAGTTCGAAATCCATAGGTCAGATGGCAGGCTGGAGATTCCTACAGGCTTGCACCCCAAGATGACGGAAAGAGTGCAGAGTTGAAAGAGAGAGCTAGTTCTGCCAAAGTAACTATCTGTAGTCTGGGAGTGGACCACACCCTAAGGAAACTCCCCTTTCAACTGATTGATTGATTACATTATGACAGGCGATTACATAACATTACATTATGTTATGGAACAGCAGCTCGTCTAGTGTTTGGCTGAACCACTGGAAATTATAGCGTAGCCAAGATGATACATGAAATTAACCATCACAAGCCCCATCCTCTCATCCATCCCTTCAGGAGTCAATATGCGCAGGGCCTGTGCTCATGGATCCCCAGAGGGCTCCAGTGGGCTTTGAATCACCAGGCGGTCCTTGGGGTCTCTGCCCTTCTGACTCCTGTCTGGTCCGTGCCTGCCTCACATTTGTGTTCTTGCCCAGGTTCCTCCTGATGATGGGTGTGCTCTTCTGCTGTGGTGCTGGCTTCTTCATCCGGAGGCGGATGTACCCCCCACCACTGATCGAGGAGCCTGCATTCAACGTGTCCTACACCAGGCAGCCCCCCAACCTTGCTGCAGGTCAGCATGCCCCTCTGTCCTTGTTTCTCCTCCCTGCTGTTTACATGTACTGTGCGAGGCATTGAATAGTATGCTGAGAGAGCAGTTTTGGCCCTGCTTATTCATTTGAGTCAGGAATATCAATTTTATTATGCATTTGTGCTGACAAAAAATGTAATATATATTGGATTGAATACCCATTACCTCCTGTTCTCATATCGTTATCAGTATACCTTATATGCACATTTATGCAATTAGTATACACATATTATTTGCGTTCTGACTTTATACTTAAAAAATATTTCAAAAGGACAACACACACTACAGGGGAGGTCAGTACAACTGGACTAAACCAAAAGCTAAGAAGTTTCCTGAATACAACCAAACACTTCAAGGGACAGAATAGCAGGTGTAGGGGTCTGGGGACCATGGTTTCAGGGGACACCTAGGTCAATTGGCATAACAAAGTTTACTAAAAAAACGTTCTGCATTCCACTATGGTGAGTGATGTCTGGGTTCTTAAAAACTAGCAAGCAGCCATCTAAGGTGCTTCAATTGGTCCCAACCCACCTGGAGCAAAGAAGAATGAAGAACACCAAAGACACAAGGCAAATATTAGCCCAAGAGACAGAAAGGGCCACATCAGAGACTGCATCAGCCTGAAACCAGAACTAGATGGTGCCTAGCTACCACCAGTGACTGCCCTGACAGGGAACACAACAGAGAGTCCCTGACAGAGCAGGAGAAAAGTGGGGTGCAGAACTCAAATTCTAGTAAAAAGACCAGACTTAATGGTCTGTCTGAGACTAAAGGGACCCCAAAAGACATGACCCCTGGACTGTCTGTTAGCCCAAAACTAAAACCATGCCTGAAGCCAACTCTTCAAAGAATAGACTGAACTATAAGACATAAAATGATACTCATGAACAGTGTGCTTCTTGGTTCAAGTAGATATGTGAGACTAAATGGGCAGCTTCTGTCAGGAGGTGAGATGAGAAGGCAGAAAGGGACAGGAGCTGGTTGAATGGACACGAGAAATCCGGGGTGGAAAGGAGGAGTGTGCTGTCACATTATTGACAGAGCAACGTAACAATGTGTGTATAAATTTTTGTATGAGAAACCAACTTGAGCTGTAAACTTTCACTTAAAGCACAATTTAAAAAAAAAAATTTCATATGTAAGTCTTTATGTAGAAACATGAATGCCTCTGGACTAAATATTAACTATGTTAGTAAAGGGTAATTTGCTTAATTATTCTGTTACTGCTGGCCATTTGTTTTGTTTGCAGTTTTATTCATTCATTCAACAAATATTTATTGAACATTTACTAATGTTCTAGGTGCTTAAAAACAGTGCTGCTATAGGTGTTTTTGTATAAGTTGTTGTTTTTGTTAGGTGCTGTTGAGTCAATTCCAACTCATAGAAACCCTATGAACAACAGAACGAAACACTGCCTGGTCCTACGCTGTCCTCACAGTCGTTGTTATGCTCGAGCCCATTGTTGCAGCCACTGTGTCAATCCATCTCGTTGAGGGTCTCCTCTTTTTCACTGACCCTCTACTTTACCAAGCATGATGTCCTTTTCCAGGGACATATCTCTCCTGACAACCCGTCCAAAGTATGTAAGACGCAATCTCGCCATCCTTGCTTCTAAGGAGCATTCTGGTTGTACTTCTTCCAAGACAGACCTGTTCTTTCTTTTGGCAGTCCATGGGATATTCAATATTCTTCGCCAACACCACATTTCAAAGGGGTCAGTCCTTCTTCAGTCTTCCTTATTAGTTGTCCAGCTTTCACATGCACATGAGGCGACTGAAAACACCATGGCTTGGATCAGGCACACCTTAGTCCTCAAGGTGACATCTTTGCTTTTCAACACTTCAAAGAGGGCTTTTGCAGCAGATTTGCCCAATACAATGCATCTTTTGATTTCTTGACTGCTGCTTCCGTGGGTGTTGGTTGTGGATCCAAGTGAAATGAAATCCTTGACAACTTGTCTTTTCTCATTTATCATGATGTTGCTTATTGGTCCAGTTGTGACAATTTTTGTTTTCTTTTTGTTGAGGTGTAATCTGTACTGAAGGCTGTGATCTTTGATCTTCATCAGTAAGTGCTTTAAGTCCTCTTCACTTTCAGCAAGTAAGGTTGTGTCATCTGCATAACCCAGGCTGTTAACGAGTCTTCCTTCAATCCTGATGCCATGTTCTTCTTCATATAGTCCAGCTTCTTGGATTATTTGCTCAGCATACAGATTGAATAAGTATGGTGAAAGGATACAACCCTGATGCACACCTTCCTTGACTTTAAACCACGAAGTATCCCCTTGTTCTGTCCGAACAACTGCCTCTTGATCTATCTACAGATTCCTTGTGAGTACAATTAAGTGTTCTGGAATTCCCATTCTTCGCAATGTTATCCATAATTTGTTATGATCCACACAGTTGAATGCCTTTGCATCATCAATAAAATATAGGTAAACATCCTTCTGTTATTCACTGCTTTCAGCCAGGATCCATCTGACATCAGCAATGATATCCCTGTTTCCACATCCTCTTCTGAATCTGGCTTGAATTTCTGGCAGTTCCCTGTTGATATAGTGCTGCAGCTGCTTTTGAATGATCTTCAGCAAGATTTTACTTGCATGTGATATTAATGATACTGTTCGAATAATTTCCGCATTTGGTTGGATCACCTTTCTTGGGAGTAGGCATAAATATGGATCTCTTGCAGTTGATTGGCCAGGTAGCTGTCTTCCAAATTTCTTGGCATAGACGAGTGAGCACTTCCAGTGCTGCATCTGTTTGTTGAAACATCTCAGTTGATATTCCGTCAACTCCAGTAGCCTTGTTTTTTGCCAGTGTCTTCAGTGCAGCTTGGACTTCTTCCTTCAGTACCATCGGTTCCTGATCATATGCTGCCTCTTGAAATGGCTGAGCTTCCAGACTAGGAAGAAAGACCCAGCAGTCTACTTCTGAAAAGAATTAGCCAGTGAGAACCTTAGGAGTAGCAGCAGCACTTTGTATAAGTTACACTTGACTTATTTAAGGTGTATTACCCAAGGTGATGTCCCGGGATCTAAAAGAATTACCAGTTTCTTAATTGTTATGAAACCCTGCTATACCTATCTAAAAATGTCAGCTCCTGTTGTGAGTGATTAGCTGGTGAACTCAGGCTCTCTCAGGACACAGGCTGGTGCCCTGGTTTTGACATCATATGTATGTGAGGTGTTTTCCCTTCCCCTTAAAGAGGGCTCTTCTGAGGAAGAGGGAGAACTAGGGCTCTGTAGGGCTGGGCAGGTCCTGCTCATTAGAGTGGGTGCTGTTCTCGCCTCATGTTGGGCTCTGCTCTTGAGTGCCTCTCTAGGTCAGGAGTATGGGTAGGCAAGGGAGGCTCGGAGGCTGGGAGGCAGGTGAGGTAGGAGGTGGGTGAGGTTTGGGAGGCAGGTGAGGCTGAGAACAGATGAGGCTACGGAGGCAGATGAGGCTGAGAACAGGTGAGGCTAGGAGGCAGGTGAGGCTGAGAACAGATGAGGCTAGGAGGCAGGTGAGGCTGAGAGGCAGGTGAGGCTGACAACAGGTGAGACTGAGGAGGCAGGTGAGGCTAGGAAGGCAAGTGAGGCTGGGACAGGTGAGGTTGGGGAGGCAGGTAAGTCTTGGAGGCAGGTGGTGCTAGGAGGCTGGGGAGGCAGGTGATGCTGGAGAGCAGGTGAATTCCTCATGCCCACACTGCTCCCATGAATGTTGCTCTGCTCCTGGCCACCTTTGCCACCTGGAGGGTGGGGAGCTGTCTGCTGACTGCATACTGCAGGTAGATGGTCAGAATTTGAGGAGCAGTTCTTAGCTTGGGTTTTAAAAGAAATAAGGGGGAGTAAGTGCAAAAGCAGATACAGAGCATTTTCTTTCTTCTGTCTCTTGAGGTCATGCTGTTCGCAGGATGCAAAGAGAAGGGAGCTGGTCATTTTTTATTCTGTTCTTTTACAGTTTTCTTCCACTAGATACTCTGCAGGGGTTTCTTTTAAAAAGGATCCTAGTTAATTGTTTTTAAAAATGCTACTCAGAAAGATCTGAATATATATTTTCCATAACAGGTCAGGTGGGAGTTGTACCTGAAACTTTCACACATAAATGGATTGTATTCTTTCATGTTTGTAACCCTTCGAATAGTTTCAAGTTTGTGCTCTATCATCAGGTAAAATGCAAATTGGGGGTTAAAATGGGAATCAGAGGCCAAAGTCACTACTCATTTTTCTTTCTTTTATTTTGATCAGGTGGAGATAGAGAAAAGGGTCAGCTGCAAAGAGAAAAGAGTTTTCTCTTCCTTTCTGTCTCCACTACATGAAGTTTTAGTATAGGGGACAGGAGCAAACCCCCACCCCAGAGTCGCAGTCACGCACTAATGCAGAATGCCAAGTGCCCTGATCCATACATGCTGTATGACTGTTGCGGTCTGCCCCTCCTATCTGTCCAGACTCGGACGAACACGGTGGCAGAGTCTGTGTGTTAGACCTGTGTTTCCTGCTGCCGGCTGTGGAATTCCACAGGAATGTCCTACGGGTGGGGCCCTGGTGGCACAGCAGTTAAGAGCTACGGCAAGCAACAGCTGCTAACCAAAATGTCAGCAGTTTGAATCCACCAGGCACTCCTTGGAAACCGGACGGGGCAGTTCTGTTCTGTCCTGTAGGGTGGCTATGAGTTAGAGTCAACTCAATGGCAGTGGATTTGGGTTTTTTCTTTTTTGGGTCCCAGGTGCATCTGGGTGTCTCCCTGTGTGCACCCTTTCCTTGCCCCCCTTATCTTCTCCGCATAGCAGTGCACCCTGTCTCTCCAGCTGGGATCCTCCCTCTCCCTTACCAACCATGTCCAATAAATAGGTCATCAGACCCTACTGAATCTTACTTTAGATGCTTATCTTGCCGCTGAGCAATGCCTGCTAAAAGTTTTCCCAGTCACTCATCTCTGTCCTTCATGTTGCACCAGAACGACTTTTAACAAAAAGTGTACAGATCATGTCACTCTTCTGCTTAAAGATCTCAGCGGGCTCCCCTTGCTCCTAGAATCAAGTCCAGACAGCTTAGCCGAGTGCACAGGGCCCCTCACAGCTGCATCCGAGCCCAGTGCCCAGTCTGGGGGCTTCTCTCTGCAGTCCTGTTGGGCCCTTTTGTGTGTGTTCCTCTGCCTGGGAACTCCATTATTCCTTCAGAATCCCGCTCTGCATTGCCTGCAGAGTGACGCCCTCCTGGTCATTCCCTTCCCTGTTCTGTGGTTTGCTCCCTCTGCTGTGCGCTCCACCAGGTGCATTGACAGCACTTATTGTGGCATGTTGTTTTGTTTTTATGGTTATAGAAATATATATAACACAACATTTGCCAATTCAGCATTTTATCATGGCATGTTTTAATCCCTGTGTGTGTTGGAACCCCGCCAGGCCACGTGCTCCTGCAGCCAGGACTCAGGCTTAGTTATCCCTGTCCCATGTGCTCAAGCCCAGACTACTATCTGCACTGTCAGCTGGAGCTGCCACCCAGGCTTGCAACCTGGTACACCTGAGGTTCGGGAACATAGTGGCCATGCGCAGAACCTGGAGCCTAGGCCACCTGAATTGCTTCCTTCAGGCCACATTTATTGAACACATACAAAGGCATTACAGGTGCCCAGGATGCCAGAGCCCAGCCTGACTTCCACTCTCACTGGCCCCTTGTGCTGTGTACAGTTTGCACAACTGTATGTGGTGGCCCTGAACAATCACACAAATAAGGACACAGTTCCTGACTGTGATGAGAGCTGTGGAGAGAACGTTCAGGATGCTGGGAGACCATGTAGGTGGGAAACTTGATGTACAGGTCAAGGCAGGCTGCCCCATTGCCTTGTTCTCCAAGGGCTGCCATACAAAACACCACAAAGTGGGTGGTGGCTTTAAAGAACAGAAATTTATTGTCTCGTAGTTCTGGAGGCTGAAAGTCCAAATCAGGGTATCAGTCATGTCTATACCTTCTGCAGATTCTGAGAGAGGAGCAGTTCCATGCCTCTCTTTTAGTTTCTGGTGGCCACCAGGCTTCTGTCATCACATGGTATCTGTCTTCCTCCGTGTGTGACTGTTTCCCTGTCTGTTCTCTCTTGTTCTAAGACACCACTCAGAAGGATTAGTATTAGACCCACCCTACTCTGGTGTGACCTCTTTTAAGTTAACTAATAACAATAGAAAAGCCCTACGGTGTTTCCAGAGAAGGTCACACTCACAGGTACAGGGGTTAAGACTTCAGCACATCTTATGGGGGACACAATTCAGCCCCTATCACCCATGAAAAGCTCATTTGAGCTGAGGAATAGAAACCTACCAAACTGGGAGGGAGGGAGATGTGACGGCTGGCCGGTGAGGCCCCGGGCCTTCCTTCTCCATCCGCCTGTATGATGAGACTGCCACACTGCAGAGTGCCAGGCAGTCACCATAGCTCCAAATGTAGGATCCAGTGCAGGACCCGCTCAACGGTCCTAGGGCAGATGAAAACACTGAGAGAAGCCAGCAGTGATCCTGCCCCTGAGAAGCTGCCAAGCCTGAACCCCAGGCCTTTTGCACGCTCTTGGGTGAGGTGGTCACCACAGAGGGGAGAGGTGAGGCTGGTGGTTTGACTGAATCCACATTGCAGTGTTATTCCGGAGCACTCAGACAAATGGGTGACATTTATTTGGTTCCAAGATGGCCTGTGTTGCAGAGGCTATTGGGGCCAGTATGAAATCACCAGCCACGGCCATGGCCACTGGGAGATACTGGTTGGGCCCCCTTTCCTCTCTACAGAGTCACAGCTGCTGCTAGCACCAAACTCACCATTTCTCTGACCAAACTATAGACTTAATTTGCCACCCCCTTTCCATTTTCATACTTCTTACAGTCCTGTAGCAAGTATGAAATAGTCAATCCCAAAATACACCAGAGCATCATATGAAAATAAGGCTTGATTTGTTCCATGGGAGGATATAATTTCCATAATTTCACTATAAATTCAAGGGTTATGTGCTTAATTAACAGCTCTAAGCCTGGGAAGAGTTTAATTGCTTTAACTTTGCTCTTTAGAAATAGTAACATTGAAAAAAAATGAGGGTCTGTTAGTTTCTAAATGATTCCCTACTTAGGAAGTTCTGGAGACACACCTGATCCATGGGTGGATTCACCACCTTACAGATGTTTGCTGAGATGCTGTAATGTTCAAGGCTCTGTGTCCTTGGGCTGGGGGATGGAAAGAAGATGCCACGTGGAGGTTTAGAGTCTAGGAAGACAGAGAAGCATAGTGTCCTAAGGATAGGCCACCTAGGATAAGCATCACACCCAGGAGCAGCACTTGGTCAGTGCTGGGAGCACAGGTGTTTGATGTGGGTGGGTATCTGTGTGTGTATTTGCTGGTGTGGCTTATGACTCCTCTCCTGCCTGTCTTAGGGGTAGAGGTGGGTTCTGGGGAGCTTTGTTTATGAATGAAGAAGAGAGAGTGGCCAGGTTTTGAGGGCCAATGTCCACTGTAGGGCTAGAGCCCCACAGTGGGAGGGCAGCCACCTGTGTCCTTGGGACCAGCTCCAAGTCCAGCCTCACCTGAGGGGTGCAGAAAAACATAGAATTTGCACATTGCAAAATATGCTCCTCTCTGGGTGAGGGGGGGGAATATGGAAGATCATGATTCTAGAGGGTCCTGGGGGTTGGAGCAGGACTATGCATATAAGGGGAAGGATTGGCCAAACCAGGTACAGGGCTGAGGTTCACAGGTGGGGCTCCAGCCTCTGCCCAGTATCCAGAAGGAACAAAGGTTGAAGCTGCTGGTTGAAGGTCTCAGGGCTAACAGTTAAGCCTGTTTCGGCCTGGGCTTGGCAGGGCATGTGCAGAAGATGAGTGGGGGAAGTGCTGAGTAGCTGTCATTGGGAGAACAAAACAAGGTACCTACAGGACAGATAATCTGGAGGCCTGAGCTCTGGAAACCTAGGGTGGGCCTCAAAACTTACCTGCAAAATGAAATCATATGAAGAAAAGCACTCCTTATTTGATTTAGTCTGTATATGTAGAGGGACAAGGTACAGCAAGAGAAAGTCCCACCTCCACAAATGGTATCATCCCCCCAAATCATCCCCATCATGCTGCTGGCAAGGCCTGGTCAGTATGCCCTCCTGGGTCAGTAGGAAAGATAGACTTCATTCATTCATTCATAACACATTAGCTAGCTAGCACTGCCGCTGTATTCATGCTGGCTGGCAGAGAGGTGTGAATAAGATGTCCTTGCTGCTCTTTAAAACCTGTAGAACAGTGGGAAGAGCAAACATCAGAAATGATGATGTGAGAGCCCGGTGGATTAGGGTCAGAGGAGCAGGGATGAGGCTGAGCCGGGAGGTGGAGTGCCAGGGAAACCCTGGTGAGAACTTGGTGAGAGCTGTGGGTGTGCAGAGAAGGAGGGGCTGGGTCTCAGAGGGATCTGAAAAGAAGCCACAACTGAACTGGATGCAAGGTACAACTGAATGTGGGAAGAGGGATTGAGGGGTCATGAAGGAAAATGACTGAATTACAGAATTTTTTCTTTATGGAATATCATGTCACCACTGAAGTGAATGCTCATCAGGACCAAGGGTATGTAACAGGATGGCAAAAACAGTTGTAGCCCACGTTACTGAGAGAGCAAGGTGGGCAATATTTTACATGAATGGTGCTGGTTCCAACCATGTGAGCAAAGAAATGCGTAGACACTGACTGAGGAGTAGAGGGAATAGTCAGTATGGAAATCTGCCGAGTTAACGTGACTTGAGTTTTCTTTTAAAATGGTTTCCTTTAATGTGACTAATACTTTTTTTTTTCCCCCTAATCAAATAGTTAAAAGTAGATGAGGTATTCCCATTGGGAGGTACGTCTGTACAGGTATCCCCTGCTTTTTGAAAGTTTGCTTTACGCCACTTCACTTTTACAAAAGACCTACGTTAGTACTTGTTTTCACTAACTGAAGAAATTCGAAGAGGATTTTTGCGTTTACGAAAAAAGGTGAAAAGTGTACACAGTGTTCGGTGTTTGTTTTCCAGCAAGCCGTTAAAGAGGCGACACGTACTCCGAGCAGCGAGAGTGGCACCACAAGCTCCCCCTTATTTCTGCTTTATATAGGCTGTGTATTTATTGTATCATTCCTGCTTCTACTGTGTGTTAGTGTTATTTTAGGTTTTATGTGTTATTTGATATGATTTGGTAGGTTATTTTTTGGGTCTGGGAACACTCAAAACATTTTCCCATATAAATTAATGGTAATTGCTTCTTTGCTTTACTCCATTTCAACTTATGAAAGGTTTCATAGTAACACTACTTTCGGATAGCAGGGGAAACAGTACACTTGTTCCTTTCAAACGGTACACTTAGGCTTATTTCACTGATGGTTCTCTGACTGTTCTGATGTCTCTAACCTATGATAAGTCTATCAGCCTGCAGTGACGACTGTGGCCTGACTAAATGACGCCAACCCCAGGAAAATGGAAACAGTCGGGAGTGTGTTTTGACAGGTTAATTACCCTTCAGATCATAGCTGAAACGCGAATAGGGCTGCTTCAGTCGCAAGGACAAGCTGGTTTGCAGAGCTGGTACAATAGCACGATTCTTCTTCAGTGGAGTGGTCCTCGGACAGTCCCTGTGCACCCCATCCCCTTCTCTAACCCCCATGCTCTAAGGTTTCCCTTCTCATTTTTTCCCTGAAGAATCTGTGGGATGAGGGCACCCAAAGTGTGGGCTACTGTGGTTAGGAGGGTCCTCTGCTCCTGTGGAGAGCCCTCATCTGTTCTCCCAACTCTGGGTGGCCTCCTTCAAGAGGGGAAGAGATGGAATTACTTTTGAATGTATGGTTTTGGTGAAAGAAAGATAACAGGAAACGTGTAAGATTATTTATTTAAAAATCACAAATGCCGATCTGTTAATATACCTTTATAGCTACCAGAATATACTTTACCAATTCATCCCTGATATCAAAAGGTAACTGATAGACTAGGCATTTAGGGCAGGGCTAGGGGTGGGATTTTTGAGAGCTGTTTCATGTAGTGAAGCTCGAGAATTGTTACTGTGTCACAACATAGAATACCTCTTTGCTGACCTGGAGTATTTTTCCCACAAAGTTCAGTGGGTGTCTCTGTCTGATTTTCTGCCTGTTTGTCTGTCTCTCACTTCCCTGTCATTCTTATCTTGGTAATTCTCTAACTTCAGTGCTACTCTTTCCCTTTCTGTGACAGCTCAATTGCTATTTCTTGTCACTTGCATTTTCCAGTTTACCTAAAGTAGAAACATTTAGAACTTTCTGTTGTATAAAAGTGAAGTTTTGCAGGTTTTTTGCATGTAAAAGCATATAGTGTCATTGGCCACTGTAAGTAGTGACAAATAACACACTTCACACAGAGCGTATTTCAAAAAAGAAAGGCGTTTTTTATAGCCTGCGCCACTGGTACCCGTTGGCGTCAAGTGGATTCCGACTCACAGCGACCTTATAGGACAGAGTACAACTGCTCCATAGGGTTTCCAAGGATTCGAACTGCCGAACTTTTGGTTAGCAGCCAAACTTTTAACCAGTACGCCACCAGGGTTTCTGCCTTCCTCCTATTATTACCTTAATCACAACAAACGGCTTTCCCACTATAATCTTCTTTGATCTGTGGGAACAGAAACTTCCAGCAAAGTTAATCCCCTTAAGTCCTTGGCCTGTTGTTCTTGGATTTGCCAGTGGTGGAGGAAAGACAGAACCTGAGCCCTTTACCAGGCCCGTTCCACTGTCTTGGAAGCCGCCTCGTATCTCAGGGAGTAACACAGGTCCGAAGCATCTTGCTCATATTTGTCCATAAATGCAAAGCTTGGTTAGGCAGACTGTCCCGTCTGCCTCATTTACATTCTTCTCACTCCATTGGGGCTTCTTTAGATTGTCTTTCTCATCTAGCTCTTCATCTCTCTAAGCCAGCATGCCTCCCAAGTCTGTTTTTGTGACCTTTTCCCCGTAAATGTATTGAAATGGCTGTGATTGGGTCCTTTCGGGGGTGGAGTAAGGAGAAACTTAGGCCAAACTAGACAGAGGGCTCCTTGTTGCAGAGGCCACGAGGCACGAATCACTTCAATCACTCACAAAATATTCCTTCACTCACTCACCAAATACTCTTTTCTGCGAGTTACTCCATGTGCTGGGTACTGTGCTTAGCCTTGGCATTTGGTGGTGATCAAGCGGACACAGGCCCTGCCTCATGGCTCCTGAGGAAGGACAGGGAGGCAGAGTGGCCACGCAGCAGTAACTTCTGACTTTTGGTCTGGTAGGAAGCTGTGGTGGTGGTTCAGTGGTAGAATTCTCATCTTCCATGTGAGAGACCAGGGTTCTATTCCCAGCCAGCGCACCTTATGTGTAGTCACCACCCGTCTGTCATCGGAGGCTTGTGTGTTGCTTTGATGCTGACCAGGTTTCAGTGGAGCTTCCAGACTAAGACCAACTAGGAAGAAAGGCCTCACGATCTACTTCCAAAAATTAGCCAATGAAAACCCTATGGACCACAGCAGTCTGATCCACCGATCATGGAGATGGTGCAGGACTGGGCAGCATTTCGTTTCGTTGTGCATGGAGTCGCCGTGAGTAGGGGGCTGACTCGATGGCAGCTAACAACAGCAACATAGGGCCCAGAGTTAAAAGTGATGAAGCTAGAAATCCTTTTCTCCCATGTTATGTTTTCAGATTGCCCCTGGAACTCCAGCCAAAATATGACTTGCATTTTCCATTTCATCTGCTGTTTAGCTTCTCAGCTGACTTTTAACAAACTCCTGGTTTCCTCAACTACATGTTCTCTTTTTTAGAAGAGACTTTTAATGTTTTGGGGAAATACTTCAAAATGATATAAGACCATGTTTTTCTCTCTGCTATTTGTTGTGTATTAATACTTTAACCCTTCTCTGCAGAGGAAAAGCTGGGTGATGGTGGGGAGGTGGGCTGGCTACTCATTTGAGATCAATAAAAATGTTTATTATTATTACTGAAAACAAAAGGGGAGAGATTGTCACTGGGCATGTAGCCAGCAGGGATATTTTGTTAATTCCCTTTGATCCATCATAGGCAAAAAGAAAGAGAGTAAAATCATAAACTCTTAGAATCTCAGGGCTAGATGGTACCCTAAAGGCCATCCCAGCCTCCCACCCTCCCATGCTGTCTCCTCTGCTGATGTGCCTGTAATCTCCTCTACTCCACACCACGCAAATTGTCCTCCAGTCTGTTTTCAGAATGCTTCGATGAGAGCAGAATCTGCACCTGAGGCAACTTATTCCATCTTTGGGCAACTCTGTACAACATTTCTGCCCCTCAAGGCTTCTAAAAACTGGAGAAGAACTTAATGCCATAGAAAGAGTAAAGAGCATGGTTTTCTCCAGATTTAGTTAAAAAGCCTGGCAAAGGGGTGGAAGGAAGTTTATAACTCTAATTTTCCACAAAAGGAGGTCCAATATTTGGTTTGACAGTTTATTATAAGTCTTTAGAGTATCCACTCTTGGGTTACAAGCAACCTGTCTACATCCTAAATCACTGTCAAAGACAGTAATGAACGTTAAAAAAAAAAAAAAAGACGAACACAGACTTGATGAAAAACAGCAAGGAAACATAAGAGCAAAATATGATGACTGAGGAAGACCATCCACAATATGGGTGACAGTGGATATAAATGTATTATAAAAAATCAGTATGATTATTTCAGTAGGTGCTGAAAAGGCTGTCAATATGCAATATACATTCCATATCAAAACTAGTAATGAAAGGCTTCTTAATATAGTAAAGACTTAGAGTATAAGTTCCCTGAGGGCCAGGACCTTGAGGGTCCTTGAAGGCAAGGACCAAGTCCTCAACTGTTTAACCCCAGTGTTACCAGCTATGCCTTTTGAATAGGAAATGTCCAGTAAATAATGTTGAATGAACTAGATATGTACTCTAGACCTACTGCCAGCGTCATACTTAGTGAAGCAGTAAAAGAATTCCCATTAAACTTAGGGTGCTGGGTGTCACCATTAATATTTAATGCTAGTCTAGAATTTCTGGCAAATGGATTAACATGAAAATGATGTTTAACCATTAGGAAGTAGAAACACAATTTTCCCAATTTAAACAGCATCATTACTTACCTAATAAAAAATCCTGGAGACGGAACAGAACAATATTTTTAATAGTTGAGATAACTCAGCAAAATAAGTAGATGCAACATAAAACCAAATCAAAGGAAAAGGCTTGGAGGAAAGGAAGGGGCAAGTAAGGAAGGGGGAGGCTTATCTATCGATTATTAAAATGTTCTCAGGATTAGTAAGGGTGCTTTAGGCTGCAAGTAACAGATATCCCAATTCAGCCAGTTTAAAGAATAAGGACAAGTTATTGCTTGTGATAAACAGTCATGAGGTAGGGAGGCTCCTGGTCTGATTTCATTGCTTAGCAGCATCTTCAGGGGCCCAGGTTCCTTCCGTTTGTCGACGCCACCCCCCTCAGCCTAGCAGCTCCTTCCTTCACTAGCTCTCCTCAGTGGCTGCTAATGGCTGCTTCAGTTCTTTCAGATCGAGCAGTGTCCAGGGGAAGAAGTCCCCCTTGGGCATGTTACATAATTAGTTTGGACTTCAGCTTTCAACTCTGTCAAATGGGAGTGATAGTAATGTATCTTACAGTATTACTGTAGGGCTTCAATGACATGATGTATATGAACTACCATGACATGTCTGTATGAGAAACACTTGTATTTGTCAAGATGATGTACTCAGCACATAACGACACCTTCGCTCCTCACTAAGGATTGGTTTCCTTCCTGAGTCCCTACACTGAGAGATACTTGGTCAGAGTGAGGCAATCTTAGTGCTCTCAGTAACACCCAGTCAGTTCTTGTCTTGGTTTTTCATTTTCCCTCATCTGTTTTTTTTCCTCCCTCTTTCAGTGTGTAAACCATTTTCTTGGACAGAGAATCAGATTTGAGGCCTTTCTCTTTGCCATTTGTTTTATTTCTTACTCTTCTTTATCCTCCGTTCACTAATTAACAAGGAAACATAAAAGCAAAATATGATGACTGAGGAAGACCATGTACAACATAGGTGACAGTGGCTAGAAATGTGTTATAAGAAATCAGTATGTCCAGAGTCTTTGCTCCAAACTTCAGCTGCTCCCTTGCTTCTATTTTCCTGATACCATCTGTGCTTGTTTCTGGTTGCCCGCCTGCCTTCCAATTGGACCCTTTGGAATCAGTCCTACAGGCATTGTTTGGAACCTTTCAAATCTTTGTTTTCACAATGCTTCTTTGTGACTGAGGAGTTGAAATTATGATGTTTTAAAAAAAATTTTTTTTTGTTTAGATCTTTGGTGGTGGTTATTTGTAATTTTATTGTGGTCAATGTATATAAACAAAACATTTGCCATTTCAACCATGTTCAAGTGTACTATTCAGTAAATTAATCACATTCACCATGTTGTGTTACTATCACCAGTTGTTTCCCCAAAGTTTTATGTTCCCCCAGAGAGAAACTCACACCCCTTCAGCAATAACTCCTTTCCTGCCCCCGACCCCTTTCTCCAGCCCCTGCTAGCCACTAATAAATTTTGATCTCTATACACTTGCTTGTCCTGTCTCTTTCATGTAAGTGGAATTATACAATATTTGTCCCTTTTTGATTGACTTATTTCACTGTTTCCAGGGTTCATCCATGTTGTAGCATGTATCAGGACTTCATTTCTCTTTGTGGCTGAGTAATATTCCGTGGTATGTATTTACTACATTTTGTTTAGCCATTCATCTGTCGATGGACATTTCGGCTGTTTCCACCTTTTTGGTTATTGTGAATAATGCTGCAGTGAAGATCGGTATACATGTCTCCATTTGAGGAAATTATGATTTTAAGGTGCTTACAATTCCAGGCACCTTTTCTTATGTCTGTAGGCCTATACCTGACCTGGCAGCCTTTCCTTCAGAGGTTTTTCACATGTGATGGTCTCCCTCCTTTAACTTTACTCACTACATCTGCCCTCCTTGGTCAGAACTGGGTCCACAGCGTCGGTTCTCCTCTCAGTTTCTCTTCTCTGTCGGAGACAGTTCATCAGCACAGTCAGCATCTTCTTAGAGTTCTGCTTTTAGCCAGATAAACAGAAGCCTAGCAGACGCCTGGGCCATGGACCGCCTCTGTGAAGGTCGCTTCCCTGTCTGAGCTGGTTGTGCTCTTGCCTCATTTCCTCCATCTGGACGAGGAGCCTGTAGCCTCTTTTCCTGCTCCCCTTTAGCCTCAATCACAGACTTTCCAGCCTGCCCTGTCCCTGTGGCTGCCAAGGTTTTTTCACCTAGGGGTTCATTTTCCTGGCAAGTACATCACTTATCCACCTCTTGTCTGTTCTTTCTGTTCCAAATGCCTCTCCATTAACGTGGTCAAATATTTCAATTCCATCTGCCAATTGCTGGCAATATCCATGAGTTGCTACTGTTAACTGTAAATACAGATGAAATGGTCCACACTTGCCAGCATTTCTCATTATTCTTCAGTGTGGGCTTGGCCAGGCTGCTGGTACATGGCAGACCACAGCCTGAGCCTCCTCTGTGGTATAAAGACCACCCTGCCCCTGCCCTCACCTGTGGTAGTGGAGGGTTGTCTTTTTATACTCCATCCTACAGAGTGGTGGGTGGAGCTGACATAGGTTGGTGGGTGGAGCTGGCACAGGTTGGTGGGTGGGACAGCCACTTCCAGCATATCAGGAATCTGCAGAGCACGCCCTGCACAAGATGACACAGACAAAGCCCAGATAAAAACCGCTATGCATCCCTTCTTAGTCATTTATCTTACATATTATAGACCGTTTGCCACATGCCATGTGTGGTTCCGGGCCCGAGGGTACAAAGATGAATGATATCCTATCCTCACATGCAGAAAGCTTAGGAAGGTGTTCTGCACTGTGGGGAGTGCAAGGATAACGGACGTTCCCACACCGTTCTGGACGCCAAGAGGAGAGGATACCTTGTCCAGCCAGGAATGGGGTGGTCGGCAGCTAGGTGTAGCTTCCTGGAGCTGATGATTCTGAGCTGAGACTTGAAAGATAAATGGGAATTATCAAGAAACGAGGTTGGGGAGGAGGGTGATGAGGAGACCAGGAAGGGCATTCCAGGAAGAGAGCGTTGTCTGTCTCTATGAGTTGACGCTGATTTATTCCTGAGTGCAAAGGAACAGATCAATCAGTCTGCATGCTGAGAGTCCAGAAGATACTTTATAGTGAGGGTCGGGAGATTTGAGCAGGATGCAAGCAATTTGGCGGTTGTTTGGAGAGAAGAAATGAGGTAGGGCAGTAAGAAGTAAGACTTTGAGGAAGGTAGGAGCCTGATTATGGATGGCCTTTTATCCCTCATAAGGAGTTTAGCTTATAGTCCAGTGAGTGAGTGGGTGAATATGGTGTCACCAACCGAGAGTGGGATACAGGCAGTGGGCGGCACAGATTCTGTCTGCTGGAATACGTTTGAGGTGCCTGCCTGCATGGTGGAGAAGCTGCCTGGGCTAGAGGAAACGGACACTGGAAGTCACAATATAGACTCTGGTTTAAACCATAAGAATGCAGGCAGTGTGTAGAGTGAGAAAGAGCACAGAAACCTGCTCAAGCTGGCACAAGGAGGGGGCTAATTATAAAGACACGTGGAACCTAATAGCATCAGAGCACAGTCAGGAATCGGGACAGCCTAGAGCTGGTAACCTCTTCATCTCTCATGAGCCACACGATCTCTGTTAGGCTATCTCTGCTTCTCCTTGCACTTCCATTCTGTCCTCTGCTGCCTGAGAGAAGATTGGCACAGCCCATCTACTCACAGGTCACCAGCCAGCCCACCCTCTGGCCAGTCAGCATGGTTGAGTGGTGGCAGGACCATTCTGCCTGGGCCCGACCCGTGGCACGGGCTGTGAGTGGGATGGTTCCACTTAGGGGGAATTAGCATCACTAACGTATTCTTACTCATCTTTGCTGGCCGGAGACTTTGCTGGTCTCAAATCTTACAGAGTAAAGACTCAATGAAGAAAAGGATGATGAGTTTTTAAGAATGATCCATTCCCTTTGCATTCAGGAATAAATCGACCCTCAGATGGTGCCCTAAGTGCAGGCCCATCATGTCACACCAGTCTTCCCTGGTTCTCCCATCCCTTTCTAGTCTGAAATTCTTCACAGTCCTTTCCGTCATCCTGGTGAGGAACAGCCATGTGACCTTGGGCAAGTTACTCAATTTCTCCGAACCTTAGTTTCTTCAAGAATAAATGGATGGTATAATGCAGTGTAATGTAACATAGTGATTGACACTATAGTCACTGGATACGTGAAGGGAGTCCTTGGGTGGTGCAAACAGTTAATGCACCTGGATGTTAACTGAAAGGCTGGATGTTCAAGTCCACCTAGAGGCATCTCAGAAGAAAGGCTTGGTGTTCTTTTTCCAAAAAATCAGCCATTGAAACCCAGTGGAGCACAGTTCTACTCTGACACACATGGGTTTGCCATGAGTTGGAATCGACTCAACAGCAACTGGAAAAATACTTGAAGAAACAGAAGGTGCTGTTGTACACCTGCCATTGTACTCACTTCTCCCAGTCCTTTCTTCTTGGTCTGCTCAAGAAAGTCTTCCTTTAACTCCATATTCTTCAGAAAATGCTGTACATGCTTTCTTTCTCTGACTGAATCTTCTACCATAGACCTTCAAAACCGAGGGGCTGGTTCTCTTCTCAAGTGCTCCGCCCTCTGTAGGGTCAGCAGATGGTGCTGGCATACCTTTGGCTCTGGATGTCACTTCTGTACCAGGACTCTTCCACCTGTGTGCATGAAGTCCCTACCATGTTGAATCCCATACCAGTTATCTGTGTCACTCCTTGTCATGTTTTTTGCTATTATTTGTGACCTTTGTGTGTTTTTCCCTTCTTCTTTGAGGATTTTGGAATTTGTCTGCTGGTGTCCCGTAATTCTCCCATTCATCTTTTTCTTCATCACTGTCAGCAGTTGAATAACCTAGCACCCAGCTCCACTCAAAATGTAGGCTCTGCCATGAGCACTTTCTTCCTTCTTCCCAAACACCAGTGGGTTCCCCTGAGGCCACACTGGTGCCTCTTCTCAAGGCCCCTCCCTTCACTCATTCTTCTGCCCATTCAACAAAGATTTATTTAGTGCCCTCCTGAGCACCAGGCTCTGTGCTAGGCACTGGGGTCCAGAGGCTGAACCAGAAGGTCCCTGCCCTCATTGAACTTATTTATATTCTGTCCTAGAAATCCTCTCTTTCCTGTACAGATGTAAACCAAACCAAACCAAACCAGTTACTGTCGAATCAGCTCTGACTCCTAGCCACCCCACGTGTGTCAGAGTAGAATTGTGCTCCGTAGGGTTTTCAGTGGCTGATTTTTCGGAAGCAGATCACCAGGCCCTTCTTCTCAGTCACCTCTGGGTGGACTTGAACCTGCAACCTTTGGGTTAGCAGCCAAGTGCTTCACTGTTTGCACCACCCTACCCCTATAAATATACTCAGGCATTTCCCATCCTAAAAAATACACCTTCCTTTGTTTTGTGTCCTTTGTAGCTACCACCCATCCTCTTATCCAGTCTTCACCCTATGCCCTGGAATCACTTTTCACCCACTGCATTTGGGGTACTACACTTACCACTGTCCTAAAACTGCTGGGTAGAGGTCATGAGAGAACTCCCAAGCACCACATCCACTGAAAATTTGCAATTCTTATTTTGACCTCTGTTCAACCTTGGAGAGTTCTAATCACTTCTTCTTTCTTAAAAATTCCCCTTTCGAAGGACAGCACGCACTACAGGGGAAGTCAGCACAACTGGACTAAACCAAAGCTAAAAAGTTTCCTGAATACAACCAAACACTTTGAGCGATAGAGTAGCAGGGGTGAGGGTCTGAGGACCATGCTTCCAGGGGGACATCTAGGTCAGTTGGCATAACAAAGTTTATTAAGAAAATGTTCTGCATCCTACTTTGGTGAGTGTTGTCTGGGGTCTTAAAAGCTAGCCAGCGGCCATCTACGATGCATCAAGTGGTCCCAACCCACCTGGAGTAAAGGAGAATGAAGAACACCAAAGTCACAAAGAAAGTGTTAGCCCAAGAGATAGAAAGGGCCACATAAACCAGAGACTTCATCAGCCTGAGACCAGAACTAGGTGGTACCTGGCTACCACCAATGATCGCCCTGACAGGGGACACAACAGAGAGTCCCTGATGGAGCAGGCGAAAAGTGGGGTGTAGAACTCAAATTCTAGTGAAAAGACCAGACTTAATGGTCCATCTGAGACTGGAGGAACCCCAGAAAGCATGGCCCCCAGACTCTCCGTCAACCCAGAACTAAAACCATTCCTAAGGCCAACTCTTCAGACAAAGATTAGACTGGACTATGGGACATAAAATAATACTTGTGAAGAGTGTGCTTCTTAGCTCAAGTAGATACATGAGACTAAATGGGCAGCTCCTGTCCGGAGGTGAGATGAGAAGGCAGAGAGGGTCAGGAGCTGGTTGAATGGACATGGGAAGTCAGGGGTGAGAAGGAGGCGTGTGCTGTCACAGTATAGGGAGAGCAATTAGGGTCACATAACAATGTATGTATGAATTTTTTATGAGAGACTAACTTGAATTGTAAACTTTCACTTAAAGTACAACAATAAAATAATTTAAAAAACAAATTCCCCTTTCCCTTTGCTGCCATGACTCAACCCCTAGTCCTACTCCTGGAACCTACTTTCCACCGGTTCTTCCTAGGCTCCTTCGCAGCCCTCTCATCCACCTTAAATGTTTTGTATTCTTCTGTGTCTTGAATATTGATCTTTCTTATAGCTCAGTCCTCAGAATTGCCTTCTCCCTTCTGCACACTTCCTTGGTGGTTTTACCCACATTCTGCTTTTTTTTTATAGTGGGACTGTGGGAGATTTTTATTTCTTTATCTGCGTTTTCTGAATTTTCTACAAGGAACAAGTATGCCTTTTGCAATAAGACAAAAAATAACATTTTTTTAAAATATTAAAATACTAGCAAGTGTATGGTTAGTCACATTTTTCATAATAGCAAATTTATAAGAAGAAGAAATGAAAACAATCAAAATGCCTATTATTAAACTATGACACCCAAAATGGGATAATTTATAGCCATTAAAAACTGTTTTCTAAAAAATATAATGATGAAATGTATAAACAGTATGATGACGATAATGTTGAATATATACATATGTTTAATATATATACACAGAAAAGACTAGAAGAAAATGTGCTAAAATTTAAGAGTGAGATTGAAGGTATTCCAAATTGTTTCCCTATATTTTTGGAATGTTCTGTAATATGCCTATATCATTTATAATCTGAATAAAGTAATAAAGTGCATTTTGGGAACAAAGGCTAGCCATTTGCCTGTCTCTGCAGGCTCCTCAGCTTGGGGGCCAGAGCCCTATATTACCTGACATTCCCTTTTAAATCCTCTCCTTCCAGACCAGAGGGTCCAGGTTTAAGTCATTAAATGTTGCATGAGTTCACACTCTTTTTTGTTGTTGTTATACCACCTGTACACAAAAGACTCGGCAAAGGCACCTTGGCCCTTCCATTAAATGTGGAATTTTCCACCTGCCCTACCGTGTGCCTGTGGTCCCTCTCTTGCTTGGTGAGCTACTTACGTTGCCAGAGCAGAAACCAGGGCCTTTTCTTGTTAGACCTTTTCCCCATCCTCATACATTCCACATTGTCCTGAGGTCCTGTCAGCAGTACCTCCTCTATTCCGCTCTCATTCTGTCCTCTCCATTCCTTCTGCAGTACACAGAGGCCTTCAGCATGTGGTACCTGAGCTCTGACAATTGCCTCTTTTTTTTAAGTCTTTAATTTCAGTTTTAATTGTAAAACATAAAGTAATCCAAAGTAAAACATTATCCCTGCCCTTGAGAAATCCAGGGTTGTGGCTGGTAGACAGGCATATAATCAAAACACTCCACAAGGCCATGGGCTCTTGTGTCAGGCAGGTGAGGTGGGCTTGGGGTAAAGGAGGCATCCCTGACTGACTGCTCTCCTACTGCCCCCCAGGAATGTATTTCTAGCCTTGCATTCCTGCTCTGTATTCTATCCCCACACTTGTAGATTTCCAGAATCTGGTTTCTGCCAGCTGTAGAGGTTGTGGACATCTTGCACACCTTGGCAGGCGTCTTTCTAGGAATCAGACTCATTCACTTAAACCCTGACGAAGGGAGACTTGTAAAAATGGCCCTGCACAGTATTCACACAGTTCTTAGCAGCACCGTGAGTTAAATGAGGTCCAACTCAAACTAGTCTTGAGTTCCCTTACTGAATTAGCTCAACCCTGGAAACACCCAACATCCTACAGTTTGTTTTTTTTTTCCTTGATTCCTTTTCATTTACTCCATATTCTACAGGGTTATCCACATGATCAGAGTAAGTAGACCTAAAAAATAGGCTCTCAAACAGCATCTGGGCTATTTTTACCCATTATAAAAATGTGAGGGCTAGATTTGGGGCAACGTGATCAGCTAGTTCCCTCTTGTCACCTTTGGTGCTCTCTGAACCTCCATGACTCGCCCACTGCCCTGTACCTGGGAGTCAGCCTGCCTGCTGTACCCCCCTCACCCTTGGAGAAGGGGCAATCGAGTCTGTCCGCATCGAGGGGAAGTAGGGATTCTGTGGACTCATCCGTCCCAGCCCTGTCAGCAAGGGAGGTTTTCTCCCTTTCTGTGAACTGGAGCTCACCTGTAGGACAGGTAATCCCTACCCTGATAAAACCAGCCTGTCTTAGCCCCGTAGGTGGGAATGGAGAACTTGTGCCAGAAACTGTCAGCAGAAAACCATTCTCAAAGCGATCGTGGAGCTGCCAGTGCTAATTCCAGGCTGGAAGTCAGGAAACCAGGGTCTGCTTTGTAGTTCTTCCAACATGGTGCTGTAGATGTACTTACCTTACTATGCCCCCATTGCTTCAGCTCTAAACTGTATCTTGGGAGGCCTTTATTTGTGATTCCCTTGGCCTAGGCTTCCTGGGTCCTTGCAGAGCTGCCTCATTTTTATTGTTCAGGTTTCAGGTTAGCGACGGTTGAGCCTCCAGACCCATACCATATCCTGATCTTGCTGATGTCCTTCTTTACTTAGCCACCATCTGTGACTTTAGGTTTGCTTTTAATGTTTTCTGTCTCCCTCCTGCAGAATGTCAGCTCCATGTGGACAGGGACCTTGGGTGGACCCATAGCCCAGGTGCCCCATTGTGTCTGAGCTTATTGGGTCCTTGAGACATGTTAGTTGAATAAGTGATTAGGGCAGGTGATCTCTGTGTCTCCTACAGCCCAGAAGCTCTCTGGGTGTAGTGGGTATGGTTTCTCCTTTGTGCTCACATCTGTCTGTCTGTCTTTCAGAAGCCCAGCAGCCAGGGCCGCCATATTACACCGACCCAGGAGGACCGGGCTTGAACCCTGCCGGGAATCCCATGGCGATGGCTTTCCAAGTCCAACCCAATTCACCCCAGAGAAGCACAGCCTACCCCCCACCCCCGTCCTACTGCAACACGCCCCCGCCCCCGTACGAACAGGTGGTGAAGGCCAAGTAAGTGGGGGCCGTCGACGCCTGCCCATGTGAAGGAGGCACCGCGGCCGCATTGCAGGGAGACAGGTGGGCTCCCGTGTCCGACAGGCCCACACCCAGCCTTCTCTGTCCCCATCAATGTTCCTGTAAGGAGTGGTCTGATGAGCCGCTAAGGGCAAATTTCTCTTTGATCTGTTCAAAGCAAGAACAGCTCCCTTTCAAGTTTCCACGGAGGACCAATATTTGAATTCACACTGTGTCTCCTCTGGCTTCTGTTTCTAATGTAGTCTGTGCTCTCTGGCAGTGTGGTGACAGTCTCTGAGGGTCGCAGGTCTTAGGGTGGTGAACCTAGATCCTCGAAAGAGAGACTGGGAGGAGGAGGGCCAGGCGGAGCGCATCTGAGTGGTGAGCATATGCAGGGGGTCGAGGGTTCGGCATCCTGGCCTGGGCTGGCTAGGAAAGTTTCACTCCACCGGATGGAAAGGCACGCCCACCGCAGCGAGATGGACCCGCAGTCAGGAGTGACTCTGAGCCACGCGCTAGCCGGTCTTGTTCCGCATGATGCGCTGAGGGAGATGCGCAAAAGGTCGACGCGTCCGGGCCCTGCTCCGGGCCCGCGCACTTCAGTGGCTCATCCTGAAGACAGGTCTCCCCTCAGCACCACCGGGCTGGGAAGAGCAGGTGTGCTCGCTTCCACCTCCAGGAGATGAAGCTGGATGTCTGCAGCTACCTGAGAACCACTACAGAACGTTACTTAACATGGGAAATCGCTCCCTGCCCAGATTGGAACGCTAGGTTTTATGAGTTTTCAGTCTGACTCAGAGAAAAATGCTTCCCCTTTTTCTGGTGCATTTAAGGAAGCAGTTGTATAGGGTCCCGCCCTTTGAGGTCGGATGAGGAGTGTGCCTTCCTGGGATGCTGGGAGCCGCTCAGTCTGTCATCACACCTAGAGGCTCTTGCTGCTTTCAAAGGCAGCTCTGAGGTGGTGGGTTTGACGGACACCTTCAAAGCAGAACTGCTGCAGGCGGCATACCTAGTAGGGACAGCACAATGGACTTCAGGAGGGAGAACGGGAGAGGCGACCTGTGGCAGCAGAGACTGCTGTTCTGAGCCTGGGGCAGCGGTGGTTGCATGTGATCTCAGCAGGTGTGTGGGGGGCTCTGAGGAGCAGGAACAAGCTGAGAAAAAGAAGACATCCCAGGGCTGCAGGGAGGTTTTTTCAAAAAAAACACTGAATTGATTTTTACTGACAATTTAATGAAATTAGAATGTAAACCCCTGGATAAGAAACATGTCTCACCTGGAGTTGCTAGCAGTGAGCAGGGCCCTTCTGCTCCTTGGCGTGGTTAGTAGTGGTAATAGTGTACCCAAACCCAGATGTAGACCCGATGTGTCATGTAGCAGGGCAAAGCAGTGTAGCCAAGATTCCTAAGTAGTATAGGTGGTGGGGGGAGGGACAGTGCTTAGTTTGGAAATGCTTTAATTGGACCCTCTTGAGAAATTGTTACTCGTTGAACTTGAGCATCGGGACAGCCCACTGGAGGACACTGAGTATTGTCATTGCCTCAGACCAGGAGCGTCCATGCTCTGCCAGGGTATTTGTATGAGGTAAAAACCCAGTCTCTGTTGAGTTGAATTTGACTAATGGGGACCCCATGTGTGTCAGAGTGGAACTGTGCTCCATAGGGTTTTCAGTGGCAAATTGTCAGAAGTAGATTGGCAGACCTTTCTTCCAAGGTGCGTGTGGGTAGACTCGAACCTCTAGTCTTTCAGTTAGCAGCTGAGCACGTTAGCCATTTGTACCACCCAGGGACTCCTTGTAAGGGGTAGGGAGTGAGCAGTAGGAATGGGGCAGAAGTCACTGCTGCATGATTTATTTGGAGATACAGATCTGGGAGCGTCCTAGCAAATTGCACGGGAAAAGCTTGGGAACACAGTTTGTGAGCACAAATGCTACCAGTGTCTTTGACCACCTTAGTGTGACCTCTGACCTCCTGTCACTGACTGCAGTACCTCCCCACACTCGCTCCCTGATTAAAACGAGAAGACAAAGCACAATGTTTGCTGTTTACAACCAAGGAACAACTACATGGGTCCAAAAGTTCACCTTCCTCCAGGCCATTTATTTTGTAACTTCAACGCCTCCCTTTTCTTTCTTTAATCAAGAAGCACATGGAGAGCTGGCCCTGGAATTAGACGCGGTCCAGCTGAACAGGCACCCAAAGGCCTCTGACTAAATTTTGTTGATCTTTTTGGTAGCATATCATCTAAAGAGACCAAATGATTGGTAATGCTCCACAGTTTTATATTCCCATGTTTGTGTAAGATGTGTTTTGTGTTCCCTTGAACCTGGGCTAGAACCCCGCTGTAGTGGACACTGGTACTGTGTACTGAAATTCCACCTCTGGTGACATTTCCTGGCCATTCTTCCTGTGTGCTGCTGGTGGGCTGTCCCCAGCTGGTAGAGCGAGTGCCAGCCCCTGGTGTACTAAGTCCTGTAGGGTCCATGGTTAGGCGTAAACTTGAAGCTGATCTGTGCACGCTTTTACTCGACAACATCTGGCGCATTTCCTAATTTTTTGTTCTTTTGATAGGGTCCTGTTTCCTATGTGTACAAAATAAAAATAAATTTGGGCATGTGCTTTGATTGTTTTGCTGGGGAAGGGGGAAGAGGGTAGAGATGACATTGCTAATGAGGGAGGGCTGTGGGGATAGGGTGGGGTGGGCTGAGTGATGCGCCCAATCTCAGGAAAGCTGAAATGCAGGACATTCGATGTTATCAAAGAATGTAGGGTACTTCCGGTTCACATCTTTAAATCAAGCTAAGTTAAAAATCATCCAGGACGGTTAGGAAGACAGAAGCGATAATAAAGTCAACTCAGCTAATACTGACGTTGGGTAACCTGGGACCCAGATCTGTTTTTCCATAGGTGGCTGAGCCTTTTAAAATCCAGCTCTGCTTGGTCAGAAATTGTATTTCTATCACAGCTAGAATTGAGGGCTAGAGCTGTTGCAGGCACACTGCATTTTTTATGAATTACTGCCTGAGATAAAGTTTGTAAAGAAGCGTTTTAGACTTTGCCTTTTTAAAACCCTAGTCCTGGGACATGGTCCCTGCCCTGTAAACCCTGCTGTGAACACAAGTTTGGGGACTTCATTACATCCATTGTGGAAGATTCACACCACACATTGGCATGTTGAAGTTTGAGAAGTGTCTCAATACTGTTTAACCCAGCACTTCCCAACTTAAACGAACAACAACAAAAAAAACAGTTGCTGTCAAGTTGATTCCAACTCACTCATGGTGACCCCATTTGTGTCAGAGTAGAACTGTGTTCCATGGGGTTTTCAATGGCTGATTTTTCAGAGGTTGATCACCAGGCCTTTCTCCCAGTGCCCCTCTGGGTGAACTCAGCCTCCAACCTTTCAGTTAGTAGCCCAGCACGTTAACCGTTTGCACTACCCAGGGACTTTGTTACCATGACAAGCTTGGCAAATGCTGAGTTCATCCAAACCCTCGCTGTAGCGACAGGATGCAGGACTGAGAAGGTCTAGCGACTTGCCAAACATCACAGCCACCTAGTGGTTGAGTCAGAACCAATTTATAGATCTGACTAGGACAGCCCACCTGGCCCTCTTACCCTAGTAAAATGGAAGCGTGGGTCACTTACAGGTCAAAGGTCTTGATCTGAGGTGGCAAATGAGCCCTCACTTTTATCTGTCCTTCCAAAATGTCACTGAACTTGAAAAAAATCCTTAACAGCATTTAAAGCAGAAAGGTACAAGAGCAGAAATATTGAGTGATGGCTGAAACAGAAGGCGGGTGGGATTGATTGATGGAGAAAACAGACCCAAGAAGACAAAGTGAAAATGGTCACGGAGGCAGCTGCGGAGGTCAGAGCTGCTGCTCAGAAACTCCAAGCTGAGAACCAGCAAGTTCCAGGACAGCAAGGCCAGAGGTGACCTGCGCTCTCCACCTGCGCCCCGGGTACATGGAGCAGCTGGCTGTAGGACTGAATCACCTCAGATCCTGCTTTCTCACAGTTGGCTTCTGGCATGGGTGCTGGGAAGTGGGCTGTTGGCATCATCATCTAATTTTTTAAAGTGGGTTAGACATGTTCTACCATAAGGGAATGACTTCGTTTGAGTACATTCTCCAAACATGGTGTCTTTTCAGACCATGATCCTGTAAAGAAGAAAGTCAGTGGGTGTCACACATACCACCACCTCCGTTACCTCAGTGTGCTCCTGGTCTAGAAACAGTGCCTGTTGCTCAGTAGTGGGTATTAAGCCAATCAAGGGGAAACCCTTGACAACCATCTTTTCACATGTATAGGGCGAGATCCCTGAGCACCCAAAACTAGCCATGAAGTGAGAACAATGTTTTTGACGTTCATATTACTTACATTTTACTTCCACCCAACTTTTTCTTGTAATGCTCTTATCCCAGCCTGGCAATGCAGGAAGGATCTTTCTCCCCTCCTGCACCAGTGCCATTGAGTCAACTTTGACTTGTGGTGACCCCATGTGTGCAGAGTAGAACCACTCCGTAGGGTTTTCAAGGCTGTGACCTTTCAGAAGCACATCACCAGACGTTTCTTCAGTGGCACCTCTAGTTGGGTTCCAACCACCATCTTTTTGGTTAGTAGTCAAGTGCTTAACCATTTGCTGCACCCATGGACTCTGCCCTGTGCATGATGCCCCTTAAAGCTGGTGTGGAAGCAGTGGTGATTAGGAGCAGCCCCTATCCAAGAAGAAGGTTGAAGGTGATTAGAGTGGGTCCTGCTGCACTGCCCTCTAGAGATTCCCTCTTGCGATGCTAGCCTGGAGATCCAGGCCTGAGTTTTAGGAAGGAAGGCTCGTGTTTGCGTTTGCGTGCAGGCCGCAGAGTTCAGCGAGGGAGGAGGAATGTCAGTAGAGCTGTTTTCAACAGTACCAGGAATGCTGGAGAGTGCTGCCTTTGCCTTCCTCTCTGAACTCCGAAAATCTCAAACAGTTCTGATGTCATGAAAGCCCATAACTCATTTGCCACAGACCCAGGTACACACTGTACATATGTGGGAACAAGGCTGATAACAAGCTTGTACCTTTGAAAGTTGACCAGGTGCAGCACTTACAAACAATAACAACCTCTGCCGTATTTGCGGAAGAAAAGTAATTTTGCATCTTGCTTTGACATTTATAAGGAGAAATGCTTCTAGATGTGCGTTCTAGACCAGCGCTATCCAATACAAATATAATTTGAGCCACATAAGTAATTTTAAATTTCATTAACTACATTAAAAAAAAAATACAAGTGAAATTTATTTTAACAATATATTTAACCTAATGTATCACAGTAGTATTTCAACATGTAGTCAGTATACAACATTCATTCGAAGTTTTCTTTTTTCTGTCACCAGTAATTGTAATCAAGTCGACCCCGACTCGTGCTGACCCCATGTGTCAGAGTACAACTGTGTTCCAGTGGCTGAGTTTTCAGAATTAAATCACCAGGCCTTTACTCTGAAGTGCTTCTGGGTGGACCCAAACCTCCAGCCTTTCGATTAGCAGCCAAGCACCGTAACCATTTGCACCACCCAGGGACTCCCTTTTTTCCTTTCTACCTTCAAAATTCAGTGTGTATTTTATACTCGAGCACGTCTCAGTCTGGAGCAGCCACGTTTCAGGAACTCAAAACTCCATGTGGCTAATGGCTACTTTACAGACAGCGCAGGTTTCATGTAAGCAAATGCTTAGCTCTTATGTTCTTGTTGGGTAATTATAACAATATCCATTGAGGGCACAGTCAGGTTCATTATAAAAGGGTTGAGGAGAACATTCAAGCTCCATGACGATATAGCTTCCAGCTTTCAGTGAACCAACGTAAGTCTCTAAATTAAGCATTATGTTACCTGTAACAAATTTTGAGTCTGAAGGTTACAAGTGAACAGTCTTGGGTAGTAAAGAGTGATGATGGGTGTTCAGTCTGGAGGTGGCATTTGCTGCTGCTTGGGGAACACCCCAGAAAAGAGACAGCTGGTCTAGTGCACCCTCAGTAGTGCTCCTGAGACCAGGTAGATGATGCCAGGACCAATCCTGAGGTCTTCTGCCCAAAATGTGAACCCAGATATACATACGTCACTACTTAAGTCTTCAAGTTCTCCAAGGAAACTCAAGTGTCCCTGTGTAGGGTAATGCTATTCAGCTATATGCATCCCCTTCTAAGGGAGACAGCTTTGCTCTTCCCCGGAGCATGCTGGGGTGAAGTTGGGCTAAGCACAAGGCCAGGGGTGGCATGACTGGGCCGGTGGCCAAGGCCCAGGAGTGCCTTATCAACAACAACAACAAAAACCATCTAGACCTGGACATGCAGCTCCCGGAAGCGCTGGCCGCCCAAGGACTTGGAAGAAGAACAAGTAAACCTTAGCCCCAGATGGAACTGTATATAAGCTTGTGTCCCTTGCTAAGCAGCAGTGGAGGGCTATCCTGAGTCCAGCCACCGCCCTGGACTGCCCTATGTGTAAGTTCCCCTAATAAGCCATTATGTCCGGATCGCTGGCTCTGGAGTCCTTCTTCGGTCTCTTGGCTACGCGGCAGACCCTCGGTCTGGACGCTGCTGGGTTGTTACCCAACACCCTGGAAGGAGGAAGTTGCTATCAGCACACAGAAGAGGGGACATGGCGATAGTCCTTCCTCTTGTCATCTTTATCAGGAAGCACCACCTCCTCGGCCTGATGCCATGCTGGCCGCAGCCCCAGTCTGGGTACACAAAGAGATCTAAGACACAGGTGGATCACAGGTGCGCAGAGGGTGGAGCTGCGCCCGGGAACAGGGAGGGGGCTGGGCAGTGGCCTGACAGGTACTGGCTGGTCCCGGCCGCTCCACGAGCAGGGCCCTTACGAGCACATCATCTTGGTAAGATGCCTGCTCATATTCTTCATTCAGAACAAAACTGAAACCACGTGTTTTTTCTGATTATCAAAGGAATACAAACCCATTGCAAAAATGCAGACGATACAGAAAAGCATGAAGAAAAACTGAAAATCCCCTGCAACCTCAGTACCCCAAGATAAGAGTTCTGTTGCTTTCTCACACTCTTGCTTTGACAACACACATGCTGGATTAAAATAGCCAAACTCGAATCTTTTGTAGCCCGTTTTTTTCCAACCATTTTTTTCATGGCATTTAAGCATTCTTCCACCTCTACACTGCTGATGACTGGTGTCCACACAGGGCTACTCCAGTTTATTTACCCCACCATCTATGACTGGGCTTTTAGGTGGTTCCATTTTATTTTTCATTTTAAAATGGCATGATATTTTATGCATTCAAAAGAATGACTGTAACATATGTGTAAGATATCCTGGCTGGTTAAGTGTTTAGTGTCTTAGTTTCCCCATGCTGCTGTAACAGAAATACCATAAGTAGGTGGTTTTAAAGAACAGAAATTTATTTTCTCACATTTTAGACGGTTACAAGTCCAAATTCAGGCACCAGATCTTGGGGAAGAATCTAGCCCTCTCTTTCTGTTGGCTGTGGGGGAAGATACTTGTCTCAGCTTCTCTAGCCCCAGATCCCTCCATTCCTTGGCAATCACCGTGTGGCATCTGTCTTTCTCTGATTTGTGCTTGCCTCTCTCTGTCTCTGTGCTGCTCCTTATAGAAGGGATTAGGTTTAGGGCACTCCATAACACTGATATGGCCTCATTAACATAACAAAGAAAACTCTATTCCTGAAAGGAATGACATTCACTGGTATAGGGGTCAGGACTCCAACACAATCCAATCCATAACACTCAGGAAGCCCGTTCCTCTCCTTTCTGGGCAAACTGCTAGCTCACCTTTCTCAGCCTCCCCCCACTCCCCCCACACACACAACAAAGTGGGGCCACACTGGGCAACGGGCTGAGGATGCAGGTGGCTGAGCACTGCTGGGCCCAGCCCTCCAGGCCTTCCCTCCCTTGCCCAAGCCTGGAGGCCAAGGATCTAGTGGAAGATTCCCAGGATGTGGAAGATGGTAGAGCCTGGGTCCCTGGATAACTGTGTGGAGCTGAGATCTCCTGCCAACTTCCACATAGACTGACTCCTATAAGAAATTAACCTTTACTGTGATGCCCCACAGTTTGTTAGTATACCATGGATAATGCAGACCCAATTAATAATAAAATGAACCCATGTACCCCCACATCAATTAAGAAACATCACCCAAACCACTGAGGCCCTGGGGACCCCTTTCCCACTGGACCCCCCCACCACCATTATCCTGACTTTGTTTGCTATCCTCTTGATTTTCTTTATAATTTTACCACATAAGTGTTTTGTTTTGTTGTTTCATTTTGAACTTTATGGTATTAATATATTTTCTATTATTTGCTTTTTTGCTCACGTTGTTGCTAATTTTTCTGTTATAAATAATGCTGTGCTGATTATTCTTGTTGCTATTTTATATGCACATCCACCTTGGTTTCCTCAGAATAAAATCTTAGATTTAAATTCCTGGGTCAAAGTGCATGTACATTTTTTAGGGCCTTTGACACATATTACCTTCAGCAAGGTTATACTGATTTATTCCATCAGCCTTTTCCAACACTGTACATGATCGTTAATCTGTATGTACTTGCCAATTTGAAGGGGAGAATGAAATGCCCAATTTTTGTTTGAGTTTGCATTCTTTTATTACATGAATCCCTCACCAACTATAGGAACTATCTTCTTGAAAGCGTCTGTGGTTGGCAGAACAAAAGCTGGCAAGATTAAGCTCTTACAGAGCGTGCTAGGGAGAAAATATGACTATATATGAAAAATAGAAAATATGAAAAAAGTGGAGTAAATAGAAGTCTAAACTTTCTGCTTCACAGCCTCACCTGTGGATACCAGCAGACAACCCCTCCTGAATTACCTTCTTCAGTTCATTACTCAGGAGATGCCTGGCCACCGCCTTACTGTCTGGGGCAGCCTCTTCACTGTTCTTTGTAGGGCTTCGAACCAGTTCATTCTGGTTGGAATCCCTGCTGAGAATTTGTATTTCTAACAAGTTCTCAAGCAGTGCTGATGTTAGGGACCAGTTCTGACAACCACTCGTAGAGCAGTTGTTCTCAAAATTTATTATACACCAGGATCACCTGGGGATCTTGTGAAATGTAGATTCTGATTCAGTATATCTGGGGTGGAAATGCACCTGGTTCGAAGCTCTGATTCTTTGAGAAAAGGCAGACATGACTTCTTAAACTAGCCCCAGGGGCTTTGAATTTAATGTTGGTTTCATTTGTACTTGCCTTGTTCTCAGCTCTCCCCGACCCCCCTTCTTTGTAAGTCTCCACAAACCGTCCCTTTGCTCACCTGTTTCACAATGATCTCATGCTTGAGGCAGGTATCCCAGGCTTGTCTGTTCTGTATTGAGAGTGGAGGTAACTCATTTCTCTCTCCACCACATGGTCTAAGAGAGAGGCAGCATCCATTGCTGTCTTCAGTGTAAGAGAACTGAACTCACTCTCACATAATTGGATCTTAAAAACCAAACTGAACGGACTCTATAGGACAGGGTAGTACTACACCATAGGGTTTCCAAGGCTGTAATCGTTACACAAGTAGACTGCCACATCTTCCTTCCGAGGAGCAGCTGATAGGTTCAAACTACCAACCTTTCAGTTAGCAGTCAAGCACTTAACCACTGCACCAGCTGAATCTTATATGGACCATAACTGTTATTATTGCTACTTGCCATCCAGTCAGTTTCAACTCATGGCGACCCCATGTGTGCAGACTAGAACTATGCTCCAGGGTTTTCAAGGCTGTGACCTTTCAGAAGCAGATCACCAGGTCTTATTTCTGAGGTACCTCTGGGTGGTTTGAATGGCCAGCCTTTCAGTTAGGAGTCCACTGCTTAACCATTTACACTACTCAGGAACTCCTGTATCTGCTATTCCAAAAAAAACCCATTACCACTGAGTTGATTACAACTCACAGCGACCCTATAGGACAGAGTAGAGCTGCCCCACAAGGTTTAAAGGAGCTGCTGGTATTTTCAAACCACCAGCCTTTTGGTTAGCTGCCAAGCTCTTAACCATTGCATCCCCAGGGCTCCACATATCCGCTATAGTGACATTAAATTCCATCTTCTCAAACTGTGATTGTCCAAACTGTGGTTGCGGAAGAGTTGTAGTATTAGTGAATCAGTGATGATCAGATCCCATGCAGGTTGTTTGTGTCACATATGTCCATGACTCCAGGGTGAGGGAGGAGGGTGTGCTTACTCACCAACATACCTGGGAGATTCAAGGGAGGAGGAAGGGCTCAGAGGCCAACCACTGAGAGTGACTTCATGACTGGGCCCCCTCCAGGTCTCTGAACCCACAGCAATGAGCCTGGGTCCATGCCTGGGTTATATGCCAGGTGTATGCAAGTGGAGGGAAGTGAAAGGCTTTTGGGGAAACGGAAACCAGCTATGGCAGAGCATCACATGACAGGTGAATTCTGAAACATTCTAAGAAATCTGTTTCTTCCTTTTTCCTAAAAAGGACTTCAGGGTATGGGTCAGGGTTGGCAAATACCATGTTGATATATACTGCTACTGTCCACCGTAGTAGTCACTAGTCACAGGTGGCTAGTGTGACTGAAGAACTGAATTTTTAATTTTCACCAAATAATTTCAATTTGAATAACAATTTAAATAACCATGTGTGGCTAGTGACTACCGCATTGGACAGCGCAGCTCTAGAGTGTAGACCTAACTTCCAGGTTTACAGGAAGCAGGAGCTGAAAGTTAAATGACACCAGGGGAAAGAGTCAGACAAATCAGTAAGGGGAAGTTCTATAGGACAACAGTCCTGGACTCCTGAGAATGTCAACATCATTGAAACCAAAACAAGGTGGGGGGAAAGACATTCTTAAGTCAACTGGGGAAAACTGAATATAGTTTCGACCCTACGTAATGTCATGAAATCCTTTGCTTTCTCAGATGTGATCTCAGTACTGGGATTACGTGGGAGGTAATTGTTTTTAGAAGAGGCAAAGCAAATGATTTAGGAGTAAAGGGTCACAGTGTCTACCACGTGCTTTCAAATGATGCAGCAAGTGTGTGTGTGTGAAGAGAGCGAGGAAACGCTAAAGCATATATGGCCAAATGCTTGTGTGTTTAATAGTTCTGTCATGCGTGGTACCTCTTCCAAGAGGGAAAGTAGAAAATGTAACTAATGAAATGCGTGACTTGCAAGAAGTTTACCAGGCAGAATGCTAAACATGCTGTCTGGCTTCTTCCTGCTCTTTATAGTAAAATATGAGAGGAGAGAAAGAGGAGATAAGGAAAGGACTATTAAACATAAAAGAGTCGGGACTTGCTGGCTTTGAAAATTCCCAGACCCTCCAAATGGTAAATAATGCTAAAATTAAGAAATGGCTTCCAGGCAAGGATAAAATCCAGAGTAAACATAGGGTCACCATGAATCGAAATTGACTCGATGGCAACTAAAAACAAAAACAAAAACTGTCGGGAAAGTATTGTATAAAGGTGAAGGCAAGGGGCGAGCTGTAAAATCTTTTGTTAAGAGTCCAGAAAATTCCAGATAACTCTTCAGATAAACAGAAGGGCTCCTATGAAGCTAAAGGGCATTGTGCCTCTCAGCCACCTCACAGAAGCTAGAAAGGCCAAACTTGGGGCTGCTGCTGTAATGGGATGAGCATTTGGGGGACCTCAATGATCCCGACCTGCTAGCCTTCGTGCCCTGGTATAGCTCCTCCCACAGGGAATCTTGGGGGATGCAGAGAGATGGTGTGTAACTTTTGATGCTCAGTCAGACAAGAAATGGCAGTTTTTGCCTTGGACTCTCTAAGACCCTCACTCTGAAAGAATCCTCTTGCCATGTCATTCAGACTCTTAAGCAGCTTTATGAAGAGGCCCACAGAGAGAGGAACTGAGACCTCCTGCCAACAGCAGCATCAAATTGCCAGCCAAGAGAGTGTGCACCATCTTGGAAGTGATCTAGCCTGAGCAACATCGTGACTGCAACCTCGGGGGAGACTCTGAGCCAGAATTGCCCCGCTAAGCTGCTCTTGAATTTCTGTCCCAAGAAAACAGGGAAATAATATATGTTTATTATTATTTTAACCCACTAAGTTTTGGGGCAATTTGTTACACAGCAATAGATTACTAATACAGCAAGGATCCAGGGGGAAGCCCATAGCTTGGAATGCATGAAAAAATTCACTTTATTTATTTCATAATTTATATACTCTAATCTAAGGCTGCCATTGAAGACTTATCCATATGCCTACAAGGAGGACTAGTTAATACGACTATTATTCAAATTTACCCACCAACCACTAAGGTCAAAGATGAAGAAACTGAAGATTTTTACCAACTTCTGCAGTCTTAAATTGATGGAACATGCAATCAGGATGCATTGATAATTACTGGTAATTGCAATGCAAAAGTTGGAAACAAAGAAGAAGGTTAGTAGTTGGAACATATGGCCTTGGTGATAGAAATGATGCCAGAGATAGAATTTTGCAAGACTAATGACTTCTTCATGCAAATATCTTTTTTCAATAACATAAATGGCGACCATACATGTAGACCTCACCAGATGGAATACACATGAATCAAATCGACTACATCTGTGGAAAGAGATGATGGAAAAGCTCAATATCATCAGTCAGAACAAGGTCAGGGGCCTACTACAGAACAGACCATCAATTGCTCAGATGCAAATTCAAGATGAAACTGAAGAAAATTAGAACAAGTCCTTGAGAGCCAAAGTATGACCTTGAGTATATCTGACCTGAATTTAGAGACCATCTCAAGAATAGATTTGACTTAGTGAACACTAAAGACCAAAGACCAGATATGAGTTGTGGAATGACATCAAGGACATACACGAAGAAAGCAAAAAGTCATTAAAAAGACAGAAAAGAAAGAAAAGACCAAAATAGATGTCAGAAGAGACTCTGAAACTTGCTCTTGAACATCGAGTAGCTAAAGTGAAAGGAAGAAATGATGAAGTAAAAGACTGAATAGAAGATTTCAAAGGGCGGCTCGAGAAGACAAAGTAAAGTATTATAATGACATGGGCAAAGACCTGGGGATAGAAAACCAAAGGGGACGAACACGCTCGGCATTTCTCAAGCTGAAAGAACTGAAGAAAAAATTCAAGCCTCGAGTTGCAGTACTGAAGGATTCTATGGGGAAAATATTAAACGACTCAGGAAGCATCTAAAGAAGATGGGAGGAATACACATAGTCATTATACCAAAAAGAATTGGTCGACGTTCAACCATTTCAAGAGGTAGCATATGATCAGGAACTGATGGTACTGAAGGAGGCAGTCCAAGCTGCACTGAAGGCATTGGCAAAAAACAAGGCTCCAGAAGTTGACGGAATACCAATTGAGATGTTTCAACAAACGAGTGGAGCGCTGGAAGTGCTCACTTGTCTATGCCAAGGAATTTGGAAGACAGCTACCTGGCCAACCGACTGGAAGAGACCCATATTTATGCCTGTTTCAAAAAAGCTGATCAAACCTAATGTGGAAATTATTGAACAAGATCATTAATATCACACGCAAGTAAAATTTTGCTGAAGAGCCTTCAAAAACGATTGCAGCAGTACATCGACAGAGAACTACCAGAAATTAAAGCTGGATTCAGAAGAGGACATGGAACCAGGGATATCATTGTTGATGTCAGATGGATCCTGGCTGAAAGCAGAGAATACCAGAAAGATGTTAACCTGTGTTTTATTGACTATGCTAAGGCATTTCACTGTGTGGATCATAAAAAATTATGGATAACATTGCAAAGAATGGGAATTCCAGAACACTTAATTGTGCTCCTGAGGAACCTGTACATGGATAAAGAGACAGTCGTTCGAACAGAACAAGGGGATACTACGTGGTTTAAATTCAGGAAAGGTGTGTGTCAGGGTTGCATCCTTTCACCATACTTATTCAATCTATATGCTGAGCAAATAATCCGAGAAGCTGGACTATATGACTAAGAATGGGGCATTGGGATTGGAGGAAGCCTCATTAACAACCTGCGTTATGCAGATGACACAACCTTGCTTGCTGAAAGTGAAGAGGACTTGAAGCACTTACTGATGAAGATCAAAGACCACAGCCTTCAGTATGGATTACACCTCAACATAAAAAAAACAAAAATCCTCACAATTGGACCAATAAGCAACATCATGATAAATGGAGAAAAAATTGAAGTTGTCAAGGATTTCATTTTACTTGGATCCACAATCAACACCCATGGAAGCAGCAGTCAAGAAATCAGAAGACACATTTGCACTGGGCAAATCTGCTGCAAAAGACCTCTTTAAAGTGTTGAAAAGCAAAGATGTCACCTTGAAGACTAAAGTGCACCTGACCCAAGCCGTGGTGTTTTCAATCGCCTCATGTGCATGCGAAAGCTGGACAATGAATAAGGAAGACCAAAGAAGAATTGATGCCTTTGAATTGTGGTGTTGGTGGAGAATTTTGAATATCCCATGGACTGCCAAAAGAAGGAACAAATCTGTCTTGGAAGAAGTACAGCCAGAATGCTCGTTAGTAGCAAGGATGGCGAGACTGTGCCTCACATACTTTGGACATGTTATCAGAAGGGATCAGTCCCTGGAGAAGGACATCATACTTGGTAAAGTAGAGGGTCAGCGAAAAAGAGGAAGACCCTCAATGAAATGGATTAACACAGTGGCTGCAACAATGGGCTAAAGCATAACAACGATCGTGAGGATGGCACAGGACCGGGCAGTGTTTTGTTCTGTTGTACAGAGGGTCGGTATGAGTCAGAACAGACTGTCGGTATGAGTTACAACAGACTAGATGGCATTTTACAACAGCAACAGGGCTTCCATGATACTTTGGAGGCTTGTCCTGAGTAATCAATTTAAATTACAGATTTGCAGACTGGCATGGCGGTTTGGGAAAGCAGCAAGATCTTCCGATTTGCTGGAAGACCTTCTTCCATTCCACAGAGCACCGAATCCCTAGCACTTCACACATAACTCTTGGCTTTCTCCTGAACACATGGCTTTTCTTCCAGTCCTTTCCATGCGACACTGCTCTCCTTCTCTGCTCTCTCTCGCCTCTTCCTGCGGAGGAGCTAGTCCTGCATGCCAGACTCCCGGTTTCACACCGTCCTTTCCTGATCATTGTATTCCCACAATCTCAATCTCTCTGTTTTTTTATTAGAGGAAATTTCAAAAATTACAAGAGAACAGGATGAGAAACTCCTTTGTACCTATCACTAAGCATCAATAATTTTCAACTCACAGCTGATTTTGTTTCATCCATAAGACTCCTCCAGCCTTTGCCTGGATTATTTTGAAGCAAATCCTACACGTCGTGGCATTTCATCCATAAATATTTCAGCACGTATGCAGCGGTACCACACTTAATTAAACAGTAACTCTTTAATATCTTGAAAGATCTAATCAGTGTTTACATTTCTCCTGAATGTGTCTCACAGTTTTCTTTAAATTGTTCATATCAGGATCCAAATAAGGTCCATACTGTGAAAATGATTTCTATATCTTTGTATGACTTTTTGAAGCTATAGGTTTCTCCTCCATCTCTTTTTTATTCTCTTGCTTTTTCTTTTTTAAAGAAACCAGATCATTTGTCAGGCGGGTTTATCCACAGTCTGGAATTTGCTTCCCTATGGTATTATTCTGGAGCCCTGGTGGCTCAGTGGTTAACAGCTCGGCTGCTAACCAAAGGTTGGTGGTTCAAATCCACCAGCTGTTCCTTGGAAACCCTATGGGGCAGTTCTACTCTGTCCTATAGGGTTGCTGTGAGTCAGAATTGACTCGATGGCAATGGGTTTGGTTTGGTTTTTGGTATGGTATTATTTAGGTCCCTAGGTGGTACAAATGGTTTGTGCTGAACTAGTAAACTAAAGGTTGGCGGTTTGAACCCACCCAGCAGTGCCAAGGAAAGACCTGGGGAACTGCTTCTGTAAAGATTACAACCAAGAAAATCCTATAGAGCAGTTCTGCTCTGTAACACATGGGGTTGCTCCATGGCAACAGGATGTTTTTTGTTTGTTTGTTTGTTTTTTTGGTATTATTTAAAATGATTCTCTGCCCCATATTTCTTGTGAATTAGTAGTTAAGAGAAGGAAGCTTGATCAGATGTAGGCTTGTTGGTTTTTTTATTTACAGATCTACTTCACAGGTGGTGGTGTGTATTTCCATCAGAAAGCCTGCAATGTCTGTAAGTCTCCCGACTGGGGATCATTGCCTAGATTCATTAATTAGGGGGCAAAGCCATAATATTTATATTCTATTATTCCTTCAAATGTGACATAGGCCTGAAACACTGAGGGCCACACGTGTATAAAACAAGAATAACAAGCTCATGTGCACGATCGAATGCTTCCCTTTTGAGCACGCCTTGTCACTGCTTTGTTGTCTCTACCCGCTATGCTTGAAGATGTCATGGGGTCACTCAGCTGCCCATTCCAACAGCTTGTCTTGCCCCACTACCCTGACCTTTCAGTGAGAATGGAGATGAATTGCATTGCTTTCCTCGACCTCAAAATGCTTGGATGTTACTTTTGTAAATGCGAAGCAGGTTTGAATCTCTGCTCCTCACTCACTCGCTGTATGACCTTGGGCCACTCTCTCAACCCTCTGTAGCCTCATCATGTGAAATGCGGCTAAGGATCCCACGCACAGGCCTTCTTAGGGGTCAAGTGGATAATTGAACGCGATGATGCTTGTCAAGTGCTTCACAGTGCCTGGCTCAATGAAGGGTCGATATTCTTATTATACGTTAGAAATGAAATGCACTTGAGCGATTAAACCCATTAAATGTATGAGAGCCTGGAATAAAGATTGTGAAGGATCCCTGTTGCTATTTTTCTTGAGTAGGCCATTGGGAACGATACCAGTGACTCAAAATGTGCTAATTTTAAATTAAACACCACATCTCTCTAGAAGAGCTAACCATATGTTGGGTGTGTATGTGCTGAAGCTGTAGTGTCTAAATGGGAGGAGCCTTTCCCTTACGTAAGGGGTTATTCCCAGAAGAAACAGGGAAGTGGTGCTGGGCCAGCAGAAAGAGTCCATAGAAGCTTGTTTACGGGGGGTCGGAGGCTGCCCAACTGCTCTCTGTCGGGGTACCGGCTACGGAGGCAACCAGCTCCATTATTAACAACTTGTTTCCTAGGGGATGGTCTGCAGTTAGTCCATTAATCCGAAATTTATCAGTACAAAGCCAAAACCAAACCAAACCCGTTGCCATCCAGTCGATTCTGATTCATAAGTGATATTTATTGAGCATTTACACTGTGCTAGGTGCTCTACACGGATGATTTTATCAGCTCCTCCCAACAAACCTATAAGGCAGCATTGAAAGCGTTAGAGCCTAGGCTGGATTCCAGAGAGGCTGACATCAGATGCTGTTCTCACCATGCCTGGCACATACTACCAGTTGCCATTGAGTTGACTCTGACTCATGGAATTGTGCTCCATTAGGTTTTCAGTGGCTGATTTTTTGGAAGTAGATTGCCAGGCCTTTCTGCCAAAGTGTCTCTGGGTGGACTCCAACCTCCGGCTTTTCGGTTAGCAGCCAGGAGGGTTAACGTTTGCATCACATAAATACTGACTGAATTACTGAATAAACCGCACCTTCATCTCCCCGAAGTGCCTTAATTTTACACCTTCTCTCTGGGCATGGAATGAAGGCTTTTCTCCCTAATAAAGGAATTTCAGGCATCAGCATAATATGTCTATGAGATCTAATATTTGGGGGAGGCCAGGTGGAGGGAGGGAAGAATGGCTTTTTTTTTTTTTTTTTTTTAACAAGTATATTACTGGCCATTACCTTTCCCATCTCCCTTGTCTTCCCTCCTCCCCCAGCAACCTGTTATGATCTTGATGGTCCTTCAAGGTCTGTTCTTCCAGAGAGCCACCTACAGAGTGCCAGGACAGTTGGGATGGTAAAACAATTGGGAAACTTTGGTGTCCGATAAACACTAAATATTCTTCATGAATTTTTTCATTTGACAAAAATAGGCTTTCAAATAAGACAAAATTGAATAAGACAGAATTGAGATGTTTGCAAAATAATCCAATGTGAGACAAATTTCCAGAAACCAAAATAAACTGGTGGTATCTGATGGCCTCCTCTCCACATCCTAGGGTTCTGGGGATGGCTGACGATACAACACCTGGCACTGGACAGATGAGATTGACAGTATTTTATCAGCCACACAGACTCACAGCCCAGGAGAGGAGGACACCACAGGCCCAGCAGGCCACACTGGGGTTGCACTCAGGAACAGTGTGAACCAGGAGATGTGGGAGTCAAGCTTTGTAGTAACAAGAGGGTGGGGTTCCCTTTGTTTTCTGCAGGAAGATGTGATAGGCTTGTTTGAATAATTTCACACTGGCAAGGAACTGAAGCCTGCTACGCAAGGATAAGCAGGAATTGCCTCTGGTCCTTTTGATAAGAAAGGGGCTAGGGGACTGTTATGGACGAATTGCATCCCCCCAAACAGATATGCTGAAGTCCTAACTCTGGTACCTGTGAATGTGGCCTTGTTTGGAAATACAGTCTTTGAAGATGTTATCAGTTAACATGAAGTCATACTGGAGTAGGGTGGGTCTTAATCCCATTTAAGTGGTGTCTTTATAAAAGAGGAGAAGAGACACAGAGTCACAGACAGAGAAAGATGGCCACGTGATGATGTATGTACACATAAAGCAATGCCTTGGGCTACCTGGGGTTACCAGAACCTGGGAGAGACAAGGTAGGCTTTTCCTCAAGAGCCTTGTAGAGAACATGGCCCTGCCAGCACCCTGAATTTGGACTACTAGCCTCCAAAACTGTGAACCAATAACTGTCTGTTCTTATAACCACCCAATTTGTGGAATTTTATTACGGCAGCCCTGGGAAACTCATCCCCTCAATGAGAGGGACTGACACAGTGGCTGCAACAATGGGCTCAAACATAGCAACGATTGTGAGGATGGCGCAGGACCGGGCAGTGTTTCATTCTGTTGTACATAGGGTTGCTATGAGTTGGAACTGACTCCACGACATCTAACAACAAGAGGAAACTCATACACAGACTTATCTGCAAGAGCAGAGTGAGGAGGAGAACTTGCAGTTGGGCCATTAAGGGCTTTTCTGGTTCACCACAGATGTCAAGGCAGCACATAGTACTGGACCTTAATTTTAAGCCTTAGACCACAGCGGGTATTAAGTGTGGCAAACAGCCCCCACCCCTCACTAGTCCCTGCACATTGTTTCAACACATTACAGTAATTTTGCCAATGGTGACTGAGGAGTAAAGAGATGTTTAACTTCTGTGCAATGTATTATGGCTATGATGACTGGGCAGTGTTAATACATCTCAGGAAGTGTCCAGAAAAACTACTGTAAAGAAAACCCTCTTGTCCTAAAAACTAACACTGCCAGAGAGCCTGTGTGGGACCTCTGGTAGAGACAGAGGATGTCGCACAATTTGGCTCCCTCCAAAAGCCCACTGCAGTGTGGGAGTGCAGGAGAGGCCCCCACCCCTCACCTCCAGGTATAATCCCTCAAGGACTAGGAGATCAGGAGGGGAGAAAACAACCACTCAGTTGGGAAGCTAGAAAGCAGATGAATGGGTGAGGAATGATTGAGCAGAGGGAGGGGGAGGCAGAAGGAGAGAAAGTGAACCCTGAGCTCACAGCAGGGACAGCAAGTGCCACCTGACAGTTACCAGAACCCCGCCCGACAGGCTCAGGGGCCAGCAGCAACCGTGGCTTCTAGTGGATAATGAGGCAGATGGGCTGGGGTCAGATTAAACATCAGTCAGAGCTCCAGATGCCCTCCCCCTCCAACCCAGAAGCACCACAGTCCCTCCCCCGACCCAGCACAAACTGGAGGCTTCTTTTCTAGAGAGAGCTAACAGAGGGTCTTGGCAGGGTGGGGAAGGTGGCTGGGGGTGGGGTCACTAGACCTAGCTGAAGGTGAGAGTACCATCCTGAGAAGGGGGATTCAGTGACTGTGACGGTAGCTGCCCAGCTCTCTCCCCTACTCCCTCCGGTCACGCAGGCAGCAAGACCTGCCACCCGCAGTAGGAAACTGGGAGTTTGTTTAGTAGGGGTGGCTGCCCGAGATACTGCCCTCGGGGCATTGCCAACTCCTGCCAGATGACATCACACGGACCTGACTCACCCACCATGACAGCCTTCCGAGGAAGTCCTTTAACATGAAAGATGAAAACTAAAGCCAGCAAACAGCAATTCGAATAAACCAAAAAAGCCAAGTCTGAACATGGCCGGAGAAATGCAATGCACTGACTGGCCTCACTTACGTTCATGGCTTGGGTCCCTTAGTGCTATCAGACCATGCTTCCTAGCATCTTCCTCCTGGACCAGCAGCATCAGTACCACCCGGCAAGTTGGTAGAAATGCAGATCCTCAGGCCCCACCCAGGCCCACTGAATCAGACACTTGGCCTGCAGTTCACATTTTAACAAGTCCTCCAGTGATTTCCGATGCATGCAGAATTTTGAGAACCACTGCTAGACCATTCACTGTCCCGCTCAGTGTTTCACACTTTGTTCTCTTCAGATCCCAACACCTTCGCCTCCATCTTCTCTCAGCGGATGCTGCCTTCCTTCCTATTTCACTGAGAAAACCGGAGCCATTAGATGAAAACTTGCACAACTCCCATGACACCCTACCTGCCCACCGGCATCTGCGCCCACCTCTTTGCCATGGGTGAACGGCCCACACTCCCACCTAAAGCCATCCACTGCTTGGGCACTCGTTCCCACCCCCTTGTCTACTTAAAGACATCACTCCAGCACTCCCCCTTTCTTTTTGCTGCCTACTGGATCAGCCCCATCACCATACAAACATGCTGTTATTTTTCCCAAATGAAGAAAAAGCTTTTTCTTGATTCTGCTTCCTCATCAGCTATGGCCCCATTTCTTTTCCCCTTTCACAATAAAATTCCTCTAAAGTGTTGTCTACGCTGCCTCCAATTCCTCTCATTATCCCTCAACCAGTCCTTTGCCCTCACCCCTCCTCCAGATGGCTGTGACAAATTCACCAATGACTTCTATGCTGCTAGAGCTAGTGGTCAATTTTTCGTCTTATTCTGACTTTAGCACAGCAGCGTCTGAAACAATTGGTCACTCCCTTCTCTGTACATGTACACTTTCCTCACTCACTTCCAGGAAAACAGATCTTGGCCCTCCTCTTATGTCAGGGACTGTTTTTTTTTTTTTTATCTTCTCGTGACTTTTTAATGTTGAAGTGGCCCCAGATTCTTTTGGGTTCGATTCCCTTCTCCATGTACCCTCACTTCCTTGATGATCTCATCCAGTCTCATGGCTTTAAGTAACATCAATACGCCAATGACTCCAAACTGATATCTCCATCCTTGAGTCTCTCCAGACTTGTCCGTCTGACCGCCTTCTTGCGCTCTGCACTTGGATGTCAAATAGTCGTCACAAAATCAATATGCTTAAAACAGAACCCTTGATCTTCCTGCCTGACCTCTTTCACCCACAGCCTTCCCTATCCCAGCTTCTGGCAACTCCCTTCTTCCGGTTGCTCAGGCCATCTTTGTCTAGTCTTCCACACTCTACACCTGATTGTCAGGAAATCTCATCGGCTCTAGCTTCAATATATATCTGAAGTCCAACCACTTTCTACGACCTCTGTTACTCATTCTTACCTGTACTAGTCTTCTAGTTTCCCTGCTGCTACCTGTGCTCCCAGTGATCCCTTTAAAACATAAATCAGATTGTGTCCTTCTTTTGCTCAAAACTCTCCAGTGGCTCCCTATTCCATCCAGAGTGAAATCCAAACTCCTAAGAATGGTCTTCAAGGGCCTACGTGATTTTTCTGCCTTGTCCTCCTCTGCCTTCTACCACCTTCCTCTTCCTTCGTTCCAGCTACACTGGCTCCCTGAATGTGAGAGGTATGCTCCTACCTTTGGGAGCTGTGCATTTTCCACAAATATTAATTTGGCCAACTCCTTCACTTTCTTCACGTCTTGGCCCAAATTTCACTATCTCTAGTCTTACACTGTCCACCCTGTTTAAAACAGTCATCTGCGTATGCTCCACCACTACCAGTCTCCTTCCCTCTGCACTTCTTCGCCTTTTCCTCATATTATCACCTTCTAACGTGTTTTGTTCACTGATGGATTCCAAGTGGCTAGAATAATGCCAGATGTTGAGTAGGCACTTAGTGAATATTCGTTGAATGAATTTAACATCCACAGAGAAATAAGATATTGCAACCAAGAAGTAAGATACTTTATTTAAAAAAAAAAATACACTGAGGTAGAAGTCTTGGAAAATTAAAAAAAAAAAAAAAAAAAGAAACAATAGGATTGAAAGGTAAAGTTGAAATTGCTTAGAAAGTAAAGCCAAAAACAAAACAAAAAAAAAAAGGGGGTGTAAAATAGAAAATTAGGTACCATGTTAGGAGGTTTAATATCCAAGTAGTAGGTGTTCCAGAAAGAGATACAAGGAAATCAGAGGGAAGGAAAGTGTTAAAGAAATAATTCAAAAAAAATTTCCCAGAATTGAAAGACACAAGTTTCCAAATTCAAAGGGCCCACAAAGAATCCAGGATTAGGTCCATTATCATGAGAGAGAGAAAAAAAGTCCTACAGCTTTCAGAGTGATCACATACAAAACACAAGAGCACATACAAAGAAACAAGAATCACAGTGGCTATAGATTTCTCAAAAGGCAACAAGACGGAAGCTAGAAGACAGAAGAGCAATGCCTTCCAATGTCAGTAGGAAGCAATTTCCAATCCACCCATTACTGTCTAGTCGATTCCGACTCATAGCGTCCCTATAGGACAGAGCAGAACTGCTCCATAGAGTTTCCAAGGAGCACCTGGTAGATTCGAACTGCCGAACTTTTGGTTAGCAGCTGTAGTTCTTAACCACTACGCCACCAGGGTTTCCATTTCCAATCCAGAATTCTATATACAGCCAAGCAATAGATTTTCAGGGTAGAATAAGGACAATTTTCAGGCGTGCAAGATCTCAAAAAATTGATCTCAGTTGGAGACAGGAGCAGAGCTCTTGGGGTGCACAGGGCTCCTCCTCCTGCTACAGAGAGCTGGAGGGTCTCCTTGGTGGGGGGAGCTCAGGAGGTGTCCAGGAGAGCAGGACTCTCTCTTGGTTGAGGAGAATGTGCATAAGCTGTTCCCCTCTTAGCATGGAGATTACACCTGGTTCCCAGCTGCCCAGCATAGAGTGTTTGATAACTTCATGGCGCCTCCATTAAGAAATGGTTTGAAAAGCCAGCCTGGTCAGTACTTGGAACTGTCAAAAATATTTGTATCTGTTCAAGATCAGACATAAAGCTCACCCCGCCCACATATGCTGCACTGGCTTTGTTACAAATTACCTAGCGGTCATAGCAAGTTCCAGTGTAGGAGGGTATAGAGGTGGTTTGTTCTAACAAAAAAAAGTTAGGAAGTCAAAGAGCTTAATGGCGTCTCTTCTCTTGGAACTGGCATTTTTCTCAGCTCAGACCTAGGACCAATTTAATCTCAAGTCCCAGGGCCCAGGGAACTGCAAGTCAGGAAACCTGGAGCCTGAGCTTGGACTGACCCCGTGAAATCTCAAAACATTTCCCAGGTTATCCTTTGGATGAGGGCAACTGCAGCTTATTGCTGGCAAGGGTGAAGGTATGATTATGCTGCTCCGTACGTGTTGTTCTTCTAGGCGCAATACTTTAAAGATTGGGATGAGGTCTCTGTCAACATGTGGCCAGCACTGCAGTCCACCAGCTTCACCTGGGGAAGGTCCTGTGATCAGGTGAAAGCTGCAAGAATCTACCTTACAGAGTAACCAGGGCGGGCTGAAAGTCCCGGAATGCCAGGCAGAGCAGTGATACCTGACTGTGGTGGGATTCTGGAGCCTCACAGATTTGGGTTTTCAATCCAGTTCCATTACTTTCCACTAGCATGAGAAGTGAGCCCGTTTCCCGTATAAAAAGCAGCACACCAACACCTTCACTTCCCGAACTGACTGGGCATGTGCACATGCTCCACGCTGTTTCCATTTATTATTTCACTTTAATCCTTCTACCAACCAAAGTAGATATTATCATTGCCCTGATTTTGTAGAAAAGAAACTGAGCTCAGGAAATTGCTTGCCCAAGTTCACACAGTAAGTGGTTGAGCTGGAAGGTAAACACAAGCATTCTGACTCCAGGGTCTGTGCTCTTACTTAACCTTCTAGCATTGGAACTACACCAGCTTGGCTGTAAAATGGGGACGTTTGTCTTTTTCGTAGACGTGTGCTCATGGAGGGCAGGGGCTACACTCACCCTCATGCCCAGAGGGTGTCACACTGCCAAGTCTGGGTCTGACACACTTACCTTTGGTCCTCCCCCTGCCATCGCCAGCAGATGCACACCACATTCTTCCCCCAAAGGCTTGCTGCCCCACTCAACCACATAGCAGCTGTCGGAGGTCCTGCTGGGGGAGGGGCTGACTCCCCCGAGTCTAGCTGAGGCTGTTCACCTATGGCAGGTTCCTCAAGCCGACTGTGAGCTGCATGAGGACAGGATCCACGATGGTTTTTTCTCTCGCACTTAGCACAATGCCTGGCACACTGTGGGTGTTCACTGAACATTTGCTGAATGAGTGAATCAAGCCCCCCATCTCCACTTGGGAAAGGGAAATGGGGCAGGGATATGTGTGAAGATGATGACGACTGAGTCTTGTGATAATCCCGGCCACCTGAGGTCACCACTTGCTCCTGTGATCTAATTCCAGGGAGCCAGAGTCTTCTTTTTTTATTTTATTGTACTTTAAGTGAAAGTTTACAATTCAGATTAGTATCTCATACAAAAATTTATACATACATTGTTATGTGACCCTAATTGCTCTCTCTGTACTGTGACAGCAAACTCCTCCTTTCCACCCGATTTCCCATGTCCATTCAACCAGCTCCTGACCTTCTCTGCCTTCTCATCTCACCTCTGGACAGGAGCTGCCCATTTAGTCTCAAGTATCTACCTGAGCTAAGAAGCACACTCTTCACGAGTATCATTTTATGTCCGATAGTCAAACTAATCTTTGAAGAGTTGGCCTCGGGAATGGTTTTAGTGCTGGGTTGACAGAGTCCAGGGCCCATGCTTTCTGGGGTTCCTCTAGTCTCAGTCAGACCATTAAGTCTTGTCTTTTTACTAGAATTTGAGTTCTGCACCCCACTTTTCTCCTGCGGAGTCTTAAGCTTGGGCCTTAAAGGAGCCTCCAGCCTTGCTCCGACCCAGAGCGACTGTGAGTGGAACACTCCTTCCAGGGGCCACTAGCCAGCTGACATAACAGCTGTGCTGCTGTAGCCTGGATGCCCACTCTGTCCCACTTCCTCCCACCCTAGCAGCTGTGTACCAAGGAGCAGCTAAGACACCACCACTCCCCCTTCGCCCCACCAGGGGATGGCAGTCAAGAGCACTCTGGCTCTTCTCAAGGCTCTCTGATGTGGACAGTGGAGACCTGCAGGAGGGGCCCTTCTGTGGTGGAAGAGGACTTCCCAAGTGGGCCTGGTGCCTTCTGAACCAGGTACCCCTGCCATGTCCACCTTCCTCAGCATTCACTGCCACCCATTTTGATGTTCCGCTTCCAACATGCATTTGTTATCCCACAACTTGATACTTTTACCTTCTGGGTCACAGACCACTTTGACACTCTGATGAAACTAGGAACCTTGTCTCTAGATAAATATTCATAGGCCTGTGCACATAAAATCTAGCAGGGTCACAGCCTCCCGAAGACCTCCCATGGCTCCGTTCCCACACACCCAGCCTCTTGCCAGGCCGGGAGGCCCTTGAGAGGAAGGGCCTAGAAGAGGTAGTGAGGAGCCTGGGATTGAGTGGGTAGTTTGTAAAAGTCTTTTAGGGGACCTGGACTTTAACCCTGGACCACGGCTTTTGTGAATTTAGCAAGTGAAACAACAGATGTGGAATCGCGTTAGAGTTCAAAGCAGTATACAAATGCAATGAATAGTGACCGAGTCTTCCCGCCACGGAGGCAGTGGGCGGTAGAGATGACGGGGACAGAGGAAGAGGCCTGTGTGTGCACCCCTGCTCCACCATGTCCTGGTCAAGGGCTCATGACCAAGTCACGGAGCCTCTCCCAGGTTTCAATTTCTCACCTTCTGTGTCGCGCAGGCAGGGGAAAGGCCTTTGAATGCAACTTAGAAGCATGGCCGCTGGCGAGAACTGTCTGGGTCTGAACACTGCCTCTGTCACTTATAGCCCGCAAGTCATCACCACAAACTCTCTTTTACTAACAAAACCAAAGAACCCCCAACACTTTCTGTGAGCATCAACTTTACTTTTCTTCCTTCAAATTTTAACATGGCATTGTGCATGTACATAATTTTTTAGATTTAGACAAAAGCTACTCCAAGAAATGAAGGTGAGATGTTCCAAAATCTGAATTCCAACACTTAGCACCAGGACACTGAATTCTTTAAATCCTCTGTCCTTCAAAGGCCTGCTGCTTCTTCCCTGCCTCCAGGGACTGAGAGCTGTAAGTACAGTCAAGCAGCAGGCCAGATAACAGACACGAGAAGTGGTCTGATGTGGAATCCAAGGACTGCACATCTGGTTAGTATCTACTGGATGAATAGGAAGGTGTCAACCCAGCGAGTTTTTACAAACCTCTGTAAATAAAATCTCTATTAACAGAAGTCTGGCCGTCTGGAACAACTTTTGGGGATCATTTATTCCACAAGTATTTTTATCATTATCCCAGCATGTTAGTCCAAAAGCCTAGTAAGTGTTTTTCAAACACGCCCATGGGAGGACACACCTGGCTAGAGGCCAAGACTGCTGAGCATGGCCTCCTGGTCTGGAGCTGCCGCTGGCCAAGAGGTGTTGCCTCCTGGCTGAATTGCTGTATTTGGGGGCCCAGGGTGATTCCATGTGCAGCTCCCCACTGGATCCCACTGAGAAATGGGACAGCTCCTGCAACGCTTTCAGCTGAAGCCATAATGGTTGCTGCTGACGAGTGGGCAGGACCTCATTAGTAAGCTCTGTCATTTGTTGTTTTAAGTTATATTTGATGGGGACAGTGTTTTTTGGATGATGTGAGTTTTTTGATATTGTGTAAGACCTTCTGCAAACAGTTCCCTCAGCTCATTCCTGACAGCATGTGTTCGCCGAGGACGGGGTGCTACAACCACCCTGAGAAGCCCATTACTAGGCTCAGGAGGTCAGTTAAAACACAATCAGGAGGACTTACACCCTCAGAAGTCATCGATCTAAGGTGAAAGAGGATAATTATGACTTAAACAAGAGTGTCTGCAATGAAGAGAGGCACCTTTTAGGAATTAAAGGTCACATGTTTGGTGCATCAGCTCCACAAACAATAAGGCTCATCCATAGCCTAAGAACTGCACAGGGCATGAAGGACAGTTTTCTTTTAAGTCGATAATTCTTATTTCTTCTTCATGAAAGGAGTGGAAACTAGGGCTGATAAAATGTTTAGACAGTCCCCTTAGACAAGGATTAGGCCATCAGAAAGCCCTATGCTACCTTTCACCACACAGGTGTGAGCTCACAAGGTGAGGAGTTACTGAAAGTCCTGGCTCACTTGGGCAGTGCCATGACGACAAATACCCTCCGAAACACTGAAATCTTCACGACAGAATTACTGAGGGTACGCTAATCCAAATTCATGTCCCTGTTTTTTAATTTAAAAAGTCAGACAAATAATACCATACTTTTCTTGATTAGAACATTGTTTCCCATATGTATAAATGCAGACTAGCGCTTTTATGCTAATACATGTCATCAAATGTGAGATTTTATCACCCAAACAGGGGACAAAAAATAAGAACTGTATTCATCCAAATTCATACTTTGATAAACTTATTTAAACAATTTGGTAAATTAATTGCAGGGACAAGGGTCCAGTTTAATCTTCATGTTTGATCAGCCATCTGAAATTGTACCCATTTTTCTATAACAATTAGTAATAAATGATAAATAAAATTGAGGTGGGGTCTGTTTTAATTACACATACCTGGAAAAAAGTTCTAGAACTGCAAATGCTTAGTCCTGGCTACTTGTTATTTAAGGAGGTCATTGCAAAGCTTCCCTTGAATGTTACCCTTGACTTCATAAAGTGCCTCTGCCAGGACACTAACTACCTTGGGCTGCCAGGAGTCGTTTGAGATTCACACCAAGTGCCTGAAGCTTCTCCTGAAAATGGTGAGCCCTCACAGGGCTGCAGCGCACCTCCTGTGGGTTCTTAAAAACACTAAGACACAAAACACAAAAGGAAGCGCTCAACTCCTTTGTGGAAAGGCTTACTCCCTCAAAGTAGCAAAGCCTCCTCTTACCTGTTCAGTTTCTTGTCCGTTTTTGGAGTGGCGCCCATGGAAAATGCTGAAGAGTATGATCCCAAGGGTATCACCTTAGACAATCTATCTGAGAAACAAACAGAGAGCCATCGCCTGACTGTCCCGTGTGTATGTTATGTACAGAAAAGCGGCCACTGCAGACACTCAGGCATGGTTGGCTTGGGACTCATGGAAAGAGAAGGGCTTTCTGGTTAGAACAACTTATGCCTACAGACAACACCAAGAAACATGCAAACGCTACCGAGAGTCTGGATGTGGAGAATTCATATTTTACACCAGCGAGGCAAACGCTGTTACAATACACTGATGGATGGCTTCTTCACTCATGCTCTAACTGCAGGGTCTCTGGAACAAAAGGGGGCCTGGGAAGGTGCTTGCTTTTTTTTTTTCTTCTCTTTAAGGATTCACAGTTGGTTCTGTGTCAGGCACTAAGCCATCTGGTGGCTTTTGGTCCAAATGGGTATTTTAGTTGTCTTTTTGCACCTTTATATCCCCCTGAGAAGAGCCAAGTTCAAAAGCTGGAAACCGTGACGTCTCTGGTCCCAGGATGTCGGAGAGGAAGTGGATGGCACCAGCCATGCCTGCAAGTCAAACAGGGATCTTTTACCAAAGGGTGCCGTGGAGTGTTTGCAGGGTAACTTCTAATTATTTACTTACCAGGGGCTATAAGGAGCGGGGAAAAGTGCTGAGGCCTTTCAAAACAACTTTATAAAAATCCCAAAGTTTTCCACATTAGAAATCCTTACGCTAGCACCTAGTAGGTAATGATACCAGCTTTCTTCAGTATGTTATTATTTTTTTTAATTAAAATTTTTTTTTTTAAATTGGCTTTTGGGCTTTAATCTTGGAACTTTAAGATAATTCTTATAGAATCTCTAACAAAAAAGTTGTATTTCAAAGTATAAAATTTCCCCTCTTCGAAGCCTTTATATCCTTATTCCAAACAAAAAGTTGTATTTTATATCTTCTTTAGGTTCAAAGGGCATTGTTTTCAAGCAAACAGTATTTGTTTTGGGGAAATCCCCACCGCAAATCCCTGTAGTAATCAAGCCACAGGTTTTAAACTCAAACCCTACTGAAGCTTCTGAAGAGTAAAGGGGCAGGACAGCTCCAGGCCTCCAGGCTCACATAACCTTTTTAAATCAGAACAATTCCTCTCTTACAGGGTTCTCCTTTGTTTACAGTTTTTCTTTTGATATAAAATTTATATAAAATGAAATACACAAATCTTAAGTGTACTTCAAGTGCTGCATACACCTACACCGAATCCCTATCAGATACAGGATAGTTCATCCTCCCTGGACAGACCTTTGTGTCCCTTTCCAGTGAATCCCTCATCTCCCTGTGGCAGCCACTGTTCTGATTTTATTCCACCAAAGACTCTTTGCCTGTTTCAGAACTTAATATGAATAGAATCGTATAGTACATATTATAGCCTTTGGGCCTGGCTTCTTTCACCCAGAGAATGTGTCTGAGATGCACTCGTGTTTTCTGCATATTAATAGCTGGTTCCTTTCTACTGCTGAGTGGACCAGCTTGTTTCCCCATTGTCCTACTGAAGGGCACTGGTTGCTCCCAGCCTTCCCGAGAAGTTTTCGTTTAAGAAAGGGCCCCTGGCAGTTAAAGGTCTGAAAACCAATGAACTGTTAGAATCCCTAAGGAGGGGAGGACAGTAACCCATAGCACCCTCAGGAGGGACCCTAGAGCACGTGGCCATGCTAAAAGACCCTTGTCCTCTGTCTTGTAGGGCAGACTGAAGTGAGGGAGCACTTGCCCTGCCAGCCTGATGGCAACCACATAGGCACTCAATTTAACTATCCCTCCACCCACCCAACAGAAATTCAGTTAGTACCTGCTACTAGTTCTGTCTGCCAGGCTCTTTCGAGACACAGGGGGAAAGATGAATCTGTTAAGTTCCCAGCCTTTAGGAGTTATAGATTCATAGATTTTTGACATACTGGGGCTTTGAAGCTGCTATTATAAACGTGAATTTATAATCTTGAGTGAACTCCACTTAAGCGTTTAGGTATTAAGTCTGTTTTCTTTGATGCATGTAAATGGCTGTCCTTTTAGCAATTTTATGGCACAGAAGACTAAAATTTTTATTCTAAGAAATAGTATTTTATGATTTTTTTTGAATAGAAAAATTATATTCCTCAAAAGATCTGACAAATGCTCTATTTTCTGCTCATTTTTCTCTTATTTGATTTAAAAATTACAATATCAGAAATAAAACAGGACATACCACTACAGACCATTCAGACATCAGGATAAAAAGGAATACTATAGCTCTGCATACATAAATTTGACAACATAGATGGAATGGACCAATTCCTCAAAAATCAGAAACCACCACCACTCACCCAGTGTAACATAGGTAACTGGAATAGGCTTATAGCTATTAAAGAAACATAATTTGTAATTTAAAAACTCCCCAAAAAGAAATCTCCAGGCCCAGGAGGCTTCACTGGAGAATCTACCACACATTTACATTAGAATGAACATCAATTCTTCTACCAATTAATATGCAATCTGTTCCAGAAAACAGAAGTGGAAAGGATACTTCTCAACACAGCTTGAGGCCCATATTACTCTCATACCAAAACCTGACAAAGACAGTACAAAAAGAAAAACCTACAGGCCAATACCCCTCATGAATATAGATGAAAAAATTCTCAACAAAATATTTCCAAGTAGAATTCTGCAACAGATAAAAAGATTATACACCATGACCAAGTGCGGTTTATTCCAGAAATGCAAGGTTGGCTCAATATTGAAAAAAAAAATCAATCAATGCAATCTATAATATTAACAGGCCAAAAACAGAAAAATCACATGATCTTATCAATTGATGCAAAAAAAGGATTTGACAAAGTTCAATATCTATTATCTGATTTAAAAAAAAAATTCAATCATTCATGCCTTCTGAAGTTTACCCTGGGAATAGTATAAGATATGGCTCTAAAGTAATTAAAAATTATCCATCAATTTATCACAATACCATTCAATCTTTGCCTTATGATTTCTGTGGCTTATGTTATAAATTATCTAATTCATACACACACACATATATTTACATATATGTTTGGGTTTCCTTGTAGGATTTCTATTTTGTTTTTCTGAATTCTACTTTTTGTGCCTGCAGCACACTCATAATTATTGTTGCTTTTATTGATTTCCTGTCATTATTCTTCTTTTTCAAAACTTTCTTCAATACTCTTCCTTGTTATTTTTTCTGATTTCTAATACTTTCTAATTGCTAATATTAGTTAGTCATACTTCTTTATATAATTTAAAGAACTAAATATACTTAAGTAACTATTCAGGCTTCCTGTGAATAGATAAATATTACATACACAATATTATAGATGAAATGTGGAGGAATAATTTATTTCTTCCATTACTGAATAGCATTTTATGTTCTGTCTGCATATATACTTCATAAAAGGTCTAAATATACCTGGAAGATGTTCACAGGTGAAAAAATTAGGTAAGGTATAGAGACTCAAGATAATTTTCAGCGATAAACTAATTTGTACAAAATTACTTTTTAGTTTTGGAGATATTACTCAAGAACGATCAAATTTAATAATGCTAGTCCACATAGAAACAGAGGGGTCAATTTCATGCACTGGAATGTTTGAATCTATGGTTTCCCTCCCTCTTACCTTCAAACAGAGAATAGGGTCTGTCAGGAATGCGGCACCCATGTGCTCCGTAATCTAGACACCACTCTGCAAACTGAGAAGGGAGACATTTCTGAGAGAGGAGTTAGATTTCATGTGGTGAAAGCGAAAGGCGTTCACCGAGGACAAGTGACTTCAGAACTTATGTTCTTCAGAACTCATTTACCCTTCTCAATGACCTTATGAGGTTGGTACTACTGTTATCCCCAAGGACCCCGTGGCACAGAGGGCAGGGACAAGGCTGGGCCATGAAGAGAAGAGAAGAGCTGGGAGAAACAGATTAAAAGGAGGAAGAAGAGTTCTACTTGTGGGCTTTGGGATGCTGAGAAGCTGTTTGGATAGAGATGTCCTTACCTTGCAAGCTCTGTAGAGGTACTTTTTGTCCCACGTGAGATGGTAGAGAGACAGGAAGGAGTAGCCATTTCCAGCGGTCCCGTGACAGATGCCATAGCCCTTGCGCAGCAAGCCTCGCTGCCAGATCACATCACTGCACTCCATGGCATCCTTCAAGTACTTCTCCTCCTTAAACACCTGGGCAACGAAAAGCACAGCAGTGTTAAAGAGATGGTTTTAATACAGACTTAGCAAAATGTTTAAACTTTCCCTTTCTTATTAGAAAAATGCATAGGGAATGTGAAAAGGCACTGAGGGTTTACAAAAGCCAGCGACACCGGACACAGCACCTACCATCTCCATCTACCAGCCTATCCCTCCTTGTAGTCCTTCTAGTTCATGGTGCTGCTAAACCAATTCTAACACTTAGTTTTAAAAAAGTTAAAACTACCACGTCTTTAGTAAGATGTTCTGTCACAGAGAAACTACTCTGTTTCCTGAGACACACATCCTGCCACTCGAAAGCTTCTGCCTGCGTAGAAGGCCGCAAGGGCTGATGATGGGCCATGTCTGGTCATTCACAGCAGGGATATTCAACACCCTGGGTCAGCCCGGTGTCACAGGACCCTGATGACCCTGCATACCAGGGCTGTGCTGATGTTTCACGATGCACCACAAGGAAACCTGCAGAGCTTTTTCAAGTCCCAGGACGCAGGTGGGCCTGGGCTGCAGAACTTAACAGTCCTGTCTCCACTGTTCACATGCCCAGCTTCACAGGCAAACGAGCTCCGCTCTCAGCTTATTTGTTCACCTGAGGCTGAAGGCAAATAACACAACTGTCAAGGGGAAGCTGTCTGTGTTCACCTCCTCAGACCTTCTTTTAAATTTTCTTCTCTTTCTCCTGACATTTCATTTGTTTTGTATCCCTGGTCCTTCCTCAGAATATGTTATTAGTAATTTTTATCTGTTTAACTTATTCTACCCTAGTGCAGATTAAATGAATAATACATGTTCATACACACATATTAGCTTAGCTAAATACTGAAATGTGATTAGTATCTACAGGAAGGGAAAGCAGTTTTTCTTTCAAATTTTGGGCTCAATTATCAGTTTTCTTTGTGAAAGACAATATTTTTCAAATATCTGAAAAGCTTAAGCCTTCATAAGCATAACTGAAGAACTTATGCCTTTATATGCCAGGATGAGAAACTTGTTGAAAGCTTGTTATTACATAAAATTTAAACATTTCCTACATAATTTTGAGAGACGGCTTTAATAAATGTAGGCTGTTACTTTAAATTAACAATAACTTGAGAGAAAACAGAGTTTAAAACTGTGTTTCTCCCTGTCTCCCACCTCAGCCAAATACAGTTTTCACACTCCACTCACTGACAAAGACAGATGTGCAGAAGATACAGGCAGCCAGGTTTAGTCTATACCTGTTTTCTGTAGTTCACATTAACAAGACATATTTTTACTCCCAATTGTAAAAGTATATTTTATTTGCTTTTTAAAACTACCATTGATGCCTTCCTGCCCCCAGGAGATTATGATATTCCTCCTCTTCCTCATGTTTGAGAATCTTAATAAACAGGACAGAATTAAGCTTTCGTCTGCAAGTGACTAAGTATGTGACTTACCATTTTTGGCACTATGCTTTCTAGATTCTGTTTGGGAATCAGCTGGATAAGGAAAGGCGTTTAAATGGGATTCTGAGCAGAAACCCTGCAGGGAGCAGCTGGGCCCGTGTGGTCACTGGCCCTGTGGGTGGCAGGGCACTGCTGGGCTAGCTCCCCCAGAGTAACCAGCAGAGGAACAGGTGGTGGTAAGTGGCAGCAGGGCTAACAGAAATAGGACTGCCCAGGATGACAGGTCCCCAGCGGAAGCTCAGGGCCCTGATTTCCTGCTCACTGCTCACAGGGCTAGTTGTTGAAGTAGGCAGGAAAGACCCTCAGTGGCAGAGACTGTCAGTCACCAGAAGTAGCCAGCTGCTATAGCTGGTCCTCTTTAAAACGGAAGGGGAAGAGTTCCATTTTTCACAAAGTGGTACATCTGTTTCGAGTATCAAAGGTCCTTGTCTGTATAGTCAACTGTATGCTCAGAAATTACTGCTGACTATTTGTTCTATTAGGAACTCATCTCCATCACTGGAGTTATAACAACTGCTCTAAAGCACTAAATAGGGGGAGGCAGTGGTCTGAACAGAATTATGGTTTAATTTAAAAGCTGGGACATTGTGAAGAGGATAAATCATTATGTTCTCTTTCCAGAGAGTATATTCCATTGTGCTTCATTTTCACCAAATATCATAACTTTCTGAGTTATTTTCTTGCATGTCCATATGACTTTTATATTATTTGAATATTTATTGTGTTGCTGTTGTAGGAAAACTAGAAATTTTTGAGAAATCAGCCTAAATCATGAGAAATACTTCCCTATAACTTGTCTGAGTAATTTTATTATAGTTAGTCACAAGAAAAATAAAATCGATTTAGGTACCAATTCTTTTGTTATTTTTAGGGAGAAAAATGAATTCTGCTCTGTTAATTCCATCTATTTCTCCAAAAATGAGAGATGTCACCAAAACAGTGTTTAATAGAGCAACCACTGTGGTTACAGTTGAATGCTTTTATTAGTGTATGAGCAACAACCCCTAACATTAACTATTATAAATAAAGACGCACTAAATAAAATATAAGACTGCAAAAGAAGCATTATTTGCTTTCAACTGAAACAATAAATCTTAATCCATGTAAGAAATTGATAGCATTATTAATATTGTGCCCTTCTAGCACCCACTAGAATTAATCAGTGAAGGTACCACCTATTTTCCTATAATGCCCTATTTGTGTAAAATTTTAAGTACCTAACCTATCGTGAAATACTTTATAACAATTTTAAACTCAAACTGAAATGCTCCTGAATAATAATCCAGCAATAAAGTCTAATTCAAGCAAGAAAATAAAAGGATGTGAAGTCAAACAAAAAAGCATTAGTTACAATACTATCTACCATCTTATTCAATACTCATACTCATTAGAATGAAAATCATTACTACGCCGTCAGCTAGGTTTTTACACATGAATATAATCTCTGTTAAAACACATACATGCAAACTTTCACCTAAAACACAATAAAATTTTAAAGAAAGATATTCTGTAACAGGAAACACACACACACACACTTGCAGCACTAACTACAGAGGTGATGAGTAGTGAAAGAAAGACACTTTCTATTTATTTTGTTAAACATTAATTCTAAAGGGTTTGTAGCTTCAAAAGTGCTTACCAAAATCAAACTAAAAACTGAGTGGTGAACACTGGATCTCTGCACATCGGATGCCTGTTAAACGAACTGAAATACTCACCTTGTACGCCTGCATAAGCATGTGGATGACACCAGGAGCACCATGGCACCAATGGACCAATCTATCTGTCTCATTGCTTAATGATGATGGGTAATTCCCAGATCGGAATTTTTTGTGGCGCACATAATCAATACTAGGTTTCACCATTTCTGTCAAGGTTTCTTGGTCCACTTTTGCTGCTGGCTTTAACACACAAACAAGCAAAACAAAACACTTTATTTTTCTTACTTTTTTAAAATAAAATCACTGTATTATGGCTAATATAATAAAGCCTCAACTACCCAGAATACTAAGGCGCATAAAAAATTAGGATTAATTTAATAATCTGTTTAATTAAGACTAAGGCAGACCTTTTTTTTGGTTTCAACTCCTTTGCAAATCTTTCTAAAATATATTAATGTTATAATGTATTCAATATATCTTTTGTTTGATGAATAAAAACCATTAACTTGAAGTCATACTACACAACAGTGAGGGAGAGACTAAGATTGAATCTTGAGTGAACCTAGGGCTAAAAACGATTTTGTTTGTGTTACTGTTTTGCTGTGTTTAAACACTAATCCTTGGTTTCTTCTCCTAAGTCTACTTACTGTCGTCTCAGGCAAGTTATTTAACCTCGGCTTCTTCGTCTCTAAGATGGTGATAATCACAGTACTTAACTCCTAAGGTAGTTGTGAGGCATAAATTTTAAAAAAAATGTATGTTTCATTCAATCATCCAATAAGTTGTGTGTAATAATAGCTATTACTTATGGAAGGCACTCATTAAATGGTACCTACTAGAATTTATAATAAAATTCACGTTAGTTAACGTTTTACTAGTAGAGACGAAGACTAAAAACACATGTGGACAATATTTATTAATTTTAAGGCATTATTTTAAAGGACACAAATAAGTAACACTCAAAGAGTCTCAAATTATTGGATGCTGTTATTGTTGTCAGGTGCCGTTGAGTCAGTTCCGACTCATAGTGACCCTGTGTACAACAGAACGAAACACTGCTCTGTCCTGCACCATCCTCACAATCGTGGGTATGCTCGAGCCCACTGCTGCAGCCACTGTGTCAATCCATCTCATTCAGGGTCTTCTTCTTTTTTGCTGACCCTCTACTTTACCAAGCATGATGTCCTTCTCCAGGGACTGGTCCCTTCTGTTAGTAGGTCCAAAGTACATGAGATGAAGTCTCACCATCCTCGCTTCTAGGTTATTGTACAGATTCCATGAAAAACTTGGCAGTAACAACAGCAAGGCATAGTTTATTAAATACCTTAGGTGAGACATATTTTAAAGTCCATCCAAATGTGCATTATTGGTAAAGTCTAGGTTAGAGACTCAGTCTCTGGTCATTAACTTAATTTGGCAAATATCTAGAGGTGATAATAATTACACTTATATATGTGAAAAGAAATATTACTTTAAAATTCTTATTATTTTATTAAAGCTAAAGAAAATTTACAATATGACACTTTCTTTCAAAATAAAATGTAACTCTCATTTCTTTAACAAAAAGTTAGCATTGTTAAGCATAAAGAAAATAGATTAATTTAAGGAACACCAGTGCTTCTAAACTTAAGTGAAACAGAACAGTTTTAATATCTTTAAAAATATTTACTCACGAAAAAAGAATCCTCAGGTATTCTCCCTGCCACACATGCACACATGCCGAGAATAAACTAGATTTTTAAAAACAACTGCAGGCATACAGATCATGTAATGTATTTGCAAAAAGCTAAATGATACTATAAAAATTACTTTTATCCAAATAATACATGCACATAGTTTAAAAAGTCAAATACGACCTAGCATTCCCCTCCTAGGTATAAACCCCAAAGACTTAAAAGCAGAACTCAGAGCCTTGTACACCAGTGTTAACTGCAGCTACTGACAATAGCCAAAAGGTGAAAGCAACTCAACAGTCCATCAAGAGATGAATGGATAAATAAAATGTGGTGTATCCATATGTCTTAGGCTGGGTTCTCCAGGGGAACAAAACCAGGGAAGCATATATGTACTAATATACATAGAGACTTTGTTGTTGTTAGGTGCCGTCGAGTCAGTTCCGACTCATAGCGACCCTATGTACATCAGAACAAACACTGCCTGATCCTGTGCCATCACAATCATTGTTATGCTTGCACCCATTGTTACAGCCACTGTGTCAATCCAATTCGTTGAGGGTATTCCTCTTTCTCACTGACGCTCTACTTTACCAAGCATAATGTCCTTCTCCAGGAGGCAATGGCTCTCAAGAAGTTGTGGGGGCTGGCAAGTTCCAAATCCATAGGTCAGGTGTCAGGCTGGATGCTTCTCCTGACTCATGTGGTTGTAGGGGCTGATGAACCCAAAATTGACAGGTCAGATGACACGCTGCTGGCTCACGGGGCTGCAGGAGCTAGAGAATCCCAAAATCTGCAGGTCAGGCAGTAGGCTGCTGGCTTACGTCCAAAGAAGCAGAGGTCAGAGGATGAGGAGTCAGATGCACAACTGAGAGAGAGAGGGCTTTGCCAGAACATCCATACATACTGGATGCAGGCCACACCCCCAAGGAAACTCCCCTTTCAACTGATAGGCTGCTCACATCAGATCAAGAAATGGAGGATGATTACATAATATCTGCCAAACCACTAACAATCATGGCCTAGCCAAGTTGACACATAACCTTAACCATTACACCATACAATGAAATATTATTCAGCCATAAAGAGAAACAAAGCTCTGATACATGCTACAACATGGATGAACCATGAAAACATTATGCTGAGTGAAATAAGCCAGACACAAAGAATACTGTATGACCCCACTTGTGTGAAATATCTAGAACAGAGAAATGCATAGAGACAACAATTTATTAGTGGGAGGGAGAAATGTGGAGTAATTGCTTAAGGGGTACTGAGTTTCTGTTTGGGGTGATGAAAACGTTTTGGAAATGGTGATGGTTGCACAATGTGGTGAATGTAATCAATGTTACTAATTGTACACTTAAAAATGGTTAAAATGGCAATTTTTTTTCTTATATATACTTTACCACAGTAAATTCTTTTTCAAAAGTTAAAAAGCTTATCACAAAAACAGTGTTCCTTTCCAGCATGAAACTGAGTTCCTTTTTTTAAAGCTGTTTATCTTACCTCAGTATTTCTAAATAATACATAGATGACATATATCCTGATATACTAATTCTAGGTATCATCTATGAACATCCCCTTGTGGCAAATGAGGACACTTTCATTCCCCGAATCTTCCCAAGAGAATTTTATTCTATATCACCATTTTTAGTAACATCACATATTCTATTATTTATTTATTTACATATATAAATATATATTATTTGCTGCTGAGACAAGGAATGTATTAAATTACATATCTTCTTTTAAAACATTTAGTTTTTCCTAGACTTAGTAATGTTCTCATTTGCTTAGTTTTCTTTGAAGCCCTGGGTAATCCTTTTCACACTCACCAGCAGCTCCGTAAAATGTCTCTCAACATCATTTTCCACAGTCAAACCTACCATAATTTTCTTTCTTCCAATGTACTTCCAAATTACTCCAATGTAAACTGGTTACTTTCTGGGTCTTCTATATAACTGCTGTCTTGGGACTTCCATCTACCAACTTCCTGGAGATTCCATTCCCCTTCCTCTTGTACTGGATCCCCTTTCTCCAGGATTCCATGTTATTTCTTAGTGTACTTCCTTGGTTTGGTAGATAACATACTCACTTAGCTTCCTGAGATAAGGCACAGGGAAACTAAAATTTTCCAGACTGACAAGTTTGAAATTGTCTTTGTTCTACCACACATTTGATTGACAGCTGTCTGGGAAGAACTCAAAGTTGGAACTCTTTTACTGAGAATTTGGAAGGCATTTACCTGTTAAGATTTACTGAGATGTTACAAAATCCAAGGCCATTTTAATTCCTGACCTTTGCACATAAACTTATTTTTCCTCTCTGAAGCTTTAAGAATTGCTTCTTTATCCATCTTAAGCTTTCACAATTTTGTACCATGGTGCAGGGTTGTTTTGATTTTTCATTCATTGTGAAGGAACTTGGTAGGCCATTTCAACATGTGAATTCATGTCCTTTAGTTTTGGGACATATCTATTTTCTTAAAATTTCCTCCCCAGCATTTTCTGTTCTCTCTTTCCAGATCTCCTATTAGTCAGATGTTGGATATCCTGGATTAATCCTTTAATTTTCTTACTTTCTCCTCTCCCATTGTCTATGTCTTTGTTCTGGGAGATTTCTTTGACTCCATTTTCCAGACATTTCCATAAACTTTTTAAAATTTCAACTATCATATTTTTTATTTTAAAAAGCTCCTTCTTATTACCCAAATATTTATTTCCTGGACGTAATAATTTCTCTTATCTACCTGCGGATATTATTAATTATAGTTTCTCTGATGTGTTCTTTTGCTTCCTACATTATCTCTGTTTTCTTTGAATTTCTTCTTTTCTCTATTTGTTCATATCTCTGTACTTCAGGTTACAGGCTTCCCTCGAGTGCCTGGTAACTCTTTGGAGGCTGGTACATATTTTATGCATGAGACAGCACAGAGCTCATTAGATGTGCTCTGCACAGACGGAGCTTGTCAAACAGTGGAAATCACTTTAGGGTGATTGGATGGCTAGCTGAATTTCTCACTGGAACTTCCAAATGTTGGTATCCATAAATCTTTTATCTGGGCTAATTGTTTCTCCAAAAAAAAAGAGATTCTGATCCCCCACCTGGGGTGGGAGCAGGTTGCCCACTGGGTTGGGGAGAGGTGATTGTATACATTCTAGAGCTAGGTAGGGAGAAGAAGCTGTGTGGGAGGGGAGGTCTCATCATTTACTATGTGGATATTCACTCAAGCCCCCTGCCCTTAATTCTATGCTCTGCTTCAACTCTCCTCTATGCCTGGCTTTCTGGAGTCAAAAGAGGTGGTTCAATTCCTCCACACCAAGTTCCCTTTGTCTCCAGTCAGGGTTGGGGGTAGGAAGAGTCATCTCTCTTTGCTGGGTGAGGTTCAATTGCTCCTTATAGAGATCTTCAAAGAAGTCCTCCTGCTACCCAGACCTCATCCCCCACATAGACACATTTCATGCTGCCTTCGGTAGTACCTGGTGCTTTAAATTCCTGAGTTCTAGGGTTCAGCAGGACAAACTGGCTTGCTTCTTGCTGCCATTGTCCTCTTCAGGCACTATATGTGGGCTTCCTGTCCTGTTAGGTCGATTGCCATTCTTTCACTTGCCTTCGTTTTCATATGGATAGTTTGGAGCTCCAGATGTCTCCTAGATTCATCAAAGCGTGTAGGCTTCTATGTTTTGTTTTCCTTGCTGTTTTAAGATGATTTTCAAGAGAAGGGAGCAGAACTGTCTCTATTTTGCCATTGTGGAAGTGGAATTTTGATTAAGTGATATTTTAAAAGTTTTTGTGTGTTGTGCCGATAGCCTTCCAAATGCAAGTGCACGCTGAAGACCTGGGTGTGTATGTGTTCTAGAAACAGGCCCTGGGTGCAGCAAAAGGGAGAGAGTCAGCTCCAGCACAAAAGAAAATGGACACAAATTTCTTAATACTTACTAAATACTGCTTCCATGTTCTTCACTTTAAAAGCACATGTATAGGAAATTTTATGATTTATGTTTCTCTCAAGAAAACCCCTAATATCTAGCAAAATCAACTTAAACATCTGAATCTAAGTCAGGTTACTATTTTACTGGTGTGATTCTAAAATGATTATGTTCCCCCAAGGTAGCTCTAGTAGCATGGTGGTTAAAGTGCTCAGCTGCTAACCGAAAGGTCAGTGGTTCAAACCCACCAGCCACTCCATGGGAGAAAGATATGGCAGTCTGCTTCCGTAAAGATTTCAGCCTTGGAAACTCTATGGGGCAGTGCTACTCTGTCCTGTAGGGTTGCTATGAGTTGGAACCCACTTGATGGCAACAGGTTTTGGTTTTGGAAGGGTATTATCACTTAAAAAAAAAAAAAGTTTCCCGAGCCACAGTTACAAAATTTTTCTGAGAAAGTAGAGAATATACCAAATCTACTGGCTGTCCAGAATAATAGTGTCATTTTTTAATGAGGTATGGAATTTTGTTCATTTGGAAATATATGCCTATACTATAAAGAAAATTCACAAATTAAAATACAGGTATGTTTATTACAACGATAAACAAGACAACTAGTTACCAGAAGAGGGGGTTTTAGTCCTGTGTAGATATAAACCTCCTGTTTTCCTGTAGTGAGTAGCAGCATGATTTAAAAAAAAAAAGAAAGAAACTTGAAGTAAAATTGAAAGAAAGATAAATGTGGGTTCTTCTGTCATAGAGATCTGAATTCTAATCCATGTTCCCTGACTTATTAGCTTTGTGACTTTGAGCAAGTTAATTAACTACTCTGTTATGAGTGTGGTAGAATAAGAAAGGCTTAACTAAAAAAAAAAAAAGTAGGCTGTGTACACAGAAGGGAAAAGACCCAGAGGCCACAAGGCTGAAGGGCAGGTAGAGGTAGTATTTGAGAAGGGCGCTCTGACAGACTGTCAGAAGAGTCAGTACTTAATTCAGCAGATGTCAGGGATGATTGAGGGGCAAGATCATAACCACAACAATAAACTAGTTAAAAATTTAGAACACTTGACAGGGATCACAATAGAGCATCCTGGACAGAGCTGGAGAAAAATGTAGAACAAAATTCTAACTCACAAAAAAAGACCAGACTTACTGGCCTGACAGAGACTGGAGAAACCCGGAGAGTATGGCCCCCTGACACCCTTTCAGCTCAGTAAAGATGTCACTCCCGAGGTTCACCGTTCAGCCAAAGATTAGAAAGCCCCATAAAACAAAACAAGACTAAAGGGGCATACCAGCCCAGGGGCAAGGACTAGAAGGCAGGAGGGGACAGGAAAGCTGGTAATAGGGAATCCAAGGTCAAGAAGAGAGCCTGTTGACATGTCATGGGGTTGTTAACCAATGTCATAAAACAATATGTACACTAACTGTTTAATGAGAAGCTAGTTTGTTCTGTAAATCTTCATCTAAAGTACAATAAAAAAAAGAAAAAAAAAATAGAACACAGCTGGTAGCTAGTTGCAGGCATCGGCATATGAAAAAGGCTCTGCCTCAGTCTGGGTTGTGGAGGCCCTTCCTGCTCCTTGAAGGTTTTCCCTCATTAAGAGTTCCCACTTCAATGAGCAGGAGGAAACAGAGAGAAAAAAAGTGAAAACTGTGGACAACAGACCACTAATCTGGTATAAAACTGCATACAAATGTGCTCTCAGGAGTTCACTGCTTGCAGTTCATGAAGCAGAGTTCCAACATCCATGACCCAAAAGGAAGCCTTATTTGGCTTTAGCCTGCTTAGCTGGTACCGAGAATTTCATTTCCCACTTCATATGTGATCTAATATATTGCAATATGGTCACTTTATAAGTATTTCAGAATATTTTTATTTACCTGCATTAACATGTAGTAGATTCCAGCCATACCATGGGCTGCTCCAACATACTGCTTCCTATGCCATTGATACAACAGGGGACAGCGCTCAGCTTTTCTCTCTTCCCTTGACAGAGTCTTACCTGATTCAATAATAGCACTGACTACCTGCAAAGATAATGACACAGCATAAACCTAAAAAACTTACATGCATCCTTCTGTAGTCTAACAGTAACAACAGATGTCTCTCTACATATATATGTTGATTACGTAATCTAAAAATCTTTAAGCAGTTAGTAGCTAACTTAGTTATCTTTATTTTGTAAATTAAAAATAAATTAAAAAAGATGTTAAGCCTTACCGAAAAATCAAGTTTATAAACAGTTTACTAGAATCTAGAAAAACTTACTCTAAAATACTTCTTTAGGGTATTCTGTAGTATGACAGAAACTGTTCTAGATTACTTAGTTGTTTTGTAACTGCCATGTTTTCCCCAAAAGACTGGTAAATACATCTCCCAGGAAAGGCTGGATGAACTGTGGCATCATTCATGAAAGATGCCAAAATGGTATCTGTTGTGGTGTGGAAGATCAGAAGACCATCCTGTCTGGGACAGCTATGTGGCAGAGAGACTAATTGCTTCTTTATGTCTATCTGCCCTTCATCCTTTTGGTAATAGTACCTTTAGGTTTTAGGTGTGCATCTGGCCTCCTAGTTAGAGCCAGCCAGACACAACCTTACAACAGCATTCTGGCAATGTGATGTGAGAAGTGATGTGGGTGTCTTCTAGGTGGTATCCTTAAACAGGAAGCTGCTTCCTGTTTCCCTTTCCCATAGGCTGCTAGTGCTAAACTAGCTCTTATCATGCAGACAAGGACACGCCCCTTGGGTATGATAAAACAAGACAAAAGAACCCAGGACTCTGGTCATGGTCCCTGGCCATATTCCCCTGAACTGCCTACCAGTTCAGGCAACTCGAGAAAGAGAAATAAACATTCTCTCTGAAGCTGCTGCTGTTTGGTTCCAGTAAAAACAGCTAAACCAATATAGGCTGAAGAAAAGTATAGAATTTAAAAATCTTTCCTAGAAAGAAAAACAGGAGCCATTTTTTTAATCTTTATGGATGCTTTCAAAAATTCATCCTATCTAGAAGCAGAGTCCAGTCACCAATATAATGCTATGGTAACAGGTTCAAAAGATCGCAATGAAAGAATATGCCAGCAGCTATCAGTAATGTTTCAGTACCTCTTTAATGGCTGACTCACACACGGTGCCTGGGCCAATCTCCGTGTTCAGGTACAGCAAGGCATAGAGATAACCTGCCCGTCCGTAAAGCAGCTCATCGGGAAGGTCTGAATCTCCGCACACAATGCTTCTCTGGAGCTGCAAAAGTCTAACCAACAAGAGAATTGTGTTTTCTTAGAGAAAGCCTAAAATACCGCTTCCTGAAATGGGAAGGAACCTAGCATTCTAGGAGTTAACGGCTACTGATCTTTAATTTAAGAACTATTATTTCAAAAACTACAAAAAATAGAAGACAACAATGTCTTCTCCACTTCACTAATCCTTCTCGCAGATGTCAAAATTAAGAAGAGACAACTTTCTGTCCAAAATTTCTACCTTTATATATGTTCTAAACCATGTAAGAAAAGGCATCCCATTTTGAAATCCAGAATGAGAAAAAAGTGATTTATAATCTAAATAGCAATGCTACTAAAATATAGCCAGTGCTTGGGCATTAGCTTGAATCGTTTTATCTTTCAACAAACATTAACCAACTAGCATGTGCCAGATACTCCACCAGATCCTGGGAGGGAGCCCTGATTTCTGCTTATCAGGAAGGAATATAAACCAACAGATGCAATAAAAGTTCACTATATTCCTGAATTGTTCATAATCACCATATCTAATCAGTTACTTAAAGGTTGATTCTAAGATTAATTTAGTTATGATAGTGGATCTAAGGCATATAAGGATCCCTGTGGTGCAGTGGTTAGGAGTTCGGCTGCAAACCAAAAGGTCAGCCATTTGAATCTACCAGCCGCTCCTCGGAAACCCGATGAGGCAGTTCTTCTCTGTCCTGTAGGGTTGCTGTGAGTCAGAACTGATTCGAGGGCAACAGTAAGGCATGTAAGCAAATTTCCCTGCATTGAAGGCATGCAAGCAAAAATTACTTAGTAAAAATGATTAAAGTAATTCAAGGGAACATGTCCATTTCTGCAAAAAATTAGGCAAACACATCTTTTGATATAAAAGGGGCATATATGATCCCACCATTGTGCTCAGAATAATATACAAACCTCTTCACCTCTTGGACAGACCTGCTTTCAACAGGGATGAATTAAAAATAATTTCTCTTTTGAATCTCTCTCTATAGCAAAAGCTTCAATTTTGCATTTGGGGAAAACTCACTTTGCAATGCATTCCTGGGACTCGCAATCACTTTTGAGTTTATGGTACACCACAGCTCCTACCGCAAGGGGCCCAGCGTCTCCACAGAGGAAGGTGACCCTGCGGCCATTCAGATTGCGAAGTGTCCTCTTCACATAATCCAGGGACCGGAGCAGATAGGTCTGATCACATGTAACCCGGTATAACTGCAGGTACAACAGTGCTATGCCTGGAATAGTTTCCCCCACCCCAAAAGAAAAGCATTATTACCTTTTCTTTTTACCTTTGAGACATTATAATTACATGAGAAATCTTCTATATAAACCATATGATTGCAGAGGAACAACATCAAAAATATTACATATTTTATTTCTTAAAAATGAAAAAACAAAAAAAGAACACAGTATGGAAAAAACCCAAAACACATTTAAACATATTATCTTGCTAATTGTTCTGCTGTGGCAATTCAATACCCCTTAGACCAGGGAGGAGCCCTGGTGGCGCAGTGGTTAAGAGCTCAGCTGCTAACCAAAAGGTCTACAGTTTGAATCCACCAGCTGCTCCTTGGAAACCCTATGGGGCTGTTCTACTCTGTCCTATAGGGCCACTATGAGTCAGAATTGACTCGATGGCAATGGGTTTGGGTTTTTTTTAGACTAGGGAAGATATACCACTTCCTACTCATTCCCCCACCACACATCTGTCAGTTTGTCATATTGTGGTGGATTGCACGTTATTATGATGCTGGAAGTTATGCCATCAGTATTTCAAATACTGGGGGTCACCCATGGTAAACAGGTTTCAGCAGAGCTTCCAGACTAAGACAGACAAGAAGAAAGGCCTGGAGACTTACTTCCAAAAATTAGCTAACACTGTCTGACTCATTTGCTTTAGACATATCAGGAGGGCTCAATTGCTGGAGGAGAACATCACGTTTGGCAAAGTAGAGGGCCAATGGGGGTAAGGGAAAACCTCAGTGAGGTGGACCGGCACAACAGGCAAAACAACGAACTCAAACATGCCTGAGAGTGTAAGGATGGTGCAGGACTGGGCATTGTTTCACGCTGTTGTACACAAGGTCTACATGAATTGGAATCAACTCAATGGTAGCTATTTATCTATTCATTCCCACCTAAGTTTCATTCATTTTAAGTTTGTATTTATCCTCCTTTGTATCTTAAGCTAACTTGGATCCTTTTTAATTCTTACATAATTACTTCCTCCTAGCTTATCCCAAATTAAATGATTTTTTTTTTTTTTTTGGGAATGTACACCCTCTTCTTCCTAATTTTACTATTTCTCACAGTGTTTTGATTTTCTTTAGTGAACAACCATTCAATTGACTGGCTAACCAGACAGTTAAGGAGCAATTTAGGCCCGTGATGCAGGGCAGCATATCGAGTACAGCAGTCTCCAGTTGCTGTGGAATTGATTCCAACTGTGGTGACACTATGTGTGTCAGACTAGAACTGTGTTCCATAGAGTTTCCAGTGGTTGATTTTTTTGGAATTAGATTGCCAGGCATTTCTTCCAAGGTGCTTTTGGGGGTAGACCTGAACCTCCAACCTTTTGGTTAGCAGCCGAGTATGCTGACCGTTTGCACCACCTAGGGACTCCATCGAGTACAGCGGGTATCGTTTATCACCTAGCCAACTTTCCTACTATAAATAAAGAACAGACCCAGATCTTGAAGTGAACAGAGAGGGATCTTCATCTGAAAATCTTTGTGTGTTCACCTATCAGGCTTCTAAAGGAAGCACAGTCTTTCCTGTGCTCAAGAAGTCAATGAAACAACTAAGTAAAAAATGAATTAGTATATATACTTAAGAAAGTATATTATAGGAAAAAGTACTGAAAGAGGTTATATGATGGTGGAAAGCAAAACATTTAATGTTCAGATTGAGGTTCTCCAACAATCTACATCTAATAGCTGAGAAACAGAGTTTTAATTCTCCTGGAATCCAGATTCTGGGGTCCATGGAGTTGGGGTGACCCATCCCAGGCCACTGCCCTGATGTGATCTTTTGAACCTTGAGCCTTGAGAAAATTGGTTGCCTAAAGTCACCTTTAAGTTAAACAGTAGCCTAGAAAGTAGCTTGGTAAGTCTGTTCTGCCTCAGGCATTGGGCTTTTTTGAAGAATTATCTATGTGCAATCAGTTTTCAGAAACAGAAACTCCAGAGTTGGACTGGAAGCTGTGTTTTAGGGTAAATTGTTATTATACAAACACTGTTCTGGCCCTTTTCCATGGCAATGTCCATAAGATGGGGTGTAAGAATTCTTGGAAGTTCTTTCATCTTTGGAATACTTTGGCTCTTGTGGTGTAGTGAATTACTGAATATGGCCCTTCCAGTCAAGCACAGTCTTGTAACTCTCACAAAATGACTGGGTAGGACAATGCAAATAATGTGCTTGTGGCCCACCAACGGAATTGGATAGCCTGCTAATGATGCAAATAAGGTGCATGGAACCCCTGCAGGGGTGGGACTATGCAAATAAGGTGCTTGTGGAACCCCTGTAGGGGACTGGTCAGTTTGACCATCCTGCTAGGCTTAAAAAGAGAGCCAATCTCAGAGCAGAAGAGAGGACCTCACTACCATCAAGAAAAGCCATGAGCAGAACGTGTCCTTTAGACCCAGGAATGCTGCACTGAGAACCTCCTAGAGCCAGGGGATAATCGGTGATGGCAAGCATGGCAAGAGTCCGGCGGCAGCAGAACCAGGAGACCAGTGCAAGATGGTGCAGTGGGCTTCCCAGCCCATGGAGAGAGGCAGCTACAGTGTATGTGCTGACCGACCCACTGAGTGAGAGAGCTGAGTGCCTTTGGCAGGAGGTTTGCTGGCAGAGTGGGGTACCTCTAGGCACTTGGTGGAGCTGGGGTCCCCATCCACAGAGAAAGTGAGCTGAGTGCCTTTAGGCTGAGGTTTACTGGTGAAGTGGGGTGCTTCTGGGTGCTTACCGGCAGAGTTAAAGAGTTCTGTAGTATTTGCCTGACCATGGTAGAGGCCTAGGGCTGAGAGGCTGAGGGGCCGAAAGTCAAGAAAGAGGCCTGCCTGTGGGCATGGCCGAGAAGCTGTCCTCACTGAAGAACTATATCCTGAGTCATTCTTGATCCTGAACTGTAGCATGTTACTTCCCTAATAAACCCTGGAACTTTGAGTATAGTCTGTGAGTTCTGTGTGAAAGCAGAGAAGTAAAGAATGCCGCTGGTATTAGAAATGGTAAAAAGGTTGAAGAGAGGAGGTATGTCTGACCTCCACCTCACAGCAATCAGCTTTGGGCTGATGATGATCTTGATTTTCTCTTCTCCCTCTTGTGAAGTTAGATGAGGTCTGACAATGCCACGCTGTTGTTACAATTCTCTAGTCAGAAGTGTTGCCCTATTTGCATTGTATTAAATAAACTTCAAATCAATTCATATTACTGGCTTAATATTTTCATTTTAGTATATCCTCTCATTTTCACTATTTTTCATTTTCTTTTTTAATTTCTCTAAACAGCTAGCTTCTTCCTTCTCCAACTCTCCTACTTGGGGCATCCTTCTCTTTCAAATTGGTCCTTAATATCTCTCTCTCATTCTTTCAAACTTTTTTGAGAAGTCCTTCTTTTGTCATTATCCATCCCTTTAAAGAAAGGGAATCAAACAGATCTAAGAGTAGCCTATTTGGAAGCCCTGGGAGAAGAAAAACTCCTTCAATATGAATTGCTTATCATCTTCCTGAATGCAGGTTTTCTGTATTCAAAAATCTTAAATTTTAAAATATAGGAAACAGGTAGTTAGAAGTTAAATCCCTATAAATTTCAAATTAAATAATCACTATGAAAAGTTTACAAACAAGTACTGCCTGACTGACTCAGAAACCCCTAAAAACAGAAGGCTGATCTGGTTAACCTGTAAACATAAAAACCTATAGTTAAATACATTTAATGCGTAAGTATTTTAACGTAAATGACAACACATAACAACAAAAACAAAAAATGAGCATCATGACATTCCACTCCTGAATACTTTAGTATGCATCTCTAAAAAATAACCTTTTCCTACAAAGCCAAATTGTATTATCATAACTAACAAAATAAATAATTACAGGTATCTCCCACTTAACGGTATTCACCATAATGTGTTCCAGAAAATTTGACATTCTGTGCCTCTTTCTGTTAAATGGGAAAAATTATAATGTATTACATTTCAACTCAAAACCACCAACCAATTTACTAAAACATCGTAAACTTCTATATATATAAGTAACAATCTACCAGGTTGGAATGTATAATGTTTAACGATGATATCCAGTTTACTGAACAATACAGTTGTAAACTAACAACTGCCCTGTATGCAGTAACATCCTCTTTTCCATTGTAATTGCTTTCCTCGTTTGCTTTCATTCCTTCTCCATGATTTTCTTCAGCACTTTCTTAACTTTTAGCAGCGCTTATTTACACCACCAGGCAAAAGTGAGGGTCAAATAGGAACAGAACTGTGGGAAGGCTCTTCCCCCTTGTGACAGAAAGTGATCTGTGTGGCATCACTGGAATGTGTATCGAACATGGAGGCCAAGAATAGCTCCCCCAAGTATGACGCTGTGGTGCCTTTTCTGGCTCCAGCAACCTCTGAGACACACATCCCCTTTCTTGGCACTGAATACACTTCAAATCTTGTACACGATACTGATGTCTCACCACCTGTTTTTAGGTAATTGAAGACCTTCCTGTACATCATTTTGTAAAAATATGTTGTATTGAGTTTGGGGATGGTTTCTATATAAACAGCACCTGAAAATGGTTGTATCGAGAGAAATAATTGTTTGTTGAACAATTTTTTTAAGTATTTAAAACCATAAGGCAGTTTATCAGGAAAATGTTAGTCAAGGGGACATAACAAATGTATTCATTAATACCCAATCCATAGTAGTCATATTTCCCCAGTTGTTCCAAAATGTTTTTTTGGTTTTTTTTGCTGGGTGGTCTAAAGCAGAATCCAATCTGGGAACTAACACTCGTTGTTTTATCCCTTAAGATTCTTTTATTTTGGAACCATTCCTCTCTTCCATGACACTCTTGCGACCAAAGGAGCCCTGGTGGTGCAGTGGTTAAGCACTCAGCTGCTAACTGAAAGGTCAGCAGTCTGAACCCACCAGCTGCTCCATGGGAGAAAGATGTGGCAGTTCTACTCTGTCCTAAAGGGTCGCTATCAGTCAGAACTGACTAGACCCAGTAGAGATCAACCTAGTTGTCCTGGAGAAGTCCTAGTTCTGGATCATATGAGGAGATATACAGTATTTGTTACCCTACCATTAGGGATGCTAAGACTGATCCCTAGATTAGGGTGGTGACACCCTGATAGCTCCAGGGTAAAGCCAGGCTCTTCCCCCTTATGACAGAAAGTGATCTGTGTGGCATCCCTGGAATGCTGTGTTCCCCCATCCACTTCTAATGGTTTCATACTAGTTGATAATCCTTGCTTGAGTCATAATTTCCTTACAGGTTACAAAACGATCATTTTTGAAATACCCCTTTACATAAATCAGCAGACTTTTTAAATAAAGCAGATGTTTCCAATTTTATAGTTTTAGTTTATTTTCAGTTTTAGGGATTGCTTTTTAACAATTAAACATTTACATGACTTGAAAGTCAAACTATATAGAAAAGCGTGGACAGAGAAGTCTTGTTCCCACACTGCTCCCTCCACTCTGCTTCCCCACCACCTGAGGAAAAAAAAGCCAAACCCACAGCTGTCGAGTCAGTTCCAACTCATACCGACCCCACAGGGTTTCTAAGGCTGTAAATCTCTACAGAAGCAACTGCCACATCTTTCTCCCATGGAGCCGCTGATAGTTTTGAACCACCACCTGTAGATTATGACAAATTTAATACTACATGTTAAAGTTCAAACCTCAGGCAGAAAGCATTTCTTTAGAGTTAAAATTCCAAAGGATCTCATCAATGAAAATGTAGTCCAAGACATCATTAAAAGGGTATAAATACTATTTTGAAAGAAAGCTTCAAAGGCAAGAAGTCTTAACCCAAGTCTTAATCTCAATAACTCAAGAATACAATATGTCTGCGTCTTATACCCCATATTCTCACCTGTCCAACCAGTATAAGCAGAGCAGTCGTGTGGATCAGCTGTCTTCAGCCCTTCTTCCATTTGCTGCAGTAGATCTTTAATTTTGGTCTGGATCCGCCTTGTGAAACTATGGATGATCTGAAAACCAAAAGAAGGGCCAATTTTAAACAGCACAAGAATAGGACCATGTTGTAATGAATCTTTAACCAACAGTCTAAGTTACAAGAACATAAAAGACAGAGGAAGTTACATTACCTGGCCATTTCAATGCTTCATTTGACTTTGGCTTTTAGAAGGTTAGGAGACCCTGAGTGGTGCAAACAGTTAAGCACTTGGCCACTAACCGAAAGGTTGGAGGTTTGAGTCCACCCAGACGCACAGCGCAAGGAAGGCCTGATGATCTGCACATGAAAAATTAGCCACTGAAAACCACAGGAGCAGTTTTACTTTGACACACGTGAGCTTGCCACGAGTTAGACTGACTCCTCAGCAAGCAGTTAGTTTTATAAGGTTAGTTTTTAATGAAATGACACCTTATATGGACAGTAACTTAAAGTGGGGTCACAAAAACTAACTGGCAGAAACTAAAGAAAAAAATCATGAAAGAGGAAAAAAAATGATGAATTTGACTACATAAACATTTTAACTTCTGTAAGGCAAAGAACATAAGAAACATAGTCTAAAAGTAAATCATAAAGGGGAAATATTCTCATATTAAAAAACCAAAAAACAAATCCACTGCCACTGAGTCAATTTGGACTCACAGCCACCCTGTAGGACAGAGTACAACTGCCCCATAAAGTTCCCAAGCTTGTAATCTGCACGGAAGCAGACTGTCACATATTTCTCCCTCAGAGTTGCTGGTGGGTTCTAACCACTGACCTTTCGGTTAGCAGCCAAGCACTTTAACAACTGCACCACAAGGGCTCCCATTCTCATATTAGAAAAACCAAAACCCACTGCCGTCCAGTCGATTCCGACTCACAGCGAACCTACTATATATAAGAAAGGAATATAATACAGATATAGATTCAAAATTTTCAATGCCCCTCTTACGAAAGAAAATAAACCAAATGATAAGCATATGCAAAAATGTTCAAATCACTTAGCAATTAATGAAATGCAAATAAAAACTAGTACCACGCTTTGCCTATCAAACTGACAAAGAATAAAAAGACTAAACAAAGTTAAGTCCCAAGGCTGGTAAGAGCAAAGGAAAAAGATATTCTCATTCACTACTGGTAGTCTTTCTCAAGGGAAATATGGCAATATTCTTAAACGTGTGATTGATAGTGTCATTCAGATCTTTTCTGCCTTTGCTAATTTTTTTCTTTTTGTCTAACTGTTGTAACAATTGCTGAGGGACAATAAAATCTCTGACTATGATTGTGGAATCAGATATTTCTCCTTTTAATTGTCATTTTTTCCTTCACGTATTTTTAAGCCCTGATACAAGGCATAGAGAAACTTCTGTTATGTCTTCCTGACGAACTGACCGATTTATCATAATAAAATGTCTCTCTGTGGGATTATAAAGAATATATTTTTGTGTTTCTGTTTCATTAGGGCTTTCATGGTAAATTTTACTGAAAATTGGGATCCTAGACTAAAATGAGTCCCTGGGTGGTTCAAACAGTTAAGAACGCAGCTACTAAATGGAAAGACTGACAGTTCGAACCCACCGAGGGGCGACTCAAAAGAAAGGCCTGGCGATCTGTTTACCAACAATCATGCAAACCCCATGGAATACAGTTCTACACTGCAACACACGGTGTCACCAAGAGTCAGAAGTGACTCGAAGGCAACTTGTTTGTTTTTTTCTTTCATTTGGACTTTAGTCTTAGGAGTTAATTTGTTATTAGTTGCTGCTGAGTCAATTCTGACTCATGGCAACCCCATGTGAACAAAGTAGAACTGATCCACAGGGTGTTTAAGGCTATGGCTTTTTCAGAAGCAGACTGCCAGGTCTGTCTTCCAAGGCACCTCTGAGTGGGTTCGAGCCACCAAACTTCTGGCAAGTAATCAGTGCTTAACTATCTGCATCACCCAGGGACTCCTCGGAATTCATTTAAACCCGCTGCTGTCTAGTGGATGCCAACTCATAGTGAGCCTATAGGACAGAGTAGAACTGCCCTATAGGGTTTCTAAGGCTGTACATCTTGATGGAAGCAGACTGCCACATCTTTCTCCCAAGCAGCAGCTGAGGGGTTCCAACCGCTGACCTTTTGGTGAGCAGCCTAGTGCTTAACCACATCACCGGGGCGCCTTAGAAGTTAATTTACAACTGTATAAGTAGCTCCAGAGAGGTTTACTTAACCCTGGAGGTATGTATTTACATTTCAAAAATGGGGACTAGGCCCAGGGCCAGGGAGACATTTCTGAGTTGTAAAACTAAAGACAATGGGCTTACATTTTCCATTGAGAGATTTAACTACATTCCAAAGGGTTAAGTGTAAGATGTTTCCAAGGAGACTCAGTTTGGGAGGGAGAGATAGTTGCCTCTTTCTTTTTCCCTTTTATAAAAGGTACAGAAAATGCTTTTTTCTTCTTTCCTTGTCTACAGTAAAGATTTTGCATGTGCAAGACATTTGACCTGACTTTCATTGTGTGGAAGGAACCCTGGTGGCGCAGCAGTTAAATGGCTGCCTGCTAACCTAAAGGTCTGAGGTTCAAACTCAACCAGCTGCTCCATGGAAGAAAGATGTGGCAGTCTGCTTCCATAAAGATTATAGCCTTGGAAACCCTATGGGGCAGTTCTACTCTGTCATGTAGGGTCAACTATGCATCAGAATCAACTCAAAGGCAAGGAGTTTTTTGTTTGTTTCATTGTGTAGTCCCAGGAGTAGGACTGAGACACTGGAAACCTCTTGATTGTTATTTGCTGAAAAGTAAATAATAGGAAAACTCTCTCCAATCCAAAGACCTCATGTGTACATTTAGGACAAAATTAATAAAGTAAATATTAAAAACCCAACAGTCTGTATCATCTTGTCACTAAATCTATTTTATAGGATGTTAACATACTTCAGCCTTCTTACGCTGTTTGCTTATGCTTATTTTTGCTATCCATTTACTTTCATCTTCTCTGTTCTTTAAAGTGTATTGCTTGCATAGTATAGTTTTAAAAAACCTGTTGCTGTCAAGTCGATTTTGAGCCATAGCAACCCTATAGGATGGAGAAGAACTGCCCCAAAGAGTTTCCAAGGAGCAGCTGGTGGATTCCAACTGCCAGCCTTTTGGTTAGCAGCTAAGCTCTTAACCACTGTGCCAACAGGGTTCCATATAGCATATAATTTAATCTGTTTTCCCCTTAATTCATTCTGATAATCTTTTATTTGCAGTGTTTAGTCCATTAATGTTTAATGTAATTACTGACACAGTTGGGTTTGGATCTTCCATTTTATTATGTTTTCTACTTCTGTTTTTTGTTCCTTTTGAGAAATCATTTTAATTCTTCTAGAATCAAGATTTCTGGAATGCAAGGAGTTGGGGTGGCCTACCCAGACCATTTGCCCTTAGATGTTCTTTTGAATCTTGAACTTTTAAGAAACTGGTTCCCTAAAGTCACCTTTAAGTCAAACAATAGCTTAGTATGCAGCTTAGTGGAGAATGTTTTGCCTTAAGCATTGGGCTCTTTTGGAGAATTATCTATGTGTAGTCAGTTTCAAGAAACAAGAACTCCAGGGTTTAACTGGAAGCAGTGTTTTAGGACAGACTGTTACTATAAAAACACTGTTCTGGTTCCCTGTCCATGACAATGTTGATGGGGTGGGGTATAAGAGTTTCTGGAGGTTTTCTCATCTTCCGAACATTTTTGTCTCTCTAGTCAAAATGTGGAAACCCTGGTGGTGTAGTGGTTAAGACCTACAGCTGCTAACCAAAAGGTCAGCAGTTTGAATCCACCAGGCGCTCCTTGGGAACTCTATGGGGTAGTTCTACTCTGTTCTATAGGGTTGCTATGAGTCGGAATCGATTCAGCGGCAACGGGTTTTGTCTAGTTAGTCAAACCTTATCCTGATTTGCAAACTGTACATTAAATAAACTTCAATCAATTTCTATTACTGGCTTAATATGACTTTCATTTTAACACTCTGACACCGCTTTCTGCCTCCCCCACCCCCATCTTCTTGAATTATTTCAATATTTCTTAAAACTACATTTTAATTTTCCTATAGGGCTTTTAGTTTTATTTTGTTGCATTATTTTTTTTTAGTGGTTGCTCTACAGAATACAACACATGTCTATAACTTTTCACAACCCACTTACTATTTCACATAAAATGCAGAAACTTTGGAATTGTATAGATTATTAACCCATCCCCGGTCCTTTCTGTTACAATGTTCTATGTATTACATCTACATAAATCAAAAATTCTACAAGATTATGCTATAACTTTTGCTTTAAACAATTAAGTTTCATAAATAAATAAATAAAGAGGTAAAAAACAGAAAGGAAAAATATATATGTACTCCTCACAAACCCTGGTAGCACAGTAGTTAAGAGCTATAGCTGCTAACCAAAAGGTTGGCAGTTCGAATCCACTAGGCATTCCTTAGAAACCATATGGGGCAGTTCTACTCTGTCCTATAGGGTTGCTATGAGTTGGAATCGACTTGATGGCAACCGGTTTTTTTTTTTTTTTTTGCCTCATTTATCTGACATTTTGCATTTACGACAATAGTAAAAAATCTACTATCCAACGATTTCATGCATTAATGACATACTGGCGGTAACAAACCCCAAGGTGTAATGCATGAATAACAGTGGCTGTGATGGTTAAAGTTATGTGTCAACTTGGCTGGGCCACGATTGTCAGTGATTTGGCAGTTATGTAATGATGTAATCTGGGAGCTATGTAATGACATAGTCATCCTCCATTTTGTGATTTGACGTGGTCAACCTCCATTTGTGCATAACACTGATTTTCGCATAACAACCTGGCCTTTGGAACCTAACCATGTCAATACATGAGGAGTAGGTGTGATCTTCTGTATATACAAAGATATTTACCATTTTCAACATACCTCATTCTCTTCTTAGTATGAGTTTTCATCATGTATTACCTCCCACAGCATTTCTTATAGTATACATCTATTGTAATAAATTCTTTTTTCTTTTTTTAAATTATTTGAAAATGTCTTTATGTTGCCTTCATTCTTGAGGAATATTTTCACTGAATTAAGAATTTTGGATGATGATTTTTTTCCTTTCAGTACTTTAATATGCTGTTTAACTTTCCTCTGGTTTCCATGATTTCTAATGACACATCAGCTGTTAATCAAATCATTGTTGTTCCTGTATATTTATGTATTGTTTTTCTTGCTGCTTTCAAGATTTTCTCTTTATCTTTGTCTTGATTTAGACTTGATCCTGCTTCGGGTTTTGGGGGCATCTTATATCCGAAAATTTCTATCCTTCATCAAATTTGGGAGATTCTTGGCCATTATTTCTTCAAATATTTTTTTTCTGCCCTATTCTTCCCCTGCTTCCCTTCTATGATTACAATCATGCATACATTGGACTGTTTGATATAACCTAACAGGTCCCTGAGACCCTATTCCTCTTTTTTTTCTTTCAATCTTTTCTGTATTTTTCACATTGGATAATTTCTATCAATCTATTTTCAAGTTCACTCAGTTTTTCCTCTGTCATCTCCATTCACCTAAATCCATCCAGTGAATTTAGAATTTCAGATATTGCATTTATCAGTTTTAAAATTTTCACATGATTTTTTTTTATGGTTTCTATTTCCCTGTTGAGATTTCCTAGTTTTTCATTCATGGAGAGCACATTTTGTTTCATTTCATCGAGGACAGTTATAATAGTCAGTTTAAAATCTTTGTTAGTTCCACTATCTTACTGTTTCAGGGTTAGCCCAGTTAATTTCTTTTCTTTTGAGAATGCGTTTATATTTTCTTGGTTCTTTGTATATCAGATAATTTTGGATTATATCTGGAACATTAATTTATAGACATTATTATCTTGGCTGTATTGAGTTAGAAACTCTGTTCCTTGGGAAGCAGCTCTGGTCTCAGTTCACATCTTTTATCTTTAGTTGAGTTTTACACAGAATTTGGGGACCCCTTCTTTGGCTCATTTCTTTCCCTCATTCTCTTTAGCAGCCATGGTTACCTAGACTCAGTTTTCTAGTTCTTCCAGCCAGAGAAAATGTTCCCCCCATAGGTACCTCCTGCTGCCACGGCATGCACCATACATAAAGCACTTAGTTCTACAATAAAAGACATGGAGATGGGAACTTCTTTCACACAGCTCCCTTCCTCCAATTATACACTACAATCATATCATATAAAACCTGGGCATAACACAAAAATATATACAATCACATACTATAAAATCTAGACACAATACAAAAGCAACTACACTTTGGTCTGCTTCTATTTACTCTCCAGGGCCTTTCAGTGGTTGCTTTTCGTATTATATACAAGTTCTACAGTTGTTTTCTATAGGGGATTCCTCTGATAGGGTTTTATCCACCATTACTGAAAGCATGAGCTCCTTATAACTGCTTTGTAACTTTACAAAAATGCAGTATATGCACCTACTTAAGGGACCTTGGTACCATAATGACTAAGCGCCCAGCTGCTAGCCAAAAGGTCAGTCGTTAGAACCCACCAGCTGCTCCACAGCAGAAAAGACCTGGTGATCTGCTCCCATAAAGATTACAGCCTAGGAAACACCATGGGGCAGTTCTGCTCTGTCCTATAGGGTCACTATGAGTCGGAATTGACTCAACAGCACACAACAACAACAATATGCACCTGCTTGTGCATCAGCGCTTCATATAACACCCTTAAAACCCGCAATCCCTGCCCACATTTTTAAGCCAGGGCAAGCAATATTGGAGCATTTAGGGTGGGGATTTCCATTTTAAGACTAACCAATTAAACCAAAGGAGATATTTAGAACCATATATTTCTGTTATACTATGTGTACTGAATGTGATTTTTCCCTTAACAATGTATTTATCACTTGCTCAAGATTATAACAAGTGGACTGGACAATGGATTCTATTAAGTGATAAACTGTATCTTTTCATTAAATGTTATTCAAAGTAAATTACAATAATTCCTCCTCAAGCATAATGGTTGAGAATACCTTCCCTTGCGTGAAAAACTGAGTTAGAGATCTAAGGACATGAGCAACTTTATGAAAATCTTTATAAACAGGTTTACTTAAATAAAAATGCTAAAGATAGCATAGCACCAAACGAATGCAGTGCCTATGACATATGACCCATCTCAAAGGTGATATAATTACTATACAAATAGATTTTGTTTACCAATCCTGGCTTAGTAGTAATGCTTTCTGGATTTCTCATTTCCTATAGATTTGATGATACACTTAAAAATGTATTTTACTTTGCTGCTGCTAATGAATGTACCAAGAAGAATAACTGTCTAACTCTCCATCCAACTGTTTAATGATTTTTTGACTACAAGTAAGTGACTTAAACCTTCTGAGTCTTGCCTTTTAGTTTCTACTGTAATCAAAGAGGCGCAGAATAATTTGAATGAGAAGAAAAAAATTTGGTTAATTCTTCTCTAACACCTGGTGTGTCAGACTCACTAAAGCAGTACCTAGCCTGTGTCTATTCCCCACACTCTTCTTGTTATCAAAATCCTGATTACATTCAGAACAGCAATGCAAGCAGCCCAAGATGAGCTCACTGCACTCCCAGACCCCCTTGTAACCAAGGGCGGCCATGGGACACAGTTCTGGTCAATGAGAATAAGTGCAAGTCTCCTAGAAGTACTTAGAAAGCTCTGGTTTTTCTTGATAAAAAAGAAGGTCACAGCTAGCACTCCCTTCATTTTCCTCTTTTCTTCCCATTGTAAGCTTGGACATGATGTCTGAAGAGTCAGCAGCCATCTTGTACTATGACCCAATAAATGTAAGAGAAAGATCAAAATAATTATAGAAATGCTGACCTTGAGCTTGTTGAAATGAGTCATCACCAGCAGCTACCTACCTCTAGACTTCTTGTTATATTGGGAAAACAAATTAGATTAAGCTACTTCTAAGCGGAGTTTTCTGTTTAGCATAGCTGAATGCCAGCCTAACTCACATTCTTCTACAGTCATCTCTGCCTTGATGGCTTCATTCCAAAGCATATGCTATTAACCCTTCATTTCTCATAAGTGCCACTGCAGTACAGTTCTATGCTACAGCACTATTGCTTACTCTAATTTCCTTTAATATTTGCCAAAATTTCATTACAAAGTCATTTCTCAGCCCTCTGTTTTAAGGTAACTTTTCTATTTCCTCTTTTTCTATCTCCCATAAAAGAGACGTCTAACTGGTACCAAAAAAAAAAAGAATTATCTATGTGAATTAAACTGACAACAGCAACTCAAAAGGTTTGATGGGAAGCCTAGAGGGCAGTGAGTTGAAGATAATGGTGATGGAATAATTTGGAAAAGGACAGTGAGAATAGCAGCACAACTGGAAGAATATAATCAATGTCACTAAATTGTACATGTAGAAACTTTTGAAATGGTGTAACTTTGGCTATGTATATTTTCACCAAAAAAAAAGTCCTCCAAGGTCGAGAAGGGAGAGTGTTGACATGTCGTGGGGTTGTTAACCAATGTCATAAAACAAACAATATGTGTACTGACTGTTTAATGAGAAACTACTTGTTCTGTAAACCTTCATCTACAGTACAATGAAAACAATTTTAAAAAAAGAGACTTCTAATTGTTTATACTAGAATCAAATTCTCATGCTATTACAAAAAAGGGCAAACTGATAAATTATTATGCTACAGTTCTATTTGCATTTGATGGAGTCTACAGTACCAGGAGAAATTATAAATGGCTCATTTCATTTAATAATGGTATTACAGTAAAACATGGGAAAGCCAGAACCTGTGTAAGGTGGAAACCGGATCAGATAAAGAAAATGCAAATATTTTCCAATAAAACGAGAGATAGAAAAATGTTAAGACTGTACCCTGTCAGAGGTGGAAAACTTGCAAGACCCACAAAAACAAGGCAGTCCTGTCAAGTTCCAGCTCTCACAGGTTTCACTATATAATAAAGATGCCGTTAGTTGCCATCGAGTTGATTCTAACATGGAGATGCATGTGTGCAGAGTAGAACTGCTCCATAGGGTTTTCAAGGCTGTGACTGTTTGGAGGCAGATCACCAGGCCTGTCTTCAAGGCACCTCTGGGTGGGTTCCAACTGGCTAGTAGTTGAGTGCTTAACCATTTGTGCCACCCAGGGACTCTGTAATAAAGATAACTAACAATTACTGAGCATTTATTATGTGCCTGGAACTAAGCACTTCATATGTGATATTTCAATTAATCTTCATAGCAACCCAGTGATTCTCATTTTTCTAGGAGAGAAAAGTGAGGCTTACCAAGGTCACATGACAGTAAGAGACAGCGCTCTTAGAGCTCAGACTATTGTTGTTAGTTGCCATCCAGTCAATTCTGACTCCTGGAGACTCCATGTGTTACAAACTAGAACTGCTCCATAAGGTTTTCTTGGCCTTAATTTTAACGGAAGCAGATTGCCAGGATTTTTCTTCCGTAGCACCGCTAGGTAGGTTTGAACTGCCAACCTTCAGGTTAGCAGTCAAGCACAAAGCGTTTGCACCACCTGTGGACCTTAGCTCCAACTAGGCGTCAGATTCCAAAGCTACTAGGCTTTCCCACGCTGTGCTTTTCTTATTACTAAAACCTTTGCTTGACTCTGCATTTACATTTTATCTTTCCATTTTCAAGAGATTTATAGCCTTCACTCAATCCCACCATATGAATACAAAAACATATGTGCCACACAGCACAGAAACAGCAGGAATTGTTAAAGAAATTTGGAAGTTTCATCTCTGACTCTAAGAATAATTTTTAGCAATTACATTGAAATCAGAAAGAAACTGCTGTTTTCCTACATGCTAGGCAATGATACCAAATAAGGATGCCCAAATGTGTTATAAAGCAAAAATCAACTGACGTGGATATTAATCACTGATCGTAAAACTGCTAGCAAGGCGTCACTGCACCTATTATTCCAATGATGTAAAATGCACATTTATAGCAAGATTTATTTCTCTTCTTCACAATGTTTTTCATGGTAATAAATCTTAGAACCAGGAGAGAGAGAGGGAGGGGATGAGTGTGTGTGTTTCAGAGAGAGACAGAGAGAGTGCATAGGCAGACAAACAGACACCAGGTGATATTTAAGCCAACAGACTACCCCAGTTACATTCTTAAGAAGTTTCAGGAGATTAAACTGCCCTTTAGCTATGATTATTTTTTACTTCACATGAATAGTTAAGGGGAGTAATTTATTATTTATCATTTCCTAAAACATGAATCCATATACATATTCTGCATCTCTCTGTCTCTACTCTAGATTTTACACAATGTGTGAATTCAGATCAGCATGTTCACAAGTGATGTTTTATATTGCATTTGGCTAATATAAAAAGCAGATATAAATAGTCCAAATATTATAGGTGATTAGAACTGATTAGCATTAAAAAAAGCTGTGACTGAAGACAAAGGCCCAAATTTACTTTATTTGGTATATAAAGCTTTCACAAAACCCACTGCCATCGAGTTGACTCCGACTCATAGCGACCTAAAGGACAGAGTAGAATTGCCACATAAGGTTTCCAAGGAGTGGCTGGTGGATTTGAACTGCCGACCTTCTGGTTAGCAGCCAAACTATTAACCACTTCACCACCAGAGCTTAAGTATAAAGGTTAGCAAGCATAATACGTATATTAAGAATTTAACATATGATGATACCCATTCTATAACTTTCAGTTACTCATTTGAGAAAAGTAATAAAACATGTATCACTAGAAAATTTTGGATCTAATATTCAATTATTTTATTTGGTTATTCTGAATAATAAACTAATGGATTCCATGTGCCAGGCACTGTTATTGGGAGAAAAAGATGAAGATAGGGTCCCCACACTCAAGAGTTCCTGGTCTACAACTCTTCAGACAGGGATTGGAGTGGACTGTGGGACATAAAGTGATACTCATGAGGAGTGTGCCTCTTAGCTCAAGTAGATACAAGAGACTAAACGGGCGGCTTCTGTCCGGAGGTGAGATGAGAAGTTAGAGAGGGTTGGGAGCTGGTTGAATGGACATGTGGAATCAGGTAGAAAGGAGGAGTGTGCTGTTACAGTATAGGGAGAGCAATTAGGGTCACATAACAATGTATGTATAAATTTTTATATGGGAGACTAACTTGAAATGTAAACTTCATCTAAACTACAACAATAAAGAAGAAAAAAAGAACGTTATATAAATGGAATCACACAGTAAAAAAAAAAGAGTTCCTGGTCTAATGAGACCAATGTAAAAATAATGATGATACCATGTGATAAGTGCTGGAATAGCAATATACGATGTGGTATACGCAGATAAACTTTAATGTGTGTGTAAGCTGATATGTGTGACTTTCAACAGCTACAGCTTGGAGCTGCTAGGAAAATGGTACACTTTGGAAAATTAAAGACTTTAATTCACCCTTACAGAAGGCATTCAGGAATTTCCTAGGGGTTGTTCTAGGTTACTTGAGGCAGGCAAGTTTGTAGCCCAGGTGTTTAGAAGGGTGAAGAGGGGACGGAAGGGTGTAACAGCCACTGTGAGGATGGAGAAGGGCTTCTTGTAGGTCCTAAGGGACTCTTTCTTTGATCAGGGAGTATCATAGGTGGGGCATTCTATGGAACTACAAGTCCATGAAAGCTTATTCCACTGATGGGGAAAATGCTGGTGAGCCTGCTCCGCAGAGCTGTCTGTGTGTTGTAGCTGTATCACAACCTCCATTAAAGAAATGTGCATCCTTTGTCTAAGTCCATTGGTGCCCTTCTATTAGTCACTGTTACTGGCATCATAACAACCCTATGAAGAAGGTACAATTATTATCCCCATTTTACCGGGGAGAAGTATGAAGCACAGAGAGAAAAGTGAAGCAACAACTTACCAAAAGTGACACAAACAGTAAGTGGTAAAATTGGAGTTTGAACCAGGCCGGTTCCAGAGTCCAAGTTTTCCCAGTATACTTAGACTTTAATGGTAAGGAAAATGACCCCCAAAGATGTCCACACTCTAAATCCTGGAAGCTGTGAATATGTTATGTCATATATATCACAAAAGATTTTTGCAGATAAGATTAAGGTTAAAACCAAAACCAAACCCGCTACCAATGACTCCATTCCAACTCATAGCCACCCTAGAAGTCATAGAACTGCCCCAGAGGGTTTCCAAGGTTATAATCTTTAGAGAAGCAGACTGCCACATCTTTCTCCTGCAGAGTGGCAGGTGGGTTCAAACCACCAACCTTTCAGTTAGTAGCCCAGCACTTTAACCACTGCACCACCAGGGTTCCTTGAGATTAAAATTAGAGACCTTGGAGTTGGGGCCAAGATGGCAGAGTAGTCAGATGCTTCCGGTGGACCCTCTTACAACAAAGACCTGAAAAAACAAGTGCATTAATTATATATGACAACCTAGAAGCCCTGAACATCTAAGACAAAGCTGAGGAACCGGACTGATGGCAGGGAGAGGGAGAGACGGTTCGGAAGCAGCGAGGAGTTGCCAGACCTGACCCAGCAAGAGCCTGAGCCCTTCAGGCCTGACCACCTCGGGGGTGAGTGGTGAGGCAGGTAAGCATCAGTGTTCGGGAGGCATATACTCCACAGGGAAAGACTTAGCCACTGAGAGTCTACTCAGCCACCTAGAACCAGTGAGAAGCAGCCCATGATGGGCAAAAGATAAGTACTTGTGTACGGCCTACCACGCGGATCAAAAACACCTCCCTTAGGGAAAAACCTCTCTCCCATTTACCTCCCCGCTCCCTGCTATGCACTGGGTCCTGGACTGGCTTCAGCAACTGCTGAGTCCCCTGAGCCGGAAGTAGGATCTGTCACACACCCTGAGCCATTCTCCCGGCCTTGGAGAGTGAACAAATTAACAAATGGGAAAAAATAAACTGTCAGCTCCCCTAAGCCAGGAACCCAGGGTAGGCACAGCTCCTCTGCCTATGCACAGCCACGGACTTTGAGTGCTTTTCCCCCTGCAGAGACTTGTATGGGCCCATTTCAACAGCACAGGCCCTCATCACCTCAGTAGAACAGGGTATATACCTGAAGTCTAACTTCAACTCTTTCAGTTGTGAAGTGGCAGGTTCGTGACATCTGACACTGCCCTGCCCATTAAGCAGGGTCTTCACCTACCCACATCAGGGGCCTGAGGACTGGTGGCTCCACCCATCCCTCCTAGCCACCTGCGATAGGGGCCCAAGAATAAGAGGTGCCCCCCAGTCCTTACAGCCAACAGCACTGGGTGCTCACAGTCTGGCTGCAAAACTCACCCACCTATGTGCTCTAGGGAACAGGGACACGCCTTCCTCCTAGATACTCAGGGGCGGCCGTCAGCCCCTGGCCTTGCTCAGAGTGTATCCCCCTGCTGCAGCCAGATGCCTGTGCTTACACCAATCACCCATGCCTGTCTAGGACTGTAGGTGAGAGCCTACACCACACACTTGGTGGCTATCTACCTGGGCACCTGCGCTGAGTCCATACAGGAGGACTGGGGGGACTCATGAGTTCACATACCTAGTAACAGATCTAACCACTTGGTGACAGGAAATTAGCGCTTCAAAGGTGCCAATAATCAAACCAGCTCATACGAGCAGCCTCTTTGGGCATATCAAAACAAAACAAGAAGCTAAGACACAGTAAGCAAATATAAAATAAACAAATATAATAACTTACTGATGGCTCAAAGACAACAGTCAATATCAAATCACATAAAGAGGCAATCCATGATGGCTTCAGCAAGCTCCCAAAATAAAGAATCTAGAAATTTCCCAGAGGAGGAAAATTTCTTGGAATTACTGGAAGCAGAATACAAAAGATTAATATACAGAACTCTTCAAGACATTAGGAAGGAAATTAAGCAAAACGCAGAACATAATACAGGAAATTAACTAGATTAGAGAAGAGCATAATGACAAATTCAACAGGCTGCTATAATCCATAGAGACAGCGGTCAGAAATCCAGAAGATTAACAATAAAATTTCAGAATTAGACAACTCAATAGAAAGTCACAGGAGCAGAATTGAGGCAATAGAAGTCAGAATTAGTGAGACTGAAGATAAAGCACTTGACACACCTTATTTGAGGAAAAATCAGATAAAAGGATTAAAAAAAGGAAGAAACCCTAAGAATTATGTAGGACTCTATCAAGAGAAATAACCTACAAGTGTTTGAGTACCACAACAGGAGGGTATAAGAGAAAATAGAGATAGAATTCTTGAGGATTTGCTGGCAGAAAAATTCCCTGATATCATGAAAGATGACAAGATATCTACCCAAGATGCTCACTGAACCCCACATAAGGTAGATCCCAAAAGAAAGTCACCAAGACATGTTATAATCAAACTTGACAAAACCAAAGATAAAGAGCAACTAGGGATAAACGAAAAGTTATCGACAAAGGAGAATCAATAAGAATAAGCTCGGACTACTCAGCAGAAACCATGCAGGCAAGAAGGCAATGGGATGACGTACATAAAGGTTTGAAGGAAAAAAAACTGCCAGCCAAGAATTATATATCCAGCAAAACCGTCTCTCAAATATGATGGCGAAATTAGGGCATTTCCAGATAAACAAAAGTTGAGGGAATTTGCAAAAACCAAACCAAAATTACAAAAAATACTAAAGGGAGTCCTCCAGTTAGAAAATCAGTAACATCAGATAACAACCCAAGACTAGAATACGGGACACAGCAACCAGATATCAACACAGACAAGGAAGTCACAAAAGTAAATCAAAGCTAAAACACTGAAAATAGGGAAACAGATGTCAATATGTAAAAGATGACAACATTAAAACAAAAAAGAGGGACTTAAAAAATGTAGACATAGATTTTTCATATGGAGAGGAAGTCAAGGCAATATAAAGAAATAGAAGACTGTATTAACTTAGAAAAATAGGCGTAAATATTAAGGTAACCACAAAGGAAGCTAACAATCCTACAAGTCAAAATAAAAAACTACAAAAATATAAAGACTCAGCAAAGACAAAACAACAACAATGAAAAAGATGAAAAGAAAACTAAGTGGAACAAAGAAACTGTGAACAACACACACAAAAAGACATCAAAATGATAGCACTAAACTCATACCTATCAATAATTACGCTGAATGTACATGAACTAAATGCACCAATAAAGAGACAGAGAGTGGCAGACTGGATAAAAAAACATGATCTGTCTATATGCTGCCTAAGAGAGACACACCTTAGACTTAAAGACACAAACTAAAACTCAAAGGATGGAAAAAAATATATCAAGCAAACAACACTCAAAAAAGAGCAGGAGTGGCAATATTAATCTATGACAAAATAAACTTTAAAGTAAAATCCACCACAAAGGATATGGAAGGACACTATACAATGATTAAAGGGTCAATACACCAGGAGGACATAACTATAATAAATATTTATGCACCCAATGACAGGGCTCCAAAATACATAAAACAAACTAACGGCACTGAAAAGAGAAATAGACAGCTCCACAATAGTAGTAGTAGACTTCAACACACCACTTTCGGTGAAGGACAGAACATCCAGAAAGAAGCTCAACAAAGACACAGAAGAGCTAAATACTACAATCAACCAACTTGATCTCATAGACATATACCAAACACTCCACCCAACGGCAGCCAAGTATACTTTCTTTTCCAACACACATAGAACATTCTCCAGAATAGACCACATATTAGGCCATAAAGCAAGCCCTAACAAAATCCAAAGCACCAAAATGTTACAAAGCATTTTTTCTGGCCATAAAGCCATAAAAGTAGAAATCAACAACGGAAAAAACAAGGAAAAAAAATCCAACACATGGAAACTGAACAACACCTTGCTCAAAAACTACTGGGTTATAGAAGAAATTAAGGATGGAATAAAGAAATTCATAGAATCAAACGAGAATGAAAACACATCCTACCAGAACCTTTGGGACACAGCAAAAGCAGTTGTCAGAGGTCAATTTATAGCAATAAACGCACACATCCAAAAAGAAGAAAGGGCCATAATCAGAACATTAACCCTACAACTGGAACAAGTAAAAAGAGAGCAGTAAAATTAGAGACTTTAAAATAGAGAGATAATCTTGGATTATTCAGATGGGACCAATCTAATCACCAAAAACAAACCAACCAACCAGTTGCCAGTTGATTTAGACTCATGGCAACCCCACATGTGTAAGACTAGAATGATGCTCCATAGGGTTTTCAATGGATGATTTTTTGGAAGTAAATTGCCAGACCTTTCTTCTGAGGTGACTCTGGGTGGATTCAAACTGCCAGCCTTTAGGTTAGCAGTCAAGTACTTAACCATTTGCACCACTCCACTAGCCCTTAAAAGCAGAAAACTTTCTCCAACTGAAGTTAAGAGAGATATGGCGAAAAAGTCAAGCAGATTTGAAGTGTGAGAGGTATCTGACCTGCCACTGCTGCAGGGGCCACACGGAAAGCATGAGAAGGAATAAGGCAGCCCCAGGAACAAAAGCTGGCCCTCGCTGACAACCAGCAAGGAAATGGGGACCTCAGCCCCCAACCACTAGGAACTGAATCCAGTCAACAACTTGAATAAGCTTAGAAGTGGATTCATCCCCAGAGCTTCCAGAAAAGAACACAGCCCTGTCAACATCTTGATTTTGACCTTGTGAGACTATAAGCAGAGGACCAGCCTGAGCCACAATGTACCTGAATTTCTGATACAGAACTATAAGATAATAAATGGATGCTGTTTTAAGTTGCTAGATTTGTGGTAATTTGTTATAGTAGCAACAGAAAACTAACACAACTTTCTTATTTAACCCTTCAAATGACTTGGGAATGGCCATCTAACAAAGTCTACCGGACCACCCTGGGAGAATGTCATGGAGAAACTGGCATCTAACGTGAGGGTTAGAGAAAGACCAGGAGTTTGCCCTGTGAAAAATAGTGGGGAAGGTATTCTAAGTTGTGATACATAGATGATGTAAAAAGGCATTTAGGTGAAAGACATAGAGAAACATGTGGCACTATCTGAAAAGGAACATGCAATTATTCTCTTTCTAAAATTACTTAGTATGCTTTTATTTTTTGATGAAAAATTTAGTGCTCGTATGAGGAAATACAACTGCCAAAATATAAGCAATACAGAAATATTTAAAAAGATTGACACCTGACTAAAAAAAAGTCATGATTTTAACTTCAAATAGCGGAGTGGAAAAAGTATCAAATAGGTGCTTAACATGCACATATGAATAAATTCTGAAAAGAAAGAGGTGAGTTTTGAATAGTTACGCATGAATGAAACTTTTGTGTATGAATCATACTTTAAATGCACCAGTAAAACCAATAAAACTTACCAATAAAACTCATTTACTACATCCCTAATATATGATAGGCACTTGAGATACTTCATTTGACTTGAATGTCCCTGTTGTTGTTAGGCGCCATCGAGTTGGTTCCAACTCACTATGACCCTACGTACAACAGAAGGAAACACTGCCCAGTCCTGCGCCATCCTCACAATCATTGCTATCCTTGAGCATAATGTTGCACCACTGTGTCACTCCATCTCATTGAGGGTTTTCCTCTTTTTCTCTGACCCTTACTTTACCAAGCATGATGCCCTTCTCCAGGGACTGATGCTCCTGATAACATGTCCAAAGTATGTGAGATGAAGTATTGCCATTCTTTGCTTCTAAGAAGCATTCTGGCTGTACTTCTAGACAGATTTGTTTGTTCTTCTGGCAGCACCTGGTATATTCAATATTCTTTGCCAACATCATAATTCAAAGGCATCAATTCTTCTTCGATCTTCCTTATTCATCATCCAGCTTTCAGATGCATATGAGGTGAGTGAAAACACCATGGCTTGGGTCAGGCACACCTTAGTCTTCAAGGTGATATCTTTGCTTTTGAAAACTTTAAAGAGGTCTTTTGCAGCAGATTTGCCCAATGCACTGTGTTCTTTTGATTTCTTGACTGCTGATTCCATGGGTGCTGATTGTGGATCCAAGTAAAATGAAATCCTTGACAACTTCAATTTTTTCTCTGTTTAGCATGATGTTGCTTATTGGTCCAGTTGTGACGATTTTTGTTTTATGTTGAGGCGTAATCCATACTGAAGGCTGTGGTCTTCGATCTTCATCAGTAAGTGCTTCAAGTTCTCTTCACTTTCTGCAAGCAAGGTTGTGTCATCTGCACAATGCAGGCTATTAATGAGTTGTCCTCCAATCCTGATGCCGAGTTCTTCTTCATATAATCCAGCTTTGCAGATTATTTGCTCAGCATACAGACTGAATAAGTATGGTTAAAGGATACAACCTCTGCAAGCAAGGTTGTGTCATCTGCACAATGCAGGCTATTAATGAGTTGTCCTCCAATCCTGATGCCGAGTTCTTCTTCATATAATCCAGTTTTGCAGATTATTTGCTCAGCATACAGAATGAATAAGTATGGTTAAAGAATACAACCCTGATGCACATCTTTCTTGATTTTAAACCATGCTATGTTTGAACGATTGCCTCTTGGTGTATGTACAGGTTCTGCATGAACACAATTAAATGTTCTGGAATTCCCACTCTTTGCAATTTTATCCATAATTTGTTATGATCCTCACAGTCAAATGTCTTTGCATAGTCAATAAAACACAGGTAAACACCTTCCTGGTATTCTCTTCTTTCAGCCAAGATCCATCTGACAACAGCAATGACATCCCTCATTCTATGTACTCTTCTGAATCTGGCTTGAATTTCTGGCAGTTCCCTGTCAAAGTACTGCTGCAACTGTTTTTGAATTATCTTCAGCAAAATTTTACTTGTGTGTCATATTAATTACATTGATCAGTAATTTATACATTCTGTTGGATTACCTTTCGAATGGGCACAAACATGGATCTCTTCCAATTGGTTGGTCAGCTATCTGTCTTCCAAATTTCTTGGCATAGACAAGTGAGCACCTCCAGCGCTACATCCGTTTGTTGAAACATCTCAACTGGTATTCCGTCAACTGCTGCAGCCTTGTTTTTCGCCATGCCTTCAGTGCAGCTTGGACTTCTTCCTTCAATACCATCGGTTCTTGATCAGATGCTACATCTTGAAATGACTGAATGTCAAGCAATTCTTTTTAATACAGTGACTCTATATTCCTTCCATCTTCTTTTGATGTTTCCTGTGTCGCTCAATATTTTGCCCATAAAAAACCCGTTATGGTTGAGTCAATTCCAATTCATAGCAACACTACAGGACAGAACAGAACTGCCCCATAGGGTTTCCAAGGAGTGCCTGATGGATTTGAACTGTCAACCATTTGGTTAGCATCTGTAGCTCTCAACCACTGTGCCACCAAGGTTTGCCCATAGAATCCTTCAATATTGCAACTCAAGGCTTGAATTTTTTCTTCACTTCTTTCAGCTTCAGAAATGCCAAGTGTGTTCTTCCCTTTTGGTTTTCTAACTCCAGATCTTTGCACATTTCATTACAATACTTTACTCTGTCTTCTTGAGTTGCCCTTGGAAAGTTTCTATTTAGCTCTTTCACTTCATCATTTCTTCCATTCGCTTTAGCTACTCTACATTCAAAAGCCAAGCTTCAGAATCTCTTCTGACATCCATTTTGGTCTTTTCTTTCTTTCCTGTGTTTTTAATCACCTTTTGCTTTCATCATGTATGCTGCCCTAGATGTTATCCCACAACTCATCTGGTTTTTGGTCATTAATGTTCAATGCATCAAATCTATTCTTGAGATAGTTGTAAACTCAGGTGAGATATAGTCAAGGTTGTACTTTGGCTCTCATGGACGTTTTAAAATTTTCTTCAGCTTCAACTCGAACTTGCATATAAGCAACTGACAGTCTGTTCTGAAGTTGGTCCCCAGCCTTGTTCTGATTGATGACATCGAGTTCTCCATCGTTTCTTTCCACAGAGGTCAATTTGATTCCTGTTATTCCATATGGCGAGGTACACACGTACAGTCGTCATTTATGTTGTTGAAAAAAGGTATTGCCAGTGAACAGACGGTTGGTCTTGCAAAATTCTATCATGCACTCTCCAGCATCATTTCTATCATCAAGGCCATATTTTCCAAGTACTGATCCTTCTTTGTTTCCAACTTTCACATTTCAATCACCAGTAATTACCAATGCATCTTGACTGCATGTTTGATCAATTTCAGACTGCAGAGGTTGGTAAAAATCTTCAATTTCCTCATCTTTGGCATTAGTAGTTGGTGCATAAATTTGAATAATAGTCATATTAACTGGTCTTCCTTGTAGGTGTATGGATATTATCCTATTACTGAAAGCTCTGTGCTTCAGGGTAGATCTTGAAATGTTGTTTTTGACGATGAATGTGACAATGTTCCTCTTCAATTTGTCATTCCTGCTATAGTAGACCATATGACTGATTCAAAATTGCCAATTCCAGTCCATTTCAGCTCAGTAATGCCTAGGATATTGATCTTCAAGTGTTCCATTTCATTTTTGACAACTTCTGATTCTCCTACATTCATACTTCGTACATTCCACATTCCAGTTACTAATAGATGTTTGAAGCTGTTTCTTCTCATTTTGAATCATTCCACATAAGGAAATGAAGGTCTCAAAAGCTTTACTCCATCCACGTCATTAAGGTCGACTACATTTTGAGTAGGCAGCTCTTCCTCAGTTGTATTTTGAGTGCCTTCCAACCTGAGGGGCTCATCTTTCAGTAGTATATCAGATAATGTTCCTCTGCAATTTGTAAGGTTTTCATTGGCCAATTTTTTTCAGAAGTACTGTATTTTTAGGCAAGTAACATGCGCCTTCTGTTTGTTTGCTAGCTGCATCCTCTCCCCTGCAAGGCACCCTCACAAGTGCCACCATGCTAACCCTCTTCCACATGCTGCTCTAAAAGAAAATTAGCACAGGGCACTTATGAATACCTCACAGGGGAGGGCGCAGCCAGCAAATAAATGCAGAAGGTGTGTACTATTTTCGAAAAAATACGGTAGATCGCAAGATCCTTCTTCCCAGTCTGTCTTAGCTTGGAAGCTCTGCTGAAACCTGTCCACCACAGGTGACCCTGCTAGCATTTGAAGTATCAGTGGCATAGATTCTTACATGAAAGGAACACGCAAGCCACCACAGTATGACGAACCGACAGACAAGTGGTGGTGGTAACCACTGATGAACATTAATTTCTGTATATTTACCTATTCATGTCACTTCATATAAGTGAGAACATACAATATTTGTTTTTTTGTGATTGACTTATTTCAATCAATATAATGTCCCCCAAGTTCATCTGTTTCACGAACTCATTTTTCTTTATCACTCAGTATTATTCCACTGTATGTATGTACCACATTTTATTTATCCATTCATGCACTGATGGGCACTTGGGTTGTTTCCATCTTTGGGCTATTGTAAATATTGCTGCGATGAACGTAGTTGTGCATATGTCTGTTCGTGCCACTTCTATTAGAACCTTAGAAGTGGAATTGCTGGGTCATACAGCAGCTCTACCTCTAGTTTTTTGAGGAATCACCAGACTACTTTCCACAATAGCTGTACCATTTTGCATTCCCGTCAGCAGTGGATGAGGGTTCCAATTTGTCCACATCCCCTCCAACACTTATTATTTTTGGTTTTTGTTTTCTTTTTATATCTTATACACCCTAGGTGGAATAAAATGGTATCTCATTGTGGTTTTGATTTGCATTTCTCTGATGTCTGATGATGTTGAGCATACTTTCATGTGTCTGTTGGTCATCTGAATGTCCTCTTTGGTGAAATGTCTATTCACGTCCTTTGCCCAGTTTCTGATTGGCTTATCTTTTTGTTGTTATGTTGTATAAGTTTTCTATATGCTTATATCATTGGTTATATCATTCCCGAAGATTTTTTCCCAGTCTGTAGGTTGTCTTTGTATTCCTTTGATAAAGTCTTTTGATGAACGCAAGTATTTAACTTTTATGAGGTCCCAGTTATCTACTTTGTTTTCTGTTGCTCGAGTATTCATTGTTGTGGTTGATAATCGAACCTTGAAAAAAATTAGGTCCCAAAGTTTTATTCCTATATTTTCTTACAAGAACATTATGGTTATAAATTTAATTTAGGCCCTTGATTCATTATGAATTAGTTTTTGTGTATGGCATGCAGTATGGATCTTTTTTAAATTTTCTGCATATGAAATACAGTTGTTTTTTTTTTTTAATTTTTTTACTGTACTTTAGATGAAGGTTTACAGAACAAATAGTTTCTCATTAAACAGTCAGTACACATATCGTTTTATGACATTGGTTAACAACCCCACAACACGTCAACACTCTCCCTTCTCGACCTTGAGGACCTTTTTTATGGTGAAAATATACATAGCCAAAGTAACACCATTTTGAAAGTTTCTACATGAACAATTCAGTAACATCTATTACATTCTTCCAGTTGTGCTGCTATTCTCCCTATCCTTTTCCAAATTATTCCATCACGATTATCTTCAACTCACTGTCCCCTAGGCTCCCCATCAAACCTTTTGAGTTGCTGCTGTCAATTTGATCTCACATAGATAATTTTTTTTTTTTTTTTGTACCTTAGATATGAAGGTTTGCAGAGCAAATAGTTTCTCATTAAACAGTTAGTACACATATTGCCCTATGACAATGGTTAACAACCCCATGACATGTCAACACTGTCTCTTCACAACCTTGGGTTCCCTATCACCAGTTTTCCTGTCTCCTCCTGCCTTCTAGTCCTTGTCCCTGGACTGCTGTGCCTCATTAGTCCTGTTTTGTTTTATGAGGCTGTCCAATCCCCAGCTGAACAGTGAACTTTGGGAGGGACTTCACCACTGAACTAAAAGGGTGTCTAGGGGCCTTACTCTTGGGGTTTCTCCAGTCTGTCAGGACAGTAAATCTGGTCTTTTTTTGTGAGTTAGAGTTCTGTTCTACATCCTTTTCCAGCTCTGTCCAGAACCCTCTATTGTGATCCCAGTCAGAGCAGTCAGTGGTGGTAGCCGGGCACCATCTAGCTGTACTGGACTCAGTCCGGTGGAGACCGTGGTAGCTGTGGTCCATTAGTCCTTTGGACTAATCTTTTCCTTTGTATCTTGTTTTCTTAATTTCCCTTGCCCCCGAAAGGGTGACAACAGTGGAGTATCTTAGATGGCTGCTCACAGGCTTTTAAGACCCCAGATGCTACTCACCAAGGTAGAATGTAGAACATTGTCTTTATAAACTGTTATGCCAACTGAGCTAGATGTTCCCTGAGACCATGGTCCCCACAGCCCTCTGCCCAGCAATTCAGTCCCTCAGGGACTTTGGATGTGTCTACGGAGCTTCCATGACCTTTCCTTGTACAAGTTGTGCTGGCTTCCCCAGTAATGTGTACTGTCTTACCCTGCACAAAAGTTACCACTTATCTGTTTAGTTCCCCCCCCCCACTCCTCCCATCCCTTGTAACCAGCAAAGATTGTTTCTTTTTGTGTGTAAACTTTCACATGAGTTATACAGTAGGTCTCATACAATATTTGTCTTTTTGTGATTGACTTATTTCACTCAGCATAATGTCCTCCAGTTTTGTTCCTCTTACTCTCCTGTGCTGAGTTCCTTTTGTCTGTGGATTTTTTTTTCATTTCTTTTGTTTTTGTAGGTTTTGTTTTTACTGAGACTTTATGTTTTTCTTCTTTATTTTGAGGAGTAGGTTTGTTAACTTTCTTTGCGGTTACCTTGAAATTTACCCTTATCTTCCTGGATTTGAACCAGTCTATTATTACTTGGTATCGCTTGACTTCCTCTCCATTAGGAGGTTCTGTATCTACACCGTTTAGTCCCTTTTTTACTGTTCTGATGCTGTTGTCATGTACAGATTAACCTCTCTGGTTCCCTTTTGTAATTCTTTTGGTTTTGCATAGTCCTTAAGAGTTCATTTACTAGGTTGGTATCTGGCTAGTACAATCCTGTGTCCTATATTCAGCCTGTGGTCTGATGTTGTTTGTTCTCAGATCAAAGGACTTCCTTTAATAAGTGTTGTAAGTTTGGTTTGCTTTTTACATAGTCCCTTAATTTCTGTTTATCTGGAAATGACCTAATTTCACCGTCATATTTGAACGAGAGTTTTGCACGATATATTATTCTTGACTGGCAATTTTTTCTTTCAAGGTTTTATATATGTCATCCCATTGCCTTCTTGCCTGCATGGTTTCTGCTGAATAATCCGAGCTTAGTCTTACTATTTCTCCTCTGTATGTGACTTTTTGTTTTTATTGAGCTGCTCTCAGGGTCCTTTGTCTGTCTTTGGTTTTAGTGAGTATGATTATAATATGCCTTGGTGATTTTCTTTTGGAGTCTATCCTATATGGGGTTCGTTAAGCTTCTTGGATGGTTAACTTTTCATCTTTCATGATATTGGGGAAGTTTTCTGTCAGCAGTTCTTCAATGATCCTCTCTGTGTCTTCTGTTTTCTCCCCCTGTTCTGGAACTCCGATCACTTGCAGACTTTTGCTTTTGATAGCATCCCATATAATTCTCAGGGTCTCTTCATTTTTCTTCATTCTGTTTTCTGATTTTTCCTCAAACATGTATCCAAGTGTTTGTCTGCAATTCCACTGATCCTGTCTTCTACCATTTCAAATCTGCTTCTCAGCCCTTCTATGACACTGTCCATTTCTGAAATCTTGTTATCTTTTGGATTTCTAATTGTTGTTTTTATATAATTACTAGTTGTGAATTTATTTTGCCATTTTGTTCCTGCATTATTTTTCTGAATTATTCCATTTTTTTGTCTGTACTTTCCATGAATTTGTCTGCCTTTTCCATGAATTTGTCTATTTTTTCCTCATTTTTGTCTGCTTTTTGCTTCAACTCTTGGATAATTCTGAGTATTAGAGATTTGAATTCCTTATCAGGTAGTTCTAGTTCCTTTTCTTCTGCTAGGAAGTCATTTGGTGTTTTATTTTGGACTAGAACCATCCTGTCCTGTTTTTGTAAATGTTTTGATATTGTCTGCTGTCTTCGGGGCATTCAGTAGTTATTTTTCTTGTTTATTGACTGTAGAATTGTTTTGTCCTTTTTTTTGTTTGCTTTTATTTGGCTATGTCTGTGCAGGCGGGCTGTGTGTTCTTTCTTGTTTGCCTGTCTGTGGGCACGATACTTTTCGCCTCCTTCTCCAACTGGCAGGGTCAGTCACTCAGATATGGTACAGCAGGCCAGGTCTAGCTGAAGAGGAATTGCTGGGATGGGTTGTTTGTGGCACTTACTACAGCCACCAGGGTGGGTTGGTAATCAATGCAGGGCAGGTTCCGGTAGGGCATGCCTGTGCTGCTTGGTGGTGTGATGTTAAGCGCATTGTGCAGGTAGGAAGGATGGAGGGGGGAGATTGTGATGTGCGGAGCTAAGAGGGGTATGGGAGAGGAGTGAGGAGCGAGGAACAGAAGCCAGAAACATACAAACAAACAAAAAAGAGTGCTAGGGGAGCTTGCTGTTGGAGTGGAGAGATGAGAGACTATAAAAAGGAGAAAAACAAAAAGGGAAAGAAGAAGGAAAAAAAAGAGAATGAATAAATAAAAATTAGAAAGAAAAAAGAACAGCAAAGCTTCCAGGGAATCCCACCAGTGTGGCTACGAGGTCTGGGGAAGTTGTTCCCAGGTGTTGAAGTACAGCCTGGCTAGGAGGCGTAGAGGTATTCAGCGCCAGGAATCCAGGGGACAAGAAGAGAAGAAAGGTATAGAGAGACAAAAAACTGAGTAATAAAGAAAGACAAAAAGGGAAAAAGAGGGAAAAGAAAACAAATTAAACAAAAAAAAAGGAACAAGAAAACCCCCCAAAAAAAACAGAAAAAAAAAATCACGAAGAAAGAAATGGTCTCAGGGATCCCTCTGCACGTCTGCGCAAGCTGAGGGGGTAGGTCCCAAGCCACACAGCACCGCCTGGCCAGAACGGGCTCCCAACTCGAGAAAAGAAAAAGGAAACAAATAAACAATTGAAAACAAACAAACATAAAAAAGCCCAGGGATCCCAGCAGCGTGACACCATGGACCGGGAACCAGTTCCATGCTCCAACGGTGCTCCACAGCCCCTCAGGAAGAAGCTAAGATGGCGCACAGAGCCAGGTATTTGAGCAAAGGAGGGGGAGGTGGTGAGAGGTAAGGAAGAAATCAAAAGAAGCGGAAAAAAGCAACACCAGCAGCCAACAAATGGCACTCAGGGAGTCGGCCAGTGCGGGCGGGTGGAATCCAAGCAGCCAGTGCTTCCCGGCCAAGAGACTGTGGCCACAGGAAGCAGAGGAGGCCAAGTGGGGGTGAACAAGGGTGGGAGGTGGGAAAGCGTATGTCGCTGTTTACTGGTTGTTCTGTCTCCTGCTGGAATCTCCGTGAAGCTGCTTTCTCGTACCCCCTATTTGCTAGTCTCTGATAGGAGTCCAAGATGGCAGATCCCTGCTGCATTAGCTGATAGGGGACCTCTCCATGTATGTCTCCTCGCTCTCTGTTCTCTGTCAGTTTCTTATTCTATTTGGTGCTTGGCTGAGTTCTTTATCTCTTCACTTGATGTTTAAGATTTCAGGATTGCTGTTTTCTCTGTTTGGCTTAGTTTTTCGGATCTTTGCTGTGGAGGGACAATGTGGTGCTTCTGCGTAGAGCGCCATGTTGCCAGAAGTCCTGAAATACAGTTTTGCTATCACCAAGCTAAATAAATTAAGCAAAAACATCTACTTTTTAACAAAAATATGGAAAATTAAATAAGGTATTATAAAACAAAGCATTTCAGATAACTCAGCATTATGCCACATTATAGATACCAAGTTTTCCTGATATCATTATCTATGGGAAAAGGTTTAAAATCTTTAGGATGACCTATCAAGTCCTTCAGAATCGGCTCCAACCTGCCTTTTCAGCCTCCTCACTCTCCAATGTCATTCTCAGTCCTTCTCCAGTCATATGTTACACCTTGCTATTCTCTTATGGTAGTATCTCCTGTCCTTGCTCATGCACTTCCCTTCCTTAGCCTGGCAAACTCCCATTTAGTCCTTCAAGCATCACATAAATATCATCTCATCTGAACAATTTTCCCTGATGCCACTGGGCAGAATTAATCTCTCTTCTTTTTCCTTTTGTGCCCCTATGACATTCTTTATATATTTTCACTTACTATAACATGCACTGCATAGTTTTGGGGGGTGCATTTCCAGCAAGTTCCACTAGTGTGGGATCACAGCAACTTCTTGGCCAGCCATTGAGCTATGGCCATACTTTCCAACAAGTGTGAGATCTCAGCCCTGGCTGGGAGGTGGGGGGCTTTGAAGCAGCCTCTAAGATGACACTCAATGATGCCCACCTTCTAGTATTTATGGCCTTATGTAATCTCCTCCCCTTGAGTTGGGCTGGGATTTACGGACTTGCTTCTAACAAAGAGAACACAGCAGAATTGTTACTTCTGAGATTTGGTTATAAAATGACTGTCCCTCCCATCTTGGGTGCTCCTGCACGTTCTCTCTCTCTCTTTGATCCTTTGGAGGGAAACCGGCTGCCACGTCACGAGGTAGCCCTATGGAGAGGCCCGCGTGGTAAGGAATTGGAACCTATAGCCAATAGCCAGTGAGGCCAGCCAACAACCATGCGTGTGAGCTTGGAAGCAGATTCTCCAGCCCTAGGTGAGGCTTAAAATGACTGCAACCCTGGCTGTAGCTTGATTGCCCTGAGCAAAACCACCCAGCTAATCTGCACCTGGATTCCCGACTCTCAGAAACTGTGTGAGATAATAAATGTTTATTAAGTTGCTAAGTTTTAGAGTAATCTGTTATGCAGCAATAGATAATACCAAGGGCCTCTTTCATGAGTGTTTTCTTAGCCCTAGGGATATGGCTGCTCCCTGTATATCTGCTATTCCTATATTCTTTACAGTTCTCCTTACTTCTTACAAAGGAATCTCTCATTACTCCATTCTCATTATTGGCAATAAAAATTCCTTACATTACACTTTCCCTGTTCTAAGCACCATGTGGTTTTATCTCCTAATTGCACCAAGACACGTGACAATGATGACACTGCTGGGCAGAGGGCCACACTTTAAGAAGCACTGGTTTAGATCAATTATGATTCAGCTCCTGAAGCTGGGCTCACTTCCCCTGAAGTTCATGGCCACAATAAAATCGAGTAAAAGGAATAGAGAAAATAGCTGTTAGATAAGTAACCAACTGCTTCAGGTACCTTCTGTAATTAAAAAAAAAACTGCCACTACATTGGTTCACTGGTTACTTTTCATAACATGTGGACTAGTGTTGTAAAAAATGTTACTAATAGCACAAAAACCAAAAGCCAAACTCATTGCTGCTGAGTCGATTCCAACTCACAGGGACCATACAGGACTGCCCTATAGGCCTTCCAAGGAGCAGTTGGTGGATTTGAACTGCTGACATTTTGGTTAGCAGCTGAGCTCTTAACCACTGCACCACCAGGGTTTCTAATAGCACAAAAGTGTTCTTATGGAAACATGACTCAGAAAAATAGACTCGAGCTGGATTTAACTGAAGGTGTATTTTATTGATTGTTGTTGTTGTTAGCTACTGTTGTACACAAGGGAATGAAATGCTGTCAGTCCTGCACCATTCCCATGATCAACTGCAGATCAGACCATTGTGATCCATAGGGTTTTCATTGATGGATTTTCAGAAGTAGATTGCCAGGCCTTTCTTCTTAGTCTGTCTTAGTCTGGAAGCTCCATTGAAACCTGTTCAGCTCATAGTAGCATACAAGCCTCCAGCGACAGATAGGTGGTGGCTATGCATGAGGTGCATTAAACGGGAATCCAACGCAAGCCTCCTACATGGAAGGTGAAAAGTCTACCAAGGAACCACCGCAGCCCCCGTGATTGATTGATTACATCACATACATACACAGCTAACCTAAAATAAGACTAAGTAAATTACTTAAAGAATTTTTAGTAATAAACTGTTATTGAATTAATAGAATTTATGTCATCTTTACTCATTTCTTATCCCCTGACCTACATCTACAGATTTTGAGAACAAAACTGCAGGAATCTCCAGCCTGTCGCCTGACCTACAGGTTTTGGACTTACCATCCCCCCACAAGAGTGCGAGCTAATTCCTTAAAATCAGTCAATCAATCTCTTTCTCTGTACACACACATATATATATTTTATTGGTTAGGTTTCTCTACAAAACCCTGATTCTCTAGAGAACCCTGACAAAGACACATATTATCAAGAGAAAATTCTTCTTCAATGCCTAACTTTCAAATTAACAAATTACCCTCATTTTCATGAAATGTCATGTGTATCAAAGCAAATGCATACCTTGGTATCTTCTCTTACATTCTCAACAATAATATTTCAAGAATTAAAAAATTTAACAATCTGCCAATCATGAAAGAATCTATGCAAAAGAGCTTCATTCATATTCATTATATCTTATGCCTTTGATAAACAAAAAGTATTCTTTCCACAATTTGAAACCATATTCCTATCTCCCTTTAATGTTCTTTCATTTTCATCTTCAAGAACAAAACGATCCACACTCCCCCTTTTCTTTAGCAACGTAATCACCACCAAAGCAGGAAACTCATCACTTCAAGAAGATCACAGTTATTTGTGTATTTTTTTTTTTTTAAACATAAGTCAATTTGGTATCTAGTTGAGATCAAAATCATGTTTATGCAAATAAGGGTAAAAAGAAAACTATGCAATTTCAGAACTTGAGTTGAACCAGGTGTTATTTCTTTCTGTGAGGCTGATAATGAAATTCACCTGCTCCTCATCTCTTTATTGTTCTCATGAAGACTGTTACCACATCAAATAGTTGTCTGGAGTTTTCACTCATTTCTCATTAAACACTGCAGTAGCCTCCTTATTTCAAGGATAACGTATTAAGATAGCAACAATTAACAAATATGAACGATTTTTTTTTTTTAATGCTTGCCAAAGACTTATTTTTGTTATAAAAATTTTGAACAGTAAGCCACAAACATAACATACATGTGAAAATGGAAGGAATCTAGAGAAAAATCAGTTCTGGCATATAAATTCTAAACCATAAGATTTACATTTTAAGGAAAAAGAGGCTAACATTTATTAAAGGGCCTACTATGTACCACATTTGGCAGTTTCCTAGACAATTTATATACATTATCTAATTCAATCACAAACATCCCTATGAGTTAAAAACCATGGATAACAACTCCTAATCATTTATAAGAAAAGTGACGTTTAGAGCATTAAGTCACTTGCCTAAGATCCCATATTTCAAACAGTGTCTCTTTCAAAATTACCTTCTATTTAGTTTTGGCCAACTTAACGCCTTTTGAATATAAAATACATGGGAGCCTAGGAGATGAAGTGGGACTTGAACACTGAGATGGGGTAGGGGGTGGGGTGAGATAGCCTAACTGGCAAACGTAGAACAAGGTTATGCCAATATCCATGTCTTTCTTTGTTTACACTTTTTCCCTCCCAAATTAACTTTTGTCTAGACACTCAGTTTCCAATTCCTGGACACACAGACTATGTAAAAGAAACTAAATTAACCAAGCTATGGCCACTGCATTACAGGCACAGAAATTTACGGGGTGATATTAGGTAAAATGCTTAGACCAGTCAAAATGACACTTTATGAACCATGCTTTCTTTGTTCCTATGCCGTAAATTCTAAGAGACGGGGATCAGAGACCAGGCCTGACGATGGAATCTGCCTCAGGGAAAAAACAAGCAAACAAAAAAACAGGTTTTCAGTGGGAAAATTCTGCATCACTATGGGTGAAAGTGTGCCCCTGGGCCTTCAACAGTAAACAAATATATATATCTAACTGCCACAATAACCCTGACAGTCATTTCCAAGCGCCGGGAGATACAGCGCTCCATAACTGGACTAAGAAAGTCAGATTTCAAAGACACCGAAAGTGGCTAACAACACAGAAGGTCCTCCCTCGCCCCGGGAAGGACCAGAACTCAGTCGCAGCGAAAGACACGCAGAGAGATCACAAGGTCTCCAAGCCCGCGGTGCGGACGGATGACGTCAGCGCGCCGCCGGGGGCGGGGCGGGTGGACGCTACCAAGGCCAGCGCTCCCCCCACCTGGCGATGCCCAGGGCCGGTCTTATGCGGGCCACCGACTCACCTTCCCATCGTTGTGAAATGGGAGGACGATCTCGTCCGCGGTAGGCGGGGGTCGAGCCCCGCCAGTCTCCTCGGCAGCTCCAGCGGCAAGCACCGCTGAGGCGGCAGCCTCGTAGTCCAGGAAGGGATTGGTAAACGCCCGCTCCTCCATTTCTGCCTCCCCGCCGAGATGCAACTTCAGTCTCTTTGACATGGTCTCGCCCATCTCCGCCACGCGCCCGTTACACACTATCGTGGCCGCGCGGCACGGCGCGCGGGCGGGGACAAACTCCCTGCCGAGGCGTTTTGACTGTACCTCCGCTCTTGGAGCACCAGCTCGCTCGCGCCGCTGCTTCTTTCCAGGGCCCCTGCGCGGGCCAAGAAGCCGGGGTTTCCTTTAGGAAGGCAGGGGCCGCGAGCTGGAGAGCCGAGCAAGGCCTGGCAGCGGGAAGGAGTCGCTCTTCAGGGCTTGCCGTGCAGTGGGTGTCTTGCACATCTGGCTACAACTAGTGCTCTCCACGTGGTGCCTCCGCCCGGGTCCGGACGCCGCTCTGGACTCGGCGCTGGCTCTGCCTGGGTAACCGAGCGCCGGGGGCGCGGTCGCGTGCCCCGCAATCCGGCAGAGAGCTAGGGGGCTCTGCGGGGAGCGCCGTGGTCGCGCGCGCCGATGCTGCGGCAGAGGCTCAGAGCCGGCTCACGCCCATCCGCACCTTCGGGGTTGGACGCGCTTCACCATAGCCGCGGCCCGCTTCTAGCTGGCGGGCCCGCAGATCCGGTCCGCGGCTACGCTCACAGCAGGGATGGAGCCCCCCGGTGTCTGCAAACGCTCCCCGCGATCGCCGCGCCCGGCCCCTTTCGCTCTGTGCCCGAACCACCTCAGCGATTTTCTAGCGAAAACCGAAAGACTGCGAGGAGGACGTGCCCGCAAGGAAAACCTGTAGAGAAGAATTCGCTGTCATTCAAGGTGTGTGCGTTTCGCCGACCAGGGAAAGCGCGTCCCCAGACGCTCCATCATCAGTCTGCATTTTCACCAGCCGAGCGATGCCGCCTTTGCCTTCGGCTCCTGGTACACCAGACGCCGGAACAGCAACAGCTCTGTTTGATATTAAGGAAAAAAAACAAATCTTCTGAAGAAAAGAATTTCAAAACAGCCTAAAACACTGCAAGGATAGTCTCCCGGGGGAAACAGTCCCTCCTATTCATCACTGTTGAGAGAGGGATGTCTGGAGGAGGAGCCACAGACCTTCCCCCCACCCCTTCTTTTTATGTTTTATTTTCAGTCCCCGTTTATTTTGACTAAATGTACATCTTTGGTAACAAGCAATAATGTGCAAGCATACTTCATCATCTAAATATTTAATTGACCAGAGAGATTACTCCAATATTAATATAAATTGCCCAGGAACGCATATGTCATAAAAGAACACAAATAAATAAATCTTTGTATTTACATAATCACAATTAACTTCACAGTCTTTGTTGGTTCTCTTTATTGCCTTTGTTGTTTATTTGGAACCAAATCGAAGTAATGATTTCACCTTGAGAAAAGTGCCTTATTTCAGTTTTCTTCCATTTAACAAACATTGATTGAGCACCAGATGGTACTAGATGATGAGGAAATAGCAATTAAGATAGTTTCTGCCCTGGGGATTCTCAGTCTAGAGGATGAGAAAGGCTAGGATTACAGTACAGGGTGATATGGATGCTTTTCTGGAACCAAGCATGGCATACGTTAATAGAGTGTAAAAAGTCATGTAATAATTTAAAAAAAACAAAAATATAGCACCAAGCACAGGAAAAGATCAAGGAGCTCCTGTCTCAGGGAGGGGTAGTATGGAGAAGGCCTGGCTTCCCACTACTGCCCTGTCCTATTGCCTCCTCTAGCTCCAGGAAGCTGTACGTGTGGAAAACACCCTTCTGAGGGAATGACTATGGGAAATTACAATGTAGGAAGAAAATACTTTTGAAGGGAGCACTCAGTATAAGCACTCAAGAGTTCAAGGGCACAGAACACACATCACAGAAGGCCTGTTTTAGGGGCATCCCATGGGGAACCTGCCCCACTTTCCTGCTTCATTTCTCTTTTCCTGGGTCCATCCTTCTCCCACAGTGAGGGACATTTCCTCAGTGCCCCAAATTTTCATACCTACCCTGTTTAGGAAATCCCATCTACTAACTGACGTTGACCTGCCTTAGGAGCTATCCCTCGCTTACCATCAGTGACATCACTAGACAAAACAACCCACAGCAGTATTCCCCAGTGGCCAAGTTACTTAGTCTATAATAACACTAGAGGCAAGTGTAGCAGAAACACCTACCACCTTTGGCTTTGCTACACTAAGCCTGGGACCTTTGAGCAGGGTTGGATTAACCAGTAAGCAAGGTATGCACAGGCTTAATTGTGTTTACCTACTAATCTGTAGTGCGGAATTTCACATAGGTTTTTGTGAAAGATGTGGTGAAAAACAGGTGAAATTGTGCACGACAAATTAGTAGATAAGCACAAACCTGTGTGTACCTTGCTTATTGGGTAACTGTCCCTGCTTTTCAGATTTCTCTACCCTAGTGTGGAACCCTGGTGGTGCAGTGGTTAACAGCTCGGTTGCTAACCAAGAGGTTGGCAGTTCCAATCCACCAGCTGCTCCTTGGAAACCCTGTGGAGCTGTTCTACTCTACCCTATAGGGTTACTATGAGTCAGATTCCGCTCCATAGCAGCAGGTTTGGCTTTTGGTTTTTTTTTGTTTAGTGGTAGAGAGAGTCCTTCTCATTCTTTCAGTTTTCTGATGGACAACTGCTGGCAAGTGTGCAAACTCACTCTAAGGACAACCAATATTTTCAAAGGCTTTCAATATTTTAAGGAGTTGGAATATTTTCCTAAATACTGTAAAATCTGCAAAGATTCCCTGGCTTGGGTGGAGAGTTCACTTACATTATTATGCACAGTAGTGACAGTTCTTTCTTCATCTTCCTGTTTCCAGACTCTGTGAAGAAGCTCTTTAATGCAGAAGACATGGGGAGCCCTTCTGCCTTTTCTAACAACCGGGCCGTCTTCCTCTGATGGCCATTCTTCAGACAAAGACTTGCTCGGTGCTTTGAAATTATGTTTTTATTTACCTTAAACCAAAAAGCCTACTGCCGTTGAGTCGATTCCAACTCATAGCGACCCTATAATGTTTCCAAGGCTGTAAATCTCTACGGAAGCAGACTGCCACATCTTTCTCCCATGGAACAACTGGTGGTTCAAACTGCCGACCTTTTGGTTAGCAGTCCATTGCTTAACCACTGCGCTTTACCTTAGCCAAAACCAAATTCTTAGGTAGGGCACCCTTCTCACTCATCAATACAAGTGCAAGGTTGCAATACAAGGATTAAATATACCCCCATCCAAAGCAAATCCCCAGGAGTGGTGAGGACATTGTCAATTGACCTTTCTATTGAAGGAAAACACAAAGTCAGAGGAATCTAATTGGGAGGGGAAACATCCATGTGGGAAACATCCATTGGAACTCGTCAAGGCTGAAAACTCTGAAAGGATTCAGGGAGTGAGACTTCCTCCTTTAGGAGGTGGGTTTTTCTCAGAGAGTGAGTATGATTGCCAGACCGAGAAGGTTGAAGGTGGTGTGCATGTTAGCAAACCAAAAAAATCCAGAAAACAAAAAAACTTAATTCAAACTGATTGCTGTCGAGTTGATTCCGACTTGTAGCGACCCTGTAGGACAGCATAGAACTGCCCCATGGGGTTTCCAAGAAGCAGCTGGTGGATTTGAACTGCTGACCTTTAGGTTAGCAGCCGAGCTCTTAACCATTGTGCATTTTGGTAGGCGACATAAATTTCATGTAGTAGGGTCAACTTGAGGAGTATCTGTGGAGTACATTTGAAAGCCTGAATTTTCTTAACATTATTCATTAACATATTTCTTAACATATTCATTGAGAAATATTTTTCTTTTCATTATCTTTATTCTTACATGTCTGTCATTGACAGGCTGACCAAAGGGTTTAGATTTGCCCTTATCCCCCAGCCACTTTGTGGGTCCTTGTGCCATACCTGTGCTCCCCAGAGCTGTCCAGGCCTCCATTTTGGAGAGTCTTCCTTCAGGTGGTGGAAGAAAACGTCCCAGTAGGCAGGCCACCAAACTTCACTGGTCTTACATTGTGATTCCCTTCTGAGAGTGCTCTACACTTTTGTCTGCCTATCAAGGTCCAGGTTGTTGGCTTGTTGGAGAAGAAGAAAAAGGCTAACCAAGGGGAACAGGGAAGGGGCTTGCTTTATGTGTTTTCTTCTGTTGATAGATACATCAGATGTGTTCTTCCAGCTGTCAGCCATATACAGGCACTGCATATGCTGTCTAACCCAGATTTAAGACAAATTTGATCCCGTAAGCTAGCAGTCCTCCAAGTATGATCCAGGGATCATTTGGGGCAGCTGTGAAGTCAAAACCCTTTTCATAATAATTGTATTGTCAGTTGCCATTGAGTCAGCTCCAACTCATGGTGACCCTGTGCACAACAGAATGAAATATTGCCTGGTCTAGTGCCATTGTCATGATCGTTGGTATGCTTGAGTCCATTGCTGCAGCCATTGTGTGCCTTCCAACCTGGGGGGCTCATCTTTCAGCATTATATTGGACAATATTCTGTTGTGATCCATAGGGTTTTCATTGGCTGATTTTCAAAAGCAGGTCACCAGTGCTTTCTTCCTAGTCTGTCTTAGTCTGGAAGCTCCTCTGAAACCTGTGCATCATGGGTGACCCTGCTGGTATTTGAAATACTGGTGGCATAACTTCCAGCATTGTAGCAGCACACATGCCACCACAGACAGATGGTGGTTCATTATTATTATTCATACTAATATTAATTATTTGCCTATTTCACTCCCATTTTCTCAAGAGTGTACAGTGGGATTTTCTAAAGGCGGCATGACCTATGATGGCCTAACAGATTAAATGCAGATGCTGATAAGAGAATTCAGCTGTCTTCTATTAAATCAGACATAAAGAGATATGCAAAAGCATAAAAATAATACTACCCTTCTCACTACATTTGTTTTGAAATATAGTTATTTTTCATAAAGACATGTTAACCTGTACGAAATGATGGTGGAAATTGGGGAGAGCCTTGCTCTTATCTCTGTCGTGGCTCTCAGCATCCATTGTATGTGGACGGTGTAGCTGGGTGCTGTAGGCAGCGGTGGGGACTACTTAAATGGTTCTTACCAAAGGAGGTGGGCATGTTTAACATTGAAAGCCCTTGGGTCAAAATAGGCAACTCCATACTCTTCCATAATCTCTTTCTATATAGGATCAAAATCCACCATGACTGCCAAGAATACCTAGTTTGATTTCTAGATCTCAGTAAGAATCAGTAGGAGGTTTTAACTTGTTCTAGATTAATGCAGTTGGGGGGGAGGTGCAGTGGTGGTTCAGTGGTAGAATTCTTTTCTTCCATGTGTGAGACCCAGGTACGATTCCTGGCTGCACACCTCGTGTGCACCCGCCACCTGTCTGTCTGTGGAGGCTTACGTGTTGCTACAACCCTGAAGAGGTTTCAGTGGAGTTTCCAGACTAAGATGGACTAGGAAGAAAGACCTGGTGGTGTACTTCCAAAAATTAGCCAGTGAAAACCCTATGGATCACAATAGTCCAATCTGCAACCAATCATGGGGATGGCATGGGACTGGGCAGTGTTCTGTTAAGTTGCACATGGGGTCACCGTGAGTCAGGGCCAACTCCACAGCAGCTAACAACAGCATGTAAACAGATAATAATCTTTAAATAATATTTAAATATTATTGGCTGAATAATATTTCATTCTATGCGTATATTACAGAGTTCCTGGGTGGTGCAAACAATTGGAGGTTTGAATCCACCCAGAGGCACCTCAGAAGAAACGCCTTGCAGTCTACTTCTGAATAATCAGCCACTGAAAACCCTGTGGAGCACGGTTCTACTCTGACACACATGGGGTCACTATGAGTCAGAATTGACTCCACAGCAACAAGTTATATATCACATTTTGTTTATTCATTCATCTGTTGATAGACATTTGGCCGTGAAGTTTGTTTTAACAATTTCAGACTCCTGTCACTCATATCACCAGAAATGAGACCATCTGGGGTCAGAGCATTAAAGGGAAAGCTGTGCTCCTTCTGAGGTCAGCATGGGGCCAGCAGTGGAAAGTAATGAGAGTTCCCCAGAGAAGGAGCGAATCTTAGGGAACAGGAATTGGAAGCACAAGTTGCAATTTTTCGCACCATGTGGTGATTTACAGCCTTGGAAACCCTGTGGGGTCACTATGAGTTGGAATCAACTTGATGATAGTGGGTTTTTTTTTTTGTTGTTGTTGTTTGGTTGAGAATATACACAGCAAAACCTACACCAATTCAATGGTTTTTATGTGTACAGTTTAGCGACACTGATTACATTCTTCAAGTTGTGTAACCATTCAAACCCTTCTTTTCTGAGTTGTTCTCTCCTGTTAACATAAACTCACTGCCACCTAAGGTTCCTGTCTAACCTTTCGAGTTGCTGTTGTCAATTGATCCTGCATAGATGGTTCTTAAAAGAGCATAATGCTGAAGGCAGACCATTTTTTACTAGTTAAGCCAAACTATTGATCAGTTTTAAGATGACTTCAGGGGATATTTTTGGTTTAAGGTTTAAAGATTATCTCAGGGCAACAGTTTCAGCTATTCATCCACCCTCCATGGCTTCAGAAGGTCTAGAGTTCATGAGAATTTGAAATCTGTTCTGCATTTTACCCTTTTTGATCAGGATTTTTCTATGGAATCTTTGATTAAAATGTTTAGCAGCTGCTACTTAAGTCAGATGAATTTCACTTGCTTTACCCAGCAAAATAAAATATTTATTAATTTTTCCTTATTGTAAACATATTCATAGTGGATAATTTGGAAAATATAGACAAGTACAAAGACGAAAATAAAAGATAGCTATAATTTCACCAAGACGTAACCCCTTCTTAACAATTTATGTTCAGTTGGTTCTTATTATCAAGGGTAATTGATACTGGAAAAAACATCAAAGATAAATTCAATTATGTTGGGGACTAAAATTTCATAGTCAACGGTTTGGCAGGGACTTTATAATGAAAAATTAAACTAAAAACTGTGAAAATATATTTATGTTATATTTAGCAAACTATGGATAAGTGTAACTACCTTCTAATCCTTAGAATGAATAAAGACTGAATTATGTTCTTTGGCATAGTTGGATGAGAGTGTGGTAAGATACCTTTCGCTTCATACTTCCCTGGGGCATTACATTTTTATAGACCATTGTTCAAATTATATGAAGGCTTTACTAATTTTCCCAAAGGCTATTATTCTTTGATGTTCAAAATTTTCTTTTTTGCTGTGCTTAGTTTGTCAACATACTTATCAATACCTTTGTTGCTTTTCTCTTTTTCCAGCAAAGGCTTTGGTCTCTGTTGCTATTTGCATTTCCATCAATGAACACTATTTCTTTAGACAATTTAAAACCAGGAGTAAACATCCGGTGGGACTGTTGGATCTGTAGGAATTTCAGGAGTGAGGTCCGAGCATGGGGGTGAGGTACTGGGTGTGCAGTCATGGTGGCTGGGTACTGTGAGGGATCCTGGGTTCTAGGGGAGTACCTGGCCTCCACTCGGCAGTACCTAAAGTTGGTGGAAGCATACCCCCGATATACACTGCTGACTTTGGCTGCGTTTACTGCCTCCTGTGCAGACATTCCCTTCAGTCTTTTCTTTCAGGCTTCATCTCCCATGTTAGAGCTTCATTCTGGAGGTTTGTCTGAAGATACAGATCAACTCACAAAACTGTAGATTTCCAGGGCATCTCCCAGGAGCAAGCTTTTGCCGATTATTCTCCTTGTTAGCACTATCTTGCACCTCATGAACATGAACAACCTTGGCTGAATATGTCTTCTTTTCTTAATTGAGAAGCAAGAGAAAAGAAAAACATCTCTTTCTTTTTCTCCTGGATAAAGATTCTTCAGATATCAACTTGTGAACACGTGGAATCTTTTTATATTTACACTCACTACAGGCTTTGATTTTGTATTCAGGTGGAGAGTCCAGGAAAAACTTCCTTCGGCTGGGTTTAAGAACAGCTTTGTAATGAGCATGTATTAGCAAGGGATCTGCCTTTCATTAAGTGTAATCATTTGCCTTCCAAATAAACCCCCCTCTCCCCATGCTACTCTTCAAAAAGTAAACAAAGAAAAAGACAAGACACAAAAACCACAAGAAACAAAAACAAATAGGGAGGCAGCTTTTTCTTTAACTGACATATATGATTCTCATGCTATTGGAAGAGGCTGCATAGGTCCGGCTCACTATTATTACTCCCCATTACTAACCCCTGAATTGTCCCATGATCTTGTTTTTCCCTCCCATTCCAGTCTCTATAAAAAGTTTAAGATTAACCGATGTTCCTCCCTGGAGGGTGGAAATGATAATGATCTAGGAGTGACGAACTGAACAAAGCACCCATCTTGGGACAAGAAAAACCAGGATGTCACCAGATAACCCCCCAGGAAAGATGGGATGTGACCACCTCAAGGGGGGAACTAATGCAAACTTCTGAGACCCATAATCCTGTCCTTATAAAAGCCTTCAGCTGATCTCCAGTGGGAGAGATGGGTTTTTGGAGGAATCTATTCCCCTCTCTCTCCTATATATTGATATATAATGAAACTCTTGCTGCTCACCTCACCCCTGTCTCAGAATTGGCTATTGCGGCAGGCAGCTCCAATCTGCGTTACTGTGGTAACACTATTTCCTTCTGGTGCAGGCAGGTTTCATCTACATTAAATTTTTATTTAGGACTGAGTCCACCATGTTTTACTTGTATTTTGAATTCAGTAAGAAATATTTCAGTAAATTCTGTCAGGACAACTAGACTGATTAATGAGAGGTTGTTGGCCCGATAGACGGGGATAGAAGCTAAGGCATGAAGGGATGAACGAGTGAAAACTAATTTTATATGCGGCCAGTTTATTAATCAATTGATTTCATGTTATGATCATTTTTGCTTCCCTGAAAATATAGAGAATTTTTCCACGAATTTATCAATTCCTTTTTTCTCAATCTTTTGTTCTATACATGCATATTTACAAATTTGGAACCGCAGCATATATACTATTAGACACATTTATATATGTTATGTCTTGTTTATATTATTATGAAATGTCCCTCTTTATCTCTAGTAACACTCCCTGACTTATCTGATATTGTAGTTACCTCTCATGCTTTCTAATGTTTACTGTTTGCATGGAATCTTTTCCATCTGTTTACTTGGAACTTATTTGTATATTTAATGCAATTATTGATACAATTGGATTTAGGTGTATCATTTTGCTTTTTGTTTTCTATGGATCTCATCTGTTTTTGCTGCTTTGTTCACCCTTGTCTGCCTTCTTTTGATTTGATTGAATAATTTTTGGCATTCCATTTTAATTCTTCTTTGACTATTTAACTATGTCTCTATGGATTATTTTTAGTTCTTGCTCTAGGGCAGGTTTTTTTTGCCTTGGCACTATTGACATTTTGGACTGGATCATTCCTTCTTGTGGCAGAACTATCCTGTGCATTGTAGGAAATTTAGCAGCATTCCTGCCTCTAAGCCATTGGATGTCAGTAGCAAGCTACCACCTTCCCCTAGTTGTGACTATAAAAAATGTCTTCAGAAAATTTTTGCCAGTGTTACCCCGGAGAGAAAAATTATCCCTGGATGAGAAGGACTCATCTAAAAATTATAATATGCACTTTTAATTTAACATAATCTACTCAAAGTTAATATTGTTCTACTTCACAGAAAATACAGGAGTCTTGCAAGATTATAGTTCAACATACACCTCCCTACTTTGCACACATGGGGTCACCATGAGTTGGAATCCATTCAACAGCAACTAGTTTGGTTTACGGTGCTCTCTAGAGCTGTGCTGTGCTGGGGACATTAGTATGAGACCCAGGAATCCTATCAGAGAAAAGGAGGCTATGAAATGCTTGGGGGATTCCAGTGCAACTATGAGTCGAAGGCTTGGAACTGTTAAAATATAATAAAAACTCACTGAAATTTGAACATAAGGTTTATTCCGAGCAGTTATTCTATGAGCGTATTAAAAAAAACACAAACAAACCCCTTGCTGTTAAGTTGATTCTGACTCATAGCGACCCTATAGGACAGAGTAGAACTGCCCCATAGGGTTTCCAAGGAGCAGCTGGTGGATTTGAACGGCCGACGTTTTGGTTAGCAGCCAAGTTCTTAACCACTGTGCCACCAGGGCTCCATAAGCATGTAGGGAAGCCATTTTGATTCCAGAAAAAGCATATGGCTCTAAGAAGCTAGGTACAATGGGGCTTATAAAGAGAAGAGGAGGGAGAAATATAGATCATCCATCGGTATATCTTAACATGATTGAAACTTACCTTCCCCCTTTACTGAGAACCAATGAATAATCAGTTTACTTCTGGCCTGGCTGCTAATAATTTGGCCCTTCACCCACCTGCAGCCATTAGGCTTTTTAGATTTAAATTAGGAGGTAATGGTTTGACAACTATCCTTTTCTAGCAGGATAAGACAAATTTACATTGCTGTAGAGCAGTTTCTAGCAGGGTTTTGCAGTTTGGATCAACCTTTTTATGTTTAATATTTGGTTTCCTGGATAAGAAAAACCTTAAACTCCAAGTAAGATGCCTGTTATTAATTTTCCTGTTCAACAGAACTAAATAATATGTTTGTTAAAACTGAAATTATTAATCATATCCCATTTGTCCATCTAAGGCTGGTATGGTTCAGAGAAATGTGGATTTCATAAATAACCAAACACACTGGCGTCTTTCGTCTGTTGTAGAGAAAAACTTGAACACTGTTTCAAGTTAAAACAGAAAGGTTTGTTAAGAGTTTAAAACAATTGCAATTTGGGAACTACGTAGTCCATTGAATATAGAACCAGGTAGTGAGAGGCAGTTTTGTTATACAAGTATTCTGATGGAGTAAAAAGAGAAACCAAACCATTGGGAGAGCAATTACAGGAAAATCAATGAATATTGTAATAATCACACTGTGATTGGTTACTGATTATTAACGGTATAGTTAGTGGTTAAAGATAGTTTTACAAGATGCTTGCGTGTATTTTCTTTGTCTATCTTGCAAAAATATCTTGTTGGCAACAGCACCTAGACAGCACTCTTCCTGAGTACGTGTATTTTGAGGGGTGCAGATGGTGTTACCGCAATTACACGGATTGGAGCCGCCTGCCGCAATAGCCAATTGTGAGACAGGGGTGAGGTGAGCAGCAAGATGTTTATTATATATCGATATATAGGAGACGGAGGGGAACAGATTCCTCCAAAAAACCCGTCTCCCCACCGGAGATCGGGGAGAAGTCTTTTATAGGGACAGGATTATGGATCTTTTGTGGTAGTTTCTCTTTGAGGTGATGTCTTAGATGAGTTAACCTTCTACTGTTATTCTTGGAGGTTATCTGGTGACATCTTTGGGGATTATCTGGTGACATCCTGCTTTTTCTTGTCACAAGATGGGTGCTTTGTTTGGTTTTTCATTCTTAGTTCATTATCACTTGTTTTCCAACCTCCAGGGAGGAACATCAGTTAATCTTAGACCTTTTTGTAGAGACTAGAATGGGAGGGAAAAATCAGGAGACAATGTGGCCATTGCAATGGGGAGTAAATAATAGTGAGTCGGGGCTATGCAGCCTCTTCCAATGGTCACTTGGTTAAGACCCCTTAGGGCATATGGTTTCATATCCTGGTTTTGACCACCAAGGAAAAACATGTTTTTCTCAAAAACATGGCTGTTAGTCTAGAAATCCAGATTAAAATTAGTTAGCATATTATGCTTTTGTTTCACTAACTGCACTGAACCGTTGTCTTTCCTCAGACATTTCTTTTACTCAGCTCTGCTTTGTGTGTAGATACTTTTATCTCTCTTAATCCCTTTCCCCTACTTAGGAAGATGATGTTGCTGGGAGGAAACCCCAGGTTCTGCTCAGTGGGACTCATCTCAGCCAATAAACCAGACCAAGGTGGAAGAGTGGAAAGGCACCTTTATTGCACAAAGAAAGGAAAGAGTCAGGGCTGCTGTCACCAAACTGCTCCACAAGGGTGAGGGGGAAGATTACTTTCAAGGGGCTTACAAATAGGAAGTTCATACAAATTACATCAGTAACATCCTTAATCATTCTGTACAGGGGCAATGAGCTTTACATACAACTTCATGCAGCACATGTTCATAAAATGACAAACAGCCAGAGGTGGGGAAGTTACCATGTATGAGGTTAAAAAGATTATCCTGAATGTTAGCATGGCACCTAAAATGCTTTCCACCAATTTCCTCTAGTTTTGGGGCAGCAGTTATGGAGACGGGAACCAGGATTTTGAGGTAAAGCTACAGGGCGTGCCAAGCAAAGGAACCAGGATTTTAATGTAAAGTTATAGGCCTTGCCAGCAAGCTGCTTGAGGCAGTGGAATTTTCCACAGCCTGGGGACCGTTGTCTTAATCAGGGTGAGTAAACCTGATTCTTCTAGTCCTCTCCTTCTCCATTGTTCTCAATACTTAGCTCCAGTTATCATGAACTTATGTAAGTGTAGGTATGCAGAGTGACACCAGGACAGCAGAGTATTGATGTAATGGTGAAGACTTGCCTCAGGAAGGAGAGAACGTCTTTTCGGCTGATTTATGTTTGGGAAAACTCCTGGGTAGAACTTCGGTTACAGTAGAAGGTATTTTCACAAAATTGATATAATTATTGCTTCTTTACCGACCTGGCTATTGTAAAGATGCTTATTTTTTGAGAAATTTCAGATATAATAGGACTTTTTACAAAAAATTATATGTACTTTTCTTTATTCTCCTTTCTGGGGTGAACTTTTGACTGAAACTTTACCTATAGGGTTATAAAAATTAGAGAATAAAATTCTATCTGTGAAAGAGCACTCTAAAACTGAGGCGCTTGACATAACTAAATGGCTGACACAGGTCAGAATTGGACTCCATTTTGTCCTAGGCCCCTGCTTCTGCTTTTTTGGAGTATATGACCCATAACTACATTCTTGACCAAAATAACTTGCTCTGCAACGTTCTGAGGTGGCCCACTCGGATCGTTACTGGAACCAACTCTGGAACACAGAAAGCCATGGCTAAAGTTGAGTGCCCTAGCCAACAGAAATTCTTGATAAATGAGCCTTACGGAGCATGGTGAGCGTCAACCAATCAAATGTACCCCTGTACTCTTTCTCCAGTCTGTACAAAGTTCTGACAAAAGACGTGCGTTAATGCTCCCTCTTCAGAATGCCATTTTGAACTTTCATTTTGGCTCTTCCTGATTTGCAAATCTTTGAATCAGAATAAAACTCTTATTTTACACAAACTCTGTTTCGTTGTTAACATATCTACAGCAAAAAAAAAAAAAGAAAGAAAGAAAGGGAAGAGAGGAATGAGTGATGGGAAAGGAGAGGAAGGAAAGAAGACAGAAGGAGGGGAGAGGAAGTTGGATGTGGGGAAGGAATAAAAGGCGAGGAAGCACCTCACATGGGCTTTTCAAATCACCAAGCTCCATCTTCTGTGTGAGGCCACTTGAGGTCCCATAAGTAAAACCCTCAATGTGCTGTCTTTTCTAATGGTTATTTATATTGTATTCCTACAACTGACCTAAATTTTAGAATGTTAATCTCCCAGTAGACATGCAGTTTTTCATCTTTTATCTCTCCATCTGTCAGGGAAAAAAAATCGGCAAGGGTAGAGGGGACTCATGTGATGGTAATTTCTTCCAGACTTGTTTTATTACCCTGGCAAGATGAATATCATGGGCGTTCAGCTTGGGCATAGTATCTCTCTTTATGATCTTTTGTTATTATTTTTAGTAAACTTTATATACCCAGAATTCATATCACTAGTGAAAGCCAGTCAGCAGGAGTCCTCCTGGAGCCATTAAGGAATGGGGTTTTTGCCTCCTTAGGGGGCCATTCTTCTGAAGGCTGGTGAATTAACCCAGCTGGGAGATTAATCACCAAACTAATTGGAAACAGAACCTATTGGTTTGAGTGGAACCTGCAGATTTTTACTCCAGAGCTCAGCATTTTTATTTATTTATTTATTTTATTATACTGTAGATAAAGGTTTACAGAGCAAATTAGTTTCTCATTAAGCAATTAATACACACGTTGTTTTGTGACATTGGTTGCCAACCCCACGACATGTCGGTACTCTCCCCTTCTCGACCTTGGGTTCCCCATTGCCAGCTTTCCTGTCCTCTCCTGCCTTCTCATCCTTGCCCCTGGGCTGGTGTGCGCATTTAGTGTCATTTTGTTTTATGGGCCTGTCTAATCTTTGGCTCAAGGGTGAACCTCAGGAGTGACTTCATTACTGAGTTAAAAAGGTATCCGGGGGCCATACTCTTGGGGCAGAGCTCAGCATTTTAAATTATATCAGAAATAGTCCTGCTGCTTACTTTCACCCTTTAAGACAGCGGTCCCCAGGCTGTGGAAAATTCCACTACCTCAAGCATCTAGATTGACACGCCCTGTAGCTTTACATTAACATCCTGGTTCCTTTGCTTGATACGCCCTGTAGCTTTACATTGACATCCTGGTTTCCCTTTCCTTAAGTGCTGCCTAGATGAAATTGGCTGAAACCCGTTTAGGTGCCATATTTACATTCTGGTACTGATTAGCTCATTAAGTACCTCATACATAGTAACTTCCTTGCCTTTTGGGCAGAGATGGGCTGCCATTTTTGAACATGCCATGTATGAATTTATATGTTACCCTTACTGCGCCTGTGTAGCATGATTAAGAATGTTGCTGATACAATTTACATGATTTCCTTGCTTGTAAGCCCTATAAAAGCGACCTCCCTAAACGCTATCCTCGAGCATTCTTGGGGACACCAGCCCTGACTGTTCGTTTCCTTGCACAACAAAATAAAGCTGCCTTTCTGATCCCCACCTCGGCCTCTTGTTTACTGGCTGTGATGAGTTACGCCAAGCAGCACCTGGAGTTCCTGGCAATGCTTTGAATGGATAATCTGGACCAGGTAAGAAATAAACTTTTCTTTGTAATTTTTGGCAGTTTTCTCAAAGTCTGTCCAATTGGAGCTTTTCAAAACTATCAATGATCATTCTCTATGCTACAACATTTAAAAACTATGCTGTCATTCTTAAAAGGAATTGAGAGTTAACTAAGATTGGTTCCATCTATATTGTATTCTGTCAGATATGGGATTCTCCCTCCTCCTGTTTTTGTTAGCTGCCGTCCAGTCACTCCCAACTCATGGCAATCTCATGCACAATAGGATTGGACCATTGTGATCCATAGGGATTTCATTGACTGATTTTTCTGAAGTAGATTACCAGGGCTTTCTTCCTAGTCTGTCTTAGTCTGGATGCTCTGCTGAAACCTGTTCAGCATCATAAAACCATGCAAGCCTCTGCTGACAGATGGGCAGTGTTTGTGCTGAGGTGCACTGGCTGGGAATCTGACCCAGGTCTCCTGCATGGAAGGTGAGAATTCTGCCACTGTGCCATCACTGCCCCCTAAGCTCCTCTTAGTACCTGGGTAATAAAGATAGTGAGATAGCCCAATACAACCAACCAGATTAGTCAAGAAAGAATATAGTTTGGCTATCATGAATCTCATTCATGTAAAGCTTATTGTTACCACCACTAAGCGGTGTCTTCTCCTACCCTCACCATGGTTGTCATGGTTTTCTTGGGTTCACAGATTCTTCAGACATTTTATTGGCTGATAATACATGGTATCTGCTGGTATAATAGGAATGGGTGGTAAAAAGAACCACTGTTAACCTGAAGTTACGTATTTTGATAAAGGATTATTTAAATCCTAAAACCATTTGTCCCATAAGGTAAGCCTTTTCCCATCACCATAACAACCTACAACCTTGGACAAATTTCCAGATAATAACATATAAAGATATCTTTATGACCTCGAAATAGCAACAATTTCTTAAACAGTAGCCAAGTAGCACTAACCTTAACTGGACTGTGTTAAAACACTATCTAACACATGATTGTTGTTAGTTGCTGTCAGGGTGATTCTGACTCAATGTAACCCCACGTGTGTCAGAGCAGAACTGTGCTCCATAGGGTTTTCAAGGCTTTAAACTTTCAGAAGCAGATCACCAGGCCTGTCTACTGAGGCATCTCTGGGGGATTTGAACCTCTAACCTTTCGGTGAGCGGCACAGTGCTTAACCATGTGTACCACACAGGGACTCCTGAATATGTAATTAGGAAGATAGAAAGATTGAGCCTACTAGTATGACTTTGCCCCAATTTCTGAGATATTTGTCTTTAGAAGCTTCACTTAGTACACTTATGATCTTGTTGTCTTTTGAAATCTTGTGACATGTAGCACTGAGAAGTAAGCAGACGCATCCAGGGCCTCTTGATATGTTTGCACAAAGTCATCCTACATGTCCTTTTCAGGTCCAGCATCAGTATATCAGTTAAATGCCTACATTATGTAAAATCCAATGATTCAGGTTGGGGTCAGGTGGAGCAATTAAGACTGTGTGCCTGCAAAGTTTATTAGTGGTTACCCGGGGCATATGGCAGGGGGAAAGGAAGACGCAAGCTTAGGGAACACTGAGTTTCTATTAAGGGTGATGGAAAAATTTGGGAACTGAAAAAGGTGATGATGGAACAATATGATGAACATAAATTATTGTCACTGAACTGTACATGTGAAGATTGTTGAAATGACAAATGTTTTGTTAGATATGTATTTACCACACATGCAAAATAAATAAAGTGTGGGTTTGGAGCCAGACTGCCTCTTCTCAATACAAGCTTTGTTACTTACTAGCAGTGTAAATAACGTTGGGCAAAGTACTTAAAACATCCTCTGTGCCTCAGTTTCCTAATCTGTAAAATAACAATAGTAAAGATTAAATGAGATAAAGTATTTAAAACTTAGTAGGGTTCTTAGCGGAGCCCTGGTGGTAAGTGGTTAAGCTCTTAGCTGCTAACCAAAAGGTAGACAGTTCAAACCTACCAGCCACTCCGTGGGAGAAAGATATGGCAGTCAGCTTCTGTAAAGATTATGCCTTGGAAACCCTTGGGACAGTTCTACTCTGTCCAATAGGGTTACTATGGATTGGAATCATCTCTATGGGAACGGGAGGGTTCTTACCACCAAAAAAACTAGTTGCGTTCGAGTCAATTCCAATTCATAGTGACCCTATAGAACAGAGCAGAACTGCCCCATAGGGTTTCCAAGGAGTGGCTGGTGGATTCAAACTGCCAACCTTTTTGTTAACCACCGAGCTTGTAACCACTGTGCCTCCAGGGCTTCAGAGGGTTCTTGCTGTAGTTGTTAGGTGCCGTTGAGTTGATTCCAACTCACAGCAACCCTATGTACAACAGAACGAAACACTGCCTAGTCCTGGGCCATCCTCATAATCGTTGTTATGCTTGAGCTCATTATTGCAGCCACTGTGTCAATCCATCTTGTTGAGGGTCTTCCTCTTTTATCAAGTATGATGTCCTTCTCCAGGAACTGATTCCTCCTGATAACATGTCCAAAGTATGTGAGACACAGTCTTGACATCCTTGCTTCTAAGGAGCATTCTAGTTGTACTTCTTCCAAGACAGATATGTTCATTCTTTTGGCAGTCCATAATATATTCAGTATGCTTCGCCAACATCACAGTCCAAAGGTGTCAATTCTTTGGTCTTCCTTATTCATTGTCCAATTTTCACATGCGTATGAGGTGATTGAAAACACCATGGCTTGGGTCAGGTGCACCTTAGTCTTCAAGGTTACATCTTTGCTTTTCAACACTTTAAAGAGGTCTTTTGCAGCAGATTTGCCCAGTGCAATGCGTCTTTTCATTTCTTGACTGCTGCTTCCATAAGTGCTGATTGTGGATCCAAGTGGAATGAAATCCTTGGCAACTTCAATCTTTTCTCCATTTATCATGATGTTGCTTATTGGTCCAGTTGTGAAGATTTTTGTTTTCTTTATGTTGTGGTGTAATCCGTAATGAAAGCTGTGGTCTTTGATCTTTTTCAGTGAGTGCTTCAAATCCTCTTCACTTTCAGCAAGCAAGATTGTGTTATCTGCATAACAGAGGTTGTTAATGAGTCTTCCTCCAATCCTAATGCCCCATTCTTCTTCATATAGTCCAGCTTCTCAGATTACTTGCTCAGCCGACGTATTGAGTAGGTATGGTGAAACGATACAACCCTGATGCACATCTTTCCTGACTTTAAACCATGCAGTATCCCCTTCTTCTGTTCGAACGACTGCCTCTTCATCCATGTACAGGTTCCTCATGAGCACAATTCAGTGTTCTGGCATTCCCATTCTTCACAATGTTATCCATAGTTTGTTATGATCCACATAGTCGAATGCCTTTGAAAAGTCAATAAAATACAGGTAACCATCTTTCTGGTAGTCTCTGCTTTCAGCCAGGACCCCTCTCTAACATCAGCAACGATATCCCTGGTTCCATGTCCTCTTCTGAATCCAGCTTCAGTTTCTGGCAGTTCCCTGTCAGTATACTGCTGCAGCCACTTTTGAATGATCTTCAGCAAAATTTTACTTGCATGTGATGTTAATGATAGTGTTCGATAATTTCCGCATTTGATTGGATCACCTTCCATCACTATATCAGACAATGTTCTGCTGCTATTCATAAGGTTTTCACTGGCTAATTCTTTTCAGAAGTAGACTGCCAGGTCTTTCTTCCTAGTCTGTCTTAGTCTGGAAGCTCAGCTGAAACCTGTCTGCCATGGGTGATCCAGCTGGTATTTGAATACCAGTGACATAGCTTCCAGCATCACAGCAACGTGCAAGCCCCCACAGTACGACAAACTGACAGATGAGTAGGGGAGAGGGTTCTTAGTACATAACAAATACTCAATAAATGACAGTTTATCCACAACTTTTTGATCACTCGCATACATTAAACCAATCCAAATTTTAATGTAGTCCAAGAGCTCGTCTGCTAAACAAAAGTTCAGCAGTTCAAATCGACCAGCTGCTCCTTGGAAACCCTATGGAGCAGCTCTACTTTGTCTTATAGGGTCGCTATGAGTCGGAATTAACTCTATGGCAGTGGGTTTGATTTTTTTGGTTTAGTTATGGATAGTACTATTTAGCTGTTGTTTAAGAAACTGTTGCCTCATTTTGATAAAAGATTCTATAGAAGAATTGTGATCAAAAGGAAGAAAATGTAGAACAGAATTTCAAATTCTCATGGAATCCAGACTTTCTGGAGCCATGAAGGCTGGATGAACCCTGAGCCTATTCCTCTGAGATAATCTTTAAACCTTAAACCAAAAATATCCCCTGAAGTCTTCTTAAAACCAAACAATAGTTTAGTTTAACTGGTAAAGAATGTCTGCCTTAGGCATTGCACTCTAATTGACAACAGCAACTTGAAAGATAAGACAGGAACCTTAGAGGGTACTGAGTTTACGCTAATGGGGGAGGAACAACTCAGAAAAGGAGGGTGAGAATGGTTGCACAACTCAAAGAATGTAATCAATGTCACTGAATTGTATGTGTAAAAATTGTTGAATTGGTGTATGTTCTGCTGTGTATATTCTCAACAACAACAAAAATAAAACAAATTACATAAAAAAAGAAATTATTGCCTATTTCAAGTTCATGAAGATATTTTCTTATATTACCATCTGGAAACTTTATTCTTTCACCTTTTACATTTATATCTACAATCAACTTGGAATTATTTATGTGTATAGTATGAGTTATGTTGTCAGGAAAGACCAATTGCTGGAGAAGAACATCATGTTTGGTAAAGTAGATGGTCAGCAAAAAAGACAGGTTCTCAATGAGATGGATTGACATAATGGTTGCAACAATGGGCTTGAACAACAACTGGGTGGATAGCACAGAGCCAGGCAGCATCTAGTTCTGTTATACATAAAATTGCTGTGAGTCAGAGCCAACTTGATGGCACCTAACAACAACAACAAAATTGCTAGGAGCTAATTTTCATGTTTTCCCTTTTGGATATCCAGTGAACTCAGCATTATTGCCCTTAGATATTATTCTAAATGGTTAACTTTGTCATATATCAAGTATATGTGCATAAGTGAGTCTGTTTCTGGCCTTTATTCTTTCCTTTGGTTGAGTTTTCTCTTTTTACCAATACTGTGTGAATTATTAGAAGTTCATAATAAGCGTTGGAGTCAGGTAGAGAAGTCCTGCTGCTTTGTTCTTCTCTTGCAAGATTGCCTTGGCTATTCTAGGTCATTTTCAATTCCATATAAAATTTAGAATCAGCTTCTCGTTTTCCAAAACAACCTTCTGGGATTTGATTGGGTTTGTTTTGATTCTATAGATCGTTTTGGGAACAACTGACATTTTTACAGTATTGTTTTCAAATCTTTTAATATTATATATACCACATATTTATTGAGATCTTTTCAAATTTCTCTCAATACTGTTTTATGGCTATCTCTATGGAGGTCTTGCACATCTTTTATTAGATTTATTCCCAGTCATTTGAGTTTTTGATTCTATTGTTTCTAATTGCTTGTTGCTTGTATATGCAAACACAATTGTCATATGAACCATTACCAAAAGACATCACTATGAGTGTAAAAGGAAAGGGTATTTAAAGCACAATTAACTGACAAAAGGCTCATGACTAAAATATATAAAGAAGTTTTATTTAAAAAATAAAGACAACCCAATAGAAAAATAGGTAAGGGTCCTGAACTGATACTTCACAAAGAAAAGGATATCAAAGTGGCTAATAAACATATGAAAAGTGCTCCACATCATCAGTTCTCAGAGAAATGTGAATTAAAATTCAACAATGAGATTCCATTGCACACCCATCAGAAAGATAAAATTAGAAAGAATTTCATCACTAAGTGTTGACAAGGATGTGGAGTAAAAAGGAATTCCCATACACAATGGGGTGAAGTATAAATTGCTATAATTTCTTTGGAAAACTGGCAGTAACTACTAAAGTTGAACTTACACATACTTTATGAGCCATCATTCCATTACTGAGTATTTGTTGTTGTTAGGTGTCATCAAACCAATTTTGACTCATAGCAACCCCATTTGACAGAGCAGAACTGCCCCATAGGGTTTTCTAGGCTTTAATCTTTAAAGGAGCAGATTGACAAGACTTTCTCCTGTGGAGTAGCTGGGTCGGTTCAAACCACCAATCTTTCAGTTAGCAGTCAAGTGCCACCAGGGCTCCTACTAGGTATTTACACAAGAGAAACTGACACATGTACCAAAAGACATGTACAGGAATATTCACAGCAGCATGCTTTGTAAGACTCCAAACTGGAAACAACCAAAATTTACATCAGTTTTAGAATGAATAAAAGTTGTAGTATAGCCATGGTGGTAGGCTGAAAAATGCCCCTCCCTGACCCCTCTGCCAAAGATATCAGGTCCTAATCCCTGTGACCTTATTTGGAAAATGGTAAATCCTTCGTGGATGTGATTAAATTAGGATTTTAAAATAGGGAGGTTATCCTAGATTATCTAGATGGGCCCTAATCACAATCACATATAGCCTTATAAGAGGGAGTCAGAGAGAGATTTAACACACAGAAGAGGAGGAGGCAACGTGACCAAGGAAGCAGAGATTGAGTGATGCGGCCATAGATCAAGGAATAGGAAAAGTCTTCAGAAGCTGGAAGAGGCAAAGAACGGATTCTCCCCTAGAGTCTCCAGAGGGAGTGCAGCCCTGCTAACACCTTGCTTTTGGCGCAGTGATACTGACTGTGGACTTCTGGCCTTCAGACTGTGAGAGAATACATTTCTGTTATTTTAAGCCACTAATTTTGTGGTGGACCCCTGGTAGCATAGTGGTTAAGAGCTTGCCTGCTAACCAAAAAGTTGGCAGTTTGAATCCACCAGCTGCACTTTGGAAACCCTATCGGGCAGTTCTACTCTGTCCTGTAGGGTCACTATGAGTTAGAATCGACTCAATGGCAACGGGAACAGGAATTTTGTGGTAATTTGTTACAGCAGCCATAGGAAACTCATACATCATGCAATGGAATACTATGTCACAATAAAAATGGATGACTCTTACAAACGCAATGTTGAACAAAAGAAGCCAGATTAAAAAGTGAGCACATGGTATAATTCCATTTACACAAAGTTGAAAAACAGTCAAAATAAATCTATGTTGTTAGAAGCCAGGATGGGGCAGGTAGTGACTGGGAGGGGTGTGAGGGGGGCTACTGAGGTTTTAATAATGTTCAGTTATTTCTTTTTATCTAGCGCTGTGTTTGTTTTGTGGTAATTCATTGAGCTGTAATCATATAATTTATGCACTTTCTATATGTGCATTTCACTTAAACAAAAATTTATGTAACAAACTAACAGACAAAACAACAACAAAACTAAGACTAAACAGAATCTGGTGCAGCTGAACGTAGACTCCAGGGACTTGACGTAGGGACAGGACTGCCTTTGCTCTTTGTTGCATTCCCCCCACCCCCAGCTTCTGGGCCTCTCCTGGTTTGCATTAGATTGTTTCAATCTAATGCTGGTGGCTTCTCTGGTATGGTGTTCTCTACATAAATGAAGGATACCCATTCATCACAGAATATCCCTCCCATCAGCCACACAAATAATCCATGTGCACAGCATCCATTCAAGGTGCCCTACCTAACCCCAGGTCTGGGCAAGCTATAGCTTCTGCCTCCCCTTCTTGTATTTGTTCTCTACACTGAAACAGTTTAGAGCCCCTCCATGCTCCTGAGAGCTTCAGTGATCTTGGAAGGAGTGGGGAATTTACTCCCTCCTTTTCTTCTTTGACACACAGCACGACGGTTCCTTCTTATTTTGCTGGCATGGGTTACTCTGGCAAAATTTCCACCTTCAGAAAGCATCAACCAGGGAGAGAGAGACCAGCAAGTACCCGCAATCTCCTCAGTGATTCTCCTAGCACCTTCCTCCTCACCTGGCCTTGGGAAGAGTTAAATAAAGGGAAAGCACCTCCCTTTTCTCCATAGAGAGAGGAGAGAAGCCTCTCCTCATTCACACTACGCAGGACCACCATGGACTACAACTGAGTGACACCCCACTTCTTCTCTTTCGTAAGGACAGCACTTTGATGGGATTAGGACCCACCCTACTTCAGTATGACCTCAAGTTCACTTAGCTGATAACATCTTTAAAGACCTTATTTCCAAACAAGTTCACTTTCACAGGTGTCTTAGTTATCTAGTGCTGCTATAATAGAAATATCATAAGTGGATGGCTTTAACAAGCAGATGCATATTCTCTCACAGTCTAGTAGGCTAGAAGTCCCAATACGCGGTGCCAGCTCCAAGGAAAGGCTTTCTCTATCGGCTCTAGGGCAAGGTCCTTGTCATCAGTCTTCCCTGGTTGAAGAACACTGGGACCCTGGGTCCAAAGGACATACTATTATCCTGGCCCTTGGTTCTTGGTGGTATGAAGTCCTCCATCTCTCTGCTCACTTTTCTTTTTTATATCTCAAAAGAGACTGATTTATTTCACAATCTAATCTTGTAGATTGAGTCGTGTCTCATTTACATAACTGCCACTAATCCCATCTCATTAACATCATAGAGGTAGGATTTACAACACATAGGAAAATCACATCAGATGACAGAATGGTGGACAATCACACAATACTGGGAATCATGGCCTAGCCAAATTGATACACATTTTTTGGGGGGACACAATTCAATCCATGACAACAGGTGTCGGGGTCAGGACTTCAACATATTTTGGGGGGAACACTATTCAGTCATAACACTCACCTAGTTTCCTGTCTTTACCCAGACCCTGGCCTTAGAATTCCTAACTTTCTTATCATTTCAAAGAAGATTTTAAGGAGAATAGACAAAATGTATACAGGAGTTTCAGCTATTTTCAAGCCCATGGAGTTATCTCTTGAATTTACAGGTATCTAGTTCACTATTTTACTGCAAGTGGAGGTTTGGCCCTTGACCAGCTCCTGGAAGGTAACATCTAAGTCCTCGGAATGTCCTATCCGATAAGAGCATCTTTATTTACCTGGGGGCCATGAGCCACACCAGGTAGTTTATGCTAACAATGTAATTTACGGTGGGGGCCTTGGGCCATGTGGCATCAACTTGACCTCGGGAGGGGCTGAGACTAAGGCCAGCCATGTGAGTGGTCAGCCATGTCTGTATGATCAACTTGTAATCAAATCTCTGAACACCATAGCTCGAATGACCTTGCATGGTTGGCGATATTTTGTACATTTTGCAACATATTGGTGCTGGCAGAAGTAAGCGCTGTCTGCAGGAATTCCCAAGGAGAGAACAATTGGAAACTTGCAGTCAGAACTCTCCTGGTCCCTGTCCATGTGTCTTTTCCTATTGCTGATTTTAATCTGTATCCTTTCACTGCAATAAAAATGTAAAAATGAGTATAATGGCTTTGCTGATTTCTATGAGTCCTTCTAGTGAATTTTTGAACCTGAGGGTAGTCTTGGGGATCTCCCAGACTGCATCCACCTTCAAGGAACCAGCGAGCTTGGACAATGAGCAAATCAATAGTGATTAGTGCAGACTAAAGACCAGGGGGCTCTTTCCCTCAATGATCTGGGTCCTTCGTACTTTCCTAGAAGAAGGGACCACCACCTGTCTGTCAGTTTGTCATACCGTGGTGGCTTGTGTTTTGCTGTGATGCTGGAAGCTATGCCACCAGTATTTCAAACGCCAGAAGGGTCACCCATGGTGAACAGGTTTCAGTGGAGCTTCTAGACTAAAACAGACCAGGAAGAAAGGCCTGCTTTCAAAAATTAGCAAATGAAAACCCAATAGATCACAACAGAACAGAATCCAACTTGCTTGCTTTGGACACATCATCAGGAGGGATCAATTGCTAGAGGAGGACATCATGTTTCGTGAAGTAAAGGGCCAACAAGGGCACGGGAGATGCTTGGTGAGATTTATTGACACAATAGCTGCCATGATTGATTTGAACATACTGGTGATTGTGTGGATGACGCAGGACTGGGCAATGTTTCTTTCTGTTATGCATAAGGGAGCCATGAGTCAGAGTCGACTCGACCGCAGCTAACAGCAACAACAGGAGAAGGGATGACACCTATACTAGTTATACTGCGTTCCTCCCCAACCCCAACCCCTCAGTCTATTTTCCATCCTGTGCTATTCCGCTTTGTGCTTCAGGAGGCTGACTCCTATAAACATCATCCCTAGTGCTCTCTTGCTCTCAGGCTTCACGAAGGGTTTGTCCACTGGGAGGCAATGACAAGTGATCAGAGGTTGGGAGGAGAGAGAGACCAGAGTATTTATTCCTCCTTCCATCTCCCTGCTTTGGCATAGCTCTGGTAGGGGCTGCATCACTCTATGACTAGATTCTCCTAGAACTCTAGCTTTCATGCAGGCTCTGGTAATGCCATTGCCACCTTGGGCTTTGGGGTAATAAAGCTTCCCACTATTGTTAGCTTCTGGGTACCTAAGTATGCCTTGTTTGTCCCTTAATGCTGCTCAGTCTCTGTAAATACATCCTTCATTTAAAAGTTTCTTCCAAAATCACAGCCGAGTGGGTGATATGTGTCCTGTCAGGACCCTGACTCATACAACACCCCAACTGGTACTTCCATCTTGGCAGCATGAGGCTTTGTAGCAGATTAAATATGATTTAGAGAAAGAACACAAACGTACCATTCGAAACAATCCATCCCAGTGAAAACAATTTCAGTGAATAAAAATGAAAACAAACAGATGGAAATACTTTAATTATGTGTTAATTAAATTGATCAATGAATATAAGTAACTCAATGAATTTTACTCTGGTAAATAATACCTGAACTAAAAAATTATCAATAGTTGTATAGTTCTCAATGAAGTGTATGTACTCTTAATCACAGAGTCAAAAGTCCACTAGCCTAGAAAGTAGGGGGGTCAAAGCATCTTGAGTCCATACAGAGGTGGTGACTAATTCTTGCTTTCCTGTACTTCACGCCACCCTATCATTTTTACCACTAAAAATAAGAGCAAAGCCAAGAACAGCGCATGTAGAGAAGCTGGGCTCACTCGGTGTTAAGGATTGTAGAATGGGCACCAGAGATAGACAAGAAGGTGCTGAATACGGAGGAAAAAATGAGTTATGCTGGGCCGAGTTGAGGGCAAGGCGTTAAGAATATGCTGTCTGTATACATTGGAATATATACATATGTATATATACATATATGCATACATATATATATATATACATATACACACGTACACACACACACACACACACACACACACACACACATACATATATATATAGGCCCTCTGCTTCACCAAACATGATGTTCTTCTCAGCAATTAATTCCTCTTGATGTGCATCCAAAGCAAGGGAGTCAAACAATGTGTTGTCATCCAAATCGTTTTCATTGACTAATTTTTAGAAGTAGATCACTAGGTCTTTCTTCCTATTCTGTCTTCGTCTGGAAGCTCTGTGAAACCTGTCCACTTTAGGTGACCCTGTTGTATACATCGCAATATATATATATTCCGATGTATACAGACAGCATGGTGGTCCAGTGGTTAAGAGCTCATCTGCTAATCAAAAGGTCTGCAGTTCGAATCCACCAGCTGCTCCTTGGAAACCCTATGGGGCAGTTCTACTCTGTCCTATAGGGTCGCTATGAGTTGGACCCAAGCCACCACCCATCTGTCAGTTTGTTGTACTGTGGTGGCTTGCGTGTTGCTATGATGCTGGAAGCTATGCCGTCGGCATTTCAAATACCATCAGGGTCACCCATGGTGGACAGGTTTCACAGAGCTTCCAGAAGAAGATAGACTGGGAAGAAAGACCTAGTGATCTACTACCAAAAATTAGTCAATGAAAACCATATGGATGATGTCATGGATTGAATTGTGTCCCCCAAAAAATGTGTGTAGCAACTTGGCTGGGTCATGATTCCCAGTGTTGTATGATTGTGTAATCTGATGTGATTTCCTTATGTGTTGTAAACTCTATCACTATGATGAGATTATATGTGATCTCCGTATGTGCTGTAAACTCTATCACTGTGATGAGGTTATACAGATGAAGTTGGCAAGATTAGATAGTGTCTTAATGCAATCTCTTTTGAGATATAAAAGAGAGAAGCAAGCGGAGACACATGGGAACCTCATACCACCAAGAAAGCAGTGCAGGGAGCAGAGCGCATTCTTTGGACCTGAGGTTCCTGCGCAGAGAAGCTCCCAGACCAAAGGAAGACTGATGACATGGACTTTCCTCCAGAGCCGATAGAGAAAGTGTTCCCCTGGAGCTGATGCCCTGAATTTGAACTTGTAGTTTACTGGACTGTGAGAGAATAAATTTCTCTTTGTAAAGCCATCCGCTTGTGGTATTTCTGTTAGAGCAGCACCAGATGATTAAGACAGATGACAACACATTGTTTGACTCCTTTGCTTTGGACACATCAACAAGAGGAATTAATTGCTGAAAATAACATCATGTTTGGTGAAGCAGAGGGCCAGTGAGGGTGGGGCAGACCCTCGGTGAGATGGATTGGCACAACAGGCACAGAAATGGACTTGAACATGCTGATGATTATGAGGATGATGGAGGATTAGGCAACGTTTCCTTCTGTTGTACATGGGGTCACCATGAGTCTGAGTCAACTTGACAACAACTATCTATCAATCTATCTATAAATCAGAAGAATGTTAAGGTGGACCACTTGGGTGGAAAATACCAAAAATGAAATTACATCTGTCTTATGGCTGCAAAGGAAAACGTTCATGTTGTCACATCAAAGACTGACATATCTGATAGTCTGAGGATGTGTATACCAATGATGTCCACGGCCCCTTCTAAGGGAATCTTCCAAAGGCTTGATAACACTTTGACCTGACAGTCAAAGAAGAGCTGTGCCAATCTGATTCCACTGGAAGGATGCTGAAGTAGGGACACTGAGAAACTGATGCAGTGTGCTTTGGGGAATGTGACTAAGATTCTTTTACCCTTGAGAGCTGAGGTGGCCGTTTTTAGGCATTTGCAAGAGAAGGAAGGAGAGAAAACTGGGGCAGGAAGGATGGAGGAACAAAGAGTAGCAAACAGAGAAGCAAGGAAACCCTTAAGACAGAGGAATGTAGCCCTGGTTTCTGGCTTCCTGACTTTCCCTTCTGTTCCCTGTGAGTCCAATCTGTGTTTCCCTTTCTTTCCATGCATATCTATGAGCTCCTGTTTATCTTACACTAGCCCCACCCACTTCCTTTACATGTTTAGCATGAGTGGGTTCTCTGTTACTATCAATAGGGTTTTTAAAAAATCTACTCACATGGGTGGAATGTGGATCCTCTTATGTATTATTTATGACATCTGTCCATCCAGGCAATCACTGTAGGAACTTTGGCAGTATCACTGATAAGCTTAGTCATGTTCTCCCACACACCAGACTGATATTTGTACCTTGTGGGACTTAGAGTTACTCGGGAATTGCTGAAACGGCCAATGTTTAACCCATGAATGTCCAAGGTTCCAGTGTGTGTGTGTGTGTGTGTGTGTGTGAGTGTGTGTATTTGTTATACACAGTATTATCCCTGAGCAGTGCAAACACTTAACCCACTTAGCTGCTAACCGAAAGGTTGGAGGTTTGAGTATCCCTAAAGGCACCTTGGAAGAAAGGTCCGGTGATCTATTTCAGAAAAATCAGACGTTGAAAACCCTATGGAGCATAGTTCTATTCTGACACACGTGGTGTTGCCATGGTTGGAATTGACTCCATAGCAACTGGTTTTATAATACAGTAGTTACCACTGGTGACAAGATTGTGGTTGATTTGAACTTTATATTTCTTAAACTTTTGATCATGAGCATGCATTATTATTATATTTTAAAAAACAATTGCTACATTATTCAAGAAGAAGTAGACGGACCTCAATTGTCAAATATATTCAGTTAATGTTTAGAACCAGAGTTGATTAAGAAAATGTGTACCTGTAACTTATTTAAACTGTCTATGATTTTATTTTGAAGTCTGCATACAATGTAGCCTGATACTTTTACTTTGTAAGCACCTGTGTGTATGTTCTCCGAGAGAATTTATGGGAGAGAAGCAGATGGGCAGGGCTGTAGCCAGGAACAGACTTGGAGGCTTCCTCCCATACATTCTCTCTTAATTGTTAAGATGCTAAAGTACCAGAGCCTTCTGTCAGGCTGAGGACATCCACTTGCTGGGTAGGCTTACTCTAGTTACCATGTTCTATTAGACTTATGCTGAAATGTTATGTATTGCAGTTAGCAGAAAATAATGAAAATGACCATCAAGGAAAATTCTGTCTGTATGAACTCCATACTGAGCCCTGGTGGCACAGCAGTTAAAGTGCTCAGCTGCTGAGAAGATAGGCAGTTTGAACCCACTAGCCACTCTGCAGGAGAAAGATGTGACAGTCTGCTTCTATGAAGATCACAGCCTTCGAAATCCTATGGGGCTGTTCTGCTTTGTCCTAGAGGTCGCTATGAGTTGGAATTGACTTGATGGCAATAGTTTTGTTTTGTTTTTTTTAATGAACTCCAGGCTTGGCCGTTTACTAACTATAGTAAAAATTGCATGACCTTCCGTACTCCAGGTTGTTTTTCTTGGAAAAATTCCCTCTTCATCCAGCTTGTGTATATCAGTTCCACAGGATAATAATATTTAAAAATATTTTATTCTCAGATCTGGCTCCACCTCAGTGGCAGACCAGAACAGATGTCCTGTTGGGCCTTTAGCCAAAGGCCCACAGTTGTCCATCTGTGAACCCCTTACATCTTGGCTTAAGTTATGATCACCTTGTCATTTTCTTTTAGCAGGATGTCTGAGGATGAAGGGAAGCCCACCGACTGGTGTTTTACATTAAATTTTCTAGCAACTTGGAGTTCCAAATGTAAGTTTTTTTTTCTTCTGGCCACTAATCTAAGCAAGGACAATGGAGCAGAGTCACAAACCTCCTGTCCAATAATTACTTGACCCCTAGGCCTCCTTCCTCCTGTCACTTCTGTTTCCTGGTAAAGCAAGAGGAGCTGTTCCTGGTAAAGCAAGAGGAGATAGAGCTGGGCTTAGGAATATAGGATCACAAACCATGTTTTCACTTTCTTAGATGTCTATTGATGAAGCATGGTGGTTCAATGGAAATTCTCACCTTCTAAGCAGGAGACTTAAGCTCAATTCCTGACCAATGCACCTTAAGCACAGCCACTACCCATCTGTCAGTGGAGGCTTGTATGTTGCTATAATGCTGAACAGGTTTCAGTGGAGCTTCCAGATGAACTAGGATGAAAACCCTATAGCTTTCTATACATGTATTTTCCATATTTGTTTCCTAATCAAATCAGCCAGTGAAAATCATACGGATCGCAACGGTCTGACCTGCAGGTCTGATCTGTATGTCTGATCTGCAACAAATCACGGGGATGGCAAAGGCAGCATTTTATTCCATTGTGCACAGGGTCACCATTAGGGGCCAACTCAGTGGCAGCTAACAACAATAACAGCAGATGCCTACTGATCAGGGATGTCTAGAATTTGCTGCCAACACTGCTGGGAACCAGAATCCACCTCGTGCTGTGTGTGCTGAATTACTGCCTCTGCTACCACCAGTGGCTGCTATTCCACAACACTGCTGGCCTTAGCAAAGCACAAATGCCAGAGCACTTCAGCACTGTCTCCACACCACACTGCCTGATGGGGCTCTGCTCAGCTGCCTCACACAGCGCTGAACCACGATGGCCCTACTCTCCTCAGGAATACTTTATGTTGCAATACTGAGGAGTATAGTTGACATACAATTCTTGTATCCAAACCAGTTGCCATCCAGTCGATTCCAGCTCATGGCCACCGCATGGGTGTCAGAGTAGAACTGTGTTCCATAGGGTTTTCAATAGCTGATTTTTTTTGGAAGTAGATCTCCAGAACTTTCTTTCAAGGCATCTCTGGGCAGACTTGAACCAGTGGTGCCACTAGAGTTGGTGTCACCCAGTGTGGTAACTCATGGTGTTACCTCCCTGTGGACCTCCTATACCAAACCCTACAAAATCCTTAATAATGTTTTTTGTACTAATGTTATTTATCAATCATGATTCCTGTATATTACTCTTTCTTTTCCTTTAATTACTACTTCATTCTCTAAAAAGTTATTGATATAGGTTCACAAATACTAATTACCACAATATTATAGCTAAGACACCAGGAATTCTGACAAAATCAGTGAGTACAAAAACTGGCAGCAATGAAAACAACAGCACGTGCTTGTAGCAGGTGCAGATGAAACCCTGTGATTCTATGTGTCATTGTAATTGGGTAATAATGAGAGCTCCGAGTGGAGCTCATTACAAGGTTCAAAAAGTTAATTACCATAGAGTTTTAGACTTGTAGTCATATTGCTACATGTAAGCTGGGCTTACAAAAAATGTTTTTGCTGTTATAACTAACTATAGGGATATTTTTATAAAAAATAATAAATTTCTGCTGAAACGCTGCACAAAAATTTTATAAACAGCCATTTTAGTGTCACCCCCTCTGATAGTGTCACCTAGTGTGGTCTGCACCCCCTGCAGGCCACTAGTGATACCACTGACTTGAACCCCCAAATTTTCGGTTAGCAACTAAGTGTGTTAACTCTTTGTGCCACCCAGGGACTCCAGTTCTTGTATCAGATTAGTTAATACAGTAGAGTCAGACCTGTTGTGGCAGCCAGAGAGGGCAGAGTGTTGTTGTCTTGCTTGTGGCTGGCAGACGGCTGGCCAATCTGCTTACTCCATTGCTCTGGTCATGCTTACTGCCATGATTATATGTTCTGAGGAGCAGCACTGATCCATATTGGCTGGCAAAATGCGTTCAGGTGATGGTGCTTTAGGTGACTACAAGGTGCAAGTGCTAAAGCTGCTTCAAGTGCAAGTTGAAATGCAAGTTTCAGGGGACCTTTAAGGAACCACTGGAGTCAGGAGATGTCACAAAATTAGCAGTCCCCAAAAGTCAATGGACCTTGTTCAACTTCTGAAAGACATTCTCATACATCATGCAGCCTGTCCAGAAGTGGCTACAGTTGTATGGACGGTGACTGGAAGAAGCTATGGGGATGTATGGCATGCCTGCAGGGCATTTGAAGGGAAAGAAGACAGCAGGTGTGCATCTGAGCTCTAGTGACCCCACAGGGTGCTGATTCAGGAATCACCCTCACTTCCAGCAGAGTGACCCCAACCTAAAAGGGCGATGCTTGTAGTTGGAGTGTGTCTTTTGTTTTGAAACTCCAGCTCCACCACATCCCCTCCGCCTGCTGCAAATCTGGCCCAGGTTTCATCTGGTTTTGCAGGGCTCCAGCCCGTCCCACCATCTTACGCTCATTAGACCAGCGTCCTTAGTCTTCCTTCTTTCTTCTTGTCTCTCTCTCCCTTTCCTTCTTTCCTTCCTCCCTTCCTCCTTCCTTTCTCCCTTCCTTCCTTCCTTTTTCTTGTCTCTGTCTCTCTCTTCCTTTCATACTCCCAGAAAAGAATTTTGAAAAACTTCTGAATATCTTTAACAGCTGATATTTTCCATCTAGTTTTAAACAGTTGCAATGGGAGTAAGTTCCCTATATAGTAAATATTGACACTATGATTTCCTTTTTGATCCATGAGTCAAATAAGTGTGGTAGTAATCTTCCAAAAACATGGTATCTTTTTTGTTATTTATTTGTAACTATTTGTGTTCTAGTCAAAGAATGTGGTCTATATAATACCAATCCTCTGAAATCTGTTTTCTGACTTTACATACAGTCAATTTTCTTATACGCTGCAAATGTGCTTGTAAAGAATGTATTTTCAGGCAAATCTATAGAGATATACAATAGATTAGTGGTTGTCAGAAGCTGGGAGAAGGGAGGGATGGGGAATGATTGCTATCGGGCACAGAGGTTTTTTTTTTTGGTGATGAAAATGTTCTGGAATTAAATAGTGATGATGTTTGAACAATTCTGTGAATATACCAACAACCACTGAATTGTACATTTTAAAATGTTGAACTTTATGGTATGTGAATTATATCTCAATTAAAAATAATGTATTTTCTTCAGTTGCTGGTGCAATCTTAGTAATTATGTTTCAGATCTTTATTATCTTCTGATTTTATGTCTCCTTCCCTAGCAAATATGTTTAAATCCATGAGTATAATGATAAGACTTAAAAAACAAGGAAGAAGGAAGCCTAATCACTATGGAAGAATGCTAGTGAATCAATTCATTATTTTGAAAAGTGGTACATAGGGGAAAAATCAAACATTTAGTCTACTTTTCCTCTATGAACTATACCAATGAGTAACCACACAGTTGAAGAGGGAATTTTTAAAATTTTCTTTATACTTGTACTTCAGCTAATAGACTGAATTAGAATATTATGGTTTGACAACCAGTAATGAGTTAGGAGTTCTAGGTTTTGAATATTAAAGGATACCTACCTCCCATGCAGGACACCTGGGTTTGATTCTCAGCCAACACACCTCATGTGAAGCCACCACCATCTGTCACTGAGGGCTTGCATGTTGCCATGATACTGAACAGGTTTCAGTGGAACTTCCAGACTAAGACAGACTAGGAAGAAAGGCCTGCTGATCTACTTCTGAAAAATCAGCCAATGATAACCTGATGGACCACAATGGTCCGATTCTTAACCAATCATGGGGATGGTGCAGGACTAGGCAGTGTTTCATTGTGCACGGGTCACCATGAGTCAGGGGCTGACAACAACAAACCTCACAAAAGAAAGAGAGAGAAAGTCAGCAGTGGACACTATGTGTACCCTCCTGGAAGCAGATAGCACCACCTATGAAGAAGTCTTGCAAAAAATGTGGATCAAGTCTCCGATTACCAAGTTTCAGGAAATACGGAAGACAGAGAAATTTGTTAAATAACACCTCAGGGATGCAATCCAAACAATCCAGGTTATGGCAAACTCTACAGGACAAAAGACTTGGTTTCTTCAACAAGTAAATTGGAAGGAAAAAACTAATAATATGGAGGGGAACCTTATAGATTTAAGACATGTATCAACCAATCTGAATATATACACCTTATTTGTATCCTATAGGAGTCCCTAGATGGTGCAAACGGTTAACTGCTCAGCTACTAACCAAAAGGTTGAAGGTTCCAGTCCACTCAGAAGTGCCTTGGAAGAAAGCTGTGGTCATCTACTTCTGAAAGATCACAGCCATTGAAAACCGTATGGAGTGAAGTTCTACTCTGACACACATGGGGTCACCATGAGTCAGAATTGACTTGACGGCAACTTGTTACTTGTATCCTAACTCAAACTAAAACTATTTATGACATTTACATGAGAACTGGACATGCGAACACTGACTGGATATTTGATACTACTGATGAATTATTATTAATATTTTCTTAGATGAAATTGGTATTTTGGCTGTGTTCAAAAACAGAGTTCTTTCAGAGGTACATGACAAAATATGCATAGATGAAATGATATAATGATTAAGATTTGCTTCAAAATAATACAAGGGAGGGGAGAGCAGGTGATGAAATAAGATGAGCCAGGAGTTGATAATTGCTGAAGTTGAGTGATGGGTACATGGGCTTCTTTGTACTATTCTCTTTACTTTTGTATACATTAAACTTTTTAATAATAATTAATTAAAAATAAAAATGAAGAGTATTTGTTAGGAGCCTTACTACTAGTCTTTACCCAACCTTGAATAACTTTGTTGTTGTGTGCCATCTAGTAGGTTCAGACTCATAACGATCCTATAGGACAGAGTAGAACTGCCCCTTAGTGTTTCCTAGGCTGTAATCTTTATAGGAACAGATGGCCAGGTCTTTTCTGCTGTGGAGCGGCTGATGGGTTCAAACCCCTGACCTCTCAGATAGCAGCCAAGCACTTAACCATTGCATCACCAGGGCTCCTTTAAGTAAACTTAGTGCCTTTGTTTCTGTATTGTAAAAAGAAAGATAATATTTACAAGCAACCCCTGGGTTATCAACTTCTGACTTACGTACAACCTGTAGTACGAACCAACCCCCATAAAGCATATTATATTAAAAATTTGAGGTACATACAATGGTTTGTAATAACAAATGGATGCTACTTTGCAATGTGTATCAAAACATTATTATTAGTATTACTATATTATTATGTTAGAGATGTTGAAGTGTATCTGGAAGTATTTTTTTAATGTTTTTTATGCATAGAAAGGCACATGTATACTGTACACTAAGATAAACATTTGACTAACTGACTTTAGATGTGAACTGTGCCTAACTGTTCCAAATTATGTACAAATTTGACTTAAAGACAGACTTAGGAATGGAACTTGTCTGTAATCCAGGAACTGCCTGTACATTCAGTTAACATCTGTCATTGTTGTGAGTCATAAAAATTATTCATGCTGGTGGGATTGTAAAATGGTACAACCATTATGGAAAACAGTATGGCACTTCCTCAAAAAGTTAGAGATAGAAATACCTTATGATCCAGGAATCCCACTCCTAGGTATATATCCAAGAGATGTAAGACATATAGACAAATAGACATATGCACACCTATGTTCATTGCAGCATTATTCACAATAGCAAAAATATAGAAACAACTTAAGTGCCTATCAACAGATGAATGGATAAACAAATTGTGGGACATAGAGATGATGGAATCTATGCAACTATAAAGAATAATGAGAAGTCTTTGAAACATCTTACAATATGGATGAATCTGAAAAACATTTAAAAAAGCCAAAACCAAACCCATTGCTATCAAGTCGATTCCGACTCAGCGACCCTCTAGGGAAGACTAGAACTGCCCCACAGGGTTTCCAAGGAGCGGCTGGTGGATTTGAACCACTGAGCTTTTGGTTAGCAGCCAAGCTCTTAACCACTGTGCCACCAAGGCTCCTGGAGGACATTATGCTGAGTGAAATAAGTCAATCACAAAAGGACGAATATCGTACAATCCCTTTTTAAGAAAAGTCAAGAATAGCTATACATGTAGAAGAAAAAAAAAAAAAATCTTTGATGGTTACCAGGGATGCAAGGGGCAGGGAGTGGAAGACATTTGCTAGATGGTAGACGGTAGATATTTGTCATTTTTGGTGATGGGAAAGGCAATACCAAATATGGGTGAAGTCTGCACAACTTGACCAAGGCAAATGAAGACACTAAGAAGTACACAAGAAAAGGGGACAAGTTCGGTAAATGCTATAAAATATGCAATTTTGCAACAACAGTAATAACCAAAAAATATGTGTGTGGTTACATAGGTAGATATGTGTACATATACAGGCATACCTCAGAGATATTGTGGGTTTGGTTCCAGACCACTGCAATAAAGCGAATATCCCGGTAAAGCGAGTCACATGAAATTTTGGTTTCTCAGTGCATATAAAAGTTAAGTTTACACTATACTGTAGTCTACTGAGTGTGCAATAGCATTATGTCTAAAAAAATAATGTATGTACCTTAATTAAAAAAAAACTTCAGTGCTAAAAAGTGCTAACCATCGTCTGCACCTTCAGTGAGTCGTAATCTTTTTGCCGGTGGAGGGTCTTGCCTCCATGTTGATGGCTGCTGACTGATCAGGGTGGTGGCTGCTGAAGGCTGGGGTGGCTGTGGCAATTTCTTAAAATAAGACAATGAAGTTTGCTGCATTGATTGACTCTTCCTTTTACAAAAGATTTCTCTGTAGCATGTCATGCTGTTTGATAGCATGTTACCCACAGTAGAACTTCTTTCAAAATCGGAGCCAATCCTCTCAAATCCTTCTGCTGCTTTATCAGCTAAGTTTATGTAACATTCTAAATCCTTTGTTGTCATTTCAACAATGTTCACAGCATCTTCACCAGGAGTAGATTCCATCTGAAGAAACTACTTTCTTTGCTCATCCGTAAGAAGCAACTCCTCATCTGTTAAAGTTTTATCATGAGATTATAGCAATTCAGTTACATCTTCAGGCTCCATTTCTAATTCTAGTTCACTTGCCATTTCTGCCTTATCTGCAATTACTTCCTCCATTGAACTATCGAACCCCTTAAAGTCATCCATGAGGGTTGGAAGCAACTTCTTACAAATTCCTGTTAATGTTAATGTTTTGATCTCCTCCCATGAATCATGAATGTTCTTAATGGCATCTAGAATGGTGAACCCTTTCCAGAAGGTTTTCAATTTACTTTGCCCAGATCCATCAGAGGAGTTGCTATCTATGGCAGTGATAGTCTTACAAAATGTGTTTCTTAGATAAGACTTGAAAGTTGAAATTACTCCTTGATCCATGGACTCCAGAATGGATGTTGTGTTAGCAGGCATGAAAACAACATTAATCTCCTTGTACATCTCCATCAGGGCTCTTGGGTGACCAGGCACATTGTCAATAAGCAGTAATATTTTGAAAGGAATATTTTTTTCTGAGTAGTAGTTCTCAAGAGTGGGCTTAGAAGTATTCAGTAAACCATGTTGTAAACAGATGTGCTGTCATCCAGGCTTTGTTGTTCCATTTACAGAGCACAGGCAGAGTAGATTTAGCACAATCCTTAAGGGCCCTAGGATTTTCAGAATGGTAAATGAGTTTTGTCTTCAACTTGAAGTCACCAGCTGCATTAGCCCCAAACAAGAGAGTCAGCCTCTCCTTTGAAGCTTTGAAGCCAGGCATTGACTTCTCTTCTCCAGCTACGAAAGTCCTAGATAGCATCTTCTCCAATATAAGGTTATTTCATCTACATTGAAAATCTGTTTAGTGTAGCCACCTTCACCCATTATCTTAGCTAGATCTTCTGGATGACTTGCTACAGCTTCTATGTCAGCATTTGCTGCTTCATCTTGCATTTTTATGTTATGGAGATAGCTTCTTTCCTTAAACCTCATGAACCAACCTCTGCTAGCTTCAAACTTTTCTTGTGCAGCTTCCTCACCTCTCTCAGCCTACATAGAGAGTTAGGGCCTTGCTCTGGGTTACGCTTTGGCTTAACGGAATGTTGTGGCTGGTTTGATCTATCAAAACTTTCTCTGTATCAGCCACAGGCTGTTGCACATTCTTATCATTTGTGTGCTCACTGGAGTAGCACTTCTAATTTCTTTCAGGAACCTTTCCTTTGCTTTCACAACCTGGCTAACTGGTTGGCACAAAAAGCCTAGCTTTCAGCCTGTCTCAGCTTTTTGACATGCCTTCTTCTCTAAGCTTAGTCATTTTTAGCTTTTGATTTAAGGTGAGAGATGTGTGACTCTTCCTTTCACTTGAACACTTGGAGGCCATTTTAGGATTATTAACTGGCCTAATTTCAATATTGTCATGTCTCAGGGAGTAGGAAGACCTGAAGAGAGGGAGAGAGATGGGGGAATGGCCGGTCAGTGGAACAGGCAGAACACATAGAACGTTTTTCGATTAAGCTTGCTGTCTTATATGGGCATGGTTTGTGGCACCACAAAACAATTACTATAGTCACATCGAAGATCACTCATCATAGATCACCATAACAGAGATAATAATAATGAAAATGTTTGAAATATTGTGAGAATTACAAAAATGTGGCACAGAGACACAAAGTGAGCACATGCTGTTGGAAAAATGGCTCAATAGACTTGCTTGATGCAGGGTTGCCACAAATCTTCAATTTGTAAAAAACGCAGTATCTGCGAAGTGCAATAAAGTGAAGTGCAATAAAATGAGGTATGCCTGTATGTGTATCGGAAGGCATATGTGAGCACAGGCATGCACATGTATAGGTGTATCTGTAAGCATATGTATATACATGTTTGGGTGTGCTGCATGTGTAACCATGTGCACAGTAAAGCACATGGGAAAGAGTTATGGAGACTTCCTAGACATATTCAAACAGCTCTCAGGATTGGTTTACTGGGTTAAAAGGGTTAGGATCACAGTCTCATGGGATAACTTAGTCAATTGGCATAACATAGCTCATAAAGTTAATGTTGTATACCCTAATTTGGTGAATAGTGTCTGGGGTCTTAAAAGCTTGTGAGCAGCATCTAAGATACAACTCTTGGTTTCTAATCATCTGGAGCAGAAGAGAATGAAGGAAACGAAAGACTCAGAGAAGAAACTAGCCTACAGGACTAATAGCCCACACGAACCACGACCTTTTCTAACCTGAGACCATAATAACTAGATGGTGCCTGCCTGCCAGTACCCACTGTTCCAACCAGGGACACAAAAGAAGGTCCTGGATAGAATGGGAGAAAAATGTAGAACAAAACTCGAATTTCTAAAAAAGGCAAGACCTACTGGACTAATAGAAACTAAAAGAACCCCTGAGACTATTGCCCTAAGATACCCTTTGAATTTGGCACTGAAGCCCTTCCTGGAGGTCACCTTTCAGCCAAATAACAGACTCACTTATAAAATAAGCAATATCACCCGTGAGTAATGTGTCCCTTAAACACTCAACTATGTGAGACCAAACGGTCAGCATTTACCCAAAAGCAAAATGATAAGTCAAGGAGGGGAAGGGGAGCTAAATTAATGGGAACAGAACAACCAGAATGGAAATAATTAGATTGCTGACACATTGTGAAAATTGTAACCAATGTCATGGAACAATCTGTGTAAAAATTGTTAAGTGGGAACCTAATTTGGTATGTAAACTTTCACCTAAAACACAGTAAAATATTACAACAAAATTATTCATGCAATAATGTCCTGTAAAGAGCTCTGAGTCACCTGGAGTTGGGGACGAGTGATTGCTGTACTTACCCAGACTTTTCTGACAAGTAGCTAAGGATGACTTTAGATGAACTGCCTCTTCTTGTGAGTCTCTGTGCCGATGATTTCCTTGCCCACGTCTGCTTGTCAAGGGCCAGCAGCCCCGATTCTCATGTCTTTCCAGGAAGACCAGCTAGAGTTGAGACCTAAAGAGATGCTTCACCTTTCTCAGTTACAGGCAGCACTCTTACACCAGAGGTTCAGCCAGTTTCTAAACATTGGAAGGGCTAAGCCTGGGGGTGGGGTTGGCACACTAGGGACTGAGCACAGTAAAAAGGTATCACCTTCAACTTCTCTCTCTCTCTCTCTCTCTCGGAACTGTTTTCACACTGCTTTCTCCAAAGTCTTCATGACAATCTTTACTACTGTGTCAAAGAAAAAAATTACCTAGATAATGGGTATCAAAATCTATAACTCATAACAAAAATTCTGAATGGGCTCTTTAATCAGCATGCCTTCCATTAGTGAAAACATATAAGATCAGCAAAAAATTTAAAGGAGAAAATAATTGAGTCTTGAAAGGGTTAGTCTGGAAGCTCCACTGAAACCTGTACATCATAGCAACACACACACCTCCACTGACCGATGGGTGGTGGCTGTTCATGTGGTGCACTGGCTGAGAACTGAACCCAGGTCTCCTGCAGGGAAGGTGAGAATTCCACCACTGAACCACTGCTGCCCCCTACTTGGTTCACACCCATACTGTACCCATTGCCATCGAGTCAATTCCAACTCTTAGTGACCCTATAGGACAGAGTAGAACTGCTCCAAAGGGTTTTCAAGGCTGTAATCTTTATGGAAGCAGACTGCCACATCTTTCTGCCTTGGAGTGACTGGTGGGTTGGAACTGCTGACCTTTTGGTTAGCAGCTGAGCGCTTAATGACCGCACCAACAGGGCTACTTATTTGGTTCATACTTACACTAAAAACTTGTTTGCTATTTATCTGATTTTTTTTATTGTGCTTTAGATGAAGGTTTACAGAACGAGTAGTTTCTCATTAAACATTCAGTACACATATTGTTTTATGACAATGGTTAACGTCTCCACGACATGTCAACACTCTCCCTTCTCGATCTTGGAAGACCTTTTTTTGGTGAAAATATACATAGCCAAAGTTACACCATTTCAAAAGTTTCTACATGTACAATTCAGTGACATTGATTACATTCTTCCAGTTGTGCTGCTATTCTCACTATCCTTATTTATCCGATTTTTAAATTGAACTAGGCATCCTGTATTTTTTCTGGCAACCTTACTCCGTACATGAATTTTTCAGCTTTTTCAACTTCTCAAATTCTGACTAAGAGACAAGAGAGGACAAGTATGAGCCATAACACAATCTCTTGGGTTAATGAAGAGAAATGGCATGTACTCCTGGTTAATAATGGGAGAGAGAAAGCTACATTTTTCTTCTTAAAAATGTTATACAGTAAGTTCTCAGATGGACCTTGTTTGTCTCCATTTCACATATGTTTCCAGCTTGCACCATTTCATGAAAATTATTTTGTACTTTGTCCCTGAAAACACAGTGAAGTGTCTGCAAGTAAGGAATTCACAGTAGCTTACAGAACAGTGTCAGCACCACAGAGCGTGCTGTTAAGTTCTATGCTTTGAAACCTGCACTAAGCGTGCACAAGAGAGAAACAGCAGCACGCAGGAAAGCCTGGGTGGAGTACATTTCATATGTGCAGTAGAAAGCTTGCCTGGAATAACCTGGCTTTGTAGGTATGATGCTGCCATCTGGCACCAGGTTGGGAAGCTGTTCAAACTGCTCCCCTGCAGGAACACAGAGGAGATGCAGCCCTGGCCCTAGGAGCTCCTGCTGTCATTCTCAAGATTGTGCTGGAGAGGGGGCGAATCAGACTGAATCTCCATGCTGGACTTTGGCTAATTACATATGAGACTTCAAGTCCCTGCTTGAATGGAAGTGATCAACCAGTCAGATGGGTAGCAGGGACATATTTGAAATGCAAATACCAGTTGCCATCAAGTCCATTCTGATTGACAGAGACCCCATGTGTGTCTGAGTAGAACTGTGCTCCATAGGGTTTTCAATGGTTGGTTTTTTTTGGAAGTAGATCACCAAGCCTTTCTTCTGAGGCATATTTGGGTGGACTTGAACCTCCAACTTTTCAGTTAGCTGCCAGGCATGTTAACTGTTTGCACTACCCACAACTCCATTTGAAATGTAGAAATGAGGCATTGGTGGTTCAATGGTAGGATTCTCACTTTCCATGTGGAAGGACTGAGTTTGATCCCTGGACAATGCACCTCATGTAGTGCCACCACTCATCTGTCATTGGAGGCTTGTGTGTTGCTGTGATGCTGAGCAGGTTTCAGCAAGAGCTTCCAGACTGACAGACTAGAAAGAAAAGCCTGGCAATCTACTTCTGAAAATCAGCCAGTGAAAACCCTACGGATCACAATGGTCTTATCCGCAACCTATTGAGGGGAGGGCGCAGAACCAGGCAGCATTCTGTTGCTCATGGGGTCGCCATGAGTCAGGGACCAACTAGATGGCAGCTAACAACAACAATAACAACAATAAAGAACAACCCAGGACGCAGAGCCCAGAGGATGAAAGAAGAAGATCATTTAAAGTACCTTCTCTGGGGCTGGACTCCCCTCTCTAACAAACAAGGGTCCTAGGAGCCTGGGGTCAGCTAACTAATGGATTCTTCCACTCTGCTTGCCTCTCCCACACCTCAAACTCACCTTTTCTCACCTCAGATTAGTTATATCTCCCCCACCAAATCTAATTCTCACCTTGAATTCTCTATTTTGGTGAACAGTCCCATACGTACTTGAACAAATCTCTTGATCAAACACCCGCCAAGTCTTGGTGTTGTGTGACCTGCTGCTCAAGCCAGAAGCCATCTTGGAGTCTTCCCTCCTTTCACCCCTTCATCTGTCAGTCTTCAAGTCCCGAAGAGTCTACCTCAGTAGAATCTCTCAAATGCACCCTACTTTTTCACTCTCTTGCGTGAAACTCTCATTTCAGCTGCTTTCTATGTTTTCTGAATGCATCATGCTGCTTCCTGAGGCACAGCTTTTTTACATTTGTTTTTCTGTTTCCTTTTTATCTCGATCCAGTTTATTTTAACTCAGCCTTTACAAATCAATTTGAGCTTCAGTTCCTTTGGGAAGCCATCCTTGACCTCTCTCCCCAATTTGATCTACTTGCCTGCCTGTGTATGTCCAAACTCATGGGAGAATAACTAACATAGTGTTGAACCCACTGTACAACAATCATGGAGCACTGGTGGTGCAGTGGACTATAGTCATGGACCTGTCAGTTTCCCTTTCTAGACTCTAAACTGCTGGAAGACAGGGACCATATCTTGTTTGCCTTCGCATTCTCTTGGGGGTCTTAAAAGGGCACTGCCAACTCTACATATACAAAATGGAACTTTTCTTTAATTCTAGTCTTCCTTTTGTATTTTCTATCAATGGTGGCCACACCATTCACCCAGTAGCTCAAGACAGAGTCATCCCAGCCCCATGCTCTCTATCCCTTTTCAAATCTATCACTATTTCTTTTGATTCCAACTCCAAGATTTATCTTGTCTGTCCTCATCTCTTCTCCTCCCTTGTCATCCCCACTCTAGTCTAAATCAGTGCTTCTTAACCAGGGACAATTTTACTCCCAGGGTAAATGTCTGGACACATTTTTGGTTGTCATGACTGGGAAATGGTGCTACGGGCATCTAGTGGGTCTCCCACAACAAAGAATTATCTGGCTAAGAATGTCAATAGGGCCAATGTTGAGAAACTGCACTAAACTATCATTTCCTGTCTGTACCATTAAGTTAGCCCAATAACTGATATTGCATCTATTTTTGCCACACCTCTGACCTTTCTTCACACATCAACACACCGATAAGTGAAAATTTGATCATATCACCATCTGCTTAAAATATTAATGGTTTAACAATAACCTTAGGATAAATTTCAAAATTCTTAACATGGTTCACTAGCCGTGCATGGTGTGACTTTGGCTAAGGTCACTGATATCACTCCATGTCTCTTCCCTCTTGCTGTCTGTGCTCCACCCATGCTCTTCCTTGGCCTTTGACAGTTCTTTGAAAGTGCCCTGCCCCTTCCCTCCTCAAGACCTTGGCACTTTTTATTCCTTGTGCTGGAGGGCTCTGCCTTTTCCCTAACTTCCCTTCACCCAACTCCTCCTAACTCCTTCAGATTTCAGCTCCAACATCATCTCAGGGAGATCTTTCCTCACTTCCCTGACTAGGTATTGGAGAACACCTAGAGTGGGGATAGTGTGATTCAGTGGTGGAATCATCACCTTCAATGTGGGAGACCCAAGTGTGATTCCCAGGCAATGCACCCCATGTACTGCCACCACCCGTCTGTCAGTGAAGGTTTTTGTGTTGCTGTGATGCTGAACAAGTTTCACTGCAGCTTCCAAACTAACACAGACTAGGAAGAAAGGTCTGGTGATCCAATTCTGAAAATCAGCCAACAAAACCCCTATGAATCACAATGGTCCCATCCACAACTGATCATGGGTATTTTGTTCCATTGTGAATGGTGTCACCAAGAGTCAGGGGCTGACTTGATGGCAGGTAATAACAGTCATAACAGTCTGAAAAGCGCCATGTGTTTCATTTTTGTAGCGCTTATAATTGTCTCTTAACAGTTATGTAATTTGTTGTTTAAATCTTATTCTTCTGCTAAAATACAAGCCCCACAAAGGCAGGTACTGTATTCCCAGAGCTTACTGTGGTGCTTTGAATGTAGTCGTCCCTCAAGTGGACATTAGCTTTCTTTAGAATGAAACCCGGTCGTACCTACTTCGGTTTCTGGCACATAGTAAGCCCTCAGTAAATATTTGATGAGTTACTGTCTACATGAATGTCCCTGAATCTAAACAATATTCCTCGGTAGACAGTCTCCTTAAATTGGAATGATTTTATGAGTCTGTGTGCAGTTCCTGCCCTAGTTATCCAGGTCAGAGACACGGTGCTCTTCTGAGAGGTATTTCTTCACTTTCCTTCAATAATTATTTATAATGACAAGTAAAAGTCCTAAAACCACTTACTCACTACCAGATTACAGCTGGTGATCCTCTAAGGCTCTGATTTCAGACAGTAAATTTAGATACTCTCTGACTCAGAAGAAATAATTACAGTTCTCATATACATTTCATTTTCCCATACCATTTACACCTGGTTTTATTGCACTCTTAGCCTTAAGCATTCTTGGTGATGTGTCCAAACCTTATTTAACAGATTCCCTGGTTTTCTGAAACCCAGCAAGAATAAACCCGTTGCCCATCTAGTCCATTCCGACACATGGTAACCCCGTGTGTGTCAGAGTAGAACTGTGCTCAGTAGGGTTTTCAATGGCTGATTTTTTCAGAAGTAGGTAGCAGCCGAGGAATTACAGAAAGCGCTTTGCTCTGATGAGCTCCAGTTTAAAGGTGGATGAATAGCAAGTACAGGAGGAGGGGCGCAGAAGTCTCACAGACCTGGAGAAATAGTGTCTGGAGGGCTAAAGCCCCAAATGGACTGAAGTTAGCCAAAAATGATGAGACTGAGGAAATACAAATAGCCTGAATATTGATTCAAGGCAAGAAATGCCCAGTTGTGGTAGTGTTAACTGAGCAGAATGTAAGAAGAAAGCAGTTCCATTGGGGCGTGTTGACTCACAGTGAGCCTCAGTGACTTCACCTGAAATGAGGATAATAACAGCATGGACCACACGGAGTTGCTGTGAGCATAAAATGAGTTCATAGGTCAGGGCCTGGCACGCGGTACCTGCTAGGTAGGCATTTGCCATTACTCTCAACTCACATTTTGCGACTTTGTTCTCATCTGGGGAGATTGAGCTTTGAATTAGGAAGGTTGGAACTGGAAGGAGGGGACTGAGCCCAGGGTAAATGGTGAAACTCTAAATCACACCAAAGGGGTCAGGAAGGTAATGTCAACAATCCAAGTGGGCCAGGTGACTTCAGTGTAAGAATGTGGGCTGAGGGGTCTCAGCCTCCAAAGTTTCCAGAGAAGCTGAGAATCTCAATATTATGTGAAGCCAACTATGTTTCAATGTTGGCGACTAATTCAAAGTTCTTAAAATCTTTTTTGAGTCAAACAAAATTGTGGTCATGGTGTAGATGTGGCCAGGGTCTTTTAGTTTGTGATCCCTCCTGAGAGATTATCTGATTGCTCTATAGGTTCTGGCCCCAAAGAATTATATTTTAGACACTCCGTAGTTGAACTTACCAAATGATGATCAGTAGTTTTTGAAAATCATAGGTATTTGAGATGTGTAAGAAGACCAAGGATGAACAAGTTTCTATTTTTATGAAGAGGAAGAAGGTATCATCTATAGACTATAGACTGCAGGCTTGTAAAACAGCTTATTAAAAGAATAGCTTGTCTAGGCTTAGAAAAGCCAGAGGTGACTAGACTTTGGCATGAGTTCAATGAAAACCTATGCCAAAGTAGCTTCATTTATTTTTTTTAGACCCGATTACAAGTCCGAGTGGTTGATATTGCTACTGAATTTCAGCAAGGCATTTGATATATCCCCCCCCACATTATCCCTTTGGATGAGGGGTAAATGCAGGTTAAATGATAACGCAGTAAGGTATAAATGCTGGGCGCTGACCCTAGACATACGTCTTCCTAAAAGCGTATGCTATTTAAAGCCCAAGGAACATCATGAAAAAGATTACAGGGGAAAACGCTCTCAACGAAATCAACTTTCAAAGAGAAATGGAGAACAATAAATGAAAAGGGAACTCAAACCAAGGAGGATGAGAGTGGTGTGGGCTTCCAACAGCGTGCCTTAAGATCCTGCCTTCAGCTGAGTCCTCCGCAGTATTTTCACTGGTGACTTCAGTGGTGATACGTATCAGTCCTGCCTCATTTTCCAGCTTCTGCCTTCTCCGTTACTTGTGACTGCCTCCTGCTGGATTCATCCCTAGCACCGAACCAATCCTCCCAGCCTCCGAGCCAATCCTGTCCAGACAAGCTTGTCAGCAAGCTGTCTCCTCAGCACTCAGATAAGGAGGTGCTTCCTCATGCCCCCTTGATCTTGTCCAGTGCAAGCTCTCCTAGCCCTACTTGCCAGGACTGGGTTTCCACTATGCTTCCTGTTTTGTTCTTGCTAGCTCCTCTTCCAGGGACTAAACCCTATCTTTCTACATGTCAAACAATTGCAGCCCTGGGGAGCGTTCTCCCGGATCTTGACCACTTGTTTCTAAGACACTCAGTTCCTTTCATCACAGCTCCCCCTAGAATGCAATGACACTATCATCTTTTGTAAACACTCGTAGCATCTGTATAAGGCATTGGTAGCTCAGTGGCAGAATTCTTGCCTCCCATTCAGGAGACCTGGGTTCGATTCCTGGCCAATACACCTCATGTGCAGCCACCACCTGTCTGTTAGTGGAGGCTTGTATGTTGCTATGATGCTGAACAGGTTTCAGCAGAGTTTCCAGACTAATATGGACTAGAAAGAATGGCCTGACCATCTATTTCCAGAAACCGGCCAATGAAAACCCCATGGATCACAACAGTCTGATCCAAAACCGAGCATAGGGATGGCACAGGACTGGACAGTGCTTCGTTCTGTTGTGCATGGGGTCGCCACGAGTCAGGGCTGACTCAGTGGCAGCTAACAGCAACAAGTGACATCTGTGGCCAAATTCATGGCTAAATTGGTCCTGTCCAATTTAGGTGGTAATGCAAAGTGATAGTGCACCTTGCTCACCCCTTCAGGCTTGGCTGTACGTATACTCCTGCTAAGGGTCATCAAGCCTTGAACCCCTCTCCGAGCTAACTTGCTCCATGATGCTGTAAAGAAACATCATGCCTCATATCCCAGAACTGGGATATGACAAGACAGAGGCATGATTAACGCCCTGGTAGATTACACCGAGCTGTGGGACAGAATGAGGATTCAAAAAGATCTTGACAACTAGAAGTGAACTGGAAAAGTTCTGATCTTGATCTCTATACCCACTTATTCAAATACAGAGTGAGGGCTATGTGGTTTTATGTCATCTCATGTTAAATAGACTTATGGATTTTTAGTGAATTTATTAAAAAGTTATCTTAGTGTGAGTCATCAGTTTGTTAGGTGACTGCCAAAAAAAGCTGGAATGAGCTCAGACTGCATTAATATAAGTATAGAAGCTGGAAGGTGGGAAGTGATAGCTCACTTTACTATGTGCTGGTCAGCCGCACCTGGAACATGATGTTCGTTTCTGAAAGCCAGATGTCTAGAGAACTAAAAATAATCTGGAACACAGATGCAAGAATCAGGATGGTGATGGGACTAAAAAAATGTGTCAAAATGATGATTTATTGAGGGATTAGCCTATAGGTGAGATGGTTGGGGGACATAAAATGTGTCTTCAAATGTATGGAGGGCTACCATATGGAAGACTTATTTGTATGAACCTAAGGAGTTGAAACTAGGCCAGCTGGGTAAAAGCTTCAAGGAAGAACTTAATAAAAGTCAAATTGCCCAAAACATGAAATTGCCTGCTTTTGCAGGTAGAATTTCTTTGTCACTGGAGATACTTAAACACGCGGCAGATGACCACTTGTTTGGGATGTGGTATCAGGAGGATTTTTGGGTCGTGCAATCTTTTTTATAATCACTTCCAAACTCAGATGTTTTGTGAGTCTAGGTATGTCTTTTAAAGCCAGATCTCCATTTAAAGGGAAGGAATGTGCTACTATACAAACATCCTTCAAATGCATCATTTCATTTATTGTGTATGACAATTCCATGGGATGGATATTCTTATCCCAGTTGCAGAGGAGGATATTGTAGTTAAAGAGATTAAATATTTTGCTTAAGGTCACACAGATAAGAAAGGAAGAAACTGGGATGAACCTACTCTGCAGGATTTAAAAATCTGTACTTATTCCATGAAAAGATGCAATAAGTAAAATTACTAAGATTTTGAAGTTCTGTGAAGGTCATTATGTTGACTTATACCTTGCAGGATGGTATGAGGGAAAGCACCTTCATACCTGGAGTTCAGGAGACTTGTCCTGGAACTCAGGAGACTTGGGATTTGGAGTCAATTCTGAGAAAAATATGGTATACCATCCATCCATGGTTTCTTTTACAGTAAATACATTATAGTACTAGATAATCTCTAAAGTTCTGTCTAGATTTAACATTTTATAGCTTTAAAGTGGTATTTACTACTACCACTAGTTGTGTCAAATTGATTCCGACTCATGGCAAACCCATGTGTGTCAGAGTATAACTATGCTCCACAAGGTTTTCAATGGTTGATGTTTTGGAAGTGGATTGCCAGGTGTTTCTTCCAAAGCACCTCTGAGTAGACTCAAACCTCCAGCCTTTCAGTTCACAGCCAAGTGTGTTAACCTTTGCGCTTCCCAGAGACTCGTCTTTTTTCCCCAAAGTTCTGAGCCTTTTTTCTGGAATTGCACCATAACTATGCAAAAACTAGTAGAAAATATTTTATGCATCAAACAGAAGTGAGAAACCACTATTTTATTTTGTACTCCTTGAAGAATTCCTTTAGATTCCTTTTATTTCAAAAATCTTATAAAATTATTGTCTTTGGATCAATCTCTTTTTTGTTAAATTTGTTAAAATTGAACATGAATCCTATCCCTTCAACCACAGGGAGTCTTTCTGTCATAGAACCTAACCCCTTGACCACCTTCTCCAAGTCTCTCATTTCCTTTCTGAGTCAACGTATGTAAGCAAGCCCAGCAAAGATCATCAAATACGACTGTGCTCACCATGTGCTCCACGTGCTCACCCTCATCTTCAAAACTCCTCTGCAGTTATGTTAGGGCTACATGACCAGCTCAGGCCAAAGTTCTGTGAGAAGAGAGGCAGTTAAGAGTAGGTATGCCTTCTTCATCTCTCTCTTCTGCTTTGACTAAGATAGCAACATTACAATATGGAGAGTCTGGATCGCTGGGTCAGTGGAGGGAGGAGAGCTTGCTTTGAACATAGAGTGAGTGATATGTAACTTTTACTGAGATAAGCCACTGAAGTTTTAGAGTTTGCTACTGTAGCCTATCATGATAGATACATCTATTTATATACTTCATGTAGATTTCTGATAATATAAATGGTCTAAATGTACCAATTAAAAGACAGAGATTACCATATTGGATAAAGTAGCAGATGTCACTATATGCTGCCTATAAGAAACTCACTTTAAATATAAAAGCATAAAAAGAGTAAAAAGATAGAAAAAGATACATATGCTGTCTTAGTTACCTAGTGCTGCCAAAACACAAATATCACAAGTGGGTGGCTTTAAAGGACAAGAATTTATTGTCTCACAGTTTTGGAGGCTAGAAGTCCAAATCAGGACATCAGCTCTAGGGGAGAATCCTTCCCTGTCAGTAGTCCCAGGTGTTCTTCGGCATTCCTTGATTTGTGGAGGGATTTTCACAAGGTGTCTATCTTCCCTCTATGTGTCTGCTTACGTCTTTAAAAAAAAAAAGAAAACCAAACCCATTGCCATCAAGTCCATTCTGACTCATAGCGATCATATAGGACAGAATAAAACTGCCCTATAGGGTTTCCAAGGAGTGGCTCTTGGATTCGAACTTCTGACCTTTTGGTTAGCAGCTGAGCTCTTAACCACTGTGCCACCAGGGCTCCAAAGGGAGGATAGGATGTCTTAATTTTAAAAATGAAGTACAGCCTATGTCTATACTCCCTTTTAAAAGACACTACTCAGAAATGATTAGGTTTAGGACCAACCCTACCTATATGGCCTTATTAACATAACAAAAGAAAACTTTATTCCCAGACAAAGTCACGTTTACAGATACAGGGGTTAGGATTAAAAAATATGTTTTTGGGGGACACAGTTCAATTCATAACACATGCTAACACTAATCAAATGAAAGCTAAAGTGGCTGTATTATTAACAAAGTAGATTCCAGAGCGAAGAATAATGCTAGGAGTAAAGAGGGTCATGTTATAATGATAAAAGAGTCAATTCAACAAGATGACATAACAATCCTAATGTTTATGTTCCCTAATAATGGAGCTTGAAATTACATGAAGCAAAAACTGATTATTCAGAAAAAATAAACAAGTCCATAATTATAGACAGAGATTTCAACACCACTCTCTCAAAATTCAGTAGGACAAACAGGCAGAAAATCAGTAAGAATATAAAAAAACTGAAAAGCACTATCATTCAATTTGACCTAATTGACATTTATAGAACGCTCCATGCAACAAAAGCAGAATGCACATTCAAGTGCACATGGAATATTTACCAGGATAGACCATATTTGGAGTTATAAAGCAAGTATTAGTAAAGTATAAAAGATCCAAATCCCACAAAATAAGTTCTACAACAGCATGGGCTTAAATTAGAAATCAATAACTGTAAGGTATCTGGAAAATTCTTAAACATTTGGAAGCTAAATCACACACTTCTAAATAACTCATGGGTAAAAGAAGAAATCAAAAGAGAAATTATAAAGTATTTTGAACTGAGGAAAATAAAAGAAAAAATATACAAGATTGTGAGATGCAGCTAAAACTGAGTTTAGAGGGAAATTTATAACATCGAGCACCTATATTAGAAAAAAGAGCCTAAATCAGTGGCCGAAGAATCTTAAGAAATGACCTCAAGAAACCAGAAAAAAGAACAAATTAAACCCAAAGTAAGAAGAAGGAAGGAAATAGCAAAGGTCAGAGCAGAAATCAGTGAAATAGATGAAAGAAAAATTATAGAGATAATAGATGAGATCAAAAGCTTTATTTTTGAGAAGATTAATAAAATTGGTAAGCCTCTAGACAGACTTACCAGGGGAAAAGAGAAAAGACACAAATTATATCAGGAATGAGAGATGAGACATTACTATAAATCCTACAGATATAACAAGGAAAATAAAGAAATATTATGAACAATTTTATGCCAATAAATTTGAAAATTTAGATGAAATGAACATTAATTTGATCAATTATCTAATCAATAGTATATATTGATTGAATTTTACATAGTGATCAGGCATTAATATTGACTATAATTTAATCAACATTATATAATAACCAATATTATTTAGTCAATAATTAAACCCATTAATTTAATCAATATTTATCCATTGAGATGAGCAGGTGGTTTTTGCCCTATATTCTTTTAATAAGGTGTATTACATTGATTGATTTTCACAGGTTAAACCAACATTACAATCCTGTGACAAATCCCACTTAATCATGGTTTATAATCCTTTATGTTGCTGGATTTTATTTGCTAGTATTTTGTTGAAGATTATCATGTCTTTATTCTTAAGGAATATTGGTCTGTAGTTTTCCTCTCGTGATGTCATTGTCTGGTTTTGGTATTAGGGTAATACTGGCCTCATAGAATGAGTTGGGATGTGTTCCTCTTTTATTTATTTATCTGCAAGTGTTTGCAAAAGATTGGTATTAATTGTTCTCTAAATGTTTGGTAGAATTTACCAGTGAAGCTATCTGTATCTGAGGTTTTTTTTTTTTTTTTTTTTTTTGTGGACAGGTTTTATTGATTACTGGTTCAGTATCTTTACTTTTATAGGTCTGTCTATTCAAATTTTCTATTTTTTCTTGTTCAGTTTTGGTAGTTTGTATTTTTCTAGGAATTTACTTATTTTATCTAATAAGTTGGAATACATTTGTTCACAGTATACCCTTATAGTTTTCTTTTATTTCTGTAAAGTTTACAGTTATATTCCCTCTTTATTCTTGATTTTTGTAATCAGAGTAGTCTCTCCTTTTCCTTGGTCAGTCTAGCTAAAATTTTGTCAGTTCTCCTCTTATTTTCCCTCCTTTTCTAATCATCACTGATCGTCACTGAGATGACAAAGTCCATACCAAGTTTCAGTTTATTTAAACTTGGCCATATACAATACAGTTCAACTCTAAAGTAATTTAGATGATGACACTAATCCCTCATTTTTTCAGAACTGGTGAACTCAAACAAAACTACCTTTGCTGCTTAGGCAATGCTTTAGTCTTGGGGCAGTTCAGATACTCCTGCTTATTCAGTGTTGTTTTCTGGTGCTCTTCTGTTCTTCATGTTTTTTCCCTTCCCTTTCTGGTTCATGGAGAACCAATTCTTTCCTTGGATCTGAGCAAATAAGTATATGGACTATAGAAAATGCCTAATACCTGTCTTCAGTTGTTTTAAGCCAGTAGTTATTAAATGTTTTTCATCCGATCACTCTGGAGGTTGTGACAAGATCTCAGGAATATTGGGTTTGGATCCAATATTCCTTCCTACTAGGCTAAAAGATAGTGTTTCACTGGGAGTGTGGGGTGTGCATATTAGAATCTCTGGGAGGCATTTGCCTTTCAAAAAACCTCCCCCGGAGAGTCTAACACAGGAGAGAGATGTGGCAGTCTGCTTCCATTAAGTTTATAGCCTTGGAAACCCTATAAGGCAGTTCTACTCTGTCCTACAGGATTGTTATGAGTCGGAATCAACTCTACGGCAATCAACTCTAAAGCAAAGAGTGTAGGTGTGTGTGTATGTAGACTCTAAAATGCTGGATGAGAATCTTGCTTTAAGCACAGATTTTAAGGTATGGCATGGCTATCTGCTCTCTATTTCTCTAGCTTTCTTTTCATCCTGGTTAGTTAGTGCACATATCTATACAATTAGAGAAGGTGAGCCTGTCTGCCAAAGTCTGCTCTGTAAATATGTGTGCAGACTGGAGTTTTGTATTTTAGCTCCTTCACACCTATACTTATAATCCACAAATGCATCTCCATGCATTGGGTATTACCTGTGGTTTCCATCTGACTCTGTATAAATCAAAGTTTATAATCTAGACCCTGAGTGACTCTGCCAGTGCACCAAAAACAAAACCACACCCATTGTCTTCGAGTCAATTCTGACTCATAGTGACCCTATAGGACAGAGTAGAACTGCTGCCGCATAGGGTTTCCAAGGGGCAGCTGGTGGATTTGAACTGCTGACCTTTTGTTTAGCAGCCAAATCCTTGATATCATTATTATTTCCTTATTATAATAAGTGAAAAGAATTATATTTATAAAAGTTCTTAACAGGATATAAAGCTGAAATTTTTCCTTGCACTGTGCACTCTTGCACTCTGTCTGTAGCCTGCTGATGACTCAGCGGTAACTCAACCAGGGAACTGCCTGAAAGCTTCTATATAACAAAGCTGGCTACACTAAAATAATAAGCACACAGCTTCATAAACTGTGCACTTCGGAAATGTGTCCCGTAGTTCAACCCAGCGGGGTTCCCATTAATTTGCAAGTGAGTCATGAGACAAGACTCCCCTGAACACAGTGGAAGTAGGCTCCAAACCCAGGCAAAATTGAGATGGAAGAACTTTCCATCTGGAATGCTCAGTACTTCCTTTCTGAAGCTTTCTCCCTCCTCAATAAATTCTCCTGCCCCCATTCCCTCTCCTCCATTTTAGGTGCCCAAAATCTTTCTGTTCCCCCAATGACACAACAATGGATTTAATTAGCCACTGCTACTTCAGCCAGATGGTTGCACTTTTAACTTTTATTGCTAACTGGGCCGCCATGAGGGAAGATGGTTTTTCACTCAGTAGGATTCTGAAATCACAGCAGGGTTGTTCATCAGTGCAGCCTCAAAGGGGGAACTGGAGAGAACGTTCCAGGGAAATTGGTGGTGGAGTTCCAAGGTATCACCTGACGACTTGTTAGAAACGATCCTTGAGCCCATCCCAGACCTACGGAGTCAGAAACTCTGGGGATGGGGTCAGCAACTTGTCTCTTAACATTCATCCAGGTGATTCTGCTGTATGCTCAAGTTGGAGAACCTCGATTTCATTCTTATATTCTCCCAGACAACTGTTTCACCCTTTGTCTTCTCTCTTTAAATCCCCAACACTTTTATTGTCACCTGGTGGTGGTGGGGGATAGAATCTTTGTGCTAGTGCTCTTGTGAGTGGTTTTGTTAATTCTAAAAGGCGGTAAGTTGAATGTCTATAGAAAGAGGGATTCCTGAACTAGATATGTATGACTAATGAAGGGATAATATTATAGAGAATGAGTAAGTTCTCTTCTCAAATCTTAACAACTTAACATTTTCAAACTATTCTGGGAGTAGAGATTTGTGGAAGTCAGAAAGGTAAACCCTACTACTCCCAAATACCTGCTCTCTTTCATAGGATTATGTCTGAAATTAAAGTTTTTGATCTAAATTCTTTTTTTGCTTTATTTATAATACATCTAGAGTATGAGATTATTATATCTAAATTTCTTTGGATAATTTTCTTGTTCTTTTATTGTGAACACAGATTTTTTATCTAATTATATGTCTATTATAAAAATTAAAGATTACACATAATTCCACAAACTAGAACTAACCAAAGTTTACATTTTTCTTACTAAAGTTCTTCCTTCCTTCTCTCCTTCCTTCTTTCTATCCTTTTCGCCCTCATTCCCTCCCCTTTAAGTATTGAAAATTGATTATATTATACATAATATTGTCATTTGTTTTATTATGTATTTAAAAGTTTCTTTTACTAGGAAATCAGGAAAACAATCCCATTTATAATAGTCCCTAAAAAGATAAAATACCTAGGAATAAATCTAACCAGGGATGTAAAAGAAAACTACAAAACACTACTGCAAGAAACCCAAAGGGATCTACATATGGAAAAACATACCACGCTCGTGGATAGGTAGACTCAACATTGTGAAAATGACAATTCTACCCAAAGCAATTTACAAATACAATGCAATCCCTATCCAAATACCAACAACATTCTTCAAAGTGATGGAAAAACTTTATATGGAAAGGGAAGAAGCCCCGATTAAGTAAAGCACTACTGAAGAAGAAGAATAAAGTTGGAGGACTCACACTACCTGACTTCAGAACCTACTATACAGCTACAGTAGTCAAAACAGCCTGGTACTGGTACAACGACAGATACATTGACCAATGGAACAGAATTGAGAACCCAGATGTAAATCCATCCACCTACGGTCACCTGATCTTCAACAGGGGCCCAAAGTCCATCAAATGGGGAAAAGACAGTCTTTTTAACAAATGGTGCTGGCAAAACTGGATATCCATCTGCAAAAAAATGAAACAGGACCCATACCTCACACCGTATACAAAAACTACTTCAAAATGGATCAAAGACCTGAATATAAAGCCTAAAACTATAAAGTTCACAGAAGAAAAAATAGGACCAACACTTCAGGCCTTAATACACGGCATTAACAGAATACAAACCATAACCATCAACGCACAAACCCCAATAGATAAGCTAGATAACTGGGATCTTCTAAAAATCAAACACCTATGCTCTTCAAAAGACTTCACCAAAAGAGTAAAAAGAGAACCTACAGACTGGGAAAAAATTTTTGAACAGTACAAGTCAGACAGAGGTCTAATCTCCATAATCTACAAGAAAATCCAACACCTCTACAACAAAAAGACAACTAATCCTATTAAAAGATGGGCAAAGGAAATGAACAGACACTTCACCAAAGAAGACATTCAAATGGCCAACAGACACATGAGGAAATGCTCGTGATCACTAGCCATTAGAGAAAAGCAAATTAAAACCGCAATGAGATACCAGCTCACCCGGGCATTACTGGAATGAATCAAAAACACTGGAAATAACAAATGTTGGAGGGGCTGCAGGGAGATGGGAACTCTTATGCACTGCTGGTGGGAATGCAAAATGATACAACCATTTTGGAAAATGATATGGCGCTTCCTCAGAAAGCTAGAAATAGACATACCATTTGATCCAGCAATCCCACTCCTAGGAATATATTCTAGAAAAATAAGAGTAGTCACTTGAATAGACATGTGCACACCTATGTTCATGGCAGCATTGTTCACAATAGCAAAACGTTGGAAACAACCTAGATGCCCATCAACAGATGAATGGATAAACAAACTATGGTACATACACACAATGGAGTACTATGCAACGAGAAAGAACAATGATGAATCTGTGAAGCATCTCATAACATGGATGAAACTGGAAGACATTATGCTGAGTGAAATAAGTCAATCACAAAAAGACAAATATTGTATGAGACCTCTATTGTAAAAACCCATGAAAAAGTTCACACACAAAACGTAATAATCTTTGTTGGTTACCAGGGATGGGACGGGTGGGGGGGAAATACTAAATAGGCAGTATGTAAGTGGTATCTTGGGTGAAGGGTGAGACAGTACACAATACAGGGGAAACCAGCACAACTTGTACAAGGAAAGGTCATGGAAGCTCCCTAGACACATCCAAACTCCCTGAGGGACAGAATTGCTGGGTGGAGGGCTGTTGGGACCATGGTCTTGGGGAACATCTAGCTCAACTGGCATAACACAGTTTATAAGGACAATGTTCCACATTCATTCTACCTTGGTGAGTAGCGTCTGGGGTCTTAAAAGCCTGTAAGCAGCCATCTAAGATACTCCACTGGTCTCATCCCTTTGGGAGCAAGGGAGAATGAAGAGAACAGGATACAAGGAAAAGATCAGTCCAAAGGACTGATGGACCACAGCTACCAAGGCCTCCACTAGACTGAGTCCAGTACAGCTAGATGGTGCCTGGCTACCACCACTGACTGCTCTGACCAGGATCACAACAGGGGGTTCTGGACAGAGCTGGAGAAGGATGTAGAACAAAATTCTAACTCACAAAAAAAGACCAGATTTACTGGCCTCAAGGAGCCTGGAGAAACCCCGAGAGTATGGCCCCCAGACACCCTTTTAGCTCAGTGATGAAGTCATCTCCGAGGTTCACCATTCAGCCTGAGAGTGGACAGCCCCATAAAACCAAGTGGGACTAATGAGGTACAGCAGTGCAGGGACAAGGGTCAGAAGGCAGAAGGGGACAGGGAAGCTGGTGGTAGGGAACCCAAGGTTGAGTAAGGATAGTGTTGATGTGTTGTGAGGTTGTTAACCATTGTCATAGGGCAACGTTTGTACTAACTGTTAAATGAGAAACTATTTTGTTCTGTAAGCCTTCATCCAAAGTGAGAATAGCAGCACAACTGGAAGAGCGTAGTCGATGTCACTGAACTGTGTATGTAGAAATTTTTGAAATGGTGTATCTTTGGCTATGTATATTTTCACCAAAAAAAAAAAAAAATAATAAAGGTTGAGAAAGGAGAGGGTTGACATGTCGTGGGGTTGTTAACCAATGTCATAAAACACTATGCGTACTACTGTTTCATCAGAAACTATTTGTTCTGTAAGCCTTCACCTGAAGTACAATTTAAAAAAAAAAAAGCAACAAGCTTCTAACAAAGCCAAAAAAAAAAAGTTTCTTTTATTGTTTTAAAAATATGTATAACAAACCTTTTGTTAATTTGACAATTTTTACATGTACAAGTCAATGACATTCATTACAGTCATCATTTTGTACAACCATCACTACTATGCTTTTCCAAATTATTCCACCACCAGGAAGACACCCTAAGCAATGACACCCTCTTTCCTCCTCCTTCCCCACCGCCCCGCCCCATAACAACCAATAAGCTTTGGTCTCTATATATTTGCCTATTTCATGTCAGTGGGATTATATACTATTTGTCCTTTTGTGACTTATTTCACTCAGCATGATGTCTTCAAGATTCATCCATGTTGTAGCATGTATCAGGACTTAGTTTCTCTTTATGGCCGAGTAATAGTCCATTGTATGTATGTACACGTTCTGTTTATTCATTGGTCTGTTGATGGACATTTAGGTTGTTTCTGCTATTGTGAACAGTACTGCAATAAATACTGGTATACAAGTTTCTGTTTGTGTTCCTACTTCCCTTCTTCCGGGTACCCTAGAGCTCAGTTCCAAGAGTGGCATTACTGGGTCATATGGTAGTTCTATGTTTAACTTTTTGAGGAAATGTCAAACTGTCTTCCACAGTGAATGTACTATTTTGCATTCCTATTAGCAACAGAAGAGGGTTCCAATTTCTCTACATCCTCACCAATGCTATTTGTTTTTTGACATAATCATAAATGTTGGACATCTTATCATGTGAACACATATTCTTCCTCAAGGTAATTTTAATGAGTGCATAATATTTCACTGTATGGTTATACCTCATTTATTACCAAATTCTCACTATTGTAAATAACTCTAAGATGAATTTCCTTAAACACATATTCTTGTTGACACAGTATTTTTTTTCGAATAAGTTCTTACAAATAAAATGGATGATATGCATATTTCTTAGGACTTTAAAAATCTTTTTAAATTATATTTTAGGTGAAAGTTTATAGCACAGATTAGTTTCTCATTCAAAAATTTATACACAAGTTGTTTTATGACATTGGTTGCAATCCCCACAATGTATCAGCACTTTGCCCCTTTCCCTTTCCACTCTGGGTTCTCTGTGTCCAATTGTCCAGGTTTCCTGTCACTTCCTGCCTTATGTCTTTGCTTTTGAGAAGGTGCTGCCCATTTGGTCTCATGTACTTGACTGATCTAAGACGCATCTTACTCACACGTGTTATTGTTTGTTTTATAGGCTTGTCTGATCTTTGGCTGAAAGATGGACTTTAGGAGTGGCTGCAGTTCTGAGTCAGCAGGGTGTCCGGGGGCCATAGTCTTGGGGGTTCCTCCAGTCTCTGTCAGACCAGCAAGCCTTGTCTTTTTTTGGTAATTTGAAATTTATTTTATATTTTTCTCCCTCTCTGTCCAGGACCCTCTATTGTGATCCCTGTCAGAACAGTTGGTGGTGGTAGCTGGGCATCATCTAGTTCTTCTGAGCTCAGGCTGGTGGAGGCTGTAGTTCATGTGGTCCATTAATCCTTTGGACTAATATTTTCCTTGTGTCTTTGGTTTTTTTATTCTCCTTTGCTCTGGACAGAATGGGACCAGTAGATATTTCTTAGATGGCTGCTCACAAGCTTTTAAGACCCCAGATGCTACTCACCAAAGTAGCATGTAGAACATTTTCTTTAAGAACTATGTTGTGCTAATTGACCTAGATACCCCCTGAGACCATCTAGGGACCCCAGTAACTTGGTCCCTTAAGGTGGTTGGATGTATCTAGGAAGCTTCTATGACTTCTTCTTGGCCAAGTTGTGCTGACTTCCCCTATATAGTGTGTTGTCTTTCCCTTCACCAAAGTTAACAGTTGTCTACTATCTAGTTAGTGATTTTCCCTCCCCACTCATCCCCTCCCTAGTAACCATCAAATATTGTTTTTTCCTGCGTGTAAACCTTTTCTTGGATTTTTATAATAGTGGTCTCACACAACATTTGTCCTTTTATGATTGACTTATTTCACTCAGCATAATGCCCTCCAGATTCACCCAGGTTGTGAGATGTTTCGAGGATTCATCATTGTTCCTTATCGTTCTGTGGTATTCCATTGTATGTATGTACCATAGTTTGTTTATCCATTCATCTGTTGATGGTCCCTTAGGTTGTTTCTAGATTTTTGCTATTGTGAATAGTGCTGCAATGAACATGGGTGTGCATATGTCTATTTGTGTGCAGCTCTTATTTCTCTAGGATATGTTCCTAAGAGTGGGATTGCTGGATCGTATGGTATTTCTATTTCTAGCTTTTTAAGGAGGTGCCATATCTTTTTCCATAGTGATTGTACCATTTTACATTCCCACCAGCAGTGCATAAGACTTCCAATATCCTAGCAACCTCACCAACATTTGTTATATTGTGTTTTTTGGATTAGTGCCAGTATTGTCGGGATGAGATGGTGTCTTAGTCATCTAGTGCTGCTGTAATAGAAATACCACAAGTGTACGGATTTAACAAAGAGAAATTTATTTTATCACAGTCTATTAGGCTACAAGTTCAAATTCAGGGCGTCAGCTCCAGGGGAAGGCTTTCTCTCTCTGTCAGCTCTGGAGGAAGGTCTTTCTCATCAAAGGACATGCTTGCTCCCAGTGCTTCTTTCTTGGTGGTATGAGGTCCCCCACTCTCTGCTTGCTTCCCTTTCATCTCTTGTAAGATAAAAGGTAGTGCAGGCCACACCCTAGGGAAACTCCCTTTACATCAGATCAGGGATATGACCTGAGTAATGGTGTTACATCCCACCCTAATCCTCTTTAACCACAGGCAGAGATGATGATTTATAACACATAGGAAAAGCACAAAATGGAGGACAACCACACAATACTAGGAGTCAACCAGGTTGACACATATTTTTGGGAGACACAATTCAATCCATGACATGGTATCTCAATGTAGTTTTGATTTGCATTTCTCTAATGGCTAATGATTGTGAGCATTTCCTCCTGAGTCTGTTATCCACCTGAATGTCTTCTTTGGTGAAGTATCTGTTCATATCTGTTGTCTATTTTTAAATTGGATTATTTGTCTTTTGTTGTTGAGGTGTTGAAGTATTCTATAGATTTTAGAGATTAGACCCTTGTTGGATATGTTGTAGCCAAAATTTTTTTTCCCAGTGTGTAGGTTCTCTTTTTCCTCTTTGGTGAAGTCTTTTGATAAGCATAGGTGTTTAATTTTTAGGAGTTCTCAATTATCTAGTTTGTCTTCTGGTGTTTGTGCATTGTTAGTTATGGTTTGTATTATATTTATACCGTGTATTAGGGCCCTTAATGTTGTCGCTATTTTTCCTTCCATGATCTTTATCATTTTGGGTTTTATATTTAGGTCTTTGATCCATTTTGAGTTAGTGCTTGTGTATGGTGTGAGGTATGGGTCCTGTTCCAGTTTTTGACAGATGGGCATCCAGTTTTGCCAGTACTGTTTGTTAAAAAGACTCCCTTCTGGTCTGGGGACAATGCTTTCAGGGGACTTCTAGGTCATTTGGCATAACAGTTTATTAAGAAAATGTTCTGCACCCTACTTTGGTGAGTGGTATCTGGGATCTTAACAACTAGCAAGCTGCCATCTAAGATGCATCAATTGGTCCCAACCACCTGGAGTAAAGAAGAATGAAGAACACCAAAGACACAAGGAAAGATTAGCCCAAGAGACAGAAAGGGCCACATAAGCCAGAGACTTCATCAGCCTGAGACCAGAAGAACAAGGTGGTGCCCGGTTACCACCTATGACTGCCCTGACAGGGAAAACAATAGAGAGTCCCTGATGGAGCAGGAGAAAGGTGGGATGCAGAAATCAAATTCTAGTAAAAGGACCAGACTTAATGGTCTAACTGAGACTGGAGGAACCCCGGAAAGCATGACACCTGGACTCTCTGTCAACCTAGAACTAAAACCATTCCCTAGGCCAACTCTTCAGACAAAAATTGGATGGGACTGTGGGACATAAAATGATACTCGTAAAGAGTGTGCTTCTTAGGTCAAGTAGATACATGAGACTAAATGGGCAGCTTCTGTCTGGAGGTGAGATGAGAAGGCAGAGAGGGTCAGGAGCTGGTTGAATGAACATGGGAAATCAGGGGTGGAAAGGAAGAGTGTGCTGTCACAGTATAGGGAGAGCAATTAGGGTCACATAACAAGGTATGTATAAATTTTTTGTATGAGAAAGTAGCTTGAAATGTAAACTTTCACTTAAACTACAACAATAAACAAAAATAAATAAAAAGACTCCCTTTTTACCGTTTAATGGACTTTGATCCTTTCTCAAAGATCAGCTGACCATAGGTGGATGGATTTACAGCTGAGTTCTCAATTCTACTTAGGACTTTTGATTAACCGTGCTAAATTGCCTTTCCCAAAGGTTTCCCTCCCTGAAGGTGGGGTGGGGTGTGAGAGTAGGAAGGGGGTCAGGGCAGGCTCCCTCCTAAAATCTAGCAAGGCAACCACAAGTATTTGCTCTTCTTCTGGGCCCTGAAGCTTGCTCTCGGGCAGAAGCTGCCCTGGAATGCTCCTCAGTGTTAGATCTGTCTGAGGCACTGGGACAAGAAAAGCATCCAACAAGTTATACTTGCTTTACTCTGTTTTCCTCTCTGAATTTTCCTTACCCCTTCGCTTTACTTTCACTCCCAGACTAGCTCTCTACATTCGGGACCTGAAACATCAGGATTTGGATCCAATGGGGATGGGGTCCCACATAAGCAGGAATCTGACTTCTCTGCTTGGGCAAACAGAGAAGACTAGCCTGGCTCAGAATCCCTGAGAACTAGGAACCACTGCCCTCTACTGTCTGTAATGCCGTGAAGATTTCAATCACAATCAAAACCAAACTCCCAGCCCAGCCCCCACCTCCAGCCCATCTCCCCTGTGCAGGAGCTGTCTGAAACATTAAAAAAATGTTTTTCTTTAAAAAAATTAACACTACTTTCTTTTTTTTAAAAAAAAATTTCTTTTCTTTTTTTATTGTACTCCAGATGAAGGTTTACTGTGCAAACTAGCTTCTCATTAAACTATTAATATACGTATTGTTTTATGACATTGGCTGCCAAACCCACCACATGTCAACACTCTCCCTTCTTGTCCTTGGGTTCCCTATTACCAGATTTCCTGTCCCCTCCTGCCTTCTAGTCCTTGTCCCTGCTGTTGTATCCATTTAGTCTTGTTTTGTTTTAGGGCCTGTTTAATCTTTGGCTGAAGGGTGAACCTCAGGAGTGACTTCATTACTGAGCTAAAAGGATGTCTAAGGGCCATACCCTTGGGGTTTCTCCAGTCTCTGTCAGACCAGTAAGTCTGGTCTTTTATTGTGAGTTAGAATTTTGTTCTACATTTTTCTCCAGCTCTGTCCGGGACCCTCTATTGTGATCCCTGTCAGAGCAGTTGGTGGTGGCAGCTGGGCACCATCTAGTTGTCTTGGACTCAGTCTGGTGGAGGCTGTGGTAGTTGCGGTCCATCAGTTATTGACTAATCTTGTGTCTTCATTTTTCTTCATTCTCCCTTGTTCCAGTTGGGGTGAGACCAGTGGAGTGTCTTAGACGGCCATTCACAAGCTTTTAAGACCCCGGATGCTACTTACCAAAGTAGAATATAGAACATTTTCTTTATAAACTATGTTATGCCAGTTGAGCTAGTTGTTCCCCACAGCCCTCAGCCCAGTAATGTGGCCCCTCAGGGAGTTTGAATGTGTCTATGGAGCTTCCATGACCTTGTCTTCGTCAAGTTGTGCTAGCTTCCCCAGTATTGTGTACTTACCCTTCACCAAAGTTACCACTTATCTATTGTCTGTTTAGTTAACACTATGTGATGGTTAAGATTGTATGTCAACTTGGCTAGACCATTATTCTCAGTGTTTTACTAGTTGTATAATGTTGTGATCACCCCCATGATGGAATCTGCTGAGTGGTACTGGCGGAGGCGGGGCCTGTGGCAGCTCACCGCCCTCTCTGTTTCATGTCTCTGCCTTCCGCTGGTTACCTTCTGCCGGCTCGCCTTGCCAAGGTTTTTGGCTTGTCCCAGACTCAGCAGCTGCCTCTTGTTGTCTCACCTCTGGTTTGTGGGACTTGAGCTAGCAGCTTACCTGTTGAAGTCGGAATTCGTCGGACTTCTCAGCCTGCAAGCAAGAGTCCGGTTACCTGACCTGCTGATCTTGGGTTCGCCAGCCCCTGCAGCTACGTGAATCAGGAGAAACCTGATTGTCTTGTCCGCTGATCTTGGAATTCATTGACCTTCACAGCCTGTGAGCGGGAGCTCCTCTCCGACCTGCCGACCTTGGATTCACCAGCTTCTGCGGCTACGTGAACTGGGAGAGGCCTCTACCCTGATCTGTGGACTTGGGACATTTTAGCCTCTACAATTGCATGAGCTATTTCCTTGATATAAATCTCTCTCTCTATATATATTTATACGCTTTACTGGTTTTGCTTCTCTAGAGAACCCAGCCTAAGACACACTACTTTCTTGTCTTCTGAAAGTGAGATGTAGGTTACACTTTCAGCCTATTGTCTCATTTGTTCCTCATTACAATTCTATCAGATTGGCAGGGCAAAGATGATTATTTCCAACATATAACTGAAAGAACCGAAGCTAACTTATTTGGCTGAGGTAACAGCTACATAGAGGCACAGCTGAAGCTGGAGCCCACAGGATTTACCTCTTGGTCACCTGCCTTCAGGAACTCTGGGAATGATGCCAGGATCCGGTAAGGGGAAAGCAGTGGTCAGCAAAAAGTCCTTTCTGGAGATTACTCCTCACAGATCCAGTCCCCTCCTCTTAGGGGGGTCAAGGGTGCTGGGTACACCAAGTAGGTGTTTAGAACTTTGAACTTTGTGCTGTTTTTCAGTTCTTGTGTTCTGATAACGGGAGTCCCTAGGTGGTACAAGTGCTTGGCTGCTAACTGAAAGGTTGGAAGTTGGAGTCCACCCAGCGGTGCCACAGAAGAAAGTCCTGGCAGTTAAGTTCTGAAAAATCAGCCACTGAAAACCCTATGAAGCACAGTTCTGCTCTGAGACACATGGGGTTGCTATGAGTCAGAATCCACTCTATGGCAACTGGTTATTTTTTGTTTGTTGTTCTTGTGATAATATGCTGCAAGGTATAGCATGGAGTCTAGTAGGATAATTTTTGGAACAAGTAAGCATTACTTATTTTTCAGGGCCTGCCTGTCCACTGCCCACAAATCACTGTCCTAGCTCAGTGACACCTAAGGCCCTCTGATGTATGCCTTCCTTCAGGCTCCCTCTCCTTGGGGTTCTGGGGTTGCTCCTAGTTGTAAACTCCCCATCTTAGACTTCTGCCTTCATTCACCTTCCCGACTTTGACCCTTGATGGGGAGGGAGCGCTTTGAACCTCCCTCCAGCACTTCTCCCTCAGGCCGCCAGGGGTCGCCACAGTCTGTGTAGAATTCTTGAAGCTGGAGGCCTGGCTGCCTCTTGCAAAGCTTGGGATCTGTTCTTCACTGGGTTATTTCACTCAGTAACTCCAGTGGGGGTGAGGAGGTGAGGATTCACGTTCACTTTCCTTGAATATTTGCTCATGTTTTTCTTTACTGGCACTTGCTTTTCTAGAGATTCACATTGATAGCCCAGTAGTTATCCTTTACCTTCCTCCCTCGGCTCAAAGATGGTGGTAGTAAGGGTGGTATTTCCTGGGTGGCATCAATGCTGTTAAACTGTCCCCGTTGCTGAGGCAACTTTGGGCTCCTGGAATGCACGGGAACTTCACTCTGTGGGCTCACACCCCACTTCAACTATTTTCTTATCAGTTGAGGAAACTTTTTGGGGCAATTCCCTAAACTTCTCTAAGACTCAATTTCCTCAGATGTCAAATAGCGATAGTATTACCTCAGAGGCTGCTGCAAGATTAAATAAAATAACATTCATGAATGGCTGTGTAGTCATATTGATAGTCAGACCTACAGCAACTAGAGGATGAGAGAGTTTTGCATTTTGCCAGGCACATAGTAAACACCTGAAAAATTTTAGCAATTATTCCTTGGGCTGATCCTTTGCTTTTGAGGGTCCTTATGGCAAATCCCCTCCCACTTCATCTCAGGCAGCTTTCCGGTGGCCTTTTCGCTCCTCACCCAGTTAGGAAATCCTTCAGGCTAACACCCTCCTGCGGCAGAGCTGGGGCACAGTAGTGGTCCTTTTGTTCTATTTCTCAGTGCTCTGCTGCCTGGGGAGTGTGGCCTCCTTCCAGACTCTCAACCACAGCCGAGGCTATGTGCTCCACCTCCCATGGATATCCCCCCATCTGCTCGGCCTTCCCAGCTGCCTCCCGAGGGGTACCAGTATACCAGCCTCAAGTCCTGGGTGACCATGGACGTTTTGTCTACGTTATAGAATTTTGCTTGTTTACGCTGGAGAGGCCCTTGCGAGCGGAGCCCTGTACCAGGCACCTTTAAAGAACTGCTGAGGTCCCCTCATGAAGCCAGACCACAGCAGCTCAAGGGGTAGGGCAGCCCTGGGAACTTTGGCAGTGTTCCTTTCCCACTGTGTCCTGTCATCCACATCTGAAACAAATCACAGCATCTCTGCCACAGCTCAATCCCCCTCACAGATTCCCACGCTGGCCCTTCGGAACAGAAATCAGTTCCAATACTTACTATAAACAGCCTTAGTCCTTTGCCCCTGACTCTTATCTCTGTCACCTGGCAGCAGGTGGGGAACTTGTAGACTTGCTGTCATCTGGAAATTGATATTTTTAAAGAATTCCAAAGCAATTCTGCAAATCACAATGGGAACCTATGATCTATGATATTTTGACACTTGGTTTCCGGCCTTTTAGATTTTGCTCCATGGGCCAGGCCACATACGGGAGCCTCCAATCCAGGAGAGGTATCCCTAGTATTAGTCCAGAAAATAGTTTTCTGTACCTTCCTCTTCTTCTGACTGCTCCTCTGTTCCCCGATCCTTCCCCTCCTTACGTCCATCTGACTGGTTGCCCAGATGGCCACTTTCTTGGATTCAGACCTTAACTTAGACTCTCATTTCCTGTAGCAGAGTGTCTCTGAAGACTGAAAAATGGTTAATAAATCCCTGTTTTTTGGAATGGCCTGTCTTAGTCATCTAGGGCTGCTATAACAGAAATACCACAAGTGATGGCTTTAACAAGGAGAAGTTTTATTCTCTTATAGTCCAGTAAGCAGCAAGTCCAAATTCAGAGTGGCTGCTCCAGGGGAGCACTTTCTCTGTTGGCTCTGGAGAAAGGTCCGTGTCGTCAATCTTCCCTTGGTCTGGGAGCTTCTCTGCACAGGAACCTCAGTTCCGATTGATACTCTCCTCTCCCTGCACTGCTTTCTTAGTGGTATGAGGTTCCCATGTGTCTCTGCTCGCTTCTCTCTTTTATATCTCAAAAGAGATTGGCTTAAGACACTATCTAATCTTGTAGACCTCATCCGTATAACTGCCGCTAATCCATCTTACTACATCATGGTGATAGAGTTTACAACACATAGGGAAATCACATCAGATGATAAAATGGTAGACAGTTATACAATACTGGGAGTCATGACCTAGCCCTGTTGACAGATATTTTTAGGGGACACAATTCAATCCATGACTTGACCTAATCACCTCATATAAGAAAGGATGGCCTATAGCCCACGGTCTGTAGCACATGGGAATGGGTGATAGTTGGGGGTAGAGGATGGCGGTATTCTGAGTACCCCATACGCTCTCCATCTCAAGAATGAAAATTTTGCAGGTTACCTAGGGAATTCTGTAGACGTGCTGGACACTCTGCATGTGCAGCCCTTGCCTGTATTTTGGCTCAGTGGTTGAGGGCACAGACTGTGAAGCCAGACTTTCTAGCCTACTATCTTATAGCTCTTTGGCCTGCCACAAGGTGGCCTGCTGCTGATAAATGTTTTTTTTATGATCGGCTATTAAGACCACTAAATGATTTAAAAATTTTTTTTTATTATGAATTTGGTGAAAGTTTACGGAGAAAATTAGTCTCCCATTCAACATTTGGTACTTAAAGTGTTTCATGACATTGATTTCATTCCCCACAATGTGGCAGCACTCTCCCCATTTGTGTCCTAGATTCCCCGTTTCCCTTCGTCCTGATTTTCTATCCCTTTCTGCTTTCTCATTTTTGTTTTTGAGCAAATACTGCCCTTTTGATCTTGTATAATTGATTGTTCTAAGGAGCACCTTCCTCTCGGGTGTTATTGTTTATTTTATGGGCCTGTCTATTGTTTGGCTGAAAGGTGGTCTCCTGGAGCGGCTTCAGTTCTAGTTCAGAAGGGTGTCTCAGGGTCATAGTCTCGGGGGTTCCTCCAGTCGCTGTCAGACCAGTAAGTCTTGTCTTGTTTGTGAATTTGATTTTTTGTTCTACATGTTTTCTCCTGCTCTGTCCAGAACCCTCTGTTGTGATCCCAGTCAGAGTGGTCAGTAGTGGTAGCTGGGCACCATCTAGTTCTTCTGGTCTTGGGGTCATGTAGGCTGTGGTTAATATGGTTAATTAGTCCTTTGGACTAATTGCTCCCTTGAGTCTTTGGTTTTCTTCACTCTCCTTTGCTCTGGATGGTAAGAGATGAATAGATGTATCTTAGATGGCCGCCCGCAAGCTTTTAAGACCCCAGACGCTACTCACCAAAGTAGGATGCAGAACTTTGTCTTTATGAACTATGTTGTGCCAATTGACGTAGACATCCCCCAAGTCTATGGTCCTTCACCATCGAACCTAGAAACTTCGTCCCATGAGGTGTTGTGTTATTGCTGATGCGTTTTTTAATTTTCTGGTGATTCTTCCTTGTCTTACATTTTTTTTTCCATTGTGACCTATTTTCTAGCATGTCTTGCACCCCCTCCTCAGGATCCACCCAGCCAGCAAAGAGAGCCTCGGTGGTGATAGTGGGGAGGAGAGGATGGCACTGGATGTGGCTTTGTTTCTTTGAATTCTTGTCCTTAACTTTATGGGCCTTGTGGAGAGGCTTTTGGGTTTTAAAGACTTTCTGCTTTTTGGATAAGCATGCAGGGCCCCTAGTGTTCATCATCCTCCAAAAGAATTTGCTGTGATGTGAGTAGTGTTGGTGGAATAAGATTTTTTTAAATTGTGGTGAAATTTTCCATTTCAACCATTTTTACGTGTACAGTTCAGTGACATTATTTATGTTTCCCATGTTGTGCAAATATCACCACTACCCATTTCCAAATTTTTTTCATCACCCTTAATAGAAACTCAGTGCCGCTTAAGCATTACCTCTCTATTTTCCCCTCCCCCCTGTAACCACTAGTAAACTTTTGTCTTTACACATTTGCCTATTCTAGATATTTCATATAAATGAGACCATACAATGTTTATCCTTTCGTGTCTGACTTATTTTACTCAGCATAATATTTTCAAGGTCCATCCATGTTGTGGCATGCATGAGAACTTCATTTCTCTTTATGGTTGAATTAATACTCCATTGTACATACCCGCCAGATACTGTTTATCCATTCATCTGTTGATGGACACTTGGGTTGTTTCCACATTTTGACTTTTGTAAATAGTCAACGAACCTTGCAATGAACCTTGGGATAAATTTTAAAACTATTTGTTCCAAGTTCATCCAGGTGATCATGGGAAATGTCACAATGTCAGACTACTTAGTTATTGTCTTTCAGAATTAGGGTGGGAAAGGGAGTTGATGTTCCCACTGTCAGTCATACTGGGAAGCCCTTGATCCTGGGACAAAAAATAGGGCTCAACGAGTGAACCTGAGACAGGAATAAGGGAAAAATTCTAATCTCTCAGGCACAGGGGGTATTTGATCTAGGCCCTGACATTTGGGAGGCCTGAAAATTCTTGATTTTAACAGGGTCTTATTGTGGGTGATTGTGTGCCCCCAAAAGATATGTGGAAGTCTTAACCCCTGTGCCTGTGAATGTGACCTTGTTTGGGAATAGAGTCTTCAAAGATGTGTTCAGTTAACATGAGATTATGACTGAAGTAGAGTGGGTCCTAATTCAATCAGAAGCTGGGGAATGCAAGAAGAAGTCTTCCCCTAAAGACTTCGGAAAAAGCATGGCCCTGCTGACACGCCGAGTTTGGACTTTTAGCCTCTGGAACTGTAAGACAATAAATTTCCTGTCATTTCAAGCCACTCACTTTGCACTAATTTGTTATGGCAACCCTAGGAATCCAATACAGGGAGTGAGGTGCCTCATGGAGTCAGGTAGGGCCCAAGGTAGGAAACTGGTTCACTATGCATTGTACTACCACCCATCTGTCAGTTTGTCATTCTGTGGTGGCTTATATGTTGCCATGATGGTGGAAGCCATGCCACTGGTATTTCAAATACTAGCAGAGTCACCCATGGTGGACAGGTTTCAGTGGAGCTTCCAGACTAAGACAGATTAGGAAGAAAGGCCTGGTGTTCTACTTCTGAGAAATAGCCAGTGAAAACCTTATGGATCACAACAGAATATTGTCTGATATAGTGCTGGAAGATGGGTCCCCTAGGTTGGAAGTCACTCAAATACACAGTGGCTGCAACAACGGACTCCAGCATACCAACCATTGTGAAGATGGTGCAGGACTGGGCAACACTTTGTCCTGTGGCACATGGTGTCACCATGAGTTGTCAATGGCAACTAACAACAACATCATGAGATGTAAGGGTGAGCCTCAGTTCTTAATGTAGCTGTACAGTATTCTGAATGCATGGCCTAGGTATTAAGTGCTTGGGTTCTGGAGTCAGTCAGACCTGAGGACAGAATGGTGGTGTTGGTTGTCTGGGGGCCCAGGAGAGCATGGTCTTAGGAGGATCATCAGGACCACTGGTAGTGGTGGCATGGAGGCCTGGAAAGGAGAAAGTGGAGGAGCTTGTACTTGAGCAATATGAGGCAAGACCCCGGAGGAACTCCCATGGAGAGCTTGTATGCATTTTGAAAGATGTTAACTTCTAAGAAGAAAGACCCCTGTGGTGTGGGCTAGACATATCTGAGCATCTCAGGTTGGTCATTCTGTGGTTTCCCCCTGTTTAATTCTACTCTGGCATTCAACGATTCATTTTTATGGCTCCCAGATCATGGCTTTCCTCCCTAAACCCTATCTCAATCTTTTCAAATCTCGCCAGTGGTAGACTTTGGAAATAGTATTTAGGAAAAGTTCTCTGGGTATCCAAGTGTTGAAGATGAACAGCAGAGCCGTGGGTACTGATCAGAGCACAGTCCTCTAGCTTCTGCCATTTACTCACCGTATAAGTTCCCACCTCACAGGGTAGCTGAGAGTGTTTCCCACGTGTTTACTTCAGTGCTTGTACACAGTAAGCACTCCACAAAAAGTGTTATTATTATCTGACAATATTCTGTTGTGAGCCATAAGGTTTACTTTGGACACATCATCAGGAAAGACCAGTTGCTAGAAAAGGACATCATGTTCGGTAAAGTAGAGGTCCCATGAAAATGCAGGAAACCCTCAATGAGATGGATTGACACAATAGCTGCAAAAATGAACACAAACATACTAGCAATCATGAAGATGGCACAGGACTAGGTGATATTCCATTCTGTTACACGTAAGGTTGCCATGTGTTCGAGCTGACTCAACGGCAACTAACGACAGCAGCAACATTATTATTATCACCTCCACTGAGGATGCTCAAATTATTTAACTAAATGATCTCATAACTATGTCCTGCTTATGCCAGCAACTTCTCTAAGGCATACATGCCCTGGGATGTTTCCTGCTCTGCCTTACCATTGGCCCTGTGGCCTGGTCTTACTCTGGTGGCTTTGCCCAGGCTTTGGGAGACTGGTGTGGTCAGAAGTCAGAAGTCAGGAATAGATGCTTTCCTAGAGGTTCAGGATTCCACAACTGATTTTTGTCATAGTGTCTTAGTCGTCTAGGGCTGCTATAACAGAAATACCAGAAGTGAATAGTTTCAACAAAGAGAAATTCATTGTCTCACAGTTCAGTAGGCCAGAAGTCCAAACTCAGGGTGCCAGCTCCAGGGAAAGTCTCTCTCTCTCTGTCGACTCTGGAAGAAGGTCCCCATCATCAATCCTTTTGTGGTTGAGGAGCTTCTCTGGTGCAGGGACTCCGGGTCCAGAGTACGCGTTCTACTCACGGCACCGCCCTCCTGGTGGTTTGGTGTCCCCATGTCTCTCCGCTCACCTCTCTGTTTTACATCTCAAAAGAGATTGGCCCAAGACACCGTCCAATCTTGTAGATCTCATCAATATAACTGCCGCTAATCCATCTCATTAACATCATAGTTATAGGACCTACAACACATAGGGAAATCACATCAGATGACAAAATGGTAGACAATCATACAACACTGGGAATCATGTCCTAGCCAAGTTGGCAGATATTTTTGGGGGACACAGTTCAATCCATGACACATAGTATATGTGCTTTGTGCGTAAAATGCTCTAATATCATTCTCTTCTCTAGTCCAGCATTTGTCCTTGAAGCTCCTGCCCCTTTCTGAATTCCTTTTCACTCTCTCCCATCATGTTCCTTGATTTCTTCTGTTTCTCTTCCTTATTACCTTTGGCATTTCTCTTTGATCTCCAGCTTTTCTTTATTTTCTTATGATGTTTCTATTCCCTAGTTTTCAAAACCTCCAAAATATTTCCAGAATGGAAGGTTATATTAGTTTCCCTATTGCTGCTGTAAGGTCCCTAGGTGGTGCAAATGGTTTGTGCTTAACTACTAAACTAAAGGTTGGTGGTTTGAACCCACCCAGCAATGTTGCGGAAGAAAGCCCTGGCGACCTGCTTCTATAAAGATTACAGTCAAGAAAATCCTATGGAGCAGTTCTACTGTGTAACACATGGGGTCTCCATGAGTTGATTGACTTTACGTCAACAGGTTATTGCTGCTGTAACAAATGGCCACAAACAGTGGCTTAAAGCAACACAATGTTATTATCTTATAGTTGTGGAGTGTCAGCAGGGCTGTGTTCCTTCTGCAGGCTCTAGGGGAGAATCTGTTTACTTGCCTTTTCCAGCTTTATGAGTCCACCTGCATTGCTTGTGTTGTGGCCCCTTCCTCCATCTTCAAAGCCAGCAGCATAACATCTTCAAATGTCTGTTTCTCTGATTCTGTTTCCATTGTCACATCTCTGAATCTGACTTTCCTGCTTCCCTCTTGCACTTATAAGGAATCTTGTGATCACATTGGGCCCACTTGAATAATTGAGCATTATCTTCCCATCTCAAAATCTTACAGCAGCCAAGTCCCGTTTGTGTAAAACACATGTTCTGGGGATTAGGGCATGGACATCTTTAGGAGGCCATTATTCTGTTTACCACAGAGGTTATAGTCTAAATTTTGTTGAAGTTCAGTCTGTTTTAGGAGCTTTGATATTCCTCATTTTACTTGAGAAACATAAGAAACCAGGGCCTTACATGAATTGATATGAGAGTATGAGCCTCTCGTTAATTGTAGGATTCTGAGTTTAATTCTGACACAGGCCTCTTTCAAAGACAACTAGGGGCCATTGGACTTTTTTTGTGAGAGGGGGTAGGACTGGAGTTGAGTTAGGATTTTTGAGCACCGGTAGTTTGTCCACAACACAGATATGCTCTCCTAGTAGACATGAGGAACTGTGGGCCCAACTGGACATCGTAGTGGAGAAATGAGTGCATGGGGATGCAGTGGGTCTGGGTGGGGTCCACCCTGGGTGCAGACAATTAGGGGGAGTACTTTGAAAACCCTATGAACACAGTTATACTCTGACACACATGGGGTCGCCATGAGTTGGAGTCAACGCCATGCCACTGTTTTTATTGTCTCTAGAGAAATTAAAAACAATAATGAAACTGGCTAAAGTTGATGTGCTTTTTATTATCACCGCATGCTGGCAACTGTATACAATGTCAGTAATAAAATACTCCTGCCTCCCTGCTGTGGTAGAACCTCTGCCAACACCCCCACCCCGCCCAGCACTGTGGAGGTGGCTGCATGCTGTTAGTGCTGACAGGGAAGGGATGATGTGGAAGAAAAAATGTTGTGTCACGTATTACAAAAACATTTGTGTGGTTAATAAATGTCTTTCTCCTCCACTCGATCACAAGCAACCTGAGGGCAGGGGTTGTGTTTCTACTGATTATCACCGCATCATGTCTGAGCACAGCGTGTGGCACATAGTAGACACTCAAAATATTTCCTGAATGAATGAATTCCTTCTGGAAGGGACTTTGGAGAATGAAATAAACCTGATTTATCATTTGCACCCACCACCTATCTGTCAGTTTGTTGTACCGTGGTGGCTTGCATGTTGCTGTGATGCTGGAAGCTATGCCACTGGTGTTTCAAATACCAGCAGGGTCGCCATGGTGGACAGATTTCAGTGGCACTTCTAGAGTAAAATAGACTAGGAAGAAAGGCCTGGTGATCTACTTCTGAAAATTGCTTCTGAAAAACCCTATGGATTGCAACAAATATTGTCTGATATAGTGCTGGAAAATGGAAGGTTGGAAGACACTTAAAATACACAGTGGCCGCAACAATGGACTCCAGCATACCAATAATCCTGCAGATGGCACAGGACTGGGCAATGTTTTGTTCTGTTGTACATGGGGTCACCATGAGTCAGAGCTAACTTGATGGCACCTAACAAAAACAGCATCATTTGTATCGATGCTTTGCCATTTTAAAAGGGCTTTTACATTCTTTATCTCATTTGATTCAAACATGATGGGGTCATTAATATTTGTATGACCCTGAAGACGATGGTCCCATTCAGCGAGGTAGAGTAACTTGCCCACACTTACTCATTTGATAAATGGCACAAATGAGATTAAAAAGCGGTCATCTGACTGAGTCATCTCGTTCGGCTTCTTTTGCAGATAAAAAAACTAAGGCCCACAAAAGAAAAATAATTTTCTCAAGGTTACATAACTAGTTTACATGAAAAACAAAATCATAGTGAAAAATCTCTCCAGTAAAAATAAGCCATATTCCCCTCATTTATGTTCCTCCAGTTCTTTTATTCCAGGTCAAGGCAGAGTCCTTAGCTACTGTGTAAATATGTCTTCCTCGTGAAGGCCATTCCTTTATAATGAATGAAATGCAATTGAATTTGGGGCCTTTGTTTATGTGAATATTGAAGGGTCACCAACCTTATTTGCTGTTTACATCTCTTAGGAAAATTCTGTTTCTGACTTAGAAAGACAACTTAGTATGCTTCTTTATGTCCTTCCCAGTATCTTCCACATGAAAAGAAATAATTCCAATCCGAAGATGGCTTGTACTGAAATATGTAAAGTTTTAGAACAGAAACCCAGGGCTAGGAGTCTCTGTGTGAGGTTCTCCCTGACACGCATTTCATAGAATCAGGAACTAGAAAACGGGAAAGATTTACAGATTAACTGGGCCCTTTCCAGTGCATAAAAAGGCAGTGGACCCTCAAGATTTTTTGCTTGGTCCTTATAACTTCTCCCTGTGCCTTAACCCCCCAAAACCCACTGCTGTCCAGTTGATTCTGACTCACAGTGACTCTAGGACAGAGTAGAACTGCCCCATACTGTTGCCAAGGCTGTAAATCTTTACAGAAGCAGATTGCCACATCTTTCTCCCAAGGAGTGGCTGGTGGGTTTGAATCACTGACTTTCTGGTTAGCAGCCAAGCGCTTTAACCACTGTGCCACCAGGGCTCCTTTGCCTTAACCCCATTGCCCTGAAAAAGCCAGCGAAAGGAGCAATAGAGATAGGCATTTAATTGTCCTTGGAAGGCAGCCTAGTCATTTGAAGTTGGAACATTAAAAGAAAAAAGAAAAAAAAATTGCCTTGTTTAGAAACAACTTCTGTCTGAATCACCCCTGTAAAGTCGCCTCATTAAAAGGGATTCTTATCTTTATAGAGTGCTGGATATTACTGCTTTGGAAGAGCAAAACCTTTCTGGAAATTGTGTTCAAATAGAACTGTGTATTTACGCTGATTCTTCAACAGCAGATAAGAAATAGCTACCAAAGAACCAAACCCATTGCCCTCGAGTCGATTCTGATTCATACCCACCCTATAGGACAGAGTAGAACTGCCCCATACATTTTCCAAGGAGCAGCTGGTGAATTTGAGCTGCTGACCTTTTGGTTAGCAGCCATAGCCCTTAACCACTGCACCACCAGGGCTCCAGAAAATAGCTATAGGGTTTTTAAAAAATAATTTCTCACTTGTCTCTGAGTTTACTTATGGTTCGATATTTGAGAGATTTCTGCTTTTTTAGATAGTTCTCCTATTTACAATATTTTCAAATGGAATAGTACATTCTAAGAGAATAGATCAGACTTCAATGAGTCGACCTCACCCTATGTATCTGTGGCAAGCTGTTTATTACTCAAAATAGTCATTGCTTCTCCCTGTTGGAGGATTATAGCTCCTCACCGTGTTGAACTCAGACATGACCATTGTCTAACTCTTGTCAATAAAGAGTGAGCAAAAGTGACAGGTGTCCTTTCCCTGGAAGCTTTATGAGCCAGCATGATCTCTTGTCCTGACATGAGTCCAGCAGTGTCACAAATGGGGTGTCTCTTTCACACTGGGTCTAGGAGTAAAGACGATGTGGAGGAGATGAGCAGTTTTCCACAACGGACATGAAACATGAACAGTGAATAAGCCTTTGTTACTGAAAGCCTCTGAAGTTTGGGGTTCTTTGTTACTGTATCGCGACCCAGCCATCCTTACTAAAACAGTGTCCAATAGTCTCTTCCATGACTCTCTAACAATAATTTGTCGTTTGAATAACCCTTTCTGTCATTTGGAGATGCTGTTTATTGGCTTTTCTTGCAGGGTGCTACGTTTTCTTTGGTTTAATCCAAGTTCCTCAAGTTTACCTCTCAATTCTCAATTCTGGTTCCTTCTTCCTTAAGAGTTCTTTTCAGATACCTCTTGCCTTCAATGATGTTTTCTTCTGTACCTTTACTTGCAATATAAATAATTTGGTTATAGGCCAAGGAAAATTTCAATATATACTGCCTTATATGTTCCCTGCACTTTTAAAATTCTCCTACAGCAGTTAATCCAGGTCATTATTTAATGCACAACACTTTCTGAATATCTTTACTTACAGTAACACTACCAGTGGAATAGATACAGATTTACTCTCTTTCTGTCTCAATCAAAGGAAATGATCAAATTACAGAAAAAAATCGATAACCTGGTCTCGTTGTTTGTGCTATCGTACCTATTCTTGTGGAGCCCTGGTGGCATAGTAGTTAAGAGCTCAGCTGCTAACCCAAAGTCCAGCGGTTCGAATCCACCAAACTCTCCTTGGAAACCCTATGGGACAGTTCTACTCTGTCCTACAGAGTCACTGTGTGTTGGAACCTACTTGATGGAAAAACAGCAACAACAACCCATCCTGTTGACCATGTAAACATAAGGTTTTGGTGCTTTTACTGAATCATTTTAAGTCTTCCTTTTCCTCATTTCTCCAAGCTCTCTACAGAAAGCCCTAATTTTGTGGGTACAGTTTGGCTTGTGTTTTCTCATTTGTAGTTAAGACTTATGATTGTTTATATAGAAAAATTCTAATGAATCTACAAAACAACTACTAAAACTAATAAGTAAATTTAGCGAGGTTGCAGGCCATAGAGTTAACGTACAAAAAAATTACGATTTTAATATATAAGCAGCAGATAATTGGAAAATTAAATTTTAAAATTACATTTACTGTAATAATGAAAACATAAAATGTTTTGCAATAATCCAACAAATCTCTTTACTGAAAGCTACAAAATAAGACTGAGAGAAATTAAAAGAGACTTAAATAAATGGAAAGCTATACCATGTTTATGGATTAGAAGACAGTATTACTAAGATGTCAATTCTTTCCAAATAGATGTGTAGATTCAGTGCAATCCCAATCATAATCCCAGCAGACCTTTTTGTAGAAATTGACAAGATGATTAAAAAATTTACATGGAAATGCAAAGGACCTAGAATATCCAAAGCCACCTTGGAAACACACACACATACACACACATAACAAATTTGGGTCCTTACACTGCCTGATTTCAAGACTTATATTGATCAAGACAGTGTGGTGCAGGCATAAGGGACAACAAATAGACCGAAGGAACAGAATAGAGAACCCAGAACTGGACCTACACTTACATGATTATTACTTGACTTGGGAACAGTCATTCTTCGGATCCTATACTCAGTGCTCTCAGGAATGAAGTCTGCACAGACCCTAATTTTCAGGACAAGGCACAGTACACAGCAATATTTTAGGGAGTTAAAATTTATAGCCATTCAGTATATTATTGGAGAGAATCATCATTTCCCCCCACCCCCATTTCAGCCTATATATTGGTAAGAATTACAGATCTAAACCTGACACTCCAGGATGGGCCAATGTTTAGACAATCGTCCTCATGTTCCTTATGTCATCTCTGCATCCCACATGTTCTAGGTTGGTCCTGATTTCAAATAATCTGTCTATGTTACTCATACTTGTCAGATCACAAGTCCTAATTTGGGGTTCACATTGGGGTGAGGTAGTAGCATGAGTCCTCTTTCTTAGGCAATTCTGGTACCTCATCCCCCTGTGTGGCCTGGAGCTAGAAGGAACCCCTTCCATTTTAGGTAGTAATAATAGCCACACTTGTTAAACTCTTATGTGCCTAGTTTTGTGATAACAGCTTTATATACATTAGACCTTTTAGTCCTCAAATCAATCAATAATACCTACCTGCTACCCATTCGGAAACCCTGGTGGTGTAGTGGTTAAGAGTTACGGCTGCTAACCAAAAGGTCGGCAGTTCGAATCCACCAAGTGCTCCTTGGAAGTTCTACTCTGTCCTGTAGGGTCACTATGAGTCAGAATCGACTCTACGGCAAAGAGTTTTGGTTAATTACCCACTTTGACTCATAGCGACCCTATAGGACAGAGTAGCATTGCCCCACATGGTTTCAATGGCTGTAAATCTTTACAGAAGCAGACTACCACATCTTTCTCCCTCAAAGCAGCTGATGAGTTTGAACTACCGACATTTTGGTTAGCAGCTGAGCACTTAACCACTGTGCAACCACGGCTCATTTTATCAATAGTAGTTGGTAGGATTATTATGTCTAGTTTATTGATGGAAAATTCCAAAACCCAGAGAAGTTAAATAATAACAACTATATAAATGAAAACTGATTGACTTTTGAAGAGAACAGTCATAAGACTCAATCAGACCAGAAACTTCTTACTGTCTCTGTTACAAGTTTCCTTATGTGCAATTTTGAAATCCAAAGCAGTTATGAAAACCAAAAGATTTTTGGTAACAATTTTGGTGCAGAATCTCACCTGACTGTAGACCTATAATACAGTAACATGCAATGCAAATCTCCTAGAGGGGGATAGAGTACTTGCCCATGTGATCTTTTTCTCCTTGGAGCATCTCAAGGGAGTTGTAGTTTGGAAAATGATGCCCTGAGATAATCTTGCTGTTGCTATTTAAGTCCTCCTAATTTATTCTTTGCATAAATTTGGATTCTCCTTTTCAGTTTACTTTAATTCACTCTTTTCTGTCTCAACACGCCAAGTTGCAATTGATTTCCTATCCTAAGAATCACATCTATGTGCATAATTCTTCAGGGTTCCTAAAGCAGTTCATGTTCATGATCTCATTTGGTCCTCAGTAAAACCAGTTTTTCCAGCAATGAAGGAATGGGGACTCTGAGGACTCAGAGCTAGTATGTGTCAGAACCAGAGTTGGATCTGGCTCTAAGTCTTCCAAGACAAATGTCCCCTCCACCACCCCATGCCCAGCTCAGGCCTAGTGCCCACTAGGACTAACCAAACTGCTGTCTTCAGAACAGTTTGTCAGTGATCCTCATCAACAGCAGGAGTCTCGTGTTTTACATAATATTTAATACATAACCTGCAGAGCGGAAAGCAGAGAATGCAAGAAAGATATTTGTTGTTGTTGTTAGGTGCCGTTGAGTCAGTTCTAACTTATAGCGACCCTATGAACAGCAGAACGAAACACTTCCTAACCTGCACCATCTTCATAATCATTGCTGTGTTTGAGCCCATTGTTGCAGCCACTGTGTCAATCCGTCTCGGTGAGGGTCTTCCTCTTTTCTCCTGACCCTCTACTTTATCAAGCAAGATGTCCTTCTTCAGGGACTGGTCCCTTCTGATAACCTGTCCAACGTACAGGAGACAAAGTCCATGGATGCTAGACTGGCAGACGTGGTGGAGAAAGACATTTACCTGTGTTTTATTGACTATGCAAAGACATTCAATTGTGTGGATCGTAACAAATTATGGGTAACATTGCAAAGAATGGGAATTCCAGAACACTTAACTGTACTCATGAGGAACATGTACAGAGACCAAGAGGTAGTAGTTTGAACAAAACAAGGTGATACTGTATGGTTTAAAATCATGAAAGGTGTGTGTTAAGGTTGTATCCTTTCACCATACTTATTCAGTCTGTATGCTGAGCAACTAATCTGAGAAACTGGACTATATGAAGAAGAACATGGCATCAGGATCGAAGGAAAATTCATTAACAACCTGTAATATGCAGATGACACAACCTTGTTTGCTGAAAGTGAAGAGTGTGTGGTGATTTAGCACTTACTGACGAAGATCAAAGTTTACAGGCTTCAGCGTGGGTTACACCTCAATATTAAGAAAAAAAATCCTCACAACCAGACCAATAAGCAACATCATGATAAAAGGAGAAAAGATTGAAGTTGTCAAAGATTTCATTTTACTTGGATCCATAATCAATGTCCATGGAAGGAGCAGTCAAGAAATCGAACGACATACTGCGTTGTGCGAATCTGCTGCAAAAGACCTCTTTAAAGTGTTAAAAAAGCAAAGATGTCACTTGACCCAAGCCATGGTATTTTCAACCACCTCATGTGCATTCAAAAGCTAAATAATGAATAAGGAAGACCAAAGGAGAATTGCTGCCTTTGAATTATGGTGTTGGAGAAGAATGTTGAATAATATACTATGGACTTCCGGAAGAATGAACAAATCTGTCTTGGAAGAAGTACAGCCAGAATGCTCCTTAGAAGCAAGGATGGTGAGACTTCATCTCCTGTACTTTGGACATGTTATTGGGAGGGACTCATCCCTGGAGGACATCATGCTTGGTAGAGGGTTAGCGAAAAAAGAAGACCCTCAATGAGATGGATTGACAAGTGGCTGCAACGATGGGCTCAGACATAGCAATGATTGTGAGGAAGGCACAGGACCGGGCAATCTTTTGTTCTGTTGTACCTGGGTCACTATGAGTCGGAGCTGACTTGAAGGCACCTAACAACAACAACAATACACAACCCACAGCACACCTGTAAGCAAAAAACTGAAAGACAGCAGTGAACAGAACAGCCGCAGCACAGAGGGAGAGAGGAGGGAACAACACCACAGTCTCGGGTCCCCCATTTCCTCCCAGGATTCAGAGATGGTAGGAACCACTGTGTACGTGTGGGTCACACATGTGCTCAGATATTTCAGCCAACTCTGTCTTCTTTGTGGCAGATTTCTCTCTTGTCTCCTATGAAGTTGAAAATTCAAGACGAAGTAGCGGTTGTTTTATTGATCTGGAGAGTATGGTGGTTTAGGGTGTTTTATTGCTTCTACACCAGGTTGTGAAAAGGATTTGTTACTTCAGCTTTGGCAAGAGTGTGTGACTGATTTCCATGTTATTAAGGAATGTAGGACCTGGAAGCACTTTAGACCACCTGGCTCAAACTCTTCATTCCACAACACACCACTGAGGCCCAGGAGAGAGAAATCACTTATCTGATGTCACAAAGCCAATCAGAAGGAGAGTTGGAGTGAAAATTCAGCTTCTTCATTTCTGCACTAGTGATCCTCTAATACATCACACTGTAATTTCTGAATCTTGACATTGAGGAAACAATGGCCTTGATCTTTATGTTGTACATGTCACATTCACCAGGAGAGGGCACCATTGATCTGTTGGTGTTTTAAACAACTTTAGTTTCTAGTCCCGGTGTGATTAAACAAAAAAAAAAACACAACCTGTTGCCAGTTGAGTTGATTCCAACTCATAGCGACCCTATATGACAGAGTACAACTGCCCTATAGGGTTTCTAAGACTGTGATCTTTACGGAAGCAGACTGCCACATCTTTCTCCCATGGAGCGGCTGGTGGGTTGGAACCACCGACCTTCAGCAGCAGAGTTATTAGGTGTTATTAGGTATGTATTAATATTTAAAAAACTTAATATGGGGAGATTTATAGCTTATAAGAATAGACACTGAGTACTATATTTTTACACAAATAACACACACCTTCTATGTTGTTTGCCAAATGTACCCTCCCCCTACGAGGTATTTTCTTAAGTGTGCTATGCTAATTTTTTTTTTACAGCAACATGTGAAAAATTAGCATAGCAGTGCTTATGAACATACCTCAAGTGGAGGGCAGTTGGCAAAAAAACATAGAAAGCACACATTATTTGGATAAAAATACGGTATTTTCAGGGACTTGCTTATTTTTGACTCGCTTACTTTGGACACGTCATCAGGAAAGACCAATTGCTGGAAAAGGATGTCATGGTTGGTAGATGGTCAGCAAAGACAGGAGAGACCCTCAGTGAGATGGATTGACGTAACAGCTACAATAATGGGCTCAAACACACCAATGATTGTGAGGATGGCTCAGGACTGGGCAACGTTTTGTTCTGTTATACATAAGGTGGCCATGTATGTAAAGCACAACAATAACAACATTTTCAGGCACTGTTTTCTGAAAAAAAAAAATATGGAACAGGGTGAAGTACTCTAATGTGGAGATAGATATGTCTGTGGCAAGCAGAGGCTCCATGAAAACCCGATTTAGAGAAGTGTCAGAGGTGTCTGAGCACCTAGGAAGTCACTGAATATCTCTGTCCCTGTGTGTTATCCAGCACAGAAACATATTGTCATTTGCTCAGCAATAAAGCAGGTAGAAAGAAATTGGACTCCTTCCCTCATACAGAGCAATTCAGTGCTGCAACATTATCATATTAAAACAAACACACCCTCTTCACAATGTGTGTCTATGTGCATTGCCTCTTGGGCAGTGCAGCAGTGCAGCGGTTCAACCTGGTGATGATAAACCCATCTTGCAGAGCTATAGTGAGAATCAAACAAGACACTGACAGTCATCCCCAGCACAGTGTCTGATGTTCAAAGAACAGAAGGAACTGGACCTTTCTCCAGGCAAAGCCCTTTGGTAGTTGGGTTGGGTTGCAGGCAGCATCCAGTCCCCTGGGAGATTAACAGGTTATTGGCACATAGACTTGGAGTCAGAATGAAAGCAGAGGCCTGGCACCATGAACGCAGGCAAGCTGCTGGCCACAGTCTATGGCCCTTGACCCACGTGGAGCATGATCAAAAGGGGGGCGTGCAGGAGGAACTGCATCATGAACCATGCAATTCAATCTCTGAGCACTTTCTTTTCAAACTTGGGTTTGGAACCGGGAGAGCCAAGCCTGCAGGTGGTGCTATCGGGCAAAGCAAGATTTTCTGGTTACAAATTGAATAATGAAACACTGGGAATTACCTCATGGGGCACCTGCCCCAAAGAAGGTTCTTATTAAACATTCCCTTTTCCCTTTCTTTTCCCAGTCGGGTCTCCTTCTTCTCTCCCTTCTGCCCACTCTTCTCCACCTCTTCCTCCCTCTCCTTCACTTCCTCCTTTCATATCTCCGGGTTAGAAGAAGTGTGAGATTACAATCCCAATAAGTACAGATGTGGAAACAACAAATATAGAATCAGCTAGACATGGTAAGTAGATGCGAGTAACAGAATAGCAGTTAAATAAGGCCCAGTTGGTGTAAACTCATAGAAACCCGTGGCCCTCGAGTCGATTCCAACTCATGGCGACCTATAGGGTCGATAAGAGAGTTAGTAGTGGGAATGGCACCTTCACTGATATGCAGAGCTTGCTGCTGCTGTTTTTATTCTTTTATTTTGGAGGGAGATGGAGGCAGGAGGGAGTTATTATGTTTGGTTTATGTATACGGTAGATGTGCATTTGGGTCTCAGAGAGGAAACAGGACTAGAGATAGAGATTTGGATATTTTCCACATGGAAGTTATAAATGAAGCCACCAATGTGGATAAAATCTCTGAAGTGTAAAGGGAGAAGCTGAGAGGGGCAAGGATTGAAAATTGAGACTAGACGCCCTGTAGGGCCCAGGAGGAGAAAAACCACAAAAAGGCAGTGAGAGATGTAGGTGGGGACCGGGATGCAGCAGAGAAGAGAGCAGAGATGTGAAGTAGAAAGAGGACTTAGGTAAAAGCATTGCTGGAGACAGGCAGGGTCGCCCCCTCTTTGTACTTAAGACTCTGAGAGTTGATTAACTCTCATCACTGACAGGTCCAGGGATTTGCAGGTGGAATCACCCTACTGTGGGGGCTGTGTATGAGGCAAGGGCAGCCTCTTCTGCGCTGGAATTACCAACAAAAGTCACTACGTCCAGACATCGTTAGAAAGTGAAACAAAATGTAACGCTGAACTAACACTATTAGGGAGTCCCTAGGTGGTGCAAACGGTTAAGAGCTTGGTTACCAACTGAAAGATTGGTGGTTCGAGTCCATGTGAAGGTGCCTTGGAAGAAAGACCTGGTGATCGACTTCTGAAAAATCAGCCATTGAAAACCCTGTGGAGCACAGTTCTACTCTGAGACACGTGGGGTCTCCACGAATTGGAATCAACTCAATGGCAACTGGTACCGGTGATGGTATAAGTGAGAGGGGTAGTGAGGAGAGTAGGTAGTAGAGTTTGGGAAAAACCAGTCGAGTCATGCCTAAAATGGGGCGTAAGCAGAAAGAGAGTGGAGGAATGTGAAGTCAGAAGAAAATCAGTTTTTGGGAAATTGGTAGAATGTTTTGTACTAAAAGAACTCACAAATGTATGACTAATTAGGCCAATTAGATGTCAGAGATTGGGAAATTGCTTTTTTCATTGTATCATTAGAAATAGAACACTCTGAGCTCGATAATAAGTAAACAAGAAAACAAGTCCTGTTCACACCAGCCCTTGCTAGCATTCCCCTGGCCATTTTGACGTCAACATTAGAATTGGCAGCAAGGCAGGTGACCTAAACTAAGGATGGGCGACTGTGTCACAAGTGGAGATGGATATGAGGGTAAAAAGATACTGAATGGATCCTAAAGGAGATTATTGACAAAGAAAGAGAGGCTGTCACTGAAAAGCTAGGAATTCTCTTTCTCTTCTCAGTTGAAATAACAGTTGAGAAATCTTCATTTTCCTTACTAGGCACTCTGCCAGTGCAGAAGGTTGGATTAAAATCTGATGACAACAGGGATGCAGAACTCAAATTCCAGTAAAAAGACCAGACTTAATGGTCTGACTGAGACTGGAGGAACTCCAGAAAGCATGGCATCCGGACTCTCTGTCAGCCCAGAAGTAAAACCATTCCCGAGGCCAACTCTTCAGACAAAGATTGGACTGGGCTGTGGGACATAAAATGATACTCGTGAAGAGTGTGCTTCTTAGCTCAATTAGATACATGAGACTAAATGGGCAGCTCCTGTCCGGAGGGGAGATAAGAAGACAGGGTCAGGAGCTGGTTGAATGGACACGGGAAATCAGGTGGAAAGGAGGAGTGTGCTATCATAGTGTAGGGAGAGCAATTAGAGTCACATTACAATGTGTGTATGAATTTTTGTATGAGAGACTAACTTGAAATGTAAACTTTCACTTAAAGTACAACAATTAAAATGAAAAACCTCAGAAAAATCTGATGACAACAGACGAACTTCTGAAGCCACTGCTCTGTCTTTTTAAATTTTTTGGAGGAATGCAAGAGATGGAAATGTGAAAACTTTATTATATTTCTAAAGTTATGCTGTTATATTTGGGGTCTATTTGAACATACACTTAGGAGACCTGAGGTGTCAGGATGGCCATGAGGAGAATGTTTTCTGTGAGAGTTTCTAAACTCTTTGGGGGAAATGCTAAGAGGGTTTGGGGACCAGCAGTCAGGATTATAGGCACTGGAGATAAGATTCTTGAACAAAGTTAGAGCAATAATTTGCTTTACTCCTTGCAGTGTGTTATAAATTGAATTATGTTCCCCAAATATATGTGTTGTAAATCCTAATCTCTCTGCCTGTGGTTATAATCCCATTTGGGAATGGGTTGTCTTTATTATGTAAATGTGACAGGATTAGTATGGGTTGTATGTTATTTAAATTAGTCTTTTTTGAGATATAAAAGAGATTAAACAAGCAAGCGAAAGAAGCAGAGATGGGGGAAGAGAGATGCCAAGCCACTTGATTGCCCAGCAGCAGAAGTTCAAAGAGATAAGGACCTTCCTCCAGAGCTGATAGAGAAAGCCTTCCTCTAGAGCTGGACCCTGAGTTTGGACTTCTAGCCTCCTAAACTGTGAGAAAATAAGTTTCTGTTTATTAAAACCACCCATTTGTGGTCTTTTTGTTACAGCAGCCCTAGATAACTAAGACAAGGTGTGAGGGAGAATCTCTAGGAATACAGAGAATTTCATGGGTCTCATCCAGGGATACCAACTTTTGAAAACGAAACTCAAGAAATAACTCTTGTTGGTGACAATTACATGCTCATCAGCCCAGTCCTTCTGAGATGTGCCTTCTTTCACAGAAAAGACAAAAGACTGGAAAGAGCAAGGCTACCTTTCAGATACCTGGAGTCACTTAAAGATTTGAAGCCGGGGTTTGGAAACTTCCTTCTGGTAAACTGGTAGAATTTAGAAGGAAAGACTGAAGTTTTAATTATTTATCTGTATCTACTTCTGTTCTGATTGCCAGGTACTTTATTATCCAGGTAACCAGTTACCATTGAATTGATTCCTACTCATGGCGACCCCGTGTGTAGAGAAGAACTGTGTTCCATAGGGTTTTCAAGGGCTGATTTTTGGCGAGTAGATTGCCAGGACTTTATTCCAAGGTGCCTCTGGGTGAACTCAAATCTCCAACCTTTTGATTAGCAGTCAAGCGTGCTGTTTGCATCACGGACGGACTCCATTATCCAGGTAAACAGCTGAAAGACCACCTCTCCCAGCCTGCCTGCCCCTGTGGTCTCTCTCTGCATCTGTCCCTGCTATCATTGCTATTCCCGAGGCAAATACAATCCCAGAGATTATATTCAATGCCCAGACCTCTTCTGGCCAACTCTGTAATTCTCTTAAAAGAAAGGTAAATCAGCTTCATTTTCAGGCAAGAGCAGCCCCTGAGACCTGAAATCATGAAATGTATTTTGGCATATGGTATATATACAAGTGGAGCCCTGGTGGTGCAGTGGTTAAGAGCTACGGCTGCTAACCAAAAAGCTGGCACTTTGAATCCACCAGCCGCTCCTTGGAAACCCTATGCAGCGGTTCTACTCTGTACTGTAAGGTCACTGTGAGTTGGAATCAACTCGACGGCAATGGGCTTGGTTTTTTTTTTTGGTTATATATACAAGTCTTTTTAGGTAAACTTCAAACTTCCTAGTCTGGAGTCAAGACCCTCTACCCCTTGTCTTAGACTTGTGGTGAGGAGTACATGGCACCTATACTGACGCTTCTCTCTCCTGCACCCCTGGGGCAAACCTCATTGACTAATCAAGGCTTTCTATCCACACAGCCTCCAACTCACGCAGGGCTGCTTCTCCCAGCTAGTGGGAGCTGGCACCTGAAATGACATCTATTTGCTATCTGAGCCCTAAGCCTTCCTACCCTTGCATTTTATCACATCCTGTGTTCTCCAGCCCAGTCTGCTCTTGATTCCTAAAGCTGCGCTTCACCATCCTAACTCCATATCTCTCATGTTGTTATTTCTGTCTAGAATGCTCCCCTTTCCCCCAACAATTCCTCAAACCAAGACTCTATCTATTCAGACTTCTGGGGTGTCATGATGCCAGACCAGCAACACCAAACCATACTTCCCTTATTTCCACTCAAAAACCAATGAAGATCCATAAAAGAAAAAAAGGGGAAAAATAAAAGTAGGGTAACAACAAAAGACGACCACACTCCAAATTCCAGGGCAACTTTCACTAACTTCACCATTAATGGCAACCAATTGCAAAATGTGATTCTGAATTATGCGTTCTTGCCGTCTTACTCAGTACAGAAGGAGGGCCGAGAAGAAGGCTGAAAAAGGGGTGTGGGGTGGCAAGGTGTTCACACTGCCCTCTGCCTGCAGCTCTAGGGAGTGCAGCTGCACTGATGCGTGGTACTCCATTCCACACCAGCAAGAGTCCCCCAACATACAGGTGGACAGTGTGGAGGGCTGGAGACGTTCTTCATACCTGGTTTTCATAAACTGTGACCAGGCCTGGAGAGATATCTCCATTCAAGGACAAATGAATGATACCCTACACCCACCAATTACCCACCTTCTGAAATGAAACATGCAGTTTCCAGTATGTTACAAACAGATATGCCTCAGTGCACCCTGCCTGGGACTAGTCCTGTAGGCAGCCTCTGTGCCTCCCAAAAAGCAAGAGGCAGCAACTTCAGTTCATGCCTCAAACAGATCCAACTCCACACTACATTAATGAGGTGTGGTTATATTATTGAGGATTTTGTAGGTATTCAGCGTAGAAGGTTTACCTTGCAAACCCTACGATGAAACGTCATTAAAAACCATGTGTTAGTCTGGGTTCTCTAGAGAAGCAAACCCAGCAAAGTATATATAAATAAATATAGAGAGAAATTTACTTCAAGAAAATAATTCATGCAATTGCAAGGGCTGGCAAGTCCCAAATTCATGGGTCAGGTGGCAGGTTGAAGACCTCTGCTGGCTCGTGGCGTTATAGGGGCTGATGAGCCCAAATTCTGTATGTCAGACGGCAGGCTGGAGGCCTCTCCTGGCTCATAGGGTTGCAGGGGTTGGAGAATCCAAACTCTGCAGGTCAGAAGGCAGGCCAGAGACTTCTGCAGGCTCACATCCCAAGAACTGGAGGTCAGGCGAGAAGAAGAGTACAGAGTCAAGAAAAGGAAACAAGCTTTGCCAGAACATCCATTTACATGCTGGAGGCAGGCCACACCCCAAGGAAACTCCCCTTTCAACTGATTGGCTACTCACATCAGATCACAAAATGGAAGCTGATTACATAGTGTCTGCCAAACCACTGAGAAGCATAGCCTCGCCAAGCTGTACATAATATTAACCATCACAAACCCCTTTAACTATTTTTCTTTCTTTTTTCCTTAATTCTCTCCTGGAGTCAGCAGCCCCCTCGTTCCTCCTAAAAGTCTGTGTGCTGTGCCTCTCTGGCTAGGCTAGCTTCAGCCTTGTCTCCCCGAACCTCCATCACTGTATCTCTTCTCTTATGTGGAGCGATTTCTTCGTTTCTCCCGTTTATATCTTCGCATTCATCCCTCTGCTTATCTAACAAGGATTCTCCTTCGAATTTGCTCCCTGCATGTTGCTATGATGCTGAACAGGTTTCAGAGGAGCTTCCAGACTTAGGTGGACTAGGAAGAAATGCCTGGTGATCTACCTCCAAAGGTCAGCCAGTGATAACCCTATGGATCACAATGGTCTGATCCACAACTAATCGTGGAGATGGCGCAGGACTGGGCAGCATTTCATTCCATTGTGCCTGAGTTTGTCATGAGCTGGGCAGACTTAACGGCAGCTAAGGACGATCAGAGGCTGCTGCTAGTATCTGAGTCTATTTTCCTTTTTTTCTACAGTAAATAAACTAGGGAGTTTTAGGTGGGCACATGGCCACCCAAAATAGAGGCTCAGTTTCCTAGCCTCACCCTTACAGCTAGGTGTGGCAGTGTGACTAGGTTGCACCAATGGAAAGCAAGTGAAGTGGGGCACAGCTTCTGAAAAGTGTTCTTAAGGACAGGGGTGCAACCTTTCCAGCCTTTGACTCCTTTTTGTCTGGAACGTGGATATTATGGCTGGAGCCTCAACAGCCATTTTGGATGGAGAGGTGGAAGCTCTGCGCTGAGGGTAGCAAAGCAACCAGAGAGAGAACCTGGCCTCTTGATACATGATTTAAAATTTTATTTCAACTTTTTTTTGGCCTTTTCCAGGTTTTCTCTATGGCATTTTTCTACACGTGTTATTTTTATAATCAGAAAACATTAAAACCCTGGCGTTTGAGGCCTGTTTTAAATTTTTATGTTCTCTCTGAATACTTTCATGATTTTCTCGTATCAACAAAAATAAAGTCAAGTAACTGATAATTTAATTCTTAAAATATTCCATTGTTTTGGTCAAAAAGCATGTTGGAACAGTGGTAGCAGGGGCCAGATTTTGGGCCTCTAGGGTTTTTTCTGTCTATATATCCAAATCTGTAATTGAGCCTCACATTTAACTGGCTCTGCTTGCGTGTCAAGTATTTGCTCTTTGAGACTTCCCTTGACTGTAACATATGAGGAACAAAGGAGACAAAGGGGGAGCGGGAATTAGAGTGAGGGTTGGGGGGAGGGTGGATGAGAGTGGGGAGTGGAGGGTGGGGAGTAAGGGGTGGGGGTTGGGGCTGATGCAAAGTGTGCAAAGTATTAGAGATAAAAGAAATGGTCCATTTCCCCCATATTCCTGCTTCTTGGGAAGCTGATGAAATGTTTTCATTTAGGGAGAATGTAGTTTCTGGGCCTCCTACTCATTCTTGATAAAATTTACACACAAACAATGTGCACATCAAATGCCTGACCCCCATCTACAGGCCCAACCCTCAGGGGGGTCCCCTGACTGCAGGGCAGAGGGTCGGGGTAGGGTGGGGAAGATAAGACTCTATGTAGGCCTCCAAGGTACCAGGCCGAAACCACTTCAAATCATCTGGAGGGAATTCATGGCCAAGGTTCTCTGACCGTCTGGGCAAGCTTCCTCTTTTGTGTGAGCCTGCAGATGCGTGTGTGCTTTAAACAGCTTTATTGAGATATAATTCACGTACCATATAATTTACCCGTTTAAAGTGTACAATTCCATGATTTTTAATATCTTCATAGATACATGCAACCATCACCACCATCAGTTACAGAATATTTTCATCACGTCAAGAAGAAATCCCATACTCTTTACAAACCCCGTACTCTTTTTTCCTCCCTGTCCCCTCCCTCTGTCCAATCTACCCCCTGCCCTAAGTAACCACTAATCTACTGTCTGTTCCCTGGAGTTCCCTGTTCTGGACGTTTCATACGAATAGAATCATATGTGGTCTTTTGTGGCTGGCTTCTTTCACTTCTGTTTTTACAATCTGGATGATCCTTTTACTGAGTGGGATGTGGAGAGATCTCTTTGCCTGATCCGCAGCCTTAACCTTAAACTTGGGTCATGGACTAAAAGGAGGCGGCTCAGCAATCACTCTTAATGGCGAAACCAGATGAAAGAGGCTTTTACTATTCCAGTTTCTTCTCTGCCACTTTCTGAAATTTAAAGGTGCAAAGTTTCAGCAAACTCAACAGGCAATTAAGCCTCCATAATAAAAAATATGCAGAGTTCTGGTTTTCAGGCTCATCTTGGCCTTTTTACTTGAGGAGGTTCCACCCACAGAACCATATCTCTTTGTATTCTCTTGAAATAAATCATAAGTATTATTTAACATGCAAACCATTGTAGCCACTGCCTAGGGTGAAGAGTTTGTTCTTGCAGAAGCTTACAACCTAGGGAGAGGCAGTCCTGTAGGTGAATCTGAAGGTAAGAAATACTGTAGTGTCTTAGTTATCTAGTGCTGCTATAACAAAAGTACCACAACTGGATGGCTTTAACGAACAGAAATTTATTTTCTCACAGTTTAGGGGGGCTAGAAGTTCAAACTCAGGGTGCCATCTCTAGGCTCTCTCTCTCTGTGTCTGCTCTGGGGAAGGTCCTTGTCTCTTTTAAGCTTCTGTTTCTTGGCTCCTTCATGCAGCCTGGCATCTATCTTCCCCCGTCTCTGCTTGCTTCTCTATGCCTAATCTGCTCAATTTATATCTCAAAGATAATTGATTTAAGGCACACCCTACACTGATACGGCCTCATTAACATAACTATTTCTAAATGGGATTATGCCCACAAATATAGAGGTTAGGATTTACAACATATTTTGGGGGGACATGATTCAATCCATAACACATAGAAATGTCTACAAAATTCAATGGGAGTATGGCAAAGGGAGGGAATAGTTTAGTTGGAAGGAGGAGAATGGTTGGATCTGTGAAGAATTTATATTATAGAGAGGTAGAGTGTGAGTTAAATCCTATATGATGGATGGATTTAAAGAAAAAGAAGTATTCCAGGCAGGGGAAACAGCCTGAGGAAACTTCTGGAAATAGTGAGCCAAGCAATGATTAGAGTACAAAGTGCATGATGGGTGGTTGTGGTGATGATGGACAATGTCACACAAAACTAGAAACCACCCTGAGAGTATGGCCCCAAGACACTGTTTCAGCTCAGTGGTGAAGTTATCTCTGAGGTTCACCATTCATCCTGGGAGTGGACAGCCCTGTAAAACCAAATGGGACTAATGAGGTACAGTAGTCCAGTGACGGGGACCAGAGGGCAGAAGGGGACAGGGAAGCTGGTGTTAGGGAACCCACGGTTGAGTAAGGATATTGTTGATGTGTTGTGAGATTGTTAACCATTGTCATGGGGCAACATGTGTGGTAACGGTTAAATGAGAAACTATTTTGTTCTGTAAGCCTTCATCTTAAGTGAGAATAGCAGCACAATTGGAAAAGCGTAGTCAATGTCACTGAACTGTGCATGTAGTAGTTTCTGAAATGGTGTATCTTTGGCTATGTGTATTTTCACCAAAAAAAAAAAAGGTTGAGAAGTTAGAGGGTTGACATGTTGTGGGGTTGTTAACCAATGTCATAAAACAATATGTGTGCTACTGTTTCATGAGAAACTATTTGTTCTGTAAGCCTTCACCGGAAGTACAATTAAAAAAAAACCAAAAAACTAGAAACCAAATTGTTGTTGTTGTTATTAGTTGCTGTCTTAGGCTGGGTTCTCTAGAGAAGCAAAACCAGTAAATTGTATAAGTATACATATATAGAGAGATACATATCAAGGAAACAGCTCACGTGGTTGTAGAGGCTGTAACGTCCCACGTTTGTGGGTCAGGATAGAGGCTTCTCCTTATTCACGTAGCGGCAGGGGGTGGCAAACCCAAGATCGGCAGGTTGGAGAGCAGGGCTCTTGCTCACAGGCTGCAAAGATTGACGAATCTCAAGATCAGCAGGCAAGATGGCAGGTAAGCTGCTAGCTCAAGTCCCAAGAACTGGAGATCAGATGAACAGGAGGCAGCTGCAGGATCCAGAATGAGCAAAAGCCCTTGAGCCCTGCCAGAACGCCCGCCGACACCTGATACAGTCCACACGCCCAAGGAAGCTCCCCTTCAACCAATTGACTACTCACAGCAGATCCCATTATGGGGGCGAGCACATATCAAATCTCAACAGGGAAGTGACCACAACATCACACAAATGCCGAAACACTGAGAATCATGGCCCAGCCAAGTTGACACACAATCTCAACCATCACAGTTGCCATTGAGTTGGCTCTGACTCATGGCGACCTTATGTATAACAGAACGAAATGTTGCTTGGTCCTGTGCCATCTCACAATTTTTGATATGTTTGAGTCCATTGTTGAGACTATTGTGTTAATCCACCTCATTGAGGGTTTCCCTCATTTTCATTGGCCCTCTATCTACTTTTATGTCCTTTTCTAGCGATTGGTCTTTCCTGATGATATGTCCAAAGTAAGCAAGTTTTGCCATCTGCTTCTAAGGAACATTCTGGTTGTATTTCTTCTAAGACTGATTTGTTTGTTCTTTTGGCAGTCCACGGTATATTCAAGATTCTTCACCAACACCACAGTTCAAACATCTGTCAGTTTGTCATACTGCCTCATTAGGTGGAGGCTTTCATATTGCTATGATGCTGGAAGCTATGCCACCAGTATTTCAAATACTGGCAGGCTCATCCATGGTGGACAGTGTTCAGCAGAGCTTATAGACTAAGACAGACCAGGAAGAAAGGACTGGTGATCTACTTCTGAAAAATTTCCAAAGAAAACCTTATGGATCCCAACAGAAATCAGATAGGGGCTACTTCTAGAGGGCTTTGGACACCATGGACTACATTCGGTATGCAAAATGGAGTTCTGAATACCATATTTTTATGCAAATAATGCATACCTTCTACGTTTGTTTGCCAAACACGTCCTCCACCCATAAGGTATTTTCGTAAGCACACTATGCTAATTTTTGTACAGCAACTAGTAAAAAAATTGAGCATAGTGGCGCTTATGAAAATATCTTGTGGGAAGAAGATGCAGTTGGCAACCAAACATAGAAGGCGTGCATTATTTGCATAAAAATACTGTAATTTCAAAAGACAAGAGTGACGAGTAAGCATCTTGGAGTCAGAAGGAAGAGTAAAAGGATGAAAATCGCTAAGAAGTGAAAGGACCCAAACCATGCTAGTGATGCGAGAAGGAGAGCACAGGACTGCTGGGTGGATTCAAACCACCAACCTTCCGGTTAGTAGCTGACCACAAATGTTTTGTTTCACTCAAGGACTCCTATATATTTTAGGAGATCTCTCTCTTTTTTTTTTTTAATTAATATTTTATTTTATTTTTAGTGAAAATATACACAGCAAAACCCGCTCCCATTCCACAGTTTCTAGACATAATGATCAGTGACATTGGTTACATTCTTCACATTGTTTCAATATTCTCGTTATTTCTTTTCTAGTTGTTTGACTCCTATTAGCTTAAACTCCTTGCCCCTTAGCCTTCTCATCTATGCTTTAAAATAGCCGTTGACCATTTGGTATAGATAATTTTTTAAAAAAAGATCACACTCCTCAAGAGTGACAGTCTTTACTTTTTGAGCTAAACCGTTACTTAGTTTAAAGGTGGCCTCAGGGGTTAGATTCAATTCAAGGTATGAAGAGCAACTTAGGGCCATAGTCTCAGGACTCCTCCAGCCTCAATAGGTCCAGTAAATCTGGATTCTTGAATAATTTGAAGTACTGTTTCACATTTTTCCCCCTAATTGTTGGGGCTGTCTTAAAAAAAAAAAGATTAAAACTTGCTAATACAGAATTATTATATAAAGTGTACAATATTCTGTACACTTTTGTACAGAATTAGGTACAAAAGTGAATATTTAGAATGATAAAAGAATTCACAACTAATTAGAAATATTAAAGGACTGAAAAAAAAAATATTACAAAATCTAGAAAAATTTTGATTCACTGCCTGACTCGTCTCTATTATGTTTTTAAAATCTTTCCCCCTACGTGTTGTTTGATTGCTTCTTCATGTGATAACCATTTTGTAATATTTTTACAGAAGGAGCATAAATATTATTCAGTCTTTATTAGTGGTTGATTGAAATTGATTATTTATTATTGATAATACAGAAAACTAACAGGCTTATATTGGGATATGACCTCTGGCCCCACACAGGCGAGCCGTGACACAGTGAGGGGACACAGTGGGCAGTAGGAATGCCCCTGGAACACATTTCTTCACTGGTTTGGCCAGCAAGAACACCAACGCACACAGAGAGGGCTGTGAATCATACACCCAAACTCAATGCAGCCCCAACTCAACTTTCCCTGAGCTAATTTCCACTCTACCACTACCCAGAAAGATGGGAAGTAACAGAGAGGAAATAGAATACTGATGTTGTCTTATAAATTGCTGTTAAACTATCTTATTTTTGCAGATTTACAAAAGTATGTGGTCATGTTAAACTGGCAAAGGCTCTTCCCAGGGCCTTGGAAGGGGTCCATGGTAGTGAGGGGCTCTGAAGCTTTTGAGCTTCCTTGATATTATGGTAAATCCACATTTACTCCTATGTATCTTTCTTAGCGAGTCCCTGGGTGGTGCAAACAGTTAATGCCTTGGCTGTTAACCAAAGTTTGGAGGTTTAAGTCCACCCAGAGGCACCTTGGAAGACCCACCTGGTGATCTATTTCTGAAAATTCAGCCATTGAAAACCGATGGAGCATAGCTCTACTCCGACACACATGGGTTGCCATGAGTTGGCTTCGACCTGATGACAACTGGACTGGTATCTTCATTAGGAAACTGCTTCAAGGCTGTAATTCAGCAAGAACCAAGAGCAAGTGAAAAAGGAGTTGTGGCATCTAGGAAGTAGTGAATCGGACTCAAGACTGCTCTAAAGAGAAGTTTCGGAAAGACAGGAATTCACCAGTCCTGGAAAGCAGTTAACTTTGCACTGATGTAGGAAGGTGAAGGGATCCTGGAGCATACAGGTAAATTTCTCAAAATGCAGACCATGGATATTTGGAAACTACCTAAAGGATCCCCTAAAGGCGCTCAGCCATAAATGCCCAGTCTGTGCATATGGCTCATCAAAAGCTCACACCATGAATCCACATTTTCCAGCAGACTTGAAAATGCTAAGATGGAAAGAAAACTGATATCCAGCAGCCTATTTTCTCTGCCAGCTAGAAATCCTAAAGTATAAATTAGAGCAGGGAAAGGAATTAGTACAATAATTTGGTAAATAATATTTTTATTTCCCATTTTGACTTTGACTAGTAAACACCAGTGAATATACTTTTGAGAGAGAAGTAACTTCTGTCTATAATTGATGAAAACAAAATAGAGATGCAAGGATATAATTTAAAGTTACAAAGGTAACCAATAGATATACTGAAAAAGGTACTGGACATATACCTCATGCATGTATATGTATGTGGTATGCAAGTGTGTTATGGAGAGAGATATGGGGGTGTAAGTAAAATAAACCTTCATTTAGCAGAGCAGAAAGTTAATGGATGTTACATAGAGCTGACAAATCCAGAATTAGCTCTATGAGCTTGTTACTAAGAACTTCTGAGGAAGCCACCGGAAGTACTAAATCAGAAATGATTAAAAATGATTGCCTCTGGGAGGGGATTAATACTGGAGGGCAGGCAGGGGACTGTGATTTTTCTTTATCAGTGTCTTTACAGTATTTGATTGTAAAAAATCATGCACATATTATTCTGATTAAAAAGAAATTCAAAACATGTAAAAAAAAACAGTCCAGCTCATGTGACTTACTCAGAGTTGGGACCATCGATTCATCTGTTCGTGTAGCAGTTCATTATTGTCAGGTTTCATCAGTTAACTTTGTTTTGTTACCTTGTGATGGGTATGAATGCAAATGAAATGTTGATGAACTATTGCTATAGGATGTTAGATCTGGAAATAATTTAGCCTGACCCCTCCTCTCTATTTTACAGGTTAGAGAGATGCCATGACTTAACCAGCGTCACGTAGATTCCAGCCCTCTTAAAATTCTCTATTCTTTCACCTGCTTTATCCACATATTTCTCTCTTGTCTTTAATGTGTAAATCCATAGATGGATGGATTTATTTCTGGGTTCTCAATTCTGTCCCACTGGTCTATGTGTCTATCATTGAACCAGTACTAGGCCGTTTTGATTACTGTTGCTGTATAGTATGTTTTGCGATTGGGGAGAGTGAGGACTCGCACCTTGCTCTACTTTTTCAGTATTACTTTGGCTATCCATAGCCTCTCTCCTTTCTATATAAAGTTGGTGATTAGTTTTTCCATTTCAGTAAAGAGTGCTTTTTGAATTTTTATTGGGAATGCATAGTATCCATAGATCACTTTGGGTAGTATTGACATTTTCACAATCAGTCTTCCTGTCTTTGAACACGGAATATCCTTTCATATATATAGGTCCCTTTTAGTCTCTCGTAGTAATGTTTTATAGTTTTCATTGTATAAGTCTTTTACATCTCTGGTGTCTTAGTTATCTAGTGTTGCTATAACAGAAATATCACAAATGGGTGGCTTTAATGAACAGAAATTTATTTTCTCACAGTTTAGGAGGCTAGAAGTCGGAATTCAGGGTGTGGGTTCTAGGGGAAGGCTTTCTCTCTGTCAGCTCTGGGCAAAGGTCCTTGTCCTTTCAGCTTCTATTCCGTGGCACCTTAGTGATCTTCATGTGGTGTGGCATCTATCTTCCCCCACCTCTGCTTGCTCACTTGATGGTTTAATCTGCATTTCTGTATCTCAGAAGAGATTGATTTAAGAGACATCCTATGCTAATACTTCCTCATTAACATAACAAAAAACCCATCCCTACACTGGATTATAACCACAGGTATATGGGTTAGGATCTACAAAACGTATTTTTGGGGGACATAATTCAATCCAGAACACCTGCTTAGATTTATTCTTAGAAATTTTATCTTTTTTGGTGCTATTGTAAATGGTATTGTTTTCTTGATTTCCTTTCATATTTTTCTTTGTTACACCTACTCCTCCCTTATCGACTCTCTCATTATCTGACATTTTGCATTTACAATGATAGTAAAAAAATCTACTATCCAATTATTTTGTGCATTAAGAACAGTAACGTCTGGCAGTAATGAATGCCAAGATGCAAGGTGAGAGTATCACTGGCTGTGACACTTAAGATTATGTATCAACTTGGCTGGGCCATGATTCTCAGTGGTTTGGCAGTTATGTAATGACATAATTTGGCAGTTACATAATGAGGTAGTCATCTTTCATTTTGTGATCTGACGTGATCATCCTCCATTTTCACTTAATGCTGATTTTCACATAACGATCTGGTCTTTGGAACCTAACCATGTTGACAAGTGAGGAGAGGAGCAGAACCATAGCGAGGGTAATGAACACACAGGGGCAGTCTCTAAGTTTGTGCCCCACCCCATGCCAGCCTCGTCAATGTAGTGGGATGGGGTGTGATTGGCCGCCCAGCCTCGTGTATGATTCGCCAGTCAGCCTCATCAAAGTGGGGGTGGGGTTCACTGGCCAGCCATATCAACGGAGGGGAGTAATTTGCCAGCTGGTCTCACCTGGTGCCCCCTTGGAAATGCCCCCCATCTAACTCCCTTTCACTGCAACTCTGGAGAGGAATGGGTATAGTGTAAAGGTGCCCAACCGATTTTGTGTGTTGATCTTGTACACTGCAATGTTGCTGAATTATTCTATTAGATCCAGCAGTTTTCTTATGGGATTTTTGGGGTTTTCTGTGTATAGGATCATGTCATCTGCGAACAGAGGTAATTTTACTTCTTTGTTTCCAATTTGGAGATCCTTTATTTCTCTTTCTTGCCTTATTGCTCTGGCTAGGACTTCCAGTACAATTTTGAATAAGAGTGGTGACAGTGGGCATCCTTGCCTCATTTGTGTTCTCAAGGGGAAGGCTGTCAGTCTTTCTCATTCTGTATAATGTTGGTTTTGCATATATTCCTAATTATATTGAGGAATTTCCCTTCTATTCCTATTTTGCTGAGAGTTTTTATCAGAAAAGGCTGTTGGATTTTATCAAATGCCTTTTCTGCTTCAACTGAGATGACCACGTGGTTCTTTTCCTTTGTTTTATTTATGTGATGAGTTAAATTAATTGGTTTTCTAGTGTTGAGCCACACTTGTAATCTGGTATGAATTCCACTTGGTCATGGTGTATAATTTGCTTAATATGTTGTTAAATTCTGTTAGCGAGAATTTTGTTAAGGACTTTTGCATTGATATTCATGAAGTATATTGGCCTCTAATTTTCTTTTTTTTGTGATGTCTTTACCGGGCTTTGGTTTCAGGGTGATACTGGCCTCATAGAATGAGTTAGAGAATATTACTCCTTCTTCTATATTTTGAAAGATTTTGAATAGATTTAGTGTCAACTCTTCTCAGAATATTTAGTAAAACTCCCCAGTGAAGCCATCTTGGCTAGGAATTTTTTTATTTTTGGGGGAGTTTTTTTAAATGACATCTTCAATCTCTTTGTTTGTTATGGGTCTGTTTAGATTTTCTACCTCTATTTGTGTTAGTTAAATATGTTGGAGTACTATTTTTCATAGTATTCTGTTATGATCCTCTTTATCTCAGTCGAGTCTGTTGTAATGTCTCCAATTTCACTTCTTATTTTGGTTATTTGCATTATCTCATTTTTCCTTTGTCAGTCTAGCCAGTGGTTTATCTATTTTATTGATCCTTTCAAAGAACCAACTTCTGGCCTTGTTGATTCTTTCTGTTGTTTTTCTGTTTTCTATTTCATTTATTTCTGCTCTGGTCTTTATTGTTCCCTTTCTTATGGTAGCTTTGGGCTTTTTTTTGCTCTTCCTTTTCTATTTGTTCAAGTTGTTGGGTTAAGTTATTGATTTGAGATTTTTCTTTTTTTAATGTAGGCATTTATTGCTATGAATTTCCCTCTGGGCACTGCTTTTGCTGTGTCCCAAAGGTTTTAGTATGTTGTGTTTTCATTTTTGTTTGATTCTAAGTATTTTTAAATTTCACTCTTGATTTCTTCTATGACCCAATAGTTTTTTAGTAGTGTGTTATTTCGTTTGCGTGTATTTTTCCCTTATTCTTCCTGTTATTGACTTCTAGCTTCATACTGTTATGGTCAGAGAAGATGCTTTGTATGATTTCAGTCTTTTAAAATTTATTGAGGTTTGCTTTGTGGCCTAAAATATGGTCTATTCTGCAGAATGTTCCATGTGCATTGGAGAAGAATATTTATTGTGCTGCCATTGGGTGGTGTGTTCTATATATGTCTGTTGGGTTCCACTGGTTAATAGTGTTATCCAGGTCTTTATTTCTTTATTGATTTTCTTACTAATTGTTCTACCCATTGTTGAAAGAGGTGGATTAAAATCTACTATTATTAAAGATCTATTTCTCTCTTTAATTCTGTTAAAATTTACTTTATAAATTTAGGGGCTCTGATGTTGGGTGCATAAAAGTTTGTAAGTGTTATGTCTTCTTGGTGAATTGATGCTTTTATCATTACATAATGTCCTTTGTCTTTTACAATGGATTTTGACTTTAAGTCTATTTTGTCAGATATTAACATTGCCATTCCTGCTCTCTTTTGGTTACTGTTTACTTGGTATGTTTTTTTCCATCCTATGACTTTTAAACTATTTATGTCTTTGCGCCTAATGTGTGTCTCTAATAGACAGCATATGGATTGGTCATGTTTTTTTAATCCATTCCGCCACTCTCTGTCTCTTGACTGGAGCATTTTATAAATAGTGAAGGATTTATTTCAGCCATTTTGTTCTATTTTTTGGTGATGTTAATGATTTTTTGTTCTTCTTTACTTTCTGTGCTATTTCTGTATATGGATTTTCTTTTCCTTTCATTCATTATGTTGTTTTGTGTTTACTGAGTCTTTTTGTTTTTCTTCTTCATTTTAATGAGTAGATTTATTAATTTTCTTTGTATTTACCATGGAGTTGACATATAACATCCTACATTTAAAACAATTTGTTATACATTTCACCAAAAAGGACATTCAAATAGCCACCAAACATACGAAAAGATGCTCAGCATCATTGGCCATCAGAGAGATGCAAATCAAAACCACAATAGATACTATTTCATCCCTACCAGTATGGCTAAGACAAAACAACAACAACAAAAAAACAAACAGAAAACAGAATATAACAAATGTTGGCGAGGATGTGAGGAAACTGGAATCCTTATCCATTGGTGGTGGAAATGCAAAACAGTATAGCTGTTGTGGAAAATGGTGGAGGTTCCTCAAAAAACTAAAAACAGAGCTACCATATGACCTAGCAATTCCACTCCTAGGTATATACCCAAATGACTTGAAAGCAGAGACTTAAAAAGAGACTTGAACACCAATGTTTATTGCAGCATTATTCATAATAGTCAAAAGGTGGAAACAACCTAAGTGCCTATCTATAGATTAATGGATAAACAAAATGTAGTGCATACATACAATGGAATACTACTCAGCCAGTAGGAGAAGTGAAGTCCTGATACATGTATGTTACAGTATGAATAGAGCTTGAAGACATTATGCTGAGTGAAATAAGCCAATCACAAAAGGACAAATACTGCATGACCTCGCTTATATAAAAAGACAAGAAAAGGCAAATGTACAGAGACCAAAGTTAATTAGTGGTTACCAGGGGCAGGAGGGAGGGGAAAAGGGAAGGGAGTTAACAGTGATGTAAAAATCACATCAATTAAGGGTAGGGTTGCATAACTGATTATTATAAATGTTGTCAGTAAGTTGTACACCTGTAAAAAGTTGAATTTGTGAAAGTGGTGTGATAGATATACTTACAACAACAAACCAAAAAAAAAAAAAAAAAAAAAAAAGAGTAGCTGCTGAGGCTGATTACCTACCACCAAACACTTCATGGGATTTGGTTCCTTGGTTTGGAGGTTCAGGGTAATAGTTGCATGGGATATCCCAGTTAATTGTCCTAATAACATGTTTAGTGCTTCCATTCTGCAGTCTAGTTTGTTGCATAGTGCCTGGGGTCTTAAAACCTTGCAAGTGGTCATCTGTCATGGATTGAATTATGTCCCCCCAAAAAATGTGTGCATCAATTTGACTGGGCCATGTTTCCCAGTGTTGTGTGGTTGTCCTCCATTTTGTGATTGTAATTTTATGTTAAAGAGGATTAGGGTGGGAATGTAACACCCTTACTAAAGTCACATCCCTGATTCAATGTAAAGGGAGTTTCCCTGGGATGTGGCCTGCACCACATTTTCTCTTACAAGAGATAAAAGGAAAGGGAAGCAAGCAGAGAGGGGGGACTTCATACCACCAAGAAAGCAGTGCTGGAAGCACAGCTCATCCTTTGGACCTGAGGTTCCTGAGCTGAGATGCTCCCAGTCCAAGGGAAGACTGATGCATCACAAGGAACTTCCTCCAGAACTGATGGAGAAGGAAAGCCGTCTCCTGGAGCTGATGCCCTGAATTTGGACTTGTAGTCTACTAGACTGTGAGAAAATAAATTTCTCTTTGTTAAAGCCATCCACTTGTGGTATTTCTGTTATAGCAGCAGTAGATGACTAAGACGCCATCCAAGGCACAATAATTGGTCTCTATTTGACTGGAACAACAGAGGAAGGAGAGTCAGGAATAGGAGGAGGATATGGAATGCGTGACTAATTGCCTTCATGAACAACTGCCTCCTTTTTCATGAGACCAGAAGGACTGGATGATGCCTGGCTACCATTAACGAACATTTTGATCAAAGATTCCATAGTAGAATCCTGATCAAAATGGGGGAAAATGCAGAACACAATTTCAAATTCTCATGGGCTCCAGACTTTCTGGAGCTATGGAGGGTGGATAAACCCCTGAAACTATTGCCCTGAGATAATCTTTAAAGCTTAAACCAAAAGTATCCCCTGAGATCATCTTAAAACCATAGTTTATCTTAACTAGTAATAAAGGTCTGCCTTGAGCATTATGCTCTTTTAAGAACTATCTATATGAGATCAAATTAACAACAGCAACAGGAAAGCTGGTGATAGGGAACCCAAGGTTGATAAGGAACAGTGTTGACATGTCATGGGGTTGTTAACCATTGTCACAGGGCAATATGTGTACTAACCGTTTAATGAGAAACTATTTGTTCTATAAACCTTCATCTAAAGTACAATAATAAAAAGAGAATTATCTATGTGAGAACAAATTGACAACAGCAACTCAAAAAGTTTGATGGGAAGCCTAGGGGACAGTGAGTTGAAGATAATAGGGATGGAATAATTTGGAAAAGGTTAGTGAGAATAGTAGCACAACTGGAAGAATGTAATCGATGTCACTGAATTGTACGTGTAGAAATTTTTGAAATAGTGTATCTTTGGCTATGTGTATTTTCACCAAAAAAAAAAAAAAAAAAGGTCCCCCAAGGTTGAGAAGGGAGAGTGTTGACATGTCATGGGGTTGTTAACCAATGTCATAAAACAATATGTGTACTGACTGTTTAATGAGAAACTATTTGTTCTGTAAACCTTCATCTAAAGTACAATTGAAAAAAAAACACCACCAGCAACTCAGAATATTAGATGGGAACCTTAGGGGGCAGTGAGTTTATGTTAATGAGGGAGGAACCATTCAGAATACGAGGATAAGAATGGTTGCAAAACTCAAGAAATGTGATCAATGTCACTAAATTGTACATGTAGAAGTTGTTGAATTGGTGTATATTCTGCTGTGTATACTCTCAACAACAACAAAATAAATAAAATTTAGAAAACAAAAACAACCTGCTATGGCTGGAAACCGCCTTACCTTCCTCAATATATGGAAATTTTATATTTACACCATTCATTCCCCTTTTTGTTTAGATTTTGTCATCGGTTACAACCTCGTATCAGTTTCCCTGTAATCAATTTTTAACTTTATATTACTCTAATATGTATTCAGGTGTCTGTCATGTGCTTTACCTCAGGTTGTTGTCTGATGTCATTGGTTTTCTTTCTGAAGAGCTTCCCTTAATATTTCTTGTAGGGTTAGTCTGGTGGTTACAAATTCCCTTAATTTCTGTTTATCTGGGAATGCCCTAAATTTGCCCCCGTTTTTGAATGACAATTTTGCTGAGTGTATAACTCTTGGTTAACAGTTCTTTTCTTTCAGGACTTTGTATATGTCATCCCATTGCCTTCTTGCCTGCAGTTTCTGATGAGAAATCAGCACTTTGTCTTACTGAGGCCCTTCCGTAGGTGAGGAAACCCTGGTAGTGTAGTGGTTAAGAGCTACAGCTGCTAACCAAAAGGTCAGCAGTTCGAATCCACCAGACGCTCCTTGGAAACTCTCTGGGGCAGTTCTACTCTGTCCTATAGGGTCGCTGTGAATTGGAATTGACTTGACAGCAACAGGTTTGGGTTTTTTTTGTTTTTTTTGTAGGTGATATTTCACTTTTGTCATGCTCTCAAAATTCTTTCTTTAACATTGGATCTGGAAATTTTGATTATGGTAAGTCTTGGTGAATTTCTCTTGGCATCTATCCTATATGGAGTTTGTTGAGCTTCTTGGATGAAAATCTTCTCATCTTTTCTGATATTTGGAAATTTTGGGGTCTGTGATTATTTCTTTAAAACTTCTCTCTGTACTTTTTTTCCTCTCTTCCTCTTCTGAAATTCTTAATATATAATGTCCCACATAACCCATAGGCTTTCTTCATTTTTCTTCATTCTTTTTTGTTTGTTCCTCATGCTGAGCAATATTAGAGGTTTTGTCCTCTATTTTGCTGATTCTTCCTTCCATTGTTTCGATTCTACTTCTGTGTCTTTCCTTTGTTTATTTTTGTTATTTTATTTTTATGCTTCTGAATTTCTAGTTTCTGGGTTTTTTTTTTTTTTTTAAGAATTCTATTTCTTTATTGAATTTGTCATTTTTTTCTTGTACTATTTTCCTGAATTCGTCTAGACTTTTTTTTTTTGTATTTTCCTTGATCTCTTTGACGAGATTTAATACTAGTTTTTTTAAGTCTTTATCCAGTAGTTCCATTATCCGTTCTTCCTCATAGAACTTTTCTGTCCTTTTATGTTGTTTGTTTGCTTGAGCCATCTTTTTTCTGTCTCTTCATATGATTTGTAATTGACTACTGCCTTTGAGATATTAAGGTTTTATTATATATATACATATACATTATTGTATGCTTGTTTCTTTGCCTGTTATTTGTTTAGTTTTGATATGTCAGGAGTTTAACTTCTTCCCTTTCTTTTTGGATTGCTTCCTTTCCTTTGGATTGTTTTAATTGTTGTTTTGTGTTATTGGTGTGTTATGACTTTGGTGCTGCCAGTTGGCTGGGTGTGCTTTCTTCTCGCTGGTGGTGAATATGGTGGGTCACACACACACGGGGGTCTTATGTCATCAAGCATGTATGCGTTCTCTGAGAGGGTTGTGTGGAAGTGTGAGAGCAGGTCCCTTCTGTGATGTGGGGCTCCAGGTCTCAGGTGGTCAGACCTCTCTGCAGTGCTTGAAGGATAGTGTGTTGTCACGAACAGTTAATGTGGCCCCTCATTTCTTTCCAAATTTGTTTACATAGTACATGTGCCTCTGGTTGTGTTTTCCATGAAGTTGCCTTCCTGGGCTCCTCATCTGGGGATATTGCTTGCTGCCATCCCAAAATGGTTATGCTGCTGCACTGGGCTGGCAGGCAGGGTGTGATGATCTATGAATCTCCATATTCCCACTAGTTTGTTTCTATCTCTCCTTCAAATCAGTGCCTGGTATTTTTCTACGGCACTTGTTTGATGTTCTGGGGTCCAAGGTCATTACTGATGTCTTTTTTACTTAGTTTCTCGAGTCTTTGTTGTAGGGGACTTTACAATGCATCTATCTAAGCCACCATCTTAACATGAACTCTGGCAATGAGTTTTTTAATCAAGGGAACTAAACATTGCAGAAGCTCTGGGTTTTATGTCTTCCTCTAAACTGTTAATTTCTGCTTGGCAGACAGTTAACTTATAGGTGGATCATTTTGAGCCTGTCGAGGTTAGGTTTTATGCTTTGCTAAAGCAGATAAAATTTTACCTTTATACCTAGGGCATAACCTCTATGGGTTCTTAAATGAAAGTCGTAAGCGTTTGCTAAGACTCCTCCGTTTAGTTTGAGCCTGAACTCCAAATTCCATCTCCCTAACATTGTGCAGGAAGGAGTCCCTGGGTGGTGCAAATGCTTAACACACTTGGCTGCTAACCAAAATATTGGCGGTTTGAGTCCACCCAGAGGCACCTTGGAAGAAAGGCCTAGCAATCTACTTCAGAAAAATCAGTTACTGAAAATCCTATGGATTGTAGTTCTACTCGGACACACATGGGGTTGTCATGAGTTGGAATTGACTCTGCGGCAACTGATTTTAGCACTGGAAGGCCCCTGAAATCTCTGCTTACCTCTCTAGCATCTTAGTGGCTCTTGTCTTCTATCCTCTGGAATCTTGCCCTGCACACATGCAGCTTAGGGGGGTTGGTCAAGCACCAGAGGGGGATTTTTACACACATTTTTTGGGCTCCTTTTCTGGAACTTCCTCCTTTTTGAGATCCTGCTAATTGGATTGGCAGCCCCAAACCCATATTTCTATCTCCACTGCTCAGTGAGCTCTCTACTCTCTTAGCCTTTATTTCCCAGCAACAAGTTTGCTTCCCAGGGGAAAGTGGACTGAAAGTGTGGCTCTCCTTAGGTACCTTCCTTTTCTTATGATTGTATCTCTGAATTGTTTGTGTTCCCAAACCTGAAAATAATTGCTTATATTTATAGTTATTTTCAGCAAGATGGTAAGCAAAATACCTGCCCTCAGTTATGGGCAGACCTGGAAACCTGAGCTTGCCTTTTAAAGATATAATTCTCAAAATAATAAGGGTACTGTGTACATACAAAAGTGACTATTATTATATTTCCCAATCCTGAGCATTAGTGATGAACAGAGAAAGAAAGGTATGTTTCTCTCTTTCTCTTGGCAGCTGAGTACTGAGGCCACACTCAAGGACCCCATCATATTTGCCTGGTGAAGAGGAGTTGACTTCTAGGTCCTATGGTACGCTCTCTGTGAATTTCAGCCTTGTGATGTAGTACAGTAATGGCTTCTCTTCTCTCCCTCGTAGTATTTTATTAACCTTCAGTTTCATTTGGCCTTTGCCTGGAATGGAAGTGATTTGTAATGCAGTCTTTTAACCTTAGGAGCTTCATCAATATTTATATTATTTTTTTATTTTCAGACCAGGTACTACTGAAAAATCTGTTTCCCCAGGTTATTGGCTTGAAAGAAAGATCAGGATGCATACCTAGAAGAGTTTCCTTTGCAGAGCTTTACATGACATTTCTAAGCTCTCCTTGTTACTGATATTGGACTAGTAATTTATAATATATTAACTGCTATATATGCCAAACCAAATGGAATAGTCCATGTCTGCGGTGTATAAGTGACATAGCAGATACACATAAAGAGGAAAACATTTGATTAATGCATATTTTCGTATTTTGCCTTTTTTGCTTATTTTTCTTTATTATTTTTTCCTCACTGACAACTCTGAACAAGGATAAAGAAGTAATGACAAAATAGGAGAAGGAAACTAACCTTTCCTGGCACTTACTAGTACTAGGTCCTGCACTGGGCACTGCACATATGTTATTTTATTTGATGTTCATGACAAACTTGCAAGGAATATACTGGTGACCCCTGACTTACAATAGTTTGGAGTGTAACCAGTAACCAGTTGCCTTTGAGTTGATTCTAACTCATGGCAACCCCACATGTGTCCGAGTAGAACTGCACTCTGTAGGGTTTTCAGTGGCTGGTCTTTGGATGTTGATCACTGGGTCTTTCTTCCAAGGTGCTCCTGGGTGGACTTGAACCTCCAACATTTTTGTCAGCAGTTGAATGTGATAGCTGTTTGTACCACCCAAGGACTCCAGTTTGGAGTGCAGCTCCCTGCTTTTATGATTTTCCTCTTGCAAATAGGAGCCCACTCAGTAATGACTAAAATGTGTATTGACAATTGCTGCTGGGACCAACAGTGGCATGGGTGTGATGCCTTGTGGAATTGGTTGGCATTAGGCCAGTTCTATCCACAATGACAGGAAGCATGATTGGCTGAGTCATGAGGTGGAAAACCTCATGCTCTCATGGATGCATGATCAGAGGCAATAACTCCATCTGCCTCTGAACCAAGCCATCATTTCAGCTGAGGTACTGCGTCTTGTCTGCGTGCTCACAGACAGGTATGAGAGACGTCAGTGGATAATGACTAGTGGGAGCAAAGAGTCGTGTGATTGCTTCAGGAAGGGTAATGGCTCCTATAACATCAATGATAACACGGCTTACAGATTTCTTATGGAATTCTGTCATATGTCAGTCATCAGTAGTATTTTATATATGAGAAAACAAGGAGAGGCATGGTAAAATTAATTGTCCATGGTCACCTGACTAGCATGGGGTTGAACCAGGATTCCAACCCAGATGTGTCCAAAGCCAGAGTTTTTTACACTGTATCACACCAATGAAAGTATTTCATTTATAGACTTTATTTTTTAAAACAGTTCTAGACTCACAGAAAAAGTGAGCAGGTAGAACAGAAAGTTCCCGTATACTCCCCCCCGCCCGTCTCCCCCACCACCCCCTGTCCTGGCACTGTTTCTCCTCTTATTAACATCTTACATTTGTGTGGTACCTTTGTTACTGTTGATGAACCTGTATCGATACATTGTGTAACTAAACTGCACTGTTTACATTACGGTTGGCTCTTTGTGTTGTACAGTCCTATGGGTTGTAACAAATGCAAAATGCCAAGTGTCCACCACTACTGTATCACACGGAATAGTTTCACTGCCCTTAAAATGCCCTGTGCTCTACTTATTCATCCTTCTCCCCGTCCCTCTGAATCCCTGAAGGTATTTTTTAAGAGTGAGAAAGCTGAGAAGATTGAGGGAATGTACAGATGTGGCAGGGATGACTAAGGAGGAAAGTAGGAAAAGATTAAAATTAGGGGACCCAGATGGGTGACAAAAAATGCAAGAAGTTATATCCCCATTAGTGATTTCTTTCACTTATAAACTTAGGTGTGCTGCTGCAAAGCCTTCCAGCCTTGGTCTATTGCCTGACAGCTCATTATTCTCCTGGTTTCAGACTAGCGCTTGAGGGCAGAGCAGATTGATGTGTCTGACTGTTGCTTGTCGTTCTTACAAGCGCAGCAAGCGTATCGGTGGCGGGAGTCCAGGGAGACACAGGCTGCTGAGGCCAAGGCCTTTCTAGCTCCCCTCATCTCTCTGGACAGAGCCACCTGGCTCTCCTGTCACCTCGCCGAGACACTTCTGACCTTGGAAATCTGCTAATGAAACCACCTTGTTTCAGAATCCCAGCTGGAAACCTGGAGAGCTGGTCTGGCACCACTCGGGAAGCCAATGGCTTAGCTCTATCCTGGGAAGACGTTTGGCCCAGCCCTCCATCTGTGTCCACTCTGCCCCCTGCACACCACTCCTTTACTGAAACACTTGTGTTCTATGGGCCAGACAAAGGTGGAACAGGAGAAAGGAGGGAAATCAGGTGGAGGCAGCATTGGAAGAGGCTGCATACGTCCAGCTCACTATTATTACTCCCCATTGCTAACTTCTGCATTGTCTCATGATGTGGTTTTTCCCTCCCATTCCAGTCACTGTAAAAAGTGTAAGATTAACTGATGTTCCTACTTGGAGAGTGGAAAACAAGTGATAATGATCTAGGAATGAAAAACCAAACAAAGCACCCGTCTTGTGACAAGAAAACCAGGATGTCACCAGATAACCCCCAAGAATACCAGTAAAAGATTAACTCATCTGGGAGGTGACCACCTCAAAGGGGAAATAACACAAACTTCTAAGACCCATAATCCTGTCCCTATAAAGCCTTTGGCCAGTCTCCAGTTGGAGAGATGGATTTTTGGAGGAATCTATCTCCCTTTGTCTCCTGTATATTGATATATAATGAAACTCTTGCTGCTCACCTTACCTGTGTCTCAGAATTGGCTATTGCAGTAGGCAGCTCCAGTTTGCATTATTGCGGTAACAGCATTGCATTTTTCTTTTTTTTTTTTTATTGTTGTACTTTAAGGGAAAGTGTACAATTTGAGTTAGTCTCTCATATAAAAATTTATACATATATTGTTATGTGACCCTAATTGCTCTCCCTATACTGTGACAGCATACTCCTCCTTTCCACCCCTGATTTCCCATGTCCATTCAACCAGCTCCTGACCCTCTCTGCCTCCCCATCTCACCTCTGGACAGGAGCTGCCCATTTAGTCTCATGTATCTACTTGACCTAAGAAGCACACTCTTTACGAGTATCATTGCATTTTTCTTTTACTACGCTTTATTTTTTAGAGCAGTTTTCAGTTTACAGACAGACTGTGCAGAAACTTCAGAGTTCCCATATCCCTCCTTGTTATGCATTGAATTGTTTCTCCCAAAATATGTGTTGAAATCCTAACCCCAGTACCTGTAAATATGACTGTGATGGTTAAGATTGTGTGTCAACTTGGCTGGGCCATGATTCTCAGTGTTTTAATGTAATCACTCCCATGATTGAATATACTGTGAGTAGCCAATCAGATGAAAGGGAGTCTCCTTGGAGGTGTGGCCCACATCTGTATATAAGCAGATGTTCTGGCTTTTTGCTCTCTCTGTATCCTGCGGCTGCTTCCTGTTGTCTCATCTCCTGTTCTTGGGACTTGAGCTGTCAGCTTATCTGCTGAACCTGGGATTTGTCGATCTGCACAGCCTGTGAGCGGGAGCCTTGCTCTCCTACCTGCTGATCTTGGGCTTGCCAGCTTCTGCAGCTGCGTGACTTGGGAGAGGCCTCTACCCTGGTCCACGGACTTGGGACGTTCTAGCCTCTACAATCGCGTGAGCTGTTTCCTTGATATAATCTCTCTCTATATATATATTTATACACTTTACTGGTTTTGCTTCTCTAGAGAACCCAGCCTAAGACAATGACACTGTTTGGAAACAGGGATTCTTCTTTTGTTATGTTAATGAGATCATACCAGAGCAGGGTGGCACCTAAATCTAATCACTGCTGAGTTAGAAAAAGACCAGAACAGACACAGAGACACACACACACGGGAAGACATGTGAGGACCTGTCTATAATCAAAGGAACACCAAGGATTGTAGACAGACACCAGAAACTAGGAAATAGGCTCACAGAAGGAATCAACATGGTCAAGACCCTGATTTGAATGTTTAGCCTTCAGAACTGAGAAAATAAATTTCTGTTCTTTAAAACCACCTACTTGTGGTATTGCTGTTAAGGCAGCACTAGGTAACTAAGATTAAACATAGTTTCTCCTATTATTAACATTTTGCATTGGTGAAGTGCATTTGTACAGTTGATAAAACAATATTGATACATTATTATTAACTAAAGTCCATAGTTTACATTAGGATTCATTCTTTGTGTTGTACTGTTTTATAGGGTTTTGCAAATGCATAATGTCATGTGTCCACCATTATAGTATCATGCAGAATGTTTTCACCACCTTAAAAATGTCATGGGCTTGGCCTATTCATTCTTTCCCCTGCCCCTGGGACCCTGACAACCACTGATCTTTTTGCTGTTGCTATAGTTTTGCCTTTTCCAGAATGACAGATAGTTGGAATCACACAGCTTCCAGACTCAGCCATGGCTTTTTATTTTTTCTGCTATGATGCATTATTTTGCTGTCATAACTTGGTTATCACTTTTCACTGAAATTTGAAGTTTCCCATATGACTGATATATTCATTTCCCACAAATGAAATTCAAGCAGCTATATGTCTTTTTACCTTGTGCTTCTTCCCCACTTATAGGAAGAGAATCTCATTTTACATAATACTGTGCATAGCCTTGGGGTCCTATGATGATTTATGGTTTTCCTATTGTCTGAGAACAGATCTGAGCATAGTAAGCAGTCTATAAAATGTTTACTTTGAATTGATGAGAAAACAGCTCTGCCCATAGGCTAAAAAGTATATCCTTAGAATCATTAGCATTTTTAGATAGGCTACCTGGTATTTATTTCAACAAGCTTGGAAAAATCACCCAGTGGCTAATTTGTAAACTGCCAAAGAACACGTCCTCAGGTGTAACCCGACTCTCAGCTCAACGACAGTATTTATGCTTTCTTCTGTTTTCAGAGGAGATAAAAAGTAAACAAAACAACTCTTTCCCACCCTCTGTGTGAAGGCTCATCACAGAAGTGTAGTGTGTAACCTGCCACTTTTCAATCTCTTTTCTTCTCCCAATTACATTTTTTAAAACAAGGGTAATGGAAGAAAAGTTAGTACCTGAGACGTACACATGCCCAAGGGGACACCTGGCTTAGACAGTCTAGCTGTACCCTACCCTGAAAAGCACAGCACTTTCTTCACCCTGTTTCTCACTGACCAAAAATATCCAGGTTCCATTGTCCCTGGGTGGTGCAAACGATTAAGTACTCAACTACTAACCAAAAGGTTGGCAGTTCGAACCCATCCAGATGCACCTTGTAAAACAGGATTGCCAATCCGCCCTCCAAAGGTCCCAGCCTTGAACACCCTATGGAACAGTTCTACTCTGCACACATGGGTTTCCCGTAAGTGGGAATCAACATGACGGCAATGAACAACAACAACATTGTTCAGATAGCATGTACTTCAGAGCAGACTTCAGTTCAAATCCAAACACTGACACTTAGCATTTGTGTAACTGACACTTAGCATTTGTGTAAATATTAAGGGTGTTATTAAGCTAGTTACTGCTTGTCTGCAAGATGCGGTTTCCTCAGCTGTTAAGTACAACAATGATATTGACATCCTAACATGGGTGTGGTGGTTAAAAGAGATAGTGCTCAAGTTTCTGTTAAGGGAGGTAGGGAAAAATGGACGTGGATAATGGTGATGTTTGAACAATATGATAAATATGATTAATGTCACTGAATTGTGCAAGTGAAGATAGTTGAAATAGCAAATGATTTGGTACATATGTATTTACTATACAAAGAAAAAAGAGAGAGACAGGCATTATTATGGGTGAATGTGTTTTACATGTGGCAAGGACATGAATTTTTGGGGGCCAAAGGGTGGAATGTTATGGACTGAATTGTGTATTCCCCCCAAAATATCTGTCAACTTAGCTAGGCCATGATTCCCAGTATTGTGTGATTGTCCACCATTTTGTCATCTGATGTGATTTTCCTATGTGTTGTAAATCCTACCTCTATGATGTTAATGAGACAGGATTAGTGGCAGTTATCTTAATAGGGAAGGACTCAGTCTACAAGATTAGGTTGTGTCTTAAGCCAAAAGAGAGACAGGGAGACTTCATACCACCAAGAAAGCAGCACCGAGAGCAAAGTGCAGCCTTTGGACCTGGGGTTCCTGTGCGGAGAAGAGCCTAGTCCAGGGGAAGATTGGTGACAAGGACCTCCCTCTAGAACTGACAGACAGAGAAAGACTTCTCCTAGAGCTGTCATCCTGAATTCAGACTTCTAGTCTCCTAGATTGAGAGACTAAATTTCTTTTTGTTAAAGCCATCACTTGCGGTATTTCTGTTGTAGCAGCACTAGATTACTAAGACAGGCATCAATAAATATTAGCTATTTTCTCCTTCCCAAGACATGGAGGAAGGGAATATCTGGATCCAAATTTCTTTTTCTATAACCTTTAAATCTCTCAATAAGTATTTGCAAGTGTTTCTTTTCTTATAGACAGATTTTCTGGTCATGGTACTTTAGATGTGGTGTGACCTCAAGAACTGTTATGAGTTGAGTTGTATCTTCCCAAAAATTACGTCCTAACCCTGGTACCTGTTAGCACAACCTTGTTGGAAAGAATTTTTGAAAATGTTATCAGTTAGGTAAATATGAGGTCATCAGGAGTAGGGTGTGTCCTAATCCAATATCAATGTCTTCCTATAAAAGAAGAGAAGAAACACAGAGAGACAGACAAGAGGAAGGGCTGCCATATGAAGATGCAGCTACAAGCCAAGGAATGTCTGGGGCTGTCAGAAGCCAGGAGAGATAAGAAAGGATGCTTCTCTAGAGCCTTTGAAGAGAGCATGGCCCCGCCGATACCCTGAATTCAGACTTCTAGCCTCCAAAACTCTGAGAAAACAAATTTTTGTTCTTATATGCCACCTGGTTTGTGGTATTTTGTTACAGCAACCCTAGGAAGCTAAGAAGAGACCCTCTGGTCCAACCTCTTTGTAGCTCAAGGTCACTGCCAGTTATTAGTGGCCTCACATTTAATAAAGAGGAGAAGGTATGTTCCTTGTCCATCTGTGAGACAAAATCACTTATAGAATAGGTGAGGCTAGTTCTTTTATTTTCTAATTTTAGACTCTGTAGACACAGCCCAAGCTAATGCTTTTGAAGCAGCCACAATGCCTCTTTGTTCCTGGAAAATGCACATGGATGGTCTAGACCCAGGCTGTGGGTTTTGTTGCTTTGTCAGGAAGAAAGGACAACTGAAGCTCCCATCACCTGCCAATTAGTCTTGGTCCACCTCCAACACAAATTTGTGTTTGGTGAGGCAGATTAATAGAACAATGGGGCATCGCTGGCTGCTGAGAACACCATGAATATGCAGAACAGACAGGATGGCTTAAACTCTGTTCTCAGTCCAGAGTTTGTCAGTAACGGTCCTTCTCCCTTACTTCTTTTCTAAGTTAAGGATGCTTGAATTGTGCAGCTGGAAGGGATCTTAGTGAAGATCATCTGGTCCCGTCTCATTTTACAGACAAGCAAACCAAGGCCCAGAGAGGAAAGGCCCACTCAAGACCACACACAGAGAATGGCTCTGAGACCTGGGACCCCACCCAGATCTATAGCTCCTGTTTCTATGAGACTCTTCACCCCTGTAGTGCTTTGGGCACTATCATTTTTTTTTTTTAAACAAAAAAACCTGGGGGCTCTTAGATATCAGCGGTACCTTATATCAAGTCTCAGTTTGCTACTCTGCCTGAATTTATACCTCTTTTCATGGTCCTGGAGCCCTGGTGGCACAATGGTTAAGAGCTCGGCTGCTAACCAAAAGCTCTGTAGTTCTAATCTACCAGCCGCTCCTTGGAAATCCTATGGGGCAGTTTTACTCTGTCCTATAGGGTTGCCATGAGTTGGAATCGACTAGATGGCACTGGGTTGGGTTTTGGTTTTGACCATAGTCCTGTTTTTCCACAGCTTTCTCCTTGTCATGTGTGCTGGCTGTAATCTACACAACAGCATTTCCTATCTCTAATTTTTTGCTTTCAACATCTTCAACTGTAGTTGGCAGAGATTCCTTAATCTAGGGAAGTGGGAGACTTTCCAGCCCAAGGAGATGAAACGTGACTACCTTAGAAGGGTCATGGTACTCTCATTGTAGTTGGCTAGTGTTCTGGCAGAAAACATACAATCAATATTCTAGATTTCCTGACACAAGGGGACCAGACTCATTTGACCTTTGTCTTTACCTCTTTATTCTTCCTCCATCTTCTTGCCTGGAATTCTAACTTACTACCTGGAGGTGCAACAGCCATCCTGAAAACAAGTATGATGACGAAAGCCAACCCAACAAGGGTGGTAGTGTGGAAAGAAAGAGTCTGGTGTCTGAAGGCAATGTTGAGCAGCTGGGTTGCCTACCTATTAGCCTATTGTAATAAGGGAATTAAACACTTTTTTGTTGTAGCCTTGAAAGTCAGGCTGATTTCTGTTATTTGCAGCCAAATTCACTCCTAAATGGCATGCTCCTTTCCTTGTTGACCTGGGACTGGAGGCATGGCATTCCTCAAAGTGGATCCCAGGTGAATATGTCAGAATGAGGATGGAGACAGAAGCAAGGATGGGGGAAATCTTGCTGTCCTGTTGAAGAAGTACAGTAGTATGAAGTCTGTCCCAGGTTCCAGAAAATAAGTGAAGAATCCTAATGGGATTCACAGGCACTCGGCTGTGAGGGAGCCTTCTTCTGGCCCTGGTAGGAAGAGGGGCGTGATCGTGTGGGCTAATTCTTTAGCGTGGAGGTGGCTGAGTACCATCCTGGAAGCCAGTGGGGTGCGAAGACTCTTCTTGGAAAGATTTTTCAGGCTGTAGTGGAGCCTGGCAAGGCTTTGCAGACTCCTCACTGCCATCCATTCCTGCAAATCCACATGGGGATACTTTACACTGCAGACCACAATGGATTATACGAGCCTCCTACCAGTTAAGTCCCTGGCTACTCCTCGGTTTTCAGGCACTGTAGGAGGAGTGGGAGGAGTTTCCTCTCCAGGGCTATGAAGTCAGGACCTGGAATCTGGAGGCAGTGGGGGCACTTGGAATGTGTTCAGCTACTTTTCTCACCAACAGCTGGGATGCTGGGAGTGACAGGAGGTTGTGAGGGTGAATGTGAGCATATGACAATGAGGGTAGCGGACCTGGTGGGATGGGAACCTAGAAGTGCCAACTGAAGAGCATACCTGGGATAAAGGAAGCAGCCTTATTGGGAGGATGAGTGGTCCGGCACCGCAGAGGGTATATATTCTGTTGGTACGCACTCATCTGAGAGTGAAAATACCCTGGAGGTAGGAAAAAAAAGAAAAAAAAAGGGAGACTATTTTTATATCCTTGGGAAAAGGAAGGCCTTCTAAAGTAAGATGTAAAAAGCAACACTATAAAAAAATTTGATATAAAAAGATTTAATTATCTTTCACCAAAGACACTGAAGATAATGTTTAAAATGTATGCAACACAAAAGATTAAATCGAGAATAAATAATGAACTTAAGAATCAATAAAAGTAAGTCAATAAAAAAGCGATAAATGTCCCAGCACTAAAAAAAGGTCGCAGAAGAAACTTGAATGGGCAGTAAAAGTAAGGAAAGTTGCCCGTCTTCACTAATGAAATGCAAAAACCAAAAACCGACCCATCAAGCAAAAAATAAAAACCAAACAAACCCAGCAATTTAACCTCCAATGAATTGAAACAAAGTCTAAAATTTGATGATACAAAGGTATGAAGAAATAGGTTCCTTCATATTCTTCCGGCAATTTGGTGGTATCTATTTAAACTAAAAAATCACCATAGAATCTGGCAAAGCAATTCCTCATCATGGTACCTCAGAGAAACCTTTGCACAGGAGGCATATAAAATGTTCGAGTGGTGTAAGCAGAGGCTGAGGTGACGTGAAGCAGCATGCTGTGAGGGACTCGAAGAGCAATTCAGCAGAGCTTGGAGAGAAAGTGGAAGGTGGAAAGAGATGAACTAGGAGGGTCTGGGCCAGGCCATAGGGGGCCTCGGATGGCATATGAAGGAACTCGGACCTCATCCCCAGGGGCAGCTGAAGACTTTTAAGGCTATATGAGCTGGAGTCAGACTGGGTCTTACATAAATCTCCTTGGCAGTGGCTGTGTCGAGTATGTAATTGAGGAATGCATCTTTGGAGATAGGAGGACTAGTTGCTGGGCTAATCCAGTCATCCAAGTGAGAGATGATATGAGTCTGTGTTTCTGTAGAGTTTGTGATAAAAAGGGAGAGAAAGTCTTGGTTAGTTAGACAATGCTAGATCTTGTACGGTAGAATTCTTTTCAAGTGAAGACAGGCTTGAGCTTTTGAAATGGAAGCTTGCTCAGGAAGTTTTGGGAGTTCTCAAGATGTGTTTCTGGGTATACCAAAGTGAATGTATCACTGAGGAAAAGGGAACCACCTAAAGAAATCAATATGGCTGTTCATAGGAAAGAAGGGTCCATAAGAAGTAAGCTGGAGGCTCCTAGAGGTAGGCAAGGCCTTATCAGTTTTCTTCCTCATTGAATTGCCAGTGCCTAGAACAGTTACTGGCAAATGGTACCAAAAGAAAAAAAATAAAACAAACCCCATGCCATCTGGTTGATTCCAACTCATAGTGACCCTTAGGACAGAGTAGCACGGCCCCATAGGGTTTCCAAGGAATGGCTGGTAGATTGCCAACCTTTCGGTTAGCAGCTGAACACTTAACCACTGCACCACCTGGGCTTCTGCTAGCACATAGTATAGGTGCTTAATATTTGTCAAGGCAATAAATCAATAAAAATGTGTGAGTGCCAAGAACTAAACAAATAGTTTTGGTCTGGTTAATAACCTAAGTGATCACAGTTGTGGTTGTTAGGTGCCATCGAATCGGTTCCCACTCATAGCAACCCTACGTACAACAGAATGAAACACTGCCTGGTCCTGCGCCATCCTCACAATCGTTGCTATGTTTGAGCCCAATGTTGTAGCCACTGTGTCAATGTATCTCATTGAGGGTCTTTCTCTTTTTCATGGATCCTCTACTTTACCAACCATGATATCCTTTTTTAGGGACCGGTCCTTCCTGATAACATGTCCAAAGTACATGAGATGAAGTCTTGCCATCCTCGCTTCTAAGAAGCATTCTGGCTGTATTTCTTCCAAGGCAAATTTGTTTGTTCCTGTGGCAGTCTGTGGTATATTCAATATTCTTCACCAACACTGTAATTTAAATGCATCAACTCTTCTTCGGTCTTCCTTATTCATCGTCCAGCTTTTGCATGTGTATGAGGTAGTTGAAAATATCATGGCTTGGGTCAGGTGCACCTTAGTCCTCAAGTGACATCGTTGCTTTTTAACACTTTGAAGGGGTCTTTTGCAGCAGATTCGCCCAACGCAATACGTTGTTCGATTTCTTGACTGCTGCTTCTATGCTTCCATAGGCGTTGATCATGGATCCAAGTAAAATGAACTTGACAACTTCAATTTTTTCTCTGTTTTATCATGATGTTGCTTATTGGTCCAGTTATGAGGACTTTTGTTTTCTTTATGTCAAGGTGTAATCCATAACGAAGGCTGTAGTTTTGATCTTCACCAGTAAGTGCTTTAAGTCTTCTTCACTTTCAGCAAGCAAGATGGTGTCATCTGCATATCACAGGTTGTTAATGCGTCTTCCTCCAATTGTGATGTCTTGTTCTTCATATATAGTCCAGCTTCTCAGAGTGAGCCCTGTAGAAAATGCTAAAAAGAACATAATGCTTATTTAAAGCTATTTTTAGAAAACAGAGAACTGCCATTTGTGCATGAGTGCTCTTTCACTCTGCTGTGCCAAGCCAGGAACTCTGATGGCGTAGTCGTTAAGCATTCAGCTGCTAACCAAAAGGTCGGCAGTTTGAATCCACCAGGCACTCCTTGGGAACTCTGTGGGGCAGTTCTACCCTGTCCTATAGGGTTGCTATGAGTCAGAATCAACTCAGCGGCAATGGGTTTGGTTTGGTTTGCTGAAAGATAATCACCCTTCAACTCTGATTTTTTGAATTGAAAATAATAGACTTGTAGAAGTACAATGGAATGGAGGTGTGCAGAAGGAAGAGATTGTAAGCAAACACCAAGTCTAAAAGAGTAAGACCTGCAAACACAGATGAATACGTCCCTGGGTAATGGAAAAATTTTACGTTAGCTCTCTGTGCCCACCTCCAAACTTGTGCCATCAATTATTATAGCATGAGTAGAGAGTGCTGGAGGATTCTGCACTGGCAATTTAACAATTTGCCTGGAAGTTTCATATGTCATTTCCTTCACAGCCCATTGGTCAGAACAAGTCACTTGGCCCACCTGACTCCTGTTGTGTGCAGTCTAGTCTATTCTGACTCATAGTGACCTTGTAGCACAGAGTAGAACTGCCCAATAGGGTTTCCAAGGTTGTAATCTTTACGTATTGAGTTGGGCTGCAAAAGATCTCTTTAAAGTGTTAAAAAGCAAAGAAGTCACTTTAAGGACTAAGGTGCGCCTGACCCAAGCCATGGTGCTTTCAATCATCTCTTATGCGTTCAAAAGCTGGATGATGAATAATGAAGACTGGAAAGTATTTATGCCTTTGAATTATGGTGTTGGCAAAGAATATTGAGTATACTATGGATTTTCAGAAGAACAAACAAATCCATCTTGGAAGAAGTACAAACAGAATGCTCCTTAGAAGCAAGGATGATGAGACTTCATCTCATACATTTTAGACATGTTATCAGGAGGGACCAGTCCCTGGAGAAGGACGTCATGTTTGGTAAAGTAGGTCAATGAACAAGAGGAAGACCCTCAACTAGATGAATTGACACTGTGGCTGCAACAATGGGCTCAAACATAACGATTGTGAGGATGGCGCAGGACAGAGCAGTGTTTCATTCTGTTGTACATAGTGTTGCTATGAGTGGGAGCTGACTCGACAGTAGCTAACAACAATCTTTATGGGAGTAGAAAGCCAGGTCTTTTCTCCCATAAAGCACTGGTGGGTTTGAAGAGCTGATCTTTTGGTTAGCAGCCAAGGGCTTACCCATTGCACCACCAGGGTTCCTTACCTGACTCCTAGGGAGTGGGAAAGAGTAACCCTCCTAGGGGCCCAGAAGGGGAGAACCACTGGGCAAGGCTGTACACTAGAAGTCTCTACCAGAAGTATAAAAGGGAATTTGTTTAAAATGCACTTATCTTTCCTTTAAGGAAATCTTTCTATGATTTGCTTCTGTATCTTTGGTTTTATGTTCTGTACTTTTTATACAGAAGAATCTTTTCCTAGAACCCGAATTGATTGTGTTTATTTATTTGTTTTTTAACATTGCAATATTTAGGCTTTCTTTTGCTTTCCCATAACTAGGTTGTAAGAGTTCAGCCTGGTGGTTGCCAGTTGTCAGAATGCCCCTCCAATGCACGCACCTCCTAGCAAATTCTCTGGTGCGTGCGTGTGTGTGTGTGTGTGTGTGTGTGTGTAAAGCTTTATTTGTTTGGAACTGCTGGCCTTGGTACTTCCACTGTGCTTAACACCTTGCTTGGCACAGCATAGAAGGTCAATAAATGTTCGTTTACAGTATGCTGAAATTCTTCATTGCATGTTGATTTAATTTTTTGTGGGTCTGCGTACTCTGAGGCAGGGCCCTGAACCTATCCTCTCCCAGAGTCTACTAATTGCAGTTTGTGTTTGGAGCCCAGGACAAGGTGGTAGCTGGCCCCCAGGAATAACTCAGCTATGCAGGTTTTGGTACTGGGCAAGGTTTACATGATTTTACCCGCAATGAGGTGCTTAACAAACCAGTCTCTGTGAGTTGATTCTGACTCATGGTGACCCCATGCGTGTCAGAATAGAACTGTGCTCCATAGTGTTTTCAACGGCTGATTTTTCAGAAGTAGATCACCAGGTGTTTCTTCAAGGTGTCTCTGAGTGGACTTGAAGCACCAACATTTTGGACAACAGCAGAGCTGCTTAACCGTTTGTGCCACCCAGGAACATGAGGTGCTTAAACAAAAAAAAAAACAAAACAAACCCATTGCTGTAGAGTTGACTCTGACCCTATAGGACAGAGCAGAACTGCCTCACGGGGTTTCCAAGGAGCAGATGGTGGATTTGAACTGCTGATCTTTCGGTTAGCAGCCATAGCTCTTAACAACTGCACAACCAGTGCTCCATGAGGTGCTTCCAAAACCCGTTGCCATCAAGTTGATTCCAGCTCATAGCGACCCTATAGGTCAGAGTGGAACTGCCCCATAGACTTTCCAAGGAATGCCTGGTGGATTCAAACTGCTGACCTTTTGGTTAGCAGCCATAGCACTTAACCACTACGCCACTAGGATTTCCATGAGGTGCTTAGGAAAGTAAAATACTGATGTAGTAGATCTGTAGTACCAGGTACAAAATATTGTATTGCACTTTAAAAGCTTCTTTATCTGTAAAATGGGAGTAATAATCATTTCTCACTCAGAGTGTAGACGTGAGGATTAAATAATACATATAAATTGCTCAGCACAGCTAGATTAAAAAATCAATACATATTATCAATTCTTACTATTTCTTTAGTTAATGCTTTCATTGTTCCCAGTATTAATTAGAAATTTACTGAAATTCTTTTTGGTTAATGTAATGGACCCACCACATATCTGTCAGTTTGTTGTACTATAGTGGTTTGCATTTTGCTATGATGCTGGAAGCTATGCCACTGGTATTTCAAATACCAGCAGGACTACCCATGACTCATTTCAGCAGAGCTTTCAGGCTAAGACAGATTAGGAAGAAAAGGCTGGCAATTCACTTCTGAAAATCAGCCAGTGAAAACCCTATGAATCACAACAAAATACTGTTGATACAGTGCTGGACGATGAGCCCCTAGGTGGGAAGGCTACACAGAAGCTGCAATGATAGACTCAAACATACCAATTGTCTTAGTCATCTAGTGCTGCTCTAACAGAAATACCACAAGTGGATGGCTTTAACAAAGAGAAATTTATTTTCTCACAGTCTAGTAGACTAGAAGTCCAAATTCAGGGTGCCAGCTCTGAGGGAAAGCTTTTCTGGTGACTCTGGAGGAAGGTCCTTGCCATCAATCTTCCTTTGGTCTAGGAGCTTCTCTGCGCGGGAATCCCGGGTCCAAAAGATACACTCGGCCTTTGGCACTGCTTTCTTGGTTGTATGGGCTCCCATGTCTCTCTGCTTGCTTCTGTCTTTTATATCTCAAAAGAGATTGCCTTAAGACACTGTATAATCTTGTAGATCTCATCAACATAACTGCCGCTAATCTATCTTATTAACGTCATAGTGATAGGATTTACAACACATAGGGAAATCACATCAGATGACAAAATGGTAGACAATCATACAATACTGGGAATCAGGACCTAGCCAAGCTGACATTTTTGGGGAACACAATTCAATCCATGACACCAACCATCATGAAGATGCTGTAAGACTGGGCAACATATTGTTTTCAAGTGCAACTAACAACAATTTAGTGGATGAAGTTTGGAAACGTCTTTTATTCTGGCCTTTCTGAACTGGGGTACCTGGAGGGAAAATGATTTAAGTGGCTCTTCCCTCTGTTCTCTCAATCATTGTACTTACTAGCACCATTCTAGAAGAACAGGAGAGAAATTGTTAATTACACACATTGGGTGCCTGCAGGCATTAGGGCTAAATTTTCTTGTGGAACTCTGTTCAGAATGGCTGCAGGCATGCCGCTTAAAGTAAAGAGATTTATGGTAACTTTTCCTGACCCTCTCTTGCTCATATTTTAAAAAACATTCCAAATCTTTATGTTGCTGATGCCCATAGCCAATAAACTTAAAAATACCACTTGGTTTCTTAAGTTTTAAAAAAATATATTGAAACTTTGACCTGTAATGGACAAGACAAGATCAAAATAGAAATTCCAGGTTATGCTTGGATTTGGCTCAAATTGTAAAGTACATACACTCTTATTAAAGCCCTCTATTCTTCCCTCCACCTCCTGTCTGTCAGTTTGTTATACTGTGGTGGCTTGCGTGTTGCTATGATGCTGGAAGCTATGCCACTGGTATTTCAAATACCAGTAGGGTCACTGATAGTGGACAGGTTTCAGTGGAGCTTCCAGGTTAAGACAGACTAGGAAGAAAGGCCTGGCTATCTACTTATAAAAATTAGCCAATGGAAACCTTACGGACCACAACCAAACAGTGCCCGATACCGTGCTGGAAGATGAGCTCCCTAGGTTGTGAGTCACCCCTAATACACAGTGGCAGCAACAATGGACTCAAGCATACCAAGGATTGTGAAGATGGTGCAGGACTAGGCAACATTTTGTTCTGTTGTATGTGAAGTCACCATGAGTCGGATGGAAACTAACAGCACCCCAGAAGAGAGAAGCCTCTTACTCCAGAGGACTTCTGCTATTCTATGCTTACCCATGCCGTCCTTGATTATCCCAAGGACCTGTGCGTCCTGCTCAATGAACTCCCAACATGTGCCACCGGCGGCTCGAGGCACTGAAGGGACTGCATTCTCCTTCCACTGAGGCCAAGAGGCTCCGTTGCGAAGATTTTCTTCTGGGGAGACAGATCAGGAAGCAGAGGAGACTCATCAAGAAATTACTAAACTTATGTCTCTCACCATACACAAAAGCAAATTCAGAATGGACTGAGGATCTAAATGTGCAAACTAAAACTGTTAAGTTCCTTGAAGAACAAACAGGGGCAACACTGTCAGGCCTCGCTTTCAGCAGTGAATTATCTAAGGTAATAACAAAAGCACAAAGTGCAAAAGACAATAAACGTGTGAGAATGGTGTGATGGCATGTGACCTCCTCTAACTTCACAAGGGGGAGGAGAATCAACTGCCCAAAGCTGACTCCTATGAGGCGGAGGTCAGATGTGCTTCCTCTATCCGCCATTTTTACCAGTTTTGACATCAACCGCCCCTCCCACAGCACTCTCTGCTTCCCTGCTGAGTTCAATAATTCATTGCTATGGCCACATAGAACTCACAGCCCATGCTCATGATTATACGGTTTATTAGGGAAGTAACAGGTTACAATTCAGGTTCAGGAATACTCAGGATACAGTTCTTCCATGAGGACAGCCTCTTTTCAGCTGTACTTGCAGGCACGCCTCTTTCTGGCCCCTCAGCCTCTGCCCTCCTCCAGCAAATGTTACAAAGCTCTTTTAGCTCTGCCAATAAGTGCCAGAAGCACCCTGCTGCACCAGTAAGCCTCAGCAGGAAGGCACTCAGCTCTAGCTCCACGGGTCGGTAAACCTAGCTCCACCAAGTGCCTGGAGGCACCCTACTCCGCCAGCAAGCCTTCTGCCTGATGGCCCTCAGCTGTCTCTTTCTGAGAGCCCGGAAGCCCACTGTGCCATCTCATGCCAGTCTCTCCACTGTTTCTCTGCCACCACTTCTTGCTGTCTTTAGTGTTACAGCTCTCTCTCTCTCAGTCTCCTGTTTCCAGGAGATTCACAGTGCAGGGATCCTGCATCCAAAAGATGTGTCTACTCCCGGCTCTTCTTCCTTGGTGGTGGTGAGATTCGCTCCTCCTGCCTCTGGGATGGCTCATTGTAAGCCTAGAGGGATGGCAAAACTTACCAATCCCCTTGTTTGGGTTCCATATACCTCATTAGCATTGTCCTATCCAATCATCTGGTGGGAGTTACAAAGACTATGGCTAGATGGCCATTTAAAAGCAATTTATCACACTGCAAAATGGGACCTCATAAAAACTAAAAACTTTGGTTCATCAAAAGACTTCACCAAAAAAAGTGAGAACACAAGCTACTGACGGGGAGAATATCTTTGGAAACTACACACTGATAAGAATCTAACAACCAGTATATATGTAGAAAACACTTCAACAACTTAACAACAAAATGACAAACAACTTGATCATAAAGTAGGCAAAGGACTTGAATAGACATTTCACCAAAAAGGACATTCAAATGGCCACCAAACACAAGAAAAGATGCTCAGCATCATTAGTCATCAGAGAGATGCAAATCAAAACCACAATGAGTTACAATCACACTTCCACTAGGATGGCTAAGATTAAAAAAAGAAAATAACAAATGTTAGAGAGGATGTGGGGAAACTGGAACACTTATCCATTGATTGCTGGTGGGAATGCAAAATGGTTCAGCTCTTGTGGAAAATACTGTGGCGGTTCCTCAAAAAACTAAAAATGGAACCACAGATTCCCCTAGCAATTCCACTCCTAGGTATATACCCAAAAGACTTGAAAGCAGAGACTCAAAAAGACACTTGTACACCAATGTTCACTGCAGCACTATTCACAATAGACGAAAGGTGGAAACAACCTAAATGCCCATCGACAGATGAATTGATAAACAAAATGTGATACATACCTACAGTGGAATACTAAGCCAATAGGAGAAATGAAGTCTTTATACATGCTACAGTGTGGATGGAGCTTGAAGACATTAGGCTGAGTGAAATAAGCCAATCACAAAAGGACAAATATTATATGACCTCACTTACATGAAAAGACAAGAAAAGGCAATTGTATAGAGATCAAAGTTTATTAGTGGTTACCAGAGGCAGGAGGGAGGGGAAAAAGGAGTTAATGGTGATGGAAAAATAGCATTAATTAAGGATAGGGTTACACAGCCGATTATTGTAATTGCTGTCAATAATTGTACAAATTGGCAAAAGTGTGGTCAATACATTTACAACAACGACTGTCGTGGATTGAATTGTGTCCTCCAAAAATATGTGTCAACTTGGTTAGTCCGTGATTCCCAGTATTGTGTGGTTGTCCTCCATTTTGTGATTGTAATTTTGTGTTAAAGAGGATTAGGGTGGGATTGTAACACCCTTACTAAGGTCACATCCCTGATCCAATGTAAAGGGAGTTTCCCTGGAGTGTGGCCTGCACCACCTTTGATCTTACAAGAAATAAAGGGAAAGGGAAGCAAGCAGGAGTTGGGGACCTCATACCACCTAGAAAGCAGTGCTGGGAGCAGAGCACTTCCTTTGGACCTGGGGTCCCTGTGCAGAGAAGCTTCTAGTCCTGGGGAAGATTGATGAGTAGGCTGACAGAGAGAGAGAGAAAGCCTTCCACTGGAGCTGACGCCTGAATTTGGACTTTCAGCCTACTTTACTGTGAACAAATAAACTTTTCTTTGTTAAAGCCATCCACTTGTGGTATTTCTGTTATAGCAGCACTAAGTGACTAAGACAAAGGCCAAAAAATAAAACAAAAAACAAACGGTCTCTGCTGAGGCTGCATATGTACCACCAAACACCTCATGGGATTTGGTTCCTTGGTTTGGCGGTTTAGAGTCATGGTTTCATGGAACATCCCAGTTAATTGTTCTAATAATGTGTTGAGTGCTTCTGTTCCACCTCCTAGTTTTGTTACATAGTGTCTGGGGTCTTAAAAGCTTGCAAGCAGCCATGCAAGGTACAACAATTGGGAAGTCAGGAATAGAAGGAGGATACGGAATGTGTGGCTAATTGCTTCCATCAACAACTGCCTCCTTTGCCATGAGGCCAGAAGAACTAGATGGTGCCCAGCTACCATTACTGAACATTTTGATCAAAGGGTGCATAGAAAAATCCTGATCAAAAAGCAGGAAAATGCAGAACAGAATTTCAAATTCTTATAGACTCTAGACTTTCTGGAGCCATGGAGGGTGGATGAACTCCTAACATTATTGCCCTGAGATAATCATTAAAGCTTAAACCAAAAATATCCCCTGATATCATCTTAAAACTGAACAACGGTTTAGCTTAACTAGTAAAAAATATCTGCCTTGAGCAATATGCTTTTTTAGGAACTAAATAGATAGGATCAAATTGACAACAACAACTCGAGAAAGATGAGCTGGGAACCTTAGGGGGCAGTGAGTTTATGTTAATGGGGGAGGAAGAACTCAGAAAAGGAGGGTAAGAATGTTGCACAACTCGAAAAATGTCATCAATGTTACTAATTGTACATGTAGAAATTGTTGACTTGGTGTATATTCTCAACAACAACAAAAGAAACCTGTGAGATTGCAAAACAAACAAACAACAAAAAAGAAATTACTAAAGGTTCTCTTGTGTGTGAAGGGAAGGGGAAAGTGTATACAATTGCCACACATTAAATTTTGTCCCGTCACAAGTGCCAAAACAATACATTTTTTAAAATAAAAATTCATACAAAATAGAAGTATATGAAGTAAAAAGTAAATTCCCTCATTGCCACTTCCCTTTTTTCACTGCTTACTCCCCAGAGGTCTCCACCATAGGTTATGGCTGTTTTTAGCTGCTGTGAATCGGCTCTGACTCGTGATGGCCTTATGTATAACAGAATGAAACGTTGCCTGGTTCTGTGCCATCTTCATGATTGTTGGCATGCTCAAATCCGTTCTTGTAGCCACTGGGTAGTTTTAGTGACTTCCAACCTGGGGGCTCTTCTTCCAGCCCTATATCAACAGTATTCTGTTGTGATTCATAGACTTTTCATTGGCTGCTTTTTGTCTTAGTCTGGAAACTCTGCTGAAACCTGTTCATTATGGATGACCCTGCTGGTATGAGAAATGCCAGTGGCATAGCTTCCAGAATCATTGCAACATGCAAGCTACCACAGTATGACAAACTGACAGTTGGGTTGTTGTTGTTGTTAGGTGCCATTGAGTCAATTTCAACTCAGCGACCCCATGTGACAGTAGAACAGCCCCACAGGGTTGTCTAGGCTGTAATCTTTATAGGGGAGCCCCGGTGGCATGGTGGTTAAGTGCTTGGCTGCTAATCAAAATGTTGGCAGTTGGAACCCACTAGCTGCTCCCTGTGAGTAAAGATTACAGCCTTGGAAACCCTATGGGGTAGTTCTACTCTGTCTTATGGGGTGGCTATGAGTGGGAATCGACTCAACAGCAGTGGGTTTGACTTTTGGTTTCAGTTAATCTTTATGGGAGAAGATCACCTGGTCTTTCTCCCGTGGAGATGCTGGATGGGTTTGAACCCCTTCCCTTTTGGTTAGCAGCTGAATGCTTAACAGTAACTGCACCACCAGGGTTTTTAGATGGGTGGTGGCCACCATTAATAGGTTGACATTAATATTTCCAGATTGTGTGTGTGGTGTTTGTGTGCCTGCAGGCACAAGTGTGTGCACACACACATACACACAAGTAGGTACATATACAAATGTAAACCTTTTTTAAAAAAAAACCAAGCATTCTGCAGCTTACCCTTTTCATTCGAAAACTATATTATAGGGATTTATGTCCAGGCCGGTGCAGTGCATATGGACCTATGCCATTTTTTCTAACAACTGCGCAGAACTCCATAATACCATATTCCATTATTCGTTTAATAATTTCCCTTTTTTAAGCATTGGAAAATTTCCATTTTTTCCCATTACAAATAATGCTTTAATGAACATCCTCATTCATATATTTTTGTATACTTGTTTTTTTAGTAAGAACTACTTCTGCAAGTAGAAATACTGGTGGGGTAGTGGTTAAGAGCTATGGCTGCTGACCAAAAGGTCTGCAGTTCGAATCCACCAGGTGCTCCTTGGAAACCCTATGGGGCAGCTCTACTCTGTCCTATAGGGTCGCTATGAGTCAGAATTGACTTGGCGGCAGCAGGTACTTCTACAAGTAAAATTGCCATATCAAAGGATATATTCTTTTTATGTGTGATTGCCCTCAAAAAACCTTGTAACAATTTGTATTCTCACCAAAAAGTGTGGCAAAAATGGATTATCAGTTTTCTTGGTGGTTAGTGAGGCTGAATATATATTTTCATAAATGTTATTTGTTGTTTGTATTTCTCCTTGAATTGCCCATTTTCACTCTGTCAAATTTTAGTGGGATGTTTAACTTTTCTTATGGATTCATGGGAATTCTTTATATTTTAGGATCTTAATTCTTGATATATTTAAAATTTTATTTCTCCTCATCTGCATTTTGACTTTTTTTACTGTTCAGTTATTTTTTTCCTTAAAAACTGAAAAATAAATAAATAAAAATTTTGGTGGCCAAAATTTTGATCTTTTTCTTTATGGGTTTGGAGTTTTGTGTCATGCATTAGGGTCACCTTCCCATCTGAAGATTCAAAAATATTCACATGCATTCTCCACACTACTTTGATTGTTTTGTTTTTTATGTTTAGATCTTTAGTCCATCTGCAATACGTTTTGGTGTAAGGTGTGAAAAAGAGCTCTAACTAATTTTCAAACGTATAGTTTTTTTCCAAAACAATTTATTGAGTAGTCTTTCATTCCCCTAGTATCTGGAAAGGCTATCTTTATCACATACTACATTGCCATGTACTCATATGTACATTTCTCAACTTCTAATTTTTCCATTGGAGCCCTGGTGGCCTAATGGTTAAGAGCTTGGCTGCTAACCAAAAGGTCAGCAGTTCAAATCTACCAGTCGCTCCTTGGAAACCATTATTTTCTGACCACATTGGTGCTGTACAGCTTTATAATTTTATATAGTGTGTTTTTATATCAATGATATTTATACTCAATTGTTTTCCAAATATTCATAACCATTGTGGTGTATTTTCTTTTCTAGATGCCAAGTTCTAACACTCCTACTCCCCAAAATAACCATTAAAATTTTTATTTGAATTGCATTGAATTGATATAATAATTAGTAGAGAATTGATATCTTTACAATATTAAGTCCTCATATGCATGAATGCTTCCTTTTATCCCTGAGTAATATAGTTTTGTTTTCCATATAATTTTTGCACATTTAAGTTCATTCCTAGCTATTTTGTAGTTTTAGTTGCTGTTGTAAAAGAGATTCTTTTTCCTTAAAACCATTTGCCATGGAGTTGACTCTGACTCATGGCGACCTCGTGTCAGAACAGAACTGTACTTCGTACGGTTCTCAATGGCTGATTTTTCGAAAGTAGATTGCCAGACCTTTCCTCCAAGGTGCCTCTGGGTGGACTCGAACCTCCAAACTTTCAGCTGACAGCCAAGCAAATTAACCATTTGCAGCACCCAGGCACTCTTTTTTCCCGTTATATTGCTTAATTAGTGATTAATGGTATATAAGAAAGGTATTGATTGTTTACTTATGGCCATCCTACTCAGTTTTCTTATTAGTTTTAATAATTTTTCAACAGTCTTTTTTTGAAGCAACAAACTGTGAAGGTCTAGATAACAAATATTTTAGGCTTAAGAGGCCACAGGATCTCTGTTGTAACTACTTAATTCTGCCACTGTAGTTCAAAAGCAGTCACAGACAATACATAAATAAATGGGTGTAACTGTGTGCCAATAAAACTTTATTTACAACAACAGGCTGCTGGCTGAATTTGGCCCTCAGGCATGGTTTGCTGACTACATTCTAAAATGCAAATGTATCACCTGTAAATAATATGTCTTTTCTTATCTTCAAAACAGTGGCTGTCAGAAGACTGTTGAATGATAGAAGTGACAAGATAGGCCCTTGGTATTTCACCATTTGGTATGATGTTTCTAAACAGTTTTTTTTTTTTTTTTTGGTAGATACCTTTACCCAATTAAAGGTGTTGCCATTTATTCCTAGGTTACTAAGGGGTTTTAACAGCAATGTGACTTCAATTTTGAAGTGCTGTGTGAGCATCTGTTAATATTAACATTTTCACCCATTATTTTCTTCATGTGTATTAAAAAAATGCCTAATATTGAAGTGTCCTTGAATTCTTAGAATAAATAATTCCATTTCCTATACAGGCAGTCTCCAGCTTACTACAGGGTTCTGTTCTGATGAATCCATCGTAAGTTGGTTCTGACATAAATTGAATATCTCTCTCTCTCTCTTTTTTTAGTTTTCATTATTATTGCCTTTTATTATCAGTATCTTTATAAATCCAATCTGTATTTATCTTTGGGTTACAGATATATTTTAATAATACATACATAAAAAATACTCAAATCATAAAAATTTATTCTGATGATGAAGAAGAGTTGGACAACGATGGCATTTTGTCAGTTGCAGTAATAACTCCACTCGTGGAAGGTTCTGGATCATCTGGATTATCCCTGGGAGGGTTGTCTGTATGGTCCTTTTCTTCATATATTCCGCATTAACATCTCACTGCTTCGCAAATCTGCCTATTGACTTTAGCAAAGTTGCAGTAATAATTCCACTCGTGGAAGGTTCTGGATCATCTGGATTATCCCTGGGAGGGTTGTCTCTTTGGTCCTTTTCTTCATATATTCCCCATTAACAACTCACTGCTTCGCAAATCTGCCTATTGACTTTAGCAAAGCAATCTGCATTTGGGTCTATGTCTTCCAGCAACTGAAGCCCTTGATTTAGTTTAGAAAAAACTCCAGCTAATACTTTCACTATAAAATTTTTTGACAACTTTTCTCCTTCCTCTTTCTCAGTATTTCTTTTTTTCTTCAGCATTTCTTTCCTCTTCAAAATTCAATAAGTCCTGATCTGTCAACTCTTCTTGGTGATAAATTGGCAATAAATCAAGCTCTAAATTCAGCTTTCTTGCCATATGGGCCATTTTCCCACTAATCTCTTTCATCATATTATCCTGATCAAATGCTTGGAGTGAGTTCTCATAACTTAGCAGTTTTTTCCAAATCCTCTGCATGTATTTTTCCATAACATTTTCCTGGGAAGATACAATGTTCCAGATACACTGAAGAATATTATGATCCTTCCGGAAATGACATAATGTTACCGTACCTCCATCTGTTGCAGCTATTGCCTGAGTAAACGTAGTCTGTAGGTAGTATGCCTTGAAAGTGGTGATTGCACCTTGATCCATAGGCTGAATCACAGCTGTCATATTGGGAGGTAGATACACCACTTTCACATCTTGATTTAGATCATCTACGTGAGGAGGATGTCCTGGGGCATTATCAAGTAGCACAGAATCTTGAAAGCTCTTTTAAGGCAGTAGGCGGGCACTTCTGGGATGAAACAATTTACGTGCTGCAACATTGTATGTAGTACATATTACTAATGATAAGATGTACTAAAAAAACAAAAAACCAGATGGTCTTAAGTGTGGTTCGTCCTAACTTGAATATATCGTAAGTCGGGGACTACCTGTATTTCATCCAGGATTTCTGCATCTATTTATATAAATGAAGCTATAGTTTTGTTTTTGTAGTATTTCGTTGATTTTTTTAAATCATTACTCTAACCTTGTAGAATAAATTGGGAAACTTGCTATCTTTTTCTATGCTCTGAAGCAGTCTAAGTAATGTAAGAATTAACTATTCTTAGAAGGTTTGTTAGAATACCCAACAACAATTTGGGTCTAGTGCATTTTTTTAAAGTGATGGATCTTTGACTGGCATTTGGTGTCTTCTATGTTACTGGTCTATACAAACAGCATTGCCCTGCTCCCAAAGTCTTTTTGTCACTGACAGTAAAGTCTCTGTGCTGTATCGGGTCAATTTTCACTTAAATGAGCCCTTCTGGAAATTGGGCAGCCATGTGTTAAGTGCAGAGGAAAACTCGTCAGAGCTTATCCTTGTTGTTTTATCCTCCATTTTTGCTTGAGTTCAGGGAAGTTTAAAGATAGCGGGAGAGGTTTCTGGAACGGTAGAAAGGTGAAAAAAGCAACTGCTTTAGAAATAAAAATGGTTGGCAATGAGTGGCTCCAAGTCGATTCTGGAGTAGCTAGGCAGATGGCTCTCTCTCCAATCTGCACTCCCATGTCGATACTACACCACTAGGTTTTTTAAGGGCATCACTTCTTCAAGAAAAGAAGAGGTTATATACTTTAGAAAACTGAATGGGTCTTTAGGTCCCTGGAGTCTTTGGGACTCCTACTTTCTCTTGGCTTGTCAGGTCCCATTTGGGCTGGGCAGTGACACCCTCAGTCCCAGGCGATGGGGATCCTGGGTTTTAGAGCCCTTCCCTCTTCCTTGAATGGTTCTTTCCTGGGGTGGGGAGGTGGTGAGGGAATGGGATGTGTGTAGGTGGGTGTGGGGCAGAAAGTGTAAAGAACCATCTATTCTGAGCCTGCCCTTCCCTCTTCTCATGCTCAGGTTCTGGGAACCTGGGATTCCTTGCTCAGATGGCTCTGACCGGTTTCAAAGACTCTATAGGCGCCTGTTCAGTACCTTGAATGTGTACTCTAGACCCGAAGGGTGGCCACTTTGAGCCACAGGTGAAAACAGATGGGGGGGGGGGGTGTTGGTTTGCATACTCCATGCATGTTAGTGATGGATCTAGGACTGGGAATGTCCTTTGCTTGAGCTCCAAAGGGTTAACTTTCAAGAATGGGATAAAGGGGTCTTCTGTTTTTTTTTTTTTAGAAACTTGTATCTGGATTTTTAGCCCAGTGGCCAGGGTAGGGAGAAAGAGATCCAAGGCAGAGCTGTGCTAAGGACTTAAGAATGTGGAACTGGTTGTCCTTCTCCCCCTCATTTCTGTCTCTCAGTACTGCCAGAATGGCTGATGAGGACAGGGAGGGTGAGAGGCCTTCAAGATGCACATATGCCACTTACCAGAGTCTGCCCACAGGCTCCTTATTATATTTTATTGTTTTTGAGACCAGGGGAAAAATCCAATGTAATCTTACTGCTTCTCTACTGGAGTTTTTGACTATCCTGTTATGGGGGTGGTGGAAGGACTTGAGTGGTCTGGAGGAGGCTGTAGGATACTGCAAGGCCTGAAGAACTTGCCTCCATAGAGTTAGCCCAAGCCGTAGAATAAGGGAAAAATCCAAGACAAAAACAGGAAGGATAATTTAGCTCTCCTTTTCAGACTCTCTCATTCTTAGGAAATCTCTTCACTCCCAACACAGTTCTAACTACTTTTGTAGGATTATTGGCTCAAAGGAAAAATCTCTTCAAGCTGAAACCACATGTGCATTGAGCTTCAGCTGAAATTTTGGGAGGGAATACTAAGGTGCCAGTGAGTTCATGACTTTTACTTAGGGGGTGGCTTTTCAGACTCAGAAGGCTAGTGCCCAGAACACCACCCACCCTCCCCAGAACTTTGCCTCATTTGCTGAAATTTGACATTCTATATGGGACTACCACTACTTCCACAAGTTGCCAGCAAGTTAATTCTGACTCATGGTGACCCCACTTGTGACAGAGCAGAACTGCGTTCCACAGGGTTTTCAATGGTTGTGATCTTTTGGAAGTAGATCACCAGGCCTTTCTTCTGAGGTACCTCTGGGTGGACTCCAACCTCCAACCTTTCAGTTAGCAGCTGAGTGCATTAACCTTTTGTACCACCCAGGGACTCATATAAGGAGCTAAACACCCTTATCTAAGGCTTTGATCTAAAAAAAATCTCCAAGTGTGCTGGAGAGGTTTATCCCTTCCCAGGCCTTTTTCAGTTGCCATTGTGTGGAGGCTCAGGAGGCTAGGGAGCAATGAGGTGGCGAGGGAGAACGAGGAAGCAGTGAACGAATTCCCACCAAGGACACTGTGGCCCAAAGAGTACACTGGAAATTCCCACTGTGCTGATTCTTTGAGGACCTCGCCTTTGTAAAGCTTGGCTTCCACGTGAAGTTACAGTTTCCTCTCAGCCCTCTGTTTGTATGTAGGCGATTGATGGCATTCAGAACGAACAACACAAAAACAAAGCTGCAATTTTCCTGGAAATGATTAGCATCAACACTGGAAGCCTTAGGGATGGGGTGAGCTGGCAGAGCCTGACTTCCTGCTCCAGGTTCTCCTGTGGAAAAGAAACAACATAAGCCATTGTGTGGGGACCAGCTGGTCAGGGGAAAGCATGGACTGGGAGGGTTGGGGCTTTATTCTTAGGAGCCTGAGTCCACTAAAAGTCAAAGAAAGCAAAAACTTCATGGACTTTTCCACTAGGCCAAGGGAGTTGTTTCCAGATGCTAGCTCCGGTGGTGCAATGGTTAAAGCACTCTGCTGCTCACCAAAGGTGGGCAGTTCGAATCCACCAGGTAGTTCCGTAGGAGAAAAGGCCTGGCAATCTGCGCCCATAAAGATTATAGCTTGGAAACCCTATGGGGGCAGTTCTACTCTGTCCTGTTGGTTTGCTGTGAGTCGGAATCCACTCAATGGGCACACAATAGCTGCACTGTCTAGAGCCAGTTAATTGTCTCTCCACCTCTTCCCCGCTGTGCACTCCCACCCCCAGCCATCCTAGCTGCTCGGTTGTTGATACCGGGTTTCTGGAAATAGTTCTCTGTTCAGTGGTGTCATCTGCTTCACCAACAGGTTTGTTTCCTTAGTTCTTAAGATCATTTCACACCTCCTAACCCTTACTCTTAAGGCTAGTACAACTGAGAAAAGCGTTTCCTATTCATTTACCTCTTTAAGCACGTGAACTTAGAACCAGGATTTTTATAGAATAATTGAAGAATTCTGTTATTATAATCATCTAATTATAGACTAGGGGGCAACAGTAGTTCAGTAGTAGAATTCTCATCTTCCATGCAGGAGACCCGGGTTCAATTCCCAGTCAGTTAACCTCCTGTGGAGCCAGCAGAGGCTTGTTTGTGTGTTGCTGTGATGATGAACAGGTTTCGGTAGAGCTTCCAGACTAAGACAGACCAGGAAGAGAGGCCTGATGACCTACTTCTGAAAATCAGCCAAGGAAAACTCTATGGATCACAACTGCCTGATCCCGTTACGCATGGGGTCGCCATGAATTGGGGGCCGACTTGATGGCAGCTAACAAGAGTTATAGAACATCTCAATATAAAAATTTCCTTGAGCACTAGTGCCTACTTCCCTTGATGTGTGAGTACTGGTTTGATTAAAGGAAATACAGTACGTGGACGTTCTCACTATATGGAAGTTCCCAGTGGGCTGGGAAACTCTTCACAGACATAAGGGGGGTTGGTGATGAGAGTGTGAGTGGCTGACTATGAGGCTCTTTGTACAAGGTTGTGGCTCATTAATTCGTCCAAGTTTTAGCATATGTGATTTAGCAGAACCACAACAAAACTTCTGTTCATTTTCGTCTTCTCAGGAAACAAAACCTTGGCTTGCTGTAGAAAAATCTCTGTCATCAAAGAATTCCCTCTTGGCTATGTGGTGGAGGAAAAACTATGAAGGAAATCTGAGAAGGAGAGATCTCAGAAGGGAGTGTGAAATAGGTGTGGAAGGAGTGTAGTATGGGAAGGAAGAGCTTTATTCTGAATACAACTCTGAACAGCATGGCTTATGGGATGAAACCCAAGCAGCTAAGAGGAAAATGGATCCTGATTCCCGTCACACAAAGGAAACCTCCAAACTATCTTGTAATTTTTTTCCATTAAAAAGCTATCAGAAAAAAAATCTACAGTAGGTCAGATATGATTAATAACTAATAGTAACACTGCATTGTTACCAAAGAATACAATATTATTATTGGAAGGTACTTAGTAGTAAAGAACAATAATATACATCTAATTTTTTTTAATATACAAACAATCGTGTTCTGAATCAACAGTATAAACCATATAAAAGAGAATCTTGCTTTTCATTTGTACAAATATTGCTTTCATCATTGCAAAACTTTACACAATGTTAAAATGTACCGTATATCGAGGTTAAAAAGGTATTGCTTGAATGTTTTCTAAAATGAAGTTATTGCTGTCTATTATTAATCAGTTACATCTTTACCTCTAATATTGGTCATCAGATCCATAGGATCTCTTAATTTCCAAGAAACTATATTATACAACAAGATTATTTTGTAGCCAGGTCAATAGATTTTCTCCCTTCCTTCCTTCCTTTTCTTTTCTTTTCTTTTCTTTATTAAATAAGTAAATGCATCTAAAATATATGTATTTCAGTTTTCCTTTGTAGTCTTATCTGCTGGGTGATGGGGTTGTGGTTCTTAGTACTTCTGCTGGTAATTCATAATGTAAGAGGGAACACTGTGGTTGTGCAGATACACGTGAAAAAAAATTTTAACTAGTTGCTTCTGTTTTTATCCCAGACGTAATGCATAAAAAATTCAAAAAATGTTAAAGCAAGAATCCTTTTCTTGATTTTAGAAAAGCCACCCAACTACTTACATATTCGCCTCAAGCCCGCCCTTTGTGATGTAACTAACAGGCTACGTTCTCTTTCACCCTGGGAAATAAGGGTTGCTTGGTCGCTGTGAGGAGGGCAACAATTTAGGTTGTACCCGCCACAAGAATGCTCATTATCCATATTTTACAACCAGACCACCTTTAATAGAGAGAGCAAGCTGAGAAAATGGATGAAGGGTGTCTATTGTATGGAAACCTTGGTGGAGCAGTGGTTAAGAGCTATGGCTGCTAACCAAAAGGTTGGCAGTTCAAATCCACCAGGAGCTCCTTGGAAAACCTAAGGGCCCAGTTCTACTCTGTCACATAGGGTTGCTACGAGTTAGAATTGACTCGATGGCAATGGGTTTGGGTTTGGTTATTCTGTATTTCCTTTCCTTCACATCGATTGGGTGGACCCTCTCCCCTCCAGTGGTTGGGCAACTATGTTGGAAACTCTTTCCAGGTTCCGGACTCTCAGCGACTTGATGCTGAGGTCTTTGTGGCTTAGAATTTTCTGGATTCTTTGGGTCTGGGAGTCAGTCCTGTGGAAACATCAACAGAATTTCCTGCAAATTCATGCACCTGAAGTGAAACTCTAGGCTGATGGTTTTCAACCTTAGCTGCACGTTGGAATGACCTTTAAAAAAAAAAAAAAGTTGCCGTCAAGTCGATTCCAACTTATGGTGACCCCATATGTGTCAGAGTAGAACTGTGCTCCATAGGGGTTTCAATGGTTGTGATTTTTCAGAAACAGATCACCAGGCCTTTCTCCTGAGGTGCCTTTGGGTGGAATCAAGCCTCTAGCTTTTCGGTTAGCAGCCAAGCACATTAACCATTCACGCCATCTAGGAACTCTGGAATGACCTCAAGAGCTTTAAAAAAGTACAAATGCCTGGGTTTCACCCCTAGAGATTCGTATTTAATTGGTCTGAGGTGCAGCTGGGCCTCAAGGCTTTTAAACGCTGCCCGGGTGATTTCACTGTGCAGCCAGTGTTGAGCACCACTGCTCTGGGGTGGTCATGCTTCAGCTTGGTAAGACTTGATGGATTTCATTAGGGCTCTCCAGATTGCTTAAATAGTCTATATTGGTAAATGGGTATCAATTATAAATATTAACATAAAATAATTTGCATCGAAGTCAGACTAGTGCATATAAACCAACAAAGTGCTGTATTATTGCTTTTCTTACACTTACAGGGACATACTGGCAGATGATTCAAGTATGGAATGCAGCTCGATTGTTCTATTAGTGGTAACACACAGTAATCCCTTTCAATTAATATTGCCCCAAACAGATTCAGCAGAACCCAGTTCAGATTAATATCGAAACTAAATGTGCTCTTTTCCTCTTTTCTAATTTTATAAATAGTAAATGATGCTTTTCCTTTCACATGATGACCTAGCTTAGCTCTGCAACGAGACTGTACCTTTAGTAGAGAGAGAACACACATCTCTCTTTCTTCCGTTTAATCCCTTTAGACCAATATTTTAGTCTCCAATTTTGTTCTATTACACTTTTCTAAAGTAAATCATGTTGCCTTTCGTAGAAAAATGAGTTTTCCTAAAAATATACCTTACAAAGTTCAGTGCTACACAAGAGGATGCTACCCCTCAAAAAAGTTACAAAAATAGATTTACATTTAAAAATCCTATCTGAATGAATGTGTCTTCAGTAATACACAAATGTACGCTCCTGATACAGCAGATGTGGCTGGTCAGAGGCAGGAATTTCTATTCATTAAGGTTTTACAGCCCCCAGGCAAGACAGTAAAAGCAGATCATTTTGTTGTAATAAAAACGTGTACTTATGCAAAGGGAGAGAAATGCGAAGCAGACATTACAGGCAATTCCACAGCTGTCACTTGAGAAGCAGCAGATCATTCATTGGGGGAAGAGATCAATTTTTTTAATTCACTCCTTAATTTACTTAATTTATTTCTTAGAAAATGCAAAGTGTCCCAGGGATTTATTTAAGGTCAGATTTGGTTATTTGCCACTTTTGGAATAAAGTGCTGGTGACAACGAATTAGAGGGTTTTGGAATGGCTTCTAGTGGCCAAGTCTAGAGGCATATTTGCAATTGCAAATTTTTCTGTCTGCTGCATCTGGGAATCTGTAGCACACTCTGTTTCTTTTATTCTACCCTGACTTGGGGGCATGGTTTAGATTTATAGGCTTGGAAACTGAAGGAGACTTTAGAGATAGGGGGTCCAACGCTGGTTGCTCGTTAAAATCACCCGGGGGAGCCCCTGAGCTTCTAATTGGTCTGAGACTCCAGATATCATTTGTTTTCAACTCACCAGGTGATTCTGGTGTGCACCACAGTGAGAACTGGTGAGGACCATATTCAATAGTCTCATCCGACACCTGGGCAACCTGAGACCTGAGGCAGTGAGTCATGAGTCATGAGTCATGAGTCATGAGTCGATCGGCCAAGCACGGGGGTCTCCCTCTCTAAGATCTTTTATTTATACCAGTGGTTCTCAAACCTTGAAGCTCGTCAGACTAACCTGGAGCGCTTTCAGAAATCTAGGGCCTGTCTCAGGCAGGCTGCATCTCAGACAAACTAAAACAGAATGTTTTTGGTTGGACACAGGAGATTCCGAAGGGATCAAGCTTGAGAACTGATGCTTTTTGTACTTTTACATTCATAGTTTATTTATGTCTGCGATTTTTGGGGGGTTAAAGCACAACATTAGGAACTTACGACAAAAACTTTAAGCCTTGTTATCTTCTAAGATGCAACATGATGCCTCCACTTGCTCATAGCATAAAATCAGTGACAATGGGGATGCGTAGCAAATGTAAAAGTTTAGAAGATTTATCTTAAGGAAAAAAAAATTTTTAACGGCAGAAGTATTTTTCATAGGGTGTAATTACAGAAATCCCTTAGAGGTTATGTGAGAAAATGTATGTAAGGATAGTGGCCCATTGTGAATGTTAGCCCCAATTCTTCTCTTACAAACCCTGAACTCTGTTTCCAAAGGCTGGCCCCTGGGGAACTGACGGAGGAAGAAACAGCAGACAGACTCTCTGTAGGGCCCTTAGGGACTTATTGTCAATGAGGAAGGACCAGAGGGACAGATTTTAAGATCTGTTAATTAGTGATGTGATACTGAAAACTATGGACCTTTCCTAAGTCACCCACAATGACCTGGTGGGTCCTTGGGGAAGGCTGTAGCTCTGTGGGTTCCACAAGCCCTTCCACTCCTTCCTGGACAGATGGAGTGAGGAAAATTTTAGAATAGAATTTAGCAAAAAAATTTTTTGCAGGAAGATGGAAATACAAGGGAGAAGAAAAGAAAGCTTGACTGGTTTTTGCTGTTTATTGTGTTATAGTAAAATATTCCAGGTTACAAAGGTACTAGGTGTTTTAATTGCTACAATTTGACTGGCTTACAATTGCCCTCCCTCAATGATCATCTGCTTCTTGACAAATAAAAGATCACAGAACGTGAATCATTCTGTTTCCCAGTTCTGAATATCTAACTAAAATACGTTTACATTCCAAGCTGAATGGATAATGAAAGTCGTTACTGACAATGTAATAAAACCTCAGATTCTTAGACATGCTGCTTAATTTTCTCACTAATCATTTTCAAAGAAGACAGCCCAAAATTCCCAATGAATGGCATTCAGGGAAGTTGAGGAATGCTATAAGCCTAATCCCCAGTTTGCTAGGATGGCTTAATGCTGCCTTTAAACCTACTTTGTTCGAAGATTCCTTTGTCAGGCATTTCTTAGCCAGGGCTCCCTCTGCTGGAAATATACTTTCCATTTCCCTTGTGGCTAAAACCCTGGTGTCATCTTTTAGGCGCAGCTCCAATGTTGCCTCTTTGATGAATCTTCCCAGGTAGATTTAATGAATCTCTCCTGCTCTACACTTTCCTAGTGCTTGGCTACCAAGTCATGGCTAGCATTTGTCATACTGTTTTCAGCTGAGTATTTACAAGTTCATCTCCTTTCCTAAACTGTGAGTTCACTAGAATCAGGGATTATGTTTTATTTATTTTTGTGTCTTTAGTACCTGTGCTAGGCTGATCTACATGCTTAAAAGTATTTGCAAATGTAATGGAGTTGAATCTAGTTTTATTTCCACTGATAAAAATCAAACATTTTGGTTAACTGTGGGGCCTTGATCCATCTGAGTTAATAAATAATTTAAAACCACAAGGAAAATTTTGCATGTGTATGTGGCTGAATACATCCAGAGGCTGAATACATTGTCTGAAGCATTTCTTCCTTGAGAAACTGGACTGGGAGGGATGCTGAGTGAAGAGAGTGTTAAAACACTTCCTATCAGGGATTGCCATTCACCAACCAGGTTGCAGGGACATACTGGTTAGAAAAAAAGTTGATCACAACTAGTTGGGGATCCTCCAATTTATACTGGAAATATTCTAAGCAGGGAAAAGACCTTTTTTGCTTCTAGGACATCTTGTAGATGTTGTTGTGAAGGCATTACCCTAGAGGTCAAACTCTAATTCCCATTTAAATCCCGCACTATAAATAACTGTGTCTTTATTTGTGCCTGTAAATTGACCTACAGTGGCATGGACTGTAAGTTCTTACATAATTGCCACAGGACCTAGAACCTTTTTTCACAAAGGGCAAGGAGAGGCGTTGGCAGCTTATCTGCCTGGAGCAAAATACCCTTCAAGTAAAAAAAAAAAAAAAAAAAAAAGTAACATGAAAATTCTTTCTCATGAGTAGCCTAAGCTAAATTTTTAATTTATTTTGTGGGGGGAGGGAAAGGGGTGGGAGGCGAAGTCAGTTTTAAGAGCAGCTTCGTTTTTGTAGCAATCTCCTGATACATGCCCCAGAGGACTTGCTGCATTCCACCTGAGACTCAAACTTGGCAGATACGTTCCTGTGTGAACGTTTGCATTTTCATTCCATCTTAATTAAAGGCTACTGGTCTGAATGCTGATGAATCAGATGTGAGCTGGAATTTTGGTCATTTTTATGCAGTACCACCTTCTCCTGCTGACTTTACGACAGCAAGACAGGAAAAGCATATCAAGTTTCAAAACAATGGAATGGAAAATAAACCAGTAGGTCAAATAATTGAGCAATTAGAAAACAGTGGACAAACAATAGAGAGTAAGTACCAAGGGGACATTTACACAAAATGAAGTCTGAGGACAAACTCTACCTTCTCCAACGCTGTTGTGCCCAGGCAGGGACAAAGTGGCTTATCCTTTTGTACCGCACCATGGTTTGATCCAGAACCAACTAGGCCTGTTCAGAACATGGAGGACTTTTTGTTTTTTTTTTAACTGTCTTGAGATGGAAGAGTCTTGAAGCAGAGCCCATGGAACTAAGGGTTAGCTGGAAGACTTGTGACCCATGTTCCTTGGTCCCAGAAGCCTGGATCAGCTCAGTGTAGCTGGTGCTACAAGCAGCCTTCTCTCTCACTGGAAGAGCCCATTAACAGCAAAATCAAACAACGACAATTAAAAACCCCTAAGGTCCCCAAACAATTAAACTCCTATGCCTATTCCCCCCCCCCCCCAAATATACCTCACTGAAAGGTCAAGTTCTGCCCAAATGGACAACCTTCTTGCCGGATGCCTTTTTTGGAAGCCTCAGAGCCTGAAGACGAAGGAACGGACCTGTAACTTCCCAAAGTGCTTCTGAGTGGAGGGATACTCCCTGGTTGAAAGATGGGCCACTCAAAGCAAATGTGGCAAAATCAGTCCACAGGCCTGAGAGTTAATATGGGCATGGCTATCAGTACCATCATAGCTGCCATGGCTTGGTCCTGGCTAGCTGAAGAGTCTGGAATTTTTATGGCTGATGTTTTCCTCCATGGTCATGCTCCAATAAACTCACTGCTTGGTGGTGCGACCCTTAGGTATTCTGCATTTTCAGCTGCAGGAACCTTAAAGATGCCATTTGGCTTGGCTTCCTTGGGAAAGAAGTCCTGTTGGTAGTCGGGGTTGTCCAGGCTGATCTGGTGGATGCCCTTCTGGGCCCAGATGGCGGGGCTGTCAGATACACTGTTGACATAGGCAGGCTGGGTGGTGTTGAGATACTCAGGGTTCTCCACGGCACTGCTGTGGGGGTTTTGGTAGTGAGGGTCTCTGCCAGGGGTTGGATTCAGAGGCTGATTGTGGTAGACGGGGTTCTGGACAGAGCCCGCAGGCCTTTTGGGAACAGACTGGTTTATGTATTCTGGAATTGAAAAGAAATTGGAGATGAAATAACCAGCAAACCATCATCCCCAAGCAATGATTCCACGATTCATATTTCAAACCTTGTGAATGTCTTTGATGAGGAAGCTGATGAGAGAGGGGAGGGAAGACTGGAGAGACTACTATGTTGCTGTTGCTGCAAAATAAACTGTGTTCTTTTATGTACTTCTCAAAGGAATGGTTACATTTATCTTCTACAGATGTAAAATTGGCAGAGGATAGCCTGCCTTGAGATGAGTGAGTGTGTGTGTGTGTATGGGCATGGTATGTGTATATGGTATGTGTGTGTGTAGGGGGCAGTGGGGGACAGCTTGGGAGAATCTGGGGATAAAGCTTAGATTAGGAAAATACATGTTTCACAGGTTAAGAATGGAACCAGGAGGGAGAAGAGGGACCAAATCTGTCATATACATATTGTTGTTTGCTTTAAATTCTAGAAAATCTGGAGATTCATTACTTTTTTGAAGTTTTCTTTTTAATTAAAAATTTTCTTATTGTGGTAAATACTATGTAACAAATTCTTTGCTTTTCAATATTTTTCACTTATACAGTTCAGTAACATTAATTGTTTATCATGTTGTTCAACCATTAGTATTATCTCCTTCCAGATTTTCCCATCGCCCTTAACAGAAGCTCAGTGCTCCCTAACCAATGTTGTTGTTGGTGCCGTTGAGTCTGTTCTAACCCATAGTGACCCCATCCATGTACAAGAGAACAAAACACTGCCCAGTGCGGCACCATCCTCACAGTCGTTCCTGTGTTTTAGCCCATTGTTGCAGTCACAGTGTCAATCCACCTCACTGAGGGTCTTAAACAATGAGTCCCTCTTCTCCCCTCCCTCCCACCTGCGCCTGGTAACCATTAATAAACTCTGGTCTCTATACGTTTGCCTATCTTAGATGTTTCATGTAAGTGGAATCATACAATATTTATCCTTCTTGGACTGACTTACTTGACTCAACACAATGTTTTCAATGTTTATTCATGTGGTAGCACGGATCAGGACATCACTGCAGATTCATCACTGGAACAAACTTACACATTGTGTAACCTGAACGCAACTCGATCTCAACAGAGACCTTGGGCATGCTCAGTCATTTTGTATTTATTTGCCTCTTACTCCCTAAACGGTGTCTACAAATTTTCCAGTCACGACTTCTAGATCAACATCAGGCGCCTCAGGCAGAAGGAAACACCCAGCACGGCCACTACGGGACCAATGCCAGCGGCTGCTGGATGGGGAAGCTGAGGAGCTCTTTTCTGAACAAGCCACTCACCTGGAACTGGAAGGAAACTGTCATCAATGCTCTCTTCAGTCAAGGCTCCCGTGGGGTCAGAACTGTACCGCTGCAAGAAACTGTCCTCCTTGATGGGACAGCTCTGCTGGGGAGGAAATATGGCAGGTGAGAAAAAAAAAAAATCCAAGTGTTTCCCAAACTTTAGGGTACATGAAAATTACCCAAGATTGTGTTAAAATGTAGATGCTGATTCAGTGGATCTGGGGCAGGACCTGGGATTCTGCATTTCTAATGAGGCCCCAGATGATACTCATGGCTGGTCCATGGACCACAGAGCAAGGAGCAGGGCCTGGTCAGTGCCGTCCAATAGAACCATCTCCGAAGATGGAAATGTCTGACATGTCGTTAGTGAACACTTGAGATCTGTGGGGAACTTAATTTTAAATTTTATTTAATTTTAATTAAAATTTAAATAGCCACATCTGGCTGGTGGCTCCTGTACTGGACAGTGCAAATCTAGAACAAGGCACCCACCTTATCATGCGTCAGCATCAGCTGGAAGGTTGGTTCAAAGACAGAGTGCCGGGCCCCACCCCCAGAGATCCTGGCTCAGAATATCAGGGTGGTGGCCCGGGAATTTGCATTTCCAACAGCTGCCAGGTGATGCTGGGGATGGTCCTTGGACCATTGCACTATGTGATTTCTAATTGCCTGCTTTAAAGTAATGGTCAAGGAAACCATGAAGGGAAGGAACCATACAGGAAGGAAAATCAAGACTGTTTTAGTCAAGACGGGCATTTTCTATGTATAACAGAGCCGTGATATAGAGCCACTGCTTAAGGGTGGTTTATTTGGTGCTCACACATACCCCGTTTCTGTCAATGCGAGCCACAGTGGAATTGTTGCTGGTCGCGCTCTGAAAAGGAAACGGACAAGTTGCTCGTGGCATGCCTGTGCGTTCTCACCCACCTCCACTGAAAGCAGGAGGTGGGTCTCATCGAGTGGCTGTATTTAAAGATGCTTAATTTTTGTCTTGAATCATTAGCGTTACAAAAAGTAGGTTTAGTTCTGATTTAATTCTGCTCCTTAAGAAAAAAAAACAAACCCGTTGCCATTGAGTCGATTCCCACTCATAGCAACCCTATAGGACAGGGTAGAACTACCACGTAGGGTTTCCAAGGAGCGGCTGGTGGATTCAAACTGCTGACCCTTTGGTTAGCAGCCATAACTCTTAACCACTGTGCCACCAGGGCTCCATTTAGTTGATCTAAAAAGACTGCTATCAAGTTGTTGCAGTGCAATGAAATACTTAATACATCAATGTAATTCACTTGATTTTGGCTTTACCATTTGGTTAAAATTTACTTCCTCATCTCTGTATGAATTCCACTGGATAGGTATGTTTTTTCTTTAAAACCCAATTTGTTCCAACCAGTAGACCCAGGCTGAGAGAGGAGAAGTTTCGTACCAGAGAATTTAGGAGGGGAGTTCGAGATGTGGAAGGACTGTTGAAGAATCCCTGCTGTGGAATGAGGTACTCGTCTGCATCCACGACATCTTCCATGTCCTCTTCATCCATCAGGGCGCGGTAAAAATTTGAGTCTGTAGGGCTTGGCAGATGCATTCGTTCATCCCCCTGGTGCAGATGTTTTGAGATCATTAGAAAGGTCAAGAGAGATGTTATTTCACTTCTTAGCTATAGGGATCTATTTGTCAGTACGTGCCAGTATGTTGGCCAACTTAGTTATAATAAGAACCCCCTGGTTCTCTGAAGTAGAGCTGCTTTCCCCAATGCCTGAAATTAAAACATTAAAAATTTCTTGATGTCTAATGAGGGAAAAGAAGAGGATGAAGTAACAGCATTCACGGAGTGTGTGCTGTGTTGTTAGGTGTTGTGCTATGTATTTTACATGTATTACTTCAGTCAATCTTTAAAACACCTCTGTGAGGGTGGTTTTACTACTTGTATGTTAGATAAAGAGATACATTAATAGGTTGTCTGAGGTGACAGACACAGTAAGGAAGTAAAGCCAGGTTTGCTTGACCCTAAAGTCTAGCTTTTCCATTATACCAAGTTAAGGCTTTGGCTAATTGCAATGTGAAGATGACAGGTGGAACCTGTGGGGACAGGCAGAAGGAGACGGTGAAAATGGAGTTGGGTAGGTACCACAAATCAACTTCACTGAGTTCACAACTTGGCCTATGTCCTAACTGAGACTTGTTCTGAGGCTCTGAAGTTACTGATGTGACCCAGGAAATCGTGGGGCCAGACTGGCTCTTGGTGGGGTGCAGGTACCTTGGGTGTTCACTAGAGGGACTTTTCCCAATTAAAGTGCAGTCTGAGGTCTGGTACCTGAATGACAAGGTAGCGCTGAGGGTCACGGGCCATTTTGGAGAACTCAATGATCAACTCACGGAACTTTGGGCGACTATCTGCATCTATCATCCAGCCTGGAGAAAGAATGAGAACAAACAATACAATTAGAACTTTGGAAGAAAGGATAGAGATTGTATTCTTTAAGGTATTTAAGATGAGACCCTTTTAGACAAATATAAATGATAAAGAAACCTAATCTTTGTGACAGACCTTTCGGTCTTGGCAAACTAGCACTGATTAATGTTTAAAGACCATGATGACATAAAAGGTTTGAATCAGAGTGACATGAACATCCTTTAATTTTTCTATGATCCACTTTTCCTATGGTCAGCATGTCTGTGTTATCACCTTAGGTGATGAGGAGCGTTACTATCCCCAGTCTATACCTATGAGCTACTCTGATTGTAGGAAGTCCTCGTCTAGTCTATTGGGCAAAGTCTTCACTCCACATTCATCCTCATTTATATTCTTTATTTTTTCCCATACAAAAATTTATACATACACTGTTATGTCACTCTAATTGCTCTCCCCATACTTGATAGCACACTCCTCCTTTCCACCCCTGATCTCCCATGTCCATTGAACCAGCTCCTGACCCTCTCTGCCTTCCCATCTCACCACCAGACAGAAGCTGCCCCTTTGGTCTCTTGTATCTACTTGAGCTAAGAGGCACACTCCTCACCAGTATCACTTTATGTCCCACGGTCCAGTCCAATCCCTGTCTGAAGAGTTGGCCTCGGAAATTGTTTTAGTTCTCGGCTGATAGAGAATCCAGGGGCCATGCTTTCCAGGGTACCTCCAGTCTCAATCAGGCCATTAAGTCTGGTCTTCTTACTAGAATCTGAGTTCTGCATCCCACCTTCCTCCTGCTCCATCTGGGACTCTCTGTTGTGTTCCCTGTCAGGGCGGTCATTGGTGGTAGCCAGGCATCATCTAGTTCTTCTGGTCTCAGGCCGATGAAGTCTCTGGTTTATGTGGCCCTTTCTGTCTCTTGGGCTACCACTTTCCTTGTGTCTTTGGTGTTCTTCATTCTCTGGTGGTTGGGACCAATTGATGCATCTTAGATGGTCGCTTGTAAGCTTTTAAGACCCCAGACATCACTCACCAAAGTAGGATGCAGAACATTTTCTTAATCAGCTTTATTATGCCAATTGACCTAGATGTCCCCTGAAAGCATGGTCCCCAGACCCCTACCCCTGCTACGCTGTCCCTCAACGTGTTTGACTGTATTCAGCAAACTTCTTAGCTTTCGTTTAGTCCAGTTGTGCTGACTTTCCCTGTAGTGAGTGCTGTCCTTCCCTTCACATAAGATAATTCTAATCTACTATCTAGTTAGTAAATAACCCTCCCTCTCCACCCTTGCAACCATCAAAGAACATCTTCTTCTCTGTTTAAACCTTTTCCTGAGTTCACCTTCATTTATATTCAATCGACTGTCTTTCAAGCTAGAAAGCAGATTCAATTCAGGGAACTACAATGGCTTTAAGGAGCTTGGAGTTTGGGAACCCTATACCTTGGTGCTTTCATTGTCTTACATACTCAGTAATCATGCATGCCTGGGTGGCACAGATGGTTAATGTGCTCTGAGTCCACCCAGAGGCCCCTCAGAAGAAAGGCCTGGTGATCTGCTTCTGAAAAAATCAGTCATTGAAAACCCTATGGATGTCCGTTCTACTCTGACACAAATGGGGTCACCACGAGTTGGAATCAACTTGACAGCAACTGGCAAGGTAAGAATCATGCACACAAACCACAGGGGTGGCTACGTCAGCGCCTGCCTTAGGGAGACCCTTTGGCTCTCCATGCTAGTGTATTTGATTATCCAGTGATGGAAGTCCGGATTAAACAAGCTGGAGGAAAAGCTACGAACTGGAAATCCTCGAGCCTCTTGAGGGTTCACATTTATTTTCCATCAGCAGGATGTCAAGCTACTTTAGGCCAGACTGCTCTGTGACCTTAGAGAAATCATGTAATCTTTTTGGATCCCAGCTTCCTCAACTCAAAGCAAAGAAGTTAAAATAGATTAACTCTGTGGTCTAAAGTTCAGAAAGCATGAATATTTAGATTAACTTGGCCCTATCATACTCCCGATGCTACCTTCTTGTGTAAACACTTGTCACACATGTAATTTCATCTCCTGAACTTGTGATTCTGGTGGATGAATAGCGTCAATCAAATTACACAGTCTTATTTGGATTCGAATGTTTAAATGTCAGATTGCAGAAGACCTCACATAAATCTCCTGGTTGCAAGGTTTAAGTCAAAGCAGAAATGTTGATTCTATTAGCCTCGTGTGGTTACTCATTGTTAGACATTTTAAAAACATTCAGTCTCTCTGGTAACAGGCTTTAAAATGTAGGGTGGCTTGGTATTTCACGGAGCGATGGGGAGAATGGAATATTTTTGAGTAGCACTTTGGTTTTATTTACTTGCAAACATGGTCAAATGTCAGGTCAGAGTGTTGAATGAGTCAGCGAGTGCTTTCTGAAGAATGCTTGGAGGGGGCTATTTACGGATGTTTTTGGGCTGTGTGCCTGCCCTGAAAAATGTGATGCATTTCTCCAGGGAATCAGAGCCTACATTTGTTTGGCTAAAAGCAGCAATGCCTTTGCAGGCACAAAAAGGCAATTTGAGTGCCCGTGCCCAGCTCAGTGAGGATGGATGGCGACATCAGCACACTCACACTTGACCATGATCATGTAGACATCGATGGTGCACACGGGTGGCTGCGGAAGGCGCTCTCCTTTCTCCAGGATGGATGAGATCTCGCTTGCAGGGATTCCATCATAAGGCTTGGATCCAAAGGTCATCAACTCCCAAACTGTGACACCTGAGGAGATGATCAAATACAATCGTGTTCTCAAAGAAAGTAGTCACTTTATGAGTTCGTGATAATAACAACACCTTGACTTTAATTCATTATTTTTTATTACTGCTTCTCAAGGTTTAGAATCCTATGCTTCTCTGTCCTGGGGCAATTTGTTTGACTTGCCTGAAGCCTCAGTCTACCTCTCCGTAAAACAGGATAATAACACTATCTGTCTCATTCAACAGATAATGTAATGCCTGGCAAGTAACAAGTGACTAAATAACATAAACTTTAATAATAACAATAAACACAACCATCACAACAGCATTGATGACCTAAGTATTATAATGCTATGGAGCAGTAGCTTTTGAGCTCTGCCCAAAGTGACCTGCATCTACGGAGGGGGAAGTATGGAGATTTTGAGCAAGGCTGTAAAATACAACGTGTTTTTGAAAAATAATGAAAGAACAAAAAATGGAAAACAAGCAAAAAAAACTTGTTTCTTTTGATAAACATAAAAGCCTTATATTTTTATCTTATAATCAATCATCATAGGTAAAAATAAATCAGAGCAGCAGTAATTTTAGGAGAAGGTGTCTTTTCCACCTACTCCCAAGTTCTGATGGTCCTTCCATCTCGGTGCCTCCCTTGTGGGGATTCTCTGCTTTAGACACATACAAAGGCTTTAGGGTCCATAGGTTCCTGTTGTCCCCACCTTGATATCAGAGGTGGCCTATGATGCCACTAGGGATGACCAGAGTGGGACAGAGCCCTGGGTCCCTGACTATCAAGGGGGAGAGCACACACAGGAACCCAGCAGAGATTCCTGATCTACAGTGGGTCCAGTGACCCACTGTCTTCAGACTTGGCCTCTAGATACATATTAACAGAGAACCATTAGGATTTTCAGAGGTCATTCCTGAATTACCTGAATTAACATACAGAACGCAGGGGTACAAATGGAGGGAAAACCATGCTCCCGTGACAAGAAAATACATGTCTGTCTTTTCCCTGACACAGTCAACATGACTTGGTGAGAGAAAAGACATCTAATTTATAGATCTATGAAGTCAGTTAATTCTAGTTTTAACAAGGTGTTTACAAATGCACCGGGCCCTGGTGGTGCAGTGGTTAAAAGCTCAGCTGCTAACCAAAAGGTCGGCAGTTCGAATCCACCAGCCGCTTCTTGGAAACCCTATGGGGCAGTTCTACTCTGTTCTGTAGGGTCGCTATGAGTCAGAATTGACTCGACGTCAATGGGTTTGGTTTTACGGTTCACAAGTGCACGATGAATTTGTGTGGGAAGGTAGGGGTTTTAGGTGTGTGAACAAATGAGGGGGGACGTGTGTGTGTACCTGGTAGTAGGGTAAGGACTGGAGGTTGGTGTGAATTGTTTTCAACTCCTAAGTGGAACACACTAGGTCCCTAACTTATTAAAATGAACATTTTGCTGACTGGGAACTAGAGTGGAGTAACAGGATCTGCTTTTGAAACTAAAAATTCCGTCTCATAGTCTAACAATTCCAGTGTACCACCAGGGACAGCAGGTTATATAATAAGTGAAGACACAACATGCAATGAAATTAAAGACACATGACCTCTGTAGTTACGCTTAACTTTCCGATGTTGGCTGCAAATGCTCAGAGGTACTAAGTCACTGAATTCAAGAGAACTGTCATTTCTTTGACAAAGGTACACCAGGTGTGGACTGTGTGTTTGGCATACATTGGCTGGAGCACAGAGGGAGGCGGGAGAATGAAGCCCCAGCACCTGGGAAAGGTGGGACGAGCTAGACCATTCAGGAGCTTATTGATCATATTAGGAGTCTAGATTTTATGTGGAACATACTGGAAAATCAAACAGTGATGGTAAGCAGAGAAGCAAGAGTCTGATATAGTTAAAAGATATGCTTCGGCTGCTGTCCGGAGAAGAAATGAGAGGAGGCCACTGCTGTGGTGTGCTGAGGGAGGGAGTGGCTGGCACTGGTGAGGGACAATGGAAATAATACGGACTGGATACAGGAGTGGGAAAAAGAAGCATTTCCCCCATCCCTCCTGGGGAGTAAAGCTATGCTGAAATTGAAAATAACAAGGCATCAGCATAGCTTTTCTTCCTCACTTAGTCCATTAATTGCAGGCAGCTCACAGGTACATGTAAAAAAAAAAAAAATCATTAATTCACAAACAGACAGAGATCTCTGCCTTTGCAGAGCTTATGTTCTAGAAAAAGAGACAGACAAAAGCTCATGAAATAAGAACAATTATTTGGAATATTAGAAAATCAATATTAAAAAAAGGTTACCATTGAGTCAATTCTGACTCATAGCAACCCTGTTGTTGTTGTTGTTGTGAGGTGCCATCGAGTCGGTTCTGACTCATAGCAACCCTATAAGACACAGCAGGACTGCCCCATAAGGTTTCCAAGGAGCGGATGGTGGATTGGAACTGCCGACCTTTTGGTTAGCAGCCAATCTCTTAACCACTACGCCACCAGGGCTCCAGCAACCCTATAGGGTTATAGAAAAAAAAAAAAAGAAAAAATAGTAAATGAGTGGTTCCTGAATGATTTTGTTTTTGTGATAATGACTAAACTTCTCTTGGAAATTCCTGGCAATACTGCTCTTCTTAAATATACATTGGAGTCCTTGGGTGGCATAAATGATTAAAGTGCTTGGCTGTTACCGAAAGGCTGGAGATTTGAGTCCACCCAGAGGCACGATGGAAGAAAAGCCTGGCCATGTACTTCTGAAAAATAAGCCATTGAAAAACCCTGTGGAGCACATAGGGTTCTACTCTGACACACATGGGGTCACCATGAGTTAGAGCTGACTCCATGGCAATTGTTACTTTTTTTAAAATATGGTACACATTTTGTCATGGATTGAATTGTATCCCCTAAAAATATGTGTATCAGTTTGGCTAAGTCATGATTCCCAGTATTGCGTGAGTGTCCACCATTTTGTCATCTGATGTGATTTTCCTGTGTGTTGTAAATCCTATCTCTGTGAGGTTAATGAGATGAAATTAGTGGCAGTTATGTTAATAAAGCAGGACTTAATCTACAAGATTAGACTGTGTCTTAAGCCAATCTCTTCTGAGATATAAAAAAGAGAAGCAAGCAGAGGGACGTGGGGTACCTCATACCAACAAGTAACAAGAGCCAGGACAACAGCGTGTCCTTTGGACCTGGGGTCCCTGCACTGAGAAGCTCCTTGACCAGGGGAAAATTGATGACAAGGACCTTCCTCCAGAGGTGATGGAGAAAGAAAGCCTTCTCCTGGAGATGATGCCCTGAATTTGGACTTGTAGCCTACTAGACTGTGAGAGAATAAATTTCTCTTTGTTAAAGCCATCCACTTGTGGTACTTTTGTTATTTGTATGGAGGTGGGGTGACTTTTCCCTTAGCTCTCATTGCTCGAAATGGCTAAGTTTAGCTGGTAATTCATAAATTATTATAGATAAGGTATTTTCCAGCTTTTCAGCAGATTGCTGGTTGAAAGTTGAGAGCCAAGTTTGATAATAGCACAGCTGTCAATAACAATCTATTAATACTTTTTTTTTTTTAAGGTGAGGACCTCGTAGGCTCAGGAAGTCATTTGCATAAAGGCAACGGGGCAAGAACAAATGTTCACGGCAGGTTTAAAGAAGAGCGGCTTCCCTTGTGAGGACTGAGCGCAGGTTTGCGGCTGCTACTGTGGGACATGACGGATGAAGTGGAGAATCAGATCCCCATGAGACGGTCCGTATGAAAGCTGGAAGCAATAACTATTTCCTTTTTCCTTAGACACATCCTCAAAATGCATTTTTGTCAAGCCATTATCTCTAATATACAAAGACTACCATTCACTAAATGGAACAATAGCCATTAGTCAGTTGATCATAAAAACCTCATTTATCTGCTGAAAACGCTTCTCTATGAAACCTCATTTATCACCTTCCTTTGATTCACTTCAACTTCGTGATGAGAGGTCAAATTTTGTTTGATTTCGAAGGTAGGGGCATTTCCTAGTTCACGTTTTCCCTCCCTTTCATCCTTCACTCAGACAAGGTTACCGATTTCTCAAGTCACATTTACTACAGTCATTAGACTCAATTTCCTTTGTCATTTATTCTTAGCATAATAGGTAGACAAAAATGATTACATTATTATTAGTCATTGTCTTGAAAGAAAATCCTGGGATGACAGAGCATATAATGTAAATTAACAAACAACAGACCCAGCTCAGCCTCAGCACAAATTCACCAGCATCAGGATTTTGACTCACCATAGCTCCAGACATCACTTTGGTGGGTATAAATGCGGTGTAAAATCGATTCCAGAGCCATCCATTTAATAGGGACCTTGGAGTGATGAAAGATAAAGTATTAAGACAACTATTAGCTCCCCTCTGTAGAAGAACATTAAATCACACGGGGACTAATTATAAGTGACAAACGTTGGGGATCCGGGCCAGCTCCCCCAGCGTTGGGCTCCCCCCACTGCTGGAAGAGCAGGTTTTAAATTGAGCCGGACCACCGGGGTTGCTCTGTTAGCCCCGCGGTGGGTTTCATGAACATGACAGCTGAGGACAACTGAGGCCGTGGGCTGTTTTGGCCGAGCCAAGTGCACCTGCTGGTGGCTTGGAGCCATGGTTCTGTCTATGATCCCAATGCCCAGTATTTGTGTGTGTTTGCACGGCCTATGGTCACAGGGCTGACAGCTGCCTGAGCCATGCAGGCCAGAGTGAAGAAACCAAAGAAACACGCAGCTAATCCCACCAGCAGTGGTGGGAGAGCACCCTGGAGGGCCCGAAGGGAGATGTGTGCCCCTCTTCCTAACCCTGGAGAGCCCCCTAGCCAGACAGCGAGAAGGGAGCTGACCCAAACATTGCCAGTTCCAGACATGAGTCACAGAGGCCCATGGAGCCTGTGAACAACACAGTGAGTGTTCCTACTTCTGAAATGTCCTCAACAGCAGTGAGCCACCAAATTAGCTATGGCATTTCTCAGCAGCGCTTTTGAAGGAAGCTTATTTCCTGGAGGGAAGGCTGAAACCTAACCTTTGCTAAATATCACCTGGAGAGGGAACTGAACTAATCTTTACTGTCTCTGGCCTCTGGCTGGGTGGGAAACATCTTTACTCTCTCTCCTAGAAAATCCTTGCTCCAAAAGCAGCTCTGTTTCTGCAGCTGGAAGACCCTGGCTCGACCCAGATAGCCATGGCAGCCGCTGTGGCCTCACCCAGAATGTTCTGAGCACTCTCCCTGCGTCATTTAGAAAGTATGCCAAATGTGTGGCCCACAGGTAGGGAGCTGGGGTCTCGCTGCTGGGAAAATGCTCCCTGACCAACAAGTCAGCTCCTTACTTTGCCTCCTTCAGCGTGGTACTCCTTCTCCTCAGCACCTAGCAGTTTGGCGAGCCCAAAATCTGTGATCTTGACATGCTGGGGAGTCTTCACCAGGACGTTTCTCGCGGCCAGGTCACGGTGCACCAGGCGGCGGTCTTCCAGGTAGTTCATGCCCTGAAACACGAGGTAGATGGTGAGGGCACAGAGAACCCGGCCTGCTGACTAGCTTCCCTGCGAGGAAAGCTGCCTGCTGACCAGGGTCACGGGGCTGCATTGTAGGACAGTGGTGCTCATGTGCTGGAATTTAATGTCCCCATTCATGCTGGATTCTGAGCTCCTCCATGGCAGAGACTATGTCAGAGTCCACCCTGCCCTTCACTTAACAAACACAATAGCTTGCACATAGTAAATGTTAGTGACAACCTATTGCATGAATGAATACGGTAAACAAATGAAGTCTATAACAAGTGGGGGATTCAATAACTTTACTCCGTCCAGTTATTCAAGTTAAAAACGCAGAAGTGCCAAGCAGGAGAGGACAGCGATAGGGCAGGAGCGCTGCCTTCCGAGTCTGGGTCTGCAGCTTGCTCTGGAACTTGTCACCTGTGTCCCGCCCTGCCTGCTTCTTCCTTCCCGGGAGCTTAGAGGAGAGGACGCTCCCAGCCTCCCCAGGCCGTGGCAAAGCAATCATCCTCAAGGTTTTTAAATCATGCTCTCATCATGCTTTCCTAGACTATCAGATGCAATTTACTGCCAACGAAGGTTTTTGTTCAGTTTTGTTTTCTGCCATTTTTATTACTGAAACCACATAGATATTGGACCTGCTTTTACAAGGTGCCATTCCCTACCACCTCCCTGGCTGCCTCTAGAATTCTGTTGTAATCTGAATCTCTGCAGGAATAGCACAGTGCCCAGCACAGTGAATTTCCAGAAACATCACCCCGAACACAGGCTTCACCCATAGCCTTCTCTCAGAGCCCTTGTCACGTGCACTGTCCTCCCCGCTGGCAGACGCGGTCACTTCTGGCCTCGTCTCTCATTTGCTCCAGACCTTCCTGGCTGAGCCAAGCTTCCTTGGACTTTATCAAGTGCCAGCCTGTTGACATGAGCTTGGCAGCCCCCAGTTTCTCTGTGCAGGGCCCAGCGGGCAGGGGAGTGGGCAGGCGGGAGAGGCTGGGAAGGGGTCATGCTCTGCAGAAACCTTATGTTGTTAGCATTGCATTCTGTTCCACTTACTCACATGCTACCTGAACACTGTCCCCTGGTTGCTTCACATAATACCTCTCCAGGTGTTTGGCCAGGACAAAAAAAACACCCAAACAAACAAAGAACCAAACCATGTGTGTCTGGTTAGCAGCTGAGCACATTAACCATTTTCACCACCCAGGGACTCCAAACCCAAACCAAACCCACTGCTGATGAGTTGATTCTGACTAATAGTGACCCACAGGACAAAGCAGAACTGCCCCATAAGGTTTTCAAGGCTGTAAATCTCTATGAAAGCAGACTGCCACATCTTTCTCTTACTGAGTGGCTGGTGGTTTCAAACTGCTGACCTTTCCATTAGCGGTCGATTGCTTTAATTACCAGGCCACCAGGGCTACTTCCAGGGAGTCCGGTGGGTCACACTTCCAACCGTCTTTGCAGCTGAGACTCATAGGGTCTCCACACAGAGGATGCAACACAGAAGGACTGGCTCAAGTGCACCAAACAGAAATGAATGGGCTTCACCAACTCTGCTTACTCACCAGCGTTTCTGCAGTTGGGGAGTGCAACTAAAGGGACTACCTATAGATAAGGATGTATTCCCAAATATTCTGACAAGCTCTTCTTTTTTTGTAAAGATATTAAGTGAAAATTATTTGTTGGCTTGGCATAAAAAAACAAACCCATTGCTGTTGAGTCAATTCTGATTCATAGCGACCCTACAGGACAGAGTAGAACTGCCCCATAGGGTTTCCAAGGAGCAGCTGGTGGATTTGAACTGCCGATGTTTTGGTTAGCAGCTGAATGCTTAACCGCTGTGCCACCAGGGCTCCTGGCTTGGCACAGCAGGGTGAATTTTACCAGTTTTTCTTTCTAGAGCAAAACCAGTCATCCTATGAAAGCAGGAACTCATAAAGATGCTATCAGGAGTTCTTTGAGTGCTATTTCTGAAGCCTTTAACATTTTTCTCTTCTTGGGAAAAAAATGATTATTTTTCATGTCTCATGTACACATGGCCAACTCCTTCCCCTTTGTGTTATCTAGAAAGTTCCTGATGTTTGAGATGCTGTCTGATTGAAACATTCTCTTTCATGTCCCATGTGCCCACGTTAATGGGGCTCATGTCTACACAAGAGGAAACTAGCAGGTTCTTCTCTGGGATAGTGCTGCCCAACTGGAAACTACTATTTAGGGATGGTGGTGGGTGGAGAGGGGGAAGCAAGGAGCAGGAGCTGAGAAAACACTGCAGAGGACACAGTTATCACCCCATCACCTCGACTTGTGATCACCCTTCAAAGCTTGCTCCTCTCATCTCCCCTTTGATTCACGGGACACTGACTGTGGCCTGTGCTCTGGCACCCCCGTCTCTTATGAAAGAGGAAGGCCTGATTTATTAAACATGGTGACGTCTTACCCATTTAAAAAGGGTCAGTTATGCTTGGTTTCTCGCTAAACCTAGCATTGGCATTCCAAGATGCAGAAGCTCATTCGTTCCTGTGAGCTTTCTCTTCTCTTTGTTTCTCTTTCTTCCCCTGGCTTTCTCTCATTCCGTCCTTCATCACACATTTCCTGAAGCCCCCCTCTGCGCTTGGCACTGTGCAGCTGTTGCACACACGTGCAGTAAGAGATCACACCCAAGTCCCTCCACACAGGAGCCAATCTCCCCCTACCCTTTATTTAAAATGTGTGTTTTTTAAAATTTCGTTACACTCGCAAGGCAGACTTCAGAGGGCATTTCCAGCTTTGCTGAACGACCATCACTAACTTTCATGTGCTTTTTTAAATGCCCCAGTGCCTAACAGAGAAGCTGGTACACAGGGAACATTTTTACAAGTTTGTCACATGAATGAATGAATGCGTGAAAGAATAAGTATTAGCAGCTTACTCTTTGAGCAGCGACTCTGTGCCAGGCATTTCAAACACACCAACACAGAGGCATCTTTTGGTGTCTGCAACCCTGGCACCCGCCCCACTGCCCTTGTGAGATGACCCGGTGATCCAAATCCTCTGCATCCCCAGGACCACCATGTGGATCATGTCTATTAACTCCCCTGTGGGAGCCTCCCAGAGAAACTTGCCTGCTGGGTCAAAGGATGCTAGAGTTGCCAAAAAAAAAAAAAAAAAAAAAATCCAGCACCTTGGCCCTGTGCCACTGAGTAAGTGCTTTTCATTGTGTGAATCTTACACATCCAACTGAGCTCTGTCCCAACCCACTGCCCACCCCCACAAGTCCAAGTTCTTAAAGGACCAGAGCAACTTTAACAGAGAGTGAAGGTTTCTCAGAATAACATCAGTCTTCAAAGCAGGCTTGGGAAAAGGGTAGAAAGAACAGCTGATGCATTCTCCCCTACACAGCTAACAAGCCAGAGGCTCTTCAATCAGAGATAATTTTGGGCCAAAAAGATTAGATGCATTTGAACTTAGATATAACTCGATTCATCAGTCTCTATCCCACTCTATCTTCAGGCAGTTTGAAATCCATCTCAGTGCCCCGTTAAGAGTTACATTTTAACCAGTCCGTGAAGATAGGAGCCATAATATTACTTATGAACTCCTGGACTCTAAACACAGAAGCCACAGGAAATAATACATACAAGAATAAGCTTCAGCGAGGCCTCTTAGGAAACTCATTTCCTGATTTGTCTCGGAGATCAGATTTTAATTTAATTTAACATATTTATTTTTTTTGTTAATTACTACAAGACAGCTGGGATGCGTTTTGAAATACTGAGGTTAAAAGGGAACTTGAAGAGCCAACCTGGATCTACATGAGCAAAAGAAGAGCAGGGGGACACAGATACTGGAAAAAGGACTCGGAGGTGGTGGGATTGGACCTGTGGGGACTGCTTTCCCAGGGCTGCAGGATCCTACCACACTTGGGTGGAGGGGCAGAATGAGAGGCCGGGGCACGATCCATTTTGGTTCTATTTTATAAGTCACATGTGGGCAAGTCTGGGCGAGCACTGATTTGGTGAATACAGAAATGGCAGAGAGCAGGAAGTTGAGAAAGGAGCGCTGGTGGTAGGGTGGTTACGCGCTCAGCTGCTAACTGAAAGGTCGGAGGTGTGAACCCACCAGCTGCTCTGTGGGACAAAGATGTGGCAGTCTGCTCCCATAAAGATTTACAGCCTTGGAAGCCCTATGGCGAAGTTCTACTGTGTCCTATGGGATCGCTATGAGTGGGAGTTGACTCAAAGGCACACAACAACCGCAACAGAAGTAGAGACGTTGGCGTATGGTTTTGGTGGAGAAAAATTAACAGCATGGCTTAGCCACTGCTGAGCTCTTGCTCTTAGAAAAGGCAGGAAAATCACAGAATTTTCTATTTCCAAACACAGATTGTATGGCTCTGGCATCCTATTGTGCAGGGAGAGGTAGACGGTGAGGATCACTGTCCTAAGTTCTACCCTGAGCCGGTGTACTAAGTGCTGGATAAGGGAATGGTCTTGTGAGTATGGCTGCTTCGGTTTAAGTCCCGTTCTTGCTATTTACTTGCCTGAGACCTTGGCAAGTTATTTAAAAGCTCTGTGCCTCAGTCTGCCCATATGTAAAATGGGACCAGTAAGAGTTAGATTAAATGAGTTCATCTGTTTAGAGCACTAAGCCTGGTGCCTGGCATAGAGTGCTCCACATGTGTTAGTGACAGCTATCATTTTCTCCTAAATGTCAAATACACCCTCTCTTCTTGATCCCCTATGCCATGATTTTAAATTATGCCCCTGTCATACTTGCCTAGACTATGGCTACACTTCCTAAAATATTGGATCACGAATCAAGTGCTTGTGTGGCCCCGGGCTTTGTGATGAATGAAGCTCTATCTTCTTAGCTAGGCTTGTGGGCCCTGCAAGGTCCCCATCTTCTCGCCTGGTCTCTTTCTTGCTGGTGCCCCTCAGTCTCTGCAGCTGTCAGTCTCCAAGCCTGCTCTGCTCCCCTGTGCTTAGAGGGCTCCCACCTGCTGGTGCATCGGCCAATACTTACTATGCTATTGGCCCTCAGACTAGAGGGCACTCCCTCCACCTCCCACCAGGACAGGGCTAGGGCCTCTCTTACTCTCAGCACCGTCTGGCCTATGGGACTCTGGGCTCCTGGGGAATAGTCAGTGCTGTCTTCCCAGCACCTGGCCCCGTAGCTGGTGCATGGACGGTGCTGGCCGACAGAATGGCCCACTCTGCCACTGAGCCCATGCTCACTGTGACCTGCACAGCAGCCTTCAGGCCGGCTGGTTCTCCTGCACTCAGCCCTCTATTCTGACCCACTTCGTTTCCTGCACTCTTCATTCTGTATGGACCTGTTTCCCTCACTAAATGTCAGTTTTTGGAGATAAGAAATTTTGTCTTACTTATATTTATACTTCACACAGTACCTGATGCTGGCAGATGAATGCTCAAGAGATGATTAAGCAAAATGTAGAAAAGTTAATAAATACGCTCTAATAACACAGGCACTTTAGGCTTTTTGATAGCACACTGTAAGGTGATCAATTAAGCTGATTAAGTTCAACTGTAATTCTTTGTGTAACAATGCATGGAAAAATTTAAAATTAAAAAATTCAAGTAACTGAAATATCTGGACATTGGATCTGCTGTCTGGCTCTTTTAGGCTACAGACTGTCTTGTTGTCTAGGTATTTATGGAGGTGGGGTGCTTTAGAGATGAACGGACTCTCATCAGCCCTCTGACCCCTTTTAGGTGGGAAAGAGAGGCTTGGCAGCTGAATTCCCAATGTGAGGCCACCATTCATCAATGGGAGGGAGCAGACTGCTCCTTGAACCCCACACTTGCAAATCCTGACCTGGTGCATGGAAAATCTACGAAAATATGGGAGCAGACCTGCGCGGCAAACGTCAGAGCCCTCCTGGGACCTAACCAGGAAGTTCTGTATTTGAAATTTCATAGAACAAGTCAGTTTCTCCTCTCCACAGCAACCCTTAAAACGCCCAAAGGACATGGATGAACCTTGCAAACATTATGCTGAGTAAAATCAGTCAGTCGCAAAAGGACAAATATTGTACGATCCTGCTTACATGAAATGTATAAATAGGCACATGTATAGAGACCAAAGTTCATTAGTGGTAACCAGGGGCAGGTGACAGGGAGAGGGAAAGGGGGACTCACTGCTTAGGGGACTTTGAGCCTTTGTTAAGGGTGATGGAAAGGTTTGCCAACGGAGAAGGGTGATGGTTGAGTAACATGATGAACACAATTAATGTCACTGAATTGTACATATAAGAAATGTTAAAATGGTAAATGTTTTGTTACATATACACTTACCACAACCAAAATAAAACAAAAACACAAACATCTGTGTAAACTCCAAAAAAATAAAAACAAAAAAATGTTAAAAAGTAGAATACCTGTCTGCCCTCCATTTTGTCAGAAAACCCAATTTTTGAGATCTTAATTTGCATCAGGTGACAATAAATCTCTCTCGTCCAAAAAATTTGGGAAAATGTTAATCAAAGCCTAACAGCTTTATCTAATGCAGGACTTTGCAATAATGTGCACTGCGATGCATTAAGGGGAAGAGTGTCGTACAGGAGGCAATGTTTTCCAAGCTAGGATCTTTTGGAGGATCACATCTTATGACATTATTGTGCCATGTAACCTGTTTTGGGTATTATTAGCTGCTTTATTATCCAGGAGACCCTGACTGGTGCAGATGGCTAATATGCTTGGTTCCTAACCAAAAGGGTGGAGGTTTGAGTCCACCCAGGTGCGCCTCAGAAGAAAGACCTGGTGATCGATTTCTGAAAAATCAGCCACTAAAAACCCTATGGAACACAGTTCCACTCTGATACACACGAGGTCACCATGAGCTGGAGTCAACTTGATGCCAACTGGTTTATGTAGCCAGAAAGAGTGGACACATTTTCTTAGGCAACTAATTTATTCCCAGTGAGTGAAAGCTCCCTGTAACTTCATGAATCATGAGTTTAGCAGACGAAGCTCATGCTTTCTGATTGGTAAGGGGATGTCCACAGGATTGTAGGACAAAGAACTTGGTTTGGCCTTTGGCTCTGGTTTCTGAAAATTGCCCTTGTAATTCCTGAGCAATCAAGCTTTTTTTTTCATTTTTTAATAGCGCTCCTTTTATTGAGAGCTTTACATTTATTATCTTATTTAACCCTCACAACAGTGCTTCAATGTAAAAATTAAACAAACAAATCCATTGCCGTCCACTTGATTCCGACTCACAGAGAACCTATACAACAGAGTAGAACTGCCCCACAGGGTTTTCAAGTAGCAGCTGGTGGATTTGAACTGCCAGCCTTTTGGCTAACAGCCTGAGCTCTTAACCACTGCATCTACCCTGCACCATCAGGTAAAAATAACTAGCCCTGCTTTTTTTTTTTTCAATTGCGCTTTAGATGAAGGTTTATAGAGTAAATTAGTTTCTCATTAAACAATGAATACACATACCGTTTTGTGACATTGTTTGCAAACCCCACGATGTGTCAACACTCTCCCTTTCTCACCCTTGGGTTTCCCATTTCCCTTCATCCAGCCTTCCTGTCCCCTCCTGCCTACTCATCCTTGCCCCTGGGCTGGTGAGCCCACTTAGTCTCATACACTTGGTATTACTGTTTGTTTTATGGGCCTGTCTAATCTTTGGCTGAAGGGTGAACCTCAGGAGTGACTTCAGTACTGAGTTAAAAGGGTGTCCAGGGGCCATAATCTTGGGGTTTCTCCAGTCTCTGTCAGACAGGTAATTTTGGCCTTTTTTGTGAGTTAGAATTTTGTTCTACGTTTTTCTCCAGCTCTGTCTGGGACTCTCTGTTGTGATCCCTGTCGGAGCAGTTGTGGTCATAACCAGGCACCATCTAGTTGTACTGGACTCAGTCTGGTGGAGGCTGTGGTAGTTGTGGTCCATAGTCCTTTGGACTAATATTTCCCTTGGGTCTCTGGTTTTCTTCATTCTCCGCAATGTGCTTTTCTATTTCTAAAACAGCCTGGCAACAATTAAACATGCACAAATGAATTGGGAGTCCCCAACTCATCACCTTGGCAACAGGTCGAAGGGAGGGGACATGATGAGGCCTCGGAACAAACCACTGCCCCCCCACCCTCTGAGGCCCGATATTTGTCAGCAGGGTTAAAGAGATACCTTTCTGGGTTGGTGCCAAGGTGTCTGATCCTCCCCTCCTAGGGTAGTCAGCTGGGAAAAAAAAAAAATCTAAACTGCACCCTATGTAGTGTGTCACATAGGCTTTGCTGTACAAAAATGGCTGGGGAAGGGATTTTTGAGGTCTCTTGGCCATAGTGCCAGGTGGAGCACATGTAGCAGAAGATTTCAAGTCACCTAACTAAGCCTACCTAGCCAGGGGAGATCAACAGCAGGTAGGGCTCCTTCAAGTCCCTCACCTACGGTACAAAGCAGGGTACACACAGAAGGGTGGCCATCTCCACCCAGGCAGCCTTTTTTGAGTGGTAGGGGGGAGTGACTCCAAAATGGATCTGCATGTGCTGTGGTGGGCTGTCTGCTTCTTTCTGTAAGTAATAAAAGCTACTTTCCACATGCTAACACTCTGGGAGTGCCTGCTGTATTCAGGCTCTGTTTGGAACAACATGATATTCATAGAGGAATCACTATTAGTCATTAGTGCTGTTTTTCTAATGGTCTTCTGGCTATTTAGGAACCTGGGACAACCTGTGAGTGCATCTCAGGGTCATGAGACCAACTTTATTAGGTGGAGAGTACACTCCCTTTTCACCAGAGATGCACCGCCAACCCTATCTTGCCTTCTTCCCCACCAAACCTCTAATTTTTTTTTCTTTTGCCTAGTTGATAGAGTCTTATTTATCCTCTTAACAGTTCAGCAGGAACAATAAACTTGCATTTATAGCGGCCAGCTCTCCCACTTACATTTAGAAAACTTTCCAAGATAGTCCATGCCATCGTGAATTAACACAGGACATTTAAAAGTCAATAAATCCCACTTTGAAGATGCCATCATTTAGTTTCTGGTCAGCCACTAAGTGCTTCTGGGTAGTTTTACTGAAACTTTTTCAAAGAGAATTTTTTAATGCTCAGATAAATCATCGCTAGCCCAAAAGCAAATTTCCTTCTTAACAACTGGGGAAGACATCATTTTCCTTTCCTTCCAAAGATGAACAGTGCATGACAACAGGGATCCACAAATCAGTGGAATATGGTTTCTCTTGTGAGTAAAGAGCAAATCTATCACAGAGTCAACTGTCTTCCATAATGTGGAAGGATGTAAAATCAAAATAAAACTAAACAGGTGCCACAGCGGCTTAAAATAACAGGTTGAAATGTTGAGTAATATCATATAGAAAATTATCTCGAAAAACCTTTAAGCCCTGGAAACTCAACCTCAAGAACTTTGGGAACTCATCCTTGCCGAGGGTCCATCCATGCTAAGCTGAGTTTTGCTCTGTAGTGGACACTGTTATATTAGGGTTTTTTTGTGTTTTTTTTTTCATTGTGCTACAGAAGGCTGTCTGGGGGTCAAATAAGTTTCCATCTATATAGACACTAAAGGACAGGTAGATTTGAATGTAAGATTGCAATGGAGAAGGAGGGAGAAGCCACATCCTACAGGTAACTTGTGAACAACAGCAGATGCTGGAACAGAGACACCGCTCTAAGAAATGAAAGTTGATGGGAGACCAGATTAAGACAGTGACTGTTTTGTGCTAGATTTTAGTCATTACTCAAACCCAGTTTAGCCAAAATATGGGAAAAGGAATGGAGGAAGAGAATGAATACTTAGGGATAACCTGATGTGTCCTAGAACCTATGGTAGGTGCTTCCCAGAGGCTAATTTTTCTCACCCTCACTACGCAGAAAGACAAGTGGCAGAACCCCATTTTACAGTCAAAGAGACTAGGTGCAAAAAGATTAAGCAAATGCCCAAAGTAATAAAGCTAATGAACACCAGAATCAAGATTTGAATCGATAGTCCACCGGAACCCTAGGTCTAGTTCTGTACTGGGCAGAATCTACTGAGACTCTATGCTCCTTAAGGTGAAATGGTCACTTGAACATCTCATACTGATGGTGGAGACCATCTCTCATCACATAGCAAGGGAAGCTGAGACTTCACATGATAACTAGAGAAGAAATGCTGAACATCTGGGCACCCTCTGGTGAACTGGACACTGTGAATCACCCAGGTGAGGCCGGTGGGAGGTATGCAGAGTTCTGGTAGCCCTTCCCCGGGGCAGTGGGTGGCGCAGACAGGGGATTGCTCTCACACAGCCCACATTCTAGTCAGAGCAGGGGAGACAACTCAAGTAAACAAGTAAATAAACCAGAGCTTTTCAGTGCGCAGTATGTGCTGAAAAGAAAATAAAACAAGGTGACAGAATCTGCTCTGGGCTCACTGCCTCTTCCCCCGAGCCAGTCACACAAAGAAATAACAAACATTTTCAGGAAACCACAGCATCCCAAGCACACATGACCTTCCTCCAGGACTAACTTCTAGTAACTGATGAGGAGGTTCCTGCACTGTGAGATTCCCTGTGATCCAGGGTAACAGTAGGGAGAGTGGCAAAAATACTAGGTGACCTGCCTATAGTACTGCAGTGCCTAGAGAAGAATGAGCACACACACTTCCACGGCCCTGGGAGCCTTCAGTGGCTGTTGCCAAGCAATCAACACCAGATGGCGCTAGAGGAAATAGGAGGTGCTGCTGTCTGGCTATCCTGGGAGGCAGCCACTTGCTTGGCCAACATGGCCCCAGAACCTCAGCTACAGGGTGGGAGCCTGCCTCACCCCGGCAACACTGTTCCTGGCAAGAGGCCACCTTGTGGCGTCATCAGCCAAGAGAAGATGCCATCAAAGCAGTCCCCAAAATATGTTTTTGTTTGTCTTAGAAGTCACCTTCTAAGTCAGCAGCACGGAGTTGGGGCAGGCAGCTCAACAGTAATCCAGCAGGACCAATCGCGTCACTGACCACGGGGATGAGCAATGGAACTGGACAAGTGGAACTGGCCAGGTTCTGGTGGCTGATTTGCTCCCTGGCTCCGTGGTCACTGGCACATCCTTTGATACCCTGGCCTTGTTTTCTAAAGGGGGCTGGGGCAATGAGAGGGCCTGTCCACGAATTCTTTATATTCAACTCATTGTCAGGAGAAAAAAGAATTTAGCAAGTTGGGTTGCAAATAACTGATGCAGTGCTGGGATAGAGACAGGAGAGATTTGAGATGAGAGCAGAAGTCCTTCTGAGGCAGTATGAGCAGCTAAATGTCTGACTCATTGCTCTGTACCTGTTCTCAGCACAGAGGTGGGACCACCTGGCCACTGTTTGCATGCTCAGCCCCTCCCTTGCTCTGGATCAATCCTGTCAGCAGGGGGACATGTAAAACCCAGAGAAATAGCAGAAGCATCTATTCACTCAGTCAGTCCTCCTCTAACGTGCCCACCCAGGCCTTGTACCAGCAGCTGCCCTGCCCCACGGTCACACCATCTCTGAGTCCTTCTCTGGCCTCCAGCCTGGCTGGCTTGGCCTCGTTATCAAGTCTTTTACTGCGTGTAAACCATCATACCTCTTCCTCTACTACAAATTACCACAGCATCCAACAAAAAATGTCCAGAGAAATAACACTACCAATCATCCCAAGTATTCAAGAATAGAAAATCATTCACGTGTAGCTGAGCAATTAGATTTTCACCATGAAGGTGGGCCAGCTACCAATTCAGTGCAAAAGGCAATCAATTCAATATGATCTGAAAGAAAGAAGTGTATATCGTGTATATGCACACACACAAATACACATATCAGCTTGGTAAACTCTTTGTTACCCCCGGATGCAGGACCTCATTGTTGGTTTTCCACAGGTCTTCATTTTCTCCCCTTTCCCTCGGCTACTTTCTCTGGATGCTCTTGCTAATGACCAGCATCATTCCCAGAAGTGGAGGGACAGGGAGCTAAACATCCTGTTTGCCTGAAATGTCTCCTCTACTTTTCCAAGGCAGCTGCCCCTCGGTGAGCACCCCAGTGGGCAGGGCTCCCTCATGATTTACCTTTGCAATCTGCACACACCAGTTGAGGAGGTACTGGGAGCCGATGTTGTCCTTGTGCTCGCGGACATAGTCCAGGAGGCAGCCAAAGGGCATGAGCTGTGTGATAAGCTGGACTGTGGAGGTCAGGCAGATGCCCAGCAAGCGGCACACGTGAGGATTGTCCACACTGGCCATGACGTAAGCTTCCTGTACGGAGAAGAGGAGAGATGGTATTGGAAAAGTGCCTCCAGGGTCCAAAGAACATGCACGATTTTGAGTTTCAAAATATGTACATGGGGAGGGCAAGGTGGCCTGCAAAACACCAACATTTATGAAGGACCTTTTACATCTTAGGCTGTGAAACTGCAAGACACTTTGTGGAAGACAGCACATTCCCTGGGTGCACCTAGGGTTCCACTTACAGGGAGCCCCAGGTGGCAATGACCATTGGCAAAGCACTGGGTGAAAATGGGAACGGAGTCACCCTGATATTTTTAAGTCTGTGCACTGCTGATGTCACCGTCGTGAAGATCTCACCCTCAGGCCAAAGATGTTGCAGTTTAAATGGTGTCCCAGCATGCAGAAAATTCATGTGTGGCTCTGTGGACACCCTGGATAACGACGTGCCCACTCAATCAGGAACCCCCACTATAGATACTCCAGAGAAGTAAGGTAAGAGTGTCCACTGGAGGTCCCCCAAGTCAGGAGGCAGCCATGGAGGAAGACTTCATGTCTCAATAGAGTGGTCTTTGGCCTCTACTGTTCCATGGGTACCAGTTAGGGCACATGGGGTAAGGGCCCTGTCGACAGCAGTGCTGTGATCCTGGGGGCCCCTATGGAAGGAACTGGGACTGCCCTGGGGAATGACTGGCTTTGAGATGGACAGACAGCCTAGACTTTTAATACCTTAAGTCCTCAGTCAGTGCCGGGTCCCTGGACTAGTTGTCTGCCTAGGATTCATTTCTGTACAGAGGATGTTGTGTTGCTGCCCCCGACTCAGTCTGATGATGGGAAAATCGCCAGCTCTGCCTAATGCAACCCCCACACTAACTCAGGCCTGCTGCCAAGGCAGGATCCTTTATGTGACACAGACCCATGGATATAGACTTGTCACCCTTCTGCTATTCTTGGAGGGAGGAAGCTGAATTTATTTACAATCATCTGCACAATGGGACCCTCTCTTCTGTCTGAGAGTTAGAGAAGCCTCAACTTCACTCATAAATTCTTCTCTTTCCCATTAAAATACAAACGGTGGTGATAGTTCATTCAGATGTGAAAAGGACCACCCACATAGACTGCAAGGACGCAGAGAAGTCAGGAGGTGCTTTTTCACCCCCAGCAACTCCTGTGCTTTGAATGTAGACTTGGACAAGTTAATGCCTTTCTGCAGAAGTGAATGCAGCCTGGGCCAGGTCAGGCACTGGAGAGGGGGTGGTTGCTCGGGTGTCCTTGGACACACCCTGGGAGCTAGCCAGGCAGGAGGGGGCAGGAGGATGGAGGCCAGAGACAGTGATGATGGTGGTGGTGGGGTGAAAGCTGATGGATAGATGGATGGATAGATAGGGAGGTAGATAGATAGGTTTATGGACAGAGAGAGAGATAAATGATAGATGGATAATTTCTTTAAACACAAATATGATCACAGCACTTTCCTTGTCTAAAGCCCTTCAGCTGGCCCTTACTGTTCTAGAGATGACCAGAGGCATTGATCGTCCGGCCCTCCTCCCACCCCCTGCCTCGGTCTGAAATGGCCTTCCACCTTCCCTTTCCCTGGCTGGGCCCTTCTCAGTCTCGAAGTTGCTTTCCCAGGGGAGCTTACCTTGGCTCCCTCGACAATGCTAAACTCTCAGACAGGGTATCTAGCATCTTTTCCTTTAGAGGAGCAGCATCGAGCTCCTTGGGAACTTGTTAGAAATGCACATTCTTGGGCAGCACCTGGCCTGCTGAGTGAGATGGGGGTGAGGGCAGTGCAGGGAACCAGTGTTGGAACAAGCCTTCCAGGGGATCCTGATGCGCTGAGAAGCCACACAGCTTTAAAGCACTCATAACCTGTACTTACATATTTGTGTGACTTTCAAAAATGTCTTTTTCCCACCAAGCTCTCTGAGGCATTCTCAGCTCCCGTGCATGACCAGCACACTGTTGATGTGCTGTAGCACTGAATCGTACTGACAAACACTGCTCATATTTTGCCTCAAATTCCCCCCCGCCCCCACCTCATACGTGTGTTTATGTTACCTCAGCAGGTGTGGTAAGCTCTTTGAGGTAGGGGGCCTGGAGCTTTTATTAGCTCGTTCCAGCAATGTCTAACCCAGAGCTAGGCACATACTTGCCTCAATAATTTCAGGGTCGAACCACACTAAAATAACACAAATTCAGGGATTCAAAGCAAATCAAAGACCATGTCACTTCCATTAACAACAAAACAACAAAGTCTAAAAATCAAATAAAACAAAACCTATAGCTTTAAATAGCTGTTAAAAAACAAACAAAAACAAACCAGTTGCCATCAAGTTGACTTGGCCTCAATGTGACCCCATGTGTGTAAGAGTCGAATTGAGCTCCATGGGGTTTTCAACGGCTGACTTTTTGGAAGTAGATCACCCGGCCTTTCTTCTGAGGAGACTCTTGGTGGATCTGAATGCCAATCTTTTGGTTAGCAGTCAAGTGGTGAACTTTTGCACCATCCAAAAAAAAACTAAATGTGCTGCTGTCGAGTTGATTCTGACTCACAGTGACCCTATAGGACAGAGAAGAGCTGCCCCATAGGGTTTCCAAGGAGTGGCTGGTGGATTCAAACCGTGGACCTTTAGCAGCCGAGCTCTTAACCACTGCACCACTAGAGCTCCCTGCACCACCCAGGGACTCCTAAATATCTGGTACCGAAGTTTTATTCGGAAGACTTCCTGGTGGCGCAGTGGTTAAGTGCTACAGCTGCTAACCAAAAGGTCAGCAGTTTGAATCCATCAGGTGCTCCTTGGAAACTCTATGGGGCAGTTCTACTCTCTTCTATAGGGTCGCTATGACTCAGAATCGACTTGATGGCAATGGGTTTGATTTTGGTTCTTTTTTTTTTTTTTTTTATATTGTACTTCAGGTGAAGGCTTACAGAACAAATAATTTCTCATGAAACAGAAGTACGCAAGTTATTTTATGACATTGGTTAACAACCCCACAACGTATCAACCCTCTAACTTCTCAACCTCTTTTTTTTTTTTGGTGAAAATACACATAGCCAAAGAAACACCATTCCAAAAATTTCTACATGCACAGTTCAGTGACATTGACTACGCTTTTCGAATGGTGCTGTTATTCTCACTTAAGATGAAGGCTTACAGAACAAAATAGTTTCTCATTTAACAGTTACTACAAATGTTGCCCTATGACAATGGTTAACAATCTCACGACACATCAACAATACCCTTACTCAACCTTGTGTTCCCTATCACCAGCTTCCTTGTCCCCTTCTGCTTTCTGGTCCTTGTCACTGGACTCCTGTACCTCGTTAGTCTCATTTGGTTTTACGGGGCTGTCCACTCCCAGGCTGAACAGTGAACCTCGGAGGTAACTTCACCACTGAGCTAAAAGGGTTCTTTTTTTCTTCCCCTGAGTATTTAGGCTCTCTATTATCAAGTGGGGTCTGTATTTCTTTTCTTGTGCGCTGTAAATGTGATATCACATCATTAAAGAGCAGGATAGATATTTAATACTTATGTACTCAGTAGACATTTAAAATATCCCCTCATCTCGGAAAAGGGTTTATTTATAACAAGTTAGAGCTGGAAAGAGCCTGAAAGTGCATTTGTCCTGATGCCATCATTTGCCAGAAGAGGAAACTGAGGCCCGGTGAAGCGAATGATGTATCAGATGTATCTTCTCGATCAGAACTGGGGCCACATCCTGGGTTGGTTGCCTGGACCCTGCACCCCCTCCATGCTCACCCCAACCTGGTGCACCTGGCCCGTCAGCCCCACGTGTTCCCAGATGCAGACCACAGTGAGAATCGACATGTGGTATTCTGTTGAGGGCTCTGGTTACCGGGTGACCACAGAGCTTAAGGCTGTATGACACCCATGCACGGCACATATATAAATTTGTTTTGCTTCTCTTTCCATTGCCTTCCCTATATTTAAACTGGAAAGTCTATGGAAAAATTAATAGGCCTTGGGATTGGCAGAAAAACACAAATCACATCTCTACCCCGAGTGTGGGAAGCTGTACAACCACAACACCAAACAAATCCTTAGGCTGGTCCTGTTTTCTCAGGATCCGGTTGAGATTTGGATACATATTGTATTCATTTTCAAGGGGAGAAAAATCTGCAAACCTGAGCAGTTTCAGCAGCCCATCTGTGGTGGAGCAGCCAGGAGCTGACCTGGAACGGGGGACCGGGAAACAGAGCTTGGGGTGTGGGTGTTGGCCACACAAAGCAGGGTGCCTTGCCAGCTCCCCATTAAAATCTCACAGACCAACAGAACCGAGTCATCGCTTCCTCCCCGCCTCCAGAAGACAAAGGAAAGGCTGTTTAGTCGCGTGTCCCCTTCAGTGTGTGCAGCAATTCAAGTGAGCTTTGTTGCTGGCTGTTTATCTTGGAAATCTTTAAGGTACACAGTGACCCACACCATGTATGCTTGGAATGCCACAACGATCTTCTGAATTACCCACCCAAGCCAGGCGGGGCCCACTAGAAGGCAGAGTTCACACTCAAAGGCCAGGGTGGCTATGTCTGAGTTGCACGGCAGGAGTGTCGCTGAATCTCTGGTGACCTGGAAGGTCTATTACTTTGTCCCAGTTGAACTGATGTTTGGTTTCTTCCTCTTGCTTGCCAGCCACATCTATCATGCTTTATGAACTGGGGAGAGGGATTCCACTAGATGTTAAACTTTTTAAAGGAGAGGCATATTTCTAGCCTTTAGAATGAAGAGCAGGTGCCTACTAAATTTTTTAAACTTTGTTGTTGTTGTTAGGTGCTGAGTGGATTCCAACTCATAACAACCCCATGTGACAGAGGAGAACTGCCCCATAGAGTTTCCTAGGTTGTAATCTTTATAGAAGCAGATTGCCAGGTGTTCCTCACTGGAAGCTGCTGGGTGGGTTTGAACTGCCAACCTTTCAGTTAGCAATCGAGGACTTAACCATTGTGCCACCAGGGACTAAGCCATTAGTTTGAGGCATTGCTGGTTCAGTGGTAGAAGTCTCACCTTCCATGCAGGAGACCTGGGTTCAATTCTCGGACAATGAACCTCAGGCACAGCCACTATCCATCTGTCAGCGGAGGCTTTCATGTAGCTATGATGCTGAACAGGTTTCAGTGGAGCTTCTGAACTAAGACGACTAAGAAAAAAGGCCTGGCGATCTACTTCCAAAAATCAGCCAGTGAAAACCCTACGGATCACATCAGTCTGATTTGCAAACAATCACAGGGATGGAGCAGAACCAGACAGCATTTCCTTCTGTTGTACATGGGGTCACCATGAGTTAGGGAGACTCAATGGCAGCTAACAACCACAGGGCAGTAACAGCAGCGTAAAGCAGGGGCTACAATCAGTGCGTGTGCTGGAAACTGGTGCCCTCTGTACGGGATGAAAGAGGATCAGGTTACTGGGACAATTTACAAGTAGGTGAGAGGATTTCAAAGACTGTGCCCAGCCCCACTGGCTGTCCTATCACTGTCAGAAGTGGCCATTTGGCTTCCTTTAGCAGAAATCACTTCCTTCAGCTTTTTCCCTTTCCTTCAGGGACTCTCCATCACCTGTGCTGCTGGGACCATGTTAGTGCTGGACAGACTCAGCTCCAGAAAAAGCAAATGAGAAAGCCTCACCTAGGGTTCAGCGTCACAGCCATGACATGTGATACCAGAGGAGACAGAAGAGGACCAGAATGAGGACGCGAGGGGGGAAAGGAAATAAAAATGATGGAGGGAGAAAAGGAGAGCAGGAGAGAGTAAGAGACAAAGCAGGTGACCTTCAGATGGTAGGTACATTTACTTTTTAAGTCTTTATCTTTCTTTTGGCTCCATCCCCATCCCACAAATGTACCCCCATCCCACCCAATCAAAAGATCCTGGGGGGGTCCCTGTCCAGTGAAAATGACTCCCTTCTCAAAGCACAGATAGTGTCTTAGAATGCTTCAGAACCCTCCTTAGTCTGCGTTGTAAATATTTTTAAAATTCACATTTCAACATTATTTTGTGGAATTTATTTGAATGTCTTGAATAGATAAAAAATGAAGACACAGATTCTGCAAAAAGATTTTTTTTTTTTGGCAGTATAGGTAAGGGAGCTAGAGGTTGTTAATGAAAAGACTTCACAAATAACATGACCACCTTTACTTCTTGTGGTGACATTAATAGGAGGTGACATTATGTTAATAGGACTTGACATGAATTTGTAAACCATTAAAATGAGAGATAATTTTGCCGGATAAGTATATCATCAATGTGTGAGATTTTCTAATGCATTGTATTAACATCTTTCAATTCGAAATACACCAGAGTGAACTTATAGTGGGATTTTACCCACTATAATATAGAGGAGGGATGGCTGCCCAGAGAAAATTCATTAAATTGTGAAGTGTAGAGGGTTTTGCCACTGGGAATTTCATTGTTGTCTGAACACATTAAAATAAGACCCATGCTTGGACTGCTTATTGTATTTTCATTCTATGGGTTACATACCAGAAGGGGTGGAATATTACCATCTGGCTTTTGAGTTCTTGGCTATAAGATCAACTAAGTTCTCTAGATTTTTAAAGCAATAAAACCAGCCATTTTTCTTTCTTTCTTTTTTTTTTGATTCTGTTTCCCTAATCCAGTGCCCTAGGCCCTCTACTTCCTCTTTCATTGGCCTTGCCTCAGGAGAAGAGCAAGGCTGTTCATCAGCCCACTGCAGGCTCAGGTCAATGTTATTACAACAACTTGACCCCAAAGGATTTGCCCATTGGATTTTGCTGGGCATCTAGTTGGATGGTTTCTGTAAAATCCCAGGATGGCCCCCTCTCACCAGCCTCTTCTCACCATCTTCGATTAGAGGAGGTTCGGAGAAGGCAGAAAAAATTCAATAGGATGGAATATGAAAACATAACAATAATTTTGTGGAACGTTCCAAAGACTTAATCCATAAAGTAACCATCATCAAAAAAGACAGAGAATAACACAATCATTTGGGGATTAAATAATACAGAAAGTGGAACACAGTTGATAAAGTGGGCATTGTATCCCCTAAAAAAAAACAAAAACAAAAACAAACCCCAAAAAACTCAAAACCGTTGCTGTTGAGTCGATCCTGACTCATGATGACCCAGTGTGTTACAGAGTAGAACTGCTCCATAGGGCTTTCTTGGCCGTAATCTTTACAGGAGCAGATTGCCAGGCCTTTCTTCTGCAGCACTGCTGGGTGGGTTTGAACTACCAAATAGCAAACCATTTGCGCCACCCATCCTAGACACCTTCAAAAAAAATATTTCACAGTCTGTCTTGTTTAGGCCTGAGAAGATGGTAAGAGAACTTGGCGGAACAAAATGAACATACGTTTTGGTGTCCGAAATAACGGTGGGCTTGAATTCTACCCCAGCCATGTAAACCTGAGGAAGTTTCTCTATGCCTCAGTTTCCTCATCTAATAGATTTGAGCTTAACACCCATCCTATAGGTTCGTCATGAGCATTCCCTGCAATAACGTGTGTTAAGCATCTAGCAGACACTGGTAACTAGTAGATGCCTGTAATCGTTAGTTTCCACCCATTTGGGGAGATAACAGAATGGAAGAGGTGAGTCTTTTTATAAGAGAAGAACTTGGAGAGAATTATACCAACTTTACCAAAACCAAAACGAAACCAGTTGTTCCCAATTATAGCTACAAGGAAAAGAGGCACAAAACGTGAACACTTAGAACAGATGATGAAAGAAGTCTAAAACAGAACAACACGCTGCCAGGCCTTTCTCAGAAAAAGTGGCTTCTGATGCCCAGGGATAAAGAGACTGAAGAAAGCAGAAACTCACATCAAGAATCTCCTTGTTGGCTTTTGGAGATGTGGCTTCTCTTAATTCCTTGATAGCCACAGGAATTTTAACTTTTTCTCCTTCTGGGATCCAGAGTCCCTGTGAGAAAGAGAAGGGAAAACATTAGGTGGCAATCTTCAGACCATGCAGTAGGCTGGCTGCCTTGTGAGCTGGACGGATTTGATGAGTGACACAATCCTAAAGGACGAGGGATGTTGCAGCCACAGGTCTGCACACCAATGCCAGTGGTCCCGGGAATCTTGACATCTCAGCAGCCGTACTGCTTCCAAGCTCTGTGAATCAGAGCAATCACTTAGACAAAAACCCTAAGCCTGTGCAGTTATAAAATTAATGTTGATCAATTCTAAGACGCTAGATTAGGCCTCATTGATCAAATCAGACTTTATGCAAAGAGAAACTAGGGGGAAAAAAAATGAAGATAAAACTTTCTCACCCTGGGCTTTATTCTGATGATCTATAACCAGTGATAGGGAACCTCCTGTCCTTTAGTATGTTACTCTCACCAGCCTGTGCCACGTATCCCCCTAAAAGATAAACGTCATCTACAAAAACGTGTACTGTTTGTGTATGCGTCCCACAAGACCGTGTATTTATCACTGTGATTATAAAAGCCTTCCTCTCAAGCACTTGAGAAAAACTTTGAAATTTTCCAAGCCCTCCATGACACAAAGAGTAGACAATGGTGATAAATAAACAGCACACCCGGGACTTGTTTGGGCTCACCCACATGTAAGGTGAGGGATGTGGTGGGCCTGTATCCCTGAAGACTTCTGCTGGGGTGTCCCCCAGTGACCTTACCTTATACACAGTGCCAAATGCTCCAGAGCCAAGCACTTTGATCTTCTTAAATTCTGTTTCCTTTAAGATCCTCAGGAGAGCTTGATTGGGAGCTTCTCCACTGGGCGTCACGGGTTCAACAAGCTGTGGAAGGGAAGGAGACCTGTGATGCTCTCTCAGATTTGGCAGGGTAGGTGGGTGTCAGATAAGCTCAGAACATTAACAGACAGAGACCAAGAGTAGGTGGCCATGCTTTAGGACAAAGGACTTCCCATCCTTATTCAAGAGGGAAAATGGACACCTTCTCTAAAGAACTTTTAGAAAGGCTTATGGGACACAGGAGAAACATGGACTCTGAATACAAGCATTTTCTCACAGAACACCCACATCTCAACAAATGCAATTTCTATTTCCGTTTCCATGTCAATAGCAGGACTGAGAAATTCTGGTGAAAGGAAATTTTTATATGGTGGTCACTTTGGTGGCTGGTTGGGCCCTGTAACACAACAGCACCATTATGCTTATGAGCAGCTGTGGGTCTCTCCTCCCAGGGACTATGGCTTGAAATGCAGTGCTGGAAACAGAGATGTTGGCTAAAGACCTCTTCGAGTGAATCACAGTGCCAAGGATAACACCAATCACAAATAGCTAAGAAAGGAACAGCTATTTGTGTGGACAATGGCAATTTCCAAGGAAGTAATATCTTCTATTATTTCAAGCACAGTGCCTTCACAGGAACACAACAAACACAGATTCTCAGCCTTTCTTCTATGGATATGCGTACAGATAGGTACCATATTGTAAACAGGCTTGCCTCTACATAGCTTTGTAACCATTTTGTGTAATCTACCCTAGGAACACTTGCATTTTATTGAAGAGGCGTATCAAAATGTAACCAATCACTCATAATTGGACCATAGAGAGATTCTTTCTGATTTTCCATCACAGTGAACAATAATGCATAATAATATAATTGCATTTGGAAAATACAAACGTTCACATTAACGATAGCTCTTTGTTGCTATGCTGGAGTAGTAAGGGTTCCCAAGGGTGGTGGCTGGCCCAGGCAGGCCATCCAGGCCTTGGGGACACTCACCTCTCTTTCCTGCAGCAGTCTGCGTAGCGTGCGCTTCCGGACAATGTGGCGCCTTCGCATGAAGAGGCCAATCCCAAGGGCCATCACCACCAACAAGAGGAGGCTGCCCACAATTCCCGTGGCGATGGAGGGGATCTTGGGCCTGGAATGAGTGGAGAGACAAGGGAGGGTGAGCTATGCCAACTGCTTTCATTACACTGCCTTTTTAACTACTTCCTGCATGTTTTGACAGTGACATCATTTAAAATTGTCTCAGAAAGTGGGACACTGTGCAGCTTCTAAAGGGAGAAGAGGAAGATTAAGGGGTCTAGGTCAGTGTATCTAGCTTTCTCGAATAGGCGAGGCACCCTTGCCCCCTGCTTTTCGCATTTTTAACATTGAGGTATCATCTAGACCTCTCCATGTGGTGGTAATCATTTTTAAAAATCTCTTGATTAAGGAAATACATAATTCAAAAAGGAACTTGCCTTTAACAACGCTTTTATATAAATTTGTATTTTGTCCATCCCAAGATCATGTCCATATGGAACAGCACTCCACATAAAGGAGACATGTAAGGTGTGCAGGCCAAGTTGGGAGAAGTGACCCTTACAATAATGTTGAGACTCCTCTCGGGGTGCTTAGCCTTCAAGGTGGGACCCACAGCCACGTGAAATGCTTTATGAATGAGCTTGGAAGTGGTTACGAAGTGATAGGACTTAGACATAACCAGCATCATTGTCACAGGTGAGCGATGTCATCATATAGCCAGCCCTCAAACCACTCTAATGCACTCTTCCTCCCACGGAGGTCATGTCTAATCTCAGGAACAGCAAAAACTCAAAACTCAGGTTCTCAAACACACCAGGGAAAGGGCCATCTGAATCAGGAATATTTACAAAGCTACTGTTCTCAAGTATCTATCACATGGGAGCTGCTGGCAAACCGATTAGTATTTTCAGGTCAAAATGCTAACGAATATCGAAGATTCATTAGCAGCATCATTTGCACATAAAAAATGTGCCAACGTCCTTACAAATTTCTCTTCAGTGGGCCAAATGTACTTCATTAAGATGACAGTTTACAACGCTTTCTTCTTAGGGAGTGCAAAAGTCATCTCGTGAATTATACCAAATTCCTAATTAATGCAGTTTGAATTAATGAGCTTTACTAGTATGAAGGGAACATCGGACGATATTAAGGAATAAGAGTATGTGTTTCATTGAGAGCTGTGGTAAAGGTGAGGATAGGGAAGTGAGTAAACGAGTGGAGAAGGAAAAGAAACATGGAAAAAAGTAAGAATAATGAAGAACGGATATTGCCTGGTTTCAAGGTGCTAAGATACTGATTGTACTATGAAGATAAGAAAACTTTTGCTGGGTGTCCTTGAAGAGGTAGGGATGAAAGGAGGTATTCATCTCTGAGAAATTGCCTCATTCCTCTTAAGTGATCTGACTGAGGGCAGGAGCGATCAGTGATCGTGGTCAATTGTGGAGCAGAAGAGCATGCTGAAGCTGGCGAAGGGGTATTGAGGAAAGGGATTTGGTAGGCAGAGATGCCTGGAAGTCTGGCTAGTCTTTGAGGATGTCAGGAATGGCAAATGGGTGTCTGGCGTGTCATTCCCTGATGCATCGCTGGACATTGTTAACTGATGATAGCGCTTTTTCTTGATGAATCTGAACAGGAATTGACAGTTCTGCTTTTCTCAATGCAGCCCTTCAAGCAGTGATTGCCAACTGATCAGAATGGAAATGCTGAAGGAAGTCCAGGTGCCTTTGCTGGGCTATGTCTTTGAAGAAGGAAGTACGGAGAAGGAATTTCCCCAACCTGGAGCTTTGTCATTGAACAGAGTCCATTCAAACACAGGTTTGGGACAAGGCCAACTGGGCTAGTGGGATTAAAAGAAGAGAAGCTAGAAGAAGAGAAGGATCCAGCAAAACTGTTGTAACCAAAGATGTCAGAGACAGTCTGTGTACGAAGAGAAGTGGCTGGGCATTGAGTACTAGCTCCTGTGAGGTAGGCCCCAGTAGCTCACAACCTACATTCCTGCCACAGACGCACACCCAACAAAGTTGGCATGTAAGAGGAATCAGAGCAGGAGGAAGAACTTGACAAGGCCAGAGGACAAGGATTTCTGGTCATTTCTGACAGCATCCGTTAGACAGAAAGATGTAACACTTACCCATTCGTTGCGCAGCCTTCAAGACCCGGCCCAGCACAGCTGTAGGAATTGAAAGAAAAATCCACATTTTGGTCATACTACTTTTTCTGCATTTTTTCTTGGAGGTTTTTAAAATTAAATCGTAAAGCAATATGTTAAATTACTCATAAGTCATTAAGGTCACAATGTCTCTCAATGCTGAGGTGGTGATTATTTATTATGCATTTATTCATCTGTTCATATGTTCAGCAAATATTTTTGTATGTTTATTCTGTGTAATAAACAAAGTAGACAGCTTCTGACCTTTATTACTGAAATGTTGGAATAGATGACTTTTGACACGGGTATAGCTGCCTCACAGCTGTCTCCACAATGTCAGTATGAATAGGGGAGTAGAGGGAGCCCAGACTAGAAACAGTTACTGGGGTCATATTGATTTAAGAGCAGGGTGGCAATGGGGAGTCACTTTAAAGTCACAAAGCCTGGACTTTAAAGAATCATCTGGCAGTGAGGGAATGGAGGAGAGGCTGGTCAGGAGAACACTCATTAGGTTACTAGACAGGATGAGAGAGAAGGAACAAGCCCTCATAAATTTAGGTGTGGCCAATGCAAGTGGCAGAAAGGAAATGGATATGAGACACAATGTGAACTTAGCAGCCCACTTGGAGGAGTGTCAGAAAGGAAAGGGAGGTGGAACAGAGGAGTTGGTGTGATGACGATTACAGACACAGACAACCGGGAGCAAGAGCTGGCCTCATCGACCTCCCCTAAACTGAACTGCCCTACGTGGAGATGTGACAACATTTGGTCAGCTTAAATGTTACCCTTACAGAAGCTGTGTTCCCATTCTAGTGGAACTGACCACCAACTATTATTTTGGTTATAGAACGATGGTTAAAAAGGTAGAATAAGTTGGCTTTGAAGCAGAGTAACATTCGTCAATACAAACATCAATAGGAAAACATTGAAATATTCCAATTAAATGAGAAGGACTCACATTTCATGGCCTGGTGGTAGATGAACAACTACATTTCAAATATAAGAAGGGGGTTAGGAGGACTCTTGTTTGACACTGTCATCTGGCCCTAAACATTTTCTCTCTCCATTCCCTGGGTCTCATTAAAAGGGCTCTCATCTCTATACTCTACTCATTTTGGTTTTGAGGGTCTCAGCTCTCCCTCTTTCCCATGCTGCCAGATAAAGCAGTCTCATCCTGCGATGTGTTTGGGCTTCATTCATACACCACACACACACAGAGACACACGTTTCTTCAGGCAGTGGACTATCCAGGGCATCCTACACATAAGGTCACCATGAGTCAGAGTCTACGTGACAACTAACAACAACAACAACAACAAGAAGTATTGCCTAGGAACAACAAAGTAGTTAAAGATTAAAAAAAAAATTTTCACTAATGAACTGACTGAGGCCCTGGTGGCGCAGTAGTTGAGAGCTTGGCTGCTAAGCAAAAGGTCAGCAGTTCGAATCCATGAGCTGCTCGTTGGAAACACTATGGGGCAGTTCTACTCTGTCCAATAGGGTCACTATGAGCTGGAATTGACTTGACGGCAATGGGTAATGAATTGACCACTGATAAAACAATACTCTACTCAAAATACCCTTCCACGCTAGCATTTTGGTGTGGAAGTCTCCCCATGACTGTTGAACATAATACAATACGAATACAGTGCAAAGTGATTGCAAATTGATATTGCAAATTTTGGACAAGAGGCAGGATTTTACGCAGAGAAAGTGTTGTTGGAAAATTGCAGAGATTGCTAGCAAGAAGCTACTAACAAATAAGAATCTCAGAGGGAAAGACAGCCCAACTTACATTTGAGGAGATGACTGATCAGGATCAGGACATGACAAGTGTTGCAAGAGAAAGACTGGTTTCAGTATCAAAGGACTAAGAGTCCTGGGGAACACTGACGAGGCCCTTGCAGGAGTTTGCAGAAGCACTGGGACAACAAGTTGAATAGGAAGCAAGAGAGGCCATATTGTGCTGTCATTTATACTGTCAGAAAAATTATTCTCTCCTCACTCAATTTAATCTTTTTATAAATAATTTATGCATAATGACTATTATAAAACAAACTGTTGCCATTGAGTCTTTTCTGACTCATAGTGACCCTACAGGACAGAGTAGAACTACCCCGTAAGTTTCAAAGGAGCAGCTGGTGGATTCGAACTGCCAATCTTTTGGTTAGCAGCGAGCTCTTAACTACTGCACCAATTATAGTAGTAATTAAATTTTGTTACTTATAATAAAAATAGGCAAATATTATTATTATTTGTTTAATATATCAGAATAAAAATCTCAAAGAAGTTCTCTCACCATTTACTATGAAAATGTGGTCCCTTTTCCAAATGGGTTTCCTTCAAGTGGCCTTTGTATTGTAGATAATAAGACCTCCCACAGTTGGAAGGGCATGGCTTTTGGAATTAGGCAGGTTCCTGTGTTACAATCTGAGTGCTTACACTACTGGTTCATGAGGTCTGATGCTTACCGAACCTCTCCAAATACATATTTAACTATAAAAATGGGGCAATGTATACATCCCCTCTGAGAAATTACTGAGACAATGTATTTATAACGGTGTACACATCACAAATACCAAAACCCAAAACCAAACCCATTCCTGTCAAGTCAATTCCCACTCATAGTGACCCTAGAGGACAGAGTAGAACTGCCCCATAGGGTTTCCAAGGAGTGACTGGTGGGTTTGAACTGCTGACCTTTAGGTTAACAGCCGAGCTCATAACCACTGTGCCACCAGGGCTCCTCACACATAATAAATGCACAGTAAAAAATGTTTTCTTATTTTTCTTACCATCCTCAACATTTTTCCACATTTAAAAAATAAATACATTTCTATCATATAATTCTTATGTAATTAATGCCTTTGGGGGAAGATACAGATAGTAATAACAAACTTATATAAAATTATATGTTCTTCCCCCAATAAAAAAAAGTCCACAATCAGGAAGGTAATGAACTATATGGAAGATAGAACATTCATGAAACTCTCTACAGCAAATGACATAGCATCAGGATTTTATTTGGAAAAAAGGGAGAAAGAGACAGAAATCATATAAGGTAATACAATTTTAGTGGGACACCATAGTGGGCAATACAATTGTATTGAGACACTGAAGCCAGGCAATGAAGATTTATTACCTGGAATGTAATAGAACATTAGAACAAATGGCCATTAACATCTTTTATTTAATCTTGATTAAGTCCCTCTTTCTGTATTTGGCAAATTGTTTCTCATACAGAAGTAAATTTATTGAAAAATCTCAACTTTCAACAACATTCTAGACACCCTCTGTGCCCAAGGACATCCATTCCAGACACATACACACATACATTTATTTGCAAAACACAGAAAAATGGGAAAAGATACAACACATTTTAGAATCTTCTCCAAACTGCGTAAGTTAAAAAATAAAAAAAGGAAACTATGAGTAGCAATCTAAGATACAACTACTGGTCTTTATTAATCTAGAACAAAAAGAAAGAAGGAAACCCAAGAATCACAGAAGGAACTGAACTATAAGACTATTGTCTATATAAATTACTTCCTCCTTCACCTTGAGACCAGCAGAACTAGGTGCTGCCCAGCTACCACTACTGAACATTCTGATCAAGAACACGATAGATAAATTCTGATAAAAAGGGACAAAAATGTGGAAGAGAACTTCAAATTCTTTTTTTTTTCTTTTATTGTACTTCAGGTGAAGGTTTACAGAACAAATAGTTTTTCATGAAACAGTAGTACACATACTGTTTTATGACATTGGTTAACAACCCCACGACATGTCAACCCTCTCCCTTCTCGACCTTTTTTTTTCTTCTTTTTTTTAGTGAAATAGACATAGCCAAAGATACACCATTTCAAAAATTTCTACATGCACAGTTCAGTGACATCGACTATGCTCTTCCAGTTGTTCTGCTATTCTCACTTTAGATGAAGGTTTACAGAACAAGATAGTTTCTCATTAAACAGTTAGTACACATGTTGCCCTATGACAATGGTTAACAACCCCACTACACGTCAACACTGTCCTTACTCAACCTTGGGTTCCCTATCACCAGCTTTCCTGTCCCCTTCTGCCTTCTAGTCCTTGTCCCTGGACTGCTGTGCCTCCTTAGTCCTGTTTTAGACCTTCAAATTCTTAAAGAATCCAGACTTACTGGACCTATTGTGGCTGGAGAAGTCCCTCAGACCGTGGCCCTGAGTTGCTATTCAAACCTTGAATTGAAACTATGCCCTGAAGTCATCTTTAAACTAACAGTTTAGCTCAAAGATTAAAGTTTGTCACCCTTGATTAATGCATTAAAAAAAAAAAATCTATACAAGACCAAAGGGTGAACAATTATTTTAAAGCATAGATGAGAAGGTTGGGGGACAGGGAGATTAAGTAAATGAAGGAGAAACAACTAGAACAGAAGTAATGAGAGAATGTTGACACAATGTGAAGAATGTAACCAATGCCACTGAGCATTATGCCCAGAAACTGTGGAATGGGAGTGGGTTTTGCTGTGTATATTTTCACCAAAAATAAAATTAAATAAAAAATAGGTTAAGTGAAAAACCAGCAAGCATAGTTTATACCAAGGAGCGTTTGCAAACTGGTCAATATAACCAGTATGCTGATATACTCAAATTGGGGGATGGGGTGGAGAAACATCTTAAATTTGTACCAAAGAGGCCTTTGGTGAAATTCAAAATCCATTTTTCATTTTAAAAAATAGAAATGAGGAATATATGATTATTTTCTTAACAGGATAATAAGAATCTCAAACTAACAGCAAATGTTGTTCTTAATGGTGAGTCACAATAGCTATTCCCATCACCATCAGATAAAAAGCTCTGAGGGCCACTATCACTGTGTCTGATGTTATTCTGGAAATTCTGACCCTTGAAGTTAAGATCTGAAACTTTGGGAAAAGAGGAGATGAAAATATTATCATTGGAGATAATACGATTGTCTTCCTGAAAAATTCATGATCATGAACTAAAAGACTATTTAATTTCAAAGGAAGTTCAATAAAGTCTATCAAGACAAGATAAATACACCTCTCCCACCTCTCCCCAAAAAAGAGCTCTTTTATATATCAACAATAATAAGTTAGAAGATATACTGGAAAACAAGATCCAATTCACAATAGCAAAAATAACTACAAAATACTTAGGGCACGAAAGAAGAAAATGACAAAACTTTACTGAGATTTAAATAAGATGACCTGGATATATAGAGAAATATATTATCTCCTGAATGGGAATGTGGACTATTATCAGGATGGAAACCTTTCTCAAATTAATTTATTGGTTTTAGTTTTTTTTTGTTTTGTTTATTTCGGTGGGGAACTTAGAGAATATTGCCAGATCACTGGGAAAAAAACAAAAACAAAGAGTTAGATTAAGATTAGAGGAAATGCCCAGACTTAATAAATTGTTGGCCAGGTATTTACTTTGCAGTCACCTAGGGTTGAAACCTCTAGAACACAGAATCATCAAATGATGGAGCCCTTCTATTTACCCCCCCCCCCCCCCCCAGTGGTTGAGACCCATGAAGGGGAAATGACAGAAGTAAGTCAGAATACCAGTCAGTCCAGAGTCCAACAGCTACCGCTCTAGCCCAAGGGCTATACTTCATTCTGGTCTTAAATAAAATTAGATATTGTTTGGGAGTTGCTACATTTTAATAAAAACTTTGATGATGAGATTCGTTCTTTAACACAGCCCCAGTGATGGTGTTTTCTTTAGGTTACTAGGCTCACTTGTATCAGATCTACCATTACTTCTATTTTGGTAAACTCAAGACATGCTTGAAAATTTTTAGAGCTCATGATTTTGGGGAATCTAATTAGAAGGTTCTGCATTGCTCAAGAACATTAATCAACATCATCATCAGTCATAATCACCATCATCACTACCACCACGTCACCACCACCATCACCTCCACCAAGATCATCCCTATGCCGTTATCATCACCACCTCCATCACCACCACCATCACCAACACTACCACCACAACCATCACCTCCACCAATATCATTCCTACACAATCATCATCACCTCCTCCATGACCACCACCATCACCAACACCACCACCACAACCATCACCTCCACCAATATCATTCCTACACAATCATCATCACCTCCTCCATGACCACCACCATCACCAACACCACCACCACAACCATCACCTCCACCAATATCATTCCTACACAATCATCATCACGTCCTCCATCACCACCACCATCACCAACACCACCACCACCAGCATCACCTCCACCAATATCATTCCTACACAATCATCATCACGTCCTCCATGACCACCACCATCACCAACACCACCACCACCACCATCACCTCCACCAATATCATTCCTACACAATCATCATCACCTCCTACATCACCACCACCGTCACCACACTATCACTATAATTAACTGAGAGTTCACTGCATTCCAGGCACTATTATAAGTACATTGCACACAGTAACTCATGATTATAAAAGTCCTGTGAGCTATGCACTATTATTATCCTAACTTACAGATGAGGAAAGTGAAGAGAAAGGTTAAGACACTTGTTCAAGGTCACAAAGCTAGTAAGAGTTGGATCCAGATACAGAAAGCAAGGAACAGTTACAAAGAGGGCTGAGAACTTTCAGAGATACAAGGACATGTGAAATATTATATATGAAAACTTGGCCTCCTTTTCTGATTGCGGGAATAGTCCAGTTGGATTGCTAAATTCATCATTCCAGTAAACAAGATGCATACAAGTTTTACTTCACTTAGTAATAGCTTAGTGATCAATTAGTTAAGTCTCTTTAAGCAAAAATCCAGGAAACACTAGTTTCATTAATTACCAAACAACAACAATCAGTTCCTATACTAATCCTAGTATTCTGGAGAGATATGTAAAAAACCTTTGACGAGAGGCAGAGGTGGTAGCTAGCAGGACCTATACTCTCATTTCATCTCTAGCTTATTCTTTCTTGTTGGGATGTGTCAGCATTGCAGAAAAGAGCCGTGACATAATAAACATATGAGGGACAGAGGAGTATTCCTACCAGCACTGTCATCTGCCCACAAACACGTCACTGCTGTTGCAATTTACACAATGTCAAAACACTTTAAGTAACTGACCGAAATACAAACCTCTGCAATTTATTGCCTGGAAATTCTGGAGACATTTTCAATCTATGAATTTCCAAGAGAGGAAACATACTTTATTATTTTGCATTTTATTTTCTAGGGGCTAGACCTGCACTCACCCGAAAGAGCAGTTTGAATGGCACAGGTGACACACGCGATTGGCATCTGCGTACTTCCAGACCAAGGTGTTGTTTTCTCCCAGGATTCCTGCTGGGCAGGTCTTGACACAGTGGGGGCCGTCGATGTAGTGGGCACACTTTATACAGTTGTCAGGTCCCTGCGTCAAGATGGATAAATATTTATGCATGGCTATCTCCTTTTTGAAAAGGAAGTAACTTTTTACTTAAAATACATACTACAAAAATATACAAATGATACAGAAGTTCTCAAAGTAGAAACAAGTCTTCTGTGATTGCTCTTGTCTGATATGATACTGTTAATAAACCCGCTGCTATCGAGTCGGTTCCGACTCATAGCATTCCTATAGGACAGAGTAGAACTGCCTCATAAGGTTTCCAAGGAGCAGCTGGTGGATTTGAACTGCCGACCATTTGGTTAGCAGCCATAGCTCTCAACCACTGCACCACCAAGGGGCCACCACTGTTAATACCTTAGTAAAAAGTCTTCCTGACTTCAAATGCATGTAATATATAAAATCATAAAAGAAATTGAACTATATAATTATTGCATTTTGTTTCATACATCATGACCATCTTTCCTTGTCAAAATAATACTGACTGACCCACATGCATGTTTATATCTTTAATGGTCAGACACTTTTTTGCAGATCATATTTGAAAATAAAGGGAAGCTCTGAGGGAAGTAAGGCTTGCCGAGGCAGATTTAAGAAAGCCCTCATCTATGTTGCCCTAGTGACAAGAAGGTGACTACAAGTGCCTAGGTGGTTGCTTAATTAACTGTCTAATATGCTAAATTTGGTTTGCTTTGTAAAACTTGGAACGTCCTCGTAACACTTACAGAAGTGAAAGCACTGGGCCTGCTCTGGTTTCGTCCTCTATACCTCATAAAACCAAAAATCAACAAAACCCATTGCCGTCGAGTAGATTCGGACTCACAGCGACCCTACAGGACAGAGTAGAACTGCCGCATAGAGCACCTGGTGGATCTGAACTGCCAACCTTTTGGTTAGCAGCCGTAGCACTTAACCACTATACCACCAGGGTTTCCACACCTCAACCGGGGACTAAAATTAAAACCTTCAAGGAAGGATTTTCCAGGTGGCTACATTCTCTAACGTGTCCATTCAAAGGCTGAGCACACCCAGAGCCAGAACAACAGATGATTCAAGTCAATAGCACCGATTAGTTCATTTCAATGGTGAAAATTTAAACAAACACCACGTCAACCTAAAAATCAATGATGTACTTTATATTCGGCCATGCTGGCACTCTATATCTCAAGCCACAGGCTCTTCATCTCTGTCTCATTTTGAGAGAACTTCTGAAAAACATTTCAGTTAGTAGATTTAGATACAGCTGTTGAAGAGCTCAAATCCAAACAGAGCTCCCTATACAAATAATATTGAGTTAACAACACAAAAACTTTGGTATGAGAGGGACCTGAATTCTCAACTTATGTTTCTTAAAAGATTACCATTGAACACTTGAAACTCTGAATTAAAGGTTCTTTCAAAATTCTTCAAATAATTACAAACTAATGGCAGTGCAGTGGATTAAGAGTTCAGCTGCTAACCAAAACGTTGGCAGTTCAAATCCACCAGCCGCTCTTGGAAACCTTATGGGTCAGTTTTACTCTGTGCTATAGGGTTGCTATGAGTTGGAATTGACTTGACGGCAATGGATTTTTAATGTTAAATAAGTTGATAATGTTTGATTAAAATGATGAAGCAATGATGACAGACGTCAGAAATAGTGAAAACTGGCTGACAATATACCAAGTCCTATGACTTCTAGCTTGCATGTTGTTATGATGCTGAACAGGTTTCAGCAGAGCTTCCAGACTAAGATGGACTAGGAAGAAAGGCCTGGTGATCCACTTCTGAAAATCAGCCAATGAAAACCCTATGGATCACAGTGGTCTGATCCTATTGTGGATAGCGTCGCCCTGAGTCTAGGACTAACTTGACGGCAGCTAAGTTCTAGAGATAAAATCTAGAAAAGGAGTAAATACCCACTGCAGGCTTTCATGTTTTATGGTGAAACCATAGCATGGGGATGTTTGACTGAAAAGGTCACAGGTGGGCTGTGTGATGACTTCAAATCAAACACAGCCACTTTCTCCTGTCCCTGATCTGAGAAGCAGGCTTGGTGTCCTTGGCAGCTACAGGATGACTCTGGGTGATCGTCATTGTTCTGCTGCTGTGTGAGTAAAGATAATCAAATGTGCTCCTTACGCGTCCTGTGCAGGTTATATTCATGGGCTGGGGCAGACATTCAGGATGGCACTGTATGCACTCGGATTTCTCCACAAACTCCCTTGGCTCTCTGAGAGAAGGAAGAAAGGAAATTGATGAATGCCATTCCTTGAGATCCTGCTTCAATATGCTATGTGGTTATGACTGTCTCCATCCATCTGCCTGGTTGCCTTCCTCAGAAATTCAAAACAATAAAGGTCAAACAGCTGGGACTCAGTTGGACTATACTGTAATATAATAAACTGATTCCATTAATGGAATCTAAATCATGGATATTTAAATTACACAGGACTAAAATGATAACCGTAGAATAAAGAGAAGGAATATTATACTTGCTCAAATGGTTACTTGTGAAAACAGCAATAGGAAACACAGGTGTGAAAAAATTTTGCTAGTGACATTTTCAACATTCTTCAAAGATATACCGATCCATGTGAAGCAAGAAGCTGATGTTGGACCAAAAAGACAAAGTGGTTGTGACAGCTGTTAAGAAGAGAGAAATCTGCCTGGTAATTAGCTGCAGGCCTTCACTCCACACAGTGACCAAGGGTGTTCACATACAGAAAGTGTGCCTCAAGTTCTCCTTTTCAGACAAAGAGAAACAACTCAACTGAGCATCATACGTTGACTGTTTCCCTGTGCTTCTTCTCAGGTCACCACGCCGGCTAGTGGGGGCCAGTCTCAAAAAGCGAGCAGGTGTGCTGAACATCAGTATTCTCTACGCTAACTCGAGAGACTCCAGGGCACCTCCGACATGGCTGTTTTAATTATCTTGTCTCTTTAAAAGAGATGTAAACACTTAAAACATAAGTTATTTATAGTGGTTAAAATTGCACCAATATTTTTCATTTGTAAGTTGAAAGAGTTGTATCAATTATTCCTTTTTTGTATTAAGTTAATGAACACATCAGCTAAAGGATTCCTACAGATTGAACTTGGTCTTCTCATCCTGCCCTTGAAAAATTCTGGTTCAAAGCTGTGGTCCATGCTCTGATTGTGAAAAACGATGCAAGATGTCCTACAGGGTCGTCTGTAATTCCTTTCGGCTCTTCTCTATCACAGCATCTCTTTTTCTTTAATATTCTAAAAATTTGCTTCGGCCTCTATACTTTTACTCTTGTACTAATTTATTTCTAGTCATTATTTGTGATCATTTGAAGCCTCACATCAGTATCAAGAGTCTCATTGTATTGACAGACCGTACTCATTGACCGTATTCACTGCAACTAAATTCAACAAACATTTATATGATTATTTCTTTGTCCATGAGCATAAAACAAATATTAACCAGAACTATAATTTATATTAATGTATTCTGACACACCAGACACAGTATACTACAAAGACCATGGTCGTGGCATAAGAATCATTTATGACTGTTATACTTGTTTTCGGAACTCTGCAGCTTAAAAAAAATATAACCTACTTCCAGAAAAGAAGGTTCTAGAAGTTAATGGATTTTCAGAATTGAAATGCACAAAGCCTAATTCTATAGAGGATGGTGTTCCTTTCCGCTAAAAGCAGAACAGGAAATGAGCTTATCATGCAGCTGGAAGAATTTTGATTAAAACTCAAACGAGTGTAACAAAGAAGGTAATTTTACATACTTTTGACTTAGCAGGATCCCAATAAGCAAGAATAAAAAAAAGTTTGTTTATTTCCTATAGTGATTAACAATTTGCTAAAAAAGCGAAAAGAATCAAGCTGAATAACTATAAATCTTCAAACACAATCCTGAGTTTTATTTTTTAATCAAAATAAAAGGATTAAAAGCTACCGTCTTACCCCTCCAGAATGTTGCACTTGTTCACACACTCCCTGCTTCGGCTGAAGTTGCGGCAAGAGACGCAGTCTTTCGGCTCCGGGCCCCAGCAGCCCTCTGATGAGCACAAGGGATGGCAAACATGGCCTGTGGCCTCTGCGAACACACAATGAGTGCCAGGGTGTCAGGCATGGGCCAGAGATCAGAGTGACCACTGAAGACAACAGATGGATGTTCTGTTCTCTGTGATCCTGAGTTGTGCTGTCAGGGTCTCCAGAAAGAAGTAATGACACAAAATGGGCTCCCTGGGAGGCTGATTGCAAATTCTCTATTTCCCTGTTGAGGGTAGCCTAGACTAGACCTGTTCAGTACTTTGCTGACAAATGCCAGGGCTGACGGTATGATGGTAATAATATGTGTTTGGCACCTGTTAAGTGCATTGCATCCAGAACTCCATTTAATTCTCTCCACAGCCTTAGGGCATGGGACACCTTATTATCTTCATTTTATGGATGAGAAAGCTTAAGTCTAAAGAGATCAAATAAATTATCGAGGTCTCAGAGCTAGAAAGGGCCAGAGTCAGGATTTGAATTCAGGTCTGCTTCTGCCAGGGGCCAGGGTCTCCTCGCCAGGCTGCAGTGCATTCCCCAGCTTCAAAAGCTGGGTTAGGGCTCTAAAACCAGAACAGGAAATGTTAATGCTAAATGTTAATACCATTCTTGTATGTGTGTGTGCACGCGCATGTGTGTCTTGTGTGTGTACATGTCTACAGTCATTAGAGGTTGAAAGGAGCAGGGAGAAACCTAAAGCTAAAGTCTAATTTAAGTAATAATAAATTTAGTTTGTAAATTGCAAACAATTGGCAGTCTAAGACTGAAGGCATATTCATTCGATGAAATGAGAATGATCTGGAAACAATTCTGATGAACTTCATACGATAACTTCACAGTTAGGAACGTATTGATTTCTTTAATTTACTTCTTAAGGAATGAAAGAAATAACTGAAATGCTTGGGAATGGTCCTTCAATATTATAAATAAAAGTAAAAGGTCCATTTGAACAATCTCCACAATCAAAAGAGAAGGCCGTTACTTACTGCAGTCCTTCTCGCCTCTGTTGTTTATAATTTTGGTATTCTGTCTTGAAGTCCCAAATAGTTTTCTCCAGTTTATTGTATTTGCATAGCACAGTTTTTGGTTTCCTGAAATGATCACATCTCCATCACTTATCTCCTTGAGAGAGCGTAATCCCAAGGACATTATGTCCAGGCCGACAACCGCAAGAGAAAACTGACCACTACGTTGGTGGGAAGAAAAACAACATGTGAAAAGTAAGGACAACATTCTATCACTAAGAACTTTAATCTGTTTTACCAGAAAGCCTTAGATCCACTACAAACATCTTCCATGGAGTGCAAGTCACACTGCTGAAAGGTATGCACTGCAACCTTTGAAAATGGCGAGAATTTTTTCAGCTCCTCCAGGGACAACCCAGTTCCTTGTTCATTTTAGTACTTGGCACTGCGGCTGAATAAATGCGTCTTGAAAGTCACTGTTTTATTTATGGCATGTTTGTTTTGCCCGGGAATTGAAAACATTTTCTAAACCCGCAAACATCCAAATAAACTTTAAACATTCAGGTTTGTCTGTCTGTGCATCCATCCATCCATCCATCCATCCATCCATCCATCCATCCATCTGTCCATATACATGTATTTATTGAACAAACTTTTACTGAGAAAACACATCTCAAGCTTTATGCAGATTAAGAGCATGTTTCCTGTTCTCCAGGCACTCTCTGTCTCATGGAGATACAACCATATAAACACATAATTTTAACCCAGTGTGATGAGTACCAAACCAGTTGCTACGGAGTTGTTTCTGACTCCTGGTGACCCCACGTGTGTCAGAGTGGAACTGTGCTCCATAGGGTTTTCCATGGCTGATTTTTTCAGAAGTAGATTTCCAGACCTTTCTTCTGAGGCTTCTCTGGGAGGACTTGAACCACCAGCCTTTGGGTTAACAGCTGAGCACATTAACTGTGTGCACCACCCAGAGACTCCTGTGATGAGAACAGTGATACTGAAATACATAGAGCATCGTAAAGCCTGGTGAGGGATTTCAAAGTTTTCCTCAAAAGGTGGTGTCTAAGATTGTGACAAGAAGCCCTGGTGGAACAATGGCAAAGTGTTCAGCTGCTAACTGGAAGGCTGGCACTCCAAACCCACCCAGAGGTTCCATAGGAGAAAAGACCTGGTGATCTGCTCCCATAAAGATTACAGCCTAGGAAACCCTATGGGGCAGTTCTACTCTGTCCTATAAAGTCACTATGAGCTGGAATCGACTTGATGGCATATAATACCAAGATTGTGATGACCTTGTTAGCAGGAACTATGATATTTTGTTCACCACTCAACTCTGTACTAGGATTCTACAATGTGCATGTTAAATGACCAGTGAAAAGCAGGTGTAGAAGTTATCCAGACTAAAGGCGAGTCCTGTGGAACCACGAGAGGAGCAGGAGGGAGAAACACAAGCAACAGGTGGACCATAAACCTGGAGGCAGGAAGGGTGGGAGATGGGTCTGGGGAGAGTGGGAGAGGTCTGAGCACAGAAGGCCTTGTGCACCTACTGGAGGAGTTTGGATAGTTGTCTGCAAATGGTGGCAGACAACAGGAAGGAGATGTGCACTTTTAGGAAGCTCATTTGACACCAGTATGGGGAATGGGCAAGTTGAGACAGGACTCAGTGAAGAGACTGATAATTAAGGGGTTGGATTCTAAAGGTTTAATGTATAATTTGGAGATTCCTTCTCTCCCTGTTTCTCTCTCTCTTCCAACAATTTCTCCCTCCCTCTCTGCCCCCTTAACCTGGTTCCCGAGAGGGGTGAGGGCCCCAGTGTCGGCAACCTGCAACTACCACCCTGACTTTGGCGGGCAGTGATTCTCTCCCACCAGCTGCACAGGTCTCGTTTTGGGGCCAGTCACACCTGGAATCAGGTCAGCCTGCCTCAGTAGCTGATGGAGACAGTCTCTCTTATGATGAGAGAACAGGGTCTGTCATCCAGACACATGAGGACCTCCCTGTGGGCCTCCAGTGCTTCCTTGGCATCAATTCACCTTTTCTTTCTCTCATCTTTCAGGAGAATGCACCAAGAACACATTTTTACAAGTCCCAAATGCTATCCCATTCTTGTTAACAGACTTTTCCTGGGAGTAAAGAGACATCAACAATAACCCTGCTTTCTTCCAACTTCTTAATGGTGGTTACATTCCACACTTTGACTAATAATAGTAAGTCATAACATGAAACATTAAGCTTTTTACAATGCCCACCTATCAGTCCCCCTTCTGTGCAAAGCTTTGTCCCACCCAGCCCTACCCACAGTTGGGCTTCAGATACATGGGGTTTCCGGTCTCCTTGCGCCTCCCTTTCCTGCCTGGGTTCTTATGCTAATACCATGAGGCACTCTGCTCCTCAGTCTCTCCCCTTGACCGTTTGCTGAAACTCTAAGCCAGCTTTTTCCCTCCTTTCTTTTCTTGTCCTGGAAGCATTACTGAGCAATTGCCTGATGCATATCCATCCAAAACATGCCTGGGAAGTCTCCGGGCCTCTAAGGAACAGCCTGATAATGGTGGAACATCAACAACGAGACTGGTGATTTAAGTGCAAGACACCGTCCAGAGTCCTCTCCATCTCTGCAGGTGGTTCCTCTATATAATGGCTCACAAGGCTGATAACAAACGCTGACCCTCTTTGGAGGCAGAAGCAATTTCTGAGCATCGCAAAGTGAAGGGTGGTGGGCTAAGTGGCTCATGGTCCAGTCCTGGGCAGGGGTGATGATCCTCCATGAGGGGGCAACCCCTCCACAGGAAGAAAGGGGTGCGTCTTTTCCCTTTACACTTCCCCACCTGTCTCATTAGGGAGGTAGGGGGCTGGGATGTGGCGAGTAAGGACCAAGACTTGTCATTAGACTAAGGAGAGGAGGAGACTTGATTGACAAGAGGACAGAGAAAAACAGTACAAGTGGACAAGAGAAATACCTTGGGCAGGACATTTTTTTTTTAAACTAGTAAAATAAGTTAACTAGTAAAACTAGGCTGTTGTTGTTAGTTGCCTTCGAGTATACCCCGAGTCATGGCAACCCCATGTGTGCAGAGTAGAACTTCCCTCCACATAGTTTTAGACTGTGACCTTTTGAAAGCAGATAGCCAGGCCTTACTTCTGAGGTGCCTCTGGGTGGGTGTGAACCACCAACGTCCCAGTTAGTAGTCCAGTGCTCAACCATCTGCACCATCTAGGGACTCCTAAAATTAGGCTAGAGCAGTTTAATCACTTTGGAAGGAACTATGAAAGATGCAGAGAACTGGAATGTGCTCCCTATGGGAATACTGCCATCATCCATTTGGCACTGATTGGGGTTCGGGAAGATTCCTGCTATGCCTGAACATGTATTAAAGCAATGTATAGAAAAAAATGCTTGGAATTAACTGGTCAACGTGTTGAGATTCTCCATGAGTTCCCACTAGAGATGCAACACAACACTGTTGTTTTTTTCTCTCTTGAAAACAGTGACTATGTTTGACTCAAGGCTATCAAGGACATCATTTTGCACAAAAATGCATTTATGCTGTTCTGCCCCTGGTCTTGCCTCCATGGCTCTGTAACCTGGGGATGTTGGCCAGCAAAGGGATATCAGAAGCACCCTGTCAACTAGCAGCACACGGATGCAGGTTACTTACACACGCTCACCCAGTACACCACTGGAGACATAGCCCTCCCCGATCATTTTGAGAGTGAGTGTGGAGGGCTTATGGAGAAGCTAAGTAACCCCAAGAGCAGACCTGTCTTACCCTCACTTCAGGCACATGCCTGTTTCTTCCCTTCCCTTCTCTCCCTTCCCCTTCCCTGCCTCCTCTTCCTTTGCTTTCCTTATTTTTTTGTGACAAAATACATTTAAAATACATGCCCCAGTTCTGGTGAAGAGGAGTGGCCCCGTGACATGGTTTAAGACAATAAGGTGTAGGTGGAGTTTCCGGGTGGTGAACAAGGATGTGGACTCAGCGGCATGTCTCCCACTGCTCTTTGTCCATTCTCCCTTCACATGCCTGGAACATGGACACAATGGCTGGCACTACAGCAGCCTTCTTGGGAGTATGAGGTTGAAGGCCATGCCCTAAAAATGGTAGAGCAGTTGGCTAGGAGCCTGACAATATCATGGAGCCCTAGATTGTGTATCACTGGACTTCTCATTTTAAAAAGAAAAATAACGCATATCCTGTTTATATCCTTAAAACTAAGGTGGAACGTGTTACCAGTCATCCAAGAAAACCGGTCTAAATCTCTTATCACTGTGTGACTCTTGGGCAAAGAAAGTATTCTTGAGAATTCAGAGCAAAGGTGGATTTTTGGGAAGTATCATTAGCTGTATGTTTAGTATCAGAGATGCATAGCCAAGACACATTTTGGAAAGCAATGTATATTTTATATAATCAGTATTCTAACAAACGAAGAAATAAAAAACCAGCCAAGCTTCAGCTGTTGTCAACTTACTGTTGCTTTGTTCTGCCACGTATGATTTCTAGGTTCTCAAAAGCATGGAGGTCAGTCTTGTTTGCAGGCCATGCCTGAATTAGCAAAAACCCTATAAAGCAGAAGGAAGGCTCAGACATATGCCACTTCCACATTCCTTTTTTGTATGTGACATTATTTTAGGATTCTCACAGACTATAATAAGAGCAGTAAATATGAAAACCTGAGATTTGATTCTTTTTATCATCTCGATTGAAAATATACACACACATGCATGTTCAACCCACAGCAAAACTTTATAACAGGCATGCTGCTTCTTCCATGGAATTACACATCCCTTGTTATGGCTCTCCTAAAGCCTACCCCCCACCCAACAGGCTGTCCCCATCATGCTGCAGCCCTGAGACCCTTTCTGGGCTCCACACTTGACTACGCCAAACAGGCTCCTCCTCCCAGTTATAACTACCATTTATTGAACTGTTAACACATATACGGAATTTTACATGTTTTCCTTATATAAATCTGATGCTCGAAACAACCTTGCTATTTAGGTCTAATTATTCCCTTTTTGGAGATGAAGAAAATGGAGCTCGGATGCTAGTCACTAACCAATATCCTGTCAAGGGCCAAGAAAGTATTTGACATCTGGTCTACAAGACCAAGGCCCACACTGTTTCCTCACCTTCTTACCCACCCTCTACCCATTAAAGTATGTATCCATCAAGATGGCCTGAGCTGGGAAGAATGAGGGGCTAAACACATTCACATGAAGTCCTGACCGACTTGAGTCTTGGCTTAATGTTAGTGTTTTCTGTGCAAGGGAAATTGCATTTTTTAGAAATATCAAAGAGCTAGTCATTAATGGAAGGATTTCAGAAGGAATGTCTGTATGTTAAGGGAGAAGCAAAGACATCAAAAAATTCTCTATTTAAAATACTGATTTCCCACTTAGATTCACTGACAGTACAAACCTGTTATTTCTTTTACGGTTTTTAGAATATCCAGTTCCTTTGGATCTAGAGGTGGAGTGCGTGTAAAGGAGTCACTGAAACAAATAACAGAATGATTATTAACTATCAGGACCAGTTAAAAAAGCAGATTTCTTTTTTTCTCTCTATACAAGTAATTTCATCTGTTACTTACCCCTTAAATGCTACTGGGAGGATATGAAGGTCTCCACTAATAGAGGTGCAATTTTTGAAGTGTTTAATATTTGTAGCATTTATGGAAAGTGTGTCCTTAAACTCACCAGTTCCAATTCCACTACAAACTGTTAAGACAAGAGAGATGTTTATTGCATTCGCATTTGTTGAATTAAGAATAACTAGGTTGGTGGTTCGAGCCCACCCACAGGCACCTTGGAAGAAAGGCTTGGTGATCCACTTTAGAAAAATCAGCCACTGAAATCCCTATGGAGCACAGCTCTACTCTGACACACATGGGGTCTCCATGAGTTGGAATTAACTGTAACTGGTTTTTGGAGTGTTCAACAGCAGGAAGGGAATTCTGGCAGTGAGGACTCTCCACCATGTCATCATTCATTCATTCCTTCACTCATTCAGCAAACACTTTGAAGGCCCACCGGGGACCAGGTATTTGGTAGGCTTTGGGGTTACAATGGTGATAGAAAGGAGACACTGTCACTGACTGCGTGGACTTGCATTCTCCTCCTCCCTACTTCTCACTTGGGCTATGGAATAGTTTCCTTCCTCTAGTTTCTCTCCATGATTGGCACACTCCTCCTACAGTTGTCACTGCTGCTTCTGAGCACAGCTGTAAACAGAGTCCTCCGCAGAATCCAACTTCAATACCTTTCCATTGACCCAACTTGGTTCTGCAGCTTTGTCTTCTATTTTAAAAAAACGATACACAGATTTTTTTTTTGATTACAAGTTAAGGTGATGGTTGAATAACATGTTGAACATAATTAATGCCACTAAACTGTACATCTGAAGAACGTTGAAATGACATGTTTTGTTACATATACATTTACCACAATAAATAAAAGGTTAGATGTATTCATTTAAGAAAATGTTGAAAACACAGAAGATGAATAAGAAGGGAAAAATAATCAGAAAATTCCTGTACCTACATTTAATATCTTGGAAAATTTCCTTCCAGTTCCTCTCTATGACTATATGGCATCAGATATTTAAGCTGATATATACATTTTTTCATGTATTATGCTGTGAACCTTTGTCATATCATTAAAACCATTCACATACATGGTTTTTAATGGTTGTCTAATGTCACATCGTAGCAAACACTGTAATAATTTTTACCACGTTGTTAACTGCCTTTCTTCCACTATGTTTACCTGTGTTTCATGCTACTTCTGTCCGGAATGCCCCTTTCCATATGTGTCCTGAGGCCATTTATTAATCCATATACACTCCTGAATTCCCATCTAAATCCCATCTCCATCATGAAACTTATCTGTCTGTTACAGTGCTCCCTTCTGGAATACAAATAGCAATGTTTGCTACCACATGGAACCTTACAGCACTTGACGTCTAAGCACGATCACTGAAAATCTAACTGTATCCCCAAAGCAGGCTGAAATCTGCTCCTTACCCTCTTTCTTTAGGGATGGGACCCTCCCCAATCCCCAGGCCTTCCCGAGGATGCCCTGCTTCTCCACTACCTCCCTCTGCACTCCACTCTCCTTCAGGAGTCCACTTGCTACGTGCAAAGAGACCTCCTGATGCCAACTCTCTGCTGCCGAATCTGTCCTGCCTGCCGATGCTGGATCTTCATGCGCCTCCTGCCTTGTCCCTGTGGGCTGGCCTCAGCTCTTGTTCTAAGCAGGGGCTCTAATGAGGTCTGTCTTGAATGGCTCACTTGACCCTTCTATATTGCTGCATCTAATCCACCATTGGTTGTGAAATTCAGTAACCAGGCTTGTTTAGAATTCAAAGGATCTGACTGATAACCCAGAATCAGGTGGTTAAAAAACTAAAGAAGGTAGTTTCTCTGTATGATACTGTAGTGGTGGATACACTGCATTAAGCATTTGTCAAACCCATGGGACCGGACAACACAAAGAGTGAACCCTAAGGTAAACTATGGACTTCAGTTAAAAATAATGTAACAATATTATTATACATTCATATACAATAATGGTTCATCGACTGTAACAAATGTACCAAGGCAAAACCCAAAAAACCAAACCCATTGCTGTCGAGCTGATTCTGACTCATAGCAACCCTGTAGGACAGGGTAGAACTGCCCCATAGGGTTTCCAAGAAGCAGCTGGTGGATTTGAACTGCTGACATTTTAGTTAGCAGCCAAGCTTTTAACCACTGTGCTACCAGGGCTCCTACACCAAGGCAAGATGTTAATAATAGGAGAAACTGTGTGTAAGGAGGAGAGGGGTATATGGGAATTCTGTACTTTCTGCTCTATTTTTCTGTAAACTTAATACAGCTCTAAAAAAAATAAAGTCTATAAAAATAAAAAAAATCAATGCCATGAAAGATCTAAAAAAAAAAAAAAAAAAAAAGTGGAGGGACTGGGGAGCTGAGAAACTCTTCCTAATTAAAGCAGATTACAGAGACACGACATCTAAATGAAGCCCATGACCCTTCATGGGATTCAAGATTGAGAAAAAGAGAAGCAACTACAAATGACTTTTTGGAACATTAAGGGGCAATTAGAATTAAACTGAACATTAGGAAACTGTATTGAATCAATATTAAATATCTGAGTGTGAAATTGTCTTTGGTTATATGGAAGAATATTTGTGTTTACAGGAAACGTATGCTGACATATTTAGGGGCAAAGTGTTACAATATCTGCTACTGACAGTCACATGATTCAGTAAAAAAAAAAAACACACACACACATATAGGCATATACACACACACAAATCCAAATACGGAGAGAGCGAAAGCTACATGGCAAAAATTTTCAAAATAAAAGACAAGTAGGTGACAATTGGCATTAAAGATACTCTAAGCATAGCATATGATATATAAAGAAAAGAACAACTATCAGAACATGAAGAAAGAGATTTATTGAAAGCTCTTTTAAGTGTGATGCTGAGGTGCCTGGAGAGGAGGGTGAAATAATGCAGTCCCACTACCAGAGGAAGAGCCCAGATTACTTCCTACCTTTACGACAAGGCCCCTCACACTTTTTACACTTGCGGACTCCATCCTCCTCCATCTCGTAGCTGTCAGAACCGCAGGACCGGACACATGACCCATGGTCTGTCACCACATAGTTATCTGAGGACGAGACATGAAAGGCAGGTGGTGAAAGGGGCACCAGGTGTTCATGGGTCTCACACAAATGTTCTCACGTCCCACTACAAAGGGGCTGATGAAAAGGACCCATAATCCTTTGGCTTGAAGACAAAGTATGAAAGGTTGCCGACAGAAAAGGAATCAAGTCAAGAGCCTAACAGCGCTCTAGACTGTAATATGGAGAAATAGAGATATTTCATCATGGGCAGGAAACAACAGTGTTAGGGAGAAAACACCATGTGTGTGCAGAGCTGAAAGCCCCTATGTGAAGCTCTGTTTTTTTTTTTTTTTTCCTGTAGGTTCTACCTGCAGCACTTACAGTCAAAGCTTGGGTATTTATTAAAATGTGACCCTAAACAAAGATCACTCTTCCGCTGAAGCTGCTGTGGTTGAGGTTACATTTCATTCTTGTGGAAGACATTTAATTTTCCCTTTGTGGGTGTCTTTCAGATCTGGAAATGCTTCATTAGTGGGGTACTGGAAGGACCAAGGGGTTCTCCTTTTTCCTGCCTCCTTTACCCATAGAGAAATTTATTTGTATTAACTTCTATTTTATTTTTTAGCAACTCTTTGTGTCCCTGTTTTGAGTTCTCCAACTAGATCCTCAAACATATTTACTGGACATTTGTCATTTTTCTTCTGTGAATTATCTGCTTTTGTTCTCTTCAAAAACCATTCTTCTTTTTGTTCTCTATTAGGCTCTTGGAGTTTTCTTGGGGATTTTTAAGCTCTCTCTATCAAGTAGTATTTTAAAGATTATATCTTTGTTATACATTGTGGTAAATTTTTCTTTATCCTAGTTTCTCATTTACCTCACATTGGCTTTTTATTGTATTTAATTATTATTTTTTTCTGTACAGATTTTAATTTTTTTCAGGTACACAAATTTGGTAGGGCAAATCTCCCCCTCATAATTGTTCTCTTAAGAATTTTTCTTAGCTAATCTCACCTTTTAGACATCAAAGATTGGTTTCTAAAGCCCTTTAATTAACCAACGCTATACTTTTTCTATTAGGAAATTTATCTCACCATTTTCTTAAACCCTACAGCCACCACTAGAATGCAAAAATAAACCATCAAAATCCAAACCAAAACAAAAACAAAAAGTTTTGCAATATGCCTGAGAGGTCTAACTTTCATCAGAAATTTAAGCACTGAAGAAGGCACACTCTCTAACATGACATACTCTCTAATCTAGTGGAGTGTCCTATTCAATAAATGTTTTGTCACATGAGCTAAACAGTGAAACAGGCCAGTGGACTATGGCTTGCTGCCAATCAGACAAGTGAACACTCTGGGCCACTACAGTGGGCCCTCAGCATCCAGGGGGCCGAGCAGCAGGCGTCCTTCCTCTGGTTCACAGCCTGGTTTCCAGAGCACGAGATCCCACAAGGACCCCCCCCTTACGAGGGGGGCAGTGCAGACCTCAGTAAGCAGTACTTCCTGTTCAGCATGTCACTGTGCTTTTCAGCAGGGACCTGGCCCTTCACTGCAGCACTTGATAGCATGCTCTTACCCACCTAACAAAGAGGCAAACACACCAACCTCCCACGTAAAAGGCACAAAGACAGCCTGAGACGGGTACTCAAGGGTTCCACGTAGGAGACACAATAGAAAACTGTTACTTGATACATCAAAAGGTTTTATATGAGTGGAACTCACGTGGGCACTTCTTCACACATGTGGCGCCAAAGCTGTATTTTCCCTCTGGGTTAACATCCATCTGGTACGTAGTGGGGTTGTAGAGCATTAGTGGCGGACAGGTGTCCTTGCACGTGGCTTCATCTCGAAACTTGCGGCAGATCTGTCATAGGAAGGATGGCAAGCCAGCAGGGTCAGACTAGGCAAGGACACTCGTGCCCAAAACAGATAAAGCACAGCGCTACTGCTGATTCCTTCCGTGAAGCTCCTGATACAGATCTGAACGTTCAGGTGTCAGTGAGAGCGGAAACTTCTAGGAAAGTTCTTTCAGTAGAGTCAGAAAGACCTTTCTCTTGAAAGTATGTACATATTTTTTCTTAAAATACTGTCCTATCTCTGACAATTTATGATTCTGATCAGAGAAAACGCTAATATCTTCTCCATTAATTTACAAAATTATGAGAGTTCACACATGGCAGCAGCACTCATGGAGTAAAATGACTTTTAAACACAATTTACACTGGGTTTCCCTTACAAAGAACACTTAAGGATAGATTTTAAACTTATTGCCAAACTGCAGATGTCTTAACTAGGAAGGGTGTCATGCAAACAGGAAGGCCAAATACAGTGCTGGTCTTACAAAGCATCTCATGCATACGCTTTTCCTTGGAGCTGTACATTAGAATCAGCCCTGTCTTCTCTGGCTTCAGGATTTAGAGGCTTCCTGAGGGATAAGCCATGCCAATCTGGTGGGTTAAAGCTTAAGGTGGGTTTCCTTTTCTGGAAAGGGGGCCCCACTACAGTTGGGGAGCACCCCGTGATCTTGGTGCTGCCTCCAGTATTCCTATCTTTTATATCTGGTATTGCTAGGACTTCCAAGCTTCTCCCCACCTGCAGGGCACCTAGATGAGGTGCTCAAAGCCTAGTATGGGCAACTGAGGCTTCACATTACAGTTTTTTGCACTAATAGGGACCAAAGTGCGCACTTTGAGACCCCATAGGAGGATGTATCTCAGGAGTATCTCCTAAGGTGATGGAAAGAGCAGAGGGATTAGGGTCAAAAAATCCAAATGTAGTCCCAGCCATGCCATTCAAATCTGTGTGGCTCTGAACTGGTCTCTTAACATCTCTGTATATACTTTAGAAGACATTACAGTATCAACTCTCCAGATTTGTAATGGGAACTATGGGAAACAATAAACATCATGACCGTGATAGTGACGGTGGGGGTGGCGGCAACAATAAATATTAACGACCATAAACACGTACTTAGTGCTCATCCTATGCCCAGGTCCTGGATATGGACATACATTATGCCACTTAGATCACATAAAAAACAGATACTTTGTAACACCCAATTGTCAGAGGAGGAAACTGAGGCACAGAGAGGTTATATAATTTGCTGAAGGTTGCACAGTAAGTGATGGAGGCAAGATAATCAAATAAACTTTGTTACCTGGCAAAATATATATCTACATCTGCTATTAAGTATGCTCATCATTGAATTTCTCCCACAGGAAGCTCTTTAAATCTTGGGGCCAGAGAAGCCCACCACAGTGCTTTTCGGTTGGGGTCGGGGTGCAGTGTATAATGGCTGCAGGGCCTGACACCACAAGGGCTAAACAGAGCTCCGTCTCACCAGGCAGTCACTCTCTCGGGGTCCCGTGCAGCCGGCGGCGCACTGGTTATGGCAGCAGTCACTGGGCGACTTGCCTCGGCAGCGTCCAGAACACTGCTGGGCACAGATGGTTTTGGTCACTGAAAAAGAGCAAAGATCACCCATGAGCTGAAGAGCACGTGGAGGGCGGAGGGATCATTTCCCAGGGGTGTCGCAGAGCACTTGCAAACAGTAAACGAAAAGGTGAAAAAAGGATGGACTGAGCGATTCTGGGGCTTGTTCCCCAATATTCACGTTTGGCCAGATGAAATCAAACCATCATCCTTCTTTATTATACCTTTTGTTCTTATTTCTTTTTAGTCACTTGGGAGAGCAAACTAGATCAAGTCTAGACTTTTAGACCAGCTAGATAATTAGAGACTAGTTGGAACTGAGTGTTTTGGGTAATAAGGAAAGTACATACAAATAACAAAAGGCCCTGACAAGAAGTAGTGCTTAAGAGGACTTAACAGCCATGTTACGATGAAACTTAAGGACAGAAGGACAGACAGTCTTTAAGCTTACATGTCCCTGGATTCCATGGTCACTGAGAGTGTACAGCCAGACAACCACACACATATCAGCTAATCTGTCTATCCTTAAATAAGATGCCCCCAGAAAAACTCCTCTTGCTAAACACTGTTCATGCTTCTATGTAAGTGAGTACCAATGAGAGAGAGACAGAGAGAAAACAAGAAGTCTGGTGACTCATGTAGACTACAGCCATCTTTCATTCCCAGGAACATCTCCCAAACATGTAGTTTAGAAGGGGATGACTAGCAGATGAGGTGGCTGGCTTTCACTTCTTTATGACAGTCTGAAGTGCCAAAAATAGCCTGCCTTGGCTGGACGGCATGCAGGGAGATTTGTGAGAATGTCACTCACATAACTGCTGACATCTGTCCTATAGGCAAGGGTGCTTTTTGGAGTCTTCAAAGAACAAACACAATCACTAAGTAAAAGTGGAAAGGTGGCCACATGTTTATCTGAAACTCTGCTCACAGACTTACATTTCTGGCAGTTTTCCTTTCCTGCACCCCAGCAGCTTCCATTGGGACAGCTTGGATCACATTTCTGGCCTAAAACATAAAATAGTTAAGTTCATTTCTCAGTGAAAGGGAACCAATGAAGAGACACCGATGGACCCATTCCCAACTGTGTGTGCAAACTAACATTCTAGAAACAAGGAATGGTTTTCAACGTTCTTATTCTCTGTTTGTCTGTTCAGCTGCTAAGTTGGTTGGTTGGTTTGTTTGTTTATGAGATGATTAAAAAGATGTCCATGAGAAAAAAAAAATAATAATGAGACATGTACTTTTATTTACGTTTCAGGTGTAGAAACTGAGGCTAAAAGAAATTATTGACTTATCACAGGCTATATAAACTGGGATTTAAATTTCGTTTGGGCTTGGTGAATTTTCCAGTGTCTCCCACAGCAGTGTTCAAAGGTGTCAGGTATGGTTGGGTCTTTGGTAGACAACCACTACATTCTTGCTATGTCCAGTCTTGGCTGACTGGGTGAACCAGTAATCTTGGCGTGACTGGAGTCTGAAGATAAATCTTAGCCTGATGACAATCTTTGTAAATGAAAACTCCTGGACTCCAAACCAGAGACAGGCACAGAACAGCTTGCATAGGGTGAAAGTGTTGACAGTGTGCATCATTTTGTTGATTATGTAAAACCTCAGCTATTAATTTGCAAGCTGGAAATTTGTCTGAAAATTAACTGATCAATTAACTTTTGCAGTTTTTATAATTGATCAATTACAAAGTATAGCATCTAAGGTTTGTAATCTCATTTTATCTGCATTGAGAACTCTGAAGGCCAAAGTGCTGTACCTATATGGAACAGGCTGACTATCAAATTTGTTAAACAGGAATCAGTCTATCCAGATATCTTTTACCGTGAAGACACAGTAACCTAATGGAGTTCATCGTTATCCCGAAGTCTCCTGCAGTCAGGGAGAATTTAGATTTCAGACAGAAGAGCTGACAGTTTGCCAAATGACTGTTGAACCAACCAGGACACCCTCTAATCTGTCTGATAAATTCTGCAGTCACCACCAGGAGTGAAGGAAGTTAACGCAGTGACTGGCTCTCCTTGGAGTCCTGGAAGACAGGGAATGGCTCCAGCAAGTGGATGGTGTGACCTTATATTGTGAAGAGAGGTGTGGAGAGAGAGAGAGGGCAAGAGCTGGAGAGACAGAGACAGACGAGAGACAGAGAGAGAATGAGAGAGAGAAAGAACCTAAGCAACATATATAAAAATATTACAAGAGGCTGTCTCTGTGTAATGAAATTATGAGTTATTTTTACTTTTTACCCTATACATTTCTGTATTTTTCCAATTTCTGCTTTATGTATGTAATAGATGTATAAATCAAAAATATATTTTAAATAATAACCATTAATGGCATCTTTCTGTAACAGGTGAAAACATTTGCCAACCAATGAATTCAAGTTCTGTCTATAACTCTATTGTTAACCCCTTATGACAAAAAAGAAATTCAGACACATAATATAAAACATGGATAATAGAAAAAAAATCACAAGGAAGAAAATGTGAATCATCCCAAGGTAATAAATATAGGTATATAAGTATACGTATATATTAGAACTGGTATCACACTACACATTCTTTTATAACCTTACCAAAAAAAAACAAAAAACCAAAACCAAGAACCTAATAAAATGCTGTGACAAATTTTTCGTGCCTTTAAATATTCTTCTCCTAACATGATTTTTAATGGTATGGCTGTACCACAGTCTCTTTAACAAATCTCTTATTTTTAGACATATAATTTGTTTCTGATATTTTTATAAATAAGGCTGCAATAAATATTCTCGTAAAAAAAATGTTTTTCTCCCTCTCATGACTCCAATTGCCCTATTATTTCTTTCCCTATTATTCCTAGAAGTGGAATTCATAGGTCAAGGGTGTGCCTGCGTTAAGGCCTTCGATGCATATTGCCAAAATTTATACGCCCACAAGCAGAATATGAGAATAGCTGTTTCTCTACGCCCTTGCTGACCCAAGTGTCTAGATATCAAAAGGAACTCAAATCTTTGGCAAAGGCAAAAATAATGTCCTCTTATTTTGCCCCTTTTTTTTATTACAGCAAGAAATAACATTTTATTTCTTGGCCATCTTACTGTATGTGTGTGTGTGTGGCCTGCTGATCTCCTTAGCTCATTTTTTTATTGGGAGGTTCCTCTTTTTCTTAGGACTTCAGAGACTGCTTTATACAGCTTTATAAGGAATGATATTAACTCTTTTCATGGCAATTGGATATTATACAATATTTTCCTATTTGTATTAACTTTTTTTCAAACAGAAGTTTCCTAACTTTGTTTTTCTTCAACTTGATGTTGTAAATATTTTTATGTATGTTTCTAGCACTTAAATGGAGCCCTCGTGGTGCAGTGGTTAAGAGTCAGGCTGCTAACCAAAAGGTTGGCAGTCCAAATTTCAATATTTTATTAAACATATTTAATATGCTTTTGGAATTTATACTGGTATACGGAATGAGTGATGAATTTAATTTCCTCTCAAGTAAACCCATGTATACTAACTTAAAATCCCAAGCTACAGCAATAATCAAGTAATGCTAGAGTACATTGTGTAACCTTCCTGAATCTCAGATCCTGTTCCTTAAAACAGTTAAACGATCTCATAGGATTTTTTGACTAAATGAGACAAGTTACTAAGAAGCACTGTGGGGCCTGCAGTGCTCTAGGCAATGGAGTGGCATTTCTCTTTCCACAAGGAGGGTGGTGGGCTTCTGAACTTGCCACTGTCAGGGAAGTCATGAGGAAAATATAGGTGGATGGTGGTTTTCTACCTTCCCATATGACTAACCTAAAAAAAAGAAAAATCCTTTATGGTTTTTCACACTGATTTTTTCACCAATCATTTAACCACTGGGAATGACTTACTGAATAATGCATTCTTTCCTTCTTTGTTCGAGATGTCAAACTTCTTTATGGACATTTTGACTTAGTTAGGCTGATCTGCTTGTCTGTTCTTAAATAGTACTGAACTCCTTTCTATTTCATAGCTTTGCATATTTGAATCTTGTTTATTGCATGAACTTGTCCATCATTCTTCCTTTCCAACCTTTTTTTGGAGGGTCTTTTTCCAGGTTATTGGTATTGAGTGTAGGAGAGCCATTTTGGGCCGCTTATCTGATCATATATTTGGCTGGGAAACAAGCCTTGAGCCCAGCCACTTGTTACCACCCAATAGATTCCAACTCAGGACAACTCCAGGTGTGTCCGTGTAGAACCGTGCTCCCTAGGGTTTTCAATGGCTGCGTTTTCAGAAGTAGTTTGCCAGGCCTTTCTTCTGAGGTGCCTCTGGGTGACTCAGACTTCTAACTCTTCAGTCAGCAGCTGAGTATGTTAACCATTTGCACCACTAGATCTGATCTGTGGCTAACAGGGATTTTCCTTAGAGCCTTTCCATGACTGTCAATTTTTTTGTTATAAATGTGCACAACTTAACTTCCTCATTATCTATTAGACAGCTGAGGAAATCCACTTTCATCTCATGGATAATATAAAACATAACAGTTTAAAATACAGCTTTTAGCTTCTTGCAAGGAGTAGATGGGTACCTGGTATTTTCTTGCAAACACACTGGGTACCTAGCAGAATAAAATATTTATAGAACAAAGGGGCTCTAGTTGATGATTATGAAAATCCATGTCAGATCCATCCAAATTCTTTGAGACCAAAAACCAAATATGCACCCATTGTAGAGTTGTGCAAACAAGGGAGGAAGTGGCAAGTACTTTTTATTGGGAAGTATTGAAAGACCACAAAGACCCAGAGGTGCTTGGTAAGCATAAGGCACCCAGCACTGGCAATGGGACAAGTACTTCAACCTTAACCTACTTAACTGGTCCCCTGCCAGCGATCTCCCTCGCATGAGCTGCCTTACTGACAAATGGAGCAGGAAGGAGGTCATAAACACTAAGGGAAGTAGGACAAGCTCGCTCCCCGCACTGTGTCCAGTTTTGCCGGAGGCTCTGAGTAAAAGTGTCAACACCCATCCTTAGGAGGGCAGAGTTCAGCCCCAGGTTTCCGGATGGCCTGGGGGTCACTTTGGCATTTGGCCTGAAAACCAAACCAAACCTGTTAACACTGAGTCGATTTCAACTCACAGCGACCCTATAGGACAGGGCAGAACTGCCCCATAGTGTTTGTTTGCAAGGCTATAATCTTTACAGACGCAGGCTGTCACATCTTTCTCCCATGGAGCAGCTGGTGGGTTTGAACTGCTGACCTTCTGGTTAGCAGCTGACTGCTTTAACCACTGCACCACCAGGGCTCCTTTTGGGACTTGGCAGCAAGTAAGAAACACAGAAAAGTCTGCCCAAGGTCCACAAGACAGGATAGGAAAAGCCCCCAGGGCCAGGACTGACAGGAGACCCTTGTGCCTTGCCCTAATCCCAGCAGGCTCTTCTCAACGGGCACATGAGGGCTTAGTGGCCCATGGGGGTGACTTAACCTGCCAGCAAAGCAGGCTAACTTTTACCACGAAAAACAGACTTTACCTCTGTTTTAAATAAACCCTCTTCTAGTTGGCAAATAATTTATTTACTGCTTATGAGACTAACACAGTTCTTGAATGGCGCAAATGGTTAATGCGCTCGGATGTTAACTGAAAGACTGGAGGATTCACATTTACCCACAGACAACTTGGAAGAAAGGCCTGGAGATCTACGTCAGAAAAATGAGCCACTAAAAATCCTATGGAGCACAGTTCTTCTCTGACACACATGGGGTTGCCGTGAGTTGGAGTCAACTCAGCAACTTGGAAAGACTAATGAGACTTAAAAAAGATGTTTAAACACACCTTCTTTACTCCTACCCCACCCTCATGTTCGACAGTTCAAGCCCCCATAGGCACTGGGGGCAGAGAGAGAGTTGGGGAATACTCACAGCTGGCCAGACTGCTGTGAAAGTCCACTGACATATTGCTGATAAAATCACTGTCGACAATGTCTCTCCACTGGATGGTTTCTATGCTGCAGAGAACAGGGTTGTTGCTGAATCTCACGGCACCACTCAGGATTTCTGTAGGAGAAAGGAGCCGCAGTCAGGACAGACGGTCACGACTTCCCATTGCCTTTAAACAATTATGATGCTTGTATGCACGTCTTTATGCTTCACATTCTGCTAAAAAAGGTGCTAGGGTATAAGCAAGGGTCCCGACAATTAGTCCCAGGAGAGTTTCAGTGGGGGACAGAGGAAGGAACACCAATGACAGTGCCACCGTTGAGGAATCAGGATTTCCCGTGAGTTGGGCCTTGAAAAGTGATTAGAATTTAGGAATCTGGAGAGGAGAGGGAAGAGTGTTTTGGGCAGGGGCACAGCATCAATTATGGAGGGGACAGTAAGTGGGTAATCCCAGGAAGCAGACCTGGCAGGAGGAACCACAGTGGGAAGGAGTGAGGGTGGGGAGAGCAGAAGCGCTTTGGCTCCAAATTCTTGGGGAAGGTGGTGAGCATTAACCCAGCATGCTCAGGGGTGTCTGTGGAGGATTTTCACTAGGGAAAAGGGGTGAAAGTAATACCAAAAAAGAGAATCTGCTAAGTATAGGAGAACAGACGGGGGGAACCAGGGACAAGAGCACTGCCAGTGACTGGTCTTGAGTCATGTGGAGCTGGTCCCATGTGGCAAAGAGGAAAGAGAGGAAGTAAAAGACTTGACAGTTATTTCAAAGGAAGAAGTGATAGGACAGAAAAAGTCTGAGATGATAAAGAGCTCAAGCCTGGGCAATGGGACAGCTGCATCAGTGACAAAGTCAGCTGAACATAAGTGCCTGTTGGAGGACCTAGATGTGCAAAACACTGTCGCTCTGGCTGGCAAGTGTACACAGATGAATTAAACTTGTTGCCTTTTCTCTGCCACACATGGGGGAAGACACATATGCCTTGCAATGGAACAACCTCGTGCCCACGGAAGACCAGGACACACGGTAGGATGATAGGCTGGCCCTCCATGGGCTGGGTACTGTTTCAATTGATTCGTAAGTTTTATCTTAGTTACACCTTACAGTAAGCCAATGACTAAATATAGAAACATCAATCTCAGATACATTAGAGAATGCCTAGCATCCCACAGGCAGGGGATGGATGCAAACTAAGTACAAACGTGAAGAGGGAAGGATTCTCCCTGGGAAGATGTGCTAGGGTGTTGGAAAGAAGTGAGATTTTCCAGGCTGTTGACAGGCACACATTTGAGAACAATGAAGTAAGGGCAATGCAGGAAGACAGAGGCCTGGAGCACAGGCACTGATGGTCGAGAGAGAGGATGGGTTACCCCGTGGTGGGTGGAGAATAAAGGAAGAGTGGGAGGATGGCGTGGAGGTCAGAAAGCGTCAAACTGTGGGGCTCTGGATGCCGGATTAAAGAGGGGATGTAAAGGCAGCAACGAGAGCCAGGTGATCGAGCGAAAACATTAACTAGGGAGCCAGAGACAAGCCCATGCAATGTTGATGAGAGGTCAGACTGGGCTCCAAGAATAGGGATGTCAAGACAATTAGGAGAACAGTCAGAGGGCCAAGAAAGAAAGCTTAGGGATGGAAGAATCAAAGATGGAGCCTTACGCAACACCTACAGTTAGCTATGTGAGTAGGTAGGGGGGAGTCAAGGTGAAGGGGGTTCAGCTGCCACCTCCTGCTTAGTTCAGGAGACAGAAAAGTTGTCATTTTTACTTTCAACATTGCATGAATGTTTACTATGTGGCAGGCACTGGGGTAGTTAATTACTAATAGAACTTTATTAAATCATCAGGATTTCTAAAACGCCAGCCTTGGACAGTAGCAAAACAATAGAAATAGCTTGTAAATGCTTTACCATTTTCTTCACAGTCCGGGAGGCAAGTTGCCATTATTATCCCCATTTTTGAAGATGTGGAAACTGAAACACGAGGTTAAATAACCCGTTCCAGGGCCAACTGGCTGGTAAGCGATGGAGCCAGGGCTGGAACCCAGACAGTGTGGCTCCAAAATCCACGCTCTTAACCACACGCTGCCTCTGATTATGATAGAGTCGTGAGGCAAGACAGGCAGAGAGGGGCAGACTGAATACATATAATAGACCAGCACACCAAAACGCACATATAACACAAATTAGTATTAGCATAAACCTAAAAAACTGTGCGTGGGTGCCCTGAGCAGTTAAAGTAGCCAGTGAGGATTCCAAAGGAAATTCTGTAGAATGGCAAAAGCAAGGAGCCAACCCAGAGGGGGTGTGCCTGGCTAGTTCCAGTCTCGTCTTTGGATGTAGGGCCCAGATCTCAGCCTGTGAGCCCCCTCGCAATTCTGAATACAAATGCTTCCATTACGTAGCCTCTCCTTGAATCAGGCCTACATGGCACAAGGAGAGGGTGAGGACTTGGGGGCAGAGATTTGGTGCCATCCCTGGACTTCCTGTTTCCTGGTTTGGATTTTGAAACTACCACAAATGTGGGTTGTTCTTTAATGTGTGTCCCTAATACCTGAGAGCCAAGTAATAAGGCTGGCAGTTATTCACTCTCTAAGCATGAAAACTTCCCATTCTAGTCCAGGCCATCTGGCCATATTTTCTATTTCTGAGCCTTCGTCATTTCTTACTAACTCCCTGAATACTTTTCCGTGCCCCTGGAAGAGTTGGGACCTGGCTTAAACCTTCCATTCCTACCCTACCATCTTTCATCATCTTAGTAACTTCAACCTGCTTGTATCTTGCACACTGCTGGCTCTCAAAACATATAGATTTGATGAATAAAACTCTTCTCTGAGGTGGGGTAAAGAAATGCAAAAAGTTCACAGGAAGAAGGGTGTGAGTTTCATTAGAACCACATTTACAATCTCCCTATCCCCCAGCCACTCACCCTGTAAGTTTCTCATGGGCAGCTCCCTCACTCCAGTTTTATTTGTACCGTAGTTGGATAAGACAGCCAAGGCATAGGTGTTTTCATAGAGTAAATTTCCTCTGATGATCTGCAGGTTTTCCAAGGGAATCCTCTCCACTGTGTTGAGGGCAATGAGTACATAGCCGGCAACCTCCTGGATGGTCTAAGAGATACAACGTCAACTTGTTACTTTGACAGATTCAAGAATAGGAGGATTAAAGTGGGTCCAGAGAGGCCCAGGACACCTGACTGAAATGTAATGCACACAAGTGGCTAAAAATATAAAACGTGCAGATGATTGAAACTGGGGGAAGGCAGATGACAGGTTTTACAATTATTTCGGCACTTTTGTCTTGGAGTCCGCTGGCATTCATAAAGGATAATGGATATTATTTAGAAATGCGGTGACTGTCATTTTACTTGGTGTTCAATACACTCGGATGAAAATTGAAATGTTTTACTGATGATTTTATTTCAGTCTTGCATGCTTTCATATTTCAAAAAATCAAAATCCAGAAGAAGGTCAAGCAAATCCAATCAATGTTCAACTACCACCAAAGTCTGAAGCCTTCAGAGCCAGTGCCTTCCAGTTCACTTGAACCTATTGTTAAATATTCAGGAATTTTGTAAACTGGTTGTTAAACTCTTGGTAGCCTGAATTCAGCCATAGTGGGAGTATTTACACCAAGGAAATTGGCAAATATTACAACGCAGGGCTTTACCAGCACATCATTACCTGAAGCAGTGCTTTAGGGATTAATAGTAGTGTCTATGATGATACCGGAATGCCAGACAAGCCTGCTTGCATTTGATGCAGGCAGTCCCCGTTCCTAAATCTGTCCTTAAATTGAATTTTTACGTAAGTCAGAACAGTTAGGTACGGTTCATATCTAATGTCAGTTAGTCAACTGTTTGTCTTAGTACATAGTGTACCTTTATATGCATAAAAAGCATTAAAGAAATACTTCCAGACACACTAAAACATCTTTAACATAATAATACAATAATAGTAATAATAATTTTTCATGTGAATCACAAGGTAGTGCCCGTTTGTTATTATGAACCATTGTATGCACCTTGAATTTTTAATATAATAGGCTTTATGGGGGTTGTTTCATAACTACGGGTTGTATGTAAGTTGGATGTTTGTAACCCAGGGACTGCCTGTATTCTTTTCCAGCTACGCTTACTCCTCACATGGTTAAGTTCCAAAGACAAAGTCAGTACCCAAAAACCGGCACTATGCGAAAATGGAGGATTTTTTTTTCTGTTTTCAGACCATCCATTTGTCCAATTTTTTAAATTTAGAAAGTATGATCAAAGAAATAATAACAGCTAAGATTTACTGATGTGCTCATCACTATGATGAGTCCAGTTATGGATTATTACTCTGCTGAGAAGGTGGTTTGGAGGAGACAAAGCTGGATAAAGTCAGGCTGTGTGAATGGAGGGCCCACGGCTTAACCACGTCACCTTCGTCCTGTGCTTGGTCAGAGCTTCCCTTGCGAAGCTGCTACCAGGCCTCCACTCCCAGCCCAGCAAGTCCTGTGTTCACCACCCAGGAGCCCCCTCTGCTCTCAGGGCCTGAGCCAGCCTGCACCAGGTCCCACCAAGGTGGAGGCTTCGGGCACAATTCGACTGACTTTGGGATGTCATTAAACTTGTGTGCATTTCTTCCAAACACCCTCTCCTATGCCTCTCTCTTTCCTCCCTTCCCACCCAACAGCAATTTTGAGTTGCAAGGCCTCAGGCCACATAAGAGCTGGGAACCCATAACAGGTGCCCATGGGCTGGGTGCTGCCTGCACGTCCACCCAGAGGGTGTAGCCATGGAGGAAGCCAGCCCTGTGGGCAGCTGGACGAGGCACCCTGCCAGCTGGAGGGAGAGGCAGGCACAGGGCAGCGTGGCCCAGCTTCTTGGAGGCTGCCCAGAGACCCTTCTGAAGGGATGGGGCGCTCCACAGCCACTGCCACCCTGCTTGTTGCCTTGTTAATGTGCAAAATAGTTGGGACAGTAGATTTTTTACTATTGTTGTAAATGCAAAATGTCAGATAATGAGATAGTCGATAAATGAGGAGCAGGTGTATAACCTGGCACTAGCTTGTAAAGTTGCCTTCTCGTAAAACTCTTCTCATAAAACTAAAACCAAAACTGTTGCCATGGAGTCGATTCCAACTCCTAACAACCCTGTAGGACAGAGTACAACTGCCCCATAGGACTTCCAAGGAGCAGCTGGGGATTCAAACTGCTGACCTTTTGGTTAGCAGCCAAGCTCTTAACCACTGCACCACTGGGGCTTCGTACAGTTCCCTAGAAACTGTAACTACTATAGAAAAAGCATATACACTTAAAATTAAATTCTACCAAGGCCTTTACCTACTCATATTTACTTCTATTATATTTGGGTAAGAAAATCAAATTCAGTGAACTAACCTTTAAGAAGGAAAGGTCATAATTCTTTTGCACGTAGGTAATTTCCAAATTTCCCAGGACCACTTCACAGTTATTGAACATCCTCTGGAGGCTCAAAAAGTGATCTTCAAAAGTGCCCAACTGAGTGAGCTTGTTGCTCGTGCCTTGGCAAACTGAAACAAAGGAAAAAAGACACCACGTGAAATGCTGAGTAAAGTAGCAAAATGAAAATAAAGCAAAATTCATAAACTTCAAGTAACTTGGTGAGCTTTAATGACTTACGATGTTAATTCTGATCAAAGAACACTTCAAGGCAAATACATACATACATACATATATATATATATATATATATAGCATCATTCATAAGGAATCGCTCATCCCTATAATGCATGGAATTAGATTATATCAAAACACACAAAGAAAAAAAATGTTGAAAATTCAAGGAGAAATCAATGGAAAGTCTGTGAAAGTCTTTTAAGATAGGATAAATCTACAGTAGTTTCAGTAGACCGCCCCCCCCAAAAAAAATCACAGGACATTTTAATAATTATAAGGTTCAATTAATAACTATAAAATGAAAATTTTTCTTTACAAAAAGATAGCATGTCACACCATCACGTGTCCAAAGAACATTTACTAACATAACATATACCAGGCGATATTTTCTGACCACAACAGTGTAAAACCTAAAATTAGTGACAAAGTATAAATTAAAAACCCCAAATGGCCAGATATTAAAAATATTCTTCTAAACAACAAACGTATCAAAGAAGAATCAAAGGTTAATTATAAAATGTTTAGAAAACAACAGAAATGAAAACATAAAATGTAAAAACACGCACAGCTAGTGAGAAACCAACATGTCCTTCTGTCTGGCACACTCCGTGTTAATCCACCCAGCTCGGGTATAGGTACATTGCTTTGTATCACCTGCCAGGACACAATCTTGGTGCTCTTAACTCCCTAATGTTTTAAGGTATCAAACTTAATCCAAGAAAACATTTTAAATTAGGGGACAAAGTTTGACTACAAACGTGCACTTGTGTAGTCTGTATTTAAAATCAAAGTAGAGGGTTATATGAAAATCATATATTTCCAAACCTGGCTCTTTGAAAGACATGTTTAGGCAAGCATAACAAAACAAAGAGGTGTGGGGCTTTTGAAGCAGGGAGCTTGTTAAAGGACTCTACTTTGAACCAAAATGATCGTAAGAGTGAAGAAATACTGCCTTTGGCTTGGGACGTTAGGTTCAGACCTGGCCAAGTTCTTCCTTGTCTGTAAGGTGCTACTGCAATCCAAGGAACCAGGTGGTGGAGCATAAAAACCAGGCCAAAGTCAATAAGCAGGTACTTTCCTCAGGAACTCTTTCTAAATATGCATTTCTATTTTACAGGCTCCTTTCTTCTCTCTCCATGGGAATTATTCTAAAAAGCATCATCAGACTGTCTTTTCTGGCATGATCGTGCCGCAGAAATGGCACATGTTCAGACACCATGTAACTGACCCGAAACGTTCGCACAAACAATAAATATGAAGTAATCTCCACATCCTCTTTAGCAGTCTGGGGATTTCCCTCTTCTTCCCTTTTATGTGCTCATTCGAATTTGGTGGTAGGTAGAGAGACCTCTCACAGAGGAATATAGAAGTCAAAAAAGATTGCACCCCTAGTTACTTATGCCAGGCGCAGAAGGATTCCATAATTCTTCCAACCATAACTCTGGATTGACCCAGACAATCTGCGGTCAGCTTTTACTGCAGAGGACAAGCGGCTTTGATGGTGACCTCACATTGGAACAGTTGAATGCAGCTGGCTGCCCCACATGTGATTTCTCAATTCTAAGGTCCTTAAAGATGCTACCACCAACATAGGTATTTGGTTTTGACAAGGACACATGACCCTTCCCTTGGTGCAACTGGAAACAAAATCTGCTTTCTGAGCTGACAGCCCTGTGGTTTTGGGATCTGCTCTCACCCTAACTTTCAGCCTAACTGATCGACTATGGTCTGAGTAGCCAAAAGTATTGGTCATGCCAGCTGAGCCAGCCAGGTGACCAGCATGGACTCAAACTGAGGGTTGGAGCAGGTTTTTTAAGAGTTTCTTCAATAAACAAAGGGATGAAAACAAAGGGAGATACTCTCATTTAAAATGGTCAAGGTCATCAGCTTTGAAGTTTCTCAGAGGAAGTAAACAATCTTTATTATTAAATAAACGAGGAAATAGCTTTTGTCAGTAAAATAAAGGAACGCAAACCCACTGCCATAGAGTTGATTCTGACTCATAGTGACCCCATAGGGTTTCCAAGGCTGTAAATCGCTATGGAAGCAGGCTGCCACATCTTTCTCCCACGAAGCTGCTGGTGGTTTTGAACCACCGACCTTTCAGTTGGCAGTCGTTTGCTTTAACCACTGTGCCACCAGGGCGCTTTAAAATAAAGGAAAACATGCCATTTAAGCTTAGTTGGTTAAATTACAGAAAAAAAAGGTCATTTAAAAAAGGCTTCACTTGTGCTTTCAGTCATTCCAAAATTACTAAATGAGCACCGGAAGTATTTATTTGATGAAGACTTGTCATGAACCTTCATTGTCTGTAATTAGCATGAACTGCTTTGCTATTCAGAAATGAGATACTGTATTTGGAAGATTACTGATGTCAAGGTTAATTAAAGCATTTTGGGAGGCAACTGGATGACCTGTGTAAACAAATAAATATATTCAAATTCTATGTCACGATGATTCTACTTTGGAAAACTATTCTCAGAAAATAGACCTAAATATAAAAAAAGACTCATGCACACTGTTGTTAACTACTTATTTTTTTAATAATGGCAAAAAATTGCAAAAAACCTAAAGGTCCAACTGCCTAACATGTCTATTCTTCAGAATAAAAAAGAAGTTGGTATATTATTTGATCCAGTATAAGGCAAGTCCGTCTCGAATCCTATCCTAGGATTAATTACTAAAGCATCAAAAGAAATCATTTTAAGGTAGCTTCTTCTGAGGCTTTCTCCTGCCACATACCTAGCAGATAAGTGCATCAGAATGACTTGGTCTAGATTTCATGCTTGAAACAAAGTATAATCTTGGCTTCATCATTATACCATGTATCTTGTATCTCACATGACAAAAATAAAGCAATGACAAAAATTGAATATGAGGCCACCGATATAAGTGAAATAAAAAATTACAATCACAAACTATTTACATTTAAGACAATTGCAAAGAGCAAGCCCTTTTTAGTTAATCTAGGAGGAAGTTTTTGTTTAACCACTTTGTCATTGGGTGACCTTGAATTACTTCCCTAAGTTCCCTGCCCCGTATTTTCCACAAACACAAAGACAGGGAAAGTGATAATTGACCTCCCAGAACTGTTCTGAAGATTGAATGGATATATAAGTTTCTGTCCACTTTCACTGGATAAATTTAACTGCTGAGACAAGTACCAGTAATATAACATATGGTGCATCTGGACAGATGTCAGGGGACCTCAGTTGATGTATATTTGCCCTGAACTATTGTCTAAACTGGGGATATTTGGGTTTGTACACATAGGCTTACTCAAATGTAGGACATTAAACATAACTAGTTTTATGATAGCTATCAAATCTGAAGAAAGGAAAAGGAACACCATGTACTTTAGGAATTCATAAAAATTGGCATAATAAGCAATTTATTTAAAGATAAATTTAATATGACTTCAGGACTATACATCTGAAAAGGAGACAATTAAAAGTGTTGATGTCAAGCTCTATTTAAAAAATTACGCTCGAGGTTTGCTCTACTCTTGTAAATCTGATGACAAATTCTACTGAATCAAGTGCAGCAGATCCTATTGCAGCCTCTGCAAAGCACTTAGTTTTCTGTCTCCAAATTTTATTAGGAAAATTTACAAATGTATAGGAAACCTGAAAGAATTGTATAGGGAACATCCTTATAATCCACCACATTAGCATTTTACTATATCCATCTTAGTTTTTTAATATATTTTAAAGTAAGGTTCACAAATCAGTACACTTTGGTATATTGTTGACTGCAGTTCCGTATCAGTTTACAGTGATTTATTTTGTTTTTTGAGGTAATATTTACAAACAGTGTAATGGTCAGTCTTAAGTGTACCCCACACCTCTGTCACCTAAACCCTCCCATGATATACAACATTACTAGCACCCCAGAGTTAACCACTGTTCTGATTTTTTTCACTACTATAGAACTTCATATAAGTGGAATCACGTGGTACTACCTTTTTGTCTAAGGCTATTTTGCAGCATAGTGCCTGCGATTCATCTAGACCGGACTGCACTGAGCTGTTGATGAGAGATTCAGGGAGGTGAGTTATGGGATGTTTTCTGTGTATTACCCTTGGGCATCGAGGGCTGACCCATAGTCTGGTTATTCTTCATTTCAAGATAACCCTCATTTTAATCATTACTGAAAATAAAAACAATCTGCCTCTTTTAAATCTTTAAAGCTCCCTGATTTTATGGAGTAAGGCCCACGGCCTTCCGATGCCATTATGGGGGTGTGCACCTCAGTTTGCCCACAAGCCTGGGCAAATCTGTCTTACTGATTAAGACATACCATTCAAACAAGTTTCTCCAGAGTTGCCCAAATCCACTTAGGTGTTTTTAGAATTGCCCAAGTTAAATTCATAATTGTTTTAATTTGTTGTTTTCTCAAGTACACATAAATGGGTGCCAAAGTACAAAGGTTCTTGTAATTCTATCTTTGTCCCATTTTCCAAATAGCATTGTTTAAAAGAACAAATCACATCACACTACTCCTTGGCTTGAAACCATCCAGAAGTTTACCAGTATAATAAGAATACAGTACCAACTCCTTTCTGCTGTCAATGAAGCCTCTCTTCCCCTGGTTCAATGTCCCAGCTATACTCCCCTACTTCTCTCTAGTAGGAAATGTTCTTTCACCTCATCTCAGATCTTGGCATGTCTGCCTCCATTTTATCACCGAGGTTCCAACTCAATGGCCATCTCTTTAGAAAAGCCTGTTCTGGAACCACATTAGTTGAAGTATCCACCATTGCATTCTGTCCCAGTACCCTGCCTTTTCTTCCTAGCATTTACCATGACCTCTGTTCACCAGAACGTAGGCTTGATAGCAGGCACTCTGTGGATCTCGTTGACCCCTGGTGCCCAATTCATGGCCAGCATCCATATCTTGGACTCACTGACTGCTGTGGTGTGTGCACACATGTGGTTATATTTACATTTTAGTCGTGAAGGCATGTGTTGAGCTGACCAAAGTCTTGGATTCCTTCACTTGGATTTCTCTGTGTTTCCAGTTTTCAAATGTTTCATGGAGGAGGAGTAAGTAATAGACATATTGGAGAATGATAGTCCTCACACATTTCTGGTTGGTCACTGTAAAATCTTTCTAACCTATAGGCAAATGTGTAGGGGCAAAAGTTTATCAGTGGTTGCCAGGGGCTGAGGGGAGGAGAAAATGGGGAGTTACTACTTAAGGGGTACTGAGTGTCTGTTTAAAAAAAAAAAAAAACCAAACCTGCTGCTGTTGAGTCGATTCCGACTCATCGCGACCTTATAGGACAGAGTAGAACTGCCCCATACGGTTTCCAAGGAGCGCCTGGTGGATCGAACTGCTGACCTTTGTTTAGCAGCCATAGCTCTCAACCACTATGCCACCAGGGTTTCCAAATATCTGTTTAGGGGATGAAAAAAATTGAAGGTGGAGAGCGGTGATGGCTGCTACAATACAGTGAATGTAATTAATGTCACATAACTGTACACTTAAAAAATGGTTAAAATGGCAAATGTTTTGTTATGTATATTTTCCCACAATTAAAAAAAAAAATCTTTCCAACCTAGACAACATATTTGATTAAGCTTTAAAAGCAAGAAAAGGATTTTTCCCCCCCACTTTCATGCTGAAAAAGATTTAAGGAAGTCTCAAATAAGATAGCATTCATAGACTGGATTTAAAAACATATAAGGAAAAAGCACTCAAAGAATTTGTCAGAAGTTTCATCATACCAGAAGTTACAAATATGTTTCTGCCTAACTGAAATTTGGTAACTTTGAAATTACCAAAGTATATATGTCTGTACATTATGATGCCAACTAAGCTAAAATGCAGAAAGAAGACAGGAGGAAAGAACACCAAGTTGTCAACAACTGTCATTTCTTAGTGGTATTATGGATGTTTTTCTTACTTTCTTCTTTATAATTTCTGCATTTTTCAAATTTTCTACTGTAAGTATTATTATATTGTAATAAATAATTACCTAGGAGAAAATTTACAAAAATCTGTGTTGAACAAGGCCAAAGGGAGGATACCAAAAAATCCAAACTCACCGCTGTTGAGTCGATTCCGACTCACAGTAACCCTATAGGACAGAGTAGAACAACCATAGGAAAACCACAGGGTTTCCAAGAATTGGCTGGTGGATTCAAACTGCCAACCCTTTGGTTACCAACCGAGCTCTTAACCACTGTGCATGGATGTCTTAATTTTAAAATGAAGAACTGATACTATATAAATATTAAGATTCTCAAAGTTTTGTGTTGTACCCATTTAATGGCAAGGTGAAAGTGCTTTAAAACTTAGAATAATGGACAAACAATAAAAAGCATTCTACCGAATGTGTCAGAAGGGTGAGTAAGCTGTAGTTTATTAACCTCATTATAGCTCAGAATAGTAGTATACGGCAACTATTAAAAAACAGCATGCGCTACAGAGATGTTTTAACTTGAGTTTTCAAATTACATTAAATTTTTTTTTATCTATAAAAACATTTATATATTGATTTTGCAAAACACAGAATAAGTTTATCCCATGGAAGCAATGTTATAAATTGTGATTACAGTAGCCGACTAGCCTATGAAACTTATTTAACCCACCCAGTAGCTTATAACACAAGGTAAGTAGAAAATCTATGGTTGTGAGTCATAACGAAAGAAATTGGAAAAACAATAAAAGTAAACACAAAGTAGCATTTAAATCTTCATCGTGGGTTTAATCAAAGTTTTATGGAATGGGAAAAGTCTCATAATCGTGAAAAAGACTTTTCAGCATTTTCTAGAATTTTGCTTTTATCAGTGGTTCCTTATTTCATCGTATTTGATTTCATAACCAATAAATAGTTCTTATCTGGCAGGCTATGTGCTGAATTGAATTTGAATTTACATTCAAACTTGGAAATGGACATGTAATACTCAAAAAGTCTTAAGTATTTGATGATTTTCCACGAGCGGTATAATATGCCTATTGGACTAAACATGTCAAGCTTTGGCATGCCCAACATAGCTGCAAACTAAACTAACTCTAATTAAATTAACAAGCAGAAGACTTTAAAATAACATATCTTTTAATTTTCAGTTGGGGAACAGAACACAACAACTGGTTGTTTCCATCCTCATCCTTCTCTGAGCCATTAAAAAATAATTCCCAGCCAACTTTATGGTTTACCATACACTGCTCACAGCAACCAAATCATGGCAGTCTATTCTGCGTGCACCTCTTCAATTACACCAGCAAACGATTATTTTCCCCACTGTTTTTTTTTTTTTTTTTTTAATGGACTGAGCAGATTTGATGGGTTGTGCTGAAGTTATAGATAGATAGTTTATAATTTTAGAATAAGAGACATGAATTTTCATTACTATATTGTCCAAAGAACAGTCCTAAAAATGAAAATTAATAATCTTAAATCACAGAGCAATCTATTTTTTATGGGTAGCAGAACAACTAGTGAATCAGAGATTAATTTGTCCTATTAGAAACTGATTTGGACTCAAAAAGATTTCAGAAACTAATGCCCATTGATTTTTTTTATCCATTCAATCCAATATAGATTTACTGAGTACATAGTATGCACCTAGCAACACACTCTGCCTGGCAGCCGTCTTTTCTGATCATCTCTATATGTTAAAGATATGGTCATTATGTATTGAACAAAAATTCACATGGAGGAAAGCAGATTCCTTATATAGTAACAGACCTGTAGGTGGCTGGAGTATTCTTTTACTGAATACTGAATGCTAAACAGGGTATACTGAAGAAGGACAGAATACTGGATTTGGTTTAAAATCTTGCTATGTGAAAATATAAACAATAGTGAATGTGGTATGCCTGGAGTTTCCTTCCTAGAGATATCATGAGTAAGCTCCTCCTTCTGGCCAGGGTTCTGTTTTTCCAGTCTCTTCATTGGAGACTATTGCTTACTCATGTTCATGGGCTCCCTCTTCACATGGAGACATACTTTTGAAGTGAATAATACCACTTCCGTTTTAAAAGTCTGTCGGCCAAACCACCGCTTACACCCTTTGCTTCTACAGCAATTTCAGATCTTCTGACCTATTTGTTGAGTGCTTTGTCGCTTTCTTCAGATTAGTACTTCAGACCTACCAGTGAAGGGCAGTGCAGAGCCAAGAATAACACTGGTACCTGACATTTGCACTTTAACTCACAGTTCTTTAAGCTCTTCCTTTGGATTTAGGCATTACCTCAAGAAGGAAATGTGAATGTGAACGAGGTGCTGGAGAGCTAATTGCACTCTATTAACACACAAAAATCCACTGAAAAAGTAGTACGGGTTTGCTTATCTGATTCATTAACTCCTACCATGAAAGAACGGGGCAGTATCATGGTGGGTGGAGATAGAGGGGAGAGGTTAATAATTACAGGGAGTAAGGCCAAAGAAGGGGTAATGGGAAAAAGTGGGAAATATAAAAGTTCAAGATGAGGTAGAGTCAAAGACCTCTGCTTGAAAATTGGCTTCAAAATCTAACCAAAAGTTTGACTTCTGGGCAGCCATGTCTTTGTTTAAACTCAAGAAGACTTCTCTGTTTGCCGAAACCTTTCACCTCTAACTTAACTTCGTTCTTTGTTAGACAGAAAAGTGGTAAACAAGAAAGAGTATGAAAGATTGCTGGTGGGTGGGAGTACGATCCCACAGATCCAACATCCCCATAGCCCTTGGCATGCTCAGTTGGCAATGCTCTATTTCTTCAACAATTTCTCATAAGACAAATCACGGTGCAGTTTCTCTTCCTAGACACGCCCTCACAATCTATTTCATTCCCAGCAACGTGATGTGGAGGTAAGGTGAGGTAGGGCTGCCAAGACTTCATTACTCTGGGCACAGTCCCCACCCAACTCACATACTTCTCTTTTATATTCTGCTTCAGATCCACATGAATCACTCCCTAATGACAAAGGCTGAGTAATATCTCCTATATTTCGTTGGGCTGCTTATTGCTGGTTGAGTTGTCCCTCTAGAATTCATTTGAATGCCACGCATGGCTGAGAAGCATCATGGCAAGGTGGATTCATAAGCCTCAGAGGTTACTACAACCACTCAGTGAGGCTCATTCCACTCTTGCTCTTTGATCTGTACCAGGGGCATGAGAAGTTGCTTGTTCTTTTGTTCATTCATTCAGTGAAAACATATTTATCAAACTAGTACCAAGGATGAATCAGATGTACTCACTGTCCTGAAGAAGTATATTAACCCTCTGCAGATATGACTTTACACATGAAATAATCACAAGACATCCCAAACCAGGTAATGTAGAGATGTGCTAAATTTACACAAGTCAGAAAGAAGAGAAATCTCCAAGCTCAAGTTATCTGAGAAGGTAATGCCAACATTCCTTATTAGCAGGGGCTCCCTGGGTGGTACAAACTATTTGTTCTTAGCTACTAACCAAATGGTTGGTGGTTTGAACACCCAGGAGTAGAAGAAAGGCCTGGCGATCTATTTCTGTAAAAATTACAGCCAAAAAGATCCTATGGAGCTCATGAGGTCAGCTCTGTAATGCATGGGGTTGCTATTCCTCCTTACCATGCAAATGAAAACATCATAACTCACACTCAGACTGAAATAAAAAGTGGCCTACAAGTGCCAAGTGTTGGGCTTGGTGATTTCATCATACATAGTCCTACCGTTCTTCTTACAGAAATTTCTATGGAAAAAGTTTGAAATTTGCAAGAAAATAAGATTTCTACTCTGAAATGGGCACTGAGCGCCCTTTTTGCAAATGTTTCTCTACAGACTCTGGGTTCTATACAGCAACATGTGTTCATCAGGCACCACTCTCAATCTGACACAAGATGGTTTACATGTTCTTTTTAAAATTTTTCTTCATTTTGACCCATTTTTTTTTTTTTAAATTCGTCTCTGATACTGGAGGGACCCCGGAAGACATGTCCCCTGGACACTCTCTTAGCCTAAAACTAAAACCATTCTCAAGGTAAACTCTTCAGACAAAGATTGGACTGGACTGTGGGACATAAAATGATTCTTGTGAGGAGTGTGCTTCTTAGCTCCAAGTAGATACATGAGACTAAACGGGCAGCTCCTGTCCGGAGGCGAGATGAGAAGGCAGAGAGGGTCAGGAGCTGGTTGAATGGACACGAGAAACCCAGGGTGGAAAGTAGGAGTGTGCTGTCACAGTATAGGGAGAGCAACTAGGGTCACATAACAATGTGTGTATAAATTTTTGTATGAGAGACTAACTTGAATTGTAAACTTTCACTTAAAGCATGATTTAAAAAAGAAAGGAAAAAAATTGGAATCTAGTGCATAACTACTGAAGAAGAATTGATACCTTTGAATTATGGTGTTGGTGAAGAATACTGAACAGACCATGGAATGCCAGAAGAACGAACAAATGTGTCTTGGAAGATGTACAGTCAGAATGCTCCTTAGAGACAAGGCTGGTGACACATACTTTGTCTCATATACTTTGGACATCTTATCAGGAGGGATCAGTCTCTGGAGAAGGACATCATACTTGGTTAAGTAGAGGGTCAGTGAAAAAGAGGAAGACCCTTAACCATATGGATTGACACAGTGGCTGCAACAATGGGCTCACGCATAACAATGACTGTGAGGATGGTGCACGACTGGGAAGGGTTTTGTTCTGTTTTACACAGGGGTCGCTATGAGTTGGAACCGACTTGATGGCACCTAACAACAACAACAATGCATAACTGGCCATTTCTATAAATATGCACACATTCATGTGGCTTTATCCACAAGCATTAGAAAACAAGCAGACAAATAAACACCTCCTCCAAACAAAAGGAAAACAAAAGCAAAGAACAACCACCACAAACTGAATAAAAGAACAATCATTAGGAGAACACAAGCGCGGCGTTACCCCAGTGTGTTTTCTTCTGAAAACGAAGATGCTTCCTGCACTCCTCCCTCCCTTTACGGCTTCTACCTCTGTAGCACTTGGCTGTCCTTAGCTATTGCATGATGTTCATCATCTCAGGGGGCTTTGCTGTGTGATTACTTCCTGTAATGCTGCTCTTGCAGAACCACAGGAAAGCCCAGGGGATGATCCCAGAGTCAGTAGAGGAGACCGCAAAAGACTTCTGATGTTTTCTACTGGGTAACCTAAAGAAGGACAGATTTGGAGTCTTCCCTGTGGATCGAGCAAGGGACTCTAGGTGCCTAAAGGAACAGGACAATAAATGAAGCAAAGATGCCGAGGAGGCAGAAATAAGCTCAGTGACTATATTAACTAGTTGCTGTTGAGTCAATTCCAACTCATGGCGACCCCATGCGTGTCTGAGCAGAACTGTGCTCCATAGGGTTTTCAATGGCTGACACTTCGGAAGTAGATCTCCAGGCCTTTCTTCTGAGGCACCTCTGGGTGAACTTGAACCACCAACCTTTCGGTTAGCAGCTGAGTGCGTTAACCATTTGCACCACCCAGGGACTCCAGTGACTATCTAGGGAGTACTTAGAAAAGAGATAGATTTGAGATTTGTGGTTGGGGATGTAGAGAAGGCACAAAGCTGACACAACTGAGACTTATAAGCTGCTTTTCACACCTGAGCCTGCCCTGTGTTCCTTCAGACTGGAGGTGTTATCTGTGTAGAGCCATCTTATACTTTTTACAGTGGGAAGTGAATGGGAAGTGGTGAACAGAAGGAAAATAATCTTCCTGAGAAAATTACTGGCCCCGTTTCAACAATGAGCAGCGAGCCTACTTGCTTATTTTCAAGTTATACAGAAACACACCAGATCCTCAGTAGAACTATTTGAAGCAATGCTTTATTCTCTCATAAAGTGTTTGAGAAGTTAAAAAAAAAAAAAACTAGGTGGAAGGCAAAACCACCGGCTGTTCTGATGGCAGACAATAAGCAATCAAACCTTCACTGGTACATTTCAATGATCACTTGACTTGGAGTCACAGGGCCTGGGTCGGAGACTGGCGTCCACCTCTACTGAGGGAACTGCCCAATCTCTTTGAGCCTCTTTTTCTTCATCTATAAAACAGGGACCTGTGTACCTTAAGAAGCCCTGGTGGCCCAGTGGTTAAGTGCTTAGCTGCTTACCAAAAGATAGGTGGTTTGAACCCACCAGCTGATCTGTAGGAGAATGACGTAGCAATCTGCTTCCATAAAGATTGACGGTTTTGGAAACCCTACTGGGACAGTTCTACTCTGTCCTATTGGGTTGCGATGAGTAGGAATCAACTCGATGGCAATGGGTTTTGGTCTGGTTTATGTACCAGCTAGGAGAATCCCTGGTCAAAGCATCTGACATGTGGGACAGCCTTAATGAATATTACTAAGACTTGAATCTGAACTAAATCTGAATTGTGTCCCAGTAGAATGAATTGCTTCCTTCTTTCCATGCACTCTCAGTGGTTGACCCCTTCTGCCCTTCTGCTCACATTGTTGATGTGTGGCCTGGCTTGGAGCCATGAGATCTTGATGCTGAAGGAGGAAGAACTGATGCGGACCACAGCTGACTGGCCTGCCATGGCCAGAAAGACTGGCCTATGGTTTGAAAGGCCAGCATCTGGACCCATCTCTGCCCAAGGAGCCTGTGATGGGCACATAAAGCAGAGGAAGCCACACCTAATGTGTGCCTTTGAGCAAAATTCCCTTAAAGGAACTCCCAGCTTGCAGCTCAGAACATGCTCTATTGTTATTATTTTTCACTTAGAGAAAGGCCTCGCTTGACCCTTTGTGGTGGTTTTGTAAGTGTAGTTGGGTCTGTGTGTTGTGTGTGTACACATGGTTTGATTTAATGCTCATGTTAACATGAACAATCTCTTTACTTACTCCTACTTAATTTCCATATTCCTTTTAAGTTCCATTTGAAAATGGGCAAGAGGAAGTAGCAGTGCAAAGAGCACAGTTATGAGGATAGATCTCATCCCAGTGTGGGAGACCTGGAGCTTTCTCTCTCCCTGGTCAGCTCTGTAGTCCAAAGCCCATTTCCTGGGTTTCTTGCCTGGGAAAGATTGACTTAAAAATCACTCACAACTACCAAATTAACTCAAAAGCACCCAAAGTCAAATTTCTCCTATAGAAGAATCTCAATTTTGGCTCAGAAAATTGTTCTGACAAGGCCATGCTATTATTTCGAGACCATATGAAACCATCCATGAGAGAGCTATCAACCAAAAGTGACAGTGCTTATACAGAAGCATTTGGTATTCGATAATCCTCTTGCTTGAAAAAGGAAGTGGGACACGCCAACCATAGCTGACTTTTTACTGCTGCAGGTCTAAGTCTAGAACCTGGAATGTCTAAAGTATCCTTTGTGAAGAGCCAGAGAATCAATATTTTCAGCTTTGTAGATCATATGGTTTCTGTCCCAACTACTGAACTCTGCTGTTATAGTGTGGAAACAGCCAGAGACAATATGTAAACGAATGGGCATGGCTGTGCTACAATAAAACTTTATTTGCCCAAACAGGTGGCAGGCTGGATTTGACCCATGGGCTGTACTTTGCCAACTCCTGTTTTAGAAAAGGCCTATCAGGAGGTCAAGAAGTAAATTATTAAAATCTCCTTTATCCTGGACTTTCTGGAAGATAAACCTGATTGAGATGATTTATCTTCCTGCAAGGCCAAACTCCAAAAGGGCTTTCTTAGGATTAAGATCATCAGCTAAACAGAGGCACTGAAGTATAAGATATAATGTATTTAAAACTGATAGTGACATGCAGGGTTTGGGGACTGTTTGTGTGTGTGTGTATGTGTATGTGTGTGCAGGAGGTACTGCAGCTCTGGGCTAGGCATCACTTGCTTTTAGAGTTGGATATTCAACCCATCCTTCCACCATGCCCCAGAATCCTGCCCTTCCATAATCTTGACAAATGGTTGTCAACTCCTGCATGACCATTTTGAGTGACTAAGAGTTTTTATCTTGGTATGGGTTTGTGAAGTAGTCCATTTTTGTATTTACAACTTCATTATATAATTATTGCTTACAGTGATCTGAAATTAATTCCCTGATAACTTCCTCTGGCTTATCACACAAGCCATTCACTTCTCTTCTACCTTACAGCTTTGCAGGTACTTGAAGACAATGGCTTCTTCTCACCACCTCTTCATTCCAATGTTTTCCTCCAAATTCCCCAGTCCTCTTGGGAATTCCCTGTATGTGGCCTCCCTTCACAATGACATCTTCTGGAAAGACTATCCCATCCAGCTCCTTTTCCTGGCTTCATCAGCCCTTGGGGCTGCCTCTTATGTACTTACACTTGCTCATACTTGGATGGTGAAAGCATTCTGTTGTTTCACAGGACCTGTTGTGTCTTTAAAGAGATAATGTCATTAGAGAACAACAGCAAGATTTTTGTTTCCTTTGCCTTCTCTTTATTATGCTGAGAGATTCAACAAGAAATAAATGATGAATAAATACTATTGAACTACTGAAATATCTGCATTAACATCATATGTAAGTTTTCCAACTGACTTCTTTTTAAGTTTAATAACTAATATGGCAGTTGAGCAGTGAAAATGGAATCTCCCCTACATCTATTTTTAATAGGGCTGATGGTACATTCCTCTCAAGCTTGGATGAGGAAGTATTTTTCCTTGCTTGGGTCTCTCTTAGGTTTTCGTTTTCTATTTCATTCTATTAAACTTAGTAGAATCAGATTTGCTGCTGATTGCAGATACAGAATTCTGTTGTTGAAAGCCCATCTTCAGATGGAACGTATTTAAGATTTAATAAGAGTGATGTGTTCCAAAAACATGAAGTTTACAAGAACACATATCGTTGTAAACCTTTTGTTCATTATAAATTACTATGGAAGAGAACACATAAAAGTAACTCACAGAGGTGATTCACGAGGCATATATATGTATTTTTAAGTTCCTGTCTTCAACTTTTTTCTTATGTTTTCCTCTTGTTTATGGAAAACATTTTGAAAAATCTCCTCTTTGTTATGCTTCCTGAAATGGCCTTCACATTTATGGACAATGAGTAAGGTAAAACTGCTGCACCATGACAATAATTCTAGGCCAAAGAATACTTTGAGTGGATTTCCTAATCTCTTAGTAAGAAACCATCTGATTTTTTTTCCTTGGGAACAATTGGAGACTAACCACAAGGAGCCACAGATCTTGCTTTTGATTACAAGACGTGCCTTGCAAAACGCAGGTACGTGAAGTCACAAAGCATTCACCAAAATACTTTACAATGAAAGAAACCTTATCCATTTATTGGGATCGAAAGTTTAGGGAAACTTCTGGTAATCAAGTGAGAGGAAGAGTGGAGTGATGGGGCTACAGCCAAGTAACCGGGTCCAGAAAATGACTACAAACGAAAGCTGCTTACTCCGTGATATGTCTAAGTACCAAACTCAGGCTTAACAATTCACTCCGGGAGATGGGAAACCTTTTCATTTGTTCTTGCGTCAACCCAACCCTGGCTTCTTTGGCCATCCCATTCAATCTGACCCAACATGTTGACGGAGATAAAGTCATTACCGGCAACCTGGGGCTCTACAAGTTCCTGTAAAGCCAGGGTTGTGTGGGGATGGTTTCTAGTGGCCCTTTCAGCGACTGAGAGGCCCAGCAGAATGGAGATATTTCAATAAGTCTGTAATGTATAACCTAAAACAATTTTTTTTTCTTTTTAAACTGACTGCCAGGTTATTAAGTAACTGAAAAAGTGACAGCTATAAGTGTGTGCTTTATGTCTTAACTGAATTCGTCTTTAAGTTGTTTATTCTGGCACACTGTCAAATCACTTTAAAAGGAGGGAGGGGAGGCAGAATGGGTGACTCCTAAGGGGCCTACTAGTGAATTCTATGCTCTTGAATGGCCATTCAATTCAGGTTTTTTCTTCCCTTGAAGCTGAGGAAGTTTTCTACACAAGCGTTTCTTTGTCAGCGCAATGCACTTTTACAATAATTTGTGCTTTTAGTTTAAGGACTACAGATGTTGTGTGGGTGATGGCAAGGGTGAGGGGGTGGGAATGAGGGGATGCAGGAGTCAGGAGGGGGTCGCATATCCCTCTGGAAAATGTTGTAACACTCCCTTTCCTGGAAAAAAACTCATCGGGTTTTAGGGTTACTAACAAATTTGTTTTTGAAACAACTGGAGAAAGCTATGGCTCTGTGGTTTTGGGGAGGCAAGACTGGATCCCTCCCTTTTAATCAACTCCAGACCTTAGTAACAGGATTATCTTGAATTATAATTTTATGCTTAGAAATAGTCCAGAAGTTGGGGAGAAGAACCTGGCCACTCATCAAATGCTAGTTCAATTTGCAAAAGAAATACAAAACCAAGAATATTATACCACCATTAGGATGTAAGCATTAATGTGCCAAGGGGTAGAGGGACTCTTATTAATGAGAGCATAAGGTAATTTTCACGGGGGAATGGTTTACACCATTAGAAATACACTTGCATGTGTTCCCCCCAATCCTATTCACTTACTATTTAGTGTTTTGAGGTCAAATAGGGCTGTTTGGGTTTTGCTGAATGTTTGTGGCTATTTCATAATATGATTCTTAAGTAAATATTATACCCTAAATCCCATAGTGCTTTTCATATCATGAATGTCTGATTCATTCCCTTACAAGTAACGTAACATTTAAAAATTGCTTTAGAGTTTACAAAACACTTGCAAATAATCTAAGTTTTCTAATTCATGACTACCTAATACTTAAGCTATTTAAACAACCAACCAACCAATAAGGAAAATACTGAGACTCCATCCCACAAGAATTAAATCCTTTTGTACACGTGTGACTTCTATGAGAAAAGTTATTCACAGCCAACTTAGGAGACACTTCTTTTCATAATTCATTCATTCAGGGAGCATTTATGAACACTTTTCGTTAGTGCATGGCAGTGAAGTGCTCGGAGGCTGTCTATCCAGGTAGAATTCTGCCATGTTTAACTGTGTGTACTTTAGCTGGCATGTGAACCCAACTCTACCATTACTGCTAGTATCACCTTGGGCAAATTACTTCAGCTCCCTCAGCCTCACATTTCTTATTGGTAAGGGAGTTGTTGTAAGGATTAGATTGTTAATATATGTGAAACATCTAGAAAAGTGGCTCTTGTAGGCTATCATCATCATCATTTTAGCATTAGCATGTGGAAGACAACATGCTGGCCCTGTGATAAAGCGCTAAATAGGATAGACACTGTTCCTGTCCTCATGAAGTTTCCATTCTCGTAGGGAAGACAGCCATTAAACACATCATCACAGGATTAGTTATTGAATTGCAGTTGTGATCTCTGCTGTGTAGAAACCTCATCTAGTTCGAGAGGTCAGGGCAGGATTCCTTGAGAAGGTGACAGTTCACCTGAGCTCCACAGGGCAAAAGGAGCTTAGCCAAGCATGGGTAGGGGGCAAGGGGGCTCTCCAGACAGGAGGAGCTGTGGCTGTAAAGGCTCTGTGGCAGGAAGGAAGTCTAGCAGAGATGAAGCTGAGAGAGCAAGGGAAAGTGGAAGATCATGGTTCCCGATGAAGCGCTTGCTGTTAGAGATGGTGGATTCTACGTTAAAGGGAATGAGAAGCCACCAACCAGTTTCAAGCAAGGGAGGCACAGGCTCATATCCGTGTTTTAAAAAGATCTTGCTGCTGTGTGGAGAAGGGCCTCCAGAAGATGGCATCCAGAGTGGGCTTGTGTACAAAAGAACAACATGAGGGATCCTTGTGGCGATGGAAATCTTCTATACCTTGCCTGTATCGATGTCACCATCTTGCATGTGATACTGCAAAGGGAAGTGGTGGTTCAGTGGTAGAATTCTCACCTTCCATGCAGGAGACCGGGGTTCGATTCCCAGACAGTGCATGTCAAGCCCGACCACCATCCACACACTGTGAAAGCTGTGTGTTGTTATGATGCTGAACAGGTTTCAGTGGAGCTTCCATACTAAGACGGATTAGGAAGAAAAGCCTGAAGATGGACTTCCAAAAATCAGTCAGTGAAAACCCTAAGGCTCACAACAGTCTGATCCACAACCGATCATAGGGATAGTACAGAACTAGGCAGCATTTCATTCCTTTGTGCTCTGGGTTGCCATGAATCAGGGGTTGACTCCACAGCAGCTAACAATAGCAACAACCACCAGGGGACTCTGGGTGAAAAAAAAAATCCAGAATCTCTCTGTATTATTTCTTACACCTATATGTGAGTGTACAATATTCTCAAAATAAAAACTTGAATTCATAAACACATTTAGGGGCACAAGCTGTAAGGCAGATCTCTTGCAAAGGAATGCCATCCCTAGGTATGTGCTGGCTTTGTGGGAAGAGCCCACGCCCTAAAGCTGGAGCCCCCAGTGCAGCTGTTAATGAACTTGGCTTCTGGCAGTGCCTTTGAAAAAGATGCAGAGATTGGTGGGCAGTAGTGTCTCTGGTGCACTGGTGACAGGTGGCTCTCCCCGCTAGTTGGGATGGATGGAGTCAGGCACAACAGTTTGTAATTCAAATACTGTGATTTTTTAAATTATATTTTAAAGCATTTAGTTTTAATGGTGCATACTTGATTTATGACTAGGAATTCTTTTTCTCTATGCGATCTTGCACCCTCTTATAAATAGTTGTTTAAATAAAGTCTCCCTCTTCAAACTTGAAAAAACAAAAACTTGCTGCCGTGTGGGGAAGGGCCTAGAAGGCATCCAGAGGGAATGACGAGAGACCGGTTAGGAAGAAGCCTGTGGTGGAATTCTGGAGCCTTGTGACTCAGGGCAGACCTGTGGATCAGCAACATTGGAATCACCTGGGAGCTGTTAGAAATGAGGAATTCCAGGGACTCAGACTTGCTGAATCAGAATCTGCCACTTTAACAAGACACCAAGGTGATTCACGTGTGCATTAAACTGTAGAAGCCCTGTGCTGGAGAAATGGCAGAGTGGATGAAGAAAGACTGGGTGATGGCTTAGCTACAGGGGTGAAGAAGTGTCAAGGAGCCATTGACATTTCTAGATAAGAAACTGAAAGGTTGAAGCTTTCCATGGCAATAGAAACCCTGAAAGACTTAGATTATAGGGAAGGGTGGTTGCCAGCCTGGGACTGTGCTTGGTCCCTCTACTAGGATCATGAATGAGATCAGTGCACCCAAAGGAAACCAGCTGATAATGGCTCCTGACTGTTCCCATCCTGGGCTGGAATCAGACAATTGTATTGCCCCCAAGTGCCCATTCTTTGATTTGGTTATGAGTGCATATGATGATTGTGCAGATCGCATAAAAATCTGGAGATCCATGGTCATTAACATAAGGTACCCTATAGTTTTCCAGCTGTATAGGCTGCAACCAAAGAATTTCATTAACACCACCAAAATCTTTGAGGTGAACAACTGAGTCAAGCAAGCCTTATCCAATACTTTACGTTGCATTCAGCCTCCATTCTGCACGATTTAGTCAATTTCATATCTACCTACCTCTGTAAAACCTGGTCAAGATCTGAAATACACTGATATCATAAAACATGCTTAAACAAAGCTTTTACATTTGCATGAAGTAGTATGGAATGTCACAGCGACATTTTGTGCCAATAGCACAGGAGAAAAATATCAACAAGTCTGAACATTTTAAAACCATGACTGATCTAGAGTAAAGTATTTTCTTGTAATTTAAGCTTTAACTTTCTTTTAATATCCTATTCCTTTATGTACTCTCCCTAACTGGACTTTAGAATTACACACACACACACACACACACACACACACACACACACACACACACACACACAGGGCTTTGATTCTAGGTTTGTGTTGGGACAGATCAGCTGCTCTAGTCTTATACTGCTTTCCTCCAGCTTTTGATCTCTCTGCCTCTTCCCCCGGTTTTCCTTTTCAAAAACTGCATCTTGGATTCACACTCACATTCATATTAGTAAGATACTGCAGCTCTAAACCTCCTCTAAGGAAGCCTCATGAAACGAAGCACATGATATAAGATGGAGATCCTCAGGCTGTTGTACAATAGTTTATGTACATAAGTTAACTCTGAAAATATTTTACAAGGAGGTACACATCAACTATGACGAAGTATTTTTTATAGTTTTAGATATGAAGTATTTTCAGTTTTAAAGTTGTTTTTATATGTGTTTGTAAAAAGGAACGATTATGCCAGTTATGATAAGTTAATTTTAAAAATGAATTTATTAATTTATTCATTGCCAAGGAATGCTTTTTTATTCCTTGGCCTTGACTACAATGGCACTGCACATTCATGAATTAATCTGAAATGTATAAGGTCTTATCAGGAAGGGACTATAACTATGTATCAGATTTTTTTTTTTTTTTGATATAACATTTAAGACACAACTCTTTAAAATACTGAGAATTAGGTGGATCATTTTCAATATTTGCTACAGCAAATGGACTACTCTTGGGATTTTTGCTACCCTGGTGGCAGAGTGGTTAAGTGCTATGGCTGCTAACCAAGAAGTCAGCAGTTCAAATGCAACAGCCACTCCTTGGAAACCTTAAAGGGCAGTTCTACTCAATGACAACATGTTTTTCTTTTTTTTTTAAATACATATTAGCCTGCTGTCATCATTCTAAAATAGACCAGCATAAAATGTGATCTTTGCACTGAAGGTTGTACTACTGTACTAATAATTAATTACCTAATTAGTCCATCCACCCATCAGCTGTTTGCTGAATGCAAGACGCTGTGCACTGAATGCAAGTCCTGCCTGAAAGGAACTTAGCCAAATGTCAGAGGCAGGAAGGAAAGTCAGCAGTTACTCTATAATGTGAAGGGGTTATGACAGCAATATTCAAGGAACATTCTGATAAAAAAGTTAATGCAACTGTTTCAGCTGCTAATTTTCAGTTAAGAGGACATCATAAACCAAAGCTGTTGCCATCAAGTCGATTCTGACTCATGGTGCCCCATGTGTTACAAAGTAGAACTGTTCTATAGAGTTTTCTTGGCCGTAATCTTTACAGAATCGGATCGCTAGGCTTTTCTTCTGTGGCACACCTGGGTAGGTTTGAACCACCAACCTTTAGGTTGGTAGTTGAGCACAAACCATTTCTGTCACCCAGAGACCTTTCAGAGACATAATCCATTGTCATTGAGTCAATTCTGACTCATAGTGACCCTATAGGACAGAGTAGAACTGCCCCATAGGGTTTCCAAGGAGCAGCTGGTGGATTCAAATGGCTGACCTTTTGGTTAGCAGCTGAACTCTTAACCACTGTGCCACCAGGGCTCCAAAGGGAGGACAGGATGCCCCACCCGGCAATCGATGGGCACTACGTCTTCACTTGCCTGCCATACCTATCACAACTGCAGCCCTAGCCACTCGATGAGAGCAACCAGCTGCTCCTGCACCACTGGACAGATGACAGACAGTGGCCAATGCCCGCCGAGGTCACCCACAGCTGTCCGGTACTACCAATGAAGAAAGATTCTCATTCACACTACCAGTCGCTGCCCTGTGACTAGTGAACCATGCAAGCCCTGACAGCCCAGATATAACAAAACAAAAAATCAGAACAAAGCAAACAAATGTACAATCTATCAATAAATACAATAACACCGTAATGCCTTGAAGACAACAGACAATATCAAATTATATAAAGAAATAGAAAAAGATGGTTAAAGCAAGTGACCAAAATAAAGAACCAGAAAACCTTCCAGAGGAAAAAATGGTAATTGAACTACCTGATAAGTAATTCAAAAAACTTATATAAAGGATCCTCAAAGAGATAAAGGAGAACACAGACAAAACCAAGGAAAACACAGACAAAACTATAGAAAAATTCAGGAAAGCGATACAAGAATAAAATGACAAAATAAATAGACAATTAGAAACCATACAAAAACAGCAACTAGAAATCCAGAAGACTAACACTAAAATTTCATAAATAGATAACACATTGGAAGGACATGGGAGTAGAAAAGAATCAATGGAGGACAAAATCAGTGAAATAGAGAACAAATCTCTTGATACCAATTGGTTTGCAGAACAATCAAAAAAAGAATGAAAAAAAAATGAAGAAAGTCTAAGAGTTACATGAGACATTATCAAGAGGAGTAATCTACACATGATCAGTATTCCGGAACAGGAAGAAACAAAACAAAATATCACAGAGAAAATTTTTGAAGCTTTGCTGGTAGAAAACTTCCCTAATATCATGAAAGTTGAGAAAATAGCCATCCAAGATGCCCAATCGAACTCCATATAGGATAGACTGCAAAAGAAAATCAACAAGACATATCGTAAGCAAAATTTCCAAAACCAAAGACAAAGAACGAATCCTGAGAGCAGCCTGGGAAAAACGAAATATTTCCTACAAAGGGGAAAATAGGACTGAGCTCTGATTTCTCAGGAGAAACCATGCAGGCCAGAAGGCAATGGGGTAACACATATAAAACTCTGAAAGAAAAAAAATGCCAACCAAGAATTATATATTTAGCAAAACTGTCTCTCAAATACGATGGCAAAATTAGGACATTTCCAGGTAAACAGCAATTAAGGAGATTTGTAAAAACCAGACCAAACTTACAAGAAATATAAAAGGAAGTCCTTCAGACAGAGAACCAATAACATCAGACAACAACCCGAGATTAAGACACATGACAACAGCACCCAGATACCAACCCAGATTAAGAATTTTCAAAAATAAAATAAAGCTACAAGACTGAAAACTGGGAGCCAGAGACGATAATCTGTAAATGACAACAACTTCTAAATAAAAACAGGGAATAAATGTTGTAGTTACAGAAGTTCCATATGGAGAGGAAGTCAAAGAGATATCAATATATAACAGACTGTTTTAAACTTAGGAAGACAAAAGTAAATTTCAGGGTAACCACAAGAAAACTAATAAATCTTTTCACCAAAATAAAAAAATAAAAAAAATAAAAAAAAAACTCAGTAAACTCAGTAACAGTAATGAAGTAAATAAGAAGAAATTTCACTAAAAGAAGAACTCAGTACAGAAAAGTATATGGAACAAAGAAAACCATCAAAATCACAAAACAAAGCACAACAAAATGACAGTAGTAAGTTCATATTAACAATAATTATACTAAATGTAAATGGATTAAATGCACTGGTCAAGAGACAGACAGTGGCAGAATGAATAAGAAAACATGACCCATCAATGTGCTGTCTACAAGAGACACATCTTAGACAAAAAGATAAAAATAAGCTAAAAAGAAAAGGATGGAAAAATATATCAAGCAAATGGCAACCAAACAAAGCATGAGTGGCAATATTAATCTCTGATAAAATACACTTTAAGGTAAAAGTCAGCACAAAAGACAAGGAAGGGCATGATATAATTATTAAAGGATCAATCCAAGAAGAGAACATAACCATAATAAATATATACATACCCAATGAAAGAGCTCTAAAATACATAAAACAAAATTTAACAGAATTGAAAAGAGAAATAGATAATTTCCCAATAAAAATAGGAGACTTTAACACAGTATTTTTGAGTAAGGACAGAACAACTAGAAGGAAACTCAACAAAGATTCAGAAAATCTAAACAACACAACCAACTTGATCTCATAGACAAATACAGAACACTCCACCCAATAACAGCACAGTAACATTCTTTTCCAGAACACATGACTCATTCTCCAGAATAGACCATATGTTAGGCCACAAAGCAAGCCTCAATAAATTCAAAAATAAAGAAATAATATAAAGCATCTTCCTGGATCACAACACTATAAAATTAGAAATCAATAACAGGAAGAACAAGGAAAAAATCAAATACATGAAAACTGAATAACATCTTGCTTAAAAACCACTGGGTAACAGAATTAAAAAATGAATTAGAATTCCTAGAATCAAATGAGAATGAAAACACAACATACCAAATGCTACAGGACACAGAAAAACCAGTACTTAGAGATCAATTTATAGCAATAAATGCACATATGAAAAAAGAAGAACCAAAATAAACATCTTAACCCTATGACTTCAACAAATAGAAAAAGAGCAGCAGAAAAGTCTACAGTCACCAGAAGAAAGGAAATAATAGATTAGAGCAGAAATAAATGAACAGAGAACAGAAAAACAATAGAATCAAGAAGACTAAAAGTTGGTTCTTTGAAAGGATTAATAAAATCTACAAACCACTGGCAAAATTGACAAAGGAAAAGAGGAAGGCACAAATAAGAAATGAGATGGGTGACATTTTAACAGAACCAACTGAAATAAAAAGGAGCATAACCGAATACAATGAACAAATTTGAAAACCTAGAAGAAATCGACAAATTTCTAGAAACACATTACCTACCTAAACTAAGACAAACTGAGATAGAAAATTGGAACAGACTCATAACAAAAGAAGAAATTGAAGAGGTCATTAAAAAAAAAAAAAAAAAAAAAAAACTCCTAACAACAACAAAAAAAGCCTTGGCCCAGATAGCTTCACTGGAGAATTCTACCAAACATTCAGAGAAGAGCTGACATCAATTCTACTGAAACTATTGCAGAACACAGGAAAGTATGGAATACTCCTGAATTTATTCTATAAAGCAAGCATAATCCAGATACCAAAGCCACGCAAAGACATCACTGAAAAAGAAAATCATAGACCAATATCTCTCATGAATATAGACACAAAAATTCTCAACAAAATTCTAGCCAACAGAATCCAACAATACGTCAAAAAAATAATACATCACGACCAAGTGGTGTTCATATCAGGTATGCAACAATGGTTCAACATTAGAAAATCAGCAAAATCCACCACATAAATAAAATAAAGGAAAAGAACCACATGATCATCTTAACTGATGCAGAAAAGACATCTGATAAAATACAATACTCATTCCTTATAAAAATTCAGCAAAATAGAAATAGAAAGGAAATTTCCTAATATAATTAAAGGCGTATATACAAAACCAACAGCTAATATTATTCTCAAAGGAGAGAGACTGAAAGCATTGTCTTTGAGTACAAGAACCAGACAAGGATGCCCCTTATCACCACTCCTATTCAACATTGTACTGGAAATCCTAGCCAGAGCAATAAGGCAACAAAAGAGAAATAAAAGGCATTTAAATTGGTAAAGAAGAAGTCAAACTATCCCTACTTGCAGATGATATGATACTATACAGAGAAAATTCCAGATATTCTACAAGAAGGCTACTGGAACTAATAGAAGTATTCAGCAAATTGGCAGAATACCAGACCAACATACAAAAATCACTCTGATTCCTCTACATTAACAAAGTGAACTCCAAAAAGGAAATCAAAAATCAATACCATTTACAATAGTCCCTAAAAAGGTAAAATATTTACAAATAAACCTAACCAGGGATGTAAAATACATACAAAGAAAACTACCAAACATTATAGCAAGAAACCAAAAGAGACCTACATAAATGGAAAAACATACTATGCTCATGGATAGGAAGACTTAACATTGTGAAAATGTCAGTACTACTCAAAGCCATCTATAGATATAATGGAATCCAAACCCAGATTCCATCAACATTCTTAAACAAGATGGAAAAACTCTGTAAGAAAAGGAAAGAGGGCCCATATAAGGAAAGCACTACTGAAGAAGAACAAAGTAGGAGGCCTCACACTTCACAATCTCAGAACCTACTACACAACCACAGTAGTCAAAACAGCTTGGTGCTGGTACAGTGACAGACACATAGACCAATGGAACAGAATTGAGAACCCAGACGTAAATTCATCCACCTATGGACAGCTGATCTTCAACAAGGCGCCAAAATCCATCAAATGGGGAAGAGACAGTCTCTTTAATATCCATTTGCAGAAAAATGAAATAAGATCCATACCTCACACCATACACAAAAACTAATTCAAGATGGATGAAAGACCTAAATGTAAAACCTAAAACTATAAAGATTATGAAAGAAAAAATAGGAGCAAACTAAAAATGTTCAAACTACAGAAGATAAACTAGATGACCAGGACCTCCTAAAAATTAAACATTATGTGCATCAAAAGACTTCTCCAAAAGAGTAAAAAGAGAATCTACAGACTTGGAAGAATTTTTGGTAAAGATGTATCTGACAAGGACTAATATCTAAAATTTTTAGAAAATTTCAACACCTCAACAACAAAAAGAAAAACAACCCAACTAAAAAATAGGCAAAAGACATGAACAGACACTTTGCCAAAGAAGACATTCAGGTGGCCAACAAATACATGAAGAGATGCTAGCAATCATTTAGTCACTGAAGAAATGCAAATCAAAACAACAATGATATATCACCTAACCCCAGCAATAATGGCAATGATCAAAAAAGCAGAAAACAACAAACGCTGGTGTGAGTGTGGGGAGATTAGGACCCTCACACACTGCTGGTGGGAATGTAAAATGGTACAACCACTGTGGAAAACAGTACAGCACTTTCTCAAAAAGTTAGAATCGACTTCTATTTCTATAAATCAGCAATCCTGCTACTAGGTATATATCCTAGAGAAATAAGAGCTGTTACACGAATAGATATGTGCACAACTGTGTTCACTGCAGCATTATTTACAATAGCAAAAAAATGGAAACAACCTATGTGACCATCAACGGATGAATGGATAAATAAACTGCGGTACATACACACAATGGAATACTATGCAATGTTAAAGAGTAACAATGAATCCTCAAAACATCTCACAACATGGACAAACTTGGAGGACATTATGCTAAGTCAATCACAAAAGGGCAAATATCATATGAGACCACTGTTATAAAAAGTCAAGAAAACTTTTACCAGGGATTGGAGGGGGAAGGAGGGAAAATCACTAACTAGACAGTAGATATGCATTAACTTGGGTGAAGGGAAAGAAAATACAAAATATGGGAGAAGTTAGCACAACATGACCAAGGCAAAAGAAGACACTGAGAGGTACACAAGAGTAAAAGGCAACAACAGCAAAAACTATTACCTACACAATACTGCAATAATTTGTGAGTGATACATAGGTAGATATGTAAGCTGAACAAGTGTGTGATGTTATATGGGAGTACACCCAGGAGCATATGTAAGTTTGGCAGAGGATATTTCTACATACATATTTGTATGCACTGCAAATATATCCATGTTTATAGTAGAGCACACAGTTATGAAAACTTCTTAGCCATAACCAAACACCTCAAGGGACTGAGTCATTGGGCTTGAGGGTTTAGGACGATAGTCTTGGGGGACATCTAAGTCAATTGGCATAACATAGTCCATAAAGACAAAGTTGTATATCCTACCTTGGGGTCTTAAAAGCTTGTGAGTATCCATCTCAGATACAACTATTGGTCTCTTCCCGTCTGGAGCAAAGAAGAGTGAAGAAAACAAGAGTCTCAAGGAAACAATTAATCCAAAGGACTAATGACCACATGAACTACAGCCTCCACTAGCCTGAGACTGGAAGAACTAGACAGTGCCCAGCTACCACTACTAACCCATCTGATAGGGATTACAGCAGAAGGTCTTGTACAGAGTACAGTGGGAGGAAAATGTAGAACAAAATTCAAATTCATAAAAAAAGACCAGACTTACTGCTCTGATAGAGATTGGCAGAACCCCCAAGACTGTGGCCCTTAGTTACCCTTCAAACCTGGAATTGAATCTACTCCTGGAGATCAACTTTCAACAAAACAAGAGACAAGCCTATAAAGTGAACATTAACACCCGTGAGGAACGTGCTCCTCAGAACTATCAACCATATGAGACCAAAAGGGAAGCACTTGCCCAAAAACAAGTTCAGAAGGCAGGAAGGGGCAGGAAAGATGGGCAAATGGAAATGGGGCTCTCACGGAGGAAGTGGGTAGAGTGCTGTCACATTGAGGGGACTGTAACTAATGTCATGAAACAAAATGTGTATAAGCTGTTGAATGGGAAGCTAATTTACTCTGACAACTTTCACTCAAACCATAAAAAAAAGTTAAAAAAAAAAAAAAAAAGAAAAGAAAAGAAACCCCTATGAAGCATGTTTCTACTCTGACACACACGGGTTGCCATGATTTGGAGTTAACTCCACAGCAACTAGTTAATTGGTTAGTTTACATTAGGGTTTACTCTTTGTGTTGTACAGTTCAGGGGTTTGACAAATGCATAATGTAATATGTCCACCATTACAGTATCAAACAGAATAGTTTCACTGCCCTAAAAATGCCCTATGCTCCACCTATCAGCTGATTTTTACCAAGGAGATTCCTTCAGTGAATTATACTCATTTCACAAATTGTTTTTCTTTCCAGAAAGTGGGCTCAGATCCACCCTCCAAGTCTTTTTTGTTGTCTTTACACATTTCCTAGTAAAGAAACCCTATTGTGGATTAAAGAGAGATACCCAGCTTCCAAAGGACTGTGCAGAAGGGAGTGGATAACAGGGAGCCACAGGTAACGAGTAGAGCCTGACTAAGATGCTGCCCACCCCGAAGAGATGTCACCAGTCACATAAGGATGCCAAATATATTTATTAAATGAATGACTTACAAACTCGACTGCATCATTTAAATGCTCTTGTTATTCTAGTAAAGGGAGTTCTTCTAATATTAATTTGACTTTAATTGTCGTTACTCTATTTTGGAAATCCAAAATAGAAAAAAACAACTGCCACCCATTATGCTAACGAGTGCTGTATTTCTATTCTGTTTTTAGTGGAAATCCTCTGAACCAGGAGTTCCAGTGGAGAAAAAGAAAGCAAGGTGATAGCAATTGGGCAGGGGGATGGAGAGGAAGAGGAAATGACAGAAGACATGGAAGAGACAGCTGATTACTGAGGCAAAGGGAATCTCTTGCAGGGGAATACCAACTCATGGTGCCCCTATGTGTGTTAGAGTATAACTATCCTCCATAGGGCTTTCAATGGCTGTTTTTTTCAGAAGTAGATCGTCAGGCCTTTCTTCTGCAGTGCCTCTGCGTGGGCTCGAGCACAGATGACCATGTTAACTGTTCGCACCACCCAGGGACTCCTCCTTCCACTGAGGGAAATGGAAAGATGCACAAGGCTTTCTTCTAGTGGCTGACCTGCCCAGCATTAACTAAGATGAAAGGAAGTGCAGAATGCCACTGAATTGCCCTATTGGCCTGCCGTTCCTCAGTTCCCAGAGGAGCAGAGGGTGTCTGCTTTTGATATCCTCTGTTAAAAAGGCTTTTGAAAGCACAGAGACGAGGAAAGGAAGAAGTTGCCTCTTCCTGCAAATGTCTGTTGAAAAAGAGTTTACTTTTTCTGTGGCATCAGGGATTTATACCAAAACCTACTCACGGCGGTAAACATCTCAGTACTCAGAAGTTTGGATTGTACGGACTTTCCAGAAAAGACAAAGTGAAGAACTTCTTTGAGTGTTCATGTTAAACTGGGGACCTAATTACCCTGCGTAGTCTGAGACATTTCCCTGTGTTGTAACACTTGGATTTAGTTCATGGAATCTTCCAGCCTTTCAAAACCGATGACCTCTCACTAGAAGATTCACTTATCTCTTTCCCCCGGCCCTGTGAACCAGTCCAGCAAAGTTTTAACTTGCAACAAACAGGCAATTCACTCTACTCGAAAACAGAGCTATCTAATCTCCTAAAAATGACACCTGGCAAGTTTCTAACCGTAATGCCAGTTGACTCATTTCCATCACACTTCTTGCAGGCAGTATTAATGCCTTTAAAGTCTGCAGTCATTTTCACCAGTGCAAAATATAATAATAATACTAATAATACGCAGCCAGTGAACAACCTCCACACCAAATGAACGTTCTCAGATATGTCCACAGCGTGCCAGGATGGCTAATCAGTTAATTCATCAGTCATCAAATGTTAACCCACTGCCGCCGAATCAATTCTAACTCACAGTGACCCTACCGGACAGCGTAGAACTGCCCCCATAGGGTTTCCAAGGCTATAATCTTTACAGAAGCAGACTGCCACATCTTTCTCTCATGGAGTGGCTGGTGGGTTCAAACCAATCTTTCGGTTAGCATCTGAGAGCTTTAACCACTGCACCACCTGGGTTTCCATCAAATGTTTACTGAGCCCCAAATATGTGTCAGGCTCCGTACTGGTTGCTGGAGATAGCAACGTTCTCTGCCTTCACGGAACTGATAGTCTAGGAAGGAAGACAGACATTAAACCAACACTGCAATTGAATAATTCTTCACATCACCCGCAATTATCAGATTTAAAGAGCCAACATGCATATGCATTTTCAGACAGGTTACTTCCATAGAAAAATCCTCACTGCTGCAATGCATTCTTTTCTCTTCTGAAGTGAGCAACGTTCTGATGAAAGAATAGACGTGGTTATTTGTCAAATCAAGAAAGTACTTCCTTTTTTCATTAATAAAGTTGCTCAATATCCATGCAGGAACTTCAGTTATTCATAGAGAATACCAGCAACTAGAGATTAGTCACAAATAAGCCGGCTGTAGTGTGAGCCCTGGTGGCGCAGTGGTTAAAGATACTGACTGATAACCGAAAGGTCAGTGGTTCAAAACTACTAGTTGCTCCACGGGAGAAAGATGTGGCAGTCTGCCTCTGCAGAGCAGTGGGTTTTTTTGGGTGGCATGAACCAATCAGAAGGTTGGAGGTCTCTGAGACTGGAGAACAGGCTTCTGCTAAAGGTCATCCTGTGAACGGTCCCCCTCTCCCCTCACCAGGCAGGATGGCCTCTGAATTTACAGAGAGGCTGTCTACACAGCAAGGCGAGGCACAGAAAAATGACTGAGAAAGAACTGTCTGTTCCAGCCAGTCTTGGGTTCATCCAGGCTCTTAAGAAACAAAAAATTCTGCACTTCCATCTAGTCACCCAATTACAATATAGACCTTATTAGCAGTGTTTGTCCTTTAGGAGCTCATCTGACTGGTGCTTCTCAAACTCTAGTGGGCAAATGAATTACCTGAAATCTTGTTAAAATGCAGATCCTGAGGTTCTGAGTGGACCTGAGATTCTACATTTCTAACCAGCTCTCAGGGGATGGTGATGCACACAGCACTGCAGAGTGGATACAGATTCAGAGCGATTACTGATTGCAACAGAAGCCAGCTCTGGAGCAGCAGACAGGAGTCATCAAAGAGATAGGAGGACCAGGAGAAGGTGGAGTCACAGAGCCAAGGAAGACAAAAGCAGACACTATGTTGTCAACTGCTACAAAAGGTCAAGCCAGATAAGGGCTGAAAGGCATTTACTAGATTTAGCTACAGAGAGATTATAGTGTTACAATTTCAAACGTTTCCAAGATAAATTTCAGTGGCATGGTTAAACAGAGATATTATATTCTGAACAAATTCAGGCTTTAATAAGAATAGAAAATATACAGTGATACTTTTCTTCCCACAAGGTTTGCTGAGATAAAACCATCTCTGATTACACTGAAATTCTAGTTTCCAAGTCTTACTATTTATTGGAGACGTACAACTTCAGATAAATGTTATTTATATATATTTTTCTAAGTACTCCAATGGCTGTGTTGGTATCAGGCATTTATATCATATCCTATTGTATCAAAGAGGAGAATAGCAAACTTTCAGTTCTGCTTCTCTAATAGTGCATTATATCTCATGAAAAAAGGATTTACAGGCTATTACATACACTGCGTGTGGAGGAAAAAGAAGTACCCAATATGTTATTTATTAGAGAACTCTTTCAAAAGGCCTACAATCATTTGTTTAAAATGAATTTAATTTCATTCATATTCTTATCATATTATAAAATTAAGGTTTTAATAGAGGTATATTTCTTTTCCTTGCAATGATACATATAATAACACCTCATTCATAAAATAAGGTGGGGGGGGACGACACAGTGGTTTTCAGGGTCACTAGATCCCCACCCATTGAATCCTATTCTTTTCTCCTCCAGAGAAGAGGTAGGATTTGTTTTAAAAAAAAAAATTTTTTTTAAATTAAAAACAAATTTAAAGAATTTTAACTATAGAAATTTAAACTCTAGCTTTCCAATTTGAGTTTCTGAAGTAAAATAACTTAGCCAAATGGTTTGCACTTGCACCTACCTAGCGGTGACATGGAAAAAAGGCCTGGCGATCTGCTTCCATAAAGATTGTTGTTGTTGTTAGGTGCTGTCAGTTTCAACTGTAGTAGCCCCATGTGACATAGAACTGCCCCAACAGGGTTTTCTAGGAGCAAATTGCCAGGTCTTTCTCCCACAAAGTCGCTAGGTGAGTTAGAACCACCCAACCTTTCAGTTAGCAGCTGAGTGCTTAACCATTGCACCACCAGGACTCCTTCCGTAAAGACTACAGCCAGGAAAAACCCATGGAGCAGTTTTATTCTCGTGTGTTATTCTGTAACCCATGAGGTTGCCATGAGTTGAAAGCAACTCCATGACAATGGGTTTGGTTTCAGTTGGTTGGGGCATACAGACAAGCAAATCAGTCATTCACAACCATGGAGAAGAGTCTGAGAGTGATCACTCAGGGTGCTCTGGGGAGAGGACCAGGGCAGCAACCTGGCCGGGCCATACGGAAGCTCTCACATCTCCCTCCCCAAACCACGGAGAGAATAACACCTAGTGGCACCGCTAGGTGGGATCAAGCGCAAACCATTTTGTGCCACCCAGGGGCCTCTGTGTGCCCCAGGGGATATTAAATTTCTGGAAGGCAGGCATGACATCTATGTTAGTTGTGGAACATGCGGTTCATCTGCTCTTCTCACTTTGGACTTTAGGATGGCATCTTCAGTTACCTACCAAGCCTACACTGCTCTAGTATTTCTGCTTAAACACCTGAAGGGGTAATTTCCTTCTAAGCAGTGGATGAAGGCTATGTTAAGTTAGAGACTTAACTGCAGTCTATATACCAGTACCAGTCAACTCCAACTCATGCTGACTCTCCATGTGTCTCACAACAGAATTCTGCTCCATAAGGTTTCCAAAGGCCGATTGTTCAGAAATAGACTGCCAGGCTTTTCTGGGTAACTCGAACCTCCAACCATTCAGTTAACAGTTGAGGGCATTAACCGTTTGCATCACCCAGTCTGTACATGTATTTTAAAAACCACTAGTAATGTAAAAGTATAATTATAATGCAATTCTAACACTCTCTTACTACAACGAGATTTAGAGACATTCTGAGCTTGCGTAGTATCAGTCCGTATTCTAGTCTGGATTCTCTTCTTTCTCCTTTTGCTAGAGCCCCGGTTTTGCACAAGTCCACGTTTCTGACATCAGAGCTCACATCCAATTGCAATAAGTTCTCAGATTTTCTGTCTGCAAAACCCAGTCTTTAGAGACTTTTAAAGCCTAAACTCCACAAGTTATCAATGCCTTTTAACAGCCCTGACTACCTCACTCATAAGCACTATTGCACAGTTATACATAAACGCTAATGCTTCAAAGATGCTGTTTTCCTTGATGCTTGGTTAAGGGCATTCTTCAAAACGCCTTGGATGAGTATGAGCATAAACCCAAAAGGAAACCCACTGCCGCAGAGTCAAGTCTGACTCATAGCAACCCTACAAGACAGAGTAGAAGCACCCATAGGGTTTCCAAGACTGTAAATCTTTATAGAAGCAGACTGCCACATCTTTCTCCTGCGGAGCAGCTGGTGGGCTTGAACCGCTGACCTTTTGGTTAGCAGCCGAGTACTCAACCATGGCTCCCCAGGGCTCCTGAGTAGGAGAATACTAGCTACAAAACTGCTCTCAGCAAGATGCCTGCTGCAGTTGCCTTTGGATTCTTTCACCAAATTCTTTTCACTAGGGAAGGGTCATGTTCCCTGGAGCAGTTTCACCCATCACACAGAAACAGTTTCATCCAGGGTTGTTGTCACTTTCCTGGTATCAAATGTCCACCGTGGCCAAAAGTTGTTCCATTTTGACAAGCTGTTTTGCTTGTTTTTTTGTAGCTTAACTGTAACATGCTTACTAAATGTGGGAATTATAAACCATGGATTTTCCCAGAAGAAACGTCTCTTCTCCTCTTAGACTGTTACGTCTTTCACTGGACACTATTACATCTCATTCATTCACTTGTTCATTCAACAAACATTGCTTAACAGAAAAAAAGTGCAAGAAAACCATTAACCGTATCCCTCTCCCACTTTATAAACCATTTGAACGAACATTTGAATTTGCCAAAGGGTTATGCCTCTGATACAGAAGGCGCATACAACAAGCTTTTGGGGGTTTTGTTTTGAATGATTTGGAAATCTGGGGTATCCCTTTACTGGAGCTGCTTGTCAGAAGTTATTTTGATTTTCATTATTGCTTAAAAATAGACTTTTGCCTTAAGTCTTAGAAACACCAAATGCTGCAGAAAGAGCATTGGTACTAGAATCAGAGGGTCTGAATTCTAGTTGCAACTGAGCCACAAACTAACTGTGGGTCTTAGATGACTCAATTATTGGAATGTTCAAGGCTCAGTATGGTTTTAATTAAGTGACTTGTTGGGTTGGTTGATTTCCAAACTCTTATAAGTGTCATCCTCTATGATTTTATGAATGACCCTGGGAAAATTATTAAGAATCGCAGGACCTCAGAAGAGGGCAACATAAGAGACCACAGGTCAGTTCTTTGGCATTGGCCGTGGTTAACTGAGCCCTGCCATACACAAGCCTCACACACTCCTAAAGGAAGCAAGAGTTTCTTTAGCAAATATGCATTTGTGTTTAATAAAAATGAAAAAAAGAAAATAACCTGTGGAGTAGGGTATAACCAACAACCTGTGATTTATTCCAGTTTTACAAAAGGAAAAACTGAGGTTCAGAGATATAATTATTCTGTTGGCAAGGGGCAGAAACAGTGTACAGCCCATCTTTGCTGACTCCAGGCCTTGTATACTGTCCAGGGCTCCCTGTTGTCCCCTTGGCATTAAAGGCTGTATTTATAAACTTAAGATCTTGGAAAATTTTAGTCATTAGATTTACAGGGAGGACAATCAGCGGGATGGCTAAAATAAAAAAGTCGGGCAATACCAAGTGATGGACAAGATCTGGAACAACTAAAGCTCTCAAACATTGTTGCCGGGAGTGCAGCTTGCTATAGTCACTTGGGAAAACCTTTTGGCAGTATCTACTAAACCTGAGCAAATGCTTATCCTATGACCCACCAATTCCACTCCTAGATACTCTACATAAATATGTACAAAAGTTCACCAAGAGACATGCACTATAATATTCACAGCAGCACTACTCATGATTATCAAAATGAGGAAACAATCCAAATGTCCATCAATGGTAGAACAGATAAACGTGGTATTCTCATACAATGGAGCTATACAGCCATAAAGAAGGACAACTACATGGAAGGAAGAGCATGAATTTCAAACACACAGTCTTGAGTGAAAGAAACCAGATCCAAAAGTGCACAGATTATATGATGCTGTTTATATGAAATTCCATAACAGGTAAACTAACCCACGGTGTTACAAGCAAGATAGCGGTTATCCCCTCCCAGAAGGAAACCCAAGAGGGTTCTGGGACTCTGGTGTGGCCTGTTGTCCTGATCTAAGTGCTCCTTACAAAGGGGTGTTTAGTTTGTGAAATTCATCAACTTGCACATTTATGATTTGTGCACTTTTCTGAATTTATGTTATCCTTGAATAGAAAGTTTACTTGAAAAAATTCCAGGAAAGCTGCTTCATGGATATTACCACACACACACACACACACACACACACACACACACACACACACACACACACGTCAGGAACTCAGGGTTTCAGAAGGGAGCACCACACACACACACACACACACACACACACACACACACACACACACACACGTCAGGAACTCAGGGTTTCAGAAGGGAGCCATGTATGGGGAGGACAGTGAGAAGGGGTACAATGATGTAATCCAACTTAGGACACTTCAGATCCTCACAAGGACCCACAAGAGGCGATGCTTCGATGCTTGGATGGATTTCTTGTGGACAGCTGCAAGGGGTGGAGTTTTGAGCACAGTGTGGGTGGAGAAATCTCAATAGCTTGCCCAAGGATAGAGGTGGGGAGGGTAGGAGGCCTGCACTTTCCCAGACCTTGAGATCAGTGGTGCTACCTGCAGACTGAGTTATTTACATGGAGAAAATGCACATCTTGTTTGAATCAGTGCGGCCAAGTCTTTCTTTTCCTAGGATAACTTTCTGTTCCTCGGATGATTAAAATATATTGTCAGGTGTCCAACAAATATGATTGTAACAATATGAACCCACAAGTCCTGCCCCCTATTCCAAACAGAGTTACCTAATAAAAAACACACTGTGAACCTTTACTAGGAGTACTTTTGTTTCAAACTGCAGAGGCTTATCAAAGTGACTTAGGAAGTGTATGTATGTGTGCATCTTCCTACACCTAACCTGCTGTCATTTAAAATTATCACAATACATGATCACCTTGAAGATTATAAAGTTGACTGATGCCATTCCCCATACCATTTATGCAATCCGAGGGCCAACCAGTTGAACCACCCAGCCAAAGACACTGGCATGCTGTTGTCTGAATGGTATGAGATGGAGGAGGGATGGGCACACAGGAACTTCTAGATGTAAATTACAAAATCCTGATAGCAGCCGGCTGAGCAGTTGGAAGGAACTGGTGGGTGGGAACGTGAAACCTGTGGCAAACGTGTCCCGTTGTTACAAGTAGCCCTTATGCCAGAGGATTGACAGACTCCCAACAGGCTCCCTGTCAAGAAGGCTTCCAGGAAACCCTGGAGATTTAGAGACCTATGAGTCACTCTCCCACCCTGTGATTGATTACAGAATCTATTTTTAAAAGATAGAATAGCTAAAATCTTTGGCAATCATAAATACAACCTCTTACATGCAACACAGGACAATAAATTCTTGTTAAACAGAATAAAAACTGTTATCCTTGATTGAATATTTACTTTGTATGGGCACTGTGCTTGGTGTTTTTACAGCAATCCTGGCAGGCAGAATAAATTTGAACCTGCTCCTTCTTCATAGGACTGCAGTGAGGTTAAAAGACATAGTGACGGTAAAGGGTTTCCCACACTTTCATTGCACTTTTGTCTAAGTAGATCTTGGTGACATTTTTTACCTTGGAATATTCAGTCTTTTATTTATGTTGTTATTTTTTAAGTTTGCGTGAAAACTTAACACGATTTCACAAAATACTATAGGTTTTCATGCGAACTTAAAGAATAATAACATAAGTAAAGACAGAATAATAACATAAAAGACTGCAATGTTTCATTATTTCTATGTAAAGCCCTTTCAAAAGCTGATATTTACATAGGTTGTAACAATATATTTAGTTTTGTTGTAATGCAAGGGAAAAAAAGCACAAATAAGCACACTGATTAATGATAAAGTGTTTTGGATGTGGATACTATAAAAGAGAAGTAATCCCCCACTTACATAAAAACCAATGCTCCCTTGTTATGAAAAATCAGAAATGTAGATTTTAAAAGCACTGAATTAAAAAAAAACTGCTAAATGTCCAATATTAAGGAACTGTTAAATAAACGATTGCACACAGAGAAGGGTAAGATAGTACACAATACTGGGGAAGCCAGCACAATTTGTCCAAGGCAAAGTCATGGAAGCTCCACAGACACGTCCAAACTCCCTGAGAGACTGAATTACAGGGCTGAGGGCTGTGGGGGCAACGGTCTCGAGGAACATCTAGCTCAACTGGCATAAAATCTTTTATAAAGAAAATGTTCTACATCTACTTTGGTGAGTAGTGTCTAGGGTCTTAAAAGCTTGTGAGCGGCCATCTAAGATACTCCACTGGTCCCACCTCGTCTGAAGCAAGGGAGGATGAAAAAAACCAAAGACACAAGGGAAAGATTAGTCCAAAGGACTAATGGACCACAACTACCACAACCTCACCAGACTGAGTCCAGCACAACTAGATGATGCCCAGCTACCACCACCAACTGCTCTGACGGGGGTTCACAATAGAGGGTCCTGGACAGAGCTGCAGAAAAATATAGAACAAAATTCTAACTCACAAAAAAGATCAGACTTACTGGTCTGACACAGACTGGAGAAACCCCAAGAGCATGGCCTCTGGACACCCTTTTAACCCAGTAATGAAGTCACTCCTGAAGTCCACCCTTCCACCAAAGATTAGACAGCCACATAAAACAAAATGAGACTAAATGTGCACACCAGCCCTGGGGTACAAGGACGAGAAGGCAGAAGGGAACAGGAAAGCTGGTAATGGGGAACTCAAGGTCGAGGAGAGAGTGTTGACGTGTTGTGGGGTTTAGCAACCAATGTCACAAAACAATGTGTATTAATTGTTTAATGAGATACTAATTTGCTCTGTAATCTTTCATCTAAAGCACAATTAAAAAAAAAAAAAGATTGCAAATAGATATAAAATAGAATGTGCTATAGCAAAAAACAGAGTCCCTGGGTAGACGTTCGAATCTACCTAGAGGCACCTTGGAAGAAAGGCCAGGCTACTTCCAAAAAAATCAGCCACGGAAAACCCTACAGAGCAACCAGAAATATCCCCTGACATCTTCTTAAAACCAAACAATAGTTCAGATTAACTAGTAAAGAATGTCGGCCTTGAGCATTATGCTCTTTTAAGAACTATCTATATGGGATCAAAGTGACAACAGCAACTCAAAAGATCAGACAGGAACCTCAGGGGGCAGTGACTTAACGTTGACGAGGAAGCAAGAATTCAGAAAAAGGAAAGTGATAATGGTCGCACAACGTGAAGAATGTAATCAATGCCACTGAGATGTACATGCAGAATGGTGAACTGGTATGTGTTTTTGCTGTGCATATTCTCAACAACAACAACAACAACAAAAATTATTTTTAAAAAAAAGAAAGAAAAGAAAACCCTATGGAGCACAGTACTTCTCTGACACACGAGGTTGCCATGAGTCAGAGTCGATTTGATGGCAACTTTTTTTTTTTTAAATAGTAATTAACATCTTTTAAAATACCAAAACCGAAAAAAACCCAAACCCATTGCCATCGAGTCAATTCCAATTTGCAGTGACCTGGAAAAACAATCTCTGGATATACCATTAATGGATAAAAACTAGCAATAATAATAAATATAATAATTATAATTTTTATAAAAAGTATCCATAGGCACAGAATTAAAAAAAGATTAGAATGATGCATACAAATATGTTAATAATAATGTTCTCTGGAGGACAAGACTATGTGAGATTCTATTTACTCGACTGAACTGTGCTATATTTTTCTAATATTCTATAATCACCATGGAGGGAAGGGGAAGTATTAAATGTAGAAAAAAACCAAAAACAACAACACATCATTGATATCTCTCAGGAGCAGTATTTCTCAACCAGGCTACATATTAGAGTCACTTGCAGAGATTTTAAAAGCCCTGGTGGTGCAGTGGTTAAGAGCTTGGCTGCTTACCAAAAGGCTGGCAGTTCAAATCCACCAGCTGCTCCTTGGAAACCCTATGGGGCAGTTCTACTCTGTCCTACTGGCTCACTATGAGTCAGAACCAACATCCAGAAGGGAATTAATGAGAATATGAAAAATGTAACCAATGTCTCTGAACAATTAGTGCAGTAATTGTTAAATGGGAACCTAATTTGCTGTGTAAACTTTCACTGAAAACACAAATATTATTAAAAAAAAAAACAAACAAGCACACGAAAAACCTGCTTCCAAGGCAGCACCCAGACCAAATAAATTAGAAGGTCTTGGAGCAGACCTGTCTGTATTTGCTTAGAGCTCCCCAGTGACTGTGGAGGGCAGCCAGGGCCAAAAACCTCTGAGATTAGGCCTGCCTCCTGCTATCTGGAGGTTAGTGGGCATTTGGACAGGGCTGGAACCTGCATCAAAACCTTTCAGAGCCCAAACACAGCCTTGCTTCTTACCAAATCACCATGCAGCCTTTGTCCAAGTTAATATCCAGGGATGTTTACCTCAGAATTTAAGTTCTCTGAACTTACAGGACTGAGTGATGAACAAAAGCTGGGTTCCTGGCATATGCTTTTGGATCAACAGTGAAACAATTTTGAAGCTTTCGATGAACTTTCCCTTATTGATTCCTTAGTGGAGGAGGTATGTTTAAAAAATTTTGGGTATGTGGAAGAGGCCACTGAGTGGCCCCCAACTCATGGTGACCTCATGCACGATGAAACAAAATGCTGCCCGGTCCTGTGCCATCACCATGATGAGTTGCAAACGGAGCTGTTGTGATCTACAGGGTTTTCACTGGCTGATATTTGGAAGTAGAACACCAGGCCTTTCTTCCTAGTCTGTCTTAGTCTAGGAGCTGCATTGAAATCTGTTCAGCATAATAGCAACATGCAAGCCTCCACTGACAGACAGTTGGTGGCTACGCATGAGATGCACTGGCCAGGAATCGAACCTGCCTCTCTTGCCTGGAAGGGAAGAATTCTATTACGAGCAACCACTGCCTCAAACCAAACACACCCAGTGCAAATACGTAGGGAGGGCAAGAGCTATCAGTGCTTTTGACTGTATATTGCCTGGGTGCTAGGTGATTTCACTGGGGCAATTTTAATGGGATTGTTAAAACAGTACCATGCTTATTGAATGTTTCCTATATATTAGGCACTTACATGATTGCATTTAGTCATCACATCCATAAGACAAAGTTAGCATGCATTAGTATTGGCTTTGTATCATTATTAGTCAGATTGTTTAGGGAATGAGTTGTTCTAATTCACTTAACTTTCTATTTAACTGAAGGTTAAAATAGTACTCTTTCCAACTTGTCTTTTGAAAAACTTTCTAAAATATACGGCAATCGCCATCCTGCTTTAGTGAACAGTCCGAGTGGTCTTATGTCAGGGCCAGCGCACACAGTCCTGTGTATGCCTGTGGTTCCAGCATCTGGTTCTGTCATCTCCCCTTTTCCACCCTCAGAAGTGTCCTGTCTTGGGTGGAAAATTATATGGTCACCACAGGTCTATGGAGTACAAGTTTGATCTTCCTTGGAGGACTATCTCAGAGTCATCATGATAAAAATGATTTCTGTTGTAGACGACCAGGGCTGGATGCAGGCATTTTGGGTTGTACTTGCAGGGTGCCTGTCAGGCTGGATGGTGTAAGGAAAGTGCAGGACTGAAGCTCAGGCGACTGGGGTTCCGGTACCAGCTCTGCCATTAACTATTCACCTGGCTGGTGGGCCAGGCACAGAATCCCTCTAGACAGCAGTTTCATCTTCTAGAAGAGTACTGTCAGCACAGTTTGAAATTGTCATTTCAAACAGGATTAGTAACCACTTAAAAAAAAACCCCAAAACCTGCTGCCAACTGATGGTGACCCCATGTGTTACAGAGTAGAACTGCTCCCCAGGGTCTTCTAGGCTGTCATCTTTACAAACACAGTTCACCAGTCCTTTCTTCTTCACTGATGATGGGTGGGCTTTGAATTGCCAACCTTTAGGTTAGGAGTTGAGCACAAACAGCATCCACTACACAGGGACTTTTGGTATCCATTACCTTTTAAATTTTTTAATTGTAATGCCAATCTCAAGAATCATAGATGCATAGACAGTGATAGCTCAGAATCTGCTTTCTGATTTGGACTGGCAATGGCCCTCATGTGATACTTCCACCTCCCAGCAAGTCTGCCTGGAGCCCCACAGGTCTGATCTGAGACGATGTCTAGACGAAGCTAAAACCCTGATTGAAAGTGACAACCTCCAGTTAATCATCTGTTTGTTTTGACCCCAAATTACTGGTTTGAGCCACGGACCCCTCCCACCAGCTGCCTCAGTCCCCATCTTGTTGTGTTCTTCCAGCTGGCCGGAGACTTCTGTTACCCTTCATGCAGGACACCTGTGACTTGGATTACGGCATCAAAACCATCACGACTATCCTGAAATTTGCAAACCTGGACAAGGGAAGAACATAAAGCTGCAGAGGTTATACTATCATGACGAAGACACCCTGAAAATAATGTTGCTGTGAATAGCCAGTGAATAACCAGGAGGCTTAGAAGGATGGAAAAATTGTTACTTTGTAAAAAAAAAAAAAAAAAAAAATTATATTGGGAAGTCAACTGTTCAGAAAGGTCCATTGTGTGTGTGTAACTTGGGAAATGGTATGCAAAAGGCAGTTTCCATACATCAGACCGAATGGCCTGGGCTGCCCTGTTGCTTTTGGATCTTGTCTCTCAATCAGGGTGAGGCTGGAGAAGGCTGGTGCTGGTGTTAATTACACCCTGACTTCTAGTTCTAGCTCTGCCATGCAGGGGTGTGAGATTGCAAGCAAAACCCATCTTCTCCCAGCTCCTGTATCCTGACCTGAACATCAGCCTCTGGAGGGGAGTGACATCTAATCAAGGGTATGCGTTTCATCTCCTTCCTGTTTTAAAAATGGTTCTTTTATTGTTATCATTCAAGTCCTCCTAAATGTGTATTTACATATCTCTTTAACTGACAGGCTGCTAAAGAAAAGAGCAGCTCTTTTATATAAAACCAAAAATACCAAACCCATTGCCGTCCAGTCTATTCCGACTCATAGCAGCCCTGTAGAACAGAGTAGAACTGCCTCATAGGGTTTCCAAGAGCAACTGGTGCATCTGAACTGCCCACCTTTTGGTTGGCAGCTGTAGCTCTTAACCACTGCGCCACCAGGGCTCCCTTTTATGTAAGAGCTCTGTAATATGAAAAAGCCCAGAACACCACTCAGGTTAACACTTGTCTAAAGTTTGATAATTACCTTTGATCTTATCTTAATTTAGCTTATTTAACTGTATTCATTTACTCCTGAGGTAAAGCCAGCTCAAGTCAAGGAATTCATTTCTATAGGATTTTATTCAATCTGGAGGGTAACAATACTTGCAGTGTTTCCTAGACCACCTTTTGGGCAGTTTTAAACCTATTAAAACATTCATGGCTTCATTTTCTCCAGGAAGCCTGGTGGGTCCTGCTTGGACCTGGTCTGAAACAGTGGCAACAACAGGCTCAGGAAACTGGAACCCAAGTCTAATTAAAAAAAAAAAAAAAAAAAAGGTGTGAGGGAAAAAACAAAACAAAACAAAAAAACCGGACCTGCAGGATGAAACCTGCCTAGTTGGGCAGCTGCTCTGGAACCGGTTACTGTGGATTGCAAATCATACGCTGGTTGATTGAGCCCCAAACCACAAAATGTCTAAAGAATGAAGCAAAACACTTTAGTTCTAGTGCACTTTGCTGTAAGATGTGAGTAAATTGGAACTAGAGGACTGAGTCTGCCCCGTCCATGAGAGCACGCACCACTTGGTACCCGGACCCAGCTGGCAGGATTTCTTGGGAAGAGTGCAGTCAGCTGTCTGCTAGCATTCAACAACTCAAATCCGATTTCTATGGTTTCTGAATCAGTTCCTGGGATATAAATGGAAGGGGGAAAAAGCAACAATGATGCTTCCAAGAATAAAAGCAGTTGTAAGTCTGGAAACCCCCCAAAACTCCACTCACTGGAAGGAAGCTTTTCTGAAGGCACTTGAATCCCCTTCATTTCTGCATAGAGTCAATGGAAAATGAAATCATTCCCATCTTGGCCTTGAAATGCTTCTCTAGCTCCTTCACACCTGGGCCTAAGATCTGCCAGAGGCCAGCTGGTCATTGTGCAGAGTTTGGTGGCTGATGGCCAGCAAGAGGCAGGAGAAAGGGAAGCAGGGGTGAAATTGCTCCCAAATCAAGCATGAAAAGCAATATTTAAAATTCTACTTCCGGATAGGAAAGGGAACCAATATGGAAACTCAGTAATTACAGCCTGGAGAGTGGCTTTGGTCGCTGATTTTCTGTTCACAGAGAAATGGTCTCCTATGAATTCCCTGGTTTTGGATACGTGCTAATTGAACTATAAATAATTTAAGCATCTTAAGGCATTGAAGATTTAAAACAAAGGCCTGTAAATCATTGAGGTTGGTGCCAATGTAAATGTTGGTTGTGCCCAGCCTCTGCCTGCCTTTCCTGGTGCTGTAATACATGGTTGGGCCACACCACACTTGGGGACCGTCCTCGGGAGGCCAGGCAGGCCTGGCTGCAGCGACCCCGACATACACTTCTGTTTTATCATTTAGTTGGATTAGCAGTGATCAATTCATAGGGGCATCTGTGACTACTACTGTTGTTAGCTGCCATGGACAAAGCCCCCTGACTCACAGCTACCCCATTTACAACAGAACAAAACACTGCCTTGTCCTGCACCATCCCCATGACCAGATGTAGGTCCAACCATTGTGATTCACAGGGTTTTCCCTGGCTAATTTTCAGAAGTAGATCACCAGACCCTTCTTCCTAGTTTGTCTTAGCCTAGAAACTCCACTGAAGCCTGTTGAGCATCACAGCAACACACAAGCCTCCACTGACAGACAGGTGGTGGTTGTGCAGGAGGTGCATTGGCCAGGAATCGAACCTGGGTCTCCTGCATCGGAGGTGAGAATTCTACCACCGAACCACTCCTTTTCTCTCCTTTTGGCTACAAACATTTCAAACTTCTCTTTCTCTTTGGAAAGTCACATGAGATTCACGTGTGTCTTCTCCCCTTTCCCACCACAGAATCTTATAATAACAATGTTGCACCACCTAACAATATTTGCTTAGGTCATTATATCTCGTCTTTTTGTATCTTCTTATAACTTCTAAGGCATCCCTGGATGGCACAAATGGTTGAGCCCTTCACTCAGAGATGCCTCAGAAGACAGGCCTGGCAATCTACTTCTGAAAGTTCACTGCCTTGACAACCCTATGGAGCACAGTTCAACTCTTGCACACATGGGGTCACCATGAGTTGTAATGGACTCCTGAGCAGCTAACAAGTACCTTCCCATTTGGTTATCTGGATAACCTTGTTAGCTGTGCACAGGTGCTGGTCCAGGGCCACACATTGCAAATGTACAAGGAGCCTTGATTAGGACGCTGGCTTCCTCCTTCTCAAGTTCACCTGAGAACTACTTTGGTACTCATTCAAAAACAGAATGGTTTTATTTGGCTGTTTTTATTTGCTGAAATACCAAACGAATTGTCTGTTTTGCAAAAAAACACATGCCAATAGTCCTAGGCCCAAAGGAATGATAGAATCTGTCCTTGCAGACGAAAGTTTACCTCTCAGTCAGGAGGGAGTATCACTTTAAGGGCTGAAAGGATATTAAGCCTAACAGTGAATCATATGGGAAAGAGAGGAAAGATTTGAATTATGGCTTCAAGACCTGTCTTGTCTTGCTTTCTGCTTGGTGGCCAGCCAAGAGGTGCACTAGCAAGCAGTAAGCAGCAAGTATTATAATCAGCTTTGTAGCTGGCCCTTGATTGTTTCTGAGGAGGATCATGCCACACCTCAAGGACAAAATCAGCCTCAAGTCCCTGTGAGCTGGAACACATCCCAAAGCTAGATCTTTCACTCTTCTAGATACTCCTTGCAGATTCTCCAAGTTTTACTGAAGTAAAACTTGATGCTTGGGAAGAAAAGAATTTGGATTACCTCACTATGTTTTATCTAGAAAGAGATTTTTAAATGACTTTATAGATGACACAATCTAATCCTCTATGCACATTAATATAGCCATTCCAAACTTCTAAGTCTGGAGAGTGTGTGTGTGTGTGTACATATATATGAGCCCTAGTGGTGCAATGGTTAAGTGCTCAGCTGCTAACCGAAGGGTCAGAGGTTTGACCCACCAGTGGCTCCACAGGAGAAAAGACCTAGTGATCTGCTCCCGTAAAGATTACAGCCTAGGAAACCCTATGGGGCAAGTTCTACTCTGTCATACAGGGTTACTATGAGTAGGAATCGACTCGATGGCACATAACTGTACATACATATATATATATATATATATATATATATATATATATATATACACACACACACACACACACACATACATAAGAGAGCCCTGATGGCGAAGTGGTTAAGTGCCTGACTGCTAACCAAAAAGTCAGCAGTTTGAATCCACCAGCTGCTCCGCAGGAGAAAGACGTGGCAGTCTGCATCCATCAAGACTGCATGCAGCCTTGGAAACACTATGGGGCAGTTCTACTCTGTCCTATAGCGTTGCTATGAGTCAGAATTGACTCAACGGCAGTGTTTTTTTTTTAATATCCTATTACACACACATATATAGTGTATAATAGGCATACATTTTGGAAAAGCTATAAACTAGTCGTTTCTCCATTATGAGGGGTAGGTTTATGGAGATTTTTACTTTGTGTCATATGATTCTGTAATTTTAAAAGTTTTTTTTTTTTTTTTAAACAAGGATCATATTACTCTGAATATCAGAAAAACAAATACAGTGTTTCTCCAGAAGTGATCTGGCTAGGGAAAAGCAGAGCAGCCCACCTCCATCCTCAGTTCTGGATACCAGCCATTCCTTTATTAATTCATAATAGGCACTCAGGAGTGTTTCTGGAATGCAGTGTAAGTTTGCATTAGTTTTCTGGGTGGGGATTGGAGCAGCCACACACAGCCTCCCATGAAGCTTGCTGCCAACCACAACTACTGGCCTGTTCCCCTGTCCCCTCATCCCACACTCCATGGAAGACCAACATACAGCTATCTCCTTTCACTCATGGCTTTTCTAGGCTCCTACATAAAAAAAACAGACTTGCTCAGAGTCAAGGATTTTGCATTTGGAATGAATTATGGTGGAGCTAAGTAAGAATCTTGTTCAGAAGTTTTGCCAACTTACAAAGAATAGAACTTTTGTTTCAATTTTTATCTTTCGAGGATAATAACTGAAGAAGAAACAGATTCTTCTAGAGATCCAACGGGATCCAGTAAACAAGTGCATCATTTACACATTAGTAAGTTGTTTCTGAGTGCTGTTTATTCAGATTTTTCTACATACTGTAACACCATTTACATGGAATTTAAATATTTTTCTTAGTTTGCAATCCATTTATTTTGCAAGTAGGCTTGTCATTTATTGTTCCAGATATCAGTGAAAGAAAATCCATGTAGAGACAGTAGACTAACTCTCACTATTATAATATACAATATAATATTTGATTGAAATAATCTTCAATTTCAAATGGAAATACTGTTCTATGGACACAGGAATTTGCAAGTCAAACGTACTCTGAGCAAGCAGAATTCGCTCCTGCATGCTACAGCCCTCTGTCCAACACAATGTTGCTTGGGCCATTACAGTCCTTAAAGACACTACAAAAACTACAGTCTGTACCATACACGTTTCTCACTCCCTGGGGCATCCACTCCTCACATGTTTCCTTTGTTTTGAGTGATACTGACAATATGTCACAAGACATTCATTCAACATGCACCTGAAATAATAGATGTTTTATATGACTAAGACCATAGGTGTTCTTAACACTTCCCTAAGCAATGGAAAACAAAACAACGGGGGTAAAAAGATTTGGGTCTTTATTACTGAATTAGAAAAACATAATAATTTTTCTTTCTTAATGCAATAATATTCTTCCAGCGATCGTTTGCTTGTCATGTGATTTGCTGATGGACATGGAAAAAACAAAGATACATCCACTATCATAACGAAAAAAAATGGGGAGATGGAATAAAGGGCAGGGAAAAACCATTTGTTGTTACACCATGATCTATTTTGTGTAAACAATGAGAATATTTTGAATTTTAATAAATCAGATGCTACCAAATTGTTTCTTAATAATACTTTTCTTCCTGAGCCTCTATTCTTAGACAAAGCAGACTGAATTTTCCTGTGTTATAATTTTGCTTGGAAAGGCAGAAAACTGGAAATATATACGCATTTACTCGTACATGTATACTTAGCATGTATGTTACAAAAACCAATTCAGGAACATTTGCGCTTTGAGAGTTGAAGACAATCTCACAAGCAGTGGGATGATGGCTTGACTCATAGATTTTAACAAGATCTCTAGATACTGATGTTAAAATGCACATTTTCCAATGCAGCTTTCAGGGAATAAATGATAAACTACTACAGGAAGCATACATGTTGATTATAGCATGAACAAAATTCCAGAGTTTTGGGGGGAAATGTCTTTAGAATAAAATAATCTAGAAAGTCACTTTGCATGAACCAGGTCTGGTTTATTTTTGCACAAAACAATTATATTCAGATTAGAATGGTTTTATTTTAAGCCTCTACATCAAAGATACAACTTCCTTCAGCCCTGTGGATTGTGGAGCACCCAGACGGTGCCTTCCTGGATTTAGAGAATGATGTGTAAAAGAAATGACTGGGACTGGTACACAAACATTGGACAAGGAAATGAGATCAATTTCAAGTTCAAGGAGCAAGGTAAAACTGATTATGAAATAAAGAGATACTGCTACAAGAAGGAAGGGAAAGATGGACATGGTCCACTGGAGAGACTTACTGGGATTCTCAGCAAAGGATGAATTCTGACTCTGAGTCAATGAGTGATATAGGGTGAAGAGCTTCATGGCTCTCATTCCCGTACTGAGAGTGGGTGTGAACAGGAAGGCTCCTAAGCGTGCATTTCAACAAATATTGTTGGGGAGGAGATGACTGGGCATTTCTGCTATTCGGTTTGCAAACACTTCACTATGAGAATTACCTGGTCTTTGGATTCAACATCTTGGCATGGATTTCAAATAGCCATGGGAGTGAGATTCTACTGAAGCAGTCCAGTTGTACAAACCCTGCTGCCTGGCTCCCAAACCTGGCTCTCTATGTCTCCTGGAGACTCTGTGCGCTACTGATATATTGCCGTCAAGCCAATTCCAACTCATGAAGCCTCCATGTGTATCAGAGTAGAACTGTGCTCCATAGGGTTTTCAGTGGTTGATTTTTCAGAAGTAGCTTGCCAGCCCTTTCTTTCATGGTACTTCTGGGTAGATTTGAACCTACAATCTTTTGGTTAGCAGCTGAGCACATTAACTATTTGCATCACCCAGGGACTTCATCGATAAGTACCCTTCACCAAATTCCTTTTATGCTTAAATTACCTAGAATGAATTCTGTCATTTTCCAGTAAGAGGCCAGAAATCCCTTATGTACCAGCCCTTCTTGTTTCATGTTTAAAACTTTCATAGCTTATCTTTCTACCACTTTACTTATTTCAGATCAAAACAAACAAACCCACTGCCGTCAAGCCGATTCTGACTCACAGCGACCCTATACGACAGAAGAGAACTGCTCCATAGGGTTTCTTCCAAGGAGCTGCTGGTAGATTCAAACTGCTGGCCTTGTGATTAGCAGCTGAGACCACTGTGCCACCAGGGCCCCACTTCTTTCAGAGGAATGAAGAAAAATAACTAGTTTTTAAAAACCCATTCATCACACAAAATAGTTATTTTAAATTACATTTTATCTTTCAAATACATCTCTTTATCAAAACAGCAAAATGAAAATAGTTTATACATTTTGAACACGGTTTACTATCAATAAACTTTAGAATAAAAATGGAATTATTTTACTACTTCTATACATGGCTCTAATTAGAATGATGGGCTTGATGATTCACCCTGAATGTTGCTCAAGCTTTGAGAGTCAGCTCTCAGCTGGTCCACTGTCTGTATCATTTATGCAAGCACTGTTTTCATGAAGAAAAGGAGGGATAAAATTTGTGTGGACACAGTATTATAGGATACCGAAACTACTAGAGCCAGGTTCTCTTTATCATAAAAGAAATCTCTAACATTATTTAGAGAAAGTAAATTTCTCTCTCCTAAGTATAAAAATGCTTTTTGAAGAAAACTGAGGACTTATACCAAAGTTCACTGCAGTATTATTCACAAGAGCCAAAGGGTGAAAACAGCCTAAATGCCAATCAACCAATGAATGGGTAAATAAAATGAATACTACTCAGCTAGGGTCGCTAGGAGTCGGAATCCACTGGACAGCAATGGGTTATAAAGAGAAATGAAGTCCTGATACATACTACTACACAGATGAACCTTGAAAACATGCTGAGTGACATAAGTCAGTCACAAAATGAAAAATACTGTAGAATCTCACTTACATGAAATATCCAGAATAGGCAAGTGTAGAGAAACCAAAGTTTATTAGTGGTTACCAGGGTGAGAGGCAGGGAGGGGGAAAGGGAGACTCACTGCTTACGGGACACTGAGCTTCTGTTAAGGGTGATCAAAAAGTTTGGAAAAGGATAATGGTCATGGTTGAACACCACGATAAACAATCAATGTCACTGAACTGTGTATGTGAACAATGTAGAAATGGCCAATGTGTTTGTTACATACATACTTACCGCTATATAAAAAATACACACTTAAAAAAAGAAAGAAAAAACAAACTTGAGACCCACTTACAAAACCATTTAAAATGAGATAGACACATAACGGTAAATGAACTAGTTTCATCACAAATGCTTGAAGCAATTAAGGCTTAGCCTTTCTGTAGTTTCCCACGTGTGCAGTTTCTATTCGTCTCAGCCATAAGCCACAGCAAAAAGGCATGGCATATTTTTCTGAAAGGAACTTCATTATACTTGAATGTATTATTCCTGCCCAAGATTTTGACATCGGGGGATGGCTAAAAATGAGCAATAAAGGCCAAGATGCAAACGTCACAGCTCATTTAATAATACTCTAAAATACAATACATTCCAAATCCTAAAATCAAAAGCAAACATCCATTGTACAATTAATTTTTAAAGGTACCTCACTGTATTATAAATTGAATACATTAATATGGTAATACCATTTTTTTCCTCACAAAAAAGCTTACTAACCCAAAGTTTCTTCCCTTCAACCACTTTTCCCTTTCAGTGTGACTGGATTTCTGAGCTCAGCTGATCTGCAGTAGAACCAATGAAGCCACAGTGCAAACAAAAATGATTATAAATCACTCTCCCTGTCAGGCTGCCCGTGTCCGACTACATTGGGAAGCAAAGAAAAAAATACAAAGTCATCAACGTGAATGAAAGGAGTCTGTGCTTCCTCACAGAGGTACTGAGTGGAGCCCTGAACTCACTGTGGGGTGTGGGGAGCTGAAAGAAGATGGGGTGGGGGGCAAAAAGGGGAGAGTGACACATCTAGCATCCTTTTACTAAGAATCATTGCTAACCATTTGTCCAATACTTATTATATGCTGGGTACACAGTGTCATATCCACCACCCATCTGTCGGTTTGTCCTACTGTGGTGGTTTACATGTTGCAGTGATACTGGAAGCTGTGCCACCAGTATTTCAAATTCCATCTGGGTCCCCATGGTAGGCAGATTTCATCAAGACCTTCTAGACTAAGACAGACTAGAAAGAAAGGCCTGGTGATCTACTTCCAAAAATTAGCTAATGGAAACCCTATGGGTCACAACAGAATATTGTCTGATATAGTGTTGGAGGATGTGCCACTAGGTTGGAAGGCACTCAGAATATAGTGATTGCAACAATGGACTCAAGCATACCAACAATCACAAAGGCAGTGCGGAACCAGGTAACGTTCTTGATTTGTCGTACATGGTGTGGCCACTGAGTCGAACACGATTTGACAGCAACTAACAACAAGTGTCATATACAGCCTTGGAGTCCTTCAGATAAGCCTGCAAGATAGGTTCCAGTTTTTCTTACTTTACAGTGGAATATGAGGCTCAAGAAAGTTACCTTGCCAAATACAACCAGCAGACTGTAGACTATTGGGATGGGATTCAAACCCAGACTCTCAAAGAATCCAATTTGACTCCAAATCTCTGTCCATCCAGATATCACTCAGCCATGAAGCATGGTAGAGGAGGTGGGAACCTATGAACCAGGCTTTCAATCCTGGCTTGGCAACTTGGCAACTGTGTGGCCTTGGGAAATTTACTTACAGCTCTCTGTGCCTCAGTTTCCTGGCTGTGAAAAACTTACAATGCTTTTTACTACATAGGGTTGTTAATGTGGATCTAAAACCACAGGACAGTGCCTGCCATGTAATGAGCATTTGAGAAGCATCTCCTATTATCATTAGCAACAGATATTCTGTGTGGTCAGCATGGCCATGGGTACCTCCAGAAGGCAAATATATATCCTGTAAATGTTTCTATAAGGACACAGGCACTCCTCCTACCCTTCTGGTATGGAAAAATAAAAATAAAACAATGTATTGTCATTAAATTAAAAACAAAAACTCTATGAATTAAAAGACATGAATCAACAACTCAGAAAAAGAGGGTGAGAATGGTTGTACAACTCGAAGGATACAACCAATGTCCCTAAATTGTACATGTAGAAACTGTTGAATTGGTGTTATGTTTTGCTATGTACATTCTAAATAACAAAAAAATAAATAAAATTTAGAAAAAAGAAAAAAGATAGGAACCTACTATATATCATCCTTTAATCTTGCAACCAGAGATGACAAAACATAGATATTCACAAAATCTTATTTGGCAGGTTTAGCCTCAATTATATACAAAGATGTGAAAAGGAAGAGACAGGTTCTAGAATATTTAGGGGACTTCTGCAGAACATTTTTCTACAGAATTGTGTTTGAAAGAAGGCAGCTCAAGATGCAGTCCATCCAATGTCAAAATGCTCTTGATAATATTTCTTTCTCAGATTCCAACACCACAGGGACCTCATTTCTTCCCAAACCATTCCATTCTGTATTCAGATAGCTCTGTTTGTGCAATCTTTTTTCCTTAGATTGAGTCTCAAATGAAAGATGCCAGCTTTTAAAGTGACACTCCAGGTTTGTGAATGTTTGATTACATTTTCTAAGGGCATCTTTACAAAAGGAGCCCTGGCTCGGCTGCTAACTGAAAGGTCAGCAGTTCAAACCCACCAGCCATTCTGCAGGAGAAAAGACCTGGTGAACTGCTCCCATAAGGATCACAACCTAGAAAATCCTATGGGGCAGTTGTATTCTGCCCTATAGGGTTGCTATGAGTTGGAATTGACCGCACATAGTAAAAACATTATCTTTACAAAAATGCATTAGAGAGTGTTAGGGAAAGATATTTTAAGACATATTTTGATTATGGACTTCTGCAATGAGACCATTTAGTTAACTAAATCATAAAAAAAGAAAAAAGAAAAAAAAAAACAAACCTGTAGCTATAGGACAGGGTAGAACTGCCTCCATAGGGTTTCCAAGGAGTGGCTGGTGGATTTGAACTGTAGACTCTTTGGTTAGCAGCTGATCTCTTGACCACTGGGCCACCAGGGCGCCATAATATTAAGTAGTAAATCAGTGAGAAAAAAAAACCCAACTCCTTTCCATGTATTATGCACCTGATTAAGATAATGCTCAGAGAGGATGCGCATTTAGGGGCTTGTCCAGACTTGGCAAAGTCTGCCAACTTCATAAAACATTGCGGCTCTCCTACATAAGGTTTCAAAGGGAATCAAACTCTTGGGTGTTTCTTTTGTTATTTAGCACTTCAGTCTGTGACGATACTAGACGCTGAGTGTGTACGAAGTGGTCCTCCCAGCCTAGGTTGCTCAGGGATGCACTCAAAGCTTATAACCACGAGAGGAAGCCACAAAGAAGTTTCAGATGTTCTGAAGCAACTCACCATTTCGATGAATGAACTACCACAACTGACCCTAAGAACTCTAACGCAGAATACATTTTCATGACTCATTTGGGGGGTTTTATTCCTTATATTTTTCTCCTTCTTCCCAAACCCAGCAATTTCTTCAAAGGAAGATACCACCATATAGAGTTATTAAAAAAAAAAACAAAAAACAAAACAGCAACAACACAGATGCCAAAGCACACTTCTTTTTACTACACTCCTTGAAATTTCGCTCTTTCAAAGACTGCAAAATCTGTAGGTATTGATTTTCATATTCCTCCCTGTGTTGAGCAAAATTTAATTTTATAGTTTATCCTAGCTAGGTATATCAATCAACAGAGATACAGGTGCTCCACGAAAAATTTTCAAAAAAAAAAATTTTTGTCCATGAGTTTTCTGAAGAATTTTTAGAATCATAATTTAAGATAAATAAATGAACATATACTTAGAGATACAGACACATATGTGTGATATATAAATTTTAATGTTTAGTTCTGACCCTAAAGAGTTGGGGGAAAAAATGGTTTCAATAGAAATACCAGGGGAAAATAAGGTTCTTCATTTATAGTTATATTACTTTTGCTAAAGAAAAGGTAATAATTCATTTCAAAAGAAAAACACAAAAACCAAACCCACTGCCGTTGAGTGGATTCCGACTTACAGCGACCCTATAGGACAGAGTAGAACTGCCCCATAGGGTTTCCAAGGAGTAGCTGGTAGATTTGAACTGCCAACCTTTTAGTTAGCAGCCAAGCTCTTAGCCACTGTGCCATCAGGGATCCATTAATTCATTTAGCCATAATATTATTGGTTTAACCACAATATTATTAGTTTAATTAGTCAAGCCACCAAAGGAGCAGCAGAAACCACAATTCGATGCACATGTTCAATTTAGCTTAGTAAATGAATACTATGTGTCATGGATTGAATTATGTCCCCCCAAAAATGTGTGTATCAATTTGGCTTGGCCATGATTCCCAGTACTGTGAGGTTGTACTCCACTTTGTGATTTTAATTTTACATTAAAGAGGATTAGGGTGGGATTGTATAACACCTTTACTAAGGTCACATCCCTGATTCAACATAAAGGGTGTGGCCTGCACCACCTTTTATCTTACAAGAGATAAAAGGAAAGGGAAGCAAGCAGAGAAGGGGGACCTCATACCATCAAGAAAGCAGGCCCTGGAGCAGGGCGTATCTTTTGTACCCGGGGTCCCTGCCGGAGGAGCTCTTAGTCTGGGGAACACTGATGAGAAGGCCAGCAAAGAGAGAAAGCCTTCCCCTGGAGGTGATGCCCTGAATTGCAACGTTTAGCCTACTAGACTGTGAGGAAATAAACTTCTCTTTGTTAAAGCCATCTACTTGGGGTATTTCGGTTAGAGCAGCACTAGATGACTAAGACACTGTGTATAAGGCAGGGTTTTCACAGTGTTGAGAGAGACACAGTCCTTCATCTGAAGGACACAGCTCAATGGAAAGAATCAAAAAAAAAAAAAAAAAAAAAAAAAAGAACTAAGAGAAGGCGGAGTAGAACTCTCCTGGAGTTCTAAGGTGGATTCCAGCTCTTGGAAGGCGACAAATCCATCTGAACAGGGGACTAGGAAAAGCTTCCTGAAATGCCCCTTGACATTCATCTTGAGGGACAGGAAGAATGTCATAAGTGAGTGGGGAGATCAGGTTCCAGATAAAGGGAAGGCAATGATCCATTTCTTAGGGAGAGGGATCAAGAAGAAAGATTTCTCTGGAGCAAAGGATACCTACAGGGGAAAGTTGGGGTGTAGAGTTGGAGACATATTTCAGGGCCACATGAGAAAGGCTTGAATGTCAGGGAATGTGGCCTCACTAGAGTTTTTGACCAAGAGAATGTCAGAATCAGAGCTGTACTTGAGGAAAGTGTGTCTCTGGATAGTATGGAAAACTTCCCTTCATTATGTAATTTCAAGGCTTCCAGCCTGGGTGAGAAAGTGTTGGAAAGAACTTGAGTCCAAATAGCTGGATCACTGTTGTTTAACCCTGGGGAGTTACAGAAAATACAGCGTGTGGTGGAAAACTATTGACAGGTCAACTTGTCCTAATTGAAAAAAGGGAAAGAAGACGGAGATGAATATCTACCTTAGGAAAAACATAAACTGATCATTAGAACTTGATGGATGCGAATTTAAAGAAAGAAATTTGTTACTAGTTCATCAAAGGGGTCCACTGAATGCATGACATAAGTGTACTTGTTTCATATTTCTAGCAGAATTACAAAGCTGACAGTAGCAGCTGAGGCCAACAATGTATGTGAATACAACGGCTTTGGCAGGTCTCTCCTGACACAGTGCAGGTTAAACGGGAAAATGCAGGTTTAGGTGATAGGAGTTCATGGATACGTAATGGGTTAAACAAAGCATGTTAATAAGTGGATTGATTTCTATGTAGATGAGGACTACTGGTGTGATAATATAGAACTCAGCCTTACTCAGAATTTCCACCAAGATTTGGTAAATAAAGCTCTAGGCAGCTTGATGCAACAATGTCAAGAAGAATTGTGCACATATTGAGTGACAAATTAGGATCGGAGGTGACCTCAAGGAGAAAGAATGAATAGGTGTCGATAACAGTATTAGTTTTAAAATGACAAGTGACAAGCACTTTACTTGGTTCACAAACCTAATTATGCAAGCGTAGACTGAAGGAGATGGGAAAGGGCAAGGCTGTTAAGTGTTTTGTCTTAGTTGATGCCTTCTACTCTGGTCTGCTCAGGCCACATGTGGAAGCACCAGGTTCACTTCTGGGCAGCCCGGGCAGAGCTTGTCAAAATTACAAAGTATCTCAGGTGGTTGAAGGGACTCTGACTATTTAGCCTCAGGAAGAGCTGAAATCAGCCGTCTTCAAAATAAGAGGCTGGCATAAAGAAAAAACAAAATCATATCGTGTGCCTAAAGAGAGTCAGAATAAAAACAAGGCAGGGACATGGACGGAGTCTGGGTGGTGGAAACGATTAACACGCTTGGCTGCTAACCAAAAGGCTGGCGGTTTGAGTCAACCCAGAGGTGCCTCAGAAGAAAGGCCTGGTGATCTACATTAGAAAACAATCAGTCACTGAAAACCTTATGGAGCACAGTTTTACTCTGACACACATGGGCTCACCATGATTTGGCACCAACTTGAAGGTTTAGGGGCAGAGATACTTGTATTAACAATAACAACACCAATTTTAAAAAGATTGTTAGAGCTGTCTAAAAATTGAACACACTGTCTCTGGTGGTAGGACAGTCCATGTCATCAGAAATGTTCCAATAGGTGTGAAGGCTCTACCAGCCCTCTGATGCCAAGACAGTTGTCTATGTACGGTATTATGTGAGTAGTCACTGTTGCCTCCAAGACTGAGCCATACATCTGGAATAGGCTGAGACTGCCAATTTCCTGTCTTGTGTTTCCCTGGCGAGCACGCTGACCCCTAGGAGGGAGTGTGGAGATGACAATGAGGTCACCCAGGCAGAGGTTTCCATGCACAGTGCAGTAAGGAGGGCGGAAGCTGAGATCCCCCTTTTAAAGCCTCACATAACCACAGCCGTGAGTGGGGTCACTCTGTAGCAAACAGCTGTGGTGGCTCGAAGACAACTTAGAAACAGGCAGCTCTAGGAGGAAGAGGGTTTCCTGCAGACATTTCTCTCTTGAGGGCCTTCCGCCCACCTCAAAGACTGCACCCAGGCCCAGAAGATCTGGCCAGAATGATGTTTTCAAGAGGTAATTAATACAACTGTTTACACAGAACATCTGCTGGGTCATGATGGTTATTGTGTGCACGATACAGCTGTGATTGGAGAATCATATGACTGTGAGCTCATGTTCTACTCAAGGAAGCTCCTGCCTTTATGAAGTACCTGACATAATTAAAATTGGAAAACTAGGTCAAACGGGTCCAGGGTAGTTGAGGGGAAAGTCTTCTCTTTTGCTGTGAGCATTGTCAGGTGTCCTCAGGGGGGACGTGTCCCCAGGAGGGACGTGTATTGACCCATGAATGCAGCCCACTGTCAGCCTCTGCTGAAGAGGCAGGAGGGCCCCAGGAAGTCTTGGAAATGCTGAGAGATGCTAGTTTTCTACTCAGATTGGCCACCAATCCCACAATGAATGTTGATCTTTTTTGGAAAAACTGGCAGCCTGCTAAATGGCATGGAGTGCTCCTAGACCAGAGTTTCTTAGAAAACATTAAATAAAAAAAAGATTGAAACCATAAGATATAGCCCAGCCTGTAATTTGTGTAAATACCACTGCATTCAACACACTGGCTCCCTCCATGAGAACTTCGACTGAGTTCATTAGCCTCTCCTTTTCCTATCAAAAAGTTCCCAGTTACAAAACTGAGAATGAAGGTCTTTTGTCTTTTTTTTAATTCCACATCTGTTCACAGAAGTTGGCAAAATAAAAAGACTGGGGGTGATTGTGTAATTCATACCGTGCTTTCTCATGAATCAGATCCCAGGAGATGGGGCACGGGACTGTGGGCAGAAGGCAGCCTCCCACCACACACCATACCACACCACACACACACACACAAACACACACACACACACCCTGCCATCACTCTTTAGTGAAGCTCACAGCCAGGTAAGACTGACCTCAAAGGAGATATACAGCTAGTGACACACCAGACTCTTCTGAGAAAGGGTGGCTTCAGCCACAGCGAGCCTTGCAGTGTTCTCGTTTCAAGCTCTTAACGCTACAAAATACAAAAGGCTCTTCCCCTCGCTAGTGCTCTGAATTCTCCTGTGGATCAAGGACCACGTGTCCTGCTGAAGTTTTTCAAGCAATTATTTCACCTTTTCATATAAAGGAACATTCCCATCACTACCATGGCTTGTGCCATCACGTCTACCTCCAACTCTGAGAGCCTAATGGTGACTTTTAATTCTTAAAAAAATACAGCAACAAAATGAGTTAGATGGAGCTTCCAAACCCCGGCAAGGGCATCTGTTACATAATCCAAAATATGGGTGTAACTGAATTAAACAGTGGGTGAAGATCAACCACAACCTCCATAGCATTCTGGGTGTGGAAGACTGATCCAGTTAATTCCAGAGAATAAACTGATGGGAGAAAACAGAAAACCACACAAGAACAGGTAGGAAAGAGAATACAGAGGAGTACTTTAGAAACTGATTTTCATTTCCTCTTTGAGGACATGTGTTCGTGATCTGCTCTTGGTGACATCCTGTTTTAGGCACTTTTCATGGATACTCTCATCAGTTCCTCTTGGAGACAGTGAGGTGGGTATGAGGCTCACATTTTAGCGCTGCAAACAGTTAACGATCTTGGCTGCTAACTGAAATGGTAGAGGTTCAAGTCCACCCAGGGGCACCTTGGAAGAAACATCTGGAGGTCTACTTTCAGAAAATCAGTCACCAAAAACCCCAAGGAAGACAGTTCTACTCTGACACACACAGGGTTGCCATGAGTTGGAGTCGAATTGACAACAACAACAGCCTTGAAATTAGAAGACTTTAGGAGCCAGGAATCAAATCACTTAACAAAATGGCCCTCGGACAACACCTGAACACCTTTTATGGTTTACTTACTCACACAGTACTTCAACCACCTTGTTTAACCTTTTAACAAGAGAGAATACTAAAGTGTCAAACCACAGAAGGATGGACAACAGGTTGGAGGGCCAGGCTTGCTGGTTCTTAGCTTTCTTTTTTATTAGAAGAGAATTTGATTATTTGGTTTTTATACTGCTGGAAGAACTTGTTCTTTGAAGCAAAATTAGGATTGCAAATAGAAAAAAAATGTATAAAATAACCATCAATTTTCAGAATTATTTCTTTGCACCCATGGTAGGTAGGCGTATTCAGGGACGGATTACCCAATAAGCAAGGTAAGCACATGCTTAGGGCATCAACAAAACAGAGGCGCCAGTTGTCCAAAGCAAAGACCCACAGATGCAAATGGCACTTTTGCATTCAGTTGCTAATATTATAGTCTCATTTTAAACAGAAGTTACATCATGGATAGCTAAGACACACACACACACACACACACACACACAACTCACATACCCTGTTCAAATGTGTGAGTAAGCAGAGGTGGGGGCACTACAGATGATCAATGCTTAGGGCCCTCACATGCCTTAATCTGGCCCTAGGTGTATTTATTTACCAACCTGGGATTTTGCTATACATAACTTTTAAAAGTTGCCTGGCTACCATTACAGAATGTTTTTTATCAAAGATTCGATAGAAGAATCCTGATCAAAAGCGAGAAAATACAGAATTTCAAATTTTCATGGAATCTACTCTTTCTAGAGCTAGGGAGGCTGGATGAACTCCCCAAACTATTGCCCTGAGATATTCTTTAAACCTTAAAGCAAAAATATCCCCAGAAGTCTTCTTTAAACCAAACAACAGTTTAGCTTAACTGGTAAAGAATGTCTGCCTTGAGTATTGTGGTCTTTTAGTAACTATCTATATGGGATCAAACTGACAATGACAACTCGGAAGTTTAGATAGGAAACTTAGGGGGCAGTGAGTTTATGTTAATGAGGGAGGAATAATTTGGAAAAGGAGGGCAAGGGTAATTGCACAACTTGAAGAATGTAATCAATGTCATTAAACTATACATGTAGAAATTGTTGAATTGGTGTATGCCCTGCTGTGTATATTCTCAACAAAAATAAATAATAAATTATTAAAAAATGGGATTTTGCTATGCATAAACTTTTGAAAACTGTCTTTTTGCATTTAATAACATATTGTAAAGTTTTCCATTTTAGTAACTATTTATCCACAGAATACTTTTTATAGACTAAGAGTATTTTATTCGATGGTGTTACCATTATATATTTAATCAGTCCCTGGTTGCGTGTTTTTGGGTCTTTAGAAATATGTTGCCAAATTAGCACACAGAAAATGACATCAATTTCCACCTTCATTAGAAGAGTATGAATGTTCCCCTCTCCTTGATCCCGGCCAATCCTGGCTGTGAATTCCGTAAATCAGCTAGTTACAGAAATGTAAGCTATTTAGATGCTGAAAAATCGATGAACTTTCAGTTTCTAATAAGGCTACCAACATTCTCATTTTTCTCCTGTCTTCATGGTCTGCAACTAAATGGAGCCTAATGGAAAAAGAGATTCTTTCTTTCTTTTTTAAGCAATTATATGGTTAAGACAAAGGGCAACTCTGGTGTCAGCACTGAAAAAAAATATCAATCATGTACACATATAATGCACTAGTTATCACTGAAGATATGAATTGAAAATTTTACATTTTTCCTTATATTTTTAATTATTTTAAAATCTCCTATGACAAAAAAATCTATACTTTCCTACATAGTAAACGTAATAGAACATATATTTTTTTTAAAGTCTGGGGACCCAAGAGACTTACAGACTCAAACAGATTCGTGTACATCAATGTTCACTGCAGCATTATTCACAATAGCCAGAAGGTGGAAACCACTCAAGTGTCCATCACTAGATGAATGGATAAAGAAAATGTGGTATATACACACAGTGGAATGTGATTCAGCCATAAAGAGAAACGAAGTTCTCAAATATGCTACAACATGGGCGAACCTGGAAAACATTATGCTGAATGAAATTAAGTCAGACACACAAGGACAAATACTGTATGATCTCATTTATGTGGAAGCACAGGGAGAGGGGTGAGAGTGAAGAAATGTTGGGGGCATAGAGTGGGGGAAGATAAGTTATTTGTTATAGAATTGGCTAAGGACCAAGCCAACAGCATCTATTATCATTTGCATTTCACATATGAGGAAATTAAGTCCAAAAGGTAAGGTTCAAAGTCACCAACAAGCAAAAGTGCTAAGAATAGGGCTTTTCTGTGGTGTCAACAGGTGAATCCAATTGACTAGATAATTGACTGGCTCTATCCAGTAGGACTGTACCAATGACAAGTTAGGGCTGTGCCTGCTTCTTGTCTATGTGACCAGAGGCTAGCATGTGCCCAACAATCAAAGCATACTTGTTAGAAAGCTCACTGAATAAATGAGTGAATGAGCTTCTAGACTAAGATGGACTAGGAAGAAAGCCCTACTGGTCTACTTTTGAAAAGCAATTAACAATGTGATCGTGGGGTAGGCACAGGACTGGGCAGTGTTTCATTTTATTGTGTACAGAATTATGAATGTACAATTAGGTATAGGGCCTTGAACAGAGACGCCCTGGAGCATAAGCTCATTAGCTTGATGGACAATTGAATCTACCCCTGTCTTTGTTTTCTGTAAAAAAATGAATCCTTTTTCTCTTTTATTACAAGAAAGAAAAACCAGAGAGATAAGACTCTGCTGGTGCTAGTAATATCTGTGGGTTCAGCACCTGGGGGAATGATTTCATAGTTACTACTGGCCTTCCTGCCCTCTGTGGAGTTGAGAGACCAGCAATGAGGCTCCAATCCTCCCTCATTTGGTTTTGCACCATAAGCACTTAACACCTGAAGTGGGCTGGGCCAGCTCTCTAGTGCTGGGCAGAAACACTGGGCACAGAATTTGCAGGATGCGTTTGGAAGTCTCCAGTGAATTTTTGTTATACGGATTCATTGGCTAAGTGCTCCTCTGTCAGGAAATCTGTCCTGTGTTGGTTGAGACAATCAGAATGGTAGTAATTTCAGGCAGAGAAAGAAAAGGTGCATCCAAGATGTTGGTAGGGAGCAGAGTTCAGGAAGGGGCAGCTTAGAGGACTAAGAAAGATTCCTCACTCCAGCTGTTTTTGGCTCTGTAGTTACTCAGGAATCCATAATTCACTCAATATCCACAATGCATTCAATTCTGACTTCTAAGAAAGCCATTCTGCAGTTTTTACCGAATCATAAATAAAACACAAACTTTATTTTTAAAATATAGTTTCCATCTTTCCCTGTGACAGCTTATTCAACCAAATCTTCCTTAAATTCTTCCCTTATAAGTTATTAAGCGTGAATGAAGCCACAGGGCTGAATGTTTTCAGGGAGGGGGAGGTGTATAGTGAATGTTATGTGTCTATTCACCAAAGCACAAGAGGTCAACCTGTGTTCACTCTTGACTTCCCTTTTTAGCTGGAGATGATTCTAAGTTGTCAAGTTCACTTATTCATTCCCTCAACATGTCCCAAGTATATGCTTGGTGAACTTATTCATTTGTCAAAGGTTTCACCCAGGAACTTGGGCACTGAGAAGCGTTGCAAAGGAGGAAGGAATAAGAAGAGCAAGTTCTTGTTTTCAAGGAACTTACGATCTAATGGAAAATAAAGGATTGCTAATACATATATTGCTAATATATACACACCACCCATCTGTCAGTCTGCCATACTGTAGTGGCTTGTGTGTTGCTATGATGCTGAAAGCTTTGCCATTGGTATTTCAAATACCAGCAGATTTACGCATGGTGGATAGGCATCAGTGGAGCTTCCAGACTAAGAAGGACTAGAAAAAGAGGACTGGCAATTTGCTTTGAAAATTAGCCAATGAAAACCTTATGGATCACAACGGAAAACTGTCTGACTTTCTTGCTTTGGATATGCCATCAAGAATGATCAACTGCTAGAGGAAGACATCGCGTTAGGTGAAGTAGAGGGTCAATGAGGGTGAGGGAAACAGTTGGTGACAAGGATTGGCAGAGTAGTTGGAACAATGGGCTCAAACATGCTGGCAATCATGAGGATGACACAGGACCAGACATCTTTTTGTACTGATGTACATAAGGTCTCCATGAGTTGGAGTCTATTCAATGGCAGCTAACAACTGTGTACGTGTGTGTTGGTCTAAACTTGAAAGATATTTTAGCTGCAAAAGTTGCATAGCACAATTCAGAATGAGCGGCACCTTGAGCCTTACTATGAGGAAAGGTGAACAGACAAGGGCTCTCAAAATCTTCAAAACAGTTCTCCACGTCTGGATGCCTCCTAAGTATCTTCTCCCACCAACACTGTTTCTTTTGCTTAACTAAAGCTAGTTGACAATGAATTTGCATGACTACGAGCATGGTTCTGAATGGTCCAAAATGCTCCCGAGAAATTAGTTTGGGTCCCTCTGATTTTTCAAAGATACCTGCTTCATCTTCCAAAGGGGTCTGTCTAGAGTCCACAAAATAAACACAAATGACAATATAATCCCATAGCAATTAAGATTCACAGAGACGAACTGCTGACCTTTTGGTTAGCAGTCACAGATCTTAACCACTGTGCCACCAGGGCTCCGATACACCTAAATCACTGTGTAGTTATTTATTTTACTTACTTTTCCCTAAAATGGATCTCAGATGGCCACATCAATACAAAGTATCAGCTACTTGTCATAAACAAAAGACAACATCAGAAAGGAAGTGGTTAAAATGCTCTGCAGCAAACTCCTCTTTTTATTTTCATTATAGAAAACTGTGACCTAGATATTTTCACTCTTTCATACTATATATAACCTGTGGTCTCCAAATTTAAAGATTCTCCAAATACTAGCCTGCGGACTTCCCAAATACTAGATCCTTTAAAAACTTGTCCCCAAATGATAGTCTCAACAGTAGGAGGGTCTGAGCCTACGAGGGCCCACTGCTGTGCAGCCAGGACTCAGGAAGAACACAGTCCAGACCTCTAGATCTTGGCATCTGTACAAGGCAGCTGCCTCTCAGGACCGATGATCGAGAGCTCTCTCCCTAGGATATGAAGCAGGCTCCTGGGTTGAGCCAACTCATTTTTGTCTCCAGCAGTCAATGGAAACTTGTATCCACAGAATTAATTTCCAAATGAATAAATGTTATCACCAGATGTCATCCTGTCATGCAGCCCTCCCCTTTTGGGAACAACTTTTCTTTTGTAATGTAGAAAACTTAATTTCAACAGAGTCAACAGGCAGTTTTGAACAATACATTTCATTTTTTTATATGTTACACACACTCACGTTGGCTGCACTGTCCGTTCTCGGTGGAGGCACTTCCCTTCCCACGTCTGGTTTTGCCATCATCTGCAATATCACTTACGTTTTATGAAGCCAACTGCTTAGTGTCCGTCTGCACCTCCGCACTCCCATGCTTCCTCAGCATCTCCCTGAGCTACCAGTAACAGTTACTACATGACTGAGAAAACTCCATTCAGCTGGCCAAGCACAGACTGAACTCAAAGGTGAAGCTGAAGCATTACACTATATTGCTGAAGAGAAACTGATACAACTTAGTCCTTGTGTAACAAACACAAATTTCTCCATACCCTTAAATTAAGAAAACTCATATGTGTATATATTTAAAACCACACCAGCCTCAGCAGAAATTTTCCATCAGAACTAAAATGAGTGTAAAGGTAATTTTAGCCTCAAAATCACTTCAGTGCCTACTGTCCACAGATAAGAATAGAAATTAATGTTTAACTACTGTTTCCAGATAGAAAATTATGGAATATTGTAAAAGACAAGGAAAAGTAGAACAGAGGTGACACATGTTAAGGACTGAATTGTGTCCTCCCCCAAAAAGATATGCTGAGGTCCTAATTAACTGCTATACCTTGACTGTGACCCTGTTTGGAAACAGGGTCTTTGAAGATACTATCTGTTAGTTTAACACAAGGTCATACTGGAGTAGTATGGGTCCTAATATATAACTGGTGTCTTCATAAAAGAGGAGAAGAGACACAGAGACAGGGAGACAGAGAAAGAATGGCCATGTGATGCTGCAGCTGACCTGCAAGCAAAAAAACGCTTAGAGCTACCAAAAGCTGGCAGAGAGACATGCGACAGTCTCATTGAAAGCCTCTAAAGGAATCAACACGGCTGACACCCTAGACTAAACTTCCAGCTTCCAGAACCATAAGACAATACATTTCTATTTTTTCAAGCCATCTAGTTTGTGGTATTTGGTTACAGCAGCGCTAGAACACTAAGATAGATGCCCTCCAAATTCCTACTCTTTGACCCCTAAATTGACAGATCTTTAGCAACATCATTGAAACCACATTTATTATCTAAAAATCGCAGGAGATATTGTGCTGGCCATGCACCATGAGGTGGCCCCACCTAGAGTGGCTGACGCCACTGGAAGCAGAGGTGTAATTAGCCAAGACAGGAATGACGTGAATCTGCTTGTCACTGCACTCAGTAACATTTGATACTAAACCTTGTTTTGAACTGGTGAAAAAGGTACATAAACTTATACCAGAAAGACATTTTGGTGTGATACATAATGATTGTTGTTAGGTGCCGTCGAGTCAGTTCCGACCCATAGCGACCCTATGTACAAGGGAATGAAACACTGCCTGGTCCTGTGCCATCCTCACAATCATTGTTATGTTTGAGGCTGCATTTCTTTAAAAACCAACTCTTCTGTAATATATAAAAAATTGTATATAAATGTGTTTGTGGATATATATATATATGCATACGTATACATATGTATATTATAAAATACATAGACTATTTTCTGTAAATATAGAAAACTTAGTTCTGGGGAATATAAAACAGAATCATTTAATTCACTGAATTTGTGGGGGTGAGTGAGGGGGTAAAATTTAACAGTGATGGGCTCAAGGCCTAGTCTTGGTTTGCACATGTCCTGTGCTACAAAATAAGAAGGAAACGGGAGGCTGGATGTGGCACACTTAACTGCAGGGCACCGCCCTAGTTTTTATATACTTCTCATGGACTCCTGGACTCCTCATGGCCAGATTTGAGAACATACAAAGAGCTTGTATTATCAAAGAATGAAACAGCTTTAAAATTAGTTAGCAAGGCTGGCACTAACAGTGCTGATGCCAATCATGGCACAGTAACAAAGGCCAATGCTCAACCTGACAGGGAGCCACCCCATCTCACCCTCTAGGGCATTTCCTGAGCTCCTCAAATAAATCTGTAGGACTCAGCATCTAATCGAATGACCAGGCAAAGCTCAAAGGGAAGAGAGCGACAGTTTACAAAATTACACTCACAGTATTGTTTACAGGTCCCGTTCATCTCCCCTAACCACTTCTTAGCAGAACTGTCGCTACAAGGAAAGAATAGGGGAGCTTATATTGTGCAGTTCTCTGTAAATTTAGGAATGCTACTGATTAAAGGTTGTAAAACCAATTTAATGGACTATATCTGGAATTTTTTTTTTTTTAAGGAAATGGAATGGGATGGAATGCAATGGACTAGGAAATGTTAGAGAACATAGGGCTTAGTTGGGGTATCTACTGTTTCACCAAGCTTCAAGTGTGTGTGTGTGTGTGTGTGTCTGTGTACACACACACTGGGTTAGGGTTTGGATCAGATGCTGTTCTAGGTCCTTCCTGCTTTGAAATTCTCTGAGTGTGAGTTTCACCCCCTGCACGCAGCTCTTCAGAAGGCTAATATATCTAAGAGGTGGGCACTGCCCTACTTTTTACATACTTCTCATGGGCTCCTGGACTTCTCATGAATCTGGACTTCTCATGGACCTAGACTTCTCATGAACTTCCCATAGCCAGATTTGAGAACATACTAAGAGCTCGTATTACCAAATAATGGAACAGTATTAGCATTTAAGGCTGGAATCCTTCAAATCTCCTTGGCTCTAGCAGACACATAGTCAGGGAGTATGTGTCAGAGAGAGGCCAGGGGATTGGCATATGACCATGGGCCTCTCCCCAGCCATTACTTTATCTCTCCTTCTCTGGGTGGTACCAGTTTCTTAATTATCACGAGAACCTTTCACGATGGTAGCTTTTATCAGTTTTCATCCCATAATAGATACAAGTGAAAGACTCATTTATCACATTCCATCATAATAGCCTTTGCCCAGATCATGCCAATCCTCTTCATTCAAAAGGCCTCAATTTGTCAAGATGAGGGTACACATGTTACCTATTATATTTCATATATATGTATAATATATACATACATATATATATATATAGTATATACATATTTAATGACATGAAAGTTACTCTGCCTGCAAATAAAATTTCACCTTTTACAATCTTCTTTCCTTTAAGTCAGGCTGGTCATTTTTAAGTGAAAGACACAAAAAAGATATATAAAAACAATTCAAAAAGTTACTTAATAGCCTCTCAACACATATTGCTTGTTATTTCTTGGTACCTCAGGCTGTATGTCTGGGTTAAGTTGTGATGTTCCATCAATGCTTAACACATGCACTTTTCAAAACCTGGGTGAACATTTTAGGTTCTAAGATTGATGGTTTTTAGTAAATCATATGCTTTGTAATTGCGGTGCCATGGACCACTTTTGCGTGGCCTTTCTTGCCGTGGTCTTCTAACTCCCACCCAAGTGATTGGGTAGGGCTGTGCAAATAGGGTAATTGTGGCCCACCAAGGAGATTGGTCAGTTTTGCCATCCTGCTGGGCTTAAAAAGAGAGTCAATTCCAGAGGAAAGAGAGGATCTTGCCACTATCAAGGAAGAAGGGCCAAGAGCGAGCATCTCCTTTGGACCCAGGATCCCTGCGCTGAGAAGCTCCTGGAACCAGGAGACTGACACAGAGAGAGAGAGAGAGAGAGATAGACAGAGAAGTGTAACACTGAAGACAGCGAGATGCTTTGGAAGAGAAATGGCGGCAGGACAGACTGAACTCAACTGCAATCTGTCACTTTCCTAATAAACTCCATAATCGTGAGTATTGTCTGTGAGTTCTGTGTGGCCAATGCAATGAATTGTTGAACCTAGCAGAGAAGCAGACAGTGCTGTGGGAGGGACGGTTGGTGTCAGAGTTGGTAAAGATGGCAGAGAGAAGAAACACGTCTGACCTCCGCCTCATAGGAATCAGCCTTGGGCTGTTGATCTTGATTCTCCTTTCCCGCATGAAGTTAGAAAAGGTCAGATGCCACCCCCAGGCCATTTTTACAACACTCTTTTAAATGCTTTTATGTTATGTTTTACCTTTCCTCCAAAACTAAGGTGTATTTTTCTATTCTTTATTGCTTTTGTTGGTATTTTTATTCTATACCCTTATCTTCTGCTTTTTAAATTTATGGTTTGGTTATTTACATTTAATAAACACATACTGATTATTTTCTGAAGATAAATTCCTAAAAAATTTTCTAATCTGAAGTCTTAAAAAAAAGAAGAAAGAAACAAGACATACCAAAATTAAAAATGCACACACAACTCTGATGTGATCTAATATGAAGCAAAGTGTACCACGTAGGAACAAGCTGTACCAAAAAAGTTGAGTTTGAATAGAATCAAGCTTTTAAGGAACTTCTAGTTGACAGGAAATAGTAAAGACAGCTTAAAAAGTTAAAGGACAACACAATTATCAAATCCAAAATGTGGGCTATTTGACAGCACAAATGTCAATTATACTTACACACACACATAAACACACACATGCACGCACGCATGCACTGAAGGGGCTGCTCAAAAACAATGAAAGGTAAGATGTGGGACTAATTATTTGGATTATGATTCAAACAAAGTACCTGTAAAAAAACATTTTTGAGATAATTGGAAAAATTTCAGTAGAACCGGTTACTAGATGACATGAAAGATTTACGATTACATTTTTAGGTGTGATAATGGTCTTGTGCTGAGGTAAGGAAAACTTTTTTTTAATTGTGCTTTAAGTGAAAGTTTACAATTCAAGTTAGTTTCTCATACAAAAATTTATACACACATTGTTATGTGACCCTAGTTACTCTCCCTATACTGTGACAGCACACTCCTCCTTTCCACCCCGGATTTCCCGTGTCCATTCAACCAGCTCCCATCCTTTTCTGCCTTTTCATCTTGCCTTCAGACAGGAGCTGCCCATTTAGTCTCATGTATCTACTTCAGTTAAGAAGCACACTCTTCACGAGTATCATTTTATGTCCCATAGTCTAATCTTTGTCTGAATGGTTTTAGTTTTGGGCTAACAGAGAGTCCAGGGGCCATGTCTTCCTGGGTCCCTCCAGTCTCAGACAAACCATCAAGTCTGGTCTTTCTACTAGAATTTGAGTTCTGCACCCTACTTTTCCCTTGCTCCATCAGGGACTCTCTGTTGTGTTCCCTGTCAGGGTGGTCACTGGTGGTAGCGGGGCACCATCTAGTTCTTCTGGTCTCAGGCTGATGGAGTCTCTGGTTTATGTCGCCCTTTCTGTCTCTTGGGATAATATTAGGAAAACCCATATTTTTTAGCGATGCATAATGAAGTATGGATTGTTAAAACTGATTTCAGAAATGCAAGGAGAGACGGCAAAAGGAAAAACATCTTGATAGTTTTGGGCTCTGGATAGTGTTGGGGACTAATACAACTTTTATATAGTATTAAAAAATTTTTTTTAAATTATTTAAAATATTACTTAACTGGTACCACCACTTCCAGGTCTTTCCTAGAGAAACCCTCCCAAGTGTGTACAAGGAAGTATACAGGAGGAAGTTCACTGTAGCACTCAATGTACTTGTTAAAAAAAAAAAAAATCCAAAGCATTCCAAGTACCCATCAATAGTGCATGGAGCACAAGGCCATAGTTACAAAAATAAGACTGATTCATCCATACTTCCATTTGGAAAGATCCCAAATAAAGTGAACTTATGTTTAAAGAACAAAAAAAACAAGTTGCAAAACAGTATGTATTAAATGAACCCATTTGTATAAAAAATACAAACAAAACCCAAACTATCTACTTTTACTGGTACATGTTTGTATGTAAAATATAAAGTTCTGGAAGGTTACCTCCCAAACTCTTGACAGTGGATAATTCTGCCACAGTGGAACTTTTATAAAGAGGAGGTATTTTTCTATCATGCTATTAAAATGCAGCCAAACAAATAAATGGAGAAAGAAGAGAAACGGATGGAAGGAGTGGAAGAGAAAGGAAAGACAGAAGAAATGGGGGAATGTGGGCAGGCAAGTTGGCCAGTTTCCAGAGCTTGATGTTTTCATATTCAAAGGACAGGGAGTGAGATGTATAACATTTTTGTTTAATCTGCATGGGCCTTTCATTCCAGAAAGAAAACAGTGTCAGCATTAAAGAAATGGAGTTGATAACATGACTAAACTCTCCATTAGCAGAATGAAGGAGGCTTTCATCATGGCTGACGTGTTCTGGTAATCACAGGGAAAGTCTGTAAAGGTCGCATGCCCATAGGTGCTCCCCTATAATTTGTATTGTAATGAACTATTACTTAAACAAAATCTTGTGCCAGGCGTTTAACCTGCAAGTGCAGATGCCTGGCAGTTGACTTTAGAATTACTCTGAAATTACCCTGTGTAAGCTGCATAACCAGAAGCGTGACCAGGGCTTTATTGAGAGAGAGATGCATACAGGCAGAAACCGAATCGCAAACTTCTGTTTCCATCGAAGGCGATGGACCTACCCGTGTTCTGCTTTAGAAAGAAGTCCTATTAAAGTTCTCTGCATCTGTTTTACAGAATGACTCTTTCAGAAAGGAGTCCGTCGTACAAAAGGAGCCCTCCTCTGCAGGGGACTATCTCTGGAAAGTAGCACCTATGGCAATTAGTTTTAAACTGCTGAATGATCTCTCACAGCTGGCAATGGAAATGGCCAATAGAAACTGCTCGTTAGCGCCCCTCCTCAAGCGGTGGCTGGGCATGTGCCCTACCCGCCATACCTCCCCTGGTCCTACTTTAAAGGCAGGGGCAGGTGGAAATGGAGCTAAGCATCTGAAAACATGTTTCCTTCTCAAAGTCCTTGGAGCTAGGCTATCCCCACCCTTCTGAGGTATTTCAGGTATTGTAACATTTCTCTTTTCTGCAGGCAAAATGTGCTTATCCAGATTGGAAGAGGAACAGGTACATGGACAGGTGTGTGGAGGATGCCAAGGGTGTGGGCAAGAGCGTATTTCTGAGGAAGGAGTTCACCATTTTCATCCATTACCTTTCCTGTCAGCCCACCTCAATCACATATTTTACCCACTCATTTCACCTCAATGAGCTACACACACAAACACAGACACACACTTTTTTTCTCATTGGATTAACAGAGTAAGAGGATCCAAAGTTATTAATATCAATTCCTTTCTATGGCCTCCAGCCCGAGAAGGGAAGGAGGAGAGAAGGCAAGGCTATGCCATGCTGAGTGCTAGAATCACCGAGTGTGGGCTCACCTGCACAGGTTCCTAGAAGCCATTACTCTTGGTCAGTTCTTCCCACATCCTGGATGACAGCGTCACTACAAGAGCTGGGTCCAATCTGGGTGAATGGCTATTCATGCTCTAATAAACCCAATCGAGAAGTTTCCAACTGGTCCCTACATCACAAAGACCAGGTGAGCAATGCCGGCTCTCCTTATTTCTTCTTCAGAGTTTGATCTTGTTATCAACGCTCCTATTAAAAATCATAAATCTTTGGCGTCCATGAAACACATTTGGCCATACCTTTTAAGTGTTATACATGTTTCATGTGCAAGCCATCTTTAAAGCAATAGCTTTTTTGGGTGCAGAAAATAAGACTGTTATGATGAACATTCCTGAGCCCCACCCTCAAAGATTCTAACGCAGTGTAGGGCCTCAGAATACAGATTTTTAATAGGTGCCACTGCTGAGGATGAAGTACTTTCTAAGACAAACTGGGTTAAATAATGGGATTATAAGCAGTTGCTAGGAGAACAAGTTTTAAAAAAAAAATTGAGAAACGTCTTAAAATAAACATTAAAATAGTTTTAGTATAAAGGCCTGGGTTGGCCAACAGGACACAGGTTGGCCAGTTTGAGTTCTTGCTGGAAACGTGTGTTGGACCCACTGCTCTGTTGATTCCCTCCATTTGTGGTCAGAGAACACTCACGGGGGCAGGGAGAATATTTTTCCTTGTTTCAAGTGGGCAGTGGAAGTAGTAAAACCCTAAGTAAACTCTGACCATTAGATAATGGGCCATTATAACCCTGGACAACTTCCTGAATAGCCCTGAAAAAATGGGTTTCTCACTTCCTGCCTGCAGAAAAGAGAAATATTAGGATGTGAACAAAGAAAGCAAGCCTCCAGTGAGAAAGGGCGAGAATGAGAGGGGGTCAGGGATGGCGGCGGGTAACAGCAGGGAGAGGGAGAAAGTGAGATTGATTCAGGCTTTGAAGGGAAAACAAAAAGAAAAAACAAAAAGCGTGACACTCACACATTTCACACATCTTTCCGACTTGGCATGCCGGCTGTAGCTGTGTCCACAGCTGGACCAGGCCGGTCGGTCCCTGCGTGGCCTCCAGCAGCCGGAGGAGCAGGAGCACCCCCCACCCCCAGGACTACCAGCTCCCACATCTCGGAGGGCGAGGTGCCTGCTGGTCAGCAGTGGTCACTGCAGACTGGGCTGACCGAGAGCAGCACAGCTGCCTGTGCAGGTACGGCATAAAATATACAAGCAAAAGGAGGAGGAGAGAGATAAAAGCGTTAAAGAAAAGAAAATAGTCATCTGGCAGCTTACATAAAAACAGAAAATTCCACTATAGTTGGTTTTCTTCCAAGACACTGCCAGGAAAGAATTGGCTTACAGAAAAGCCACGGCTTCACTTTTCCATATTGTCTAGTGATATGTCTTTCCAATGCATTCTTTTCTTCAAAGGGAGCAAAATAATCTCACTTTTTTGGATTGCCACAGACTTTTTTTTTTTTTTTTAACAACAATCTTACAATTGGTTAATTACAAGCTCTAAGATATAATTTCAAAGTGCAGGGGACTTAAGAACACTCTGGGCTAGAAGCCTGGCTCTATACTGACCAGCTATGTGAGCTGGAACAAGTTACTCAGTCTCTCTGAACTTCATTTTCCTCAACTGTAAAATAAAGCTATGTAGCAGGGAAATTGTGAGGCAATGTAGAAATAATTCATAAAAATTACTTAGAACTGGGCCTGGTACATGGTAACATTCAACAAATGGTAGCTATTATAATACTATTAATGGTGACTTTTAACTCTGGTGGAATCCTTGGGTAGTTCAAATGGCTAATGTGCTTGGTTGCTAATTGAACACTTGGACGTCCGAGTTCACCCAGAGGAGTCTCGGAAGAAAGTCCTGGTGATCTACTTCCAAAAAATCAGCCATTCAAAACCCTAGAGAGTACAGTTCTACTCTGACACACGCGAGGTCATCATGAGTTGGAATTAACTTGATGTCACAAGACCACAACAGACAACAGGGGCTGGAGGGTGGGAAAACAGGCGGTTATTACTTAAGGGGTATTGAGTTTCTGTTTAGAGAGATGAAGAACGTTTTAAAATGGATAGTGGTGATGGTTGCACAACATGGGGAATATAACTAACGTCACTGAATTGTACACTTAAAAGTGGTTAACACTGCAAATGTTATTTATATTTTGACACAATTTAAAACATGCCTTTTTCATGGTTAATTCCCTATTTATTGAGTGTCCACACCAAGCCTGATTGTGAAAGATTATGAACTGGGTTGTACTCCCCTGGTATTTAGACATGTGACCGAACTGGTAGTCCGGGAAGAGTGCAGCAGGCGAGTGCCCCAGGACATAATGAATCCCTATGGAAATCTCATCATGCCTCTCCTCTGCATGTCAAAGAATCAATATGTCAGATTCCTCTTCCCAGTAACGGCCCTTCCAATATTTGAAGACAACTATGATCTCCTCTCTTGGTGGCGCAGTGGTTAAGAGCTTGGCTGCTAACCAAAAGGTTGGCAGTTTGAATCCACCAGCTGCTTGTTGCAAACCCTATGGGGCAGTTCTACTCTGTCCTATTGGGTCGCTATGAGTAGGAACTGACTCGATGGCAACGGGGTGTTTTTTTTTTTTTGGATGACATCCTCCCTTAGTTTCTCCCAGAAAAATATTCCCAGTTTGACACATCTTCATCTGTCATTGTGACTTGTTCCAAGTGCCTTTCCCATTCTCTGATTTCCTGTTTGCAAACAACTCTCTCAAGTGCAGACTCAGAACTGAACACTGCTAATCAACATAGCTTATCCAGCTTTATTATATATCTTAATACAAATTGACTGAAACGAATGATAGCTGTCATCCCTGTGGCGAGGTTACATGGGATTTTTCAGATGTAATTAAGATGCCTGACTTAATTAGGTGAAATCCCTTAAAAGATGGACTGAATCCTAAAGAGACACTTTCCTGCTGGCCTTGAAGAAGTAAACAACTATATCATGGACCACCTATGGACAGGGGAAGTCTCTAGTGGCTGAGAACCTGGTCCTACCACCTCAAAGAACTGGATTCTTCCAACAACCTGAATGAGCTTGGAAGAGGATCCAGATGAGAACATACCTTGATTACCAAGAACTCACAGAACCCACCTTTGCCATTCCCAGACTCCCATGGAAATTGTGAGAAAATAAATGTGTGTTGTTTTGAGCTGCTAAATTTGGGGTAATTTCTTAGAACAGCATAATTTGGATTCATATTCCATTAAGGTAAACTAAAACTCAACCCTTTCCTAGGTGCCTTTGGTAAGCCAGCTTCCACTACCCTGTGCCTCCTCAGCTGACTCTGCCTTGACCTTCTATTAAGAAATTCTATCACTTGTTCTATTCATCCTGGTACCTGTTTCAGTATCCTGACCTTGCCAACCTGTGTATGTTAATCTCTCCTGATTTCTTGTATTCTAAAAACCTGAGGTGCTCATTGAAACTGGATGATCGATCATTCCCAGCATGTCACCTACTGACTCGTTCAAGCAATATACAGAGATACTTGGTTTCATTTCACCAAAGACTTCTTAAAATATTTAAAGATTAGTGACTTTCTGAATATTATTAGTGTACATATTTCTAAAACACAAATTTTACTAATAAACTGCCATTTTTTTCCCCCGGGAAGAAAAGGATTCTCTTCCCTCCCAGTTATCATCCTACTTGGCTTTATTTCTGTAAAGATTTCAGAACCTGTGTAAGGAAGTAATAAATGGTTCTCTCTGCTATTGAGTTACTTGTAAGTACTGAAATGACCTTTGCTGAGTCTGATGGTTCTACAGAAAGTGATGAACTCTCAATTAAGAGGTAGTTACAAGCTCACTCCGTAGACCCACCAAAAGCACAGATGCCTAAAAGTAATTTAAAAGTCAGGATGTACACAGTGTGTAACTGTATTGCTATGTTGGTTATACCACAGATAAGTTTACAAGTCCCTGTAAGAGTGACCTACTGTGTGTCTTTCTCTTAATGCATTCAGCAAAGACATTGTTCAGCAGAGGTGTCTAGATCTTCGGCATAAGGCATCTGTTACAGTCCTTCTGAGTGGTGGGGAGGCCAAGGGGACTAAGCCATGAAGAAAAGCAAAAAGAAGCCCTTTGCTGGAGCTGAAGGCTGCCTTACTGCCTGGAGACTGCTAAGGAAGCAAACTCATTTAGAATACATTGGAGAGCTCACATGCTTCAGGCTGTCAGTGACATTCGTGATGTTGCAGTGGTTAATACTGTAAGACTCTAAGTCTTCAAGGAGGGGTACTTAAATTCCATGATTGCCCCAAGCCCCCGACTCCCACCAGACATCTAAAAGAGGGTCTCAGACAGAGGTGCGTCCGGAGCAGTGTGGGGGACCAGTCCCCACGAGGGTGACAACAATGAAAACTCAGGACAATGAGACTTCACGAAGCAGGCAGAAACAAGTCCTTATTTGAAGTTCTAGAAACTAACCATTATTCTAGGATGCTATGTGCTTTGCTCTCAAGGGTGGTTTTGTATCTAAGCAATCTTTTTAGCCTTGGGTGCCATCAACTGAGTTTAAATAAACCGTTTCTGTGAAAGTCTTCAAAAGGTTATAAAGTCATAGGCAGGAGACAAAGGAAACAAAAAGAAAACAAAGAAGCGTATGAAGGAACCCGTGGGTGGGGTGGGAGGTGAGGGCTGAAAGAGAGAAAAGGAAAATGGGGGAATAATGGAAGATAACACAATCCCTACACATGCACAGCTTTCAAAAACTACCTCATTCAGGTACCAAGAATGATCCAAGCTCCCCTCACGTGTCTGGTATGGAACAGTGTTCTGATCCTGACTCTGCCACTGAATATCTTTACAACTGTGTGTTAATTACTTCTGCACTCTGGGTCTCAGTTTCCTACTCTCGACAATGGAGGAGTGGACTACATTCGTGTTGCAAACTGTGGGTCTCACCTCGGTGTGTTGTGAAGTCATTTTAGTGGGTTGAGAGCAGTGTAACAAAAAAAGAAAAAAAGAAAAGAAAAATAGAGTAGAAAAAAGAAAACAAAACGCAATATTAATGATATTGTAAGGGTAGTATTATTTCATGAAACTGTATAAGTATATGCATATGTATATGTCATGATTTTAAAACGCATTTCTTACTTTAATAAAGTAAGAAAAATGTCTGGAAGCCACTGTACTAGATGTTACGTTGGAGCCGTTTCTGTGCCAACTTCTTGTGAGTCTTTGATTGGGTTCAAAATCCTTTACTGAACGAACCAGAACAAACTAGCTGCATATTTTGGGAAAAGGAGAAAAGCTTGCAAATTAAAAAAAAAAAAAAAAAAAAATCTACTACTCCAAAATGATCTCTTTGCCCACTCTCCTTTCAGCAGGCACTGAGGTCTTGTGCAAAAATAGCCACACCTCACCCAGGTTAGAGGGTGATCTGGTCACTGTATGCTTGCAAAGGGAGTTAAGATGGGTAGACTTGCTGTATCAGTAGGAATGCTGAGGAGCCCCAGGTTTCAAACAGGTGGCTGACACTGTGCACTTGGAGTTGGTGCTGAGCACAGTGTCACTCAAGTACTGGGGACTTGTGTTCACTCATACCACAAAGCTTCGTTAGGACTAGCTTTGTAGGCATTCTGCAGCGCACTGCAAAGAAAGAAGCTGGGATCCAGTCTAAACAAGACTCTTTCATACCAGCAGTGTGAATAACCGAGAAGAATATGCATGTCACTGCTCAGCAATGTATTCTCCTCCTGCTCCTTTCGGTGGACGAGGAAGACTCTCCACGGAACTGAATATCTAGGGTACATGTCCTACGCACATACTGCGTAAAAAGATAACATCCTCTGCTAACAAAAGTCCACAATCGATAACTTCCCTGTTAATCATTTGCACTCCTTATCTACAAGGGGCCCTGCCAAAAGCACGTTTCAAAACCCTTTCTGTTCAAATAAAATTGCTGTTGTCTTACCTGAGGAAAAAATCCATCCGGGAAGCTTTTTAGCATACATATGGCAACCACGTATACTTTTCAAGCATTTAAAATCCAGGAAGGAGCTTTCTTTCTTAGAGGGCACCATTTGCAGGGCACTTTTATAAGTGTGTGGTGGCTCATAACAGGGAAGCATTATGACTGCGAATAGCACCTGAACCTCCTGATAAAGGATCAATGTCACTAGGTCACTCTTGGGTCCTGGAACAACAAGGAGGAGATGTCCTACACTCTGTCCTGCACCAGGCGCATGCTGCAGTAACTGACTTATATAGGAAATAGAGCAAAAAAGAACCAAAACTCTTGATTATTGTAGCTGCATATTAAGTTTAAATCAGGTGGAGTCTTTTCAACAAACGGTGCCGCAGCAATTGAACATCGATATGCAAAAAAATGAAGAACTCCCAGAGGGCTGAATTTATCTTCTGTTTTTCCTTTTGAAACCAAGAGTGAATATAAGCATCCAGCCTGGTGCCTAGAGGTGGGCAGAGGGGTAGGGAGAAAGGTTCTGGTGCCCTGTCCTTGTACCATATTCTATGCCAGACATATGTGCCAGCCAGGAGATAAGGACATGGGAGCTAAACAAAGAAGTGAATTTGCTGAAGATTTTTTTTGTTTTTAGTCCCCTCCGACCCTATTTTTCTATGGAGAAGGTGCAGGTGGTAGGGGAGATGCACTGTGGCCCAGAGACCTCGTATTGCCCACGGCTCGGCTGCTAACCCAAAGGTCAGCAGTTGAAACCCACCAGCTGCTCCATGGGAAAAAGATGTGGCAGTCTGCTTCCATAAAGATTACAGCCTTGGAAACCCTATGGGGCAGTTCTACTCTGTTCTATAGGGTCGCAATGAGTCAGAGTTCACTCCATGGCAATGTGTTTGGTTTGTTTTTTTTTTTAAAACTTGGCACATGGAGTTAGCTCAACAATTGTTAGTTCTCGTCCTCTTTACCAACATAATAACATATATTATTAAATCATGATTTAAGAGGATAAGGGTTGCTATGAGTCGGAATCGACTCAACAGCAAGGGGTTTGGTTTTTTGTTTGACTCGCACCTGTCCCTGGGATGTCCCCTTCCGTCCTTATAAGCAGAGCCCCGCGTTGTGACCTGTTACAGTTTCCATTACGTGGGACTTGGTTTGGCACTTACAGAATCCAATCCTTGTTAGGCGCTGTTCTGACCCCATGTGACAGAGTAGAGCTGCCCCACAGGGTTTCCTAGGCTGTACATCTTTACGGGAGCAGATCGTCAGGTTCTCCTGTGGAGCTGCTGGGTGTGTTCAAACCGCCAATCTTTCAGTTAGCAGCCAAGCTCCTTGTGCCACCAGAGCTCCTTACAGAATCCAACAGACTAATCAATTGTAGCCTTAATGTGGTTCCCAAACTGAGAAGTGTACATTAAGATTTTCTACGTGTCTGTAAATACTGTTTTCCTCAAGGTGTTGGGGTCAGAGAGAGGAAGGGGGAAGGAAAGTGCACTTCACAGCTCAGTACAGTGTATATTCTTAGCAATAGGAAAAATAAAGTAAAAGGTAATTTAGCAGTTGTACTTGGTACCTCTGGAGACAGTGCCACACCTGGCTGTAAAGAGGGACATTTCTGGCACTGCTGAAGGAGAAGTGGGTGAAATGCGTATGTGGGGGACATGGGGGGCCGGGACTGTGTCACCCAGGAGGAGTGGCCCTTTTCTGCCCTCCCATCCTTGGCCCCACAGCTGTCCCCCGTTCCCCTTCTTCCCCTTCCCACACGCCAACACACAAGAAGCGTTCAAGCACAGAAATAAATCACAAAGGAGAAAAAGTAAACACTCTAAAGTTTCTAGAAAGCCATGAGGAACAAATTTTCCCTCTGATACGGTGTATATTATTCTAAACTGTTCCCCAACACCAGAGGGAAGGCAGGCCCAGAGCGTACTTTACCCCAAGAGAGCCCAGCTAAGGCTGACCCGCCCCCTCTCTCCTCCCTCCTTCCACACCCACAACGCCATTGGTTCCCTGCAGATAACATGTAACTGGTGAAACATTACAGCGGTGCCAAGCTTTACTAGCTAAACAAAACAAAGCCCCGTGGCCTCAGAGCCTGAGCTCTCCAACAGCAGGTCAGGGTACAACATTCAGGGCTTTGTAGCTGCCTCGACTTAAGAGAAAAGACAAGTCGGCTTCCAGCAAACACTTACCCAGGGTTTCTTTTTTATGAGCATTTAAACCAACTTTAGTACCAAAGAGTTGTCTGAGTCCCCAGAAGTTTTCTGCCCTGTCCTTCCACAAGGAACCTGGTGTTATATTGCCTATTTTCCAACTCTCTAGCAGGCCACTATCTTTTAGCATGAACAGCTGTCCTACCCTGCCTGGGTTACTCTGGGTTAGTTCCACTCGGAAGTAAACATTTCTGTCATTTAATTACACTATAATCACATTAGAAGATATTAACCCAAGAAAGTATACCAGGCGGGGCATTTGAAAGTGCTCACAAACCTGTACACACTTGGTTATTGACAATTTTAACCACTCAGGGAAATAAGTTTACAGCCTCCAGATGATCTTTGGAACCCTGGTGGTACAGTGGTTAAGACCTATGGCTGCTAACTAAAAGGTCAGCAGTTTGAATCCACCAGCCATCCCTTGGAAACCCTACAGGGCAGTTCTACTCTGAGTTGGAATCAACTCAGGGGCAAGAAGTATATGATCTTTATCACCGAAGTTTTATTCAACAATTATTAAGGAATTTCTGTGTGGCTTGGGCCCCATATTAGGCACACATGTTCTGTTTAAAAATCCTACACCTATCACAGAATATTAGTTAGTCGAAGGGCCAGATTTTCATCTAGATGTACAGAGGAGAAGATCTGACCCAGATATCTTCTTTGGAATCTTCTAAGTCTGAATAATATTCTGCGATTGATCCTGTCAAGATAACAAATGCAACAGGCTGTATTTAAGACCAAGCGTACAGTTTACATTGAATGACTTATCAACTCTTCCCTTATCACAGGGTGTAACATTTGTTACCATGTCTGTTGATTTATTCAATTAACCCTGACAGTCATATTTCAACTCAGAATTTCAGCAAGGTATAAGATCTGAAAACTAATGAAGCTCACATATAGTTTGGATTTTAATGCATTCCAAGCTGATAAAATAACACCAGTAGCGTATCACGATAAATAGCAGCAGTAGCTTAAATGAGGTGTTTTGATACCAAATTTCCCATTCATGGCTAATTACTAACAGACAACTTCTCTGTGTGGACAAGCGGACAAAGACAACTAATAGAGATAAACAGGCTTCGACATTTCCAGTGAAATGGAAATTATCACACAATGTGCTTGCTTGTCATTTTATAAGAACTGTTATGCAGAGCTATGCTATCACACCCCCACTGATTGAAAGCTAGCCCATGTAATTTAATGGTCTTTTTAGCTAAGCAAATTCTGATTTGCAGAATTGATTTGCATGGATTTTTGTGCAATCCTATTTACAAACCAACTGGGAAAAAAAAAAAAGAATTCCAATCCCAGAGCACACTGTGTAGCTCGGAGCTTGCCAGAGAAGACAGCTGTGATGCACTTGTGATAGTCTCTGAGGACACGGAGCAGGCTGTCCTCACCACTGGGGTTGGTTTTGACTCCTGAAGTGTACGCACTGGGGGACCTTGAACTTCAGGTAGCCCCATTATAATCAAACAGGGCACAGCTCAAGAAGACATATTCCCAAGACTCGGGAGGAACCAAGCTATGTACCAGCTGTGATGTAAGTGTGGTCAGATCTGTGGAAAAAATTCAGACTGGCAAATCTATTCCAGAATACACTGATTTTTTTTTTCCCCATCTAAATTCACTTCCCAGTGAATATATTCTGAAATGCAATATAAACTGTTTAAACTATGAAAGCACTAAGACAAGAATTTCTGTCATCATGTTTACAAGCCAATGATAAAATGACCTCCGTAAAAGGAAGGGCTCAGAGCAAAATGAAGATGGTCACAGGTGCTGAGGAAGTTGGAGGCTTTGCAAACCTTCAGACAAAAAAACCCACTGCCGTCAAGCCGACTCCAACTCATGGCGACCCCATGTGTGTCAGAGCAGAACTGTGCTCTACAGGGTGTTCAATGGCGGATTTTTTTGGAAGTAGACTGCCAGGCCTTTCTTCCGAGGCACCTTTGGGTGGACTTGAACCTCCAACCTCTTACAGGGACTTGAAAACCTATCTGTGGTATAACCAAAGTGGGGATATGGTGAGGTATTTATATATATAAACATATATATACACACACATATGGGGGCCCTGGTGGCACAGTGGTTAAGCGTTTGGCTGTTAACCAAAAGGCTGGCAGTTTGAATCCACCAGCCATTCCTTAAAAACCCTATAGGGCAGTTCTATTCTGTCCTATAGGGTCTCTATGAGTTGGAATCAACTCCACAGCAGTGGGATTGGTTTTTGTTTTTGTTTTTTTTTTTTTTGAGATATATATATATATATATATATATATACATATATCTCCTGAGTTTTAAATTACTTCTTGGCATGTGTGGAGACCTTTGGGCAGGAGGTACACTTCCTCTTAGTTGAAAGTTCATCACTTTCTCCAGAATCATCACACTCAGCAAAGGTCATTTCAATATTTACATCTGTAGCAGAGAGAACCATTTATTACTTCCATACATGGGTTTTAAAATCTCTTTCTCTACAGAAATAAAGCCAAGCAGGATGAAAACTGAGAATGGAAAGAAGAGAATCCACTTCTTCTGGGGGGAAAAAATGCTGATTTTTTGGAAATAGATAGCCAGGCCTTTCTTCCAAGGCACTCTGGGTGGACTTGAACCTCCAACCTTTTAGACAGCAGCCAAGCACGTTAATCATTTACCACACTGGGACTCCCACCCTAAGACAAGGGTGAGATAAGCACACAGACAAATGAAGCCCAAATTGCTATTGATGGTATCCTCTGGTCAACGGCTATTTATTATTTAAAACACTCGTTTCTTTTAGTTCTAGCTTCCAATGTATCAATATGCTCCTCCCTGTAAAGTAATGCCGTCTAGAATGGCTTGATCTTGTTCTAGCAGTTAGCTGATGGTTTGGGTCACCTGTATACCCTTTGACCTTTTATTCAGTTACTTACAAATGTTCTTTACAAGCTTTAAGAGGGCGACAAAGTGATTTTACTAATATTGTGAGATGTTTTCGTGGGTTGTTCTTATGCTGATTTCCCATGAATGCCTGTTTTTGTAAGAACCTTTGTCAAATATTTCTAAAATAAATTTCTAAAATACCATACAATCTCAAGGTTCTAATCCTGGGTGGAAGTAATGTTTTGTTGAAATGGCCTTTCAAACAGAGCCCTTTGTTTAGTAATGAGAATGAATGCTAATTCCATTATTGCTTAGCTACATTAAGAAAAAATAATCTTGATTTTGCCAGCCAACTGCTTACTGATTGATTATAAATTTCTTTGACTTTAATGAATGGGTCAATTTGTAGTAGTAGTTTATCATATTAAAATATAGCCTAAATATTAGCGATTCCTTAAAAATACCGTATATCCAAGGGAAAAGCAGTAGGTATTTGAGGAACAGGTAAAAAGGTATTTTTTAAAAAAATCTATAGTATCAAAAATAATTCTGGAAAGACTTTAGCGGCCTTTCCCACTGGGAGAGAGAATGCGGTGTCGCTTATACTTTCTGTTTCTATTTTATATACACAAACCAGACAAGGGGAACCAGCAGTAAACCAGTGCTCTCTTTAATGACATCATCATAACCTTAAAGTCGAACCGGGAGACAGCAGAATTTGCATCCAGCAATGGTACTAACGTCATAAAATAATCGATCAATGAGGAGGGAATCAACATGGGATCTGATGGTGAACATGTGGCCCTCCAGAATTTCTCTGTGGATCTGGATGGGGACTCATTGTCCAAACAGATATTCTGAAACATTTTCAACATGACTCATAGAAAGCGGGAAGGGTGGGGAGTCAGTCCCTTTGTTTTCTCAGGGGATTAATAGTGTGTACCTTAGAATGAGTCAGAACACAGCAGTATAACAGAATGTGGCTACATACCCCCAAGGAGTTAGAAGCAGTGAGCAGGACAGACGTGGAGGACAGCTGAGCCCATGCAGAAAGAACAAGAACCCACAGACCACGTCCATGGCTCCGCAGGGCCCTGTGCACATCTCTCTCCACACCAGGCAGAGGTGTGGCTTACACCTACTTTTGTTTTGAAAAAGCTATTTTAATTCAATCTAAGAAATGAATATTATTTGAATTCTAAAGCTAAAGAGATAGAAACAGTATTTTAATTATAATTTGCATGAAGCTTATTCCTTGTAGAGGACACATATCCCTCTAAGTATACAAAGTATTGCAAGAAAAACATGTTATACTACTTGACTAAGTGACAGAATAAAAGCACACTTGCTTTGGTTAAAAAAAAATACATGAAGCTGATACTATTTTAAGAGGTGGGGAAAACCAAATTTAATGTAGGTGTGGATGTCTCTATGTAATTAACAGAGTGGCAGAGATGGGATGCGGGTGACTCTAAAAAGCAATTTCTGTTCCTTGGTCTCTTTATGGGAAAAAATGGAACAGAAGAGATATAAATGCCCATAACAATAGCTAAGACCTGATAATGTTATGTAAATTCAAAATTTAGTTCACCCTTGAACTTTATAAAATACATACTTCACATCTCTATAGGCCACATGCAAAATGTGAGCTGTATACCAAGTCCTGGTTGGGAAACTTTGAGTAGTATGCATACATGATGGTGGTGTATACACTGGGTTCTGCCTTCATCACAGAGATTGGAGAAGTATTATGGGCACATCCAGGTGTCCAGGTGCTGTGCTAACATCTTTCAGTGACTATTTTATTTTCACCCATGTACAAAATCCTATTAGGAAGGCACTGTAATCACACCTGTTCCACAGATGAGGAAATAGGCTGGGATGTTAGACAATTGTCCGAGGCCACACAACTGGTAAAAGCAGGCAGAATCCACTTCATCCGATGCCAGTGGTAGCACCTTAACCACCGTCCTTCCACATCAAATCACCCCTTAGGTCTTAGACACATGTAAGTTGAGGAAAGTCCTTCAGGGTTTAGAAAAATCATGTATAATTCAGAGGTTAAATAGTAGGAAAAAAGACTGAGAAGGTTGATATTTGCATTGTTCCAAGGGAAGAGACACGATGACAAAACCAGTCGGGCAATTCACCTCCAGGAGTGACCAGATACAGGTTTGCCCGTTATCCGAAGGGAGAGCGTTCCAAGAAACTTTTCGTAAGCTGAAATGGTGTGGAGTGAATAAGCAATTATCATTAATTTATATGGGAACATTTTTTGAGCGTTCCCAGACCCAAAGTATAACCTACCTAATCATACCAAATAACACATAAAACCTGCAATAACACTAACATAGTAAAAGCCGGAATGCTGAATGTAGGTCCCGTGGAAGGAGCTTGGCGGCGCGGCTCTTGCTGCTCAGGTGTACATTGCCTGTTTAACCGCTCGCTGCAAAACAAAGGCTGAACGCCACTATTTTCTGCTTTTCGCCTTTTTCCGGAAAAGTGAAAATCCCCTTCGGATTTCTTTCGGTTAGTGAAAACAGGTACCAATGATGGTGTTTCGTGAAAGCGACGTGGTGTAAAGCGAACTTTCGAAAAGCGAGGAATGCCTGTACAGCAAAGTCTAAGAAATTTTTATCTAAAAGCAATAAGACATTCAACATGAGAAATTTTAGTCTGATTATCAGGAAACTTCCCGGATAGTGAAATGAACTGAACTGTGGCCATGTACCTGAAAATAACGACGGTGCTTCCTATATGACATTTTAGAAACTGGCAAATATACAAGGAAAGAAAACAGGTTCACTTGGAGCTGCCAGAGGACCCCTGACTTCTTTTCATCTGAGCTGTCATCTTTGAGGAAAGGAAACTTTTAAGGACCACAAAAGGAGACAAAACAGCAGACTATTTAAAGCATTTGTCACTATTTATCTAAACATGACTAAGCAACTGATTGCAGTGAAACCAACCAGCAGTCATAAAGTGACTGGAAAACCATCCCCGGACCTAGCAGTGGAAACAATGTAGCTTATGGAGCTGGTGTCTTCCTAAGGACAAATCACTTCCCTATAGAAGCGAAGGCTCAGGAACATAGCTAATGAGGGCAGCCAACACACCTGTGCCAGGTACTGTGTTCAACACTTCACACCCACTGCCACACGTAATACACACCTTTGAGGTAAGTACCATTATTGGCTCCACGTTATGGACAAGGAAACGCTTGCTCAGGTGGCTTGAAGAACTTCATTAACCAAAGGTCCCTCTGTGGTAGGTGGGAGAACTGTAAACTGCACCTGGTTCCACACTGATACCACACTACAAATAAAGCACTAAAACCCACCTTCAGTAAGTTGCATATGACAAACTGTGTGCAAAGTTCCCTAAAAAAAAGCTCTAAATTACTTTGCTAGGAATAGCTATGACACCTAAACCGATGTTGTGTAAATTCAAAATTAAACTTGCACTTAAACTTTATAAAACAATACATTTTCCTCGTAAGCTGCATTCCAGGTCTGGGTCAGGAAGTTTTTGGTGATATGCATGTTATTGCAGTATATACACCAGATCCTGTCTTCATCACAGTGATTACAGAAGTAGTTCAGGTTTCTCGGCTGTTTTCTCTGTGGAGCTTTCTGATCCAGTCCAAGAGAAAAATGTGCTCCGATACTGGCTCTATTCTATTTATGTTGCTAAGCTACAGAATATTTTGCCTTGTGTTGCCCAGAAAACTGTGTTAATTGTCTTTAAAGAGATAAGCCAGTTCTGGAACATCTTTGTATATGTGCACTAAATATGCTCACAGTATTTCTATAAAATAAATGTTGTTCTTTTATTCTCTTTCAAATAGCATTTGGAGAGAATCATGTGATGCTACACTGATTTGAAATGTAAGTTCCAAACACATTAGTATTTAAGCAGATATATATCTGTTTAGGAAGTGGAGCCCTGGTGGCGCAGTGGTTAAGAGCTACAGCTGCTACCCAAAAGGTTGGCAGTTTGAATCCACTAGCTGCTCCTTGGAAACCCTATGGGACAGTTCTACTCTAACCTACAGGGTCGCTACGAGTCAAAATCGACTCTACAGCAATGGGTTTGGTTTGGCTTATATCTATTTAAAGTCCTTGGGACCTACCCACGTGCACGTGCACACACACACATACCTGGTGAGACTGTTTAGAAAGGAAGAACATTCACACTCTGAACGGGACAATGAGATTGAACGAGGCGGACAGGAAGCGTCACTCTGCCAACATAGACAGGTTAGGATGTCAGGTAAAGAATGGCCTGGGTCCTGTATTTTAACATACTCAGGCGATATGTCTGATTTCAATTCTCTTTTTGAAAAAGAAATTCTGGGAGAACTTTCTATTTATTTCTTGAAAATTCTGAATTAATGAATAGGTAAAATATAAGGAACAAAAGAAAAACTGAACCATATATTTGAAAGGATTATTTCTTTCCTCATGCCCCTAAAGCTCCAAACACAAAAATATGCAAAGTCAACTTTGGAAATAAGCAAGTACATTTATAGTTTTCCACTATACCATACATTCATGGAATTAATTCAATTATACACCCCCTTCTTCTGCAGAGAAGTTCTTTCTGCTTTTTAACAAGAACAAATCTTCACATTTTCTTTCTCCTTCTTGCTTGCTAACAGTATTTGAACCCATCCTGCTCTGTTTTCGTGGTTAGGATTAGGGAGAGCCTTCTCGAACCCTAAACAAAGGTCAGATCCTTCTATTACTGATGAAGTAACAGAAGGGGCCCATGTTCCAACCCAGGGCTCATGTCCACATTCCTTCCCACTCTAATAATGCGGTACAGACCTTACCTGCTCGAAGCACCCAAAGCGTCAGCGAGATGTCAGCGGGATGTATAGTATAGACTCATGTTGCCGTGGAATAAAGCAACACTACAAAGCTGGGATTAAATGAGTCTCCTGGAAACCATCGGTTTTTTGTATTTTCTCCACCTCCTTCCCTTTCTTGAAGATTGGTATGAGGGAAGGGGAGAAATGTAACAGCTGACCACACTGACTCAGATGTTTCTGTTTGTCACCAATGGCTAGAAATAGTAAGATAGGAGAAAATCCAAGCCCTAGTATGAGTGAGTTCTTCTTGCAAATGTTGGCACATTTGCTTCTAAAAGTAGTACTAACTGTGAATCACGTCATAACCTGGAGGGCTGCAAGATCATTTGCAAATGGTCATCTTGGTATGCCTAAATTCTCTCACTCTGAAAAGCAGTCACTGAAGTGGATACTTCCTAAGTCCCCTTCTAACTCTGGTATCTTATTATTTTTTTAAAAAGCCTCTTGGTACTTTTGATTAATTGATTTTAACTCCAGAACTCTAAATGCAAGTTAGCTAAGAAGTTCACCACCTTGGTTCTTTTTCCATTCTAAATGTGGCAATCCCTCCAAAAAGGGTAATAAGCTCGCTATGTTTTAGGGAGTGGAGGTTTTACAGAGGCAGGAAAGTTACTGATTTTAAGGAACACTTCAAAGAGAGTAAGTAAGTTGATTATGTTAGGTGACTCTGAAGGGTACAGTTTCAGTTATCAAAACCTATACCTGAAGGTCCCTGGGTGGTACAAATGGTTCCCACTCGGCAGTTCCACCTACCCAGCGGCACCACAGAACAAGCCTGGCCATCAGCTTTTCTAAATATTACAGCTAAGAAAACCCTACGGAGCAGTTCTATTCTGTTAACAGACGGGGTCTCTCCAAAGTCATAAACCAAGCAAGACAACAAAAGTAAAACCAACAAATCCAAAATCAACAAAAACAAAACCTATACCTGCCTAACCAGAAATAAAGGAAGGTATTATGCACTGGAAAGACATGGAAAACCGGAGCTTTCATTACTCAAAAAGACAGAGCACGCTCTCTTATTTTTCTTAAACGCAGGCTGAGATGGAGAAGAAAATGCAGCTTTCAGAGAAAGGTGGGGTCATTCACGTGGCATTTTTCTCCTTTTTCAATCAATCGAAACCTGTTTTTCTAAGTGTAATTCGTGCTTGTGGGCTTTTGAAGCGTGATGTTTGAAACATAAAGCAGGCTGCACTGCTCTCTATTAAATCTAAAGAAACTTCAGATAATATCTCAGTTTGGTACAAGATGCATTTCTGAAAACTTTCCTGCAAGTAGACTGTCTAAAAAAGTTAAGCCATAGGAGTTTTTGAGAGAGAGAGAGAGAAGTAGGGAAGTCTACTTAGGCATCTTCCTGGGTTTACTACCCAACTCTGCTTTAGATGGTCTTATATGTAAATTCCCATCAATGATGTCACAGGGGTCTGGAGCAGCAAGGAGGGAAAGGACTGTGTCTGTGCCTGTCACTGTCACTGTGTTATGACTGTAAAAATCCCCAATCCTTGAGAGGAGGACAAAGTCAAGAAGGGAGTCTAGTCTTGGTGGGTGAAACATCTGCTGGACTCTGGGGTCCACAGTATCTGGTCACTAGGGCCTGTGGGGTCCCCTGGCGGGGAGTCTGGGATGGGGTGGGACAGGGGGTTCTTCTTGTAGGTATGGTCACATGCCAGATACCACCACAAGCATGGCAAACATCCAATGCCTCTTTTTCTGAGGTTGTTTATCATTCATTCAAATATTTATAGGACATATACTACGTGCAGCAAAGCTGCCATGAGAACTCACCCATTGCTGACTAATCTAAATGACATCATCTTGCCACTGAGCAAAGCATGGAAGTCAAAGGCGACCTGTATTAATTTTTCTCTTTACATGCACAGCAATTTCAGGAGGATGAATTGTCTTAATTATCTGAATTCTAGAAGAAAATTAACTGTAGAGCCTTCACTAGATATCTACCTTTCCTGAAATGACAATTTCATTCAAAATAAAAGTATTCATATTCATCACTGTAATCTGTAATCACATTTCCTTCTAAGCAGATTTCATCCTCATGACTTTTCTCTGAATAAATGGTAGCAAAAAAAAAAAAAAAAGTGAGTATTTCTCTCAAAAGGGTCCTTGGTGTTATCGTTAGCTGTTGTTAGCCCCCGACTCACGGAGACCCCATGCACAATGGACCCGATCGGTTGCAGATTAGACTGTTGTGATCCATAGGGTTAGATTGTCAGACCTTTCTTCCTAGTTCATCTCAGTCTGGAAGCTCCACTGAAGTCTGTTCAGCACCACAGCCATTCACAAGCCTCCACTGACAGATGGGTGGCAGCTGCACAGGATGTGTACTGGATGGGAATCAAACTCAGGTCTCCAGCATAAAAGGGGAGCATTCTATCACTGAACCACCAATGCCTCAGACCCAGAGGGTCCTAGAAGTTCAGTATAAAGCGAGACCTCTCTACTCCAAGTCTATGACCAAATGATTTTTCATTGTGCTCCTCCAAACGTTCTTTCCTCAACTCACCCATCCCCATCCCTACCTCTGCCACGTTTTAAAAAACAGACAAACTTTTTTTACAGCAGTTTTTAGGTTTACAGAAAAACTGCACAGAAAGTACAGTACAGAGTTCCCATATATTCCCCTCAAGCCCCTGCACACCGTTTCTCCTATTACTAACATCTTGCATTGGTTTGGTACATTTGTTACAATCGAACCAATATTGATACATTATTACCAATAATGTATCAATAGTCCATAGTTTCCATTAGGGTTCACCCATTGTGTTACATAGTCCCCTGGGTTTTGACAAATGTCATGTGTCCCCCATTACAGTATTATTTATAATGTAAGTGTGGATGAAGCCTTTTCACGGGACCCTCTCTTTCTACACCAAGCTTTATCCAAGTTTGTCCTTAAATGTTGACAGTACATTGTCTCCGGATGATAAGGTTACTTCAAAGATTGCAGCCACCCATGGGAGACATGCGGGTTATGACTGCCACTGTGCTACTTGGGTGACGGCTTCAGTAGAGACTGGAGTGAAGAAATAAGAACACTCACCTTCAATGCAGAAACTCATGGAAGATTCAGCTGGTCGAAGTTCAGTGTGCCCTGGACATGCAGACAAAAGCAATCTTTGGTTTGACCTTGTTCTGCATCTCACTCTATCTCTTAGGAAAGCTGTAGCCTAAGCTGGAACTGCTACTACCAGAAACAACCAAAGCCCATAAAAACACTATCTCCCAGCAAGAAATGAAACAAAAAAGAATGGGGCTGCTGCCACTGGAATTTTTGAATCTTGTCTTTGTATCCTCCTTGGGGTTCTGGTGGTGCAATGGTTAAATGTCTGGCTGCTAACCAAAAGGCTGGCAGTTCAAATCCACCAGTCGCTCCTTGGAAACTCTATGGAGCAGTTCTACTTTGTCCTGTAGGATTGCTAAGAATCCGAATCGACGTGATGGCAGTGGGTTTGGTTTGTTTTTTTTTCCTAGTCCCAGAAGACTGTTCTGATGTGAAGCATGATGTCTATGAAGAATATGTAAAATAGAATGATGCTGTTTTGTTGAGGATTTTTGCCTGTTATTAATTGTTCAGATCCAGATATTTCAAAACAAAAAGGACAAAACCAAAACAATGACTGTTCTTTTGACTAGACTGAAGTGTCAACGCGGAGTTCTCACTTCAAGTTTTCAACATCTAACCTTTCAGGGACTTTGCTTATTAGTACAGGCATCTATTTGCTTGAGTGTACATTATCCATACTGACGACCTCCTCTAATAAGTGGAATACTTTGAGATGATTTTCCATGGGTAATATGCAGGTTATGTCCCTTGTTAATCTTGAAAACATCTTAGGATATAACAGCATTTACCTGCAGCTATAAATGATTTGAGATTTTTTTTTTCTTCTGACCTTCATCATTTAACTCTGAAATCATGGAGATGGGCTCACCATGAATGTAACCCTGCATGTGCCAGGCATTACAGTAGGTGCTGTACATCCTTACCTCATTTCAATGTAAGCACAATGCCGACAGAGAGATATCATTATCTCAACCGTAAAACCAAACAAGTCGTTGTTGAGTTGATTCTGACTCATGGCAACCCCATGTGTGTCAAAGTAGAACTATGCTCCGTAGGGTTTTCAATGGCTGGCTTTTCAGAAGTAGCTCTCCAGGCCTTTCTTCCAAGGCACCTCTAGGTGGACTCAAACCTCCAACCTTTCAGTTATCAGCTGAGCACATGAACCATCTGCACCACCTAGGGACTCCATCCCCACCATACAGGTGAGGAAAATGAGGATGCAAAATGGGCCCAAGTCCACATCCCTGTAGAGCTGAGCTATAAACATCAGTCTGTCTGACTGCAAAGCATGTTTGCCTCAGCATCCTGCCTCCCGGAATTACTAACCTCAAAACTGAGTTCTATAATTTCACCGCTGGCTGAATGTATTGTTTATTTTTAAGTTTGGAAATGTCTATGTGAAAGAAAAATTTTGTGTTTTTTTTTTGTTTTGTTTTTGCTGTATCATTTTCAGGCTTAAGAATCACACACATATCAGTCTTTGTTCCAGTCTACTTGAAAGGAAGAGGAACTATGCAACCAGCTTTGGAAGCAGCCAGAAGAACGTGGCATTTAAGAGCTGAGAGAGTTGTGCTAAGCAGGAGCTCTGGTTTCCAAATCCATGGCATCATAGGTTACAAAAGGGGAATCAGCATGAGCTCCACCCCTCGCATACCAGGAAGGAAGAATCTGTGCACTTATTTTGCTAATATTAATCTAAGAATCAAAGCTTCTGAGCTGCCCTCTTTGTAATTCAGTGAAAAGCAATGCCTTTGCGACATGCTAAAGATGATTTGTTACGACTGATCAACTAATTTGTTCATAGAAATCTTAGCTTTATATTTTATCTCCTTAGAATCAAGGTTTGTCGGGTGCAGGCTGACTGTTCTCTTCAGCACATATCCGTTACTACACCCTGGTCCTGTCTCTCCTCCTCTCCTCTGCTTACACCAACTTGCCAATGCACACTTCACACAAAATCTTTCTTTGTATTAAAAAAAAAAAAAAGTCTGGAAAGTATAGGAGGCTAGACAGTGACTAGTTTCCTATCAAATGCCACAGCAGTATGACCACGGGATTAATTCTCCAGTTACCAATTATCTAAGTTTTAAACACGGGTTGTAATTTTCAGAAGCCAAACTAGATAACGGTTATTTATAAATGTTACTTATATTTATGAGATGAGACCAACTCCGGCTGAGAGGTAAATGTCTCTCCAAATTGAGGGAAAATGTTCACTTGCAAAACAGAAGCAAGAAAGGAGTATAGCATAATTTATAGGATAACTTCTCCAGATGCCCAAGGCCCAAGGAGACATTTTCAGCACCTCATACAGATATCTATCTCATCACACTGTATCTCTCCCCGGGTTGTTTTTTAATTGCTGTTATATACATATAGAGAGAGACATATATAGATGTAGGTATATAGATATGTCATAAAATTTGCCATTTAACCATTTTTAAGTGCATAACTCAATGGTATTCATTATATTCACAATGTTGCACATCCACCACCACTATTTACCTCCAAATTTTTTCCATCATCCCAAACAGAAACCTAGTACCCTCTCAGCAATAACTCCTCATCGCCCTCCTCCCTCCTACGCCTCCCCACCTCCCCAGTCCCTGGTACCCACTAATCTACTCTGGGCTCTATGCATTTGCCTATTCTAGATATTTCATATAAGTAGGGTCACACAGTATTTGCCCTTTTGTGTCTGACTTGTTTTACTCAGCATAATGTTCTCAAGGTTCATTCATGTGTAGTATGGATCAGGACTTCATTAGAATCACAGTCCATTGCGGATATTCCACATTTTGTTCATGCAGTCATCTGTTGATGGATCCTTGGGTTGTTTCCACCTTTTGGCTGTTGTGAATAGTGCTGCAGTGTACATGTATCTGGTTGAGTCTCTGTTTTCATTTCTTTTGGGTATACACCCAGGAGTGGAACTGCTGTACATTGTGTTTTAATCATGTAATCATGAATAGGAAAAAATTATATCAGAAACAATATGTAACTTTTTGGAATAGTTCATCTTTTTTGTAATAGGGAGAGACTTTAGGAATCCCCAAATTAGAAAGGAAGGCAGGAGTGAAAAGGTCTTAATAGCTGAGGGTAGTTTGGGAATGACAGAGGTCATTTGACTCAGCTTCGTTTGGTAAAAGAAATTCCACTTACCGTGCTGTTCCCCAGCGCCTTCGGCACTGCTATCTATATTAAAAGCCTGTTGGTAGAGAGGTGACGAGTGAAAACAAAAACACTCACTTTTCTCTTGGGGAATGATGCTCCATGTCCCCTAATTCCTCCAACACCGTATAGCCTCTATCTTGCTCTGATCTCCTCTCTGTTTTTAATCATAGACCGCTCCTTGGCCAGAGTTAACATGTTGACGATACGATTCACTGTGCCATGATCCCAAGCTATTTTTTTGTTCCTTTTGCAGCAGGAACCTTTTAACGCATAGTCTCAAAAATGGGAAACTGGCTGTCAGTCTTTAATGACTTTCCTGTTCTTGCTTTGTACTTGTAATCTTAAAATATAACTGATCTTTTTAAGGATACAAATGTGTTAGTAGTCACCCAGATACTTCTAGTGAGTAAATTACTCTTCCGGAATAATAAATTAGAGGCTTTTGAAAGTGCATTAACTGTTTAGATTCATCCAGCTCTGCTCACTTGCTCAGGGAATTTCCAGCCGGCTCATGAGTCACCAGCAAAGGTTGCTGGTCCATTCCTCTCCTCCTTAGGGAATGACTTACTGAGACTATCTAAGTATTTATGCATTAAAAACCAAGAATGCAGCAAGAACCTCCAGTAAAACTAAGAAATTCCAGAGTTACATTTCAGAGAAAGAAGCAAGAAAATCCTGAATCTAGCCCTCCCATTTATCAAAAAAGCAAAAAATGTCCTTTTCTAGATACCTCAGGTTGATGTCTGTAAGCACCAAGAATGCTTATTTGAACAGTTTTTAATCAATATCTCTAAGACATTCTCTATATGTCTTCTAATTTTATTATATTTGGAGCATGATGCATGGGTGAACCTTTCTATGGGGATGCAAGTGGTCACGCTGACCAGCAATTCTGGGACACATCAATCTCTCGGGCTACTGGTCAACAAAACCAAACAGTTGCTGTCAAGACAATTCCGACTCACAGCGACCCCATGTATAACTGAGTACAACAGCCCTATAGGGTTTTCTTGACTATAATTTTTTTTCAAGCAGATTGTCAGGCCTTATCTTCCACAGCACCACTGGGGGGGTTTGAACTGCCAACCTTCCAATTAGTAGTCGAGCACAAACCGTTTGCGCCACCCAGGGACCTCTTGGGCTACTGGTACATGTGGGTTATTTGCACTTCTGAGCTACTGATGTGCTTGTTAGCCTGGTGATGCTATGTGTATCTGGTTGATTTCAAGATGGCTGCATCTCAGAAAAGGGAGAATAACTTCTATGTTTGCTGATGGTAAAATACTTTGAGAGAATCTCATGGGAAGGGAACTTTTTCCATAAGTGTAGGTTTAGCATTTGCCTAAAAAATAATTTTTTTTTCATTATAGTTCCTCCCCCACACCTGGTCTTTTAATCTTAAACACACACACCACCCCTCCACAATTCTACTGCCGTCCAGAGAATACTGGATCATTCTAATTACATCAGCACATATGGTTCCATCTAAATTATGGACTGAAGTAAAATAAAGTCCTGAACCTTAATGATTTCACCAGGGAAAAGGTTTCAGACATGATCAAGGAGGAAACGTAGGGGAGAGAAAATCTGCCAAATAGCAAAAAAGGATGGAAATGAGAGGAGGCAACTGCAGTCAGCTGAAGGAGGCCAGCTCTGCATGCTTCCGGGCATAGATTGCTTAATTTCTCTTATTGTTTGAAACTTGACCCCTTCTGTTCTTTCCATTGGACCCTAAGTGAAGAGAAGGGAGATACAATGTGGTGTTGTGGAGCAGACAGACTTTGGCAGCTTACGGAGCTGGGCTTGTGGTTTGGCTCTGTGAGTTTGGAGAAATTACTCAACTTCTCTGATCCTTGTTTCCTCACCTTTAAAGCCATTTTCTGAGTTAAGCACAGCATTCCATTTTAAGGAGCTCTTCAAAATGCCCCAAAACACTTTCTGATATTTCCAAAAAAATTCTATTGGGAAAGCAAAAAAGTCAAATGGAATGCAGAACAACCACCACCACCACCTCCGTGGTAAAAATGGTAACAGTGAATATGCAGGAATATGTGGTTGGCTCTCTGCCTGCTTATCAGATATGACCCTACCGGCATGAATACAATGGGAGCAAATACCACAAAACCATACTTAGAAACCTATGCACACCTTTCATGCAAATAAGCAGTGAAGAAAGAGAAAACATATGTTAATTCAAGCAAAAAGGCATAAATGATTATTTATTTAATTGAATTTAATTTTTCTGCGAAGTATTTCTAGGGCTATGGTTTTAATTAAAGGGTTAAGAAAGGGGTACATGGGCTGTGGAGTCCTCAGTTTCTCTACTGTGTAATTTTTTCATGCCTGTGCATTATTTCAGTTTTAATTTCTATGGTTCTAAAGCAAAAACTCCTGCCTCTTACACAGTGGATCACAAACCCAAGTGATAAAGTTGCTATGAGTTGAAAATCAACTCTACGTCACCCAACACCAACAAAAATCTCCCAAAATCACCTGCTCTCTCTTTGAAGTCTAATTTTAATACAGAAATAAAGTTTTCATTTCTAGAAAGTCTTGGGAGCTGCTGGGGCTTGGGTTGAGACCCTGTTCTAGAAAAGTCCCTCCCTCCTTCCTCATTTCTCTTACCTCTCTAGCACGGATTCCTAAGTACTATCTGCAGGGTTCTCTTGTTCTTGAAGGCTAGATTTCTTACTTTTCACTTATCTCCCCAGGATCAGGTTCCCCTTCTGGTTCACCGGAATTTTATTTCCTTCTGCAGTGTCCCAAATTCCCCTGGAACTGAGATTAGAGTTCCATCAACCTGGACAATTAGATTTTCCTTGAATCCCAGCCTATAATAACAAGTGAGCAACAAACACTTGATCTTTTGATGAAGAGTCAGTAGGAGCCATTGTCCCCAACTATCCAGCCCATTTAGTACCTTCGGTTTTTGTGATGCTTAAATAGGTTTTGTTTTTTGGATGCTGCATAAACTATGTCAATCAAGTTATAAACTGCCTAGTAGGTTAAGTAGATTAGATTGTAGTTAGTCTACTTTTTTTCTTTTCCCCAGTCTGTTGGCTAAGTTCCATTTGTCTTGGTTCCAAAAATCCACATATGGAAAATGAAGTTTCATACAGAGATATGTTTATATTTGTATAGTCATTTAGATAGATGACATCCTTCGAGACCCTCATCTATAGTAGGGAAAAGCTTACCTCACACATAGCAAATCTGGTTTGTGAAGTACTGGCTTAATCAGAGCAAAGAAAATTATGCAGCGGAGAGCTGCAATAAAGTGGAGAGTTATGTTATAAAAGCCTATTCATTGTTGTCTCCTTTCCCCCTGTGGCTTAAAATTTGCATTGACATGGGAGAACTGAACTGATAAAGACACAAACCGGAGTTATGTGTATTAGGGCTAATTGGAAGCAGCTGAGAACAGTGGGAAGCAAAGCTATCCACATTTGGACAATTGCTTTTCTTATTGTGGGTGGGCCAGTCTGTTAAGACCTCCCCACCACCCCCAGCCTTCCCAGGGCTGGGACCTGAAAGCTGAACGGCAACCTGTGTCTCACACGAAAGGCAGAATATATTCATCCACACAAGAGATTTGCATGCCTATTACTAAGTGGCCTATTAAATAGAATGAAGAAAATTCACTGAATTCTCTTTAAGTAATTCAGACTAGACTAGGGTTCTATGGTTTTTCAGTACAAAAACTGCTGATGACACCCTGTCACCAAGAGGAAGCGCATCGGTGCTTGGGCTGTGGTGAGCGCCTTGTTGATCTACTTGACGGCAATGAGTTTGGGTTTGGGTTTTGGTATACAGCACAAGGAGCATCTTCCAACATACAGTTCATCTTCCTTAGAGTCACTTTAAAAGACCGATAGTTGGCATAAGATAAAGTATGGTAGATTTGGCTGTCTCTGAGTAACATTAATTAAAAATAACAATAATTTGCTAAGTTCTCACTATGTTAATATATTCTCTACCCATTACCCAGTGGGTAATGGGTAATGAGTGGAGCTGGGATTTAACCCAGGTCTCTGGGGCTCCAAGCCCACGCTCTTACTCCATGCTACGCAGCAGCATCCACAGAATTCCAGACGCTTACTCATAGATCTTTCAGAGGGAACTGCATAATTTCACTGGGAGCAAACCTAAATAATCATCTAAACTATAGTGTCCATCATACCATCTCCTACCATAACTATCTATGGCTCCCGAAACACAAGATGAAAAGTTATGTGTTTCAGAGTAGAGCTGTGCATAGCGTTTTCAGTGGCTGGGATCCTTCAGAAGTAGATTGCCAGGCCTTTCTTCCAAGGTGCCTCTGGGTGGATTTGAACCACCGACCTTTTGGTTAGTAGCTGAATGCTCAACTGTTTACTCCACCTAGGGACTCCTCATCAAGTAGCATTCCCTCAAAACAGAGGTTATACTACAGCAGTAAGAGGCTGGAGTTTCTCTCCTCCAAGCTTCACTAGAATGTGGAAACAATACTACATAGATATGAACTAACGGAATCTAATGTACAGACCATAGGAACTTCACATTTTCCAGCTCCACCCCATTTTATATTAGAAAATCAAGTACCTGAAATGTTAAATGACTTGAACAAAATAAGCAAGGGCAGTGGAAGCTACATTTTTCATAAATGTGTCAATTCAAAGTTCAATAAAATGCTATAATGAAACCACATCTACCCCCTCTCCCCCTGAACACACCCTTTCTCTCAAATATCAATTTTATTCCAAATAAAAAATCTTAGATTTTCTGTATTGTCCGTGAAAGAGTAGGTGTTTTGTTTAATAGTTTTACCTAGAAATCAAAGCTGCAGACCTAAACAAATAAAACAGCTTCTTTGAAACTTTGAGCTTTGCTGACTGATGAGATGCTTGGTGGCCAAGCAGCCCCAAATCCTGCTGAATGTAGTCATCTATATGGAGAGTAGATTATGAACAACTTCCCATCCCAATTTTGCTTAAATACTTCCAGTGTGAGGAATTCACAACTTTATGAACAGCAAATTCCATCTGGGGATCACTCTAGCTGTTTATAAAATCCTTCCTGTGTTGATCCAAATTCTGCCTCTAACTTGGAGAGTAAATCTAATTCCTTTTCCAAATTATGTTGCTATTGTTGTTTGTTGTTAGTTGCTGACCCACGGTGGCCCCCTGCTTGCAGAGCAGAACTACTCCATAGCATTCTCAAGGCTGTGACCTTTTGGAAGCAGATCACCAGGTGTGTCTTCTGAGGTGCCCCTGGGGGGGGGGTCTGAACTGCCAACCTTTTGTCCAGTAGTTGAGTGCTTAACCATTTGCACCATCCAGGGACTCCCTGCACATCATAAACCAAAAAACCAAACCAAACCCACTGCCGCTGAGTCAATTCCAACTCATAGTAACCCTATAGGATAGAGGAGAACTGCCCCATAGGGTTTCCAAGGAGCAGCTGGTGGATTTGAACTGCCGACCTTTTGGTTGGCAGCTGTAGCTCTTAGCCACTGTGGCACGGGAGCTCCTTCCACATCATAGCACCTCAAATACTTGAGGAAAGCTGTCACATATCCCATAATTCTGTCCATCCCTGTGCCTACACTACCCTCTGTGTGGATTCTAAATCGTTACCCTCTTGGTCACACTCTATTCCACAAACTCCAGCTTGCCATGGTCCCTTTAAAACGTGCCCTGAATTTTATACGCTGCTCTACTCTACTCAGGCCAGCACAGGGCATGGCCAGATTATTACCTCCTGAATCTGGGACACTGTACTTTTATTAATAGCCTCCAACAGCCACGTCACACTGTTGCTGGCTCACGCTGAATTTGGATCCAATTAAAACACTCAGACCTTTTTCACACTTATGCAACTGGTGTTTTTTCATTCCGTCAGTTACTCAACAAATATTGTCTTCAAGAAAATTATTTCCACACCAAAAGCCGACAATTTTCCATAACGTGGTTGGGAGACAAATAGACTAAGGAAACACATGGTCTTTTGACCTATAGTTGAACCTGAAATTACTTTTTTCCCCATGAATTTAAAAGTTAACTATATTATTTATCAGTTGTTAAAGGGCAAAGTAACCATACAAAATTCCAAAGATATGTGAAATGTGAACCACAATAGACAAATGAAGTATAATTCTATCATGTTCCACTTGCACATTCAAATGAATTTATTTAGAGGGGCATAAAGTATATTTCTGAGAAAGAATCAGATCTTGACCATCTCCAAACTGAAGATCAGTGGAAACCCAATCCTTAGATTAAAACATGATATTCTTAGAAAAGATATAAATAGCATTGGTAGCTGCTTTGACCATGACACATCGGACAAGTTCCTTGATTTTCCAGGTGCCACCCAACACATAAACACAGAATGATGTTTCCCATCTATTTTACTTAAATACTGAAAATATTTGAGAGTTTTCTACAAATCTCCTAAACATCAAAATTGCTAGAGTCACACGATGCCATTATTCAACCTGCCCTCACCTATCTGGTTTTCCACATTTTGTGGATCATTTGTCAATAGCCAAGGACCTAACTAACTCATCTCTTTTTATCCTCTTTAATTGGTAAACTGTTGCAGAATCAATTAATTATAGAGTAAACACAAGCTCAGAGCTGGAATGAACCCAAGGGATCAGCCATCCCAGACTTTATTATACAAATGACGGTATTGTGTTCATTCACTCAGGTATGCAGAGCCTTATGCTAGGCCCTGTGAACACAGGAAGCGCAAGACACTATATGACCTACCCATATCCACTGCTGTCGAGTTGACTCTGACTCATAGCAACCTTACAGGACCAAACAAAACTTCCCCATAGGATTCCCGAGGCTGTATATCTTTACAGAAGCAGACTACTACATCTTTCTCTTGTGGAGCGGCTGGTGGCTTTGAACCGCTGACCTTAGCAGCTGAGTGCTTTAGCCGCTGAGCCACCAGGGTTCCTTGTCTGACCAAACCTAGGTGAAAACCTGATTGAGAAGAGAAACCCAGGTGATTAAGAGTAAATGACTCAAACTGGAAGGAGTTCAAGAGGAAGATCTATGTAGAAACACAGATGCTGGTGTGTTTGTGTTTGTGTGTGTGTGTGTCTGCGTGTGTGTGTGTGTGTCTGCGTGTGTGTGTGTGTGTGTGTGTCTGCGTGTGTGTGTGTGTGTGTGTGTGTGTGTGTGTGTCTGCGTATAGGAATGTTGGGGAAAGGAGGGAAAAAGGTGCGAGACGAAGCTGGGTGACTACATGTGGGTCAGTGCAAGGCCTCGTGTCATGCACTGCTGAGGAAAATAATCACGTTCCATTGTGCTTACAATGTGTTATATACAACTATAGTAAACAGACCATAAATACTGCTGTGGGCTGACTGAGCTAATGTGCAAATGCAAATATGTGTATACTGATTACAGATAAGTTTAATTTTGAATTTTAGATAAAGGGAGTCACCTGAAAGGTTTAAATCAGGGCTTTGAACCGGTTCTTTCCAGTTCGACACCCTGCTGAGAACTGTCATTTCCAGTATATCTGGGGTGGAAATGATAATTCTTAGCAGTGTGTCGAGCCGGAAAGAACCAGTTTGAAGCCCTGGTTTAAATAAGTAGTAACAGGATCAGATTGGCATTTTAGAACAGTTTAACAGTCAACCCTAGCTACACATTACCAACTGGAGAGCTTTTACAAGGTACCCAGAAGCCCCCCTCCCAAGTCAGTTGTATCAGAACCCCTAGGGCTGGGCCAGGTGATTCCAAGACTGAGAACTACTGTGTTTAGACATTGCTCTGCCAGCAGTGTGCAGAAGCCCTAAGACAGAGTCAGAAAAGCCGAGAGGAGACAATTACAACTGTACCCATGGGAGATGGTGAGTTTTGAACCAAGTCAGTAATCATGGGGACCAAAAGATGGGACGGAGGAAGTGGGGGACACCAGGAAGTCTATGATGGCTTGCAAGTGTGTGACTCAAGTGCATCTGTGAACAGGGGTGCAGCTCCAAGCTGAAATTGGAGACATCACAGGGCCTGTAAGTGCACCGCTAATGACCTCCATAAACATGGCCCAGAAGAGAGGCCTGGGCAGGTGGTAAATGCTTCCATAGGTCAAAGGTGGCCTTTAGCCATGAAAATGGAGAAGAGTGTTTAGAACAGGAGGGAGGCGGTCAAGGGTGGAATCTGGGGGAATCCTTAGCGAAATAAAAGCAGTGGAGCTATGAGGAAACCTTGAGGATTTACAGCAATGTGAAGAATGTGACCTCGCAGACACTGTGATAGTGTCTGCCCCTTGCCCTAAGTCCTAGCCTTCTGGCCATCGGGTGCTCCATATTTCACATCTTCAGACTCAATGTTAAGCCATGCTTCAGATTAAGTGTCTCAATTTTTAGAACCAAAAGCATGATCACAGCCTAATGGCCCAGAGCATCCTTATTAACTGACCCTGGCTAGAGCATTTGCTGAGAGATGGGGTGGCCACGGACCAGGGTAGTCTTCCCTCTTTCTGAGCCTCAGTCCCCGAAGGTGAGCCAGGAAAAGGCAGAGCCTTAAAGAACTCCTGGCTTGGCTACCAGAAAGCCACACTCTGCCCAGACCCTGCCACTCCTGTCTGAACAAACACAGCCTTTTGCTGCTTTCTTAAAAGTGGTTTTCAATCTTCAAGTGGTGTTTTCCAGGCAACAAGAACTTAGTGCTGCACACACACCAAAGGGAGGACGACTTCGGGTTGGAATTCTGAGAAACCTGTCAAGGTCACCCAAGGTCAAGCAAGGAGCAGAACTAGAATGGTTGGGCTCTTGCTACAGGCTGGAGCATCCAGTCCTTTCCTAAAGCACTCGTTAGACAGAGAGAGAGAAAGAGAGAGAGAGAATTTGGCCCGAGAGGATCCAAGAGACGCTGTTTAGGTGGTCTGAGGGAGGGAAGCTTGCAGTGCCAGGTGTAAGCGGGAATGTTGAGACCCAACACCTTCCAGAAAAGGGGTGGAGTGGGGAACACGGGGCAGGAAATGAACAAGAACAGGCAGCCCACGAAGCCACACTTTTCTCTTCGAGGGCTGACAGAAATCCCTGGCAGCTCCCTCACTCAGCAATCACGAATGCTCATAAAAAATATTCCACTATGAGAGAAAAAAGGAAATCTGTCTTTTTTGCAAGTGGGGAAAAATGGAAACTCTTCCTTAGAGACTAGAGAAGTTGGCAGTGTCTCCTGGGAATTGCGTTTGTCTGCTCCAAACAAAACCAGCTCACTTCAAAAAGGATCAGTTAAGGGCTTTTTTTAAAAAGAGTGTGAGCTCATATGAGTCACCTGAAAGGAATGGCCAGGGAATCAAATGTCCTGCTAGGAAATGTGCCACCCCACTGACGTTACCTGGGACAAAGGGGAGCTGGGCAGGGGAGAGGAGCAGGCCAAGCCCTGTCCTTATAGGATAGGCAACTGGAATTTATGGATTCCCCAATCTTCACATTTTAAATTTAACCTCTGCTTTTTGGCCCAGGGTGGCTAGCAAACAATTACATAATCCGCATTTCTCCTGGGTTTAGGGTACAGGGACAGGCCAGGGTCGCCTTCTCAGCTCCAGGATCTCTGGGCCCCCCCGCAGGGAGTTGCTTTCAAAGCACTGCTTGCTCCGCTCTGCTCCCGCCCAAGGCTGGCACTGTTGCTTCCAAATGGAAGCCTCCTAAACTGAGCTCACTAATGAAATGGGCGTTGTTCCTTAATCGCTTTGTGAAACTGCTGGGAACTGAAAACACGCACAGGAGGGCGGGCGGCTCCAAAGAATACCAAAACTGGAACATTTAAGAGAAGGCCAAAAGACGCCCGAGTGGAGGATTGCCAGGGAGCCCAAAGGGCAATCCAAAATAATAAATCAAGTACATGACAAAGCATCTTGATGTGGAGCCACAGACAAATGAAATTCCATTGCAAACCCTTGTAGGTCAGAGCACGGTCCACTGGACTGGAGACCAAAACAAACCCATCGTCGTCGTATGGATTCAGGCTCACGGTGACCCCGTGTGTTACAGGGTAGAAATGTGCTCCACAGGGTTCTCCTGGCTGCCATCTTTATCAAGGTAGATGGCCACCCCCTGGGTGGATTCTAACTGCCAACCTTCAGGTTAGCAGCTGAGTACAAACCACTTGTGCCACCTGGGGACCACAGACCACACATTGTTTATACAGACACACCTTCTATGCTGTTGCTAGTCCTATTTCTAGAGAAGTCACTCCTTTCAAGTGGTCAAAGAGCTCTCCCCAGCCCCCTCACGCTCAGTGTAAGTTCCTGCAGGAATCAAGCCCGTAAAGTCTTATTTACTGAAACACGAAGTTATGACACTTAAGCATGTCAAAAAACCACAGGGATTTTCCTTAAATAAGCAAAACACACATTAAACCGGTAATAATTAAAATAGTCTGGCCTGAAGAATGTGCAAAGGGTTGCATTTTCTCCCTGACCTAAGAAAGGCAAATATCTTCTAGAAGTTAGAAAGCTAAAAGCACATACTTTTCATCAGAATTGTATCCCTAAAATGTTTGAAGGGCACTATTTTTCAGAGATTTGGGGAAACATCTCCCAGGGTTAGAATCAAGGTTTTATTTTCTTTTTTCCTTCCCCAGTCACAACTTTACAACCACAAGCAATCTGTCTTGGAGATCCCAGGAGAGTCGCCCTAACGTGGGTGGAGGAGTAATAAGAATTCAAGAAAAGTCACCATCTTCTGCTCTTCTGGAATAGCGCCTCTGCTTCTGTCAGTGGTATTACAGTACCAGAGGCCGCTGTCACCTGTGCCACAGCCCCTCCTGCAGCCCCCACCCTCCATCCCCACTTGGGACCCTGTTGTCTTTCCCTCATCGGCCTCTCATTTCCTCAGGGTCATTCCCCTGCCTTTGCTCCTGGACCATTTCAACTACTGTGTGCAAAAACCAAAATGTAGCGGGATGCCAGGACTACGTCCCTACCTGGGTGCATTTCTTTCCTTGTTCGACCAGGGATCCACATTCCTGAGCTCAACAAGCTTTCTGAGGCTTCCGGGAAGAGCAGTGTTCAATTTGCTTTCAGTAGAACACCGCCAGCCTGGGGCAGGGTTACACTTATTATTATTACTATTACATTATCTGTCTGTGCCTCTCTCTCTCTCTATCTAGCTATCATCTATCTATTTACTAAAACTATTGGAAGGAAAGTCTGCCTTCTGAAGAATCAAAAGGATAAAAACATGGAGGACTCGGGCAAGGACATCAAAAACAGAGGCATGTAATCAAGAGTGGGGACACAATGCTTTCGTAGGGCTCATTTCTTGGGACGTATTTAATCAATGCATAAATTGTGCACAAGGAAGGAATTTTGTGTAAGTCTTTCTTGCAAAGCTTAGTGCTGATTATTCCCTATCAGAGATGTGCAGGCATTGTTCCCTGGGTCCTCCCAAACAGCCTGGAGAGGGGAACTTTGATTGTATTTTACAGCACAGGAAACTAAAATCCAGGGAGAACAAGGGCCTTGCTCCAAGTCCCACAGCTGAGCAAGGCGGCTGCGTCTCTAACTCGCTCTTTGTGTCCATCAAGTGCTGTCTCCGGTGAGTCCAGTAGGGAGGAGCTCTGCCCTCAGAGTCGCCCATCTTGTTGGAGAGACATCTAAAGAGCAAACAAACAGTCCTGCCAGACGAGAAGATGCCTACAGTAGAAGATTTGGAAGACAAGCTTGCCAGGCAGGTGAACAGCTCGTGCAAAGGCCCTAAGCAGGAGAGAAGGAACTTCAGTTTGAGAAACTCCTGGGTGGCCAGTGTGGCTGGAGTGGAGCAAGCGAGGAGGAGTGGGTTTGACACCACATTAGAGAGTAGGCAGGGGCCAGATCACGCCAGGTGCTGCTCTTTACAAGTTCCACTTAACTTTGCACTAGCAGACTGTAAAGGTCTATGACCCTACCTTGACCAAAGAAGGCTGAGCCTTACCTTGGTGTAAAGGCTTCCTAGGGCCATGGCTGCCAACCTGGGTCACTTTGCAAAGAGCTATGGACTTACCAGCAAATGGAGCATGCAAATTAACAACCACTTAACAAACGGCTTTCCTGTGAGTCAGGAGCTATCACACTGCAAAAGGGACCTTCCAGTAAGTGGGACACGTCATCAGAAGAGAGCACACACGGCAACACTAGGATTTCCCAAATGCACTGGAGCTGTCCCCACCCTCCAGGAGCTCAGCTTCTAGAGGTTACAGGGACACATACACCACCCATCACAGGACAGTCACAGAGGCAGGTGTAAGGTGCTGCAGCAACGCTAATGAGTCATTCTGCTTGGGTGGAGGAGGGGCAGGGAGGTGGCATGTGCTGAAGACAGCACAGAGGCCATGACACTTGGGCTTCTTGGGTTTTCTGTTCAGAAGCAATGGGATCAGCTTTCCAGAAGGAAGACAGAGCATGCGTACAGGCGGACGAAAATGCAAGGCCCATTCAAGACAATGAGCAACAAGTCAGACGAGGGGCAGGGAAGAGCTGATGGGAGACAATCACAGAAGATACTGGCCTTTATCCTATAGGCATTGGGAGCCACTGAAGATTGTAAGCTGGAGAGTCACCTGATCAGACTTGGTCTCTTAAAAGAGAAGGGTGGAGCCAGGAGGGGACGAATGTTGGAAGAAGAGCAGGGTGTCCAAACAATCTACTAGAAGCAAGACCAGGGTTTGAAGATGGGGTCACAGGAGGCTTATTTTGGGAAGAAAAGTGGTAGTCTGTGGATTTGAGGAGCAAGAATGTGAACACTGCAGTTGAGGATGACTGCCAGATTTCTAGACTGAGGTTAATTTTAAAGAATGTGTCCTCTAAACAGTAATGTAAGCGAGGGATTTGTGTTCCTCTGATCTTGTGGACACACAGTCCAGATTTTGTTTGCATTTATCATTCTATTATAAATAAAATCGCACAGCCAGCTCCGTGTTAGCCTGTTCCTGAGACGTGCTGGGCTGGACCTCAGTCCTGTTGGTCCCAGGCTGCTCGGAGGCCTCCCAGCCACAGCCCCTGCATGGGCAATGCTGGGCTGACCATGGACTGAGGCAGCACAAAGCGGTGACTGGACTCTGCTAGCAGCTAAGGGTAAAGGTTTGGAGGAGGAGGAGGAAGGGAGAAAGCATGGGCCCTGATGCTTAAGGAACACATAATTCTCAACTGTCAAAAATGAATTATGGAAGAAGTATCAAATTCTCTTCTCTAGAGATGTTTTCCAGCTGAAATGCTTACTCGTCTGCTAGAACAGTCCAGGTACAATCCTTCCAGTGCAGGGTGGTGTGGGGAAGACACGGGTAGCTGAGTTCTCCATAGATTTGTGCTTCGAGTTAAACAATGAAGACGGATATGGTTTGGTACTGAAATGCATTAGTGCAGGAGGTTACAATAGTTTCAGTTTTTCCCCATACGGAAGGTACATTAAAATTCTATTCTTTTCATGCCTCCTGCAAGAGTTTATAAACATGGGATAGAGCTATCTATGAAGATATTAATAATCATTATTCCCATGTCTAATTTATAAACGATATTATGTTTTTATAATTTGGGTGGAATTCAATCTTTTACTAACTTACTTGAGTATGAAAAGTCATGCATTAGCATCAGCAGGACTGAAGTGCTTCATATTGTTAAACATAAATACTAAAAGTATATAACATTCCCGTTTATTTTAAAGGACTGAAAACATTATTTAAAAATAGTATTTTGGGCTTCTCATTCCATCTTGAAGTAACTGTACAGCATTTGTGTTCCCAACTATTAGAGTACAACCACTCCACGGGTTTATTCCATATGAATATCCTCTTAGCGAGAACTAAGCTAATTGGGTTCTGTTAACCTTTTACAGGCTGGGGTTTCTTCCTAAAGGGTTTTGTTCCTTCTGGTGTTACAGGAAGAACTGAGGCCTAAAGACCTGGGTTGTAGTCCGAACTCACCACTACCTAGTCACGTGATCTTGTGTAAATCACTTTACCTTTGGGATGCCAGTGCCTCGGACGGCACCCAGTTCTATAACAGCCACTGAATGGATGAACCAGTTTTTGTTATACACTTTCCCTGATAATTTACAGCTAATAAAAATATTGATGTAACTATTTTTTTCTGATAAACCAAAGAATACTAAGAGGGCTTTTCCAAGTTTTTCTTGTCAAATTGTGTGTGTGTGTGCATATAAATAGCTGAGATTTGTTCAATCTCTCTCATATTACAACTATAACCATGCTAAAAAAATCATGCGGCATAAGGTAGATAAGACCGAGACACAACACACATTTATAACAGAATGTTTTCTTTTTTAAAAAAAAATGTGGGTTAAAACCAACATAGTATTTGGAAAAACGCAGTATGATTCCTATAAAATTTTAACTCAGAGAACAATTTCAAGTATTAAATCAGTTACAATACACTCTTTTCTCCCCCCAAACAACATATGCTCTTCTCCCCCAAAACCACACATTTTTCTCCCCCCACAAAACGACACACTCTTTTCCCCCCCCCCAAAATGACACACTCTTAACTATAACACAGTTTGCACAGAACTAGGCACCTCAAGAGAGAAGAATTACGACAAACAATATCGAGTTGATATTAAATACAAGGTCACAGTTTTGTATGCACTACACAGGCTGCCAGGCAGTGTGCTTGAGGAAAAGATTTAATTTGTAGTGGCTTCGGGTTCAGGCAATAATCATCTGATGATTTTATATCCGTTTTATACTGTAATTAAAATAAGTAATTACAGTCCAGATTCCCTTCCATAAACTAATTGCCGTCGAGTCAATTCCAACTCATGGAGCCAGTAGAACTGTGCTCCACAGACTTTTCAATGGCTGATCTTTCAGAAGTAGATCACCAGGCCTTTCTGCCAAGGTGTCTCTGGGTAGATCTGAACCTTTAACCTTTCGGGTACCAGCCAAACGCAGGGACTCCTATAATTCAAATACCTAGTCCATAAAACCAAAAAATCCCCTTGGAAAGTATTCCTTAAAGCAGGGTGGATAATGGAGGTTACTTAATGTCCACACCCAAACTCAAAATGAAAAGTTTGGGAAATATTTCCTAACAGAAAAAGGAAAGCCTTGCTGAGCCTCTGTTTGGTGTGTACAAACGGCATTCGTGGTAACAGTGTGACTTTCTTTCACTAAGAGACAGCATTTTATTTAATGCACAGCTCCATCTGCTCGAGTGTCATCAGCGTTTTGATGCCACTTAAATTCTTACAGTCATTCAAAGGAAGAAAATCTGTTCTAGGTTATTGAGTTTATTTCACTCCTTGTTTCAGTTTTGAATCAGCTGCTACTGTATTTTACCTAACAGGGCTACCAACAGTGTCACAGCACAGCAATGAACATCTGAGGGAGTCGCAGGTGCTAGGCTACATGCCCTACCTCTTTCAACACTCCCAGCAGTCCTATAAGGTGAACTCTCTGTCCCCATTTCCAAGCGGAGGGGCAATCTTGGATCTTACCCAAGGTCACACAGCCAGTGAGAGACAGCGTCCATTTGGACCAGTCTCCCCATAGAGAGGTGCCTTTAACCACTAATACAGTGAGTTCTGTTGACTCATGTGAAAAGTCTGTTAACTAAAAAACAGACCAAACCACGTTAAAAGCATCATGGAAGGCCCTACCATGCTAAAAGAGAACGCACACGCTCATCTTCAAAAGTAAAGCGCAGTCATGTCCAAGGTCCAAAAGCCATCTAGGTAGTCCCAGCTGTGTTTAAAGAAAGTTCTTCAACTTCATCAACATGTGTAACTCTGCAAGATGCAGTAAGGCCCACATTCCATGCAGGGGCCATGGAACCAGCTAGGGAGCTTTTACACACCACACGCGCTTGTCATCCATAGCCCACACCTCCTCCCAGAGTAAGACATGGGTTGAGACCCAGGTTTGATTCCCAGCCAATCTACTTCACGCATAGCCACCACCCATCTGTCAGTGCAAGCTTATGTGCTGCTATGATGCTGAGCAGGTTAGGGTGGTGCTTCCGGACTAAGAAGAACTAGGAAAAAAGGCCTGGCAATCTACTTCTGAAAACCAGCCAATGAAAACCCTATGGATCACAACAGTCCTACACCTGATCATGGGAATGGTGCAGGTGAGCAGTATTTTGTTCCATTGTGCATGGGGTCTCCATGAGTCAGGGGCCAACTCAACGGCAGCTAACAAAAATGCCCCTCATTACTGATTGAAAACCGGTGGGCTAAACTAGAGCAGAAGGAGCCCTGGTGGTGCAGCGGTTAAGTGCTCAGCTGCTAACCGAAAGGACAACGGTTTGAACCCACAGGAGAAAGATGGAGCAGTTTGCTTCCGTAAAGATTCCAGCCTTGGAAACCCTATGTGGCAGTCCTACTCCGTCCCACAGGGTCGCTACGAGTCGGAATTGACTCCAAGGCAATGGGATTGGTTTGGTTTGAGACTAGAGCAATAGGGGCTACATATATTTGACCACCATCTCTATTAGCAAAAAACATTTTAAGAACATCACCCTAGTATATAGTTATTTAATTATGATATACGTATACTAGTCTACTAACATATTCTGGGCATTACAAATCATTCACAAAAGAAATAGAAAAATGATTGAGATAAAAATTAAATGAAATAAAAGTTACAGTATTACCTTTCTGCTCCACAATGGAATATTTTCCTACTTGAGTATGTTGAGAAATTTTATTTATTGACTAGATTATTTTCTGGCCATGTCATGAAGCGTGTTTAACTAATGCAGACACAGATTTCTCTGACTCCAATTTTAATCTTTTAACAGTAATAGGCCAAGTACACATACAAAATGTTTTCTGTTTAAAAACATACTGATTTAATGCATTAGCGTTCTCCCTTCTCAGGGCATTTTTATGAAGACTTTTTTCTGCATAAACAATACTCCGGGTAATGCATGCTCCTCTGTATTGAAATTTGCAGTAACTATGTTCTAGAGGAGCCCTGATGGTGCAATGGTTAAGTGCTCAGCTGGTAACCGAAACGTTGGCGGTTCAAACCCACCAGCAACTATGAAGGAGAAAAGACCTGGCCATCTGCTCCTGTAAAGAGTACAGCCTAGGAAACCCTATGGGGCAATTCTACTCTGTGCTATAGGATCACTATGAGTCGGAATCCACTCGATGGCACGTAACAACAACAAAAGTTCCAGGTGATATCCCCAGAGGAGTTGGCTTTGCATAACTATAACTTGAGAAGCAATGAAACAAGGCCTGGAGTCAGGACCATGAATCTGCAAAGCCCTTCACCGCAGCTGGGAGGCCAGAGCTGATTTTCATGCTCAACTGCAGTGAACACCAGTACCCTCCGTTTACAACGGGGCCTTTATGACTGTGTTCTCGTCACTTCAGAAACCTGCCGTAGTGGCCCCATCGCATTCGCAACTTTATAAGCTGTAGCAACTATTTTCAGGAAACAGATTAGTTATATATAAGGATACACTTAAGGCAGATCTTTTGCATTTTTAAAAATTTTATTCTAAACAAAGCATTGTTTTTGAATATCATTTGACAAACCAAGAGCAAGAACTGTCTTATTAAGAAGAGGTTGACAAGAAAGTCTTTGATGGTGCAGGAGAAAAGTAGGGTGGAGAACTCAAATTCTAGTAAAAAGACCAGATTTAATGGTCTGGCTGAGACTGGAGGAACCCCAGAAGACATGGACCCTGGACTCTCTGTTAACCCAGAACTAAACCCATTCCCAAAGCCAACTCTTCGGACAAAGAATAGACTGGACTATAAGACATAAAATGATACTCGTGAAGAGTGTCCTTCTTAATTCAAGTAGATACACAGAACTAAATGGGCAGCTCCTGTCTGGAGGCGAGATGAGAAGGCAGAAAGGGATAGGAGCTGGTTGAATGGACATGGGAAATCTGGGGTGGGAAGGAGGAGTGTGCTGTCACATTATAGGGATAGCAACTAGGGTCACATAACAATGTGTGTATAAATGAAAAACTAACTTGAGCTGTAAACTTTCATCTCAAGCACAAAAAAAAAAAAAAAAAAAAGAAGAAGAAAAAGAGGTTGACATACTTGTAAAACAGCTATTCATTACCTTGTTCTCTCCCTTCACTCCTGGTAGAGAAGCATGTTCATCAGTGAATTCTTCCCAGAAAGGAAGTCGGTCAAGAGTCACCTCATACATTTCCAGAAAACACTGTTTGTGGGAGACAGACCCTTCTCATTATTTAACAGGCCATGCAGGTGGTGGCAGAGGATCTTACAGATGTTCTTTGAAAAAATGATTCCGTGGTCAAAGAAAGTTTTACTAATTTTGGGTTGTAACATTCAAACAGACAGGCTTGTTTATTGAAGGACTTTTCAGAATTTCTAATATAGAATGTAGAGTCCCTGAGTGGTGGAAATGGTTAATGTCTCAGCAGCTAACTGAAAGGTTGGAGGTTCCAGCCCACCCAGAGGTGCCTTGGAAGAAGGACCTGGCAATCTACTTCCAAAAAATCAGCCATTGAAAATCCTATGGTGCACAGTTCTACTCTGACACACATGGGGTCACCATGAGTCAGAGTCAATTGCGTGGCAGCTTATTTTAATATGGAAAGTGCACAAGAGGTGGTCTTGTAGATGCAGTGCTTTTGAAACTTGCGCTTTTTTCAAAAATGCCTACTAGCATAACAAGTTTCTAAGGAACAGACCTGGGAAACACTGACTTAGGAAGCAACAAACCAAGCACTGCCCTTGACAATGACTCCTAAATGCTAGAAAGGGTAACTCATAAACAAGCTTAGTGACACTCAGCAGGCTCTCCGAAGGGTAAGGAATTGGATCTCACTTTATTTATTAGAAGTAGGTTTATGCTTAAATATTACTTCCCCTAGGCCAGAGGAGCACATCAGAAAAGAAGTTAAATTCTTATACTAGTGTTTTTTAAAGCCTGTGAAAGTAAATGATTCAGGTCCAAGATCAAAGGGCAAGAACTGGAGGAGATCAGGAGATGCTTTAAGGTTCTTATGAAACCAGGAACACTCACTGTAAATATTACCTATAACTGGTACCTGTTTGCCATCGAGTTGATTCTGACTCATAGCGACCCTATACAACCGAGCAGAACTGCCCCATATGGTTTCCAAGGAGCACTTGGTGGATTCGAACTGCCAATCTTTTGGTTAACAGCTGGAGCCACCAGGGTTTCCATATTACCTATAGTACTATTACCTATGGTAACCTTACCTATTGTGCATGGGGTCAACAAGAGTCAGGGTCAACTCAACGGCAACTGGTTATAGGTATAAAAAACCAAAAAAACCAAACCCGTTGCCAACCAGTCGATCCCAACTCATAGCGACCCTACAGGGTAGAGCAGAACTGCCCCATAAGGTTTTCAAGTAGTGGCTGGTGGATTCCAATTGCTGACCTTTTGGTTAGAGCAGCCAAGCTCTTAGGTTATAGGTATACGTGACTCTAAAGTTCACAGAATTATTGTATTTTGCACACTTCTATTTCCCATCGATCACATGAGTTACAGGGGAGAAACAAGCCTTATTGAAGTCAAGCTCACAACCACGTTTGTTTTTCAAGCTGGTTTCCAATTCCAAGCGGACCCTGTGGTCACCTGCCATGCCCCAGTGCCAACAGAACCCAAACAGGCGCTCAGCTCTATTCCAGTAGTCTTGCAACTCCCTTAAAATAGGACAAAAAGCATGGTGACTGCACAGCGTTCTCAGAGACAGTTTTCTTCCTCTTCAAGGGTATTAGGTATAGTATAGTAATCGAAAACTTTAGCACAAACCCCACTGTCTTAAAGTACCATAAAGCAAACACAGGCAAACATTTATTGTTCACTTGTTCAATTCAAACTACTACATGCCGTTTCACCCTTAGGCAGGCTGCTATCAAAAGAATATTTCAGAATGGAGCAGCTGCCTTCTCTCCATGACAAAGCTGGGCTAGAACAAGCTGGTTTTTCTTCTGGCTCCCAGCAAGTGAGGTGGTGACAGATTTCTTTACCTAATGGCGCTCTTGCACTGCCAGGAGGGGGAAATAAAAAAGAAGAAAGTGCATGTTTTATGTTAAATTTATGTTACTTCTACAACCGGGAAGGAGGCAATTTCTAATTCCAGGGCCTCTTGGATTCCTTTTTAAGCAAGTTTACGGATGGGTGTAATTAAGGCGTCTTCTCATGCCTCTTGCTTTCACTTGGTGAGTTTTCAGGTTGGACAAGCTGGTGCAGGTGTTGTTGGAATGCTGGCCGAAGTGCAGCTTGCCAGCAATGCCAAACTTCACGCTGGCGGTTGCACTTCTGGGCACATACAAAACCCAGGCAAAGGAATAATTTCCAAAGCAAGAAAACTAAAGAGTAAGAGTGTATTCTAATGTAATATTGAAGAAAATGGATAAGTGTGAGCTAAATATGGTTGGCCTGGCCTAACCCAGGTTTTCTCAACCTCAGCACTATGCACTTTTGGAGTTGGGAATAAGTTTTGGTTGTGGGAACTGTCCTGTGCATTGTAAGATGTTTAGCACCATCCATGGCCTCTACCCACGAGCTGCCAGTAGCATACCCTATTGTGACAACTGAATTTCTCCAGACACACACACACATACACACACACACAAGGAGACCTGGTAGCACAAGTGGTTAAGTGCTCAACTGCTTTGAACCTACCAGCTGCTCCACAGGAGAAAAATGTGGCACCCAGAAGCACCTTGGAAGAGAGACCTGGTGATCTGCTTCCAAAAGGTCTCAGCCTTGGAAACCCTATGGGGCAGTTCTACTCTGTCCTACAGGGTTACTATGAGTTGGAACTGACTCGATGGCAATGGGTTTGGTTTGGTGGATATATATATGTACACATATGGCATGGAAACCCTGGTGGCACATTAAGAGCTATAGCTGCTAACCAAAAGGCTGGCAGCTCAAATCCACCAGGCGCTCCTTGGAAACTGTATGAGGCAGTTCTACTCTGTCCTACAGGGTCACTATGAGTCGGAATAGGCTAGATGGCAATGAGGTTTTTTTTTTTTAATATATAAGGCGAACTGGTTTTGTCTGTTTTTTTTTTTTTTTTTTTAATGTACAAGGCACAGTGCTGGAAGTTATGGGCTGAACAAACTATATAGCTCCTTTCTCATGGAGCTTATGATATAGTAAGGAAGCTGTACCAGAATATAATGATAATGCAGTTTAGAACGTCATAAAAGAAGTACATAGTGCCTTCTCAGACTCTGTATTCTCATATAACTTCTGCCCATAATCAATGACTATGATGTCATGTGTATACTGTTATAATAATTAACATTTACAATAGAGACATAGGTTGAATTTACTAAGAGTCCTCTGTTGAGTCCTAAGGTTTGGCTAAGCCTACCAGATGGGCCTTTTCCCAAGGCAAAGTCCCAGCTACCTGAAGACCAATCAAAAGTGACCCTGTAGAGAAATCACAATGATGCAAAAATCACAGCACTTCTTACCCTTCAGATTAAGCAAACTAACGATCCCATTAAATGGTACAGTTCTTCTGATGTTTTTAGAAAGACTGGAAAAGGCGGCTCAACAATTCACAGTTGTTTAGTACAAGTCCTTGTTAAAGGCCAGTGTCTCTGTGGTTTTAAACGGTGCAGAGTGATCTGTTTAACTCGGGGAAAGACTATCAAATGGTCAAGGTTTCTGTCATTGAATGTAGACATTTCCAAGGAGAACTGCATATATTATTTAACATGTAGCTAATCTTAACCCTGGATGAATAACAAATATCCTCTAATACAGATTCAGGAGCCTTTACCTGAGAATTTTAAGTTTATGGGTACAATCTTAAATATTACAATGACCTCTTACCTAGTTATAAGCGTAAAGTATATATAAAGGTCAACAAATTTCTCATGCTCCTATAAACAAGATCAGATAAACATCCAGTGCCTACTTAATGTGAACCTGAGATTTTCTAGGAAAAGGAATGTTGTCATAAAAACACAGTAGTTAAAAACAAACAAATAAACAAAAAACCATGTTTTATAAGAAGATATTGAAAAACAAAACCAAAGTCTCTCTTCAGTTATTAACCCGGTGATGAAAGCCAAAGTAAAGAGTTTAGGAAAGCACTTTTAAGTATTCTTTTTAATTTATTTTAAACCAGCTCTGGAATAAAAGACAGCAATGAGAAAAATAAATTGCAAAGTTCTAATCTACCCATTTTGTATTTACCAATGCTTTTCTACAACAGAAAAAAATTTCCAGTTACCGAACAGAAGACAGATACAATGATGCAGATCTTCCAAGCTCCTCCTTTTCTTATTAATTAGAGACGCTATTTGACTCTGCACACATGGGGTCACCATGAGTCAGAATACACAGGACAGAACTAACCACAACACTGTAACTTTCACTGTGAGTCTCAGGACTAGTATTTCTTTGAAGAAATGTAGAGTTATATATATAGCAGTTTGCAGAAAGTTTATAGGCAATATAGCTGTGCAAACATAATTCATTTTTTATACTTTCCCGGGGAGAAAAATCATTCTTCTGACCTCCATATGGCCAGATTCACAGCTATGATGTAGAAAATTCAGGCAGCCTTGCAGCAAAGCTTTCCAATAAGCAACTTTCCTCATCCGAAGACACAAGAGATGCAGCGCTGACTCTATGATGTATCAAAGCATGTTTAAGAACAATTGCTTAGAAACTGTGACACATTCAGGGGACTCTGAGTAGCATGCTGCTGATGCTGAGTTGGGTGTTCTCACGGAATTTTAGAGATTTCATGCAACGGCACACAGAATGAGGTGTGCATCCTTCAAACACATCTGGAAAGGCTAGATGAACTTCTGCCTCACCATCAGTTAAGAGAACAGTCACATACCAGTGCCTAATTAGTCAGTTTATGAAAGGGAAAGACAGCAGCCAAGAACAAACTCAAAGAGGACTCCACGTCTCTCCCCAGTTCTCCTTCCTTGTGAATAGCTTAGAAACAGTTCCTTGTTTGTTTGCCCTTTGGGATCAGAATTCATGGTCTGTGTCCTTTGCCACCACTGGGACAGCACAACAGAAAATGAAAGAAATGGAACGCACAGAATTTATTTCTTAAATACCTATCTACTTACATAATCAACCCTCTGTTCTCACTCTCTCTATAAATGACCCCCTTCACCCCCATAATAACCCCACAAGTGACTGTTTAGTCTCTGAACACCTCCAGTGACAAGAGAGCTGTCCTTCAACAAAGCATACTCTCTTTGGATTAATGACATGTAATGATTACCTCTCCATGCTCTTTACCTACCTTTACTCATCCCTAAACCCTCTTCCCCATGGCAACCTTTAAAGGCAGATATGATCCTCAAAGTGCCTCTTATTCTCATTACATGTCCTCAGTTGTTTTAACTACGCTTTAGGCTTCCATGCTCTTTGCCATCTCTACTGCTCCTCACACCTCGTGTTCCATGTTCCCCTTAAAGCGGGACACTTACAACAGAACTCGGAATCCTTAATTGTTTTCTGCTCCTGAATGTCATCCAAGCATTTAACATGCAGGTGTATAAATCCTCACTGATGTCCCTAATAAAAAATGTTGAACAAGACAGTCTATCTATTTGCTCCTCTAAGCTCCCATTATACCTAGGACAAACATTTACTTAGAGCAATTTCTCCCAAATATAAACAAAATAGGGGCCCCTTTTACAGAAAAATAATGTCCATGGACCTCTATCTGAGAAGCACTAACTGTGGGACTAAGGTTTTAGTTGGTAAAAATGTCACTCACAGACTTCTGCTTTTGGCCATTACAGAGTAAGTAGGACCAGACTTTTCTTTTTTTTATATATATATATTTTATTGTACTTCAGGTGAAGGCTTACAGAACAAATAGTTTCTCATGAAACAGTAGCACACATGTTGTTTTATGACATTGGTTAACAACCCCACAACATATTAACCCTCTAACTTCTCAACCTTTTTTTTTTTTTTTTGGTGAAAATACACCAAAGATACACTGTTTCAAAAATTTCTACACGCACAGTTCAGTGACATTGACTACGCTTTTCCAATTGTGCTATTATGCTCACTTAAGATGAAGGCTTACAGAACAAAATAGTTTCTCATTTAACAGTTACTACAAATATTGTCCTATGACAATGGTTAACAATCTCACAACACATCAACAATATCCTTACTCAACCTTGGGTTCCCTATCACCAGCTTCCTTGTCCCCTTCTTCCTTCTGGCCCTTGTCACTGGACTCCTGTACCTCGTTAGTCTCATTTGGTTTTATGGGGCTGCCACTACCAGGCTGAACAGTGAACCTCGGAGGTAACTTCACCACTGAGCTGAAAGGGTGTCTGGGGGCCATACTCTCGAGGTTTCTCCAGTCTCTGTCAGGCCAGTAAATCTGGTCTGTTTTTTGTGAGTTAGAATTATGCTCTACATCCTTCTCCAGCTCTGTCCAGAACCCTCTGTTGTGATCCTGGTCAGAGCAGTCAGTGGTGGTAGCCAGGCACCATCTAGCTGTACTGGACTCAGTCCGGTGGAGGCCTTGGTAGCTGTGGACAATTAGTCCTTTGGAATAATCTTTTCCTTGCATCCCGTTCTCTTCATTCTCCCTTGCTCCTGAAGGGAGTGGAGTATCTTAGATGGCCGCTCACAGGCTTTTAAGACCCCAGACACTACTCACCAAGGTAGAATGTAGAGCATTGTCTTTATAAGCTGTGTCATGCCAATTGAGCTAGATGTTCCCCAAGACCACGGTAGGACCAGACTTTTCCCCCTACTGCAAACAACCCTGAGATGAACAAAATATTTGAGGCAACTGTTTTCACCTTCCATTGTACTTTTTTTCTAAAACTGGCCCACCTGAAGGTGCCATGAGCTCCAGATTTGTTTTTCTTGCTTTTTTTTTCCTCCCTGCAATTGCCCTTCTCCCACTTGTCAAAATAAAGACATACTTCTCATCTATCAATCTTAAAATTTCAGGCCTCTAGTATAAAACTTCTCAGGTGCCACATGAAGGCACATTCTGGGAGCAAATGGTACCCGACTAGCAAGCCAAGGTAATGTTGATTGGGCATACTGAAGTTGAAGATGTCTTAATTCATTCAGGCTACCAACTCGTGAGAAGTTGCCTTGCCCTATCATTCACAGATTTATCAAAATATCCATCTTAGAACTGGCATTCAGAACTGAGATAGAGCTCTTCAGGAATGTATTAAAAAGCTTTCTGATGAGAAAAAAAAGTCAGAATCATCCTGACAGAAAGTAAATCTGAGTTGCTGTCTTAGTTATCTAGTGCTGCTATAACAGAAATACCACAAGTGGATGGCTTTAACAAACAGAAATCTATTTTCTCACAATTTAGGAGGCCAGAAGTTTGAATTCAGAGCACCTCTCTTCTGGAGGAAGGTCCTTGTTTCTTCAGCTTCTGCTCCTAGGCAATCTTCATGTGGCTTCGCATCTCTTTTCCCCCATCTCTGCTTATTACTTGCTTGTTTAATCTCTTTAATATCTCAAAATCAAGACACACCCTACACTAATCCTATCTCATTAACATAACAAAGAATCTCTGGATTCTGGGTGGAGGCCCCTGGCCCTGGCTTCAGATCTGCCTTCAGATCTGCCTTCTAGGCCTTCTGGGGTGGCAACTCTGCTTACTTGGCTTTGGGTGGCCCCATTCTCCTAGTCCATCTGAGTGGCAGCCCCACCCTCTCAGCCCCAGCAAACCAAGGTCTTCTGCTTCTTGGACATGGCAGCCCCACCCTTTCATCTTTGGGTGGCGGTCCTATCCCCCTGGCACACCTTAAGGGCAGCCCCACACTCTGGATCCAAGCTGGTGAAGATCCAACTCTGAAACTTAAGAGGCTGTGGCTTTACCCTTTGAGATCCTGGAGATCACGGCCCCACCCTTTGAAACCGAGAAGACCCTGCTTCCCATGCTCCTTCCAACAGTTCTGCTGATCTCCGAGCTGCTCCAGGGATGATCCTTTTCTTTTCTTGGAGGACAACAGATGTAACTCCCTCGGCCTTTTTCTTGCCTGTAGAATTCCAAGAGGCAGACAGCATTCTTTGCTTTTGTTCTTCCTCTTTCTCCTTCAGTCTAAACAGATGGGTTTTCTGCTATGGTAAATGGTTAGATAAATCACTCACAGGTTTAATCTCCTTACCAAAAGATGGTGTAGACAGGTCCTTGGTGAACATTCTATGGCACATTTCCTTAGTTTGCACAATAGAATTTTCCACATCTAAGTTCTGTTTTCATTTTGCACAGTTCATTTTTAAGTCCATCTCTTTTCTTTCATATTTTACTATAAGCCACAAGGAGAAACCACGTAGCCCCTCAAGATCTGCCTTAGAAATCTTATCAGCCAGATATCCAAGTTCATCACTTTCAAGTTCTACCTTCCACCAAACATCTGAACTTAATTTAGACAAGTTCTTTGTCACTGTACAAAAACATCACCATCCCTCCATTGTCCAATCATATGTTCATCATTTTTTTTAAGCCTCACCAGAAGCATTTAATATTCACTTTTCTAGTAACATTCTGTTGCTGGCACCATGTGTGTTCTCTAAGGCAACAGAGACTTTCTCTATAGCTCTCCTCATTTCCTTCTGAGCCCTCACCAGAATCATCTTTGTCAGTCATAATTCTACCAACAGTCTTTTCAAGGCAATCTAGGTTTTTACTATTAGGCCCCTTAAAATTCTCCCAGCCTCCATGCATTACCCAATTCCAAAACCACTTCCACACTGTAGGTATTTGTTACAGCAGCATCCCACTCCCAGTACCAAATTCTGTCTTAGTCACCTAGTGCTGCTATAACAGAAATACCACAAGTGGATGACTTTAACAAATTTATTTTCTCACAATTTAGGAGGCTAGAAGCCTGAATTTAGAGCACCAGCTCGAGGGGAAGGTTTTCTCTTTCTGTCAGCTCTGGAGGAAGGTCTCTGAATCTTTAGCTTCTGCTTTCTGGTTTCTTGAAGATCTCCATGTGGCTTGGCATCTGTGTTACCCCATCTCTCCTCTACTAGATTGTTCAATCTCTTTTACACTTTCAAAAGAGATTGACTCAAACACATTTTACACTAATCTTGTCTCATTAACATAACAAAGAAAACCCATTCAAAATGGGATTATAACCACAGGCATAGAGGTTAAGATTTATAATATACAATTTGGGGGGATACAATTCAATCCATAACAGTTGGGAAACTGCTCTGAAAATGAGGACTGGCTTTACCAAATACCTGAAATTAGATCTTTTGCAACTATTAAGCTTATGGTCAACATTTTCAGATGTCAACTTAGAAATTTGTGAAGAGGAAGATTTTCAAAACTGATTTAGTCCTTATGTAAGCACAGGAGCCTAAGGTCAATGTCTGCATGGCTGTGATCAAGATATCAAAGTGAGACCATTCTCATGTGCTAATTCCAAAGAAAATAATGTATGCCAATGACCTTTAAAGAAGCTGCAAAGTGCTCTGCAAAACCAAGTTACCATTAACATTCACATACATTTTAGTGAACCCAGTCTGTCTTCTTGGAATCATCATTTCAGTTTTGAAGTACTCACAACCCACATCAGACTAAATTCTCACTGTTGGGAATGTGAAGGAATGAATGAGATTTTGGACAACAAACTCCTCAAGAGCAGAGGCTCCATTTTCTGTCCTTAAAATCCAGCACTCGGTAGCTTTTGTGCACAGTGTGCTGTAAGCATTTAATACATGCCTAGTGAGTTGAACTGAACTGAAAAATTAAAATGACACAGGCAAATAAGATTCTGCCAAATTATATCAATGCATTAAAATAAACTGCCCCTGCTGGTATTGCAAACATAGTTAATGGTTATGCAATATAATAAGAGTAAGAATAAGAAGCAGGGTTCAGAATGCTTGGAGAGCTGGAAGGCTCTGGAAACTTCCACAAGAGGATCTGTAGTATGTGTATGCATTTACTAGGTGAACTGGTAAGCTTTCCTTTACTGTGGGATTGATTTTCTCTTCTTTCCCTGTGTTGGTCTGAACAAGATTTCACAAAAAGCCTACACTGAGAGAAAGTAGTCAGACAAGGGAGTCTTGGTTACCTCTGAATGTCTTTCTGCAAAGTGTCTGCAGTTGTTTAATACCTGTTAAAAGAGGAGGCTTTTCTTAGATGGATTGATTATATTTATACATATGTACATGTAAGGAGCCCTGGTCGTGCAGTGGTTAAGTGCCTGGCTGCGAACTGAAAGATCAGCAGTTCAAATCTACCAGCCACTCCACGGGAGAAATATGTGGCAGTCTGCTTCCGTAAACATTAAAAAAAAAAAAATTGCCATTGAGTCAATTCTGACTGATAGCAACCCTACAGGGCGAAATAGAACTGGTGGATTCAAATGCCGAACTTAAAAATTACAGCCTTGGAAACCCTATGGGACAGTTCTACTCTGTCCTATACAGTCGCTATGAGTCGGAATCAACTTGATGGCAACTGGGTACATGCATATGTACCTATATATGTATATGTATCTATGTATGTATATACGTAAGTATATGTATCTACATATGTATATGTTTATGCATATATATGTATATGTAAAGGAGTAGGAGTATGCAACTTTGTTGTTACCTTTTTTCAAATCCTGTTTTTAAAACAATGTGTATTTAAATTGAAGTTGTAACAATAAGAGGAGTCTCACTTTGAGCTTAACAGATCATTTAGCTATTTTTACCCAAAGAAAAAACAGACCAATTGCCTTCACTTTGAAATCCAATGCCTTCTTTGAGATCCTGAATTTTCTAATAAAAGTCGTGGCTTTCCCTGTAGGTTTCCTATGTTCTCCACCAAGTGTCTGTGAATCTAGGGGCCCCCACATCTATTTCTGAAAGTTTCATTACAGTATAACATGCATAGAGAAAAGAGTACAAATCAAAAGTGTACAACTCCATGAATTTTTCACCAAAGGAATACGTCTGTGCAACCAGCACCCGAATCAAGACCTTCCTCTAAACCACCTATACTTCACCTTTACTTAGAATTAAAAAATAAAAATAAAATAGTTGCTGTTGAGTTGATTCCGACTCTAAAGAAGCCAAAACAGAACAAACAGATGAAAATAAACCTGAGATGAATACAGCAGTACACATACAAAAATTTGTGAATGGAAGCGAATACAAATTAAGAGCATATTACCTAAAAATATAGGAGGGTATTTGTTTGTCCAATCAATTAATTAATCCTCTCTATCTCTGTCTACTTCTCTGTCTGTCTGTCTATCTACACTCTCCCTCTGTCCCTCCTTTCCTTTTTTCCTTGTCAAAGACCAAAAAAATTCATTTAAAAAAATGATTCCCAAATAGTACTGTGAAAAGCTACAATTTCTACATCACCTCACTAGGTAATTAAACTAGTGAGTTTTAGCCTAGATTAACATTAGATAAAAATGTCAACACTAAATACGTAAAATTTTCCATTCAACTATTACCATTTGGGAGGCTGGGTAAAGGGCAGATGAGATCTTTCTGTACATTTTTTGCAACTTCTTTTGAAATTGTAATTCTTTCAAAATAAAAGTTAACCAAAAATAATAATAATAATCACAAAATTTTGCTATTGCAGCAAATCACTACTTGTATTTAGGTATACAAGGTGGTCAGTGTTTTTTTTCCCCAAGTACAATTTTCTAAGAACTACAACAACAACAACAAATGTCTTAATTTCTCAATTAAAATTAAAACAAAAAAATCCTTGGTCAAAATAAGATCAGAATATTACGTTCAAACAAATACCTGCTCTAAAATATGTTTCAAAAGTGAAGCACTTAATGCTTAAAAACTTTATCTAGAAGACATACAGTGATTCATTTTTTAATCCCTCCTTCTTAACCACACATTTTTTCTTCTAACATTAACAAAAGATTGCTAACCATCAAATTAATTCTCAAAGAAAAGAATATGTTCTGTCTCCCCAAAGCATTACATGCTACAAGCAGTGGTCACTTCCCTCATAGTCGTTCATGGTTTAAACAGAATGATCCTACGTGCACTACGTCTCCACGATTGTACTGTGATAACTTCAAAAGTCTCATGGATGGTGAAAACTGGCATGAAGGTTAGACCACACTTCAGTCCATTTGTAAATCAAATCTCAAATACATCCTCTCACTGTTTAAAGCAACTATGCCACTAGCAATGTCTCTGAGATAAATTTATCATCTTGGAACTCTTAGCTTTTCCATTTTTGGTGTTTCTTGCAGCAAAAGCAATTTATTTTTACTCACGGATTTAAAACAACTTTAAAAATAACTTTTATATGCTGCTGGTAGGAAACAGCCAAGTCTGTAGCATATGTTAATTTTTGATGTCTGTTACCTCGCAAATTAGAGGACAATGATAGACAGATAAAAAAGATAGACAGGTAATTGGTGCATTTTTATGGTTTCATATAATGCCTGCAGCCCCTTCTCTTCTGAGCTCCGTGAAGAGAGAGGAGAACTGAAGAAGTTCTGACGATGGAGCCCCAGATGAAAGTGGCAGTATCGGTGCAGGCGTGGGAGTAGCTCAAAACCTTATCAAGTACATTAAGCATTACCTGAAACAGCTTAATTAATTTCAGATCAAATAATCATTGGAAGCGGGATAAAAACCCATTCTTGTCTCTCCTATGAAGTTTGTTGTTGTGAGCTACCATTGAGTCACCCCAATTCACGGCAATCATTTGCACAATGAAACAAAAAGCCACCAGCTCCTTCACCATCCCCATGCTCGGCTGGGGATTGGACGGTTGTGACCCATAGGGTTTCCACTGGCTGATTTTCAGAAGTAGATCGCCAGGTTTTTCTTTCTAGTTCCTCTCAGTCTGGAAGCTCTGCTAGAACCTGTTCAGCATCATAGCAACACACAAGCCTCCACTGATGGACAGCTGGTGGCTGCACACGAGTTGCATTGGCTGGGAATGGAACCCTGGTCTAACTGTTGCTAAAAGGGTCAAGTGCTCCATGATAGCCTTTTCCAAAGGCCTCCAGGGGACTATTACGACATAAAGTCGAGACTCTTTGTAAATGTACAAGGTTATCATTACCATGTCTGATTTAGCAATTGTCAATAGAAAGGATGAACAAGAGAAAACAAACAAGAAATAAAGCCTTTACAGTAGCTGTATTAAAAGTTCTAATGTGAGAAAAGCACAGAAACAAGTCAGAGTTATACAATAAAATGAGTAGAATTTTGTAAATTAAAAAAAAAATGAAGGACTATTCAGGAAAAAAGGAGTCCCTGAGTAGCATAAACCGTTAAGCACTTGACTACTAGCAGAAAGGCTGGCAGTTCAAATCCACCCAGAAGCACCTCAGAAGAAAGGCCTGGTGATCCACTTCCAAAAGGTCACAGCCTTGAAAATCCTATGGAGCAGTTCTACTCTGTACACAAGGATAGGGTCACCATGAGTCCGAATCAGCTCGATGGCAACTGGAAGAACTCTTGACGGAAAGAAAGCAGGGCCCACTATGGATGGAAAGAGAGAGTTAGTTGGCCATGCTCTCTGAGTCCTGCAATGGCAAAGGACTGTCATAAAAGAGACAAGCTGATTAGAAGCCTTTCTCCTGCCTGCATCTCCACGACTTCCTGTGGGTCCAATCTGTGGCAGGCATATGAAGCTGAAACGTGCAGTCCTTAAGAGCACAGCCTCTCCACTGGGAGTCCTGTCCACTACTTCCCCTTTCCAGTCAGGTGGCCTCATGTTATAGTAAAGCAGTCTTACTAAGCCCTAGGTTCCTCAGCCACAACATGGGAGTCATAAAGACTACTGGAAGGATTAAAGGTCATAATGCAAGTAAAGCACTTAGAAAAGGGATAACATGAACACTTACGGACGTGTTCTAGGAAAGGGTGGGCACTGTGCTCAATACTATACATGACCTATCTCATTTAATCCTCTCTGAAGGAGATAAGTTAATACTGTTATTACCTTCATTTTATAGATGATCAAACTGAGACTCAATAGTGGTTACACAACTTGGTCAAAGTCACTCTGCAACCGAGGTGGCACCTGGGTTCAAGTCCGGGAAGTATGACTCCAGAGACAGTGCTCCCCTTCCAGCATATCACAGCATGTCCCTGTGCATCTGGGCGATGGTAAAGGCTCAAAGAGGTAGTGGTGGTTGAGAGGCAGAATTCTCACAGCCCATGCAGGAGACCTGGGTTTCATTTCCAGCCAATGCACCTCAAACGAAGCCATCACACATCTGTCAGTGGAGGCTTATGTGTTGCTATGATACTGAATAGGTTTCAGTGGAGCTTCCAGACTAAGACAAACTAGGAAGAAGGACCTGGAGACTGACTTCTAAAAATCCACCTATGGAGCACAATGGAACACTGTCTGATTCCCAACCAATCATGCAGATGATGCAGAACCAGGCAGTGTAGGGTCCCCCTGAGTCAAAGGCCGACTGGATGGCAGCTAACAAAGGCTCAATAATAACCGTCTATCAAACAAACAAACACCCACCATATATCAGGTCTAGAGATTTGGAGGCACATTTATTTTTTTGCATATTTATATTGTAGTCATAGACACACATTCTGATTTCCTACTTACAAAAAAAAAAAAAATAGTATAAAATAGACTCCAGAAATGAGAGTTATCAGTATCTTTTCTAGAACAAAAAAGGCACCCCTATAATAGCAGTGATCCTTAGTCCTAGAATCATGGATCTAATACATTCTTTAGGCCACTACAAGAATTTTCAGATTGGGAAGATTATTCACAGACCTGAGAATTCTGGACATACTTAGAACCAGTGGAAGTTTCAAATACCTACCTAGTGGTAGAGACCTTTGTTTTAAGAGCAGTTATTCCAAGAACTCTAAACACTTCCACAGGTCACTTTTTTTGACCTCTGACTTGGTGAGTCCCTTCTACCCCGCAAATGTTACTAAATTCCTGACTGAGCAAGTGCCTCTAGTATCCCCCTTTCCTCTGAGTCGAGAACTCCCTGACCATTTTCCATTTTTGATAAATGACATAAACATTGTACTTTACAGCTAGAAAAAATACAAACAGATTCTTTAGGAGAATCAACGGTATACCAACTAGCAGACATGTACAAATGGTAAGTGACAAAGAAAGAATAACCACAAACAGTGCTGTACAGAGAACCATAAAGATATCATTGCCAGCTTAAACAGCCAGAAAGCAAGTAGTCACATATCTTTGGAGTCAGAGTATGCCAAACTGTAAACATATCCCAGTTATTGATGTCCCGATTCACATTCCCACTAAAATGTTAGAAACAATCGAGATCATGCCAGGGTTTTGCTTCCTACAGATTTGAAAGCTCAGTAGAAGTCTATGCAGGTGAAACTGTACTCAGAGAACAAAACTTTACTGGACTGGATCAAACTCTTTTTGAAAGGTAAATTCATCTTTAGACATACCCCCTCCCCCAAAGAGGCCCATTAAACCTCTACCCAGCTACAGGAAGCTGCCTCCCCCAGGCAGAAATGGACTTAATGATTTAATTGTTCTCTCTCCATCTTCTAGGATGATGCTTCTAAGCTGGCATGTTTGAAGTCTCATTTCACAATCACCTGGTATTAATTATTATCTGTTACTTTTAAAACAACTCTTAAACTTAGCCTGGGCTTTTTTGGCTTGGCAGAACATCTTGTGAATTGGTTATATGACGATCGTAAGACCAGTGCGATTGTTATTACATCTAGAGGTTCTTTTTTAATTAAAAACCTTGCAAATAGTGTTCAGAAGTCACAAGCCTGTAAAACTTTTACTAGGCTACACACATGTGCAATCAGCATACCAACACCAATACACTAACATCGATACACTTCACTGGCGTTTACCGACACCAATACACTTCACCTATGGTTACCACCTCATTCCACTCTTCCCTTTTCACCTAGATGACAGAACACAAGCATTGGCCTGGGAGGAAAAAAATGTCCAGTCTATTCCCAGAAGATGAAAAAGTCCAAGGAAGCCTAATTTTTCCCTTCCCTGAGGGAGGGGGGTGGTAGAAAGTTCCAAGAGAAGAATACACTCTTGGCAGCTCTTCCCACCTTGGCACCCCGTCTTCATTGGCTTCGTTCAGGCCTTGAATTCATGACTACTTATTTCCCTGGTCATAATTTGAATGGTTTGTTTTTGCAACTGGGCAACATTATGATTATTTAGTAGCCACTGCCCAACAATTCCAAACGTCAAGCTTTTCTAGCCAAGACTTTACGAACAATACTATGTGATGAAGGAAGATGGACTCAGATGACCACCCGAGTCTTGCACCCATCTGGGATTTTTCTCATTCAATTGCCTCTCCCCCAAACCAGGCACATCACTAAGTTGGCATGTACACAGAGAAGAATCCCTGGAGACCAGGTGAGATGAAAAACTAAGCAACTCCTCTGGTTGACTCTTTCTGTAGACCCCACATCACCAAATTGCTCAACTTTCTGTTCTGCCTTGGCTGGATAGACTTGTTGATTTACGTGAGATGGTATAGCTTTTGCCCAAGTATCTTTTGCAAGACTTAGAGGCCCAAATACTAAAGCCATCCCATCTAAGCACAACCTGAAATCAATACATGTTGCTCTGACTCATAACAACCCTACGGACAACAGAACAAAACGCTGCCCAGTCCTGTACCATCCTCATGATCATTGTTATGCTTAAGCCCATTGTTGCAGCCACTGTGTTAATCCATCTTGTTGAGGGTGTTTCTCTTTTTCATTGATCTTCTACTTTACCAAACATGATGTTCTTCTCCAGGGACTGGTCCCTCCTAGTAACATGTCCAAAGTACATGAGATAGAAATCTCACTATCATCGCTTCTAAAGAGCATTCTGGCTGTACTTCTTCCTAGACAGATTTGTTCATTCTTCTGGCAGTCCATGGTATATTCAATATTCTTGACTGACACCATAATTCAAACGCATCAATTCTTCTTCGATCTTCTTTATTCACTGTCCAGCTTTTGCATGCATTTATGAGGTGACAGAAAATACCATGGCTTGGGTCAGATGCACATTAGTCCTCAAAGTGACAGCTTTGCTTTTTAATACTCTAAAGAGGTCTTTTGCAGCAGAGTTACCAAATGCAATAGGTCGTTTGATTTACTGACTGCTGCTTCTACGTTTCCATAGGCATTGATTGTCGATCCAAGTAAAATGAAATTCTTGACAACTTCAATATTTTCTCCATTTTTCATGATGTTGCTCATTGGTCCAGTTGTGAGGATTTTTGTTTTCTTTATGTTAAGGTGTAACCCATACTGAAGGCTGTAGTCTTTGATCTTCATCAGTAAGTGCTTCAAGTGCTCTTCACTTTCAGCAAGCAAGGTTGTGTCATCTGCATATCACAGGTTGTTAATGAGTTCTCCTCCAATCCTGATGCAGCGTTCTTCATATAGTCCAGCTTCTCAGACTATTTACTCAGCTTACATACTGAAAAAGTATGGTAAAAGGATACAACCCTGACACACACCTTTCCTGATTTTAAACCATGCAGTATCCCCTTGTTCTGTTTGAACAACTTATTCAACAAGAGTTGTGTCATCTCAGGTTCTAAAAATCTGTGTTCTCTTACCAGTATTCAAAAAACCTGCAGTACACAGGGAGCAACTGAAAGCCAACTACTCAGCTTACACAGGAGACTTTTTCCTATTTCACTATATAATTTAGAGAAGGTAAATATGCTTTTATCTGGATATGAAGGAATACTGAAAAGTTTTCACCATGTTAGGAATAAATGATAACAAAAGAGAGCTTTCCTTCCTAGTAGATGAAAATGAACAATATATTTTGAAATTTATTTTGGGAAAAGTATGTAACAATCGAGTCCCTGGTGGCCCAAATGGTTTGCACTTGACTACTAATAGAAAGGTTGGTGGTTTGAACCCACCTAGTAACACCACAGAAGAAAGGACTGGTGATCTGCTTCTGTAAAGATTACATCCAAGAAAACCCTATGGAGCTCAGTTCTACTCTGTAACACATAGGAACACCATGAATCAGAATCGACTTGAGAAGCAATGTTTCTATATATGTGTGTGTATATATGCATATAACAATCAGAGATCTACTCACTGTATATTCCACATTCTATTCATTCAACCAATAAAGCTCCCTCAAGTGAGGCATTCTGATGTTTATGGAATGTGTGGCTAATTGCCTCCATGAATAACTGCTTCCTTTGCCATGAGACCAGAGAACTGGATGGTGCCTAGCTAACATTTACTGAACATTTAGATCAAAGATTCCATAGAAAAATCCTGGTCAAAAGAAGGAAAATGCAGAACAGAATTTCAAATTCTCATGGACTGAATATTTTCTGAAGCCATGGAGGGTGGATGAACCTCTGAAACTACTGCCCTGAGATAATCTTTAAGCCTTAAACCAAAAATATCCCCTGAAGTCATCTTAAAATCAAACAACAGTTTAGCTTAACTAGTAAAAAAAAAAAAAAATGTCTGCCTTGAGCATTGTGCTCTTTTCAGAACTATATATACGGGATCAAACTGACAACAGCAACTAGAAAGGATAGATAGGAACCTTAGGGGGCAGTGAGTTTATGTTAATGAGGGAAAAACAACACAAAAAAGAGGATGAGAATGGTTGCATGACTCAAAGAATGTAATCAATGTCACTAAACTGTCCATGTAGAGACTGTTGAATTAATGTATGTTTTGCTGTGTATATTCCCAACAACAACAACAAAATAAATACAATTCAGAGGGAAAAAATGTCAATGCTATCAGGTGTAAGCCCAGCTAGAATGGCTTCTTATAAAAGGTATGATATATAAAACGAGCAATCCTGGTGTGCCACACTATTAGTTAAGCTGGTCTCTTGAAGCAATAGCTGTTTATACATCCTAATGAATTTAAGGGCACGCTTTCTTTTAAATCACAGAAATTACTCTTTACAGATCTCTGTAAGTGAATTACTGCATTTTGGCATAGGCATTTCTAGCCGACCAAGCTGCTAAATCGAGCTGCTTTCTCCTCTCATCTTTTTCTCCAAGCATTTATAGGTGTGGAAAGTTTACAGAAGCTTATGATACAACTTTAAAAAAAAATCATACTTCAACTTTCTAAAGTAAATGTTTTCAAGGCTCACAATTTCATTGCCCTGTATCCTATGAAATAGGCAGTTATGATACATACACAAAAGGCCTAACTCTTAAAAAAAATTAAGAGTGATCGAAAAATTTGGGAATGGTTAATGGTGATGGCTGAACAACATGATAAACATATTTAATGTCACTGAACCTTTGTGTGACGAGTATTGAAGTGGCAAATGTTTTGTTACCTATATATTTACCACAATTAAAAAAAATACTTCGTAAGAAGAGGAAAAGCGGGAAAGGAAGAAAAATGGAGAATATACAGAGGGCAGTAAGCATAAAAGTGAAAGTAAGCATAGAAGTGAAACAGAAGTTTTAAGGAATGTTGTACATTAGTCTTTTGACTCACAAACAGGATTAAAAGTGATAGAAGGGATCAACAGCTATAACCAATGAAGTCTTAAAGGAAGAGGCATGGAGAGTTCTTGGAAACATTTGATGCTGGTGTAGAGAGACTGTGTTGACATAGCAGGAAAAATTCAGTTCCTAAATTTAGACTAACCCAATGATCATGGGCAAATCACAAAATCTCTCTGAGCCTGGGTCCGTCACCTTCAAATGTGGATAATTATCCTGATCTCATAGGGGCTGTTACAAGACTTGAAGACATTATGGCATTGTGTAAAGTGCTGTACAAATATAAAGTATTATTATGACGTCAGTGTTTTAGCATCTAAATTATAGGGGCAGCACACTTACTACTGATATGCTTAAACACATATCTTGCACGCATTTAGATTTGCTTTTAATTTCATACGTATTTTCAGCTGGAAGAAGCCTTAGAATTATCTAGTTCAGATATTTTATGGAAGTTGAAACTAGGAGGGTAGATTCTAATCTGTTTTCTCTTCCTATTATAACTAACAACAGAGCATAGAAAAAATACATTAAGTCATGTACAATGAAAAATTCCTCTATCAACACTGCTTTACGTGTATATGCATACTCATATTAAGTATTTAAATATAACATTTATATTGAAAATAATCATAACACTGAACGTCTTTGACACTTTTTAACCTTTAAAAATTATATAGTATATTTTTGCAGTCATTTGTCAAAGTTTTTCATTTCTAAATTTTTCTTTCTCTATGAAGGCTAATTCAAAATGGTTTTCAAAAAAAAGGGAGAAAGAAAAATTAAGGCAATAAGTTATTCTCACTCATAAATATGTTCCATGCATATGTCTATTAAAGTGTCAGGAAATGGTAGCAAAGATAAAGAATTCAAAAAGTAACTATAAGAATAAGGTTTCTGATTCTCTATTAATTTTGCAGCAAATCAAAGCCAAGAAAAAATTCTGAAGTGCATCATACTTAAAAGCCTATTAAAAATCAATACACTAAAAATAGTTGGTCCAATAATTCTTCAACGACACCCTTTATTTTTTTTGTCATTCATCCGCACTTAATCAAAAGTGGATGAAACTGGAGTTTCTCCTACAAGAGATGCTAATTGTTTAACTTTCTAGTATTATATTAAAATGTACTTTAGTAAAAAAAAAAAAAAAAAAAAAACCTGTTGTCACTAGATATTGAAAGTACTTAAAACAAAATACTCATGTCTAAATTTTAACCATTCACAACGGCTTATGGTCTAAGAGAATGAAGTAGAAAAAATTGTATAAACACACAGCGACTCTCCTAACAGCTTTCAGGTATTCAATGTTTGCTGTTAAATAAACAAGACTAGGTTTTCATCATTAAAAAAATCTTTTTGAAATCCTCTTTACAATAATCAAAAATTCTCAGGTCACACTTGCCTGTCCTTAAGTACCTGCAGGAATTTAATAAATAGTGGGGTTTTATTTCAAACACTAAAATAGTGAAGGATTTGAGTATGGGCAAAGAAACGTAAATGTGAACACTTTTTCACACACAAATGTCAATTTGTCATACATATCAAAGAGACTATATGCAATGCTCTGATTTTCTTCAAATCTACAGTTAAAAAAAAAAAAGGACTTTAGCAGATGGTCATAATGACATCATACACAGGGAAATACAACTGCTAACGCCAAGTGTGACGTCATCCTACCAGTATGCAGGTTTGCACGTCAACAGCAGTAAGATCACCAGGTGTCACATTTCTGCTTTTAAAATAAAATCTCTTATAAATGCTCTTAAGACGACAACAGCAAAGTGAACAGTGATTCTCTTTTGCAAAGAGGTCTAAGGGCACAGGGTATCACCGATGGCTGTATTTTATCCTTTATTTGTCAAGAATCAACCTGTTTCCAGATGATTTCTGCAGATGGCCAGGTAAATACGTGCGTTATCAACAGCAAATCAGGAAGCAGCTGTCTTATCTAATTCACAAGTGGTACTGGCTCATTTAACTTGAGAGACTTTTCTGAGTTCAATATGATTCAACAAGTACTTACTGGGATCAGAATTTTGCAGACTTTTTGCTTCCCTTCTTTGCTGTCAGTGGCAGGAGTTTAAAAAAGGATGTGAAATAGTCATTTTGCCTATTTGATATCCATTTTAGGGACAAATCATGTAGAATGTTAAAGCTATCAACTCTAATCCAAATGCTATCCAAACTCTAATTTAAGTCTTCACATCTGAATGGTACTAAAAACAACGCACACTGAATGGTTATATGACACGAACAATGTAATCAATGTCACTGAATTGTACATGTAGAGACTGTTGAACTGGTGTATGTTCTGCTGTGTATATTCTCAACAACAACAACAAATAAAACAAATTATAAAAAAAAAGAAAAACAATGTACATTTTTATTTTAAAATGTAAACTATGTCACCTCTCAGGCACTTGACTTTTGACCTTGTTAGTTTCCTCCTGGTCACAGAGAAAATTCTACAACTTTAGCATCTGCTATGATAAGACAGTCATGTGTATAGAAATGACTAGAAATGCAGTCATCTGAACAAGTATTTTCTCATTCTTTTCCCTTTGCTGGGAAAGGAATTCAATGCCCAGCTGAATGCTCTGTTTTTGAGGAGCTGCCCCATGGCAGGGGCAGAATTGATCTGCCCCCATTCTAGGCTTCCACTGAAAAGGCAAACCATATCCAGTGCAAAACATTGCATTACAGTGAGTTGTTCTGGTATGTCCTCCCTCCTCAGCCCTTCCAAAATGCAAGTCCTTTGAGGATAAGCAATTATCTTGTTACACTTGTATAACCAGAACCCAGCAGGAGATCTGCAGGTAGTTTATCAGTGGTTCTAAACTTTGGTGCATCAGAATCTCCTGGAAGGCTTATTATTCACAGATTGTGGGCTCCATCCCTGAAGTGCCTAATTCAGCAGGTGAACTGGAGTCCCTGGATGGTGCAAAGAGTTAATGTGCTGGGCTGCTAACCAAAAGCTTAGAGGTTTGAGTCCACCCAGAGTTGCCTCAGAACAAAGAACTGGCAATCTACTTGCAAAAGAAAAAAATCAGACATTGAAAACCCTACGGAGCACAGTTCTATTCTGACATACGTGAGGTCACCATGAGTCAGACTCGACTTGATAGCATTTGGTTATCAGTGGAGTGGAGACCAGGGATATACATTTCTATCAAGTTCCCAGGTGCTGCTGCTGCACCCACACTTTGAGACCCACTGTTGTAACTTCTAATGGATCAATTCAGGAGAAAAATACACAACCTTGGAACTGATTTACTAATGAAATATAAAACTTCTGCACCTTGAAGAATCTCATGAAACGATTATGAAATGGGGATGTGAGAACATTTCTTCTCTGTCACAAACCACATACAACACTTAATTCACTCAGCAGAATCATGCAGGGAGCTTAAAAACTGTGTATGCCTGGGCTTCATATCCCAGAATTTCTGATTCCCCTGGTCTGGGGTATGGCCAGGCATCCTGTCTTTCCAAAGCTCCTCAGGTGATTCTCAGGTACAGCCAAGGTGTAAAAGCCACTGCTTTAAAAACGAAAACAAAAACAAAACCAACACAAAACAAAACAAAAATCTCTCATAGTCTTTTTGAGCCTGTGGCTAATGTATAAAATCGAGCAATCTGCTGCTGTTTTAATGAAGAAACAGGGGAATCTCCTTTTGCAGATTTGCAGCAATATACAAACGTTATGATTTCCAGCATACTTATATATCAGTTTTTTTTTCCAGCCCAGAAAGAAGGTGGTAATCCAAAACCCCAGCACAGCTCAATATTGATGGTGATAGTGAGCATGGAGCTGGCAGAAACAGGAGGCTGCTAATGGGGCCAGGGGCTGTTCTCTGGCCAGAGATAATACCTCCAATTGCAATATCTAGGAAAGTGACAGTTCGAGGCCATATTACTCTCTTGGACTCCAGACTTGTATAATCTACTGCCTCCTGGACTTCTCCACTTGAGCATTTTAAATTCAGTACATCTAAAAGCTGAATTCATACTTGATTCCTTTCTCTTCCTTCCCCCCAACTGAATCGGCTTCTCCTGAACTATTCCTAGTCTCTGTACCTGGCTTCAGTATCTATCCAGGCTTCCAAGTCTGAAGTCTGCGTACCATCCTGGATTCTCTATTTTGTATACTCCTTCCGTAAAATCATCAAGCAGTCCTACCTCCACCTCAGCCCGGAGTCGCTTGTTCTGCATCCTCACTGCTCCTGCTTCATCATCTCTTGCCTGCAAGAGTCACTAACCTCGCTATTTCCACTAGTGTCCCCTACAATCCAGTCCCCACATTGCTGTTAGAGTCATCTTTCTAAAATGCCAAACACATCAAGTTACTTCCTCACTTAAAATGCTGCAGTGACTCTGCATTTCACACAAGAGAGAATCCAAAGCCATGGTGGGGACAACAAAGGTGTCCATGGACTGCAGCCTCTTCATTCACCCTTACTCCTGAGCCTCCAACTTCTTCCCTCACACTGAGTTACCAGTGGCTCTTCCCACTTTGATCATCCTGGAGCTTATGTAATGCCCTTCACATCCTATTCTCTGGGGAAATAATTATAGCTCTCTGAAGTCTCGTATGAGTAATTCCTTCCTTTTGGGGCTAGACCTGGCCCCTTCGCCAGGCAGAACTAACAGCAAAGGCTAATCTCCAAAGACGTCCTTTCTCCCGTGTAGATGCAGAGACGCTTTTTCACACTTACTATCTCTAGATCTCTCTTTCCCTAATTGACTACCATGTACTAAGTCTGATTCATCCCTGCATCACAAAATATGGATGGAATAGAGCAAATCTCTGGCTGTGGTTTAAACATAAAGAAAAAATGCAAATAAACACCTAAATTGTAATAGGCACCAATACCTGTCCTTATACTTGAAGGACAAACAACAATCATTACCTTATTTCATTATTCACATTAAATCAGATTCACATGGAGAGGAAAGGGATGCTGGTTTCTTGGTGGGGGGTGGTGGTGAGTGCAATTGTACAAGGCATTCTCATCTGAATGATCAGTTCCCTAAACTGCAATTCTAGGCTCTTGTTAATGAGAAGTTCCAGGTATATTCAGAAAAAGCACATGGACTCTGGGTCTTTCCCTAAGAACCCACCAGAATGGGATATAACTGGAGCACAGATGGAAATTCTATCCTCTCACACTCTACTTTCTGAAGCAAGCTGCTGAAATTTGGTAGGAGTAAAATTTATCCTAAGTATATGCAATTCACAGATGCTTAGTCAACAAGACCAGGCATTTGGTAGAGTTCTTTAGTGTCTTCAGAGATTAAAATGTAAAATACAGCATTTAGCTTCTAACTGGGCTTAGTAAACACGCCCCCACTACTCACTGGCAGCAACAACCCCTCCCGCTCCCAGCTGACTCATGAAAAAAAAACAAACAAACAAACAACCAAACCCACCGCCATCAAGTGGATTCCGACTCACAGGGACCTGTGGGACAGAGTAGAACTACCCCATAGGGTTTCCAAGGTACGGCTGGTGGATTTGAACTGCCCACCTTTTGGTTAGCATCCAAACACTTAACCACTGCATCACCAGGGCCCCGGGGGGCTCAGGGAGCTTTCTAACCAACTGAATTGAGTGTGTCTATCTAAATGTGTAGGTAGGAAGCTTTGCCTAATCTAACAACTCTGAAAAAATGAAAACTTCAGTCAAACTGGTTATCTGACATAGTCTCAAAGCCCAGATCCTTGCCCGAATTCAAACAAACCGGCGTGTGCCCATTGGCTGGATGGCAGATAATCTTGAGATGTCGTCCAAAGAGCCAACCGCTGAGACTTACTTAGAAAAGACAATCTTTTTGGAGGAAAATGAAAGAGAAGGTATGGGCATAAACTCTGATGTAAATTGAGAATGGTCTACCAGTACAAGCTAAGGTTTTCACTGTATTCTTACATGTCAATGGCTCAACTGTACTTTTTGTTGCTGTTAGCTGCCCTTGAGTTAGCTCCAAATCACGGTGACCTTATGTACAGCAGAGACACACGTGGCCCAGTCCTGAGCCATCTTCATGATCATTGGTATGTTTTAGTCCACTGTATTTAATTACTAAAGTAACTGTTCTTAGTAAATCAAAATTAAAACACACACACACATAACTTTTGCAGCAAATCACACGGCAGTAGCCAAATCTTTTGCAGGGGCCAAATTATTTCCTAGGTGAGTCCTTCAAAAGGCTGAATGTCCTCAACACTCTGATCCTATCTCTGTTTCAGGGCCTGAGGCACCAGCCTAGGGCTACCTTCCCTTAAAAATCCTCCACTGCCTTTAAGTAAAGAGTTAGTTGGGCACTTCCGTTAAAAAAAGGCTCAGGCTAGTTGCTGGTCCTGGAGCTTAGATCAAAGAAAAAGCAGAGAGTATTTGCTTTTTAAACAGGATGGACTGAATCCTTCATCGGCACTGATACTAGCTTTGAAAACACTTCAAAACACGTTAGTCCTGTCACGTGGACGGCTCATTACCCAGTACAGAGGATTTTGGCAATCTGTGCCTTCAAACTTCAGAATGAATTTTTGAAAAATTATGAATTATGAAACTAAATAGATGAAGCCAGAAATGAGTCGAAAGCCTACTGGAGCCATCAGCCAGTTATTATGCTGCTCTGTGCTACACTGGTATGAACAGACAGAGAGACAGACACAGGAATGAGGGTCTCCTTTTCAGATTTGAAACCCAACTGAATAATACTTCTTGCTGCTGGGTGCCATTGGGTCAATTCTGACTCGTAGTGACCCCATATAACAGAGTAGAACCCCCCTATAGAGTTTTCTAAGCTGAAATCGTCACGGGAGCAGATTGCCAGGTCTTTTCTCCCGCAGAGCTGCTGGTGCTTTCAAACTGCCCACCTTTTGGTTAGCAGCCCAGCGCTTAACCATTGGGCCACCAGGGCTCTTTGACTAACAATTAGTGGTCTAAAGAATCACACTTCCAGAAGCAATAGTAGAAATCATTGAGACTACTATTCCCCTTCTTTCTTCTCCCCTTATGGATTCAGAAATGAGGACTCAGAAGCCTGGAGCTGTGAAGTGACTTGTCCACCTTCACTGAGATGGAATGAGAAGACAAGCCTCCTGCCTCCCAGGCCCAGGCTGGGCTTGCTTATATCTGATCTGCTTAGAGAAAAGAGTGCCGGTTCTTCACTTTGAGTACAATCCAAAATCCCTGGATTTGTTTGTTTCTCTTTAATACAGCCCCCAGGGCCGGGCCCAGAATGTCTTTAGAGGTGGGGCCACAGCAGGCTTATTTCTACAAAGCTCCCTTGGTTGAGAATTACTGCATCCCAGGAGTACCACCTTGGATCTCTTTTAGAGCACCACCTTTACCTCTCCATTTTGCAAGAGCAAAGGGCTTACTAAACAGCCCTCCAGCAATCTCCATGTTCACTGTTTAATTTGGTGACTGAGCTGCCTCCATAAAGGGCGGCCAGAGTGACTACTGAATAACTGTGAGCAGGAGTCTGGACCACTGAACAAGAAGACGCTTGTTTCAAGTTTCAGACAAGGGACCCATCTTAATGAGCCTGTTCCCTGTTCCTCCTCCTTCTCCTTCCAGCATCTGATGATAGACATTCACACACCTGACCTAACTCTCCTAAACCAGAGCTCACATAAGGCAGTGGAGTTTGGTGGTTGAGGGAGGGCTCAGGAGCCAGAAAGCCTGAGTTTGAATCCTGGTTCTGCCTCCCAACTAGCTGTGGGAGTCACTTTACTTTCTGTGCCTTCTGTTTACCCATATATAGAGTATCCAACTTACATGCTTGATACGAGGATTAAAAAAGCACTTAAAACAGTGTCTGATAGTACTTAGCTATAATTGCTGAAGGTATCATCTTAGAAACAAAAACCCTCACTAAAACGAGTAAATTTTGAATAAAATTGAGTGTATTTGATTTATATGGACCTTCAACAATTTTTATAGAAAGATATCTCATTTTAATAACTGGCCCCTTAAAATTTAGTCTTTTTATTTTACTTTAACAGAATGACATTTGTTTGCCTACTCTCACAATTTTATCCATGAACATTCTGTTTTAAGCGAATTTGGACAAACAAGCCAATTAAAGGGTATTTATGTTTTTCTCAGAACAAATCTCCAGGCACTAATAGTAGTGTTCAAAGCAGTAACATCAAAGGCTGTGAGCATTTCTGGAGTGAAAAAAGTGATGTGTTGAAGACACTCTAAGAGGCTAGGGGTTTGCAGTAGAATAGACGAAGATATTGCCTGCTAAGAGGTGTCTACAGTCTGCTGATTGAGGGGGACAGGATCCCAACCTCCTGTGTAACACAGGTAGGGAAGAGAGGAAATGCTTCACTCTCAGGTACATGAGGAAAAAGCTTTCCACTGGCATCCTCATTGGAAAAAAAATAATCCAATGTTATTGAAATCATCCCCTCTCTCCTATATTTTGCAAGATTGTGAAAACTCCAGGTGTTTCAAAAGAGCTCTTTATACTGGCAGGTAATCTATCCGGAGACTTTACCGATCTTTTCTTCTATGCCAGTGGTGCCTAAACGTGACTTCCCAACAGAATCACTTGAGGATTGTGTTAAAAATCCAGATGCCCACGTCTCATCCCAGACCAATTAAATCAGAATGCCTGGGTGTGGGAGCCAGGCATCATTTTTGTTTTTGTTTTGTTTTTAGGTAATTCCAATGTGCAGCGAAGTTTGGGAAGCACTTGCTCTATGCCTTAACCCTTCCCCAACTAATCACTCACCACCAAACCCCAACTCCCTATGCCAATGACATCAACAGCAAGTACGGACCTGACTCTTCAAACATAGGCTTCTCGAGTTTGAAATTGTGCAATTAAACTTCTGAGGCATGTTTCTCGTGTCAAGTGGGTTTATGGTCGGTAGTCAAGAAGCCAGACTCGCTCATGTTAGTCTGGACATTTGGCACACAGGACCACAGACATCAATCCTTTTTTTTTTTCCTTAATTAAATTTACTATTTTGGTTGGACCAATATCAGATTTTTCAAAAAGCAAAAAGAAACACCCGAAAGAGAAAAGTCTCGGGTTTTGAGGGGGAGTTTGCTGGGAGCCCTACTTTGAAAAACCGAGGAATCCCGGCGGGGGAGGAAGGTCGGTCTCTATGCGGTTTGTCACAAGGACCCAGCTGTCCGGTAGCTGCCAGCGCAATCACTCGCTCCAGCTCCACCGCAAAGTCGTGAGAAAAAAAGCCGAACAGCTGCCCAGGTGGAGGACAAACCTTGGGAGTCCCCGGGAGTTGGCCACCTAACGAGCCGCCACGGGGCGAGGCGGCGCCGGTGCTCAGGAGGGAGCTCCGGGCTGGCAGGGAGCCCTAGTTCCAGGGCGCACCTTGCCCGGCAGGAGGATGGCACCTAGGGCGAGCGGTGGGGGTCCGCGCCCAAACAGTGGCTCCGACCCAAGCCCCCTTTTTACAAATGAAGAAACTAGCCCCCGCCCCCCGTCGCCACAGGTAGGTAGTGACAGAGACGAGTTCTCCGGGCCTCCGAGGTCAAGGCTGCAGCTCCACACCCGAGACAAGAGCTTGCAGAGAGCTGAGAGCAGAGTCCGGACCCAAGCTGGCGGGCCGAGTCCTGCGAGAGGACTTCAGGGTTTGACGTGGGTGAAGGGGAGACTGAGTGTGTCCGTTCGAGAAACCGCCTGTCCCAAGAGGTCGAAAGGGTAGGATGGATTCCCGCGGGTCCTTCCTCAACTTTCTCCAGCCCCGCGGTCTCACCGGGTGGGACGCGCTGGCCGCTCCAGCCGCTTGGGCTTCCCGGTGAGCGTCCCCCGGCCCGGCCGCGCCCCTCGGCGCACGTGCCGGAACGCCAGCCGGCAGCCACTGGCACCAGAGCTGCCCGGCCCCGACCCCGCACCAAGTTTCCGCTGTCGTATCCGCCTCCAGCCGCCCGCCCGGGGCAGGAGATCAGAGGAGTAAGGAAAGAAAGTTGCGTCCGCCCTGGGGGCTCCTGAGATCCCGGCGGTGGTTCCCACTCCAAGACCGCAGCCCCGCTGCCCTGCACGGTGCGCTTCCCCTGCTCGGGCCGCCCGCAGACTCGCCCAGCCCAGAAACGAAACGTCCAGTTCCTCCCACGGTCCCGGCCAGAAGCGCAGCTGATCCTCAAGGAAACAGGGAAAGGAGGAGCAGGAGCCGCGGGACCCAGAGCCGGTGCGCCGGCTGCGCGGGGTAGGCGGGCTGCGCAGGGTCAGAAGCGCGTCGCGGGTGCTGGCGCGAGATGCCGGCCGCACAAGCCCTTACCTTTTTTTTCCTCCAGCGTCCAACTTGCCTGGAAGTGCGTAGCCAGCAGCGCCAGGAGCGTGGCACCGGCCAACCTGGAGGGTCGCATTGCTGTCTCCGAGGCGCTTGTTCCTGGTCTCCCCAATTAATCCCGGACGGAATCAGGCGGCCGTGCGTGGTGTTTGCGGCTCCTGGCCGCCCAGCGGTAGTGGCGGCAGCGGCGAGGCGGGGACTCAGGCGAAGGCAGAGGTGGCCTGTCGTCCGGTCCGGGAGTGCGGCGGCTGCCGAGGCTTGCTTGGGACTCGCTCAGAACTCTAGCAGCCCTGGCCTCCGGCGCGCACACCGTACCGGGGGCGGAGGCTGCTGCTGCCGCGCCGCGCCGGGGGCTGCCCAGACGTCGAGCTCGCGAGGGCGGGGGCGCGGGGAGGCAGGGCGGGAGGAGGAGGGACCAGGAGGAGAAAGAGGAGGGATCGCGAGGAGCAGCGGGGGGAGGAGAATGGGAGTAGGGAGGAAGAACCAGCAGCTAGGACAAAAAGTAGCCAGTAGCAGAGAGGTGGCTGCGGCAGTGGCCCCTGTGCGGGGCGGCGTGCTGGAGCAGAGCGCCCTCCCCGGCACGCGCGTGGTCGGGCTTCGCGGATGCCCTTCCCAATGAGTTAATTTCCGAGTGAGGGCGTTCCCTGTGCTGTCCCTTAGGACCTGATTCTTGAGGACTGGCCCTGCTGTCTCCGTGGCCAAACTTGCAGAGCAAACTTGTACCAGCTCCGGACAAACTGGCTGAGGCTGGGGCCAAGACTGAATAATGGCACGGATGGGGAAACCACCTCTTTATTCTGGTCCCCATCTCCCCGCTCCCGCAGTAACCCTGGGATCCTAATGGGGGTCAGAGGCCAGCCTGGCAGCCAAGGCGCTCTTGCACTCGCGTGGCAGGGGTGCCAGGCGTCGGAGATGGATCTCTCACGTTATAGAGTCCTTTAGATTTCGTCAAGCACCATGAAAACGGTCTGAAATGCAGGCACCCAAATGAATACCGAGGAAGCCCTCAGCGTATCATATGCCAGGAAACAGCCAGTGGTACTTGAAAAGCAAATAAGTGCAGCAAATTACTTCGCAGAAGTGCAGCAAGTAGAATAAAGGCTTGACAGAAGCACTAGGGGAGATGCTTTTAGAGAAGTTAGGTGCTCCTCTCCCCCCAGACTGCCGAGTAACTTAGGCAGGAGAAACGCCGAAGGAAATTCACTAGAAGTTCCCCTACAGAAGAAATGCCCTCCTGCCCCATTCTACAACCGGATACCCTCCTCCCCTCACAAGACTCACTAGTAATATTCAGGTCTGGTTTAATTCTGATCTCCCTTTCCTTCTCTCCCCTCCTTGTGATTAAGCAGGAATCCTAAAACCTAAACTAAGTGGGGCTTAAAACCAGACCAGAGTTCATGGGTAGCATGAACGATTTAGCACTGAACTACTAACTGAAAGCTGGTAACTGAAAGTTGGTGGTTAGAACGTGCCCAGAGATGTCTGGGAAGAAAGGCCTGGTGATCTGCTACAGAAAGGTCACAGCCTTGAAAACCCTACATGCAGTTCTGTTCTGACACAGGTGGAGTCACCATGAGTCAAATGGACTCAAGGCAACTGGTTTAAGACTAGACCTTTTCAGTCACTGGAGGAGGTTTGCACTTTTCCTTCCCATCATGCAACTCCAAATTCTATTTTATAATATCTTGGAAATTTGCTAGATTAGGTAAGACCAAAATTTCCGCTTGGTCAAAAAAATTCTGTATAATGCGTCCATGCACCCCCTATTAACGAATATTGCTAAGACTCTAGTATTTCCCATATCAAATCTAAGAAGGGTATATCAATTTTCATAAGACAAGCTGTTCATTCTCTTTACCAGCTATTATACCTTCCAGTTTCAGAACAATCCATTGTTCTGTTAGAATAACTGCCTCTTGGTGTGTGTACAGGTTCTGCATGAGCACAATGAATTGTTCTGGAATTCCTATTCTTTGCAATGTTATCCATAATTTGTTATGATCCACACAGTCGAATGCCTTTGTGTAGTCAATAAAACACAGGTAGACATCTTTCTGGTCTTCTTTGTTTTCAGAGTTGTGCTCCTCAAAAAAGATGTTGAAGTCCTAACTTCTGGTACCTGTGAATACGACCTTGTTTGGAAATACTAAGGGTTTTTGAAGATGTTATCAGTTGACATGAGGTCGTACTGGAGTAGGAAAGGTCCTAATCCAATCTGAGTGGTGTGCTTATAAAAAAAGAGAAGAGACACAGACACAAAGAAGAATGGCCACGTGAGGATGCATGTACACTTCAAGGAACTCCTGGTGCCGCCAGAAGCTGGGATAGAAGCAAGGATCTTCCCCTAGAGACTTTGGAGGGAGTGTGGCTTGACTGATAATGTTGATTTGGAATCTTAGCCTCCAGAACTGTGAGACAATAAATTTCTACTCTGGTTAAAAAACTATGGCTGCTAACCAAAAGGTCAGCAGTTCGAATCCACCAGCTGCTCCTTGGAAATCCTATGGGGCAGTTCCACTCTGTCCTATAGAGTCACTATGAGTCGGAATCAATTCGACCACCCTGGGTTTGGTTTTTTTGGTTACAGTCACCCAGTTTATGGTATTTTGTTAACAATAGCCCCAGGAAACTAATACACCAGCTACAAATGGGAAACTTTTTATTATTTTTATTTTGGCTCTGATGGGCAGTTTTCCTCTTAGAAGAGGTTTCTGAGAATTTTAAGTAAGAGTTCAGTGAGAAATTGTGGACTACCAGTCTGGAAAAGAAGGAACACGGTGATGAAGACCCCTGAAATCAAGGAATATGTAGGAGGGGAGGAGAAACTGGGTTATTGGGCAGAATGAAGATTTTAACTTCCATCTTAGAGGTCAGCCAGTATTAATTGGGGGACACATACAGGGGCAGATAGAGATGGTGTTTGGAGTCTTTGGCAGGCCCCTATTGGTGAATCACAGCGCAGACCCTTAGGATTTTGGAGCAAAGCTCTGCCATCCTCTGCAGACAACTACTCTCCTTTTGAGAAACAACTTTTGGCTTGTTATTGGGCCTTAGTAGAGACTGAATGCTTAACCACGGGACACCAAGTCACCATGAGGCCTGAGCTGCTCATCATGAACTGGGTGTTGTCTGACCCACAGAACCATAAAGCTGGATGTGCACAGCAGCACTCCATCCTTAAATGGAAGTGGTATATTCCAGATCGGGCCCGAGCAGGACCCAAAGGCATGAGTAAGTTGCATGAGGAAGTGGCCCAAAAGCCTGTGGTCTCCACTCCTATCACATTACCTTCCATCTCCTAGTCTGCATGTATGGCCTCATGGGGAGGTCCTTATGACTGAGGAAGAGAAAACTCGTGCCTGGTTTACAGATGGTTCTGCACGATATGCAGGTGCCACTCGACAGTGGACTGCGGCAGCACTACAGCCCCTTTCTGGGACCTCCCTGAAGGACAGTGGTGAAGGGAAATCCTCTCAATGGGCAGAACTTTGAGCAGCGCACCTGGTTGTTCACTTTGCTTGGAAGGAGAAATGGCCAGACGTGTGATTATATACTGATTCATGGGCTGTGGCCAATGGTTTGGCTGGATGGTCAGGTACTTGGAAGGAACATGATTGGAAAATTGGAGACAAGGATTTATGGGGAAGAGGTATGTGGACAGACCTCTCCGAGTGGGCTAAAGAAGTGAAGATATTTGTGTCTTATGTGAATGCTCACCAAAGGGTGACCTCAGCAGAGGATGATTTTAACAAGTGGATAGGGTGACGTGTTCTGTGGAAACCAGTCATCCTCTTTCCTCAGCTACTCCCGCCATTGCTCAATGGGTTCATGAACCAAGTGGCCATGGTGACAGGGATGGAGGTTATGCATGGGCCCAGCAGCATGGACTTCCACTCACCAAGGCTGGCATGGCCACAGCCTCTGCTGAGTGCCTAATCTGCCAGCAGCAGAGACCAACACTGAGTCCCAGATATGGCACCATCCCTTGAGGTGATCAGCTAGCAACCTGGTGGCAAGTTGATTACACTGGACCACCTCCATCATGGAAAAGGCAGCGTTTTGTCCTTACTGGAATAGACAGTTACTCTGGATATGGATTTGCCTTCCCTGCATGCAATGTTTCTTCCAAAAGTACCATCCATGGACTTACAGAATGCCTTATCCACCATCATGGTATCCCACACAGCATTGCCTCAGATCAAGGGACTCACTTCACAGCAAATGAAGTGTGGCAGTGGGCCCAGGCTCATGGAATTCACTGGTCTTACCATGTTCCCCATCATCCTGAAGTAGCTGGCTTGATAGAACGATGGAATGGCTTTCTAAAGACACACTTATGGTGCCAGCTAGGTAACAATACCTTGCAGGGTTGGGGCAGTGTTCTCCAGAAGGCTGTATATGCTTTAAACTCGCATCCAATATAAGGTGCTTTTTCTCCCATAGCCAGGATTCACGGGTCCAGGAATCAAGGGGTGGAAATGGGAGTGGCACCACTCACTATTACCCCTAGTGACCCACTTGCAAGATTTTTGCTTCCTGTCCCCTTGACCTTATGCTCTGCAGGCTTAGAGGTCTTAGTTCCAAACGGAGGAATGCGCCCACCTGGAGACACATCACTGATTCCATTGAACTGGAAGTTAAGAATGCCACCTGGCCACTTTGGGCTCCTTATGCCTCTGGATCAACAGGAAAAGAAGGGAGTTACCATACTGGCTGGTGTGATTGATCCTGATTACCAAGAGGAAATCAGATTGATATTACCTAATGGAGGTAAAGAAGAGTATGTCTGGAATGCAGGAGATTCCTTGGGGCATCTTAGTCCTACTATGCCCTGTGATTAAAGTCAGTGGAAAAGTATAGCAACCTAATTCTGACATGACTACTAATGACGCAGACCCTTCAGGAATGAAGGTTTGGCTCACCCCACCAGGCAAAGAACCATGACCAGCTGAGGTGCTTGCTGAGGGCAAAGGGAATACAGAATGGGTGGTGGAAGAAGGTAGTTCTAAATACCAGTTATGGCCACATGACCAGTTGCAGAAACGGGGACTGTTATTGTTATGAGTATTTGTACTTTGTATGTGTGCATCAAATATTTTTGTTTCCTTCACTTATAAAATATAACCTGTAAATGGGGCTAGTGCGTTTTCAATAGTACGCATGCTAGTTGTATCATGTTAGGTGCAAGTTTGACTTTCTAATTGTCTTTATTCAGAGATTATGTATGGTTTAAGGAGATGTGTACATGTGCCAAGTTGACAAGGGGTGGACTGTGATGGTTAAGATTGTCTGTCAACTTGGCTGGGCCATGATTCTCAGTGTTTTAATGTAATCACTCCCATGATTGAATATACTGTGAGTAGACAATCAGATGAAGGGGAGCCTCCTTGGGGGTGTGGCCCGCATCTGTATATAAGCAGACGTTCTGGCTTTTTGCTCTCTCTGGATCCTGTCATCTCATCTCCCGTTCTTGGGACTTGAACAGTCAGCTTATCTGCCAAACCTGGGATTCATCAATCTGCACAGCCTGTGAGTGAGAGCCTTGCTCTCCTACCTGCTGATCTTGGGCTTGCCAGCTTCTGTGGCTGTGTGACTTGGGAGAGGCATCTACCCTGACTTGGGACATTCTAGCCTCTACAATTGTGTGAGTTGTTTCCTTGATATAATCTCTCTCTCTCTCTCTCTATATATATATATTTATACACTTTACTAGTTTTGCTTCTCTAGAGAACCCAGCTTAAGACACACACACACAAAAAAAAAGAGTGGTAGATTTCAGAATAAAAAAATTCATCTTTTATAAACTACTGCAACTATCTAAAAGTAGAATGAACTCCCCTGGAGTAGAATGGGTTTCTCCATCCTCAGAAAGATTTTTACCCTGGAGCAGTTCTAAGGACTGAACTAGATTCCTTCCAATCCTAAAACTTCATAACCACTTGCCCTTTTAAAACAGGTTTCTATTTAAATGCATGTGCAGTTATCTTTTCTAAAGCCATGTATAAGAAGACACAAGAATCTGGTAACAAGGGTTCCCTCAGGGGAGGAGAACTAGGGACTTATTTTTCAAATATGTATCCTTTCATGCCTTTGGAATTTTGTATTGTGAGTATGCACTGCCTGTCTCTGTACAGTAGTAGTTAATGACCTCAGTATGGCCTCCTGCTGAGGTTCATGGGTACTCATGCTGGTGTTAGGTGCCATTGAATCTCCTCCGATCATTTTGACCTTATGTATAACAGAACAAAACGTTGCCCAGTCCTGCACCATCTTCACAATGGTAGGTATATTTGAGCCCATTGTTGCAGCCACTGTGTTGATCTGTCTCATTGAGGATCTTCATCGTTTTTGCTGACCCTCTACCAAGATGATGGTCTTTTCCAGGGATTGGTCCCTCCTGATAATATGTCCAAAGTAAGCAAGACAAAGTCTCATTGTCCTCGCTTCTAAGGATCATTCTGGCTGTATTCCCTCCAAGACAGATTTGTTCATTCTTCTGGCAGTCCTTGATATATTCCATATTCTTTGTCAATACCATAATTTGAATGTGTCAGTTCTTTTCCAGTCTTCCTTATTCATGATCAGCTTTCCCATACATATGAGGCAATTGAAAATACCATGGCTTGGGTCAGGCACACCTTAGTCATCAAAGCTACATCTTTGCTTTTTAACGCTTTAAAGAGGTCTTTTGCTGCAGATTTGCCCAATGCAATTTGTCATTTGATTTCTTAACTGCTGCTTCCACGGGCATTGATTGGTGATCCAAGTGAAATGAAATCCTTGACAACTTCAGTCTTTTCTCCATTTATCATGATCTTGCTTATTGGTCCAGTTGTTAGGATCTTTGTTTTCTTTATGTTGAGGTGTAATCCATACTAAAGCTGTAGTCCTTGTAAATGCTTCAAGTACTTTTGGCAAGCAAGGTTGTGTGGTCCGCATATCACAGGTTGTTAACGAGTCTTCTTCAAATCTTGATGTCGCATTCCTCTTCATATAGTCCAGCTTCTCAGAATATTTGCTCAGCAAACAGATTGAATAAGTATGGTGAAAGGATACAACCCTGGTGCACATCTTTTCTGATTTTAAACCATGCACTATCCCCTTGTTCTGATTGAATAGCTGCCTCTTGGTGTATGTACAGGTTCTGCACGAGCACACTTAAGTGTTGTGGAATTCCCATTCTTTGCAATGTTATCCATAATTTGTTATATGATCCACACAGTCGAATGCCTTTGTGTAGTCAATAAAACACAGGTAAAAGTCTTTCTGGTATTCTCTGCTTTCAGCTAGGATCCATCTGACATCAGCAATGATATCCTTTATTCTACATCCTCTTCTGAATCCAGCTTGAATTTCTGGCAGTTCCCTGTGAATGTATTGCAGCTGGTTTTAAATTATCTCCGGCAAAATTTTGCTCATCGTGGAAGGCTTTTATGCTTGTATAGGTTTTAGGCCATTTATTTCCTCCTGTGAGTTTGCATGTGACTCTCAGTGAAGATCCGTCTCTTTCAGAGTATGAAAGAAGCAGCTTTCTTTTCAGGGATAAGATGCTAACTCAAAATTGCTGAGGCATTTTACCCTTTGTCATTCGTATTTTTCATTTTCTTTAGGGTTGAAGATTATGTCATTGTTGTTAGGTGCCATCGAGTCAGTTCTGATTCATAGTGACCCTATGTACAACAGAACAAAATACTGCCCAGTTCTTCACCATCCACACAATTGTTCCAATATTTGAGCCCATTGTTGCAGCCACTGTGTCAATCCATCTCGTCAAAAGTCTTCCTCTTTTTAGCTGACCCTCTACCTTACCAAGTATAATGTCCTTCTCCAGGGACTGGTCCCTCCTGATAACATGTCCAAAGTACTTGACGTGAAGTCTCGCCATCCTTGCTTCCAAGGAGCACTCTGGGTGCACTTCTTCCAAGGCAGAGTTGTTTGCTCTTCAGGCAATCCATGGTATATTCAATATTCTTCATCAACATTATAATCCAAAGGCATCAATTCTTCTTCGGTCTTCTTTATTCAGGAATAAGACGCTGACTTAAAACTGCTGAGGCATCTTACCCTTTGTCATTAGTATTCTTCATTTTCTCTATGGTTGAAGGTTATGCAATGTTAAAAAAGCAAGATCTTATTTTTGAGGGCTAATTTTTGGCATTGTTGAGACTTTTATTAATTACTTTGTATAGGAATCTTATAGGAAGTTTCTGAACTCTGTGCAGTGTTTTACCCATGTTTAAGATTTTACAGCCATGATTAAATGATTTTGCCCAAGTTGTCACTACTTGTCTCAGGGATAATTGTAACTAGAAACGGTAGCCTCTAGACTTGTAGCCTATAGACCAAGTTCAGGATATGATATATTTTTGCATGGCCCATTCAGTATTTCTTCTAATGGAATTAATGGTGACATTCAAAAATCTGGAGATTTCACATTTAAAATGTGGATTTTGTGTTTCTCTTGAAAAATGGAAAGTGCCGGCCAACTGAGTTTGCTTTCATGCACACTGACAATCGACAGGTTGGTAACTGGCATCTTCAGAGAGAACAAGGTTTCAGTTCACACCACCCACAGCAAGCTTGATTCATTCCTTAATGTGACATTAGAGTTTGCAGCCTCTATGAGTGTAGACCAAGAGTTCCCGCCTGATTAATGGTACTGCCACATGATTGGTATGCCTCTCATCTCTGTTTTTCCTCTCTCCCTAATCTTCTTTCTTCTGTCCAACTCATTCTCATCTCATGCTTGTATGTGTGTATGTATTTGTTGACTGATTTTGGCCATAAGCCATAATACATTATTTATCATGATAGACCTCCCTTCAAATGAACATATTTCAAATATAATGTAAAACCCAAATGTTTATTATAGCTCATGATTGTACCTTATCATTCTTATGGTTGACATTCTTATAGGTATAATTTTTTTTACCCAATTAAATGTTACTGGGGAAAAAAATCGATCATGTTGTAGAATAGAGGAAGCAAGGTCCACCTATCAATTTATGGTAGATGCAGAATGACCATCATTTGAACTGGCTTTGGAGGAACCGCCTCAACAACCTCTCACATCTCCCCTAGGCTGATACTCTGGTGAAGATTCTATCCCTATAAAATATTTTTTAAATTCTGAAGGGAAAGGAAAGTTTATTTTGAGAACTAAATTACTAGAAACTCCAACTTGCCCCCACTGTTCCCACCCCTCTCCCCACCCGTTTACCCCACCTTTCTGTGCATCCTGGGCTTTTCCCCTTCCCTCCCCTCCCATTAACTAGTAGCTTAATTTGCAGAGGTAGTCGTTTCTAGGATGTGGGCTAGTGAGAACCAGAAGAAAAAAATCATCCAGCTTTGATTATGTAGGTCATTTCAATCAACATTCTTTATTCCCTATCACTAATCTGATATCTTGATAATAAGATTATATTGATTAATTTACAAGAGAGTGGATAATGCAATTCGCAACACAGGAACGTGGAGGCAAAGCAATTACTGAGGAATGAAGTGGATAGAAGAGTGTGAGATTCATGGAAAAGGAAAAACTTGAGTTGACCACAAAGGAATGGTAGTACACAGTAAGATCTGGATATCCAGATTTCAGATAAAAGATTAAGACGGGAAAAACTGAGCAAGTCATGGATTTAGGAACAGGCCTACCACGTTTAAGTGAGCAAATCACTTTGGTTGCATAAAGAGGGTACTTACAATAGGGATTTTAGATTAAGAGGAAGAGTTAGGAAAGGGCTATCTTATATTAAGCCTTGAAGACCAGACTAAGAAGTATGGAGTTTTTTGTTTTTGTTTGGTTTTTTTTTGTAACCAACCAGTGAAAATGTTTGAATAAGGGAGGCTGGCATCTTGAAAGTGATAGTTTAAAAAGAGTATAAATTAAGAAAAATTTTTAATCTCTAGGTTAGGAGACTGCTTAAAGGAAGATCCAAGACAAGAAGGCCAGTGATGAGATTTTTTGCAAATTCTGAATGTGAAGGAATTGCTAAGTTGATGGTCAAGAAAGATGTTAAGAAACACAGAGGTGTGAAACATGTTGGGAAGGAAAAGGAAAGTCAGGGAGTGTAATGGTAGTTTCAGGGTTGTGGCTACAGTGATTAGGAAGCTGATGAGACCCCCTGCGTACTTGAGGGCCACCTGGAAGAAAGATGAAGAGCTCTGTTTACTCGTTGAGTTTGAGAAATGGTAGCTTATCACATGGAGATGCACAGCACTGCGCTGGAGGTGAGAGAATGGCCCTCGGAGGAGAGGTTAAGTCCAACTCTACAGTTACCATAGTCATCGGAGCTTGGGGAGTGAAAGAAGTTTCTGAAGAGGGCTTGTAGAAGGAGAGTTGATAGCTAAGCAATGAATCTTGAGATTTGCCTGAATTTAGTAGCAGGGAGAGGAAGTAGAGTCTGGAGAAGAGATTAAAAAAAAGCAGAGCAGTCAAGAACCCTAAAAGGATTGGTGGTACATAATAAGATTTGGGATCACCTTCCATCCAATCAACTGAATGATAATTATTGTTTTCTGACTACCTGACAGCCTAGGCCTCAGTATTCAACGACAATGACTGTTGGACTAGATAAAATTCAGGCAGTCACACAAGTCAGGTATAGAATCTCCAGAAGCCTCTGTCTGGTTTCTCATTTCACCATTCCCAGCTGGTATTTAAAAATACTGAATGGTGCCTAATCGCATACTGTACAAATTCTGACTCTAAGAATTGATGTAATTGGATCCAGGCATTGAGCCTTTAAGATAATTCATTCGGTCAAGAAAATTCAGGGGTAGGAGCTAGAGATGTAGGAGGATGGCCGGAATAACTATGTTTGTCTTACAGATTAGCAAGTTTTATCTGGCTTATTTGTCTATTAACTGTAATAAGTGGCATACCGTGCAGCTTATTAGGATACAACTAAAGAGACGTTTTGGCTACTTATGGTGTAATTATTTTTATTTTCGTAAATCTCTCTCATCTCATGCACTAAAGGTCATGGGGCAAAGACCTGTTTTCAGGCTTACATTATTCCAAACAGGAATTCAGAACACTTCACAAGCTGACAGACAGTTGTGTAACTTTATTTTCTTTATAAGAAATATAAATGCAGAGATTGAACATTTCATATACACTGTAAAAAGAAAGAAAGAACTTTTGAGAAGAGGTCTCCAGAAGTTAGATTCAAAGTGGCATTTTTAGATGGTGGCAGGTCTGGAGGACCTGCAAGGGCAAAAATATTATAGGTTAAAAATGATCAACAGGACTAGAGAAATCCAAAGTAAGTTGGTTTTCTATTTCTGCAAAAGAATTGAAAATTTGAGTCTCTTTCTAGGGCAAAAAAAAGCAGCTGAAATTCTTGCAGTTATTACTTTTGTAGAACTGAGCCACAAGAAGGAAACCCTGGTGGTGTAGTGGTTAAGAGTTTGGCTGTTAACCAAAAGGTCGGCAGTTCATTAAGCCACTGAGATTTTCAAGTTGTTTGTTACTCCACTATAATTTGTTGTCTGTTGCTGTTAGATGCTGTGGAGTCGGTTCCAACTCATAGCAACCCTATAGGATAGAGTAGGACTGCCCTACAGGGTTTCTAAGGAGCGGCTGGTGGATTTGAACTGTTGATCTTTTGGTTAGCAGCCAAGCTCTTAACCACTACGCCACCAGGGCTCCCACTATAATTTAGCATACCTTAATTGATGCAGGAAGGTATTCGACCCCTTGTTAAATGTTAAAATAATGTATTTTACATATACTTTAAGATTATTTTTTATTTTTAATGTATCTTAATTCATATATTATGTATTTCTATAATATATATGTATTTATATTACATATATTGTGTATATGTATGTGTGCATGTGTATCTATCTATATGTATCTATATATAGGTATATATGTAGAGAGAGATGATGGGAGGGAGGAAGAGATGGCATGGAGTAACTGAATGAATAAAAACCTAAAAACCAAACCCGTTGCTGTCGAGTTAATTCTGACTTGTAGTGACCCTACATGAATAGAGACCTAAAAACGCTAGGGCCATACGCTATTAGTTAACTGTGACTTTGAGCAAGTTTTATTTTTCAGTCTCTTCAGCTGAAAGCCTTATTTTTTTGCTTTGTAAATTGGCATAAATTCTTGCCATGCAGAATTGTGACGGCTTGAAATAATGACGTTAAAGCACCTATCTATCACATAGTAGGCACTTGACAAAACTTCTGTGTGGTGTGGATTTTGAGCTGATGGATTGCATATATAACATTCTTTCATTTCCCTGGAGACTTTCGAAGAGCTCCTGTCTATGTGGACGGAGCAGTAAAACCAACCGAGCTCATGGCTCGGCTCTGAGCCCAGACGGAGTCCAGCCCATTGGATTTATCCTTCAATTAGTCTTGATGGTCGTAGGAACAATCTAAAATAGAATTATCATTAAAATTTTTTAAAAGAAGAACCCTTCAGCTTTGCAGTAGCACAATTTTGCCTCAGTGATTTTTTTTCCCCCTGAGATTTCTAATTATGAACTTTGAGGACCACGGTGTTCTTTGCCTTCAAAAGAGTTGTTATTTGTTGTAGCAGCTGCAAAAAAAAAAAAAAGGCGGGAGGGAGGAGGGAGGGCTATGAATGTCCAAATGCGGGCGGGCATCCGCAGTCCAAGTGCATGCCCTCAGCAGATGGACACGCTAATAGAAGCCACGGATGTGTGTGATAAACTGGCAGATTTGGTGGCAGGGCTGGAGGGGCTGGCCACCTGACCGCAAAGCCAAGGCTTCCACACAATACCTCCCCGGGGTTGTTTTTCTTCAAAGACAGCTTTGAGTCCTGTTCCCTGGAGGCTGAGGAGAAGTCTCTGATTCCACACTGATAGCTGGACTTTGGAGCAGGTAGGAAGGTGAATATGAGCTGCACTCACGGTGGAAGGATTATGGCCAAGTGCAGGGATATCTGACCTGGGGAAGGGTCACTGGGTGCTCAGAAGCTTCTGCAAAGACGGTAGACGGTCCCAAGAAACCCTAATGGCCTCTTGCCCTCAGGCGCTATGACCAGGGCCATCTACTGAGTTTTTGAAATTTTAGAGTTTCCCCTGGAAGTCTTCCCAGGACAGCCTGCTCTGTATTTGAGCCTCTGTGTCTTGGTATGTCGTGCTTGGTGACTTTTTTCCTAATTTGGCCAGCGACGATTGCTTGACCCTTTTTTGTGATTTTGCTAATAGAGATTTGTTTGTAACTGCTTTATTTTACTATTTCAGCCCTTCTTTTTGTGTGTGTGTGTCTTAGTTATCTAGCGCTGCTGCAACTGAAATACCACAAGTGGATGGTTTTAACGAAGAGAAGTTTATTTCCTCACAGTTCAAGTAGGCTAAAAGTCCAAATTCAGGGCGTCAGCTCCAGGGGAAGGCTTTTTCTCTCTGCTGGCCTTCTTCTCCTCAGTGTTCCCCCGGAACAGGAGCTTCTCTGCACAGGGACCCCGGTCCAAAGGACACGCTCTGCTCCCCGCACTGCTTTCTTGATGGCATGAAGTCCCCCTGTCTCATTGCTCACTTTTGTCTTTTAGATCTCAAGAGATTGCCTCAGGACACAATCCAGTCTTGTAGATCAGGTCCTCCTTACTAACACAACTGCCACCCATCCTTCCTCATTAACATCACAGAGGCAGGTTTACAACATACAGGAAAATCACACAGTACCAGGAATCACGGCCTAGCGAAATTGATACACACATTTTTTGGGGGACATAATTCAAACCATGACAGTGTGTGAGGAACTTTTTTTTTCGTTTCTTTTTTTAATCTTTCGCTTTTTAGTGAGACACTGGAAGCAGGACTGGGGAGTGTGGGGTGGGGATTGTGAGTTTTCCCTGATTTCAAGCAGGATAAAGGCGGGGAAGTTTGAATGCATTTTTTTCCCCTCCTTTTTTGAGATTGAGGGCTGTTTCTCATGCTTGTTTTTCAAATCATGAGTAAGATTTTCTGCAGCATCTTTTGCCCAGCACCTGCCACAGACGAGGGAGTTGTACAAAGTTTCCAGGGAGACCGGGGGTTGGGTTTCTCCTTCACGCTGGTAGCAGAGAATGGACAGCGCTCTCTCCGTGTATACTCTTGTAACCAGCAGAAGGGAGCAGCCGGTCTCCAGCCTTGAGCTCCCAGCTACACCACAGTCATGGCCATTTCCTGAGATGAGGCTCTCAGCAAGCACCGAGGCTGCCTTCCACTTCTCTGTAAACAAGTCCTTCAGCTCTAGGTTCACCACAGACTCTGAACAAGGGGTGCACCTGGTCATCCCTGGCCTTGGGCTCAGGAGACAGCCTTTCCTCCTAAGATGTCCTAGGGTGTCCCAGGCACCGTGCTGGCTTCACCTAGGCCTGGCCCTGCAGCCTGGGGGCGTCTGGTTCTGACAGTGCAGATTTCACAAGCGCGCTGAGTAAATGCCATCGGTAGGTTCTTATAAGGAGGAGATATCAGTGTCCTTCTTGGCCACTGGATTAAACTTGTTCTCCATGAAGTAGGTGTGAATGGAGACACCTTTTCCTTTGAACATAGTTCTAGGAAATCTTTCAGAAAATATCATGTCTGTCTAAACCAAAAAATCAAACCCACTGCTGTTGAGCCAATTCCAACTCATAGTGACCCTGTAGGACAGAGTAGAACTGCCCCATAGGGTTTCCAGGGAGCGGCTGGTATATTCAAACTGCCGACCTTTTGGTTAGCAGCTGAGCTTAGCCACTGTGCTGTCAGGGCCTCATTGTCTGTCTAAACTGATGCTTGTTTGACTGGGGCTAAAACTGCCTCAGCCCCGGTGGCGCAGTGGTTAAGCCCTTAGCTGCTAACTGAAAGGTCAGCAGTTGGAACCCACCAGCTGCTCTGTGGGAGAAAGATGTGGCAGTCTGCTTCCGTAAATTTTACAGCCTTGGAAACCCTATGGGGCAGTTCTACTCTGTCATACAGGGTCACTATGAGTCGGAATTGACTTGACAGCAATGAGTTTGATTTTTTGTTTGTTTGTTTCAGTCTTTATGGGAGCAGATTGCCAGCTCCTTTTCTCCCTTGGAGACACTGGGTGGTTTTAAACCACTGACCTTTTGGTTAGCAGCCAAGTGCTTAACCATTGCATTACCAGGGCTCCTTAGGAGACCTAATGATCGGAAATTCTAAATAAAGCTCTGAGGCATCAGCTAGTTTCATGGACCAGTTCTGACCAGTGAAATCTTTTCCATGAACCTACGGCTGCACCAAGGTGTAGAAAATAGTAAGAAGTTATCTTCTGAAAAACTCACATCCTCTGCTTCGTGGTCCAGCGGCTTGTACTTCTTGCAAGGCCCCCTCCCACACGTCATCGCTGGGCCTAGGATTCTGCCTAAGAAATGTTACCTGATCCTGAGGCATAAAAAGAAAAAGAAAAAGCTTCTGCTGTAAATAAACTGACTAACCTAGTAACGGTTGTGCCCTTCCTGACCCTGGTATATAGGTTATATATAGATATATAATCGCCAGCAGAAGCCCTGATGCTCTTCCAGTAGCCAACCCAGACAGCTGGCACATGCACTGATTTCTCACCTCATACACAAGCAGTGGACATGAGTCTGGAGAGAATAGACCTTTGCCCTAGATTCTACAGCTTGCTTGGGTTAGGAAGGAAAACCAAAAGAAAAAAAGAAAAAAAAAAAAAAAAAGAAACCAGTTGTCAAGTCGATTCCGACTCACAGCGACTGTATAGGACAGAGTAGAACTGCCCCACAGAGTTCCAAGAAGCAGCTGGTGGATTCGAACTGCTGACCTTTTGGTTCCAGCAGCCGAGCTCTTAACCACTGTGCCGCTAGGGAGAAAAGTGGGTGGAAAACCAGGGGCATAGTGAGGGTAACTACTGCCCAGGGGCAATCTCTAAGTTGCGTTCCGGCCCTCAGATTTCAAGATAAATAGACTTTGGTAGCTGCGAGGAAAAGGAGAAGCCCCGCGTGTGGCGGCCAGCCTGCGATTTCCCACTGCACCCGTGTCCCCCGCCATCGAGCGGGCGGACTGACAGGCCGGCCCCAGCGGCGCCCCGGCGGCAGCGGCGAAGGCAGCGGTGGAGGCGCGAGCCTTGCCTCCAGGCCAGTGAATCATCCCCGCAGACACCTAGAGCTGCGGCAGCAGAGAGCAGCGCGGAAACATGGCTGAAGCGGACACGGGATTTCTGAAGCAGCTCAAGTCCTGAATAGTTTGATCTTGGACGTATCTTTGGACCGTGTGGAGTCACACCCTAGACAGTGTCACCCGCTGCAGTCTGTGCTCTCTGCACCTCCCTTAGTGATGCCACTATGGAAAATGGCCTTGCAAGCTGACTTCGGCTAGCTCAAATTTACCCTAAGTTTTTTCTTTTGTGTCATAAATGCCTCGGTGATCATACATGCCTGCATGCACTCTGGTGAGAGGCTTCTGTGTGCTGGGCACTGCTTACTGTTCAAGCTCAAGCTGTTAGACAGAGCCTGGCACATTCTAGTGCATGCAAGACTGCCAGTCAACAACCAGTGAATACATGTAGCGTGGGATATGTTGTATGAAGAGAAAGGAAGTAAGAGAGAAGCAGAGAGCTCAATGCATTTTAAATAAATCGGTCAGAGAAGGCAGAGGCACATACCTGGGAGGAGGATATTTCAAGGCAGAGGGAACAGAAAATGCAAAGACCCAGATGCAGGAGTAAGTCACCTATCCAGGGAATAGCAACGAGGCCTGTGTGGCTGGAGTGGTGTAGAAAAGGGGCTGGGGAAGAGGCGGGGGTGCAGATCCTGTAGGGCCTTTTAAGCCATTATAATGTATTCAGTTTTCATTCAAAGAGAGAGAGAGAGAGAGAGATTGAGAAGCAGCATGCGTAATCATCTTAACTGGGTCACTCTTGTGGCTGTGTTGAGAAGGAAATGAAGACAGCTTAGAGGCTATTGCAATAAATCCGGATGAGACGTGGTGATGACTGGGAGCTATGCAGATGTGTGCTTCGGTCAGGTTCTGGGCGCACTTTGAAGGAGCAGCTGACATTAATTACTGATTAATTGAATCTGGGGCATGAGAAAGAGAAGCCAAGGATGACCTCAGTAACTAGGTGATGGTACTTCTCACTGAGATGGAAAACCGCAGGAAGGAGAGGCTTGGTCGGGGAAAATCCAAAGGCTTGGTTTTGGCCATGTTATGTCTGAGATGCTATTAGACATCTACATGGAGATGCTGGGTGAGTAGTCTGATGTATGAATTTGGGTTTCATAGTAGGCTGGAGGTATGTTGGGATCTGATATGTCGGGATCACCAACGTATCAGTACTACTTAAAGCCTTGAGAATGAATGAGATTATAAAGGGATTAGAAGAGAATATAAATGGAAAGGAGAAGTGATTAAGTACTTAGCCCTGGGACCGTCTAATGTGAAGAGATCTGAGAGATAAAGAGGGAAAACTGTTAAGGAGTGGCCTGTCTTGGAGGTAAACTGAAGAGTAGTTTCCAAACGGGAGACATTAATCAAGTGTCTCAAAAACTGCAGATAAATCAGTAAATTTTGGCAGTGTAATAGCACTGGTGTCCTTATCAAGAAAAAATTTTGCCTGGGGCAAGAGTCTAATTGGAATGGGATTTTTGAGGGAATTTCATGGAAATATTTAGGAAATATTGACTTATTTAAAATATCTTTTCCACCTTTCACATTAAAAAAAAAAAAAAAAAGCCTTCTCAGTCTATGTCTTCTTTTTTCCGTATATTTCACAGGCAGAAGTCAAGTAAAATCCTGCTATGCAAGGGATCTGGAAGAGCTCAGTGGGGGAAGTACCGAGGGGCGGTCCTTCTTTGGGCAACCTCAGTAGGGAATGTACCTGACAACAAATGAATATCAAAGAAGAGCTTTAGGATTGCTGAGCTAGGAGGGAGAACAGAGGGGAAAGGGCAAACTGTGAGAACCTTCGCTTTCTGAGACTTGGCTTGGGATGAGGTGAGAGTGGCTAACCGAAATATTGGAGGTTTGAGTCCACCCAGAGGCAACTCAGAAGAAGGCCTGGTAATTCTATTCCCAAAACTCAGCCATTGAAAACGTTATGAAGCTGTTTTACTCTGACACACATGGGGTCACCAGGAGTCAAAGCTGGAGTTGCCTCCACAACAACTGGTTTTTCCTGAGGAAAGGCACCAGCACAGATATGCTTAAGTGTGAGAGCAAGAGATATAGTGGGTTGTTTTCTGGTGTACACTTATTTTATTAATTTAACTTCATTTAAACTTTTGAGTAGCTAGTACATTCACGGGGTTCAAAATTAAATATGTTTGAAAATGTGTACAGTGAAAAGCCTATGTTCCACTACTGTCCCCCAGACACCTAGTTCTCCTTGGAGACAATCAGGCTCACCAGCTCCTTGAGTATCCTTCCAGAGATACTCTATATACACAGTGTTCTTTCTGCACTTTAAAATATCTATCTATCTATCTGTCTGTCTGTCTATCTATCTGATATTTTTTGGAGATCATTCCATATCAGTATTTAATGGTTCCTCCCTCCTTCTTGCCATGGTATAGTATTCCCTTTATGCATGTATTATAATTAAGTTATCTAATTCCCTACTGAAGGACATTTAGATTATTTCCAAACAATGTTGAATGAATCACCTGTAGTACTGATTTCACACATTTGTGAGCAAGTAACATTTCTAATGTAAAAATACATTTCATTTTCTTTCTCTTTTTAAGTTCTGCACTTTTAAAACAGAGGTATCATTTATATACAATAAAAATCATGCAATAAATGGTTCTGTATGGTTTAAATTTGCATTTCCCTACAGTTTAATGATATTGAGCTTTTTTTCCCATGTATTTATTGAACATTTACAAAGTGACCAAGTCTTGCCATTTAAAACCTAATTGAGGTATAATTAACATACAATAAACAGCATCTATTTAAAGTGTACAATCCAATGAGTTGTGACATTGTGAATACATATGACACCACCACTATGATCAAGATACGGAGCATTTTCATCGTCCCTAAAGGATTCCTCAGCTCTTTTGTAAGTGCCTCCCTTCCTCTGCCTCTGCCCCCAGGCAACTACTGACCTATTTTATGTCACTGCAGGTTAGTTTGCATTTTCTAGAATTTTACAGGAAAGGAATCACCCTGTATGGAGTATTTTGTGTCTAGTTTCCTCAGTTTCATGATTTTGAGATTCATCTGTGTTGTTCCATTTATCAGCAGTTGGCTCCTTTTTATTGCTGAGTACTATTCCGTTGTATGGCTGTATGACATTTTGTTTATCCATTCTCCAGTTGTTGAACATTTGGGATGTTTCCAATTTTATTAATAAAATTGCTATGAACATTCATGCAAAAGTCTTTGTGTGCATGTAGGTTTTCATTCCTTTTGGATAAATGCCTAGGAGCAGAATTGCTGAGTTGTATGGTAAATGCATGTTTTACTACTTCATATTCCTCCTCTGCTGCTATACCACGTCTGCCTTAAAGCAGGTGAGGTCAGGGGGAGACTGAGACATTCATTCATTACTGGTAGGTAGATAGGTAGATATATAGATAGATAGCTGCTGTCGAGTCATATCCTACTCATGGCAACCTTATGTACAACAGAGCAAAAATGTCCCCTGGTCCTGCGTTATCCTCATGATCACCAGAAGGTTCAAGTCCATCCTAGTGACTACTGTGCCAGTCTATCTCACCGAGGGTCACCCTCGCCCTTGCTGGCGCTCTACTTCACCGAATATGATGTTCTCATCCAGTGATTTATCCCTCTTGATGACGTGTCCAAAACAAGTGAGTCAGACAATGTTCTGTTATGTTAGGCTAATTTTTAGAAGTAGACCACCAGGTCTTTCTTCCTAGTCTGTCTTGGTCTGGAGGCTCTGCTGAAATCTGTCCAACATGAGTGAACCTGCTAATACTGGAAATACTAGTGCATAGTTTTCAGGATCATAGCAACATGCAAACCCCCACAGTATGACAAACTAGTAGTTTTCTAAATTTTTTAAAACAGCATGGAAAAACTTCTGAAGCCATAAAAAGATGTTTATACCCTTCGACCCACTGAGTCTACTCTTAAAGCCACAATTCATTGTGTAGCACTAGTTCAACTTCTACCTTTCAAGGTCTAGGACAAGTATACAAACATACAAAAGCCTGGAATTTGCCTTTCTGTCCTCCTAGGAAGGCTCATCAACTCTGCTCCTCTGGTAAGTTGGCCTTTATGCAGGCAAATGTTCTCAGTCCACCCAGACACCAGGGAGATGCTTCAGCAAAAGACATATTCAAGGATTGTATTGTTCTGGGTTTCCCTAGTTTGGGATGTGACTTCAATCTTCCAGCTTTCCCTGCTGCTTAAAGTTTTGTCACAACTCTTGCCTGGATGTTTAGAATCTAGAGCAGTTTGAATAACCTCCAGCTGCAGTATTTACTATGTTCAGAGACTCTATCTTCAAATGTTGCCTCATAAACAAAGCCCTGATGCCCAGCTTCCTCTGCTGGCTTTTCTCTGGGCTGGAAGTCTGGCCATTCTCAACATCCTGAACACAGAGAAGAAATCTTGAAAGTCTCCCAGGCCACCACAAACTGGAGCTGTCTTCACTGATGTGCACTGTATTCTGGCTGTAACAAATGTTTTTAGTTCAAAATGATAAATCTAATCCAGCAGCCACTCCTTGGAAACCTCATGGGCATTTATTTCTCCTCTGTCCTATCAGATCGCTATGCGTCAGAATCAACTCATCAGCAAAGCGTTTGTTTTTTTTTTGGTATATTTAGCTAAGGGACTTATAATAAAATTATTACTTTTTCTTTGGTATCCCCATAAAGTAGAAGAATCAACCTATATGATTAAGAGTGGAGAAAATAAGACAATTACTAAGTCCAAGATGGAACTGCTTAATATCCAGGAAGGAACAATAAAGGAACCATTTAGTGATCCTCAGGGACTCTGAATGAATTCAGCGACCTCAAGAAATATAAATGTATATTCAGTGGAGCCCTAGTGGCACAGCAGTTAAGCGCTTAGGCTGCTAACCAAAAGATCAGCAGTTCAAATTCACCAGCTCCTCCTTAGAACCCCTATGGGGCAGTTCTACTCTGTCCTATACAGTCACTGTGAGTCGGAATCGACTCGACGGCAACGGGTTTGGTTTTTATGGTAGTTACTCAGTGAAGCATTTTCTGTAATATCAAGAAAGTGCAAACAATCTCTCTGGCCATCATACAGGGAATGATTTAATATATAAGGGAATTGTAGTATTTTGTAACGTAATGTTGTCAATAAAGTGATAATTAGGACGACTATGTATAAACATAAGGCAAGGCAAGATTTCAATGGCAAGTTGACTCCTATAATTGTCACAAAGTGAAAGCATATATGACACTGGAAGATAACATGCAAACATATAAGAAGCAATTTTGTTAGAGTAGAGGAACAAAAGGTAGCAAGCAGTTTTATATATACGTATATTTAAAGTTATTCTTTGTTAGCTTTTCAGTACATGACGTAAATCTGCTTTCATCATTAGTTTGCACATCTGAGCAGATGAAGTGTCAAGGATGTGCATTGTGGCAACAAAAACCAATATCCTTTTCTCAAAAATAACTTCACACAAAAAAGACCAGACTTACTGGCCTGACAGAGACTGGAGAAACCCTCAGAGTATGGTTCCCAGACACCCTTTTAGCTCAGTAATGAAGTCACTCCTGAGGTTCACCCTTTAGCCAAAGATTAGACAGACCCATAAAACAGAACGAGACCAAAGGGACACACAAGCCCAGGGGCAAGGACTAGAAGGCAGGAGGGGACAGGAAAACTGGTAACAGGGAAGCCAAGGTCGAGAAGGGAGAGTGTTGACATGTCGTGGGATTGTTAACCAATGTCATAAAACAATATGTGTGCTAACTGTTTAATGAGAAGCTAGCATGTTCTGTAAACCTTCATTTAAAGCACAGTGAAAAAGAAAGTTGAATAGAACTACCATATGACCCAGAAATCCCAATCCTAGGAATATACCCAGAAGAAGTGAAAGGAGGAACGTAAACGGAAACCTGTGTACCAATATTCACTGTAGCACTTTTCACAGTAGCCAAAAGATAGAAACAACAAAACATCCATCAGTAGATGAATGGATAAACAAAATACGGTATGTCCACACAGTGGAATATCTCTCAGTCACAAAGAGGAATGAAGTCTTGATGCATACCACATGGATGAACCTTGAAAATATATAGAAATCAAAGATTATTAGTGGTTACCAGGAATGGGAGGGAAGGGGAAATGGAGAATTTTTGCTCAAAGGTCATTCAGTTTATGTTAATGTTGGTGGAATGATTTGGAAAAGGATAAAGATAATGGTTGCACAATATGAGGAATGTCATCGATGTCACTGAGTTATACACGCAGAAATTGTTGAATTGTTCAGTGTTTTGTTGTGTATATTTTCACTACAATAAAAAAAGAAAATCCTATGTGGCGGGTGGGAATAACTTTAGAATTTTAAGAGTATAATAGGTTAATTATCATCATCGAGATCAATTTATTATCATCATTTGCTCACTTCCATTTGTTGCTACTTGGCTTTAAAGTAAAAGGTCAGTTTTTAAAACACTAAAAACCAACTTAATGACTAATAAAGAGGCAATGGGCTGAAAGAAAGAATAAGAAACAGAAGATGGACGTAAGCAACAAGAATTAAGAGTAAATGAATGAGAGTATTGTTAATAAACCCTTTCTGCAATATATTCTGGGTTGGTAATAAATTCCTCCAGAGACAATGGCAAAAGTATCGATATTAAAGTTTAATATAACATTTTTAGCCATGGGAGATCAGCCTGGAAGGGTCAGACACAAACATCCCATTCTCAGATAAGTTCTTTTTATCAAGTGTCAGACTTTCAAATCAGTAAATTTATAAATAACTGTTTGAGTATTTTAGTAATAATGTATATTTTCACATTGGGGTTGAAATAGTGCACTCAGTCTCAGCTTCACTAGAATTTAACCACTAAGCTATTAGCAAACTTTTTTTTTTTTTTAAATGCCTTAGCAAATGTAAAAAGAGTTGCTTAAAAGTTCTTTTTCATTAGATCTTTTAAATCTTTCAGCTGTTTAGGCTAAGAAAAGAGAGAAGCTAAATCTCTGGTACTAAACATGTGGAACGAGGAGGTCAAGACTCTTTCACTTGCAAAGGACCGAAAAAGCAAAAATCCCAGAAGTCAAATTGGCTTATGCCAAAAGACAGATTTACAGGCTCATGTACTGAAAAGCCTAGACCAAGGGTTGGCAACTACAAGCCGTGAACCAAATCTGGCCTATCATTATTTGTAAACCCAGCGAGCCAAGAATGGTTTACATTTTTTAAATGATTTGGGGAAAAAAAATAAAAAGAAGACTATTTCAGGGCGTGTGAAATTTTATGAAACTCACAGTTCAGTGCCCATATTTTATTGGAACATAGCTGCATTCATTTGTTTACACATTGTCTATGGCTGCTTTGGGACTGTAACAGCAGAGTCAAGCAGTCACGACAGAGACAGTATGGCCTGCAAAGCCGAAAGTATATACCTACTGACACTTGATCACAATTTAAAAAAAAAAGGTAAGAAGAGTTGATCAAGTTACCTTAAATTTATGCGAAGCTCTTCTCAATACTGCAAAACTCAGCACAAACTTGGTGGCCATCTTAACTCATCCCTTCTCCAAATTTTAAATATTAAGTTTATTACAAATTTCTATGGAAATGTATCTTAAATTCTAAATCAAAAGTTAATGGGGAAATCATGTGATTTACCAAGATAGTTACCAAAAAATACCAAAAAAAACAAAAAACCAAACTTGTTGCCATTTAGTCAATTCTAGCTCATAGCCACTTACAGGACAGAGTAGAACTGCCCCGTAGGGTTTCCAAGGAGTAGTTGGTGGATTTGAACTGCTGACATTTTTTGGTTAACGGCCATAGCTCTTAACCACTGCACCACCAGGGCTCCAAAATTTGCTGGCAATAACTCAGCTTGTAAAGTCAAAAATATATAAAGAAGAAATCAAACCCTTATTGCTTTATGAATGAAATGACACATAGTCTCCACTAATAACATGATCCCTCTCTCTTTAAGTCAGGCATACCTAGGTATCACCTATCCATTGCCTGATATAGTTGAGGTCTGAATACTCCCAAGCCCCTTTCCTCCTTCAGATTGCTTCCTTCCTTCATTTATTCATTCGTTTGACAAATACTAAAGAACACTTACTATGTGCAAAACACTGTGCCAGCTACGGGGATTCAATGGTGAGTAGCTCCATGGTCCCTGCCCTCCCAAAGCTTACAGTTTATTGACAAAGAGAACACTAATCAAATTATACAATATATAGGAACCTATGAATGAGTGTATCAGGAAGGCTTGATTGTGTGTGTGTGTATGTGTGTGTGTTGGGGGAGGGTAGCAAAAAGTACAAGGATTCCTAAGGAAGTAACATTTGAGTTGAGATATAAAGGGTTAACCAAGTGAGCGTGGTGGTGGGATGGTGTCATGGATTGAATTGTGTCCCCCCCAAAATATGGGTCAACTTGACTAGGCCATGATTCCCATATAGTGTGGTTGTCTTCCATATTGTGATCTGATGTAATTGTCCTATGTGTTGTAAATTTTAACCTCTATGATGTTAATGAGGCAGGATTAAGAGACAGTTATGTTAACGAGGCAGGACACAATCTACAGGATTAGGTTGTATCTAGAGTCAATTGCTTTTGATATATAAAAGAGAGAAGTGGGCAAAGAGGAGGCGGATCTCATCATCACCAAGAAAGAAGAGCCAAGAGTGGAGTGTGCCCTTTGGACCCAGGATCCCTGAAAAGTTCCTAGACCAGGGGAAGATTGAGGATAAGGAACTTCCCCTAAAGCCAACAAAAGACAGAAAGCCTTCCCCTGGAGCCGGTGCCCTGAATTCAGACTTCTAGCCTCCTAGACTGTGAGAAAATAAATTTCTGTTTGTTAAAGCCATCCACTTCTGGTATTTCTGTTATAGCAGCACTAGATAACTAAGGCAGATGGTAAAAGCACCCCAGGCAGAAGGATAGACTATGTCAAGGCTCTAAGACCAGATGGATCATAATGTATTCTAGAAATTGAAAGGTCATTGATGGCTGGGAATTCAGAAACAGAGAATTGGTATAGATTGAGGTGGACTTGGGTATCAAGGCAAAAGTCAGATCACACAGGAAGAAATAGATCATGTTAATGACTTAAGGTTTTATTCTCTGGTAAGTGGGATGATATAATTAGATTTGTAGTTTAAAATACTGTCTTTGGTGGCAACATGGAGAGTAAATTAGAGGGGCCCAAGAGTGGAGGTAGAGGGACCAATTAAGAGTAGTTCAGGCAAAAAAAAAGTTAGTTTCTTCAAATAGGATAGTGGCTAAAGAGAAAGAGATGTGGACAGAGTCCAAAGATCATTAACAGTTGGATAGGTTTACATATGAGGATTGATGGAGAAGGAGATAACAAGCATGTATACTGAGTTTCTGGCTTGTTCAAGGGGGTAGATGGTTTCATTCATCAAGATTAGAACTACTGAAAAAAATTGACATGGTGATGATGAGTTTGCATTTGATTGTATTAAATTTAAATTGCTTTTGAATTATCCAGGTAGCAATGGTGAGAAGCCAGATGGAAAATCAAGTCTGAAATTCAAAGGAGTAGTTTAGGATGAGAAATAAAATTTTAAAGAGCCATGAACCTATCAACAATATTTACTGCTATGGGAATGGGTGAGTTTTGTGATGCTTGATGTTATATGTCAGCTTGGCTAGGCTATGACTCTCAGTTGTTTGGCAGACACTGTGTAATCACCTTCCATTTTTGATCTGATGTGAAATGCCAATCAGTTGAAAGGGGCGTTTCCTTGGGGGTGTGGCCTGCGTCCAGTATTTCAATGGATGTTCTGGCAAAACTTGCTCTCTCTCTTTTGACCCTGCACTCTTCTCATCACCTGACCTTCTGCAGATTTTGGGTTCATCAGCTCCCGCAACCACGTGAGCCAGCAGAGGTCTTCAGCCCGCCACCTGACCCAAGGATTTGGGTTTTGCCAGCCTCCAAAATTGCAAGAACCATTCCCTCACAATTGTGTGACCCATTTCCATGAAATAAATCTCTCTCTATATATTTAAATATATGATTCACTGGTTTTGAACCTCTAGACAACCCAGACTAAGACAAGTTTACCTAGAAAGAGAGAGTGAAGACTAAAAGAAGATAAGGAAGTCTCACTTCAGTCTTGAAAGATTCCAACATTTATTACCGAGATGAAGACTAAGAGGGAGGAGACAGACAGGTATGAGGAAGACTGGGGGAAGCTAAGCAGGATCAGAGGAGTGTGGGTCATGGAAGCCAAGGAGAAACAATGATTCACAAAGGAGGAAATGGTCAGTAAAACCAAATGCTGCAGAGAAGCCATGCAAGATAAAGTCTAAATATTGCCCATTGGATTTGATGATGTTGAGGTCATTGGTGACCTTAGTGAGAGCTGTTTTGGGAAATTTTGGGGGTGGAAGCCAAATTTGAGTGGGCTGAAGAGTGACTCAGATCCTGTTTTCATAGAACTCCTGACTTTTGATACTATCCTTTTATGATTCAACTTCTGCCCTTTGAACCTGCTCTCCTTCTTTTGGCTCTTCAAGACTTGACTCAGCCCCAATGTACAAGGTCCTCCTGACTTCTCAGGTAGATGATCCCATCCTAACAAGTCCCTGTAAAACCCAGCTCTTGTTCCTGGTCTATCCAGCATCCCAGGCAACACACACGCTATCCCTTAAGTGAAGATAATTGAACCTTTACTCTTCCAGATCATGAGGTATGGACCTCAGGTTTGAGTCAAGGCTTTGCCACTAGTAGCATGAAGTTGGAAAGTTGCTTAACTTTGGTTTCCCAATCAGGAAAGTGAGGACTAATCATACCTATTTTACCATGTCATTGTGAAAATTAAAGTTCCTGGTACATGATGGTTGCTTAATAAATGTTACCTTCCTCTACCTTTCCTGTCCTCCCAGGTAACAAACATCATTTTAACCACCTTTATATGGATCATTTCTAGACTTGAAGAGCTGTTTCTATAGCAAGATATTTCCTTGCCTTTGCAATCAAGGAATGTGGACACTTCCCTGGTGACATTCCTTTACTCCTTCAACGTTCATTTCTTGAGCACCTTTAACGTGACAAGCGCAAAGCTAGGTTTTGGGCAGTCATTGATGAACAAGATGGACAGGGCTCTTTGCCACGTGGACCTCATAATCTAGTGCAGGAGGTAGAACAGTGTAACAAAAATTAAAGTGATAAATGACATGATTATAAATTGTGATAGGTGCTGTGAAGGCCATATAAAGTGTGTTGGAAAACAACATGATGGGTTTGGGCTACTTAAAGTAGATTCAATGGGGAAAGTTTTTCTGAAAATTTGATGTGAAAGCTGACACCTGAAGGACATGAAGGAAGCAAACAGATTCATCATTTTTGACATTCATAGATAGACTGGGTTATAATACAGTGACCCACCCCTCACCCTATGAAACTACTGAGGTTTGTAGGTGTTTTAGTCCCTAAGGTGATTCCACATCTTGGCAGTAGCGTTAGTTGCCATCAAGTCAGCTCTGACTCACGCCAACCCTATGTACAACATAACAAAACATTGCCCGGTCCTGTGCCATTCTCATGATCATTGGCATTTTTTAGAGCATTGATGCAGACATTGTGTAGTACCTTCAGCCTAGGGGGTTCATCTCCCAACACTGTATTGGACAATATTCTGTTGTGATTCTTAGGGTTTTCACTGGCTGATTTTTGGAAGTAGATTGCCAGGCCTTACTTTCTAGCCTGTCTTAGTCTGGAAGCTCCACTGAACCCGCCCACTGTGGATGACCCTGCTGGTATTTAAAGTACTGCTGGTATACCTTCCAGCATTATAACAACATGCAAGCCACCACAGTACCACAAAGTGACAGACGGGTGGTGGGCATCTAGGTGGCTATGCTTTTGTTAATGTTTACTGTTTTTCTTTCTCCTTCTCATCTGTCAGATGCGCAAGCCAATTACTTTTTAAACAGTTGCTATTGCTAATCTACTTGTGGGCTGGGAAAACTTATAATGATGTTGGTGAGAATTCCATAAAGATGAAAATGAAATAGACTGTGGATGAGACCTCTTCCATGAGTAAGTGATCTAGACTTCAGGGTTGGAACTTTCTTCTGTCTCATTAAGTTTCTTAGAGAGCAATTTTTCTCCTGGGTTCTTGGCTAAGTTCTGGACCAGAGAGGTTCTGAGTAAATGACCTCTGGACAAGTAAGGTGTCACTGTGCAATCCTAAGCAATTATGACACACATTATCTTCCTAAATTAGATGACCAGTTGAATTTCTGTAGAATCTTATTGTGCAAAGTATTAATTGTAAACCTGGGAGGGCCCTGAGCAAACAGACTGACTAGTTCCCTACCTGATTTTGTGGTTTTCTGTCTCTCCAGGGATGGGGCTGGACCTCTACCTTTGTATTCCTCTGGACAGACAGCTAAGCTTAGGAGAATTGTGGTTAACATTAGAGGAAATAGGCTGAGAGTGAATGTCCAAGTGCCTCACCTCCTGAGTCAAGTTCATGAATGCTTAGTAAGTCATTTAGTGCTGCTATAACAGAAATATCATGCGTGTATGGGTCAACAGATGTTTATTCTCTCACAGTCTAGTAGGCTAGAAGTCAAAATTCTGAGTGTCAGCTCCAGAGAAAGGCTTTCTCTCTGCTGGCTCTGGAGGAAGGTCTTTGTCATCAATCTTCCCCTGGTCTAGGAGCTTCTCAGATGCAGAGATACACTCTGTTCCCTGTGCTGCTTTCTTGCTAGTATGAGGCCCCCATGTCTCTCTGCTTGCTTCTCTCTTTTATACATCAAAAGAGATTGGCTCAAGACACAATCCAATCCTGTAGATTAAGCCCTGCCTTATTAACATAACTGCCACTAATCCCATCTCATTAACATCATAGAGGTAGGATTTACAACCCTTAGGAAAATCACATCAGATGACAAAATGATGGACTATCACACAATACTGGCCTAGCCAAGATGACACATATGTTTGGGGGACACAGTTCAATCCAAGACAGGGTTATTTTAGAAAACCAGAGATATTGTCCACTAATTTGAATTTGAGCTTGATTAAAATCTCAAGGCACATAAGAGAGGGAAGAGAAAGAGAGAATTTTTAAGGCAACGTCGCTTCCAGGGTCTACATAGTTGCATCCGAAATGAACTTTCCCCTCCCATGAGAGAGCCTGAGAATGGGGTGGTTGGAAACGGAAGCAAGTTCTAACGTATTTTTCCCTTCTTAAAGAGAATTGGGAATTATTGGGTTCCCTGCCCGTTTGTTATATTGTTTCTCTGTCACAATGCAGCAGAGAGAATTTCTTTCTAGATTGTCTTTCCTACTCCAGGAATACCCACCCCCTCCAAATAACCCCAAATCAAGACTAACTGGAAAGACAGGGAAAAAGGATAGAGTAGATTTTGAGATGATTTTATTTTTGCCATCAAAATACTCTTCCCATTTAGGTAGTAGAATTACAGAACATTTCCCTCTCCTAAGAAAACAAGGAGCTCAACCCCAAAAAGAGCTCAAGAGAGTCACAGCACAAGTTAATATCTTTATGTCAGCGACTATCTATGAATTCAAGCCAGAAATATAGTATTCACATAATGTTTCTCTTCCAGCATTCCAAAACGCTTAGCTTGTCGGAGAACTAAGATCAAGGTGTGAGGGGTGGGAGCATTCTGGAGAATCTTTCCCCCGGAGACTAATTTTAGTGACAAATGATTGACAGGCAGGGTGGTGTTGGGGAAAACACTAGAAAGCAATCAAGAGGCCCCGTGGCAAGGGTTGACTCTGAGACTAACTCACTATGTGACTTTGAGCAAATTACATCATCTATTTTGGTCTTAATTCCCTCATTTTGAAAATGTGATTGCACTCTAACAATCGTTACAGACTCTTCCAGCTTGCAAATGCTGATTTTGTGGCTAAATAAGGCATTTCTAGGGCCAATCTAAATCTCTAGCAAACCCATGCAAGTCCTAAAAATGTATTTAGATATTTTACACAAGAACATCATAGTCAAGAAAATGAGAAATAATTTTACTCATTACAAAAGATTACTTGAATTAGAGGTGGTATATATAGAGTGACTGCTACATGAAAATGTTCTCCAAATGGTAGTCACGTTATTGCTATTCTTATGTTTATAATCGAAAATTCTAACGAAACTGTGATGTTTCGTATAAAATTACAACACTAATTGTAGATGTAGTTGACGACAACTATGAAAACAAACCTCCTTATACAGAGGGAAAAAGATTGGAAAGAAATGAATATACTCTTTATACAACATGGTTATATTTGGATGATGAAATTTTTTTCTTTTTCTTACATCCCTATTTTTGTATTTTCTTTAATGAGTATCTACTATTGTAAAATCAATAAAATAAACACTATTATATTTTGAATTATTTTATATTTAAGCACAAGGTGAGTTTATTTCTATGCCCAATAATAACAGTAGAAAATTATTACGGCATCCTGGCCAATTTAATGAATCTTGAGAAATTCTTCACATCTGTGCCTAAAAAATTGCATTAGGTATTTAACTTCCACGTAGAAACTTGATTTTTGTAGGAAAATCTGCAGCTAACCAGTTTTGTTTTGTAGTGTTCTCAGAGATATTTTAAGTCAGTTGTTTAAATTTCATAGGCCATAGTGGTAATGGGGTCGGGGTCAGGGGGAGAAAATAGGAACATTTCTTTTTTATATAACAGAATTTAGGAAATATCAGCCTTCTAGCAAAAGACATACTCCATACTTAGAAAACTCAACAGTGGAAATAATTTGCTGGAATTTTGGCCCTAGGCATTCCACATATCATTTCCTTCCTTCCTACTGTCTTTCTTTCTTTTCTGTCTTCCTCCTCTCTTTCCCTCCTTCCTTTCTTTCCTCCCTCCCACCTGCCTGCCTGCTTTCATTCCTTCCTTCCTCTCTCTTTCTTTTTTATTGAGGTGAAATTCACCTAGCATAAATTAATCATTTTAAAGTGAACAATTCAGTCTCGTCTAGCACATTCACAGCGTTGTACAAACCCCGCCTCTGTCTAGTACCTAAACATTTTCGTTACTCTATAAGGAATTCCCACTTTCATTATACAGGCCCTCCCCTTTCCTTCCTCCCTCCTGCCGTAGGCAACAACCCATCTGCTTTCTGTCTTTCTGGATTTACCTACTGTGGATATTTCATATAAATGGAATTATATAATATGTGACCTTTTGTGTCTGGTATCTTTCACTTAATGTAATATTTTCGAAGTAGTTTCTTTCTTAAGATTAGAAATTGGAAAAAAGACTCAGTTCTTTCTTGCGGTAAAAGGGTGATTAAACCCTGATCTTGGTTTGAAATTCCTCAGTTTTCATTGTTGACTTTGCTTCTTATTCAACCTTTCTCTCCCTCTAAATTTCAAATACAGTCTGTTCTTGTTATTCTATTTTTAGCTCTAACCTTTTCCTGCCCCTGCCCTCCACCAAAACTTAAAGATTAGGTTTCATTTCTAGGTTTCAATTGCTAGCTGAAGGCCCCACCTAAAACTTTTTGCTTCCTGGTTTTCTGGTGGGAAAACGTTTTTCTCTCTCTTTGAGGGGGAAAATATTGAAAACAATCTTAAGGCTCCCCACAGGGATATCAGAGGTGACCTTTTTGGAAAGGAGAGGGCCATCATCTTGGGAGCAATGATGGCGGCCCAGCTGGATTCTATTTGATGCTCCCGTGGAAGCTGCCTTGATGTGAGCTGGCAGCAGGATGCCTGTCATCAACTTCCATCCGGCAGAGCCTCGAAGCTCTTACTCCTTGCAGTTGCAGCTGTTCATGAGCTAGTGTCATTTATACATGTGCCATCAGTGGTTGCCATTGGTTCCCAGCAGCAGTAATTCCCAAATATGTCTCTAATCTTGAATGTGCTAACGAGGAAAGTCTAGCAGCTATCATTATGGAGAACTTGACAGTATTCTCTGTTTCTACAGGCACTCTGACCACTCGTGTCACCTTTTATCTCCACAATGTCTAGGGGGCTCAGTGTTACTCTAAAAGGCCACCCTCTGCTCATTTCATGCGGAGTCCTGTGGTGATGGGTACCTTGCTACCAAGCCCTTTCAATGAATATTATTCATTCATTTATTCGTTCAACAATTGTTCATTCTAGGTCGTAGAGATTTTCAAAAACATTTCTTAAATGGCCATGCTTTTAAGGAGCAAGCTAGTAAGGAAGATCCAAATTAAAAACAAAACAATTAAATTGATTAGGCAATAGCAGAACTGTGTTTAGACAAACCAAAGCGTACTGCAGAAGCAAAGTTTAATTCGGCCTCCAAGATCCTCTCGGTCTTTGTGGAGGAGGTGAAGGTTCAACCCTTCTTTTGGAATGAGGTTGGAGAGAGAGCAAGCATCATATCCACAAAGGTAAAAAGCTATGGAACAGCCTGCAAGGTTTCAGTATTGTTGGAACATAAGTTTCTAGGAGCAAGGATATTGCAGGGGGTCAGGGTTAAGTCGTGATGGGTATTACATGTACTTTGCAAAGGAATTTGTATATGTTCTATGGATACTGCCACTTGCCACTACAAGAAAGAAAGAGAAACTGTCTACACTGGTAACTCTAAAAGATAATTCCCTAGCAGTGTGGAGGGTGGGTGGGCAGAAGGAGATGTGTGACGTGAGTGTAAAATGGTTGAGTGCCTTGAAATAGCTTTGCAACTTTGGAAGCCCTGGGGAAAGTGCCCTGGGTAGGACTACATTCTCTCCAAGGAGCAGTGACTGAGGATTGGCAGGACCTGCGATGCCCAGGGAGGTGGGGACACACAGTGGAGGTCCCCAGGGGCACTGGCCTATCCAGGCATGTGAGGGTTGACATCCAGGTGGCACAGGCTTGTTCTCGAGCACATCTGAGATGTCCCTTGGAGCCTCTCTGAATTACTAAGCTAGAGGGGAGTAGGGTTGTGTAGATAGCTTTTAGAGTTTGATTTTAAATTCTATCTACAGGTTGGTAAACCTTTGGAGGACAGTTGCATTGCTGTTTTAAGGCCTAGACATAATGTAAGTGGAGTGTTTATCACACAGGAGAGGCTTTATTTAATTCTTCAAGTGAGATTTTATTTCCTATTGACAAAGAAAGTAAAACTCAGAGAGATTAAATAATTTGCCCAACATCACAAAGCAACACACTTGCCACTTGTCCAAGCAGAGAATCTGAGCATCTTGGCTCAATTCGCCATTCTCTAGCCACTGAATGACAAGTTGCTACTGAATTTCTGCTGGGAGCACAATAGTCACTTGTGCTGATGAATTCAAATATTATTCTTTAATGAACCAACACAGCAAGTTTCTATAATAGCATTTGTATAAAAATGTGGTTTTCAACAACCAGTTTAACATAGAGTGAGATAGCTCCCTGTCTCTGTCCCCATTCCATGATATCTTTTTTTCAAAACTAAGAAAGAAAAAAAAAAAAGCACGTAAGCTCCCAAACAGAGAAACAATTTACATATACACGTTAGGAAATACAACATGAGGTTTTCGTAATCATCGCTTAGCCACGTGACGTGAATTCTGAATTAAGTGCTCCACAAACATCATCGCATCTGGTCTTCAGAAATGACGTGTCTTTTATGTGGTATGTGGACAATTTTGCAATTAACAAATGCTTGTGGGATATTAACTTGTGAAAGTGGTTCAAACCATATTTACATTGTTATAAAAAACAGCTTAAGTACCCACATGGGCAATGTGTGGCTCCAGACACTTGAGAAGAATTGTTAACAAATATAGTTGCTGCCACGGAGCAGCCTACAATTTGAAGTTGTATCCATTCAATTCCACTAGTTAATTCAGTGAAAGAAGGAAAATGCATTAAATCAGCTACTTGCAAGATTAAAGAAATCAAAAGAGATAATCTAGTAGAAATACATCGATACATTCTTTCTTCCCTTAGAACTCATATTTCTCTCTGGGTTTTCACTGTACAATTCCACTCCCTATGGGCTAGTGAACTCTTTAAATCTCTGTTTCATTTGAACTAAGACCCAGAGACAGATGTGTAGCCAAGAGGTGTCAATGGTTGCGCTGGAGAGGGAAGATTCACAAATCCCTAGTGTCAAGGTCCTTGGAGAAGCAAATAACCCAAACATATGTTGTTGCTAGCCCTTGTGGTGCAGTGGTTAAGAGCTACGGCTGCTAACCAAGAGACTGGTAGTTTGAATCCACCAGCTGCTCCTCTGAAATCCTATGGAGCAGTTCTACTCTGTTCTATAGGGTCACTGAGTTGGAATCGACTCAACGGCAATGGGTTGGGTTTTATTTGTTATTTTGGTATCTTTCCTCTCCTTAGGCATGACTGAGATGTTTTTTCTCATTTTCAACCTAAATAGCCATCTTGAACACAAATAATGATTACTATAAAATATACAAGTTATGTCTGTAGAGTAATGAGATCAATTCTACAAACATATTTCTGTTTAGATTGTGCAGAACTTTCCAATTATTGAAATTGACCACCTGGTGAGTGGTGAGTTTCCTGAAACTACAGGTGCTTAAGCAGCAGCTGAATGACCATATGTCAGTTTAGCAAGGATTGTGGGCAAGATTGGCATGATGAATGCCCAGCTCCATAATTTTATGATGGCCAATTACGTTGCTACACAATTAAGCCTTGTAAATAGATGGCGACATGCACAGTTAATTGTACAAATATTAGACATAGATTGAATGAAAGATTTAGATGATGTATTCCTGCTAGTACAGAAGCTTTTGGTATGGCACCAAGTCCAGAGTAAAAATATATGAGTTGTATGTTCGGAGATTAAGATAAAGGGATAAATGATTACCTTCTCTTTAATAATTAGGAAAATCCAAATTACTATGAAAAATTTCAACTAATAATGAAAATTAAAAATCTGAAAGCCTCTTTTTACTTTCTATATAAACAAAAAAAGTAGGTCACTGGCACCCTGCAGAGTTTGGCTTTAATAACATCTTTCACAAAGACAAAAAGAAAATGGATGTTCAAATGATGAAAATGAATTTTTGAGACGTGTCTTACTCAAGTCAGGGTATACTTATTAAAATTATTCTTCATTAAAATAAATAGCCAACATCTTGCCCTCCAAATCCATGCTAGTCCACCTACAGTTTTTCACTTTTTACAAAGTGATGTCAAGAACTTATCAAAACTAACCAAAGTAGATTTTACAGTGGAAAGTCTGACTTGGAACAGATTTAGAAAAGTGTGCTTTTTCCAGTCAGAACTTGTAAAATTACCAAGAAATGAATGTTTTAAAAAACAATATTGTAAAAACTTCATTACCCGTGGGTGGCCTCTTTCGTTCCCGACCTCATACCGCCTTCCTTTCTTCCTTCTTGGGGCTCCACGGAAATTTGACCCTCCTTTTAAATCTTTTGTTTACCTTCTTGTCATCCTAGTAGAAAATGACCTCCTCAAGGGCGGGGACTGCTCTTTTATTGCTTTCTTTTTTGGTTGTTGTTGTTTGTTTAAGATAGTGATTTTATTGTTTTTATAAAAAGACACACATTCATAATTAAAAAAGCAGATGATATGGAAAAATACAAAAGAAAGGTAGAAGAACTTACCTCAAATCCCATTACTGAGCAATAGCAATTTCTGGCATTAAAACCAAGCCAGCTGCCTTTGAGTTGAGTCCAACTCATGGTGACCTTACCTGTGTCAGAGCTGAACAGTGCTTCACAGGGTTTTAAATGGCTGATTTTTCGGAAGTAGATCACCAGGCCTTTCTTCTGAGGTCTCTCTGGGTGGATTTGAACCTCTAATCTTTTAGTTAGCAGCTGAGTGCTTTAACCATTTGCACTACCCAGGGACTCCTTCTAGCATTAGGTGCATATTTTTTTAAGTGTCTCTCAATGTGTAGCTGCAGATATAAAGATAAAAAAATAGGAATAATTTTAGAAAAATAGAATTGTGTTTGCTATTTCAAAATAAATTAAACATGATTTAAATCACATTTAATTTTATTTGAACTTCTGAAACTAAAGCTGAATCTGAAGAAACAACTGAAATTCATTTTTATCACAATTTTAAGTAATTTCTTTAAATTTAAGACAAAGATTTGACAAAAACTTTAAGAGATTAAAAATGATTATTTCTGATAACTAGATGTTTCAACATTAGGCTTTAGTTGTTTATTTTCTCATAACTTAAAATTTTTTAATTTATATAATTGTTAAAATATTTTATACTTTTGAGGTAATTGTAGATTCATATGCCGTCGTAAGAAATAATACAGAGAGATTGTATGGACTCTTCACCCAATTTCCCCCAAAGGTAACAACATCTTTCATTAGTACCATATCATAACCAGGAAATTGGCGTCAATACAATCCACAGACTTTATTTAGTTTCACTTTTTATATGCACTCCCGTGTGTGCGTTTAGCTGTATACAATTTTATTACATGTGTAGATCTGTGTGACTACCACCAGAGTTCAGATACAGAACAGTTTCATAGCCAGCTCTACTCCTCTCCCCCTTTCCTAACCCCTGGGAACCAAGAATCTGTTCTCTATCTCTGTCATTTTGTCATAATTTCCTTGAGATTTGTTCAAGTTGCTGGGTGTATCAACAGTTAGATCATTTTTGTTGCTGAGGCAACTCCAATGCAAACTAACAACAATACAATTCTACTGTATTAATGTACCATAGTTTGTTTAACCACTCACCCATCGAAGGACAATTGGGTTGTTCTAGTTTTTGGTTATCACAAATAAAGCTTGTATGCACATTCATATACAGGGTTTTTGTGTGAGTATACTTTCTCATTTCTCTGGGATAAATGCCCAAGTGTGCAATTGCTGGGTTATATGGTAGCACATGGTTAGTTTGATAAAAACTACCAGACTCCAGAGGGACTGTACAGTTTTATAGTCCCATCAATAATTTATGAGTGATCCAGTTTCTTCACATTCTTACCAGCATTTGGTGTTATTATGTATGATTTTTAATTTTCCATGGTTATAACATTTATATCCTTTCCTATAATCACTACTCATCCAATGATTTTATTCCATAGTTATATACTTGAATGAATTGCCTACTCAACATCAATCCTCTTCCCATTCCTGAGTGCTCTATTTTGATTGGTCTCTTGGATAAATTTTATTAAGCTTTTTGTTGCTGTACCGTGTGTTTAAAAATCTTGTTTAAAATATCTTATTGATACAGTAGCCCTTAGATTGTTAAAGGTTGGGAATATTTGTGGCCTTTACGCTTGCAGGACAACTTGACTATAATAATTTTGGGGACACTGCTCCGTTGTGTTCTGGTACTTCTGGTTATTATAGGGAACCTAACTTTCTCTCCATAGGTATAACTTGCTTTGTCTACCTGAATACTTACATGATTCTTTATCCTTAAAATACTGTAATTTCACAGGCTGTGTCTTCCTGTGGATTTTCCAGAATGTGTTGTTTCTGGGTCAACTTGCATAGTCAAACATTTCTTTAGTTCATCAAAGAGACTTCTTTTACCTTTGAGTATTTTCTGTTTATTTTTTCCTGTTCTGTTCTTGAAAAACAGCAATTCAATTAACACCTACTTTAAGTCTCTGGGTGGCACAAATAGTTAAGTGCTTGACTACTAGCTGAAAGGTTCGTGGTTTGGACCCACCCAGAGGCACCTCAGAAGACTGACCTGGCGATTTGCTTCTCAAAGGCTTGAAAACCCTGTGGAGCAGTTCAGCTCTGCACACATAGGGTCACCATGAGTCAGTAATAACTCGATGGCAATTAACAACAACAACAGGCTTTCTGCAGGGCGCAATAGGAGTGATTAGTTGATACAGCCGCCTCTGATCCAACTTCCCAGGGTGCTGAAATGGGTCTTCATGAGGACATGCTACTGTCCCCATGCCTTGTGGCATCTTGCCCCACCACACTCAAGCCTCTGACCAGGGAGGGCAGCAGCTGCCAGGTGTGATTCACAGGACATTTCTTTACACTTTGTCTTGTTTTGGTTGTTTTTGAAGGGGTTTGAGGGAGGAGAATGAAGCCCAAAGCCCAATCAATACACGCCATCTTAAACAGGAAACATCCATGACCTCGTCTTCATCTTATTCTCCTCTGGCTCCTGGCAGAGCGTTGACAAAGAGCTGGGTAATCCTTATTGAAAGACTAAACAAAAGAATAAATGAACAAATAAATTACATTCCACACTGAGGAAAAAATCATAGAAGATGATAGTGGCTGCAATCAGCTAGAAGAAAGAAGCAAGACTGGCTTTGACAACTGTGACTGAGTGACCCATTAAAGAATTCATTCGATATTTTTGATCATTTCCAGAACTGCCCATATAGAAATCAAATAAACGAGCCATTAATAGTACATTTCCATTCTGAAAACTGCTGAAATAAAAGGATCATTACGGTCCAGTAATTTTGGTCATGAGAATATGGCTATCTTCATTAAGTTTCCAGGGCCTGCTGGATTTTAACTGTTGCAATTACTATGAAATTTCATGGGGAAGAAGAAATGAAAGAACTTCCAGGTGGTAAGAATAATCTGATTCAGCCTGTTCTTTGCATTCAACACTAAGCACACTAGCTGTGGTATCAGGACTCTTAATTTCTGAGACCAATAAGGTCAAGGCAAAGTTTAGAAACCCCAAATACTTTTATTATAGGTGCAAAGTATTCAAGTAAGTCTTTATTAAACTTAAAAAAATGCTAACTTAAAAATAACCCAAATGAACCAGGACCTTTTGTGTAGTGCTGGTGGGAGTCAAAGAGGTACAGCCATTGGAAATGAGAACTATCTATTAAAGTTGCAAAACAAAGTGGAAAGTATCTATTAAAGTTGAAAAACGCATTCCCTGCAAACCAGCAATTTAACTTCTAGATATAGAGCTGACAGAAATTCATGCCCACGCGTACCAAAAGATGTGTACAAAAATATTTACAGCAGCATTGCTTGTAATGATCCCCAAGTTAGAATCTACCAGAATGTTAACCAAGAGTAGAATGATAAATAAATTGTGGTAATTCATATAAGGAAATGCTTTGTATTAATGAAAATGAACTCTAGCTACATGGATGAATCTCACAAACACAACGTTGAGTTAAGGAGGAATGGCACAGAAGAATAAATGCTGCATTATTCCTTTTATATAAAATCAAACACAGACAAAACCAATATGGCATTAAACGTCAGCGCGCTGGTTACTTCAGGGGTGAAGGGAGGGAGTATTGATGGGAGGGGCTGGAGTGGAGTTCTGGGGTGCTGGTAATATTTTATTTCCTGACTTGAGTGAGTGTTACATGGGTGTGTTCACTTTGTGGTCACTCATCGAGTTGTTCACTTATGAATCATACAATTTACATACGTATATCATACCTCAATAAAAAGTTGAGAAAATACATTAACAAATCAACTGAACAGAGTCTTCAAGATAGCAGATCGTAAAATCAAGGGGAAACAGAGGTGGGAAACAAACTGTCAATTATGTGTGTCTGTGTGTATCTGTGTATGTATGTGTATGCATGCCTATGTGTGCGTGTGTGTATGCATGTTATATGTATTTGTATGTGTGCATGTATGTATTATGTATGTGTACTGCTATGTGTGTATATGGATGTGTGTGTTGTATAAGTATGTGTGTGTGTATGAATGGATAAGGCTAGACATTTTAGAAATAGGAAAAATATATGCAAATGAGAAATCTTGAAACAAAGAGATAGATTCTAAGCGAAATTTCTAGTAAGTGTTAAGTCATTTTAGCAAAACATTGGAATAGCCCGGGGTGGGGCAGAGGGGGATGTTTTAAAGATCACCATGGGATGAAAGACATAGGAATTGGCAAAGTGAATCTATTTTAAAGGAGTTCTCTTGTGGGGTGATATAGTGATGAAATAGAGTTTTATGAGTATGCATAGTTGGCTCCTTATTTTAAAAAATACTAGCTTCATATGTATCTGACAGCAGAGAACAGGAAAATTACAATTAATAAGAAGGAAAAGTAGGGTGCATGTTCAAAATAATCATTGGAGAAGCATTGGGTTATTAGAAATATAAAAAAATGACAAAAACAAAAAGGAGAAAAAATACAAAATAAGTAATAAGTACTATACTTTTTATTTAACGGATGTGTTGGTTAAGATTGTATGTCAACTTGGCTGGGCCATGATTCTCAGTGTTTTGGCAGTTGTATAATGTTGTGATTGCTTCCCTGTTGAAATTTGATATGTGATCACCCCCATAATGGAATCTGCTGAGTGGTACCAGCAGGGGCGGGGCCTGTGGTGGCTCACCACCCCCTCAGCTTCATCTCTCCACTCTCTGCTGGCTACTTCCAGCTTGCCTTGCCAAGGTTTTTGGCTTGTTTCAGACCCAGCAGCTGCCTCTTGTCATCTCATCTGCGGTTCTTGGGACTTGAGATAGCAATTTACCTGTTGATCTTGGAATTCCTTGATCTTCACAGCCAGCAAGCAAGAGTCCTGTTCCCCCACCTGCTGATCCTGGGTTCACCAGCCCCTGCAGCTATGTGAATCAGGAGAAACCTTGTGGTCTTGTTGGTAGATTTGAACTGCCTACCTTCAAGGTGGCCTACTGATTCCTGTCTCTTGGTAGTCACACATTTGTGTAATCCCCTCCCCTGAGCATAGGTTGGATCAAGTTACTTTCTTCTAATGAATAGAGTACAACAAGAGTGGTGGAATGTCACTTCTGAGATTAGGTTACAAAAAGACTGGTTTCTGTCCTGGGCTGTGCTCTCTTACTCTCTTGGTCTCTTGCTCTGAGGAAAGGAAGTCAGCTTCCCATGTTGTGAGCTGACCTTTGGAGAGGGCCACATGGCAAGGAACTGATGTCTTCAGCCAGTGAGAACTATCAGCCTGCCAACAGCCAGGTGAGGGTCTTGGAAGCAGGTCCTCCCTCAGTTGAGCCTTGAAATGACTGAACCCCCAACCAACACCTTGACTGCAGCCTTATGAGAGACCTTGAGCCAGGGAATACCAAAACCAAACCAAATACATGGCCATAGACCCTACAGGACAGAGTAGAACTGCCCCATAGGGTTTCCAAGGCTGCAATCTTTATGGAAGCAGACTGCCACATCTTTCTCCCTTGGAGTGGCTGGTGGGTTTGAACCACTGACATTTAAATCGGCAGCAGAGCGCTTAACCACTTTGCCAACAGGGCTCCTTTAAGCCATGCAAGCTATTCTCAGACTTCTAACCCACAGAAACCGTGAAACCATAAGCCACTATGCTTTGGGGTAATTTGCTGTGCAGCAATAGATATGCACTATACTAAGTGTGAAAGAACTTGATATTGTAAAAGACCATATCCATAAAAGATTAGATATATGGACTGATAGTCATAAAAAATCAGATTGGGTTAAAAAAAAAATACAGCTACATTCTATTTGAAAGAAAAACGTAAAATATGAAAAATTAAGAGACTAGATGTTTTCTTCCTAAGATCAGGAACAAGACAAGGATGTCCTCTCTCACCACTTTTAGAACATTGTGTAAGTCCTAGCTAATGCAGTCAGAAAGGAAAAGGAAGTAAAAGGTGTGCACACGAGGAAGGAAGAAATAAAACCTTTTTTTTTTTTTTGGAGATTATATGATTGTCTATGTAGAAAAACCCAGAGAACTGACAAAACAAAACAAACTAAAAACCATCCTGGGACTGATAAGCAATCAGAGCAAGGTTGCAGGATACAAGGTTAATACACAAAAGTCAATTGCTTTTCCTATATACAAGCAATGAATAATTGGAATCTGAAGTGAAAAACATAATACCATTTACGTAAGAGCCAAAAATAAAATACTTAGGTATAAATCTAACAAAATATGTACAAGATCTATATGAGGAAAACTATAAAACACTGATGAAAGAAATCAAAGATCTAAATAAATGAAACATATTCCACATTTATGGATAGGAAGACTTAATATTATTAAGCTGTCAGTTCTCAACTTGATTTATAAATTCAGTGCAATCCCAGTCAAGACTCCAGTAAGTGATTTTGTGGATACTGACACGCTGAATCTATAAGTCTATATGGAAAGGCAAACGATCCAGAGTAGCCAACACAATACTGAACAACAGAGTTGGAGGACTGACACTACCTAACTTACAGACTTACTACAAATACAACAATTAGACAGTGTGGTATTGGCAACAGAGTAGACAAATTGATCAATGGAACAGACTGGAGAGTCCAGAAGTAGATCCACACAATTATGTTCATCTGATCTTTGACAAAGGATACAATGGTGCTGGAACAACTGGACTTTCACATGCAAAAAAAAAAAAAAAAAAGAATCTAGAAACAGCTTACATCTTTCACAAAAATTAGCTCAAAATGGATCGCAGACCTAAATGTAAGATGCAAAGCAACATTAACTAGTAGAAGATAACACAGGAGGAAATGTAGGTAACCTCAGATTTGGTGATGTCCTTTAGATACAACATCAAAAGCACAATATATGAAAGAAAAAATTGGTGTTAGACTTTATTAAAATAAAAAACTTCTGCTCTGTGAAAGACACTGTTGAGAGACTGAAAGTCCAAGCCACAGACTGGAAGAAAATATATGCAAAACACCTATCTGATGAGAACTTGTATCCAAAATATATAAAAAACACTTTAAATTTAACATTGGCAAAACAAATAACAAAATTACAAAATGGGCAAAAGACCTAAACAAACACCTCATCAAAGAAAATATACAGATAGAAAATAAGCATGTAAAAACACACTCAACATTATATGCAATTAGGGAATTGAAATTAAAACACCAAGATACCGAGTTCTGGCAAAATGGCGCTCTAGGCAGAAGCACCACGCTGTCCCTCCACAGCAAAGACGCGAAAAACTAAGCCGAACAGAGACTACAACAATCCTGAAACCCTAAAACATCAAATGAAGAGATAAAGAACTCAGCCAAGCACCAAACGGAGTGAGAAAACTGAAAGAGAACAGAGAGCGAGGAGAGATTCATGCAGAGGTCCCCTACCAGCTAACGCAGAGCAGATCCACCATCTCGGACTCCTATCGGAGACCAGCAAAGGGGGGTACGAGAAAGCAGCCTCATGGAGCATCCAGCAGGAGACAAAACAACTGGAAATTTGTGGTGTGCGCTTTCCCACCCCCCACCCGTCTTCGCCCCTGCTTGGCCTCCTCTGCTTCCCGCGGCCATGGTCTCTTGACCGGGAAGCGCCAGCTGCTTGGATTCCACACACCCAAGTGGGCGGCTCTCTGGCTGCCATTTGTTGGCTGCTAGTGTTGCTTTTTTTTTTCTGCTTCTTTTGATTTCTCACTTGCCTCTCGCCACCTCCCCCTCCTTTCACTCGAGTGCCTGGCTCCGTGCGCCACCTTTGCTTCTTCCTGAGGGGCTCCAGAGTGCCGGCAATTTGTGATATATGCTTTCCCACTCTCTATCGTTCTTCACACACACTCGGCCTCCTCTGCTTCCTGCGGACACCGCCTCTTGTCCAGAAACACCAGCCCGCACTAGCTGGCTCTCGGAGTGCCATTTGTTGGCTGCTGGTGTTGCTTTTTTATTTTTTTCTGATTCTTTTGATTTCTTGCTTGCATCTCGTCACCTCCCCCTCCTTTCGCTTGAGTGCCTGGCTCCGTGCGCCACCTTTGCTTCTTCCTGAGGGGCTGTGGAGCTCCATTCAAGTGTGGAGCTGCTTCCCGGTCTGGGCTACCGTGCTGGTGGGATCCCGTGGCTTTTGTTCCTTTGTTCATTTTGAATTGTTTGTTTGTTTTCTTTTCCTTTTCTTGAGTTGGGAGCCCTTTCTGGCCAGGCAGAGCTGCGTAGCAAGGAACTCCACTTCAGCTTCCACAGACGTGCAGAGGGATCCCTGAGCGCATTTCTTTTCTCATTTTTTTTTTTCTGTTTTTTTTGGGGGGGCCTTTCTTGTTCTTTTTTTTTTAAATTTGTTTTGTTTTCTTTTCCCTCTTTTTTCCCTTTTTGTCTTTCTTCATTGCTCAGTTTCTCGTCTCTCTATATCTTCCTTCTCTTTCTGATCCCTGAATACCAGGCGTTGTATACCTCTACACCTTCTAGCCAGGCTGTACTGCAACACCTGAGAATGAATTCCCCAGACCTCATAGCTGCATCAGTGGGATCACTGGGAACTTTGTGGTTCTTTAACCTTGCCGATTTTTATTTATTCATTCATTTCTTTTCTTCCTCTTCCCCTTTCTGTTTTTCTCCATTTCATAGTCTCTCATCTCTCCATTCCAAAGGCAAGCTCCCCTAGCATTCTTTTTTGTTTGTTTGTATGTTTTTGGCTCCTGTTCCTCTCTCCTCTCTCCCATATCCATCTTAGCTCCACACATAACAATCTCCCCGCTGCATCTTGCCTACCTGCACCATGCGCTTGACATCACACCACCACGCAGCATGGGCATGGCCTACTGGAACCTGCCCTGCACTGATTACTGAACCACCCTGGTGGCTGTAGTAAGTGCCACAAACAACCCATCCCAGTAACTCCTCTTCAGCTAGACCTTCCCTGCTGTACCATATCTGAGTGACTGACCCTGCCAGTTGGAGAAGGAGGCGAAAAGTATCGAGTGCACAGACGAGCAAACAACAAAGAACACACAGTCTGCCTGCTCAGACATAGCCAAAATTTTTTTTAAAAAGGGACGAAACAAACAAATCTACAATTAATAAACGAGAAAAATAACTACTGAATGCCCCGAAAACAGCAGACAATATCAAAACATTTACAAAAACAGGACAGGATGGTTCCAGTAGGCATCCAAAATAAAACACCAGATGACTCTCCTGTGCACTAGAACTACCTGAGAGGGAATTCAAAACTTTAATACTAGGAATTCTCCAAGAACTGAGGCAAAAAGCTGACAAACATGAGGAAAAAATAGACAAATTCATGGAAAATACAGACAAAAAATTGGAAGAATTCAGGAAGATGATGCAGGAACAAAATGCCAAAATAAATTCACAACTAGAAATTATACAAAAACAACAATTAGAAATCCAAAAGGTAAACAACAAGATTTCAGAAACAGATGATGTCATAGAAGGGCTGAGAAGCAGATTTGAAATGGTGGAAGACAGGATCAGTGGAATTGAAGACCAACACTTGGATACAACTCTGTTTGAGGAAAACTCAGAAAAAAGAACAAAGAAAAATGAAGAGACCCTGAGAGTTATGTGGGACAGAATTAAAAGAAAAAATTTACGAGTGATTGGAATTCCAGAACAGGGGGAGAAAACAGAAAACACAGAGAAGATCTTTGAGGAACTGCTGACAGAAAACTTCCCCAATATCATGAAAGATGAAAATCTGGCCATCCAAGAAGCTCAACGAATCCCATATAGAAGAGACCCCAAAAGAAAATCACGAAGGCATATCATATTCACACTCACCAAAACCAAAGACAAACAAAGAATCCTGAGAGCAGCTCGTGAAAAACAAGAAGTCTCATACAGAGGAGAAACAATAAGACTAAGCTCAGATTATTCGACAGAAACCATGCAGGCAAGAAGGCAGTGGGAAGACATATATAAAATCTTGAAAGAAAAAAATTGTCAGCCAAGCATAATATATCCTGCAAAACTCTCGTTCAGATTAGATGGTGAAATTAGGTCATTTCCAGATAAGCAGAAATTAAGGGAATATGTAAAAGTCAAACCAAACTTACAAGAATTATTAAAGGGAGTTCTTTGATCTGAGGACAAACAGCTTCAGCTCACAGGCAGAACCTAGGACTCAGGATCGTAAGAACCAGATACCAATCTAGGAAATGAACTCTCAAGGACTATCCAAAACCCAAAGAAATACAACAGGGAATCAGAGCAGTTAATCAGTAAATGACAACATCATCAAAACAATAAAAGAGGGAATAAACGGCATAGGCATAGAACCTTCTAATGGAGAGGAAGGCAAGGCGATACCAAGTAATGGTAGACTGCTTCAAACTTAGAAAGATAAGGGTAAAATTCATGGTAACCACAAAGAAAGTTAACAAGCATACTCATAAAAATAAAGATGAAAAACATAAAGTCTCAGCAAAAACAAAACCTACAAAAACAAAAGAAATGAAAAAAATCCACAAACAAAAGTAACTCAGCACAGGAGAGTAAGAAGAACAAAGAAAACTTCAGCACCACAAAAAAAAGCACTACAAAATGACAGCAACAAACTCACATCTATCAATAATTACACTGAATGTAAATGGACTCAATGCACCCATAAAAAGATGGAGAGTGACAGAATGGATAAGGAAACAGGATCCATCAATATGCTGTCTACAAGAGACACACCTTAGAAACAAAGATGTGAATTTATTAAAAATCAAAGGTTGGAAAAAAATATATCAAGCTAACAACTACCAAAAAAGAGCAGGAGTGGCAATTCTAATCTCAGATAAAATAGACTTCAAAACAAAATCTACCATAAAAGACAAAGAAGGATACGATAGAATGATTAAGGGGATGACCCATCATGAAGACACAACCATAATAAACATCTACGCACCCAATGACAGGGCTCCAAAATACATAAAACAAACTCTAACAACACTGAAAAGAGAAATTGACAGTTCCACAATAATAGTAGGAGACTTCAACACACCTCTCTCAGTAAAGGATAGAACAACTAAGAAGAAACTCAGCAAAGATACGAAGACCTAAAGGGCACAATCAGCCAACTTGACGTCATAGACATATATAGACCACTCCATCCAACCACTGCAAAGTACACATTCTTTTCCAATGCACATGGTACTTTCTCCAGAATAGACCACATCTTAGGCCACAGAGCAATCCTCAACAAGATCCAAAACGTTGAGATAATTCAAAGTATCTTCTCTGACCACAATGCCAGCAAGGTAGAAATTAACAATAGAAAGAGCAAGGAAAAAAAATCAACTACATGGAAACTGAATAATACCCTGCTTACACATCAGTGGGTAATAGAATAAATCAGAGATGGAACAAAAAAATTCCTAGAATCAAATGAGAATGAAAACACATCATACCAAAACCTTTGGGACACAGCAAAGGCAGTCCTCAGAGGACAATTTATAGCAATAGATGCACGTATCAAAAAAGAAGAAAGAGACAAAATCAAAACATTAACTACAGAACTCAAACAAATAGAAAGAGAACAGCAAAAAAAAAAGCCCACAATCACTGGAAGAAAGGAAATAGTAAAGATCAGAGCAGAAATAAATGAAATAGAGAACAGAAAAACAATAGAAAGAATCAACAAAACCAAAAGTTGGTTCTCTGAAAGAATCAACAAAATCGACAAACCACTGGCCAGACTGACAAAAGAAAAACAGGAGAGAACACTAATAACCCAAATAAGAAATGAAATGGGATCATTACAACAGACCCAACTGAAATAAAAAGGATCACAACAGAATATTATGAAACATGATACTCCAACAAATTTGAAAACCTAGAGGAAATGGACAAATTTCTAGAAACATATGGCCTACCCAGACTACAACAAAGTGATGTTGAAAATCTGAACACACCCAATCTGAACACAACAGAAGAGATTGAAAAGGTAATAAAAAAACTCCCAACCAAAAAAAGCCCTAGCCCAGATGGCTTCACTGGAGAATTCTACAAAAAATTTACAGAAGAGCTTGTACCAGTACTACTCAACCTATTTCAGAGCATAGAAGAGGAAGCAACACTTCCAAATTCATTCAATGAAGCCAGCATAACGCTGATACCAAAACCAGGCAAGGACGTCACAAAAAAAGAAAATTACAGACCAATATCTCTCATGAATATAGATGCAAAAATTCTGAACAAAATTCTAGCCAATAGAATTCAGCATCATATCAAAAAAATAATACACCATGACCAAGTAGGATTCATACCAGGTATGCAAGGATGATTCAACATTAGAAAATCAATCAACATAATCCACTACATAAATAAAAGGAAAGAAAAGAATCACATGATCATCTCAATTGACACAGAAAAGGCATTTGACAAAGTCCAACACCCATTCCTGATAAAAACTCTCAAGAAAATAGGTATAGAAGGGAAATTTCTCAACATAATAAAGGGCATCTATGCAAAACCAACGGCCAACCTCATTCTTAACGGAGAGAGGCTGAAAACATTCCCCTTGAAAACAGGAACAAGACAATGATGCCCTTTATCACCACTCCTATTTAACATTGTGCTGGAAGTTCTAGCTAGAGCAATAAGGCAAGAAAAAGAAATGAAGGGCATCCAAATTGGTAATGAAGAAGTTAAAGTGTCCCTGTTTGCAGATGATATGATACTATACACAGAAAACCCTAAAGACTCCACGAGAAATCTACTGGAACTAATAGAAAGATTCAGCAGAGTAGGAGGATACAAGATAAACATTCAAAAATCAGTTGGATTCGTATGCACCAATAAGGAGAACGATGAAAAGGAAATCAGGAAAGCAATACTATTTTCAATAGCCCCTAAAAAGATAAAATACTTAGGAATAAATCTGACCAGGGATGTAAAAGACCTATACAAAGAAAACTACAAAACACTGCTGCATGAAACCCAAAGGGATCTACATAAATGGAAAAACATGCCATGCTCATGGATAGGCAGACTCAACATTGTGAAAATGACAATTCTACCCAAAGCAATTTACAAATACAATGCAATCCCGATCCAAATACCAACAACATTCTTCAAAGAGATGGAAAAACTAACCATTAACTTTATATGGAAAGGGAAGAAGCCCCAAATAAGTAAAGCACAACTGAAGAAGAAGAATAAAGTTGGAGGACTCACACTACCTGACTTCAGAACCTACTATACAGCTACAGTATTCAAAAAAGCCTGGTACTGGTACAACGACAGATACATTGACCAATGGAACAGAATTGAGAACCCAGATGTAAATCCATCCACCTACGGTCACCTGATCTCCGACAAGGGCCCAAGGTGCATCAAATGGGGAAAAGACAGTCTTTTTAAGAAATGGTGCTGGCAAAACTGGATATCCATCTGCAAAAAAATGAAACAGGACCCATACCTCACGCTGTATACAAAAACTACTTCAAAATGGATCAAAGACCTGAATATAAAGCCTAAAACTATAAAGTTCATAGAAGAAAAAATAGGACCAACACTTCAGGCCTTAATACATGGCATTAACAGGATACAAACCATAACCATCAACACACAAACCCCAACATGTAAGCTAGATAACTGGGATCTTCTAAAAATCAAACACCTATGCTCTTCAACAGACTTCAACAAAGGAGTAAAAAGAGAACCTACAGACTGGGAAAGAAGTTCTGGACAGTACAAGTCAGACACAGGTCTAATCTCCATAATCTACAAGAAAATCTAACACCTCTACAACAAAAAGACAAAGAATCCTATTAAAAAATGGGCAAAGGAAATGAACAGACACTTCACCAAAGAAGACATTCAAATGGCCAACAGACACATGAGGAAATGCTCGCGATCACTAGCCGTTAGAGAAATGCAAATTAAAACCACAATGAGATACCATCTCACCCTGGCATTACTGGCACAAATCAAAAACACTGGAAATAACAAATGTTGGAGGGGCTGCGGGGAGATGGGAACTCTTATACACTGCTGGTGGGAATGCAAAGTGATACAACCATTTTGGAAAATGATATGGAGCTTCCTCAGAAAGCTAGAAATAGACATACCATTCGATCCAGCAATCCCACTCCTAGGAATATATCCTAGAGAAATAAGAGTCGTCACTCGAATAGACATATGCACACCTATGTTCATGGCAGCATTGTTCACAATAGCAAAATGATGGAAACAACCTAGATGCCCATCAACAGATGAATGGATAAACAAACTATGGTACATACACACAATGGAGTTCTATGCAACGAGAAAGAATAGCAATGAATCTGTGAAGCACCTCATAACATGGATGAAACTGGAGGACATTATGCTGAGTGAAATAAGTCAATCACAAAAGGACAAATATTGTATGAGACCTCTATTGTAAAAACCCATGAAAAAGTTCACACACAAAATGTCACAATCTTTTTTGGTTACCAGGGATGGGAGGGGTGGGGGGGAAATACTAAATAGGCAATAGGTAAGTGGTATCTTGGGTGAAGGGTGAGACAGTACACAATACAGGGGAAACTAGCACAACCTGTACAAGGAAAGGTCATGGAAGCCCCATAGACACATCCAAACTCCCTGAGGGACTGAATTGCTGGGTAGAGGGCTGTGGGGACCATGGTCTCGGGGAACATCTAGCTCAATTGGCATGACACAGCTTATAAAGACAATGCGCTACATTCTACCTTGGTGAGTAGTGTCTGGGGTCTTAAAAGCCTGTGAGCAGCCATCTAAGATACTCCACTGGTCTCATCCCTTCGGGAGCAGGGGAGAATGAAGAGAACAGGATACAAGGAAAAGACCGAAGGACTAATTGTCCACAGCTATCAAGGCATCCACTGGACTGAGTCCAGTACAGCTAGATGGTGCCTGGCTACCACCACTGACTGCTCTGACCAGGATCACAACAGAGGGTTCTGGACAGAGCTGGAGAAGGATGTAGAGCATAATTCTAACTCACAAAAAACAGACCAGATTTACTGGCCTGACAGAGACTGGAGAAACCTCGAGAGTATGGCCCCCAGACACCCTTTTAGCTCAGTGCTGAAGTTACCTCTGAGGTTCACTGTTCAGCCTGGGAGTGGACAGCCCCATAAAACCGAATGAGACTAACGAGGTACAGGAGTCCAGTGACAAGGGCCAGAAGGCAGAAGGGGACAGGGAAGCTGGTGATAGGGAACCCAAGGTTGAGTAAGGATATTGTTGATGTCTTGTGAGATTGTTAACCATTGACATAGGGCAACATTCGTAGTAACTGTTAAATGAGAAACTATTTTGTTCTGTAAGCCTTCATCTTAAGTGAGAATAACAGCACAATTGGAAGAATGTAGTCAATGTCACTGAACTGTGTATGTAGAAATTTTTGAAACCGTGTATCTTTCGCTATGTGTATTTTCACCAAAAAAAAAAGTTGAGAAGTTAGAGGGTTAATATGTTGTGTGGTTGTTAACCGATGTCATAAAACAACATGTGTACTACTGTTTCATGAGAAACTATTTGTTCTGTAAGCCTTCACCTGAAGTACAATAAAATATAAAAAAAAATAAAAAAATAAAAAAAAACCCAAAACACCAAGATACCACCACAAACCTATTAGAATGTCTAAAATCGAGAATGCTGACAACATCAAAAGCTGATTAGGATGTGGAGCAAAAGGAACTCTCATTTTTTGTTGGTGGGAATGCAAACTACCAGAACTTTTGAAGATAGTTTGACAGTTACTTATAGCAATTGTGCTCCTACATGTTTACCCAAATGAGGTGAAAAGTTACATTCACACAAAAACCTGCACATGAATATGTATACTACTTCTAACCATAATTGCCAAAACTTAGAATCTACTAAGAGGTCCAATTTTGGATGGATGAATTGTGTGGTACATACAATGATGTATTATTCAGTGATGAAAAGAAATGAGTTATCGAACTATGAAAAGACTTGGAGGAAACTGAAATCCATAGCGCTAAGTGAAAGAAGCCAGTCTGAAAAGTTATATACTGTATGATTACAACCAGCTGACATTCTGGAAAAGGCAAAACTATAAATACAAGAAAAAAGATCAATTTTTGCTAGGGATTCTGGTGTGAAGCGGGGTGGGGGTGGGAGTGGTGGGGTGGTATATAGATAGAGCACAAGGAATTTCTAGGGCAGTGAAACTATTCTGTATGATCCTGTAATGGTGAATACATGACATTTGCCTTTGTCAAAACCACAGGTCTGTAGAAGAGAAAGAGTGAACCCTGATGTAAACTATGAACTTTAGTTAACAATAATATATCAATGTTGGTTCATCAGTTGGAACAAAAGCACTACCTCAAAACAAGATGTTAATAATGGGAGAAACGTTGTGCAGGAGGGATGGGGGCGTATGGCAACTCTGTACCTTTTGCTCAATTTCTCCATAAGCTTAAAACTGCCTTAAAAAAAGTCTATCTTTAAATACGTGATAAAGAAAGGTGAAAAAAAAATGGATAAAGGTAAGTTCTATATCCAGGAAATGAATAAGGAGGGGGATGAACCTATAGGTAAAAATATACATATATTTAAACCTATTGACTATAAATAAATATATTAGAAAGTAAAAGTTTATTATTCTTTGTCACATTATAGGTGAATTTAGTTTTCTTTCTCACAATTTTCCATTTTCTAGTTTTCTTACACTGGATATTATATTTCTGATCAGAAAATACAAGAAAAAGAAATTTTAGACTCTCCCTCCCTCCTTTCCTGTCCGAGGATGGAGATCACTTCATTTACTGTTCAGTCTTAGCTCGGAGTTCCTTTTCTAAGCCATTTATTTTGATGCCTATTATTTCTGGCTTTTAGCCTTTGAAAGTCATTGCTCTTCCTCCCATTTCTGTCCTCCCTTTGCCCTTTAGATATTCACTGTAACTCTGTCTTCCTGGCTACCGTGGAGACTCTGCGTTTAGCAAACATTTCTAGTTCTAACACAAGGAATGCTGTGTTAGAGGCTCTTGGGTAGAAAGTGCTCCTGGCTGATGGGACTTCAGCTTGTTTCTACATTGTCACTGCTCCTTCCAGACATTGTGGTAATGCTCCCCGCAGGCTAAAAAATATGATTTTAACAAATTAATTGAATAGAGTTAAATCAAATATAAATCACAGCATATTTTTAGTCCAACATAATTAAATGATAATTACGTCTGTCTAATTACAAGACTGTCAATAAGCATTCTTAAAAAGGTTAGTTTAGATGGAGCTTAGCTGAAACAGATTAAAAAATATAATACATGGGCATGGTAATGGGAACATCTTTGTGCTGGCATGCTCCTAGATAGTGAAACCAGTGGAACGCATAGGGATTACAATTATAGACTGACGACATATAAGAATTTAATAATTGATTTTTTAAGAGGCAATTTAAAACACTTTATAAGAAAAAAACACAGAATTGGAGAAAATTGTTAGCAAATAATTTCTCTCAATTACTTGTTTAACTATTAACAAGTATGTATTAAACACTTCCTATAGATCTGTTTGGAAAACCTAGTGGCGTAGTGGTTAAAAGCTACAGCTGTTAACCAAAAGGTCAGCAGTTCAAATCTCCCAGGTGCTCCTTGGAAACTCTATGGGGCAGTTCTACTCTGTCCTACCGGCTTGCTATGAGTTGGAATCGACTCTACGGCAGTGGGTTTGGTTTTGGTATAGGTCTGTTCCAGGCACTGGGCTGGGGAAACAACATTGAACAAAACATACAAAATTCCTGCTCTCAAAAAACTTACCTTCTGAAGGGAGGAAAGATTTAGAAAAATTTCAATTTATCTAAGAGTAGAAAATAAAATGATTGGAAAGCCATCAGAAATTATAATTAAGAATTAACCATTTTTTAAAACTTTTTAGAATCAATTTAGTGATAAAATAAATTATAAAGAAAAGACAGATTTTATTATACACAATTTTTTAAATTTAAAATCTGTTGCTTCCTCTGATGATAAAAATAATGAACGTTTGCTATAAAAAATGATGATAAAGTGAGATTTCAGGTCTCTGGAAAGATGATGTTGGGACCACATGCAACATTAACAAATGTTAGATCATATGATATATGAAATAAATCCCAATTGAAAAATCTCCAAAAAGTTTAAAAAAGAAAATAAAAGATAGTAACAAAAAAAAAAAAAAGTAGTAAAAAATAGTAAGATATTGTTCCCAGAATTTGAGGGCAGAAGGCCTTCCTAAATAGGCCAGCAAACTTACTGAAAAAAAAGAAATACGTGGCAGTTTTAGCCACATAAAAATATACAAACTCTGTGTGGGGAGATCTACCATAAACAAATAAACGTACAAACCAGTTGCTGCCAAGTTGACTCCAATTCATGACAACTCCATTTGTGCAGAGTAGAACTGTGCTCCATAGGGTTTTCAAGGTGAAGACCTTTCAAGAGTAAATGGCCATACCTTTCTGCTAGGTGCCTCTGGATGAGTTTTAACCACCAAGTTTTGGCCCGTAGTCGAGCACTTAACCAATTGTGCCACTCAGGAAGTCAGAAAATACACCATAAAAAAGTTAAAACTGAAGATGTGGGCCTGAATGATATCACTGAGGAAGAAATTATAGGCAGAAAATAAAAGTGGGCTGGCTGCTGGAAAATACTGACATTTAGTGGTTGGCTAGGAGAGGAAGATGATTTTACAAAGGAGACAAATAAGAAGACAGTAAAGAGATAGGAGGAAACCTTGGTGGCATAGTGGTTAAGAGTTACGGCTGCTAACCAAAAGGTCGGCAGTTCAAATCCACCAGGTGCTCCTTGGAAACCCTGTAGGGCAGTTTTACTCTGTCCTATAGGGTCGCTATGAATCGGAATTGACTGGAGGGCAACGAGTTTAAAGACAGAAAGAACAGGTAGCATGAAGGAAGCCAAAAGGAAAAAAAAGAAGTGTTAAGAAGAGAGAGGCTAAATATGATGATAACTGAAAAACAACTATTTGATTTAGCAGCACAACAGCCACTAGTGGCCTTAGGAAGAACACCTTCCGTGAAGTTATCCTGCGGAAGCTAGTTTGAAATGGGTTGAGGCATGAGTGGGAGATGAGAAACTGTAGACAATAAATACAGAGAACACAAGATAATTTATGAGAAGAGAAGAGAGGAACAGGGTCAGTGATGGAGGCTGATTGCTGTTCTTCCTAAACAGATATGATTTGAGTGTGTATACCAGCTGTTGGGAAGAATCATGTAGCAGGGCTGGCTTTGTGGATGTGCATACCGTGTAGTCATACAGGGCTCCACGCGCAGAAGGACCCTTAACTTGGTTTAATGCTGTGGTGGACTTAGGAGCCCTGGTGGTACAGTGGTTAAGAGCTCGGCTACTAACCAAAAAGTCGGCAGTTCGAATCCACCAGCCGCTCCTAGGAAACCCTATGGGGTTATGGGGCAGTTCTCCTCTGTCCTATAGAGTTGTTATGAATTGGAATCAACTCGAAGGCAACAGGTTTGGTTTGGTTGCTATCTTGAAACTCTTTAAATTTGTGTGTGTGTTTTAGGTGAACGTTTACAGCGCAAATTAGTTTCTCATTCAAAAATCCATACACAAATTGTTTTGCGACATTGGTTGCAGTCCCTGCAAAGTGTCAGCACTCTCGCCCTTTCCCTTTACACCCGAGTTCCCCGTGTGCCCCTATCCAGATTTCCTGTCCCTTCCTGCCATCTTGTCTCTGTCTTTGAGCAGATGTTACCCATCTGGTCTCATATACTCGACTGAACTAAGGAGCACTTTCCTCATGTGTATTATTGCTTGTTTTATACGCCTATTTAATCTTTGACTGAAAGGTTTTAAACTCTTAATACTATTTGAACCAGTGACCCTACGTTTTCATTTTTTAACCAGGCCTCTCAAATTATATAGTTGGTCCTGTTGCTATAAGTCGGAATCAACTCGACGGCAGCGGGTTTAGTTTGGTTCAGTGATGAGGGAAAAGTTTAACATACATACGTGAGAAGGGCTACTAATTAAGTAGATGGAGATGCACTCCAAAGTCCAGGTGATCTCACTGGATGCAGAAGTACATAGGTTATTTTTATATGCTTCTTGTCTAGATGATGAAGAAGTGATATCTGATGTCTTCAACTTTTTCTCTACAGTAAAAAGTGAAAACATTTGTTGAAAGTGTTGGGGTGAGAGTGGAGTTAGGAGGTTGTTAAGAGTGAAAGATTGAAATAGCGCAGAGTGAAAGTCAGAGAGGGAGTTTGAGGGCCCGGTTAAGACTGCGCATCATGAATTTATATTGGAACGTCTCCGGACTTTATGCTCTGTTGCTTGATCAAATGCTCAGATGAAGCACATAGTTCGGTGGTGTTGTTGTTTTTCAGGTTGGTGTAATGAAGACACAGTTTAAGATACTGGCAAGAGTGCCAGTGACGTGATGGACCCAGGACTATAAACGGAATAAAGAGAACAGTTAAGAAAGGTGTCAACTGATGGGTAGGTACAAAGTCCAGGACTGGATATCCCAATGAGGTTAAAAAAGGGTCCTTGTGGGAGTAGGGGGGAGCCCTGGTGGCACAGTGGTTAAGTGCTCAGCTGCTAACTGAAAGGTTGGTGGTTGGAACCCACCAACCACTGCACAGGAGAAAGCTGTGGCAGTCTGCTTCTGTAAAGATTTACAGCCTTGGAAACCCCACGAGGCAGTTCTGCTCTGTCCTATCGAGTTGCTATGACAATGGGAAGTGGGTTTGGTTTTTTGGTTTGGTGGGAATAGTTGAACTAGCTGGCTGGTTGGAGAGGAGGTTTTTGGTGGAGAGTGGGATTCTCGGTTAGATTATGAAGGTTGAGCATGCATGCTTTGTGAGGTCAGTTACTGAGTATGCTTTTGCACCTTGTTTTTTCTGCTTATCAGGTTTTATGCCTTAAACTGGAATTCAAGATCCTCATTTCTGTAATTATTAGACGATTATTTCCTTGTATTATGCGTCATCCATTTAAAGAGTTATTTTATAAATTATCATATCCTTTTAACCGTGTTTAACTAGCTTTAATGCTCAGTATTATTTCTGTATGCTATGACTGTCTCTTTATTTCTTTTTTATTTCTCTAGGCTAATTTAAAGATATACTTGAGCAATATTATCAAAGTTTGAAGTTACTTCCTGAAATAATTTGAAAAATTATTTTTGTTGCTGTCTCACAACTTCATTGGTATTGAATCTTGGTTCACAAGCTTTTTTTGCTTAAAAATCTGTAGACATCATTCCTCTATTGTGTTATCATTACTTATAAATTATTGCAGATACTTGATAACCTTAGGTCCTTGTTTAGTGTGTGAGTTTCTTATTGCTGCTGTAACAAATTACCATAAACTTGGTGGCTTAAAACAACACAAATTCATTATCTTATGGTTCTGGAGGTCAGATGTCCCCTGGGTCTCACTGGGCTAAAATCAAGACATCCATATCCTTTCTGGAACCTCTAGGGAAGAATCTGTTACCTTGCCTTTTCTAGCTTCTAAATGTGGCCCTCATTCCTTGATATATAGTGCCAGTCATCCATTTTCAAACCTAGCAGCATTGGGTCGAGTTTTTCTAGTGCTGCCATCTCAGTTTTTTGTTGCTGCATCTTTTCCATTGTGCAAACATAGGGCATTTATTTAACTTTGTTTAATGACATTGAACTGTATAACCCTATTTGTATGTGTCTGTTGGGACACATGCACAGGAGTTTCTCTAGGTACATACATACGAATTGAATTGTTGGTATAGAGAATGTAAATGCTCAAATTTAGAAACTAACACAATTTTTTCCCGAAAATGGTTGGACCAATTTACACTCCTATTATGCAGATATAAATTCTTGTTGATCCACATACTCTCTATCATGTGATATATTTGATCTCTTAATTTTTGCCAATTTTAAGTGGGTTTACAATGGTATCGTTCTCTTATTTTGACAATAGTGTCTTATTAAGTCCTTATTTTGATAATAAAATAAAATTTCCCTAATTAGTAATGAGGTTGAGCAATTTTCTTTCTTTTGTTTTCTTTTCCCTTCCTTCCTCCCTCCCTCCCTTCATTCTTTCCCTTTTTTTTTTTTTGCTAAATAAATTTTAAAAGCGACTTGTCAAGTTCCAGAAGAAATTTTATAGAACTTTGACTGGAATTTCTTTGTTTCTCTAGCTCAATTTGCTGAGAAATAAACTGTTTACAATACTGAGTCTTCCTATACACGAACATGGCAATTATTTTCTTTAGGATTTTTAAAGCAAGTTTTGTAAATTTCTCCATACAGATCTTTCACACCTTGTGTTAGATTTTTTTTCCTGGATAACTTATAGATGTTGCTATTTTTACTAGTATTTTTTTCTAAGTATTATTTTTCTTAAGTAATTGTTGTTGTTAGGTTAGTAGATTTTGACTCATAAGGAGCCTATGTGACAGAGAAGAACTTTAAATAATACATTTTCCAATTGATTACTCCTGCTGTGCATAAATCAATTGCTAGCCAGCTACTTGGTAAGGTCTCCTATTATTTCTAATAATTTTCCCATGTATTCTTTTAGGTTCTATATGTATGAAGTCATCTGCAAATGATGGCAGTATTGCTCCTTTCCCATATTTATGCTTTTATTTCTACATATTGCATTACTGTACTGGGTAACATCTGCATTGCAATGTTAAATGGGATTGTAATAATGGACATCTTGCTTGTTGCTGATTTTGTAGAGATTGTTTCAAACATATTACCATCAAAAATGATGTTTTCTGTAATATTTTTGGTAAATAACCCTTCATCAGATTAAGGAAGTTTCTTTCTATTCTGAGTTTGCTAGGAGTTTTATTTTTTTAAGTGTTGAACAGATGATGAATTATCAAATATTTTTTTCTGCATCTATTGGTGATCACAGGATTTTTCCTCTTTAAGCAGTTAGTGTGCTTAATGACATCTATAGTTCTTTTTTTTTTAATGTTAAAGTTGCTTGCATTACTAGTTATTTCAACCTGAGCGGGATGTATTATCTTCATTATACATTATTGAATTCAGTTGTTAGTATTTTAGTTAAGATTTATTTTTATCTATGTTAATAAAAGGAGATGAGTTTGAAATTTTTTGTTTGTATGCTGTCCATATCCGATTTTACTATGAAGTTGTCCTGACTTTTACTATAAAATTATAAACTTCATAACATGAGTTTCTACTTTCTGGAAAAGATTTTATAAGACTGAAATAATTGACTGCTTAAGATGTTTGTAGAACTCAGCAAGACAATTTGGGCTTGTTTTATTTATGAGAAATTTTAAACTGCTGATTTCATTTAATAATTCTATGACTATTAAGAGTTTCTATTTCATCTTGAGGCTGTCTCATTAGTTATATTTTTTTCTCGAAATGTGCTCATGTTATTTAATTTTTCAGATGTATTGGAATAAGGTTGTTCATAGTACTTTCGTTTCGTCTCTGATCTACTTGTAATCTGTCAGTAGTTGAGTCTACCTTTATAGTCCTAATATATTTGAGTGTGTTTTTCTGGATCAATCTCAGCACAAATTTGACTCTTTTATCAGTCTTTTCTAAGATTCTTCATTTTTGACCCTACTTATCCTCTCTATTTTATCTTTTTTTTTCTATTTACTGATGTCTGCTCTTATTTTTTTAAAGCTCTCTTTTCTAATTTTTTTTGGATTTATTCTTTTTTTCTATGGTAAGATTTAAAGATACACATTTTAGCAGTATTAGCTTGGTAAACTATGAACTCTTTATAGCTTCAACTTTTCTATGTCCTTCTGATTTCCGTAAGTCTTTTGCAAGCAACATAAAGATGGATTTTTTTCCCCCAAAGCTAGTCTGACATTCTCTGTATTTTAACAGAAGAATAATTTACATTTATTTTATACTACTGATATATTTGAACTTGTTTCTCTCATTTTATGTTTTTGCTTTCCAGTTATTCCATTTTGTTGTTTCTTTTTTCTTGGTTTACGTTCTGTCTACCTCTAAATGTGTTTGATGGTTTAAACTCTTATTTCTATTCTTTTTTTTGTGCTAAACATGAAAATGTTACCAAGTCTAAAATTAATATCTTCAGCTCCTTCCCAAATGTCACAGGAAACTTGGAACCTTTTAGTTTTGATTGTCCCTTCTTCTTACATTTATTGTTGCCCAGAATTTATGTTCTTTTTTTTTTTTAAAAGCCCTCAAATTAAACATTATTTTTGCTATGTCATAGAGGTTACGTTTGTTTAGATTTATAAACACACATACATTTCATGTGTGTGTTGAATTTCAACAATTACATTTTTTCTTTTCTTTGAGTCTTCTTAAAACCTTAATGACCATATCTGATAATATCTTCATCAGGAGGTTAAGTTCCTGGGGGCTTAAATCTGCTCTTCATTGTGTCTGCTATTTCTCACTCATGGAGGCTTGCCTCCTGATGTATTTGGTGATCTTCGATTGTAGACTTACTGCTTGGTCTTCATCTGTGAGAATTCTGTAGACCTAAATTGAGGATGCTTTCATCCAGAGAGGATGTGCTTTGCTTTGGAGGGTTCAGGGAATACTTCACCTGGGGCCCGTGGTACTCGTTGCCGTCGAGTTGGTTCTGATTCATTGCCACCCTATGTTATTATTATTATTTTGCCATGGAAGGCAAAATAATATTCCCCCAGCCCCCAAATATTTTTTACACTCTAATCCACAGAACCTGTGAACATGGAAAAGGAACTTTGCAGATGTGATTAAGTTAATACATCTTCCCTTGAGATAGGGAGAATAGTTTGTATTATCCAGATGGCCCCAATATAATCACAAGGGTCCTTAAAAGTGAAAGAGGGAGACAGAAGAGTGGAGAATCAGAGAGATGCCTATTTAAGGACTCAGCCCAACATTTCTGAATTTGTAGATGGAGAAAGACAGCATTGGCCAAATAATGCGAACAGTCTCTAGAAGCTGGAAAAGACAAGGGAATAGCTTAACTGGCGTTAACATAGCCCTGCTGACGCTTTGATTTTAGTTCAGTGAGACTCATTTTGAATTTCCCATCTCCAGAACTGTAAGATAATAAATTTGTGTTAGTTTAAGCCTCTAAGTTTGTGGTGATTTGTTACAGCAGTGACAAAAAGCTAATATAAGACCACTCTAGCCACTCTAGAGAGCCCCGACTTTATCAGGAGTTCAGCTCATGCAGGTCCAGTATCTTGAATGCACTGTAAGTACCGGCATCCAAGCAAGGAAGTCTGGCCATTCTCCTCTGCCCACCCGTACATCTTCTTTGGTGAGGTATCTGTTCAAATCTGTTATTCATCTTATAATTGGGCTGTTTGTTTTGTTGTTGTTTAGTTTTAAGAGTCTTTTGTAATTTTGGATATAAGTCCTTTATCAGATATGTGTTTTACAAATATTTTCTCCCAGTCTGTGGCTTGTCTTTTTTTTTTAACAGCGCTTTTCACAGAACACAGTTTTTAATTTTAATGAAGTCTAACTTACCAATTCCTTCTTTCTCACCAAAGTAAGAGGTACAACATTTTCTTTATAAACTATGTTATGCCAATTGCCTAGATGTACTGAGACCGTAGTCCTCAGCCGTCAGCCGCAGTAACTCAGTCCTTTAAGGTGTTTGGATGTTCCTAGGAAGCTTCTATGGCTTTGCCTTGGTCAAGTTCTGCTGACCTCCCCTATATCGTGTGTTTTCTTTCCTCTCACCAAATTTAACACTTGTCTATTATCTAGTTAGTGTTTTCCCCTCCCCACCACTCCCCTCACTTGTAATCATCAAAGATTATTTTTTTCTGTGTGCAAACCTTTTCTTGGGTTTTATAATAGTGGTCTTATACAATATTTGTCCTTTTGTGATTGACTTCTTTCACTCAGCATAATGCCTTCCAGATTCATCCATGTTGTGACATGTCCCACAGATTGTTCTTTATTGTTGTGTAGTATTTGATTGTGTGTATGTACCATAGTTTGTTTATCCATTCATCTGTTGATGGGCACTTAGTTGTTTCCATCTTTTTGCTATTGAATAATGCTGCAATGAGCATGAGTGTGCATATGTTTATTCTTGTGATACCTCTTATTTCTCTAGGATATATTCCTAGGAGTGAGATTTCTGGATTGTAACGTATTTCTATTTCTAGCTTTTTAAGGAGGCATCATATTGTTTTCCATAGTGGTTGTACCATTTTACATTCCTACCAGCAGTGCATGAATTCCAATCTTTCTGCAACTTCTCCAACATTTGTTACTTGCTGCTTTTTTGATTAGTGCCAGTAACGTTGGGGTAAGATGATATCTCATTATAGTTTTGATTTACATTTCTCTAATGGCTAATAACCATGAGCTTTTCCTTATGTGTCTGTTACCTACCTAAATGACTTCTTTGGTGAAGTGCCTGTTCATACCCTTTGCCCATTTTTTACTGGATTATCTGCCTTTTTTGTTATTGAGTTGTTGAAGTTTTCTATAAATTTTAGAGATTAGACCCTAGTCAGATATGTCATAAACAAATTTTTGTTTCCTCCTTTGGTAAAGTTTTTTGATGAGCTTAAGTGTTTAATTTTTAGTAGCTCCCAGTTATCTAGTTTATCCACTGGTGTTTGTGAATTTTTAGTTATGGTTTGTACTGAATTTATGCCATGTATTAGGGCTTTTAGTGTTGTCCTTATTTTTTCTTCCATAATCTTTACCGTTTTAGGTTTTATATTTAGGTCTTTGATCCATTTTGAGTAAGGTTTTTTTTTTTTTTTGATAAACACTTATTTTTTATTGATGTAATTAAATTAAGTTTACGTTTCAAGTTAGTCTCCCATACAGAATTTTTTTTTAACATACATTGTTATGAAACCCCAACTGCTCACCCCATTCTGCGACAGCACACTCCTCCCCTCCGCCCCTGATTCCCCATGAACATTCAACCAGCTCCTAACTCTCTCTGCCTTCCCATCTCACCTCTGAACAGAAGCCACCCCTTTGGTCTCTTATTTCTACTTGTCTAAGAGGCACATTCTTCATGAGTATCACTTTATGTCCCACAGTCCAGTCCAATCCCTGTCTGAAGAGTTGGCCTCAGAAATTGTTTTAGTTCTGGGGCGATGGAGAGAACAGGGGCCATGTTTTCCAGGGTGCCTCCAGTCTTAGTCAGACCATTAAGTCTGGTCTTCTTACTAGGATTTGAATTCTGCATCCCATCATTCTACTGCTCCATCTGGGACCCTCTGTTGTGTTCCCTGTCAGGACATTCATTGGTGGTAGCTGGCCACCATCTAGTTCTTCTGGTCTCAGGCTGATGAAGTCTCTGGTTTATGGGGTCCATTCTGTCTCTTGGGCCAATACTTTCCTTGTGTCTTTGGTGTTCTTCGTTCTCCTTTACTCCAAGTGGTTGGGACCAGTTGATGCATCTTAGATGGCTACTTGCAAGCTTTTAAGACCCCAGAAGCCACTCACCAAAGTAGGATGCAGACCATTTTCTTAATAAGCTTTGTTATGCCAATTGACATAGATGTCCCCTGAAAGCATGGTCCCCAGACCCTGCATCCCTGCTACTCTGTCTCTCAAAGTATTTGATTGATTGTACTGAGGAAACTTCTTAGCTTTGGTTTAGTCCAGTTGTGCTGGCTTCCCCCGTAGTGTGTGCTGTCCTTCCCTTCACCTGAGATCGTTCTTATCTACTATCTACTTAGTGAATAACCCTCACCCTCCCTCCCCACCCCCGTAACCATCAAAAAATGTTTTCTTCTGTGTTTAAACCTTGTCTTGAGTTCTTATAATAGTGGTCTTATACAGTATTTGTCCTTCTGTGTCTGACTAAATTCACTCAACATAATAAGTTCTAGCTTCCACCAAGTTATACGATGTTTCCCTGCTTCATCATCGTTCTTTATCATTGTGTAATATTCCATTGTGTGGATATACCATAATTTGTTTATCCATTCATCCATCGATGGGCACTTAAGTTGCTTCCATCCTTTGGCTATCATGAACAGTGCTGCGATGAACACGGGTGTGAATATATCTATTCGTGTGATGGCTCTTGTATCTCTAGGATATATTTCAAGGAGTGGGATAGCTGGATCGTATGGTACTTCTATTTCTAGCTTTTTAAGGAAGCGCCAAATCGATTTCCAAAGTGGTTGTACCATTTTACCTTCCCACCAACAGTGTATAAGTGTTCCAGTCTCTCCACAACCTCTCCAGCATTTGTTATTTTGTGTTTTATGGGTTAATGCTAGCCTTGTTGGGGTGAGATGATATCTCATAGTAATTTTGATCTGCATTTCTCTGATGGCTAATGATCGTGAGAATTTCTTCATGTGTCTGTTAGCTGCCTGAATATCTTCTTTGGTGAAGTGCCTGTTCATATCCTTTGCCCATTTTTTAATTGGGTTATTTGTTTTTTTGCTGTTGAGGTTTTGGAGTATCTTGTAGATTTTAGAGATTAAGCACTGATCGGATTTATTGTAGCCAAGTTTTTTTTCCCAATTTGTAGGTTGTCTTTTCACTCTTTTGGTGAAGTCTTTGGATGAGCATAAGTGTTTGATTTTTAGGAGCTCCCATTTATCTAGTCTCTCTTCTGGTGCTTGTGCATTGTTACTTATGGTTTGTATTGTGTTTTGCCATGTGTTAGGGCTCCTAGGATTGTCCCTATTTTTTTCTTCCATGATCTTTATCGTTTTTGATTTTATATTTAAGTCTTTGATCCATTTTGAGTTAGTTTTTGTGCACGTTTGAGGTATGGGTCTTGTTTCAGTTTTTTCCGGTAGATATTCAGTTATGCCAGCACCACTTGTTAAAGAGACTGTCTTTTCCCCAGTTAATGGATTTTGGGCCTTTGTCAAATATCAGCTGCTCATAGATGGATGAATTTATGTCTGGATTCTCAATTCCGTTCCATTGGTCTATGTATCTGTTGTTGTACCAATACCAGGCTGTTTTGACTACGGTGGTGGTATAATAGGTTCTAAAATCAGGTAGTGTGAGGCCTCCCACTTAGTTCTTCTTCTTGAGTAATGCTTTACCTATTCGGGGCCTCTTCCCTTTCCATATGAAGTTGGTCATTTGTTTCTCCATCTCATTAAAAAATGCTGTTGGAATTTGGATTGGGATTCCATTGTGTCTGTAGATTGCTTTGGGTAGAATTGACATTTTCACTATGTTGAGTCTACCTATCCATGAGCAAGGTATATTTTTCCACTTATGCAGGTCTCTTTTTGTTTCTTGCAGTAGTGTCTTGTAGTTTTCTCTGTAAAGATCTTTTACATCTCTGGTTAGATTTATTCCTAAGTGTTTTATCTTCTTGGGGGCTATTGTAAATGATATTGATTTGGTGATTTCCTCTTCAAGTTTCTCTTTGTCGGTGTAAAGGAATCCAGTTGATTTTTGTATGTTTAGCTTGTATCCTGAAACTTTGATGAAATCTTCTATTAGTAGAGTAAGTTTTTGTGTATGGTGTGAGTTATGGGTCCTATTTCATTTTTTTACAGATAAACATCCAGTTGTGCCACCACCATTTGTTGAAAAGACTTTTTCCCATTTAGCAGGCTTTGGTCCTTTGTTAAGTATCAGCTGACCATAAGTGAATGGATTTACATCTGGGTTCTCGGTTCTGTTCCATTGGTCTTTGTGCCTGTTGTTGTACCAGTACCAGGCTGTTTGATTACTTTGGCTATATAGTAAGTTCTGAGATAAGGTAGTGTGAGGCCTCCTACTTTGTCCTTTTTCTTTAGTAACACTTTGCTTATCTGGGACCTCTTTCCTTTCCATATAAAGTTGGTGATTACTTTTTCCATTTCGTTAAAGAATACTGTTGGGATTTGGATTGGGGTTGCATTATATTTATAGATCGCTTTGGGTAGAATTGACATTTTCATCAAGTTAAGTCCTTCCATCCCTGAGCGTGGAATGTTTTTCCATTTATATAGGTCTCTTTTGGTTTCTTGCAGTAATGTTCTGTAGTTTTTCCTGTATGAGTCTTTTACATCCCTATTTAGATTAATTCTGAGATATTTTATACTTTTCGGGGCTATTGTAAATGGTATTGTTTTCTTGATTTCCTTTTCAGAGTTCTCCTTGTTAGTGTAGAGGAATCAACTGATTTTTGTATGTTGATCTTGTACCCTGACACTTTGCTGAACCCTTCTATTAGTTCCTGTAACTTTTATTGTGGACTTTCTTGGATTTTCTATGTATAGTTTTATTTCTTCCTTTCCAGTTTGGATGCCTTTCTTTCTTTCTTTCTTTCTTTTTTTGCCTGATTGCTCTAGTTAGGACTTCCAGCACAATTTTGAATCAGAGATGACAAAGGGCATCCTTATCTTGTTCCTGTTCTCGGGAGGAATGCTTTCAGCCTGTCTCTGTTGAGCATGATTTTGGCTGTGGTTTTGTATATATGTTCTTAATTATGTTGAGGAATTTCCCTTCTGTTCCTAGTTTTTTTAGAGTTTATATCAAGGATTTATTGGACTTTATCAAATGCCTTTTCTGTGCCCATTGAGATGATCATGTAATTCTTTTCTTTTGTTCTATTTATATGGTGGAGTATGTTGATTGATTTTCAATGCTGAACCATCCTTGCATCCCTGGTATGAATCCCACTTGGTCGTGATGTATTATTATTATTTTATATGATGCTGAATTCTATTGGCTAGAATTTTGTTGAGAATTTTTGTATCTATATTCATGAGATATATTGGTCTGTAATTTTCTTTTCTTTTCTTTTTTTTTTTTTGTGGTGTCTTTGCCTGGCTTTGGTATCAGGGTTATGCTTGCTTCATAGCATGAATTCTGTTTTCCTTCCTTTTCTGTGTTCTTGAATAGTTTGACTAGAGCTGGTGTAAGTTCTTCTCTGAATGTTTGGTAGAATTCTCCAGTGAAGCTGTCTTGGCTTTTTTTTGTTGAGAGGTTTTTTTTATTACCTCTTCAATCTCTTCTCTTGTTATGGGTTTGTTCAGATTTTCTATCTCAGTTTGTCTTAGTTTAGGAGATAGTGTGTTTCTAGAAATGTGTACACTTCTTCTAGGTTCTCAAATTTGTTAGAGTACAAATTTTCATAGTACTCTGTTAAGAGTACTCTGGACTACATGAAGAAGAATGTGGCATCAGGATTGGAGGAAGACTCATTAACAACCTGCATTATGCAGATGACACAACCTTGCTTGCTGAAAGGGAAGAAAACTTGAAATACAGATGAAGATCAAAGACCACAACCTTCAGTATGGATTACAGCTCAACATAAAGAAAGCAAAAATCTTCACAACTGGATCATTAAAACGTCAGGATAAATGGAGAAAAGTTTGAAGTTGCCAAGGATTTCATTTTACCTGGATTCACAATCAACACTCATGAAAGTAACAGTCAAGAAATCAAACGACTCATTGCATTGGGCAAATCTGCTGCAAAAGATCTCTTTAAAGTGTTAAAAACAAAATGTCACTTTAAGGACTCAGGTGCACCTGACTCAAGCCATGGTGTTTTCATTTGCCTCATATGCATGTGAAAGCTGGACAGTGAATAAGGAAGCCTGAAGAAGAATTGATGTTTTTGAATTATGGTGTTGGAGAAGAATATTGAATATCTTATGGACTACCAGAAGAATGAACAAAACTGTCTTGGAAGAAGTACAGCCAGAATGTTCATTAGAAGCAAGGATAGTAAAACTACATCTCACATACTTTGGACATGTTATCAGGAAGGACTAGTCCCTGGAGAAGGACATCAAGCTTGGTAAAGTAGAGGGTTGATGAAAAAGAGGAAGACCCTCGATGAGATGATTGACACAGTGGCTGCAACATTGGTCTCAAGTATAACAATGATTACGAGGATGGCACAGGACCCAGCAGTGTTTCGTTCAGTTGTATGTAGGGTCACTATGAGTGAGAACCAACTCAACAGCATCTAATGACAACAAGTCTGTTATGATCCATTTTATTTCAGTTGGGTCTGTTGTAATGTACCCTGTCTCATATCTTATGTGGGTTATTTGCTTCCTCTCCTGTTTTTCTTTGGTAAGTTTGGCCAATGGTTTCTAAGTTTTGTTGATCTTTTCAATGAACCAATTTTTGATCTTTTTGATTTTTATATTGTTTTTCTGTTGTCTATTTCATTTATTTCTGCTCTAATGGTTATTATTTCCTTTATTCTGGTGGCTGTGGGCTTCTTTTGCTGTTCTATTTCTATTTTTTCGAGTAGTGGGGCTAACATTTTGATTTTGGCCCTTTCCTCTTTTTCGATGTGTACATTTATTGCTATAAATTACCTCTGTGCAGTATCTTTGCTGTGTCCAAAAGGTTTTGATGTGATGTGTTTTCATTTTCATTTGATTTCAGTTTTTTTTTGAATTTCCTCTTTGGTTTGTTCTATTACCCAGTTGTTCTTAACCAAAGTGTTATTCAGTTTCCACGTAATTGATTTTTTTCCCTTGATCTTCCTGTTATTGATTTTTAGTTTTATGGTGTTGTGATCAGAGAGAATAATTGTATTATTTTGATGTTTTGGACTTCATTGAGGGTTGCTTGTGGCCTAAAATGTTGTCTATTCTGGAGAATGTTCCATGTGCATTGCAAAAGAATGTACACTTTGCTGCTGTTGAGTGGAGTGTTTTATATATATCTATGAGGACAAGTTGGTTGATTTTGGCCTTTAGATCTTCTGTATCTTTGTTGAGTTTCTTTCTAGATTTTCTGTCCTTTACTGAGAGTGGTGGGTTGAAATCTCCTACTGTTATTGTGGAACTATCAATTTTTCTTTTCAGTGCTGTTAGAGTTTATGTATTTTGAAGTCCAGTTATTGGGTGTGTAGATATTTATTAAGGTTATATCTTCTTGGTGGATTGTCCTTTTAATCATCATATAATGTCATTCCTTGTCTTTTATGGTTGATTTTGCCTCAAAATCTATTTTATCTGAGATTAGTGTTGCCACTCCTCCTCTTTTTTGGTTACTGTTTGCTTGATATATATTTTTTTCCATCCTTTGATTTTTAATATATTTATGTTTTTGTGTCTAAGATGTGTTTCTTGTAGATAGCATATTTATGGATAGTGTTTTTTTATTCATTCTGCCACTCTGTTGATTTATGAGTACTTTTAAGCTATTTACATTCAGTGTGCATATCAATAGATATGCGTTTATTGCTGTCATATTGTGCTTTTTTTGTGGTGCTGACATTTTTTGTTGTTGTTGTGCCTCTTACTTTCCTGTACTGAGTTCTTTTAGTTTGTGGATTTTTCTTTCTTTTCTTTCGTTATTATAGATTTTGAGTTTACTGAGTCCTTGTGTTTTTCTTCTTTTTTATACTGATGAGTAGATTTGTTAACTTTCTTGTGGTTGCCTTGAAATTTACCCTTATCTTCCTAAGTTTGAAACAGTCTTTTATTACTTTGTATTGCCTTGACTTCCTCTCCATTTGAAAGCTCTATACCTACACCATTTAGTCCCCCTTTTATTGTTTTGAAATTGTTGTAATTTACAGATTGACATCTCTGTTTCTCTGTTTTAAATTTTTTAGCTTTGTTTTATTGTTGAGAGTTCTTTACCTAAGTAGGTGTCTGGCTGATGCTGTCCTGTGTCCTAGACTCTGGTTGTTGTCTGATTTGTTGATTCTGTAACCAAAGGAGTCCCTTTAGTATTATTTTTAAGTTTGATTTGGTTTTTACATATTCCCTTAATTTCTGTTTATCGGGAAATGTCCTAATTTCATCATAATATTTGAGACAGAGTTTTACAGGATATGTTATTCTTGGTTGGCAGTTTTTTTTCTTTCAAGATTTTATATAAGTCATCCCATTGCCTTCTTGCCTGCATAATTTCTGCAGAGTAATCAGAGCTTGTGTGTCTTATTGTTTCCCCTTTGTGAGTGACTTTTTGTTTTTTCTCGAGCTTCTCTCAGAATTCTTTCTCGGTCTTTGGTTTTGGGAAGTGTGATTATGATGTGTCTTAGTGGCTTTCTTTTGGGATCTATCCTATATGGGGTTTGTTGAGCTTGTTTGATGGATATCTTTTCATCTTTCATGATGTTTGGGAAGTTTTCACCCCACAGTTCTTCAACAGTCTTCTCTGTGTTTTCCATTTTCTCCCCCTGTTCTTGAACTTTGATCACATGTATATATTTGCTCTTGATTGTGTCCCACATGAATCTTAGGTTTTTTTCATTCTTTTTTCTGATTTTTCCTGAAACAAAGTGGTGTCCATGGCTTTGTCTTCAATATCACTGATTCTGTCTTCCATTTTTTAAAAATTTGCTCCTAAGACATTCTATTGAGTTGTCCGTTTTTGAAATGTTGTAATTTATGTTTTGGACTTCTAGATATTGTTTTGTACGATTTCTAATTGTTTAATTATTTTGACATTTTGTTCTTGTATTATTTTCCTGAATTATTCTATTGCCTTTTCTGTGTTTTCCATGATTTTGTCTATTTTTTCCTTGCTTTTGTCTGTGTTTTCCTTGGTCTCTTTCCTAGTCTCTTGGAGAACCCTAGATATTAGTTTTTTGAATTTCATATCCAGGTAGTCCATTGCCATTTCTTTTACCAGAAAGTCATTTGTTTCTTTATTTTGTTCACTTGCTTGAGCCATCTTGTCCTACTTTTTAATATTTTTAATATTGTCTGCTGTCTCTGAGACATTAAGGTATTATGTTCTTTATTTATTGATTTTATGTTTGTTTGTTCATCCTGCTTTTTTGTTTTGATTTGCTATGTCAGGGTGGGTGGGCCAGGGTTGCTTTGTTGCTTGATTTTCTGTGGGCACAATAGCACTCACCTTGTCCGGGTGGGCAGGGCAGTAGCAGGCAGGGCAAGCCAACTTTGCTGTACAGTAGTTTGGCGAGGTGGCTGAGGGTGGACTGGGCATGTGTGGTCTGCCTCCTGATTTTAGTCCATCAGTGTGGGAGCATTCACAGCCCTTTACTAGATAGGTGGGAGTTTTGAATGGGAAGTGGCATGGGCTTGCTTCTCACTGTTCAGCAGCTGGTCGAGTGGTAGGAGGAGAGGGGCTGTGCAGGCCCAGTGCAACGGTGGGTTTGAGGACCATGGATGCTCTAGCTGTAGCGGCATGGTGGGGTCAGGATGGGTGTTATATGGGGTTAGGTGGTGGTGGTGGTGGGGGAATAAAAGAGAAGAAAGAGAAAAAAAAGAAAAAGAAAAAAGAAAAAAATGGCAGAGCAGTGGAGGCTAGCCTGTGGGGGTGGGGAGGACCTAGGCGCCAGTGGGAACATAGTGGAGATGATGTACTGGGCTGGGTGGGAGGGAGATAGAAAGGAAAGAACAAAAGAAAAAAACTGGTGATGTGGTGTGTACAACAGTTGGGTGTGGAGCAGACTCAGGGCAGCAGTGTGCTGATGCGCCAGTGGCTGTCTATCCTCGGCAGTGTGGCAGGGTCTTGCAGGAAGGGGGGGGGGGAGGTGGCATACAGAGCTAGGTAGGAGGGAGAAAGAAAAGGATGAGGAAAAAAAATTACTTGGTGGGGGCCAGTGAGTGGGGACAGGGCAGACTCAAGGGCCAGTTGGAAGGCGGGGGAGGTAATGTACAGGGCTAGATGGGAAGTATAAAGAAAAGAAGAAGAAGAAAAAAAAAATGGTGGTGCCATGGGAGCTGGTAGGTGGGGGAGGGTAGACCCAGAGTGGTGGTGTGCTGGTGGCCCTCTAGCTGAGTGGCATGGAGTGGCCTATCTGGAAGGGGTAGAAGTGGTGAACAGGGATAGGTGGGAGGGAGAAGAAAAGGAAGAAGGGGCAAAAAGAAATGGCACCACAGGAGCCAGCGGGTGGGGGCAGGGAGGACCTAGGGTGGTGGCAGGCTGGTGGTCATCTGGCTGAGTGGTGTGGAGTGGCCTGTCAGGAAGGGGTAGAAGTGGTGAGCAGGGCTAGGTGGGAGGGAGAAGAAAAGGAAGAAAGGGGAAAAAAATGGCAGGGCATGAGCTTGTGGATGGTGGTGGGGCAGACCCAGGGTGGCAGCAAGTTGGTTGCTCTCTACATGAGCGGTGCAGTGTGACCCATTGGGAAGGGGTGGAGGTGGTAAATGGGCAGAAGGAAGAGGTGTGGGAAAGTGTATTTCTCTGGTTACCAGGTGCTCTGTCTCTTGCTGGGAACTCTGTGAGTTTGCCTTCCAGTACTCCCTGTCCAGGGTGCTTGTAAGCTCTGTTCCACAATGATGATGCTGTGTCGTGTTAGTTTGCAGGGGACCTCCACTCCATGTCTCTCCTTGTTCTCTGTCTCTGTCAGTTTCTTCTTCCTTTCACTGTTTGATTTAGTTCTTTGTCCCTTTATTTGATGCTTAGAGTTCCAGGATTGATGTTTGTATCTGTTTTACTTAGTTTTTCAGGTGTTTGCTGCAGAGGGTCAGCATAGTGCATCTGTCTACATCTTCTTGTTGGCTCTGCCCACAGGAAATATTTTTGATGTGCAACCATCAAAAGATGTTCAACATCGTTAGTAATGAATGAAATTATATTTATAGTACCAGTAGGATGACTTTTATGATTAGTGAAGTGACAAAATACAAAATAATACTCATCACTAGTGTGTTAGAATTGAATGTGTACGTTGACCTATAATATGTGCAATGTAAATTAACACAATTCTTGAAAGTATTTTAGCAGCATCTATCGTGAGAAAAAACAGACATACGTACTGACAAGCAAAAATACCTTTTAATAAGAATCTTACTTCTAGGAATTTAAACTAAGGATTTTACCTAAATGTAAAATGTGATTATTGTGTTATTTATATATAATAGCAAAATATTGACATCAACCTCAATTTTCAACAATAAAATAAAAATAGATGTAAATTACAGAATAATAATTGTGGATTTTATGCAACATGAAAATGCTTGACATTAGCATAAACAAAGCAAAAGATATACTTATTTCTGTATCAAGACTGTAACTCAAAGAAGTTATATTATGTTTTTCTGCAACACAGAAAATTAAAAATAATTTGGCATGTTGGGATAGCAGCATGAATTTAAAGATGTACTAATGTTATTAAGTGTTGTGTATATAATATAAAAAATATTGTAATTTCTTACGGCTGATGTTGGTGGCATTAAAAGGCTCTGCAAATGTCAGTTCCTGCCTCTCCCAACCCAGCCGGGGTGCCATCATCTAGAGGCACTATGCCTCTGAGCCTTCAATGTACGTACCTTGGTATATCAAAAGTTTCCAGAGAAGCTTTGCAAAATGAAGTCTACAAATGATTTTTGCCCTGTGCCTGGGCATGGGGTTGGGCAGTGCTTACTGGAGCTGAGTTCAGCCTCCTCTTTGTGAAGAGACCTTTCTATGGTCAGGTTATATGACCAACCCTCTAGGTTCTGGGCCTTGATTTACACTCCAGTTCCCATTGGAACTATGGTTTTCCTCAGCTCTCTCCCTGCATAAGGTTCTTGCTAGATTTTTCTGGTGTTTGGAACCATGCTTTACCTCTCAGAGAGCTCATATTAACCTCTCTTTTCTGGGTTTTGAATGCCCACCAGATATCAAGGACTGCTACTGCTCCCTTTTATTTTACTTCTGATCAGATTCCTTGACTACAGAGTCCATAGAAGTCTAGAGTTCCTCACACCCCCTTGGATGCATCCGGGCTTTTGGAAATCACTGACCTAATCATCTCGGTTGCTCAGAGTCAGAATTGATGACAACGGATTTGGTTTTTTGTTTGACCTAGCCTTGAATAGACTCAAACAAAAGATACTGCTCTATGCACCATCTCTAAAAAAGTCTAAACCATATACTGTAGCGTCTCCTGGGTAACTTGTTTATTTATTTCTTATCCTTCCATCTGAATATTACTTAGTTACAGTTGTTCACCATGTTACTTGAAATGGGAGATGATAAACTTTCACCCAAGAGCATGAGAGGCCTCAACATGTCTGAGCAATGGGACCAGGGGCTGTTTCAGTTCTTGTTTGCAAAGATAGGTGTGCTGAACTGTGGAGACATAGCTGGAATAGTTGGCTGTCTATTTGTGGCTTGGCACATTCCAAGGACACGGTCAGGTGTGCAATTGCCCAGGCTGTTGCAATCCAGTGAAACGAGATGTTTTGCTGTAAATAGAACAATCTCAAACAGTATAAAATACAAACTTCTCATGGACGTAGATTTTTCTCTGAACTCCCCGCATAGTTATTGAACGTCAAACATTCTTCCCTGCAAAACACAAATGGCCTAAATCAAGATTACAGATGAGTAATATTGGAAGCACTTACACTGATGCTATGTTAGAGGGTCACTTGGAATTCAGGTGCATGTTTGAAACTTGGCGTTTTAGAATTGGAAGGGAAAAACCAGGAAAAGAATGTTTACTTTGCTCCACTCAGAAAGTTGATGTCCCAGCACTGTTTAAAAGAATAGTGTTGATAATTTGTAAAGTGAACATTTTGAACAGACTTCTTAATTAAAGCTCTTAAGTATTTTCAGCCATCTTTGTGCATCACAAAAGCAGTACAGAAACACTTCACTTATTGCCAATTATGTATTAATGTATAATTTTAACATTATGACAACTGTTTTCAGTATGGGCCAGACACTGAGATGGGCAATTTATAAGGTTTACCTCATTTCATCCTCTTTTTAAAATTTTGTATTTTATTTTATTGTGCTTTAGGTGAAAGTTTACAGAGCAAATTAGTTTCTCATTCAGAAATTTGTACACAAGTTGTTTTGTGACACTGGTTGCAATCTCTGCCATGCGTCAGCACTCTCCTCCTTTCCACCCTAGGTTCCCTATTTCCATTCATTCAGTTTTCCTATCTGCTCCTGCCTTCTCGCCTTTGCTTTTGGGAAGGTGTTGCCCATTTGGCATCGTACACTTGATTGATCTAAGAAGCATGTTCTTCATGTATGTTACTGTTTGTTTTATAGTCCTGTCTAATCCTTGGCTGAAAGGTAAACTTCGAAACTGGCTTCAGTTCTGAGTTAGCAGGGTGTCCTGGGGCCGTAATCTCTAGGGTTCTCCAGTCTCTGTCAGACGAGTAAGTCTGGTCTTTTTTTTTTTTTTTTGTGAATTTGAATTTTGTTCTACATTTTTCTCCCGCTCTGTCCAGAATCCTCTGTTGTGATCCCTGTCAGAGCAGCTGGTGATGGCAGCTGGACTCTATCTAGTTCTGTGCTCAGGCTGGTGGAGGCTGTGGTTCACATGGTCCATTAGTCCTTTCGACTAATATTTTCCTAGAGTCTTTGATTTTCTTAATTCTCCTTTGTCCTGGACGGGATGGGACCAATATGTTTATCTTAGATGACCGCTTGTAAGCTTTTAAGACCCCAGATGCTACTCACTAAAATTTGTTTAATCCTCTTGGCAGCCCTATGACATAGTGACTATTTTTATGCCCATTATACAGCTTGGAGAATTGAGACGCCAAGAAACGTGCTAACTTGCTCACCACACTTAATATGTTCCATGGTTCTAATCTGAACGCAGATAGCTTGTTTCCAGAATCCACCTCTGTACACCACAGTGCATGACTCATGACTAAAACAACCAAAGAATAATTTGAAAAGTCAAAATAGATGTCTCAGCCTCAAAGCACAAAAATTCATACACTGTCTCACCAGAGTGATGTTGGTGTTTACGCTCCCTTCTGTCGCCTGATCTAGCTCACCTTTTGACTTAGCTAGTGAAGGTAGTACTAATGGGAGGGGGTGTCAGTGGCTGAGTGACACTATTGAGATGCCATGAGCTATCTGACCCCAAGTATAGTACATTGTATCCTGTAATTTCCTTCCTGGACATATCTCCCCCTTTCCTGTATCTGAGGTATCTCCATGTCCCAGTAGGTAGAATATCACTATTGTGTCCAAGGAACCTGATCGTGAAATACAGGAATACATTTATGCCATTGTTGTGGAGGAGATCTAAACTTTCTAAAGACAGATTATGTTAGCCCCAGGACAGTCAAAGTGACTAGATCAGACTTAGAATTGTCATTCTTCCCTTCCCAAGAGAAGAGCATTAAGTATAAGAACAGGTTGTAACTAAGTAATTGCTGAATCCACTTTATCTCAAATTAGTAATCCAGAATATGAAAACTTTCATTATTTAAAATCAGTAATAGAGAACTCCTCAGATTCTCATCCAGTTAAAAGCAAAAAGCGAAAAGAGACAGATACTAGGGTGTGCCTAGACTCTGCTCAAGGACTTGGCATTATCTCAAAAACTAGGTGACAGTGCAGTGAGCTAAATGTGTCGGGTGTGGGACTGGAAACTAATCCAGTGGGTGGGCTGTACGCCAAAAAGAGGACCCAGCCTTCCAGATCATTTAGGACCAAATTGCATGAAGTCTTCATACCGGTAAAAGGGGGGAGTCTCTTCATTCTGGGGGCAGGTAGCAACTTCCAGGCTTTAGTGTCAATTGGGGTTGAAGCAGGGCTCTAACAAATAGGTTGGGGTAAATGTTGCAGGGTTAGTTAAAAAGTTAAGGCTAAACAGTGTGAAGCCCAGCTCAGATTTGTATATTCAGCAGACACCAAAGGGCAAAACAGATACCAAAATAAGATCCATGCAGATGGGTTAGACGCCTACGGGGCAACTGGGAGAAAAGTTTTAGTTGGGTGAATCTAGCAAGTGGATAGCAACAGTCTGACTCAAAGGTCAGCATTCCTGAATGCTATCTGAGAAGATGGCAATCCAAACACATGCATGTAACTGTTTTTCTTCAGAATCCATGCTTGAGCAAGCAACAGACCTGGAGAACAACATGGATAAACGTGAGCTAGAGCTCTCCAGTGAGTCTGTGATAGCAGGATATGAACATAGGTTTAGCAGTCAGCCACCACCCATCTGTTTCTTTGTCATACTGTGGTGGCTTTCGTGTTGCTATGATACTGGAATCCATAGCACTAGTATTTTAAATACCAATAGGGTCGCCCATGGTGGATAGGTTTCAGTGGAGCTTCCAGATAAAGACAGACTAAGAAGACAGGCCTGGTGATCAACTTCTGAAAATTAACTGATAAAAACCTTTTGGATCACAACTGAATATTGTCCAATATAGTGCTGGAAGATGAGTGCCTTAGATTGGAAGCCACTTAAAATGCACGGTGGTGGCAACCATGGACTTGAGCATGCCAACGATCATGAAAACGTTGAAGGACTGGGCAGCGTTTTGTTCTGTTGTACATGGAGTCACCGTGAGTTGGAGCTGTTTCAACAACAGCTAACAATAACAACCAGGAATCAGGGAGAAGGCTTGTGTCTCAGGGAGAGGCCCTGGGAAGGCCCACATTTTAGGGCTATCCAAGGATTCCAATCAGTAGATTGGTTGGGGAAAAGGGCTTGTGTGGAATACATTAAGGAAGGCAATCTCCCGATTTTGCTGATGTCAGCAGGTTTAAAGAAACTGCAGTGTTGAGCTGGCTTCTATTAAATCAGGGCATTATCAGAGCATTTCCTTTTTCTTCTGTGCTTGGAAAGCATGAGAGCAGAGAGTTACCTCTATCTCCCACCCCCACATAACTTTAACTGAAGTGTCCAGGTTTTCCAGCTGCTTGCTGGTTTATCATTCCTCTAGAGGTGCCAACAAGCTGACCTATACAAATAGAAAACCCATATCAGTGACTAAACCAAAAAAAACAAACAAACAAACAAAAAAAAAACCCACAACAAAAAAACAAACCTAGTGCCGTCAAGTTGATTCCGACTCATAGCGACCCTATAGGACAAAGTAGAACAGCCCTGTAGGGTTTCCAAGGAGCAGCTGGTGGATTTGAACTGCTGACCTTTTGGTGATCAGCAGCCAAGCTCTTAACCAATATGTCACCAGGGCTCCATATCAGTGAATAGGCAACAAAAAAATCACTACTCAATTAAAGAGTCTTTGAACAGAAGGCTTATGCTGAACAAAAGAAATGGAAGAGACAGAAGAGAATTTTAATAATAATATAAAAAATAGATGCTTAGTAAAATTTCAAATAACCTGGAAGACTGAGCGTAAGAAGCCTTGGAAGAGAAAAAGAAATCTAAGCAGATTGTGCCTGGCCAAGTTTTGCCCCCATTTAAAAAAGTTGAATTTTCTGTTTTTTTCTTGTTGATCTATAGTTCTTTATATACTATGGAAACATGTCTTTTGTTGGATATACGTATTACGAACGTGTTCCCCCTCATGGTGGTTTTAATTTCCATTCCCTTAATAGTGTCTTTGATGAATAAACCAAAAACTAAACCTGTTGCCATCGAGTCGATTCCAACTTGTTGTGACTCCATGTGTTATAGAGTAAGACTGCTGCATAGGATTTTTGAAAAATTTTTAATTTTTATTGTTGTCAAAAATATAGTTAATACATTTGACAGTCCAGTATTTGTCACTTGTACAATTCCATGAAACCAGTTACATCAATCACGTTGTACAATCTTCATCAATATCCATTGCCATATTTTCCACTCCCATAAACAAAAACTTAATACTAGCTAGACAAAAATTTCCCTTACCCCTTCCCTCCCACCTCTGTAACTACTGTTAAACTCTGATCTCTACACACCTGTTTTAAGTGTTTCATATTAGTGAAATCATACTAAATTTGTCCTTTCGTGTTTGACTTACTTCACTCAGCACAATGTTTTCAAGGTTCATTTATGTCGTCGCATGTATCAGGATTTCATTTATCTTTATGGCAGTGTAATAGTCCATTGTATGAATGGACCACGTTCATCTATTGATGGACATTTGGTTTTTTCCACCTTTTGGCTATTATGAATAGTGCTGCAATAAACCTTGGTGTACATGTATCTGTCCACATCACTGCTTTCAAGTCTCTTGGGTATATACCTAAGAGTAGGATTACTGGGTCAAATGGTAGTTTTATTTTTAACTTTCTGAGGAACTGCCAAGCCATTTTCCACAGTAGCTGTACCTTTGACATTTCTCACCAGCAGCAGATGAGGGTCCTATTTTTTCCACATCCTTGTCAACATTTGTTATTTTCCATTTTTTTTAGTCTTAGACATCCTAATGGGAGTGAAGTATGTTTCATTATGGTTTTGATTTGAATCTCCCTAATGGCTAAAGATATTGAGCATTTTTTCATGTGCTTGTAGGCCATCTGTATATCCTCTTTGGTGAAATGTCTATTTAGGTCCTTTGCCCATTTTTTGATTGGGTTGTTTGTCTTTTTTTTTTTTTTTAATCTTTGCTCTTGTCCGATATATGGTTCCCCAAAATTTTCTCCCAGACTGTAGTTTGTCACTCTGTAGGGTTTTAAAAGCACTTGACTACTAGACGAAATGTTTGTGGTTCGAACCTATCCAGAGGCACCTCAGAAGACAAGCCTGGTGATCTTGAAAACCTTATGGAACAGTTCTACTCTACGCACATGTTGAGTGTATCAGTACTTATGGGAATCAACTTGACAGCAACTAATAACAACAATAATCTTTACAGAAACAGACATCCAGGCTTTTTTCTTCCATGGTGCAACTGGATGTTCTTAAATTAATGTCACCAAATTTATTATTTTCCATCTTATGGTTACTGTTTTTAAGAAATATTTGCCTTCCATAAGGTCTTGAAAATATGCTACTTTGTTTTATTCTAAAAGCTTTATGCTTTGCCTTTCATACTTTGATCTGTGATACATCTGGAATTGATTTTATGTGTATGATGTAAGATAGGAGTCAAGATTTAAATCTCTTTCTTAAGGGTGTCTCCCATTGCCCCCACACTATGTTCTTTTGTCAACCAAGTGGCTGTATTTGTCTGGATCAGTTTCTGGACTCTGTGTTTGTTCTGTTGGTCAATTTGCCTATCCTTACATTAATACCATATTATCTTAGTTAATATAGCTATAGATCTTGGCAACTGGCAGTGTAAATTCTCCAGCTTTGTTCTTCTTTTTCATGCTTTCCTTGTCTATTCCTGCTTTTTGTATTTCCAAATGAGTTTTTAGAATCAGCTCATCAGTGTCAACAACAATAACAACAAAAACCTGCTTAGATATTGGGTGGGATTACATTGAATCTGTAGATCAACTAGGGGAGAATTGATATATTTATAATATTGTACCTTCCAGACCATGAATATGGTATATTCCTTCATTTATTATGTTTTATTTATTGTATAACAGTAATGTTTTGTAGTTTTTTGTGTAGTGATTTTGCATATATTTTGTTAGATTTGTTCCTAGGTGTTTGGTGATTTTAATGCTTTTGTAAATGATATATTGTTAACATTTTCATTTCTTTATTTGTTGTTACATAGAAATACCATTTTCTATTTTTTTAGATAAAACATTTAAACATACAGGAAAGTTGAAAGAATTTATAGTGAACACTAGAAGAAGAATCTAAAGCCACCTAGATTCTAATATGAACACTTTACGTTGTTTTTCATATTTATTCATCTATGTATCCATCTGTCAGTCTTTTTTTTCTTTTTGATGCATTTTGAAATAAGATGCAGACATCAGTACTTTCCCCTTAATTACCTGAGCATGCATATAATTAACTAAAGTTTAACATTTGTGTACGGTTCCTTTTTTTTTTGAGGTAAAATTTCCATCAGTGAAATGAGCAAATCTTCAGTGTACCATTCGACGTTGACAAATGCAAATATTCACGTAACCCAAACCCCTATTATGAGACAATATTACTATCACTACAGAACATTCCTTCATGCCTCATCTCAGACAGTCTCCATGCCCACACTTCCAGAGGCAACCACTGTTTTGTGTTTTTTGTTTTCCCCCACATAAATTAGTTTTTGCCTGTTCTAGAAATTCATATAAATTGTATCAAACAATTGTTATATCTATTAGTAGTTTGTTCTTTCTTATATATTCTATAATACATTACAATTTGTTTATTGAATCTCCTACTGATTGACATCTGGGCTGTCTCCAGTTTTGGACTATTATGAACATTCTTGTATAAGTCTTTGTTGTTGTTGTTGTTGAGAATATACATAGCAAAACATATACCAGCCTATACAAGACCTGTACGAGTCTTTTTGTGGATAAATACTTAGAATTGTTGGTTTACAGAGTGGTTGTATGCTTAGCTTTATAAAAGCTGCCAGTTTTCTCAAAGCGGTTGTACCATTTTACACTCCTACTGTGGTGTGATGGATTGCTTTTATATGGCCTTTCTCATCATGGTCTTGTAACTCTCACCAAATGACTGGGTGGGACTATGCAAATGAGGTGCTTATGGCCCACCAAGGGGATTAGATAGCTTGCTAATAATACAAATAAGGAGCATGGCACCCTTGTGGGGGTGGGACCATGCAAGTAAGGTGTATGGAACACTAAAGAGGGGATTGGTCAGTTTTGCCATTCCACAAGGCTTAAAATGAGCCATCCCAGAGACAGAAATGGGGAACCTCTCTACCCCAAAGAAAGAAGAGTCAGGAGTGGAGTGTGCCCTTTGGACCTGGGATCCCTGTGCTGAGAACCTCCTAGACCCAGAAGACATGGAGAGATGGCAATGCAGCAGCAGCAAGAGTGCTAGCAGCACCAGACGGCAGGAACCAGGAGACCCGTGTGAGACAGCTGTGGTGGCATTTGCCAGCTCATGGAGGTAGGAGCTTTGTAACACTTACCTGAGCAGGGCAGAGGCGAGGCCTAGGGGTCAAGAGGCCGAGGGCCAGAGAGAGGCCTGCCTGCTGGTGTGGCTGAGAAGAAGCCATCCTGATCAAAGAACTGTATCTTGAATCATTTCTGATCCTGAGTTGTACCCTCTTACTTCCCTAATAAACCAAGTTACTGTGAGTATGGTTCATGAGTTTGGTGAGACATTGCAGTGATTATGGGACACAAAGACTGAAGGGAGAGTAGTGATGCGGTGGGGAGTAGTTGATGTTAGAGATGATGGAGTGGTACAGCAGTATGGAAAAGTTGGACATTTGGGACCTTTAAATTCTGCCTCATAGGAGCCAGCTTTGTGTTGATAGTTATAAAAGAAATTATTCATTTACTTACCAACAATGAATAAGAGTTTTAGTTGCTCCATACAATTGATTTTTGTATATTGACTTTGTATTCAGAGACCTAGCTAATAACACTTATTAAATATAAGTTTTTGTATACCCAGTTACATAATGTATTTAATTATATTAATTATATAATATCTGTAAATAACGATTTTTTGTTTTATTCTTTATAATCTCTTTACATTTTATTTCTTTTTCTTGTCTTATTATCATGGCTAGAATTTCCATTCAATGTTTAATAGAAGGAGTGATATAGACTTCTCTGACTCATTTCTAATTTCAGGGAGAAAACATTCAATAATTTATTACTAAGTATGATGTTTGTTCCATTCTATTTCATGTTTTCTAAGATTCTTTTTTTATTGTTAATGGATGTTGATTTTATAAAATGCTTTTCTTCGTTTATTGACATGATTATGTAACTTTCCTCTTTTTTCAGTAAATATGATATATAAGTTAATTGATTGTCATGTAACAAATCACTCCAAAATTTAACAGTTTAAAACGACAAACGTTTATTTTCTCGCACAATTTCTGAGGGTCAGGAATCTAGGAATAGCTTAGCTGGGTGGTTCTGTCTCAGGGTGTCTCATGAGGTTTCAGGAAAGATGGCAGCCAGAGCTACAGTCATCTATAGTCTCGACTAGGTCTGAAGGAACCACTTCTAAGATGGCTGAAGGCAAAAGGCCTTAGTTCCTCACCATGTGAGCCTTTCACAGGGCTGCTCAAGTGTCCTCTGTAGAAGGCAATTCTCTTACTCCAAAGTGAATGATCCAGTAAAGGGGAGAGTCAGAGCCTGAGGTCAGATGTCATCATTTTGCTTTCTTTAGGGAGTCACTACATCCAGCCTACATTCAATGGGAAGGTAATTAAGTTCTTCTTCTTGAAGAGAGGATATCATGAATTATATGCAATGTCTTTGAAATGTTAAATTATCCTTTATTTCCCTGGAATAAATTTACCTGGTAATAATGTATAATTCTTTTTGTATATTGTTATATTTGATTGTTAGTTTTTATTTAAGAAATATTTCCATGTATATATTTTGTAATGGGTTTATGAGGTTTTGGTATCTAAGTTATTCTGGACTGATAAAATAGCTAAGATTTTTATTTCTTCTTGTGTTACTTTTTGTAAGTAGCATTTTTTGGAATAAAATTAAAGTTTATCCATTTCATTGGAATTGTCAAATTTAATTTAACTTAATTGTAAAATTTTCATTTTATCAATCTTACAAAAGCCTATTAATTTAATTAATCTTTCCAAAGGAATAACTTTTTGCTTAGTTTTTCTTTTTTTTACATAGCTTTACTGAGGTAAATTTATATATTGTAAAATTCATCCACTGAAAATTTACAATTTAATGATTTTACTAAATTTTGACCAGCATTACAATCCAGTTTTAGAACATTTCCATCCCCCACAAAATTTCCCTCATCTGTAGTCAATGCCTGCTCTCATCTCTAGCCCCAGGAAACCACTGATCTGTGTTTTTATCTTTATAGATTTGATGATGGTCATTTAAAAATATTATTTAATTATATAGTACATGAAAAATGGATAGCTTGATTTAAAAATATTTTAATGCTAAATATTGTCATTATTAAAAATTGATAAATAAGTAAAATAACAGTTAAAATTCCAACATCTTAATACTTATTTTCCCACAGAATTTTTATGCAGGTTTTTTTTGTATATCTTAAACAATTGTGTATAAACTTCTGACATAGAGTGATAAAAAATTGTTCAAATATCCCATAAGGAAGATTATATGAAGTAGGGTGATGGATAAAAAATTTTTAGTGAAACAATTGAATTTGAGTTTTAACGATGCATAAATATTTAATACCAGGATAAAGAAAGAATCCAACCTTACTTCCTCAATATGTGTCTGATTTTCCATAAGTGATTTAATTAACAAATTATATTAGTTAAAGTCAATTGTATGCTACCTTTTGTGTTTATTAACATCTTATATACAAATATCTGTATCTTCCATATAGGTATTACTGATAATTCTTATGTTAGTAATTACACTGTTTTAATTATTGTAACAATATGTTTTATTTATTTATTGTAAGGGCATGTTTTAATGTCTGGTTTGTTAAATTCATGTGGTGGTTCCCAGCCCACATGATGGCTCTCAGTGATTCCTATTTCCTGGTATTTATGTCCTACATTGTATCAGAGTTGGTTTGTGTAGCTTATAGAATATGGCAGAAGTAGTGATATGTGATATTTGTGACTGGTTCGTAAAAGACTTTGTGGATTTTGCCTTCTTTTCTCTCTTGGATCACTTACTCTGAGGGAAGCTAACTGCTGTATTACAGAGACACTTTAACAGCTCAGTGGAGCCGTTTACCTACTCAGGAAATGAGTCCTCCTGCCAACAGCCAACAACAAACTGAAGCCTCCAGTTAAGAGCTATGTAGATGAGTATTATTGAAAGCAGATCCTCCAGCCTCCTGGATTCCTGACTCTCAGAAAAAGTGTGGCATAATGAATGATACTGCTTTTTTAAACTGGTATCAGGGTAATTTGTTATGTAGCAATGGGTAACTAATACACATTAATCTCTCAGTCTGGAGAAATCCAGTTACTGTGGCAGGACAATTTTTAAGCAGGCCTATGGGGAGGTCCACATGGTAAGAAACTGAGGCTGTTTGCTAAAAGCCAGTGAGGACCTGAGGCCTCTTGCTTACAGTCATCTGAGTGAACCATCTTGGAAGTGAACCAAGCTTTCAGATGACTGTGGTCCTCATCAACTTCTTTTCTGCAACCTCATGAGTGCCGCTGAGCCAGAACCACCAAGCTAAGCTGCTGTCAAATCCCTGAAGCACAGAAATTGTGACATAAGTGTTGTTTCAAGTAGCTAAGTTTTGGGGGAATTTTTATGCAGTAATAGATAACTAACACAGATCACCACTCTTTTTCAAACTCCTCTGTTCATGCTTCTAAAATTATTTTGACCATTAGTTGTCTAAGTATCATTTAAAAAAAAAAATTAAGAGTTCCATAAGACACGCGTTTTGGAAATGGACTCAATTAGATTCAAATTTCTGCTTTGCCATTTATTACCTGTGAGACCTTAGTTTTCTCATTATTATAATGATTCATACTTACCTTCATAATGTTGTTGTGAAGATGCAGTACTTATAAAAAAGTACCACTCAATAAATGTAAGCTATTATAAATAAGGCTGTATATTAATTTGGGATGCATTGACATATTTTAAATGTTGAAAACATATTCTCACTTCAAATTTATTTAAATATATTTTGTAAGTCTCAGAAAAAAGTTTTTTCTTTTTAGCTTTCTTCACAATGATCCTAGTAATTTCTTGTTAGGTTTTTGAACTTCCTACTGCTATTGTTAAGGGGATTTCCCCAACCCCACCACCAAGTTATCTATCTTATATATATGGACTCTATTTTGGGTCTTTTTCTTTTGTTCTCTCATTTTATTAAGCTCATTTATTTTTTTGAGTTTTTTAAATTGTATTATATTGAATTTTACTAATTACAACGGTTATTTGTTCTGTTGTTTCATATCTATTGTTTTATTCAGTGCTCATGAATTTTATTATATTCAGGAATAATATGACATCATCCTCCAGGACTATAAATAGAAAATATCTTAATAGTTACCTCAATTTCCTTTACAGATAGAGTTTTATTAAAAACTTTAACTATATTCATGTTTTGTTGGACTTTAATTCCCATCCTGAGACGTTAATGAGTAGTGTTCCTTTTCTACCAGGAGCACTATTGGCCCAAGAATTCTGACAAAGCCCAAGATCTTAGGGAAAAATTTACCACCTATTTGGACATACAGAGTCGCGCAACCTTGGAAACTTCTTTGGCTTGCTCTTTACGTACTTCCTGGTAAATACCACGGGGATAACTTCCAGATTAATGCATGGCTTCCAAAAACAATAAGAACAGTCTGCTCAATCTGCTGCCCAAAGCCTTTTAAGGTCAGTTTCTAGTTTGTGGTTTCTAAAGGAAAGGTTGCTAATTAGGGAGTGGGCAGGATTTTGTGATAAATCTCTTTTCTGAGAGCTTGAGGCTGGTGAGCGCTGTTTTTCTTTGCAGCTCACTTTCAGTGTGGCAGAGATGCTTCTATGGTGCCAGATATTTGCCAAAGTTGGGGAGTTTGTAGGTTTGCTCATTTGTGCCCTTAACACCCAGCCCCAGGAAGGCAGCATGATGGAGTCAGGCGAGAACTAGGCCAGGACCAGGCCATCCAGTGCTCACTCGTGGCTCAGTCGTTACCCGGTGTCTTAGGCTGGATTCTCTAGAGAAACAAAACCAGTAAAGTGTATAAACATATTTGTAAAACAAAACAAAACAAAAGAAGCTAAACATGTTGCCGTCAAGCCTATTTCGGCTCATAGAGATCCTATAGGACAGAGTAGAACCGCCCCGTAGAGTTTCCAAGGAGCAGCTGGTGGATTCAAGCTGCCGACCTTTTGGTTAGCAGCCGTAACTCCTAACCACTGTGCCACCAAGGCTCTAGCATATCCATAGACTTCTATAAAAGGTGAGCTGTTCAAGGGAAATTCTCCTGGCTCCCAAAACCAGTGATTCCAATCTTGCTTTCCTTTACTTAAAACATTCCATTTTTAGTCTATCCTCTTTTGGACTTGATGCTTCATATTACGTTTATAAATCCTAAGCCTACATATACCTGGGATGTCGTCTATAATTCACCTTTGTTCCATGCCTTTATTTACTGACCAGACATTTCCCACTATGGCTCCTAGAGTATCAGCTCAAACTAGAGCTCTGTGGTTCTTCTTGCTTTCAAGGGGAGCTGGGAAATTTTCAATACCAAGACTTTGTGCCGGTGCCTCAGCACCTGGAGAAAAGATCTTCCCCAATGGACTTCGGCTTTACTGACACCAAATCAGGTCTTACCTGCTGATCTTGGAATTTGTCAGTCTTCAAAGCCTGTGAGCAAGATCCCTGATATGCGGGAAAGTCCACTTCTACTGGAGGCCACATCTCCAAGGAAACTCCCCTTCAACTGATTGGCTACTCACAGCAGATCCCATCATGGAGGTGATCACATTATATCAAATCTGATCATGGAAGTGATCACATCATCATGTGACTGTCAAACTATATCGTAACTGCTAAACCACTGAGAATCACAGCCCAGCCAAGTTGACACACAACCTTAACCATCACACCTGGTTATATGACCTTAGGGCAAGTTGTTTAAACTTTTCTAAACTAAGCTTTCTATTTTTACATATTTTTCACCTCATTCAAGTGCGATAGGTGATTTATCGTGATGATGAGAATGACTATGATGACAATGACAATGATTATGAAATGAGAGCCAGAAAAAAACAAGGACCTGAATCTGCAGTGGACGTTTTAGTACTTGAGGTGGGCAAGTTATCTACACACGGGGATGTCTCTCAAATAGAAAGAATCAAGGATCAGTCTGCTTTCTTTAGAGGCGGGACAGATTTAACTCTTTGCCATTACTAGTGGAAGGAACTCTCAGAATCAGCAAACACTGGGTTTTCATAATTGTAGAAAATATTCTTTCCTAATTTTGGAAGTGTATGGGGGGAGTGTTCACTATAGAAATGTCCATACATGATTTTGTGTGTAAAGAAAGGTAGAGCTTTTGAAATTTTTTGTTTTTGATGTACTTGAATTAGTCAATTTCCTTTTGAGCTCCCATTCTTTTAGGTGATAAAAATCTAATTTTGATTTGTGTCTTCCCTCCATTCTTAGTGGTGCAAATGGTTTGCACTTGAATACTAACTTAAAGATTGGCAGTTTGAACCCACCCAGTGGTGCCACAGAAGATGGGTCTGGTGATCTATTTCCGTAAAGACAAATCAAAAAAACCAAACCCACTGCCGTCAGTCAATTCCAACTCTTAGCGACCCTAAGGGCAGAGTAGAACTGTCCTGTAGAGTTTCCAAGGCTGTAAATCTTTATGGAAGCAGACTGCCACATCTTTCTCCCACAGAGCAGCTGGTGAGTTTGAACTGTGGACTTTTGGTTAACAGTGGAGCACTTTAACCACTGTGCCACCAGGACTCCTTCTGTAAAGATTACAGCCGAGAAAATCCTATGAGCATAGTTCTACTATGTAATGCATGGTGGCACCATCAGTCAGAATCGACCTGGTGGCAGTGGGTTTGGTTTTGTTTTTGATTCCATTTCCAGTGTTTCCTTGACCATCCAGGGGCTTGTGTAGAGTCAAGGCAGATGATGGTGTGGTGCTGGTGGTATAGGGGGTCGTCTGTCCAGATCCTTGGTTTCACCTGTTCATTGACAATTGCTGCAAATCCATTTAGTCCTTGGTCATATGGTCTCTAGGGTGGTTTTGGAATCATTCCTTGTTTCTGTCATTTTAGGGCCAGATGGCTTTCTGTCCTGCTTCAGGGCCACTGTTAAGTCCCTGGAATCACTAGTTCGCTCCACCATAGTAAGAAGGGAACCTTGGGTGACTATTTCAGGCCATCTGACTATTTTTACTCTGAATCATGCTGCCTCCTAGGCTCTGCCTGCTAAAGGGCACAATTTCTTGTTGCAATTGAGCACCCTCAAGGCTATCTGAGTTTTTTGACATCCTTCCCACCAAAACTGCCTGAACCATAATTTTCTCAGGAGTCCAATCAACCGTGTCTAGACTTTCTTTACAAGTAGTCCCTGACTTACCACATATATGAGTTTTGACGAACTGCACTTACAACTGGTTTTTTTGCGGGGGACATCTTATCATTAGTAATATGTTCTACATACAATGTTACAGCTTGTAATTTGCTGATGTTATCATTCTCAGATATTCACTTGCAGATGTTCAAAGATCGGATTTATAAAGATACTGACAATAAAAGTCAATATTAATGGAAACTAAAAAAAAAAAAAGAGGTATACCACTTACATCAGAACCCACTTATGATAGAGTCATCCGACCGGAACCCTGTTGTAAGTCGGAAACTACCTGTATTTTCTTTTTTTTTAATACTTTGTTATTGTACTTTAGGTGAAGGTTTACAGAACAAGTAGTTTCTCATTAAACAGTCAGTACACATATTGTTTTATGACATTGGTTAACAACCCTACGACATGTCAACACTCTCCCTTCTCGACCTTGGAGGACTTTTTTTTTTTTGATGAAAATATATATAGTCAAAGATACACCATTTCAGAAATTTCTACATGTACAATTCAGTGACATTGATTACATTCTTCCAGTTGTGCTTCTATTCTCACTATCCTTTTCCAAATTATTCCATCACCATTGTCTTCAACTTACTGGCCCCTAGGCTTCCCATCAAACCTTTTGAGTTGTTGCTGTCAATTTGATCTCACATAGATAATTCTTTTTTTTTTTTTTTTTTGTTACCTTGGATGAAGGTTTACAGAACAAATAGTTTCCCATTAAACAGTTAGTTACACATATTGCCTTAAGACAATGGTTAACAACCCCACAACATGTCAACACTGTCCCTTCTCAACCTTGGGTTCCCTATCACCAGCATTCTTGTCCCCTCCTGCCCTCTAGTCCTTGTCCCTGGACTGCTGTGCCTCATTAGTCCAGTTTTGTTTTATGCGGCTGTCCAGTCCCTGGCTGAATGGTGAACCTCGGGAGTGACTTCTGAGCTAAAAGGGTGTGTGGGGGCCATACTCTTGGGGTTTCTCCAGTCTGTCAGGCCAACTACCTGTATTTTCTTTCTGACTGTCCTCTCTCCCTCTAATGAGAGAAACTTTTTCCAAGGCTGCCCAATGATGAAGCTGTGCCATTCTCACCAAAGTTTCCTCTAAATCTGTTGCTATGGATGTCCATGAGCCTTTCGTCTTTTCCAGAGACACTAGACTTAAAAAAGCCAAGAAAAGACTGTTGATTTTCTCCTACTCATATATCATCTATTTCTTGGGGAAATATCCTAACTGCTGCCCAAAGAGAGAGAACAGCAAGCAGTAACAGGACATACTGAGGGTAGAACCATTAGTTAATACTTAAAACTGCTATTCTACCACATTAATCTGTTTAACTCATTATTATCATATTTTCATTTATAGGCTTAAAAAAAGGTGAGGTTTAATCTACCAGCCTTTGTGAATTCTTCCCATAATCTTAACCATAAAATGATAATTCCCAAATCAAAGATATGATAAAGTTATTTCTGTTTAATCCAATTTTTATAGTTTGAGATTTGATATTTAACTATTTAATCTTCTTGGACTTATTTTAACATATCATTTGAAGTGATATGTAAACTGAAACTACCAATTGTCTCAGGACCATTTAGTGAATGATATTGTCTTTCTTCATACATTTGGATAATTTTACCAAATAAATATGCTAATTTAATCTTAAAATTATAATTAAAAAAATTTAAAATAAATATACTCATTTCTATTAATTTTTCTATCCTTGCACTACGGCATATATGTTTAATTATTAGGGTTTACTTATATGTTTTAATATTAGTATATGTGGCTAATCCCACTATATAACATTTCTTCTATAAAATTAACCTTCTTCCAGGTGTTCTGTAGAATAATTTTATCCTGTTCCTTTAATTAGAAAATACCACTAATCCTGTTGTTTAATTTAATGGAGATTTAATTAATTCTATATTATTTCGGCAAGTATCCATATTTATAATCTTCGTATTGCCCATCAAAGAAGTTAGCTTTGTTTCTTCGTTTGACTAATAGTTTATCTCTCTTAGTAAAGTTTTGAAGTGTTTTTTATAGAGGTCACGCATATATTTCTAGCTAAGGTTATTCTTATTATTACATATTGTTATTGGTTTGGATAGTTTTTAATTTTCATTAAAAAATACATTTTAATTGTAATTACGTCTAAAAGTTGTTTATTTTTATTCCCCCCCCCTTTATTTTGAATATTTGGCAGTGTTTTAGGTGGAAGTTTACACAGTAAATTAGATTCCCATGGAACAATTCATACACAAATTGTTCTCTAAGATTGGTTACAATCCCCATAATGTGTCAGCACTGTCACCATTTCCACCCTGCCTGCCCCATTTCCATCCATCCGGTTTCCCTACCCTTCCTTGCCTTCTTATCTTTCTTTTGTGTAAATGTTGATTGTTTGGTCTAATACTCGTCACTGGTGTTATTGTTTATTTTATAGGCCAATCTATTATCTGGCTGAAAGGTAAACTCCAGGTGTGACTTCAGTTCCACATTAAAAGGGTATCTTAGGGCAATAGTTTTGGGGGTTCCTCTAGTCTCTATTAGTCCAGTAAGCCTGGTCTTTTTTCTTTTTTTATGAATTTGAGTTTGGTTCTACATTTTTCTCTCATTCTAACCAGGAACTTTTACTGTGTCTCTGATCAGAATGGTCAGTAGTAGCAGCTGGGTACCATCTAGTTCTTGTCTCTGGCTAGAAGAGTCTGTGGTTTGCATGGGCCATTAGTCCCTTGGACTAATTTCTTCCTTTAGTCTTTGATTTCCTTCACTCTTCTTTGCTCCAGATGGGAAGAGAACAATAGTTGTATCTTAGATGGCTACTCGCAAGCTTTTAAGACTCCCAATGCTACTCACCAAACTAGGATGTAGAACGTTATGGACTAAGTTATACCAGTTGACCTAGTTGTCCCACAAGACTACAGTCCTGAGCCTTCAAACTCAGTAAATCACTCCCAAGAGTTGTTTGGGTACATCTAGGAAGTATCCATAACTGTGCCTCCTATGTGCTTTATTGTATATATGAATATATATGCAGCACATATAAGCATATATATACATATGCCTACAAATATATCTATGTATGCATGTGCATGTACTGCTTTATGCCTTCCCAAACCCATATAGCATACATTTCTACCTACATAACTACTCACATATTTTTTTGCTTGTTATTACTGTCGTTACAAAATTGTATGTGTTATAGCATTTACTGTAGTTGTCCTTTATTCTTGCGTACTTCTCAGTATCTTCGTTTATCTTGGTCAGGTTGTGCTGATTTCCCCCATACTGCGTATTGCCTTTCCTATCACCAGAATTAATACTTGTCTACTATCTAGTGAGTGATTTCCACTCCCTCCCCCTTCCATCCCTGGTAACCATCTGTCATGGTTTGAATTATGTCCCCCCCAAAATGTGTGTATCAGTTTGGCTGGGCCATGATTCCTGATACTGTGTGATTTTCCTGTATGTTGTAAATCCTGCTTCTATGATGTTAATGAGGGAGGATGGGTGGCAGTTGTGTTAGTAAGGCAGGACTGGATCTACAATACTGGATTGTGTCCTGAGGCAATCTCTTGCGATATAAAAGACAGAAGTGAGCAGAGAGACAGGGGGACCTCATACCATCAAGAAAGCAGTGCCGGGATCAGAGCGTGTCCTTTGGACTGGGGTCCCTGTGCCGAGCAGCTCCTAGTTCAGGGCAACACTGATAAGAAGGCTGAAAGAGAGAAAGCCTTCCCCTGGAGCTGATGCCCTGAATTTGGACTTTTAGCCTACTTTACTGTGAGGAAATAAATTTCTCTTTGTTAAAACCATCCAATTGTGGTATTTCTGTTATAGCAGCGCTAGATAACTAAGACACCATCAAAGAATGTTGCTTTCTGTGTGTATACCTATTCTTGAATTTTTATAAAATTGTTATTGTGCAATATGTGTCTTTTTGTGTTTGACTGATTTCTCTCAGTGTGATGTCCTCCAGATTTATCCATGTTATAAGATGTTTCATGGCCTCATCATTATTCTTTATAGCTGTGTAGTATTCCACTGTATGTATGTACCACAATTTATTTATCCATTCATCCGGTGATGGCCATTTAGGCTGTTTCCATCTTTTTGCTATTGTGAATAATGCTGCAATGAACATAGGTGTGCATGTCTATTTGTGTCACTGTCTATTAGACTTCTAGGATATATACCTAGGAGTGGGGTTGCTGGATCATAAGGTATTTCTATTTCCAGCTTTTTGAGGAAGTGCCATACTGCTTTTCATAGTGGTGGTACCATTTGTACAACCCCACTAGCAGTGTATAAAAGTTCTAATCTATTCTTTGATGGTTACAGGGGTGGGGAGGGAGGGTGAGGGTTATTCACTAAGTAGATAGTAGATAAGAATCATCTTAGATAAAGGGAAGGACAGCACACACTGCAGGGGAATTCAGCACAACTGGACTAAACCAAAGCTAAGAATTTTCCTGAACACAATCTAATACTTTGAGAGACACAGTAGCAGGGATGGGAGGTCTGGGGACCATGCTTTCAGGGGACATCTAGGTCAATTGGCATAACAAAGCTTATTAAGAAAATGGTCTGCATCCTACTTTGGTGAATGGCGTCTGGGGTCTTAAAAGCTTGCAAGTAGCCATCTAAGATGCATCAATTGGTCCCAACCACTTGGAGTAAAGGAGAATGAAGAACACCAAAGACACAAGGAAAGTATTAACCCAAGAGACAGAATGGGCCACGTCAACCAGAAACTTCATCAGCCTGAGACCAGAAGAACTAGATGGTGGCCTGCTACCACCAATGAATGTCCTGACAGGGAACACAACAGAGGGTCCCAGATGGAGCAGTAGAAGGGTTCCTGATGGAGCAGTAGAAGGATGGAGTGCAGAAATCAAATTCTAGTAAGAAGACCAGACTTAATGGTCTGACTGAGACTGGAGGTGCCCCGGAAAACATGTCCCCTGGACTCTCTATCAGCCCAGAACTAAAACAATTTCTGAGCCAACTCTTCAGGCAGGGATTGGACTGGACTTTGGGATATAAAGTGATACTCGTGAAGAGCGTGCCTCTTAGTCAAGTAGATACAAGAGACCAAAGGGGCAGCTTCTGTCCAGAGGTGAGATGGGAAGGCAGAGAGAGTTAGGAGCTAGTTGAATGGTCATGGGGAGTCAGAGGCAGAAGGGAGGAGTGTGCTGTCGCAGAATGGGGTGAGCAATTAGGGTCTCATAACAATGTATGTAAAAAAAAATTTGTATGGGAGACTAACTTGAAATGTAAACTTCATTTAATTACAACAATAAAAAAAAAAGTTCCAATCTCCCCACAACCTCTCCAGCATTTGTTGTTTTCTATTTTTTTTGATCAGTGCCATTTTTGCAGGGGTAAGATGGTATCTAATATCAGTTTTGACTTGAATCTCTCTAATGGCTAATGATGATGAGCATCTCTTCATGTGTTTGCTAGCTGCCTGAATGTCCTCTTTTGTGAAATGTCTGTTCATGTCCTTTGCCCATTTTTTTGATTGGATTGTTTGTCTTTTTGTTGTTGAGTTGTTGACGTTTTCTATATATTTTAGAGATTAGACTCTTGTCAGATATGTCATTACCAAAAATTGCTTCCAGGTGTGTAGGTTCTCTTTTTAGTCTTTTGGTAAAGTCTTTTGATGAGTGTAAGTATTTAATTTTTAGGAGGTCCCAGTTATCTAGTTTATCTTCTGTTGTTCATGCATTTTTAGTTGTGTTTGATAGTGTAGTTACGCCAAAAATTCGGACCCCTAGTTTTATCCCTGTATTATCTTCCAGGAACTTTATAGTTTTAGTCTTAGCATTTAGGTCTTTGATCTATTTTGAGTTAGTTTTTGTGTATGGTGTGAGGTATGGATCCTGTTTTATTTTTTTGCAAATGGATATCCAATTTTGCCAGCGTCATTTGTTAAAGAGACTGTCTCTTCCCCACTGAATGGACTTCAACCCTTTGTCAAAGATCAGCTGTCCATAGTTGGATTGATTTACTTCTGGGTTCCCAATTCTGTTCCATTGGTCTCTGTGTCAGTTGTACCAGTACCAGGCTGTTTTCATTACTGTGGCTGTATACTAAGTTCTGAGATTGGGAAGTGTGAGGCCTCCTACTTTGTTCTTCTTCAATATTACTTTAGCTATTCAGTACCTCTTTCCTCTCCATATAAAGTTAGAGATTAATTTTTCCATTTTGTTAAAGATTGTGGTGATTTGGATTGGGATTGCATTATATTTATAGATTGCTTTGGGTAGTATTGACATTTTTACAATGTTCAGTCTTTCAATCCATGAGCATGGAGTGTTTTTCCATTTATGTAAGTCTCTTTTGGTTTCTTGCAGTAATGTTTTGTAGTTATCCTTGTTAAAATCTTTTATGTTCCTGACTAGATTTATTCTGAGATATTTCATCCTTTTGGGGGCTATTATAAATGGTATTGTTTTCTTGATTTCCTTTTTGGAGTTCTCCTTGTTAGTGTAGAGGAACCAACTGATTTTTGTACATTGATCTTGTACCCTGCCACTTTGCTGAACCCTTCTATTAGTTCCTGTAACTTTCTTGTGGACTTTCTGGGATTTTCTATGTATAGGAACATGTCATCTGCGAATAGGGAAAGTTATACTTTTTCCTTGCCAATTTGGATACCCTTTATTTCCCTTTCTTGTCTTGTCTTGTCTAGGACTTCCAGTACAATATTGAATGAGAGTGGTGATAATGAGCATCCTTGTCTCATTCCTGTTCTCAAGGGAAATGTTTCAGTCTCTCTCTGTTGAGAATAATGTTGGCTGTTGGTTTTGCATATATACTCTTAATTATGATGAGGAATTTACCTTCTATTCTTATTTGGCTGAGAGTTTAATTAGGAAAGAGTATTGGACTTTATCAAATGCCATTTCTGTGTAGATTGAGATGATCATGTGATTCTTTTCCTTCGTTTTATTTATGTGGTGAATTATGTTGATTGATTGTCTAAAGTCGAATGCAGTCTTGCATCCCTGGTATGAATCCCACCTGATTGTGGTGTATTGTTTTTTCGATATGCTGTTGTATGCTGTTGGTTAAAATTTTGTTGAGAATTTTTGCTTCTGTATTCATGAGGGATGTTGTTGTTGTTAGGTGCCATCGAGTTGGTTCTGACTCATAGCAACCCTATAGGACAGAGTAGAACTGCCCCATAAGGTTTCCAAGGAGTGGCTGGTAGATTTGAACTGCCGACCTTTTGGTTAGCAGCCGTAGCTCTTAACCACTGCACCACTAGGGCTCCTCATGAGGGATATTGGTCTATCATTTTCTTTTTTTGCGGTGTCTTTGCCTGGCTTTGGTATCAGGGTTATGCTGGCTTTATAGAATGAATTAGGGATTATTTCTTCCTTTTCTATGTACTGGAATAATTTGAGTGGAATTGGTGTCTACTCTTTTCTTAATGTTTGATAAAATTCTCCAGTGATGCCATCTAGACTGGTTTTTTTTGGAAGTTTTTTTAAATGAGATCTTCTATTTCTTCTTTTGTTATGAATCTACTGTATTCAGTCTACTGTATTCTACCCCATTTGTGTTAGGTTAGGTAAGGAGTGTGTTTCTAGATATATGTCCATTTCTTCTAGGTTTTCAAATTTGTTGGGAGTACAATTTTTCATAATCTGTTATGGTCCTCTTTATCTGGGACAGTTCTGTTGTAATATCTCCCATTTCATTTCTGATTTTGGTTATTTGAGTCTTCTCATCTTTTTCCACTGTCAGTTTGGCTAGTGATTTGTCAATTTTATTGATCCTCTCAAAGAACCAACTTCTAGTTTTGTTGATTCTTTCTCTTGCTTTTCTATTTCATTTATTTCTGCTCTGCTCTTTATCATTTCCATTCTTCTGATGACTGTGGACTTCTTTTACTGTTCCTTTTCTATTTGTTCAAGTTGTTGGGTTGAGCTTTTGATTTTGGACCTTTCTTCTTTTTTTGATGGGTACATTTATTACTATAAATTTTCCTCTGAGCACTGCTTTACTGTGTCCCAGAGGTTTTGTTATGTTGTCTGTTCATTCTCATTTGATTTTAAGAATTTTTTTAATTTCATTTTTAATTTCTTCTATGACTCAATAGTTTTTAAGTAATGTTTTGCTCAGTTTCCATGTGTTTAATTTTTTTCCTTGCTATTTCTGTTATTGATTTCTAGTTTTAAAGCATTATCATCAGAGAAGATACTTTGTATTATGCCGATGTTTTTGAATTTAGAGGCTCGATTTGTGCCCTGGAATATGGTCTGCTCTGGAGAATGATCCGTGTGCACTGGAGAACAATGTGTACTGTGTTGCTGTTGGTTGGTGTGTTTTGTATATGTCTATGAGGTCAAGTTGGTTGACTGTGTCATTTAGATCTTCTGCATCTTTACTGAGTTCTTTTCTAGTTGTTCTGTCCATTGTTGTAAGTGGTGCGTTAACGTCTCCTACTCTTATTGTAGAACTGTCTATTTCTCTTTTCAATTCTGTTAAAGTTTGTTTTATGTATTTTGGAGCTCTACCATTACCATTGGGCTAATACATATTTACAATTGTTATGTATTCTTGGTGAATTGACCCTTTAATCATTATATAATGCCCTTCTTTGTCTTTTATAATGGATTTTGACATGAAGGCTATTTTATCCAAAATTATTATTGCTGCTCCTGCTCTCTTTTGGTTACTGTTTGTTAGATATATATTTTTTCTATCCTTTGAGTTTCAACTTGTTTATATCTTTTTGTCTAGGCAACATATTGATGGGTCATTTTTTCAAATTCATTTTGCCATTCTATCTCTTGACTGGTGCATTTAATTACATTCAGTGTGATTAATGATAGGTATGGATTCACTGCTGTCATTTTGTTTTTTATATATTTGTATATATCTATATATATAGTGGTATTAGCAATTTCTTTGTTCCTCTTAATTTTATGTGTTAAGTTCTTTTTGTATATGAATTTTATTTTCCTATCAATCATTGTTTTTGTGTTTACTGAGTCTTTTTGATTTTCTTCATGTTTATTTTGGTGAGTACATTTATTTATTTTCTTTGTGGTTACCCTGAAATTTACCTTTATCCTCTTAAATTTAAAACAGTGTTATATCTTGGAATCACATTGATTTCCTTTCCATATGTAAGTTCTATAACTACATGTTTGATTCCCCCTTTTTGTTTTGAAGTTGTTGTTTATAGCTTATCACCTCTGGTTCCCTGTAGTCAGTCTTGTAGCTTTATTTTACTTTTGTGAAATCTTTTTCTGGGTTGGTATCTGGGTTATGCTGTTGTGTGTCTTTATCTCGGATTGTTGTCTGATGTCATTGATTGTCTATCCAAAGGACTCCTTTTAATATTAATTGTAAGGCAGGTCTGATTTTTACAAATTCCCTTAATTTCTGCTTATCTGGGAATGTCTTAATTTTGCCATCATTTTTGAAAGACAGTTTTTCAGGATATGTGATTCTTGCTTGGCAATTCTTTTCTTTAAGGATTTTATATACATCATCCCATTGCCTTCTTGCCCTCGTGGTTTCTGACGAGAAATTAGCACTTACTTTTACTGGTGTCCCTTTGTAAGTGATATTTTGTTTTTCAAAAGCTGCTTTCAGGATTCTTTTCCTGTTTTTGGTTTTGGAAAGTTTGATTCTGATAAGTCTTGGTGAACTTATTCTGGGGTCTATCCTGTATGGTGTTCATTAGGCTTCTTGGTTGGAAATTTTCTCATCTTTTGTGATATTTGGGAAGTTTTCTGCCAATATAGCTTCAAAAATTTTCTCTGTACTTTTTTTTCTCGTCCTCTTCTGGAATTTCCATTGCACGTAAATTAGTCTGTTTGCTGGTGTCTCACATAACTCTTAGACTTTCATTTTTCTTCATTCTTTTTTCTGATTGTTCCTCAAACAAATTAGTATCAAGGGATTTGTCCTCTATTTTACTGATTTTTTTCTTCCATTGATTCAGTTCTTCATCTGTGTCCTTCCATTGTGCTATCTCTTTCTGATATTTTATTGTTAATCTTCTGAGTTTCTAGTTGTTGTCTTTGTATGATTTCTAATTGTATATCCAGTTTGTCATTTTGTTCTTGTATCATTTTCCCAAATTCTTCTAGTGTGTTTTCTGTGTTTTCCTTGATCTCTTTGAGGATCCAAAATATAAGTCTTTTGAATTTCTTCTCAGGTAGTTCTATTATCATTTCTTCCTCAGGAAAATTTTCTTTCCCTTTATTTTGCTCACTTACTTGAGCCATCGTATTCTGTTTCTTCATATGATTTGTTATCATCTGCTGTCTTCAAGGCATTAAGGTGTTATTTTATTTATTTATGCATTTATTTATTAACTCTATGTTTGTTTTGTCCTGAATTTTTTCTTTTCTTATCTTTTTGATATATCAGGGTGAATGGGGCAGGTGTGCTCTGCTGATCACTGGTCTGGCAGCATGGTAATGCTCCCCACCTATCACTGAGCAGGCAGGGTGATGGGGGTGACAAGAGGTGTGGGCACTTGCTGCTGCTGGTCATGTGTCCAGTGGTGTGGAAATGCATGCTACCACTTGTCAGGTGGGTGGGATAGTGGGGTGATGGATGGGGTAGGTGTGCGCTGCCAGTGGTCATTGGTCCAGCAGCGCGACAGCTTGCACTGCCACATGCTTGGTGTGTGGGGTGGGCGTGAGGTGGCAAGCAGAGTGGATGTGAGTTGCTTATAGTTGGCAGGGTGGGGTTTGGTGGGAGGGCAATGGGGTCTCATACCTCACTCCCTGGGCAGATGGAGTAGCAGTGATGAGCTGAGGCTCACCCCACTGGTCAACAGGAGGGAAGGGGGGCAAGGGGGAATATGCTCCTCTGGTCACTGGGAGAAGGGAGGGGCACTCCCAGGAGGTGGCAGCCAGCTTTTGGATCTGGCCCCAATGAAATGTGAGAAAGGAGGGGCTACCCAGAGTCTGGTCCGATGGAGGACCTGTTGCTGACACTCTATGGATCTACTACTCCATGTGTGCCACACACCCTGATGGTCAGGGGCCACTGCTGGTGAGTGGTCATGTCTCTAGTTCCTGGTTCCCATCTTGCTCTGTGGTTGCCAGGAGCTCTTGCCTGCCTCGTGTACTTTTCCTTCTTAGATCTGGTTCATGTCCTGCTCACCTTGTTTCTCTCCAGGTTTTTCTTTTTATTTATTTTTATTGTACTTCAGATGAAGGCTTACAGAACAAATAGTTTCTCACAAAACAGTAGTACACATATTGTTTTATGACATTGGTTAACAACCCCACAACATGTCAACCCTCTAACTTCTCAACCTTTTTTCTGGTGAAAATACACATAGCCAAAGATACACCATTTCAAAAATTTCTACATGCACAGTTCAGTGACATTGACTACCCTCTTCCAATTGTGCTGTTATTCTCACTTAAGATGAAGGCTTACAGTACAAAATAGTCTCTCATTTAACAGTTGCTACAAATGTTGCCCTATGACAATGGTTAACAACCTCAAAACACATCAACAATATCTTTACTCAACATTGGGTTCCTTATCACCGGCTTCCTTGTCCCCTTCTGCCTTCTGGCCCTTGTCACTGGACTCCTGTACCTCGTTAGTCTCATTTGGTTTTACGGGGCTGTCCACTCCCAGGCTGAACAGTGAACCTCAGAGGTAACTTCAGCACTGAGCTAGAAGGGTGTCTGGGGGCCATACTCTCGAGGTTTCTCCAGTCTCCTTTAGGCCAGTAAATCTGGTCTCTTTTTGTGAGTTAGAATTATGTCCTACATCCTTCTCCAGCTCTGTCCAGAACCCTCTGTTGTGATCCTGGTCAGAGCAGTCAGTGGTGATAGCCAGGCACCATCTAGCTGTACTGGACTCAGTCCGGTGGAGGCCTTGGTAGCTGTGGACAATTAGTCCTTCAGACTAATCTTTTCCTTGTATCCTGTTCTCTTCATTCTCCCTTGCTCCTGAAGGGATGAGACCAGTGGAGTGTCTTAGATGGCTGCTCACAGGCTTTTAAGACCCCAGACACTACTCACCAAGTTAGAATGTAGAGCATTGTCTTTATAAGCTGTGTCATGCCAATTGAGCTAGATGTTCCCCGAGACTGTGGTCCCCACAGCCCTCCACTCAGCAATTCAGTCCGTCAGGGAGTTTGGTTGTGTCTCTGGGGCTTCCGTGACCTTTCCTTGTACAAGTTGTGCTAGTTTCCCCTGTATTGTGTACTGTCTCACCCTTCACCCAAGATACCACTTATCTATTGCCTATTTAGTATCCCCCCACCCCCCATCCCTGGTAACCAACAAAGATTGTTACATTTTGTGTGTGAACTTTTTCATGGGTTTTTACAATAGAGGTCTTATACAATATTTGTCCTTTTGTGATTGACTTATTTCACTCAGCATAATGTCCTCCAGTTTCATCCATGTTATGAGATGCTTCACAGATTCATTGTTGTTCTTTCTCTTTGCATAGTACTCCATTGTATGTATGTACCATAGTTTGTTTATCCATTCATCTGTTGATGGGCATCTAGGTTGTTTCCATCGTTTTGCTATTGTGAACAATGCTGCCATGAACATAGGTGTGCATATGTCTATTTGGCTCTCCGGGTTTTTCTATACAGTTTCTCTGTCTCTGTCTGGGAATTCTGTGAAGTTGCCTTGCTGTGCTTCTCACCTGGGGTCGGTGCTTGCTTTGTCTCAAGATGGCCGCATTGCTGCAGGTCGGCTGGCAGGGCATCTCCAATCTGTAACTCTCCTTGTTTGCTGTTTTCGTTCAGTTTCTCCTTCCAGTCGGTGTTCAATCTAATCCTTCATCCTTCCTTTTGATGCTCAGGATTCCAGGATTGTCATCTGTATCTGTTTCATTTGGTTTCTCAGGTCTTTGCTCTAGGGGGATGGCATGGTGTGTCTGACTAAGCTGCCATCTTGGGTTGTCCTCTAAAAGTTGTTTTCAAATGTATATTTTTGTATTTGGGCTATCTTAAATTTTCATGAATTTTCTGTTGATTTTGTAAAGATTTTTAAATATAAAATCTAGTTTATAGAGAAAAGTAATTTTTTACTTGTCGACTTACAGTTTATCCATTGTTTGTGTTTTGAGTACTATTGTGCATCTAGAACAATGTTAATGTTGGTGATGGGTATCTTTTTTTTTAATGGGAATATTAATAGGATTTCCACATTAAGTAAAAAAGCATCATGCATGCTTACAATAGATATTTTATTCAATAAGAGACTATTCTATTGTTTCTCATTTGAAAAATATTTTATCAAGGGTTAGTCTTAAATAGTGTTAAATACTTTTTGACATCTATTGAGATGATTTTATAAATGATCATATTTTACTTATTGATATTATGCATTATATTAGATTTACTAATTTCAAAATATCCCTGTATCCTTGAAATGAACCCTAAGAATTTACATATTAACTCTTTTTTATTTGATCTATATTTATTTGAGATTTTTGGAGCTATGGCAAATTTCTGGAGCATGCCACTGCTACCCCCACCTCTCTCCCACCACTCCTTCCATTTCTCCTCCCACTGCTCCTTCTTCTTCTCCCATTCCTCCTGTCTCCTCTCATCCCAGTGCTCATCCCTCCCCTCCTCCCACCTTTCTCCTACCCCTCCTTCCACTGCTCCCATGAAAGGGAGAATCATGACCTTTTCACACATCACCTTTGTGCTGGACTCATAGGCTCTCTACCCTCATCATCAGGGCACAATCATCATCCTCAGCACTGGAGGTCACACAACTTGAGTATGGTCTGTTGCCTGAAATTTTGTAGAAATTCACCTGCAAAGTTTTCTAGGAATAGAGTCATTATTATGAAGGTGATTTTTTGATAGTTTAAAAAATATACTTAATTATCTCAATGCAAACTATAAGATGGGAAATATCTTTATTTTCCAGGTGGTCATCTTTTTGACTGTGTTTTTTCTGGTCCTTATTTCATGTGAGAAAAGATTCATTGTGAGGTTAGATATTGTTGCTTTGAATTTATTAGAAGCCATTAACGATGGCTTTCTTATTCCCTTTGATCGTTTTACCACACACTACTTCTCATTAGTTTTTGATAAAGTCTTCTGAAGCTCCTGAAATCCACCAGCTGCCCCTGTAGCATATTCAGGAGCCAATGAAAAGTGGCAGGTGTCTGGATACTTTGTCCTGACCCTTACCTTGACCCACTCTTCACAGTAGTCTTGTCCCAACATCAACTTTCTGAACCATCCACTGGGCTACTGTCCTCCCAGCTTACATTTATGTTTCTTCTGGGATTTTACCACCCAATATCTGGGTCATTTGGATCATTCCATTTCCCTCTCCCTGGAAGCCACTACTCAGTGATTTCCGTGTCATCCTCCTCACCCGTATTACTCAGTTTTCACAGTGGAGAGCTGGATGGACATCTGGGTCTACATATTCCCATTAATGAACTAGTCATGGAAGAGCTAGTGTCCATTTTACAGTTCCCATTTTTACTTTGATAGGTCAGCTCTCTTGGATGGAATGCATCTGTCTCATCCACTAGCTGGATGAGTCAACTTCCTTTCATGATAGGGAGCAAACCTCACGTGGAAGTTGGTTTTGGAAGCAGGAATTGCTCCTGTGAAGAAGTCCAGCACCTGTGGTCAAATGGCTTAATCTCTGCACCTGTAGCAACACTGAACTCCAAGGAGGCATGTGGTGGGTTGGGCGCCCCACTTACTCAACCTTTCAAGATTTGAATATGACTTTAGGCATGCTTTCTAATGTCTAAAATCCTCATTCATAAAATATTCATCTACCGTGTTTCAGTACTGTTTTAGAAACTGGGGAGAGATCAGTAAACAAAACAGATTAAAACCTCCTGCCCTTTTACAGCTCACATTTTATGGCATGGAGGCAAATGATGAACCCAGAAAAGAGTAAATGGTTAAGTATTTCAAAGTTCGTTAGAGAAAAATAAGGCAGGAAAGAGGGGTGATGAAGAGGTGGCAAACTTTTAAAAGAGTCTCAGAGAAGGCCTCCTTGAGAAAGTGACAAGTGTGCACAGTCTTAAATGAGTGGATGTAGTAATCCATGTGGACGTCAGAGGAAAGAGAGTTCTAGGCAGAGGAAGGGCAAATGCAGAAGCCCTGAGCTGGGAGCACTCTCAGTGTGTTTGATGGCCACCAAAGACGAGGAGCGAGCAAGGGGAGAATAGTAGGAGATAAGCTCAGAGGCGTAGCAGTGACCTTGATCCTGTGAGGCCCATGGGCCATTGGAGGACTTTGGCTTTTACTTCTCATTTGTTCAAGAGCTATTGAAGTATTTAGAGGAAAGGATCTCATCATCAACTGACAGTTTTAAAAGAAGCACTCTGGGGTGCTTTGTGGAGACCAGATAATAGAGGGATGAGGGAAGAATCCAGGTAATCAGTTAGGGAACTCTTCTAATAATTTATATAGGAGATGCTGATGCCTTGAGCCAGGGCGGTGGTAGCCATGAGGAGAAGCAGCTGGATTCTAAGTATGTATTGAAGGTAGAGTCAACAGGATTTGTAAGAGATAGGCGTGTGTGAGAAAGTTAGGAGTCAAGGACGAGTTGACTTATCTTAGGGTCTGGCCTCTAGAAAGTGCACAATACATATTTGTCGAATGAGTGAGTGAATAGTCTATTCTAATATATTTTTCTTCACTAAATTGATATATCCTCTAGGGCTGGGATCATGTCTTATTGGATTTTACACGACCAACACTTGGCATAGTTCTGAAACACATTAGGAGCCCATCAGATATTTCTTCAATAATTGAATGTTCATATCATCCAGAACAGATGGAGAGGAATATTGCTTCAGGAGTTGACTGGGCAGGCACGGACTGTTCACAGACCTGCAGTTACTCATCTAGCTGTGCTCAGCTTCTTCATGCCTATCTTTCAGCAGTTACCCCTAGTTCCCAACTCACTTAGCTGATGAGGGACATACATATCAGCATGAAGTTCACAGGATTCATTCCAGAGCAACAAATACATTTCAAACTCCTTTGGAGGCCCAATGCATGTAAGAAGGAAAAATCGAGTTCAGTGGGAAATTAAGACCCCAGAGGCAGATGCCCTGCTGTTTTTAGGTTGCCAAGAGTTCAACCAAGAGGAAAAGGAGCACATCCATTGTCGTTTGAGGAACAAAGAAGACTCTTGCCCAAAATGAAGAATAGGCAGAGCTCTGATTCTTAAGATCTCATTCAAATGGCCCCTTGTGTGTGGTGGGTACAGATGAAGGGCTGAGTGGGAATGGCCAGGATTTCAACCTGACCTACTAAGACTTGTCTGGGATGCCAGCTGCTGGTGTTGACTGGAGTCCAAAGTGCTGGACCCAGAGAAAAGGAAATCTCTGGGCCAGCATTGGCCTTTTTAATCTTGTATTTCTGCATCCTGGAATGGCAGGGCCCACGATTGGCAAGACTAGCAATTTCCCTGCTGCTTCTTGTTTCTCTGCACTATAGCAAATACAGTGTCCTTCGAGCTCTCTATTAATTGACTTCACAAAGTTTCCCCAGAATGAACTGTTGTTGAAACTGGTGTGACTGCTTCCAAATCTCAGGAAATAAAATAAAATAAACATCTTTTTCTACCCACATCAAGATACATCAGCAGACAGTATAAATATTACTTACAAAAGGACTAAATTTGGTTACGTGACTGAAAAGAAGGGAGAAAATACTTTATATATTATATGCCAACTATGTGGTAGCATAAGACTGCAATAGACACCAAACCAAAACCAAAATATATTTGCATGTGGAAATTGTCTCTCTCTCTTTGTACATATATATTATCTTCTTGAAATGTTACACACAATTTGAAGCTACTTTCAGTGCGTTATACTTTAGTTAGATGGACAAACAACTAGGACTGTGAATGACAAATCACCAGCGAAGAAATTAAGCTGACTCAATAGGTCCAAGATGATTTAATAATTTGGCTCAAACATAGTAAGTACCAGGTACTATTTTGCTGGGAATTTCATTCCTCTTTGATAAAATTAATTTGGTATTAAAGAAATCAATGGAAACAATCTTTTTAAAATTGTGGTAAAAATATATATGACAAAACAATTGCCATTTCAACATTTTTTACATATGCAATTTAGTGACATTGATTATGTTCATCATATTGTATAACCATCACCACTATCCATTTCAAAATTTTCCCATAACCATTAACAGAAATTCAGTGTCCCTTAAGCAATGACTTCCTCTTTTCTCTTCCTTCCTGCCCCTGCTAACCACTTATAAACATTGATATCTATACATTTACCTAGTCTAGATATTTCATATAACTGAGGTCATACAGTAAGGATTGTCTTGTGACTGATTTATTTCACTCAGCGTAATGTTTTCAAGATTCATCCATGTTGTAACATGTAGCAGGACTTCATCTCTCTTTAGGTTGTTACTGTTGTTAGGTGTTGTCAAGTCAGTTGTTACTCATAGCAACCCCAGGTATAACAGAAGAAAATATTGCCCAATCCTGTACCATCCTCCAGTCGTTAAGTTTGAGACCATTGTTGCAGCCTCTGTCAATCCATCTCATTGATGAGCTTCCTCTTTTTTGCTGACTCTATGCTTTACCTAGCATGATGTCTTTCTGCAGGGACTGGTCCCTCCTGATAACATGTCCAGAATAAGAGAGACAAAGTCTTGCCATCCTTGCTTCTAAGGAGAATTCTGGCAATACTTTTTCTAAGACATATTTGTTCTTTCTTCTGGCAGTCTATGGTATATTTAATATTCTTTGCCATCTTCATAATTCAAATGCATCAACTCTTTTTTGGTCTTCATTATTTATTGTCCAGCTTTTGCATGCATATGAGGTGATTGAAAATATTATGGCTTGAGTCAGGCACACCTTAGTCCTCAAGGTGACATCTTTGCTTTTCAACACTTCAAAGAGGTCTTTTGCAGCAGATTTGCCCAACGCAATGCGTCCTTTGATTTCTTGACTGCTGCTTCCATGGGTGTTGATAGTCGATCCAAGTAAAATGAAGTCCTTGACAACTTCAATCTTTTCTCCATTTATCATGATGTTGCTTATTGGTCCAGTTGTGAGGGTTTTTGTTTTCTTTATGTTGAAATGTAATCCATACTGAAGGCTGTAGTCTTTGATCTTCATCAGTACTTACTTATTTCAAGTCCTCTTCTCTTTTGGCAAACAAGGTTGTGTCATCTACATATTGCAGGTTGTTAATGAGTCTTCTTCCAGTCCTGATGCCACATTTTTCTTCATATAATCCAGCTTCTTGGATTATTTGCTCAGCATACAGATCATGTGTTGTTTAATAATGTGTTGTTTAATTTCCACATATTTGTATATTTTCCAGCTTTCATTCTGTTATTTCTAGTTTCACTTCAATGTGGTCAGAGAAAATACCTTTTAAAATTTATCGAGACTAACTTTATGACCTAATATATGGTTTATCCTGAAAAATGACCCAAGCGAACTGGAGAAGCTTGTATATTGTTCTGATGTTGGGTGGAGTGTTCTATATATGCCTGTTAGGCCTAGTTGGTTTATAGTGTTGTTCAAATCTTCTTCACCCACTCCTAACTTATCAGCATGGTTAGGTTCCAAAGACCAGGTCATTATGCAAAAATCAGCATTATGCAAAAATGGAGACTAACCACATCAGATCACAAAATGGAGGATGACTACCGTTACATAACTGCCAAATTACATCACTACATAACTGCCAAATTACATCATTGCATAACTGCCACACCACTGAGAATCATGGCCCAGCCATGTTGACATATAACCTAGTCAGTATTACTCCTACCTCACACCTCAACATTTGTTACTGTCAGACATACGTTGTTAATGTGCAAGACAGTCAATAGATTTTTTACTATTGTTGTAAATGCTAAATGTCAGATAACAAGATAGTCAGTGAGGAGTAGTTGTATTTCTTTACTGACCTTCTTTCTAGATGTTCTGTTCATTATTAAAAGAGGTGTGTTGAAATCTCCAAACATTATTGTAGAACTGTCTATTTTTCCCCTCAGTTCTATCAGTGTTTTCTTTAAATATATTGAGGCTCTGGTGTTAGGTGCATGTATATTTATAAATAATATATCTTGATGAATCGACCCTTTTATAATTACGTAAAGTCCTTCTTTGTCTTGTACAATAGATTTTGACTCAAAGTTTATTTTTCCTGAAATTAAAATTGCCACACGAGCCTTCTTTTGGTTACTATTTGCATGGGATATTTTCCCATCCTTTTACTTTTAACCTGTGTGTGTGTTTGGGCCCAAGATGTTTCTCTTGTAGACAGCATACAGTTGGATCATGCTTTTTTTAAAATCCATTCTGTCACTCTCTGCCTTTTGATTAGAGCATTTAGTCTATTTACATTCATGTTAGTTACCAATAAGGAAAGACTTATTTCTGCTATTTTGTTATTTATTCAGTTTTTTTTTTTTTGTTGTTGTTGTGTTTATGTCTTTGTTCCTCATTTCTTCCATTACTGCCAACATTTGTGTTTTGTTGTTTTTTTGTATGGAACCATTTTCATTCCCCTCTCCTTTGCTTTTGTGTATATTTGTAAAATCTTTTCTTTGTGGTTACCACGAGGATTACATTTAACATCTTACATTTATAACAATCTGTTTTAAATTGATACCAAATTCAGTAGCATACAAAAACTCTATTCTTATACTGCTCCCACCCATTCATGTTATCATCATGTTGTTCATACATCATGTGCTCTGTAACATAAATGTATACTTATTTTTTTTATTTGTCATTGTAAAGTGTGAAGGACATATCAACTAGAATAACCAATGAGGGGAAAACCCTTAAAATTTGCTCTTATACTTGCCCATGAAGTTACCTTTGATGGAGATAGTCTTTACTATGTATGGCTGTTATGAATTGAATTGTGTCCCCCCTCAAAATATGTGTTGAATTCCTTGCTCTTGTACTGGTGATGTGATCCTGTTTGGAAATAAGGTTTTCTTTGTTATGCTAATGAAGTTGTACCAGTGTGTGGGGTGACTCCTAACCCTAATCACTTCTGAGTTATAAAAAGACCAGAATAGACACAGACACACACAGAGGAGAAGGAACATGCTAAGGAAAACCAAAGGATGCCAATGATTACTGATGGATGCCAGAAACAAGGAGAGAGGTTCATAGAAGTAATTAACACAGCTTAGACCCTAATTCAGACTTCTAGCTTCCAGAACTGTGTTCCTGTTCTTTAAAGTTTACCCACTTGTGGAATTTTGTTATGGCAGCACTAGCTTACTAAGACATTGACTTTGAGTTAATGACTACTATGATTTTATTTTATTTTATTTTTTTGCCAGAACTCCCTTTATCCTTGCAGAGGACTTCTAGAGGTTACAAAGTGCCTCAGCTTTTGTTTACCTGGGAATGTCTTAATTTTGCCCTAATTCTTGAGGGATGGTTTTGCCATATATTATATTCTTGTTGACAGTCCTTTTCTTTATGTGCTGTAACTGCTTAACTGTTTGACTCACCCATGGATTCCTTTTTGAGGAGAAATTGGCACTTAATCTTATTAGGTATCCTTTGTATGTGACAATTTGCTTTTCCCTTGCTGCTTTCAGGATTCTCTCTTTATTTTTAGTTTTTTAGCACTTGATTATAAAGGAGCTTGTTATGGATCTCTCGTTGAGTTTATCTTAACTGGAGCTCATTGAACTTCTTAGATTTATAAATTCATGTCCTTTGCCAGAGTCGGAAAGTTTTCTGCCATTATTTCTTGAAATATTTTTTCTATTCGTTTCTTCTATCTTCAAGATGTGTGTTAGTTTGCTTGATGGTGTACCACATTTCCATTAGGCTATGCTTAACAGTCTTGAGCCTTTTCTCTTGTTGATCGTCAGACTCCATAGTTTCAATTATCTTATCCTCTAGATTGCTGGCTATTTTCTGCCAGTTCAAATCTGCTGTTAAATTCTTCCATTCAGTTTTTATTTCAGTTATTGTGTCTTACAGTTTCAGTATTTCTGCTTGGTTTCTTTTTTTATAACTTTTTTTTTTTTGTGTGTGCCTTAGGTGAAAGTTTACAGAATTAATTAGTTTCTCATTAAAAAATTAATACACAAATTGTTTTGTGACATTGGTTGCCAACCCCACAATGTGTCAACACTCTTTCCTTCTCCATCTCAGGTTCCCTGCTTCTTTTCATTCAATTTTCCTGTCTCTTCCTGCCTTCTAGTCTTTGTTTTTGGGCTGGTGTTCCCATTTAGTCTTGTCTATATGATCGAATTACGAAGCACATTTCTCACGTGTTGCTTGGTTTCTATTTATCACATATATCTCTTAATTTATATTTTTGTTTGTTTATGCATTATTTTCCTGATTTCCCTTAATTATTTGTATTTTCCTTTAGTTCTTAGAGATTGGTTAATATTGCTGTATTATATTCTTCCATATAGATGATTTCTCTTGCTTTGACTTGTTCACTTGAATGGGCCATCATTTTCAGTTTCTTTGTGTTCCTTGTATTTTTGTTGTTGTTGTCATTGTTGAAGCTGGGACATTAGAATTTTTGGCTTTCTCAATTTCCTCATACACATGTTGCTTTCAAAAGTGCTATTTTTTGCAAGAATCTCTTAGGTGGAGTGAGTATTCTCGAACTATGCCCTTCTTTTTCAAGCTTATTTAACTATTCTGGGTCACTTGCATTTTCTTACGAATTTTAGGGTCAACTTATCAATTTCTACAAGGAAGTCACCTGGGATTCTAGTAGGGATTTAATGAATCTGTAGATTAATTTGGGGGAGTATTGCCATGTTAACAATATTAAGTCTTCCAGTTTCTGAACATGAGATGTCTTTCCATTTATTTAGATTTTATTTAATTTCTTTCATCTATCTTTTGTAGTTTCCAGAGTGTATGTTTTGACTTCTTTTGTTCAATTTATTACTAAATATTTTATTCTTTATTTATAACTTATTTTATTGTTGTTGTTGAGAATATACACAGCAGAACATACAATTCAACAATTTCTACATGCACAATTCAGTGACATTAATTACATTCTTCGAGTTGTGCAACCATTCTCACCCTCCTTTCCAAGTTGTTCCTCCCCCATTAACATAAACTTACTGCCCCTAAGTTTTTATCTAATCTTTTGAATTGCTGTTGTCGATTTGATCCCAGAGAGGTAGATCTTAAAAGAGCTCAATGCTCAAGGCAGACATTCTTTACTAGTTAACTTTACTAGTTAAGCTAAATGCATATTATATACAGTAAAATATGTGAAAACCAAAACTGTGTAAGACAGAAATCTATTCAAGAAGGAAAACTAAAATACGTCCCACTAAAACAAGCAATCGAAAAGTGGTAAGACTGCACCCTGTCAAAGGCGGAAAACTTGTGAGAACATGAAAAGGCAGTCCTGTGGTGTTTTGGCTCTCACAAGTTTCATGATATGCATTACAATCTGGATGCCTTTTATTTCATTTTCTTGACTAACTGCATTGGGTAGAACCTCCAGTACAATGTTGAATAGGAGTGGTGAAAACAGACATCCTTCTCTTGTTCCTGATCTTAGGGAGAAAGCAATCATTTTTTAACAGTAAGTATGATGTTAGCTGTGGGTTTTTCATGGATACCATTTATCAAGTTGAAAAAGTTCCCTTATTTTCCTAGTTTTCTGAGTATTTTTATCATGAAGGGGGAGGGGTTAAATTTTGTCAAATATTTTTAATGTATTTATTGAGGTGATCATGTATTTCTTTGTCCTTGATTTTGTTGATGTAGTTGATTGATTTTTATAATTGGTTTTTGAATGTAGACTCTACTTTGCATTCCTGGGATAAATTCTGTTTGGTCATGGTTTATAATCCTCTTTACATATTATTGGATTTGGTTTGTTGATATTTTGCTGAAGATCTTTACATCATAAGACATATTGGTCTCTGTCTTAGATATCTAGTGCTGCTATAACAGAAATACCTCAAGTGGCTGGCTTTAACAAACAGAAATTTATTCTCTCACAGTCTAGGAAGCTAGAAGTCTGAATTCAGGGAGCCAGATCCAGGAGAAGAGTTTATCTCTCTTGTTGGCTCCGGGGGAAGGTCCTTGTCATCAGTCTTCCCCTGGTCTAGGATCTTCTCAATGCAGGGACCCTAGGTCCAAAGGCTGTATTCTGCTCCTGGTTTTTCTTGCTTGGTGGTAATGAAGTCCCTCTCCTCTCTGCTAGCTTCTCCCTTTATCTCAAAAGAAATTGACTCAAGATACAATCTAATCCTATAGATTGTGCTCTGTCTCATTAATATAACTGTCTCTAATCCTGCCTCATTAACATCATAGAGGTTAGGATTTATAACACACAGGATAATCACATCAGATCACAAAATGGAGTACAACCACACAATACTGAGAATCATGGCCTAGCCAAGTTGACACACATTTTGGGGGGACACAATTCAATCCATAAAGGTCTCTAATTTTTTTTTCTTGATTTGGTATAAGAGTAATATTGGCCTCACAGAATGATTTGGGAGCCCTGGTGTTAAGAGCTTGGCTGCTAAACAAAAGGTCAGCAGTTCAAATCAACTAGCCAGTCCTTGGAAACCTTATGGGGCAGTTCTACCCTGTCCTATAGGGCTGCTATGAGTTGGAATCGATTTGAAGGCGATGGATTTAGAATAATTTGGGAAATGCTTCCTTCTCTTCTATATTTTGGAAGAGTTTGAGAAAAATTAGCGTAAATTATTTAAATGTTTGGTAGAACTCACCAGTGAAACCATCTGGTCCTGGGCTTTTATTTGTGGGTAGTTTTTCATATTACTAGTTCAATCCCTTTGCCTTTTACAGGATTATTTAGATATTCTCTTCCTTCTTGAGTCAGTTTTGGTAGTTTTTAATTTTCTAGGATTTTTTCCATTTCTTCTTAGTTATCTAATTTGTTGTTATATAGTTGTTTATAGTATTCCTTTATAATCTTTTTTATTTCTGTAAGATCGGTAGTAATGTCTCCTCTTTCATTTTCTGATTTCAGTAATTTGAGTCATCTCTTTCTTTCTCCTTGGCCAGTCTAGCTAAAGGTTTGTGGATTTTGTTGATCTTTTCAAAGAACCAAATTTTGGCTCATTGAGTCCCTGTATTCTTTTTCTGTTTTATAAATTTTCATTCTAATCCTTATTACTTCTTCTTCCTGCTTGCATTGAATTTAGTTTGTTATTCATTTTTCCAGTGTCCTAGGGTAATAGGTTATTGACTTGAGTTGTTTCTTCTTCTTTTTTTTTTTTCTATTTTATTTTTTTTATTGTACTTCAGGTGAAGGCTTACAGAACAAATAGTTTCTCATGAAACAGAAGTACACATGCTGTTTTATGACATTGGTTAACAACCCCACAACATATCAACCCTCTAACTTCTCAACCTCTCTTTTTTTTTTTTTGGCGAAAATATACATAGCCAAAGATACACCATTTCAAAAATTTCTACATGCACAGTTCAGTGACATTGACTACACTCTTCGAATTGTGCTGTTATTCTCACTTAAGATGAAGGCTTACAGAACAAAATAGTTTCACATTTAACAGTTACTACAAATGTTGCCCTATGACAATGGTTAACAATCTCACAACACATCAACAATATCCTTACTCAACCTTGGTGTTTCTTCTTTTTTAATGTAGATACTTACATCTCTGATTCCTTCTATGCATTACTTTAGATGTATCTCATACGTTTTTGCAAGCTATGTCTTTATTTTCATACATCTCAAAGTATTTTCTAATTTTCCTTCTGATCCCTGTCTTCAGGTTTTGGTAGTTTGATTATGATGTGGATGTCTTTGAGTTTATTGTAGTTGGGGCTCACTGAGCTTCTTGGTTAGTATTTTCCTTTTTTATCAAATTTGGGGAGTTTTAGCCATTATTTCTTCATATATTTTTTCTGACCCTTTCTTTTCCTTCTCTTACTTTATGATTCTTTTTACATGTATGTTGTTATGCTTGATGGTGTCATGCAGTTCTCTGTGATTCTCTACATTTTTCTTCATTTCTTTCTGTTCTTCAGACTGGTTAATCTCATTTGACCTATGTTCAAGTTTGCTGATTGTTTCCTCTGCCTGCTCAAATCTGCTGTTAAACTCGCTAATGAAATTTTTATTTCAGTAATTATAGTTTTCCACTCCAGAATTTCTATTTCATTTCTTTTTTAAACTATATTTTCTATATCTTTAATAATTCTTCGTATTTGGTGAGGTATCCTTTTCCTATTGTCTTTCAGTTCTTTACATATGCTTTCCTTTAGTTCTTTGAATATTTAAAATAGATTATTTAATGTTGTTGGCTAGTAAGTTCAATGTGTGGTCTTCCTCAGAAATAGTTTCTATTGCCTTTTTTTTTTTTTCCTGCGTATGGACCATACTTTCTTGTTTCTTTGTACGTCTCATATTTTTGTTGTTAAAAACTAGACTTTGAAATAATATAGTGCAGCAACTTAGAAAATTAGAGTCTCTTCCATCCCCAGGGTTTATTAGTATTGTTTGTTTAGTTACTTTTCTGAACAAATTCTATAAAGTCTATATTTGTTTTTTTTGTGGCTACTATAAGAGTTTAGTTGCTAACCAAAAGGTTGGCAGTTTGAATTCACCAGCTGCTTCTTGGAAAACCTATGGGACAGTTCTATTCTGTCCTAAAGGGTTGCTATGAGTTGTAATTGACTCAACAGCAATGGTTTTTTTTTAAATAGTTTCTGCTCAGTTAGCTTAGCGGCCAGCTAGTGAGTGAAAAGATATTTCCTTAAATGCCTGGGGTCTTAAATTTCCTAGTCATTTCCAAGGGGCTGTGTGTGTGTATTGGAGCATGCCTTCAACACTCAGCCAGGCAGTTAACAACTTTGCCTTAGCCTTCATGTTCTGCTTGTTCAGAGCTTCAAAGTTATCCAGCGGTAAGAGCTAGGGCCTTCTCAGGTCTTCCTGAGCATGTGCACAGCCCCGTGGGTGGACACAACCCTGTGCATGCGTGTGGCCTTCTATATTCCCTGGAGTAGGTTGGAGCTTTTCAAAGCCCCCTATGAACTTTTCACTTCCCAATTTTCCTTTTAAGCTTTTTGGTTAGCCTATTGTTTGCCTCAACTATTATTCACTGCCTCAAGCATCTGTATGTTAAGTAATGTCTTTGATTGTTTTCAACAAAGACTCCTGCAGAAAAGGCTGTTTGCACTAGGTAAGCACTGAGCCAGATGAAATAAAGGCAACTTTGTGAGTAGTCTTCTGGGGAACCACCAGACAGGTCAAATAATGACAATTCTCTAGAAATGGAGCTTTGAAGGAGCTCCAACCCAGGCCTTCTCACTCCAATGCTGCCAGGCTGCTGTTTTTCACACCATTTGCAGACCATTGGTTTTCAAGGCTACTGTGGGTCTGGAAAGGGGGGAGGGGATAGGAATAGGGCAAGTTATAATGCCACACAGCTGTTTGAGATTCAGCTGTTTGTCTTGAATAAACACTCCCTGGATTGCTGCAAACATTTGGCTAATTTCCAGAGTTCTGAACATGTTGATTTTGAGTATTTCTGCCAGTGTCTTTGCTGCTTTTATGGAGAAGAGAATTTTCAAACATCCTTATTTCACCATTTTCACTGACATAATTAATTAAACAAACTCATTTTTTATTATAAATATATACAATAAGACCTGCAGAAGCTGGTATCTGTGTAAGGCAGAGACCTGTCAGAGAAGGAAAACTCAAATATTTTCCACTAAAATGAGAAACAGAAAAGTGATAAAATTGCACCCTGTCAAAGGCAGAAGACTTGCGAGATCTGGAAAAACAAGGCAGTCCTGTAGAGTTCTAGCTCTCACAGGTTTCACTGTATATTTAATTACTCATCCTTAACGCTGCAGTTTACTACATTATTATCCTAGTATAAAATCACATAGTTTTAGAGTCTGTGTTCATAGTCTTGGCATTTGAAGTATTTTAATAGCACAGTAGTTGGTAATTTTGAAATACATTAATATAGGTAATATGAATGCTTTGTCAAAATCAGTGAACTAGAGAAATTGCACGCCACGTACTCCCAGTGGCTAATCACAACTTTATGTGCTCCTCCTCTAACCGCTCCAGAATGATTGCGTTGCAAAGATCCAGGGCTAGACTAATATGGAAGCTATTATTCTGCCCCTACAAGTACAAGGCAAGCCTCAAAACTCTGGGCAACCACTGAAGGTCAAGATTTTTCTATGATCTGATCATTGCCTCCTTTTGTTATGTGATCTTAGACAAAACAGAATTTTTAAAAAATTTTTCTTGCTTCATGTATAAATACAAAAAAAAAAAAACAAAACACAAAACACACAGAGATGACACTAAATGATAAAACAGTAGATACTTATATATTCAAGCTGGAAAATAGAAAATGTACTTTGATTTGTTTCTCAGTTTCAAGGCAGCTTATTTTTTATTTTAGCTGTCAGATCATTCTGAAATGTTCAAAGAAAGGGATTAATTCCCTGGATACAGACAGCCAAATAGCATGCACCCTTCCTCTTCACCTTCCCACGCTGCCCTTAGCCTCCTCCCAGACACACCTAGTGATTATGAATGCACGTATGTATTTTCTCCTATTCAGTTTTCTACGGGCAGTTGCTGGGAAAGGAGGAAAATTGAGCTTATCACATGGTGAGTGAGACTTTTCCTATTAGAAGATTTGGCCTAAAACCAAGTTTTTGAGTAATAAATTTGACAGGGGCTCAGGAAGAGTCTCTGCCTGGACTCATCCTAGAACACTAGGTGCCACACCTTATTTCAGAGTTGTATAGCCAGGTATGTACAAGGTGTGACATGGAGAATTGTTCTCATTTAAAATCATGAATTATGTGTCTCCAGCCTCCTCTTTGCTGCATTATTTTCTTATTTGCATTTCTATATTACCTAGCATTCCCCCCTGCCTTTTTTTAATCAAAACTGCTTTCGGGAAAAAGATTTGATAAATTCATCACCTCCACACACAAAAAGAGAAGAATCAGATTGAATGAATAGTCCTTTCAGGAGAAGTTTAAATTTTAACCGATAGTCAAACCTTAAGTTAAAGGATGAAACTTTTCTAATGGATTTGGTGTACAAGTAGGACAAGATAGAGAGATTTTTTTGGGGGGATAGTGTGTCTTTCCTGTTGTTCTAACACCCAGATGCCTTCCTAAGGGAAATATGAGAGGTTGCATGTCTCATGACACAATGAGGGTTTCCTCCCTCACCTTTCTCTCAAAATTGCAAAATGTGACTTATTTTATTGTACCCTATGCACCAATCAACAGAAAGATTCTCAAAATTTCTTAAGAACTTCAACACTGGGATTTTTGTACTCTTCTCTATCTTTTCCCTTCCATTTCTACTAGTTTTTTGATCAACTCCATTATTTTCTTACTTTCATAAGAGTTAATTTCAGTTCTAATTCAATAACCTATATTCAAGACCAGGCATTGGCCTTTATCTTCCTCTGAAATATTTGACTCCCTTTTATACAATCATCTCTTCTACTGTTGTCCTCCCTGCCAATTCTCTTGAATCAACTGCCATTTTTATGATCTCTAGGGCTTCGATCTCTTTCTATTATCTCTTTCTGTCATTTCTACCCTGAATTCTTTCTATATAGCCTGGTTTAACTAACACACTAAAATGCTTTGACCTTTTGACCAACCTTGCACCATACTGGCCTTGCCATTCTCAAAACTCTGATGAAGAAAGCCATGTAATAGCTGATGTTTCACACTAGAGATTTAAATAGTCTAACTTAGTTTAGATCCTCAATACCATGCTACATTTACTTTTTTGTGTTTTCCCTGTAATTTGCTTACAAGTCCTCATATGCATTTTTATTCTTCTTAATTCTAGCAAATTATTTCAATTTTTAAAATGAAACTTCTTATACTCAGATAATGCCATCTGACATGAATTTTCTTACTATTTCTTGGTTACAATTGCATTTTTCTTTCTGGCATCACAATCTATTTTATCTCTTTTCCTTCAGATTCAGAGAAATAAATGTCTCTCTTTATTTCCAATATGAATATTTACACCTTGACCCAATACATTCATATTTTGTGTAAGATCTTACTTCATCAATCCTTTCTTATATGTATTAACTCTCTTGAATTCCAGGATATTAACCCTCATTTTATTTTACTCCTTATTATGTTCATGTTTTCCTTTAAAACCTTGATTGCATATGTAATACTTGTTTCAAAGTTCTTATCTGTTAATTCTGTCACCTCTGTCATTTCTGGGTCTGTTGTTATTCACTGATTTTTCTGCTAGTTATGTGTCAGAGTTTTCTGCTGCTTCACAGGTCTAGTTCTTTTTTATTAAAAGCTAGGCATTATGAAATTTACGTTGTTGGTTTCTGGATTTTGTTGTCTTTTTAAAAAAATGTTGAGTTTTGCTATTTTGACAGGCAGTTAAGTTTCTTTTGTTTCAGCTGGATTCTTTGAAGGCTTTTTAAAAAACTTTATTAGGAAAGGTTGAGAGTAGCCCTGCTGTAGGGATAGTTTAGTCTACTCTTAAGGCTTCATGATTCTGGGCTCTATAATGAATGCTTTTGGTGTTTAATTAACTTTCTATACTCTGGTTAGAAATTGAACATGTCTCAGCCCTGTGCGAGCTCTGGTGATTGTTCAGTTTTAGTTTCCTGGTGGTTGTTCTTTCCCTTGTAGTTTTTCTTTGCCTATTCTCATGGAACAATGCCTTGAGCATGCACAGCTTAGTATTTATTCAAAGACTCAAACACCATATGTAGACTTCTAGAGTTTTCTGTGCATTATTTCCTTATCTTTAGTATTCTTTGAAAATTCTAGCTGCTTCTAACTTTCTGAACCCCAATCTCTCTCTCCTCAACTCAGTAAGACTACTGTGCTCTTTCGGGTTCTCTCTACTTATACTGTGCATCTTTATGATATTGAATCTTCTTATCCATGGACATTGTCTATCCCTTCATTTTTAAAGTATTATTTAATGTATTGAATTAAGTTTTATAATTTTTATCTCAAAAATTCATGTGTATTTCTTGTTAGATTTATTTCTTGGTCATTTTGTAGGTATTGTATATTGTATTTTTTATTTTTAACCTTTTATTTTTTAATAATTTCAAACACAGAAAAATTTTAAATTACCAAAAATTACTAAGGATAATGGAAAAAAAAAAACCACACAACTCAGACTTTACACTTATAAATATTTTGCCACATTTGCTTTGTCATCCTCAACATCTATTTATCTATCTATGTTATCAGGAGGGACCAATTCCTGGAGAAGGACATTGTGCTAAGTAAAGTAGCGGGTCAACAAAAGAGAGGAGGACAGTCAATGAGATGGGTTGACACAGTGGCTGCAACGATTGGCTCAAACATAGTAATGATAGCGAGGATGGTGCAGGACCAGGCAATGTTTCATTCTATCGTACATGGAATCACTATGAGTTAGAACCAACTTGATGGCATGTAACAACAACATCAACATCTATCTATCTATCTGTCTGTCTATTATCTATCATCTATCATCAATGTGAAATTTCTCCGAACAATTTGAAAGTAAATTTCGTACATTCTGTATATTAAATACATCAAAATTCAGGGTGTGCTTCCTAAGAACGATAATATTTTATTAAATATTTTCAGTTCAGTTATAAAATTCAAGAAGCTTAATATTTTACAATAAACCAAAACCTTTTGTTGTCAAGTTGATTCTGACTCATAAAAAAACCAAACCCGTAACTGTCGAGTCGATTCCAACTCATAGTGACCCTATAGGACAGAGTAGAACTGCCCCATAGGGTCTCCAAGGAGTGGCTGGTGGATTCAAGCTGCCGACCTTTTGGTTAGCAGCCGAGCTCTTAACTACTGCGCCACCAGGGCTCCATATTTTACAATACTTTATTTAATCTATGGTCTGTATTCCAGTTTTATCTATATATCTAAATAATATTTTTAGAGCAATTATTTTTTCCAGAATACATCCAGTCCAGAATCATAAGTTGCATCTAGTTGTTATTTTTCTTTAGTATAATTTTAATTGGGAACAGTTTGTTCATGCCATTGATATTATGGAAGAATACAGGACAGTTATTTTAAAGACTACACCTCAATTTGAGTTTGAATAATTTTTCTAACCTGATTAGATCCAGCTTATGCATTTTTAACTTGAATGCTCTGTGAGTGATGTTGTGTCCTTCCCAGAGATACATATAATAATCTTATGCCTGTTATTGCTGATGCTAATTTTGATTACTTGTGTAAGGTTTTTCTGGCTTCTCCAATATTACTTGTCACCATTCCTTATGCAATTAATAGTTAATTATTCTTAGTTTAATAATTTAATAATTAATAAATTAAATCACTTATTCCTTCCAATCTTTCTTGTATTTATATTTTCTTTTTTCTTATCTTACTGCAATGGACAAAACAAGTAGGAATATTGATTATAAACATCCTTGTGCTGTTCCAGTTTTTGAAAATAACTTTCCCTTCCTTCCTTCCTCCTGTATTTTTCTTTATTTTACAGATGATAAAGTTTCAACTATTGAGGTAGAATTCTTGCCTTCCATGGGGGAGACTTGAGTTCTATTCCCAGCCAGTGCACCTCATGAGCAGCCACCTCCTGTCTGTTAGCAGGCTTGCATGTTGCTATGATGCTGAACAGGTTTCAGTGGAGATTCTGAATTAAGACAGACTAGGAAGGAAAGCCTGGCAATCTACTTCCAAAAATCAGGCAACAAAGACCCTATGGATCACCATGGTCTGATCTGCAACTGATCATGATCATGATCAAGGACAGGCAGTGTTATGTTGCATTGCATACGAGGCCTTCATGAGTTGGGGGCCAGTTGGACCCCCAACAATAACAACAACAACAAAGCTTTAACTAATGATTGAATTGTTTTAGTAATTGTAAATATATATTTTTTCTCACATCTATTTTGGTGAGTAAATTTTTCTTGGAAGTTGTGCATTTAACCTAAGTTTTCAATATTGTTGGTATTACCTTCTATTTTAATACTGTGTACCGTATTTTATGCAAATAACGTGCATCTCCTACGTTTGTTTGCCAACCACACTCTTCCCCCACGAGGTATTTTCATAAGCACCACCACATCAATTTTTTTATAAGTAGCAGTAAAAACAATTAGCATAGTGCACTTATGAAAATATTTTGCAGGGGGAGGGTGCAGTTGGCAAACAAAAGTAGAAGATGAGCGTTATTTGTGTAAAAATTCAGTGCTATCTAGTTATGTCTTCATTTTAATCCTATTATTTCTTTACTTTTGGTTTTTTGTTTGTTTGCTTATTTCTTGGTCAATCATTTCACATCCCAACAGTTAACTATTCTTGTCAGTTCTATCTTCAAAATATACCCAAGTTATGAACTCTTTCTCCCACATTCCTCACTACCACTTTATTCCAAATCACTATCATCTCCTGCCAGGATTATTGAAATCCTTCCAAATAGTCATACTGCTTCCTCTCTTTCTCCCTTACAGGCTATTATTATTCTGAATAAAACTAAAGTCTTTACAATAGCTTAAAAGATGCTACATGATCTTCTGCCACTTCTTCCCAATCTTTACCTTTTGATCTTCCTCTCCTACTGTTTGATCACCGCCTTAATCAATACACTCTAAACATGCTAGTTCATTTACTCTTCCTTAAACATGACAGGGCTGTGCTCCCTTAAGGGCCTTCCTTGCAATTTTCTTTTCCTTCCTTTGAACTACTCTTCCCTTAGAAATCCATATGCCTCCATCTGCTTTATCACCTTTAGCTTTTTGCTCAAATATTACCTTTCCAGTGAGTCCTTCCTTAAACGTCATTTAAAAAAATACAACATCTTTTATCAGGCACACGTTATATGCCTTTGTAACATTTTCTTTTTCCATAGCTGTCATCCCCACTTACATACCACATATGTGTCACTAGAATATAAGTTCCATGAGGGCAGGTATTTTTGTAAATAAAAAATGTTCTCATTGCAGTATCTCCTGCAACTTGAAGAGTGTCTAGCATATAATGAGCAATCTGTAAATATTTGTTCAATGAATTAACAGTTTCTTGTGTGCTTGAAAAGAAGGCATATATATATATATATATATATATATTTTAATTTTGCTTTAGGTGACATTTTACAGAGCAAATTAGTTTCTCATTCAACAGTTTATACACAAATTGCTTTGTGACATTGGTTGCAATTCCCATGATATGTCAACACTCTCCTCTTCCACACCCCAATTCCCTGTTTCCATTTGTCCGTTTTTCCCATCCCTTCCTGCCTTCTCATTATTGCTTTTGGGCAGGTGTTACCCTTTTGGTCTCGTATACAAGATTGAGCTAAAAAGCACATTCCTCCCAGATGCTATTGTTTGTTTTATAGACCTGTCTTATCTTTGCTGAAGGGAGAACTTGGGGAAGAATGCATTTATTCTAACTGTCGAATGCAAATATATGTCCATTGTTAGTTGTTGTTAGGGGCCGTCAAGTTGGTTCCAACTCATAGCAACCCTATGTACAATAGAACGTAACACTGCCTGGTCCTGTACCATCTTCACAATTGTTGCTATGCTTGAGCCCATCGTTGCAGCCACTGTATCAATCTGTCTCATTGAGGGTCTTCCTCTTTTTCGCTGATCCTCTACTTTACCAAGCATGATGTCCTTCTCCAGAGACTGGTCCTTCCTGATAACATGTCCAAAATATGTGAGTGGAAGTCTCGTCATCCTCACTTCTAAGGAGCATTCTGGCTGTACTTCTTCCAAGACAGACTGTTCTTTTGGCAGTCCGTGGTGTACTCAATATTTTTCTCCAACATCACAACTCAAAGGCATCAATTCTTCTTTTTATTTTATTCTTCTTTAATTTTTTATAGTTACTGATATATTTGCATTTTTCTACCGTCGCATTTTATGCTTTTCATTTGTCTTTCTCTTTCTTCATTTTTCTGTAGTTTGTTTTTAATTTAAATTGATTAATTCACTGTTTTACTGTACCAGTTTGGAGTTACACATTGTGCCACTATTGTTTTAGTGGTTACGCTTCAATGTAACATGCATACTTCACAGAAAGTCTCAAGTCACTCTATGTCTAGATTTCCTTCCTCATAAACAGTATTATAGATATAGATATACATGACTACTTGTTTAGACTTACCCCATGTTTTCAGATTTGCTTGTTTATCATTACTTCTTGCATCTCAGTCCTTTTCTTTGATCACCTTTTTCTTTAATATCAGTTGTTTCCTCTCCTCATTCTGAAGAGCTCTCTCCACTGTCACCTAGATCTTCATGTTTTACTTGAGATAGTTGTCATCAGTCTAGTTGTCATGCCTCTGCAGGTTATCTCCTTTCCTGGCCTTTATCTTTTAGAGATATCATTTTTTTACTTTGGCAATCTTTGGAATTACTTGAAATGTGTCAAGTATTGGATTTAATTTGATTTATTGTATTTAGTATTTAATATGCTTTCTGAATTGGATGGTATATTTTTCATCAATTCTGGAAAACTTTCAGCCATAATCTTTTATAATACTGTGTCTCTGCTATTCCTACTATCTTTTCTTTCTGGCATTCTGACTAGATATATATTCATATTTCTAGTTCTAAACAACTTTCTTCATTACCTGCCTATCATGTTTTCCAAAGAATTATTACTCTCTGCTGAAGTCTGGCTATTAATCTGTATTCTAGTTCACAAAATCTCTCTTCAACTATTTTTAATCTGTTATTTAATTCCACTGTTATTTACAAGGTTTTGACTGGCAAGTTTTTTTCAGACATAGATCTCCAGGTCCTTCTTCCTAGTCTGTCTTAGTCTGGAAGCTCTGCTGAAACTTTTTTACCATGGGTGACCCTGCTGGTATTTGAAATACCAGTGGCATAGCTTCCAGTGTCACTGCAACACACAGACCACCACAGTTTGAAAAACTGATGCACGTTTTGGTAGAGGGTCAGCAAAAAGAGGAAGCCCCTCAACGAGATGGATTGACATAGTGTCTGCAACAATGAGCTGAAATACAGCAACACTTGTGAGGATGGCGCAGGACGAGGCAGTGTTTCATTCTGTTGTACATAGGGTCAGTATGAGTTGGAACCGACTTGCTAGCACTGAACAACTATATTTCATTCCACTAGATACGTAATTCTACTGGTTTTTCCATTTCTGATGGTTCTTAAAATTTGACTTTCTTTTTTATATTTTCAACTTCATTGTTGAAATTTTAAAACATCTTAAATGTACAGCATTTATATTCTTTATCAAAGTATTCCATTACCTAAAGAGCTTGGTAGTCTAAAACTGATGTTCTCTTGCTCCCGATTCTCATTCATCATGACTTTTTCCTCATATAATTAGTAATTTTGGATTGTGGGATTTTGCTGAGCAAGATTTTACCTGTGGTAATCCTGGGGAGCCTGCATTGGGGTGTGAAATCATGTACTGCAGAGCAGATTTTATTTTATTTTTGACAAGTGCTATTGGGCATTAAAAATCAAGCACCATTTCCAGCTAACTTTGCAGCTAGGGGTTTCCTGGACCATGCAGGTCTTGCAAATTTGAATCTCAAATCCAAGTGGGCCAAGCTTGTGGTGAGAAAGTTTTAGAAGAGAGTTTTTATTGTTCACGTAGGGTGCACCTCTCAAGCAGATGTATTTTCCCAACATTGGTGTGCTTCTTAGGAATATATTTTCAGGTTCTCTGTTTCACTGACTAAAACGGTCCAATCTTTAAGGAGAGTCTCAGGTTTTCTAAATTTCATTTAAATTGTACTTTAGATGAAGGTTTACAGAACAAACTAGTTTCTCATTAAGCAGTTAGTACACATATTATTTTATAATGTTGGTAACAACCCCATGACATGTCAACACTCCCCCTTCTCAATCTTAGGTTCCCTATTACCAGCTTTCCTGTCCCCTCCTGCCTTCTAGTCCTTGCCCCTGAGCTGTTGTGCCCCTTTAGTCTCCTTTTGTTTTATGGGCCTGTCTAATCTTTGGATGAAGGGTGAACCTCAGGAGTGCATTCATTACTGAGCTAAAAAGGTGTCTGGGGGCCATACTCCTGGGGTTTCTCCAGTCTCTGTCAGGCCAGTAAGTCTGGTCTTTTTTTGTGAGTTAGAATGTTTTTCTACATTTTTCTCCAGCTCTGTCTGGGACCCTCTATTGTTATCCCTGTCAGAGCAGTCAGTGGTGGTAGCCAGGAACCATCTGGTTGTATTGAACTCAGTCTAGTGGAGGCTGTGGTAGTTGTGGTCCATTAGTCCTTTGGACTAGTCTTTCTCTTATATCTTATTTTCTTCATTCTCCCTTGCTCCTGAAGGGGTGAGTCCAGTGAAGTATCTTAGATGGCTGCTCACAGGCTTTTAAGATCCCAGATGCTACTCACTAAGGTAGAATATAGAACATTTTCTTTAAAAACTATGTTATGTCAATTGAGCTAGATGTTCCCCGAGACCATGGTCCCCACAGCCCTCAGCCCAGCAATTGGATCCCTCAGGGAGTTTGGATGTGTCTATGGAGCTTCCATGACCTTGCCTCGTGCAAGTTGTGCTGGCTTCCCCAGTATTGTGTACTGTCTTACCCTTCACCAAAGTTACCACTTACCTATTGTATACTTAGTGTATTTCTATCCCCACCTCTCCTCTCCCTTGTAACCATCAAAGATTGTTTCTTTTTGTGTGTAAAACTTTTCATGAGTTTTTACAGTTAGTAATCTCATACGATATTTGTCCTTTTGTGATTGACTTACTTCACTCAGCATAATGCCCTCCAGATTCATCCATGTTATGAGATGCTTCTCATATTCATCATTGTTCTTTATCGTTGTGTAATACCCCATTGTGTGTATGAACCATAGTTTGTTTATCCATTCATCTGCTGATGGGCTTCTAGGTTGTTTCCATCTTTTTCCTATTGTGAACAATGCTACAATGAACATGGGTGTGCATATATCTATTTGTGTGACAACTTTTATCTAAGATATATTCCTAGGAGTGGGATTGCTGGATCATATGGTATTTCTATTTCTAGCTTTCTAAGGAAGTGCCATATCGTTTTCCAAAATTCTGGTATCATTTTGAATTCCTACCAGCCATGCATAAGAGTTCCAATCTCCCTGCAGCCTCTCCAATATTTGTTATTTCCAGTTTTTTTGATTTGTGCCAGTAATGCTGGGGTGAGATGGTATCTCATTGTGGTTTTATCTGCCTTTCTCTAATGGCTAGTGATTGCAAGCATTTCCTCATGTGTCTATTGGCTGATTGAATGTCTTCTTTGGCAAAGTGTCTGTTCATTTCCTTTGCCCATTTTTTAATAGGATTATTTGTTTTTGTTTGTCGTAGAGGTGTTGGATTTCCAGTAGATTTTAGAAATTAGACCTTTGTCTGATTTGTAATGGCCAAAATTTTTTTCCCAGTCTGTAGGTTCTCTTTTTACTCTTTTGATAAGCATGTGTTTAATTTTTAGAAGATCCCAGTTATCTAGCTTATCTTTCAGAGTTTGTGTGTTGTTAGTTATGGTTTGTATCCTGTTAATGCCATGTATTAGGGCCTCTAGTATTGATCCTATTTTTTCTTGTATAAACTTTGTACTGCTTGGCTTTATATTTAGGTCTTTGATCCATTTTGAATTAGTTTTTGTGTACGGCATTAGATATGGGTCCTGTTTCATTTTTTTGCAGATGGACATCCAGTTTTGCCAGCACCATTTATTAAAAAGACCGTCTTTTCCCCATTTGATGGACTTTGGGCCCTTGTCGAAGATCAGATGACCATAGGTGGATGGATTTACATATGGGTTCTCAATTCTTTTCCTTTGGTCAATGTATCTGTCGTTGTACCAGTACCAGGCTATTTGACTACCGTAGCTGTATAGTAGGTTCTGAGGTCAGGTAGTGTGAGTCCTCCTACTTTATTCTTCTTCTTCAGTAGTGCTTTTCTTATCCAGGGCTTCTTCCCTTTCCATATAAAGTTGATGATTAGTTTTTCCATCTCTTTAAAGAATGTTGTTGGTATTGGGATCAGGATTGCATTGTATTTATAAATTGCTTTGGGTAGATTTGTTATTTTCACAACGTTAAGTCTACCTACCTATGAGCATGGTATGTTTTCCATTTATGTGCATCTCTTTTGTTTTCTTGCAGTAGTGTTTTGTAGTTTTTGTATAGGTCTTTTAGGGGCTATTATAAATGGTATTGTTTTCCCGATTTCCTTGTCATCGTTCTCTTTATTGGTGTATAGGAATCCAACTGATTTTTGTATGTTTATCTTGTATCCTGCTCCTCTGCTGAATCTTTCTATTAGTTCCAGTAGTTTTCTTGTACAGTCTTTTGGGTTATCTATGCATAGTATCATATCTTCTGCAAATAAGGACAGTTTAACTTCTTCATTACAAATTTGGATGCCCTTTATTTCTTTTGCTTGCCTTATTGCTCTAGCTAGGATTTCCAGCACAGTGTTAAATAGCAGTGGTGATAAAGGGCATCCTCGTCTTTTTCCTGTTCTCAAGGGGAATGATGTTGCCTGTTGGTTTTGCATAGATGCCGTTTATTATGTTGAGAGCTTTCCCTTTTATACCTATTTTTATTGAGAGTTTTTATCAGGAAGGGTGCTGGACTTTGTTGAATGTCTTTTCTGCATCAAGTGAGCTGATCATGTGATCCTTTTCTTTCCTTTTATTTATGTGGTGTATTATGTTGATTGACGTTGTAATGTGAAACCATCCTTGCATACCTTGTATCAATCCTACTTGGTCATGGTGTATTTTTTTTTTGATATGATGCTGAATTCTATTGGCTAGAATTTTGTTGAGAATTTTTTGCTTCTATATTCATGAGAGATATTGGTCTGTAATTTTCTTTTTTGGGCTGTCTTTGCCTGGTGTTGGTAGCAGGGTTATGCTGGCTTCTTAGAATGAATTCAGAAGTATCGCTTCCTTTTCTATGTTCTGAAATACTTTGAGTAGTACTGGTGTAAGCTCTTCTCTGAATGTTTGGTAGAAGTCTCCAGTGAAGCCATGTGGCTCGGGGCTCTTTTTTTGTTGGGATTTAAAAAAAAATTTTTTTTATTACCTTTTCAATCTCTTCTCTTGTTATGGGTCTGTTCAGATTTTCAACATCACTTTGTGGTAGTTTGTGTAGGTAGTGTGTTTCTGGAATTTTATCCATTTCCTTGAGGTTTTCAAATTTGTTGGAGTATAGTTTTTCATAATACTCTGTTGTGATCCTTTTTATTTCAGTTGTGTCTGTGATAATGTCCTCCATTTCATTTCTTATTTGGGTTATCTGCAGCCTCTCCTGTTTTTCTTTTGTCTGTCTGGCCAGCGGTTTGTCGATTTTGTTTTCAAAGAACCAACTTTTGGTTTTGCTGATCTCTTGTATTGTTTTTCTATTCTCTATTTCATTTATTTCTGCTCTGATCTTTATTATTTCCTTTCTTCTGGTGGCTGTAGGCTTTTTTTGCTGTTCTCTTTCTATTTTTCCGAGTTATGTAGCTAATGTTTTGATTTTGTCCCTTTCTTCTTTTTTGATGTATCTATTGCTATAAATTGACCTCTGAGCACTGCCTTTGCTGTGTCACAAAGGTTTTTGTATGATGTGTTTTCATTTTTGTTTGATTCTAGGAATTTTTTGATTCCATCTTTGATTTCTTCTATTACCTAGTGATTTTTAAGCAGGGTGTTATTCAGTTTCCATGTAATTGATATTTTTTTCCTTGGTCTTTATGTTGTTAATTTCTACTTTGATGGTGTTGTGGTCAGAGAAGATACTTTATATTATCTCAGTGTTTTGGATTTTGTTGAGGGTTGCTCTGTGACCTCAGATGTGGTCTATTCTGGAGAACGTTCTGTAAACATTGGAAAAGAATGTGTACTTTGCAGCTGTTGGGTGGAGTGTTCTGTATATGCCTATGAGGTCAAGTTGGCTGATTGTGCCTTTTAGCTCTTCTGTGTCTTTGCTGCGTTTCTTTATAGATGTTTTGTCCTTTACTGAGAGTGGTGTGTTTAAGTGTCCTACTATTATTGTGAAACTGTCAATTTCTGTTAGAAACTGTCAAGTGCTGTTAGAGTTTGTTGTATGTATTTTAGAGCCCTGTCATTGGGTGCATAGATGTTTATTTTGATTATGTCCTTATGATGGATCATCCCTTTAATCATTATATAGTTCCCTTCTTTTTTGTTTATGGTGGATTTTGTTTTAAAGCCTATTTTATCTGAGATTAATATTGCCACTCCTGCTCTTTTTTGGTAGTTGTTTGCCTGATATATTTTTTCCATCTCTTGATTTTTAATAAATTTACATCTTTGTTTCTAAGATGTGTTTCTTGTAGATAGCATATTGATGCATCCATTCTGTCACTCTCTGTCTCTTTATGGGTACATTTAAGTCATTTACATTCAGTGTGTTTATTGATATGTGTGAGTTTATTATTGTCATTGTGTAGTGCTTTTTTTTGGTAGTGCTGACATTTTCTTTGTTCCTCTTACTCTCCTATGCTGAATTCCTTTTGTTTGAGGAATTTTTTCATTTCATTTGTTTTAGTAGATTTTGTTTTTACTGAGGTTTTATGTTTTTCTTCTTTATTTTGATGAGTCGGTTTGTTAACTCTCTTTGGGGTTACCTTGAAATTTACCCATATCTTCCTAGGTTTGAACCAGTCTAATATTATTTGGCATCATCTTGCCTTCCTCTCCCTTAGAAAGTTTTATACCTACACCGTTTATTCCCTCTTTTATTGTTCTGATGTTGTTATCATTTACAGATTAATCTTTCTGATTCCCTGTTGTAATTCTTTTGGTTTTGGATAGTCCTTGAGAGTTCATTTCTTAGGTTGGTATCTGGCTGGTACAATCTTGGGTCCTAGATTCAGGCTGTGGTCTGATGTTGTTTGTTCTCAAACCGAAGCACTGTCTTTAATGATTCTTGTAGGTTTGGTTTGGTTTTTACATATTCCCTTAATTTCTGTTTATCTGGAAATGTCCTAATTTCACCATCATATTTGAAGGAGAGTTTTGCAGGATATATTATTCTTTGTTAGCAATTTTTTTCTTTCACGGTTTTATGTATGTCATCCCATTGTCTTTTTGCTTGCATGGTTTCTGCTGAATAATCGGAGCTTAGTCTTATTGCTTTCCCTCTGTATGTAACTTTTTGTTTTTCTCTAGCATGCTCTCAGGATTCTATCTTTGTCTTTGGTTTTAGCAAGTGTGATTATGATATGCCTTGGTGATTTTCTTTTGGGATCTATCCTATATGGTCTTTGCTGAGCTTCTTGTTTAGCTTTTCATCTTTCATGATGTTAGGGAAGTTTTCTTCAGCAATTCTTCAATGATCCTCTGTTTTTTCTGTTTTCTCCTCCTGTTCTGGAACTCCGATCATTCACAAAGTTTTGCTTTCGATAGTATCACACGTAATTCTCAGGGTTTCTTCATTTCTCTTTGTTCTTTTTTCTGATTTTTCCTCAAAGTTGTAGCCAAGTGTTTGTCTTCAGTTTCACTGATCCTGTCTTCCAATGTTTCAAACCTGCTCCTCAGCTCTTGTGTGATACTGTCCATTCCTGAAATCTTGTTTATCTTTTGGATTTCTAATTGTTGTTTTTGTATGATTTCCAGTTGTGAATTTATTTTGGCATTTTGTTCCTGTATTATTTTCATGAGTTATTCCATTTTTTTGGTCTGTATTTTTTGTGAATTTGTCTGCCTTCTCCATGAATTTGTCTATTTTTTCCTCATGTTTGTCTGCTTTTTCTTCTATTCTTGGATAGCTCTGAATATTAGAGATTTGAATTAACTATCAGCTAGTTCTATTGCCTTTTCTTCTACTGGACAGTCATCTGGTGTTTTATTTTGTACACCTACTGGAACCATCCTGTCCTTTATTTTTCTGTATGTTTTGATATTGTCTGCTGTCTTCAGGACATTCAGTAGTTATTTTCTTCTTTTATTGATTGTAGTTTTGTTTGTTTCATCCTGCTTTTTGGTTATATTTGGTTATGTCTGAGCAGGCAGGCTGTACATTTTTTGGTGTTTGCTGATCAGTGTGCATGATACTATTCACCTCCTTGTCCAATAGGCAGGGCCAATTGCTCAGCTATGGTGCAGCTGGGAAGGTGCACCTGAAGGAAAGGGGCTGGGATGGGTTGTTTGTGTCATGTACTAGGTTCGACAGGGCCAGCCAGGAATCAGTACAGGGAAGGTTCCGGTAGGCTCTGTCTGTGCTTCTTGGGGGTGTGATGTTCAGCACATGGTGCAGGTAGGCAGGAAAGAGGGAGCAGGTTGTGATATGTGGAGCTAAGATAGGTATGGGAAAGAAGAGACAGAGCAGAGACAGGAGTAAAAAATAAACAAAACAAACAAAAAAAAACCAAAGCCAAACAAACATACAAATAAAACACACACACACAAGAGTGCTAAGGGAGATTGCCATTGGAGTGGAGAGATCAGAGACTGAGAAATGGAGAAAAACAAAGAGAAAAAGAAAAAAAAAAAAGAAAAAAAAAAAAAAGAGCAAAGACCCCATGGATCCCACCAGTGCGGCTATGGAGACTGGGGAAGTCACTCCCATGCCTCGAAGTACAGGCTGGCTAGAAGGGGCAGAATTGTCACACAGCACAGGCATTCAAGAGACAGGAAAAGAAGGTAAGAATAGAGAGACAATACTTCATGTATAACTATCAACCCATGTCTTTTGAATATTTTGGAATTATTTTGAGGAGAGATGAGTACTTTTGCACCTTACACAAAACATTAACAAATAAAGACCAATAACACCAATTGTTTCTTCCCATTTTGTGAGATATTTATGTTCTGAACATAAAAAAATAATGAAAAAATATTAAAAAAGCAAGGGCTAGATCATATGTTTAGTTAGTTTTATTGTTCTTTATTTTTGCCTAAGTCCAAATCATAAAATAAGACTGAGTCATGAATTGCAAAAGGACACACAAATCAGAACACTAATGTTATGGTGAGCCTGCTATGCATAATCCCAGGTTTTTATAGTTATCTTTCCATTTCTTCCACTATTGTAGTTTTTCTGGAAACCGAAGCATGTAACAGCCTGCCTCTTAATTTTTGCATGGTGGTTCATTCCAATTAGGGCCCAGGTAACTGAACTTCCGCACAGTATAAGGCTGCATCCAGGGGGTCCACCATCCCTTGTAGCCCAAGAGGCGTCACCATTCAGAACAATCATAAATGGTGATTTTAGCAGAAGACTGAAGCTGCCTCTCTGTACAGTACAGCAGTTCATTCTTTCCTTAGTATGAGTCCCTATTCTGTACCAGCCACAATTCTAGGTGCTAGGGTCACAGCGGAGAACAGATTAGTGCCCAAGTTCTAGATGAGGAAATACACTAAACCACAGACACATTTATGATTTGGTGTATGGTGCCTTGAGAAAAATAGGTCAAGATAAGATGATAGAGATCTTTAGCAGCACTATTTAGATAGGGCTGTCAGGGAAGTAGAGCCCTGGTGATGTAGTGGTTAAATGTTTGGCTGCTAACCAAAAGGTCAGCAGTTTGAATCCACCAGCTGCTCCTTGGGAAAGCTATGGGACAGTTCTACTCTGTCCTGTAGGGTTGCTATGAGTTGGAATTGCCTTGATGGCAATGGGTCAAGGAAGTAGAGACGTGAAGGACGTGAGGGAGCTACTGTACAAATGTCTGTGGGGAGAGATTTTCAGGAATAGGGAACAGTGAGTGCAAAGTTCCGAGATGAGACCCTCTGGTGGGCTCAAGGATCAGCAAGAAGACCACAGGACTGGAGCTCCAGGAGCCAGGTGGAAGGTGTGGGTGAGGTCAGAGATGTCATCATATATCAGGTGATAGAAACTAAGATAAAGACTTTGGATTTTATTCCAAGTGTGAAGAAAGCCTGGAAGGTATTGATAGGGGGAAGTGTGAAGGGACTGAGATTTTAAAGACTTCTTACTGCAGCTTGTGGAGAATAGCAGTTAACTCTATTAAAGGATGTGAACACTCTTTTGTTGCAAACATCATCAATGGTCATAATGAGCAATTCCTTCTCTTGGGAAGTTTGCAGTAGTAGACTAGTATTACCTAGGAAAATTAAAAACAAAAACACATCTTAAACAATTGTTGTGTCTAAAAGAAAACAAAGAAGACAATAATAACCCTTCTGAAAAACAAAAACAAAGAGCAAAACAAACAAACAAACAAAAACTGGATATTAAATCTTACAGGAGATGATCAAATGTATGTCCAAAGATATTTTTCCAATATTTTATTAAGAAAAATTTCAAGTACACAGAAAAGTTAACCAATTAAATAGTAAACATCCATATACTCACCTTTTAAGTTCTAAAATTGTTAACACTTTTCTATATTTGTTTTATCACATACACATAAATCTATCCATCCATCAATCTATCTTATTTTTGATGCATTTTAAAGTAAGTGACAGATATCAGTATACTTTACTCATAAACATTTCAGCTGTCTTAGCAATGTTTATAGTTTATGGTTCTTATTTTTTTAGGTAAAATTTTCACATAGTAGAATGCACACATCTTAAGTGTGCCATTTGTGATTTTGACAAATCCCTATCAACATATAGAACAATAGCTAGAACTGCAGAAGTTCCTCTAGGCCCTATTTCAGCCAATTTTGCACCCCACTCACTTCACCACTCCACAGACAGTTATGGTTCTGATTGTTTTTAAACCATAGATTAATTTTTGCCTATTTTTTGAACATTGTATAAATAGAATCATACCGTATGTACTCTTTTGTGTAAGGCTACTTTCACTCAGCAATATTTTTTGAGATTCTTCCATATTTCTGTGTGGTATCTTATTATTTCTTTTTAATGCCGAGCAGTGAGTGTTACGATTTATGGATAGCTCACTGTTTACCCATTCTTCTGTTGATGAACACCTGGGCTTCCAGTTTTGGCCTATTATGAATAAAGTTGCTGTGAACATTCATGTAGAAATCTTTTTGTGGTCATATGTTTTCATTTCTCTTGGGTAAATATCTAAGAGTGGAATTGTAGGGCCACCTGGTAGATGTGTATTTAGTTTTATAAGAAACCACAAGACTTTTTCCAAAGTGGTTGTCTCATTTTATACTGCAACCAGTATGTACAAGAGTTACAGTATCATTCTTTTTATTTGAGCCATTTTAGTGAGTGGGCTGTGATATCTCATTGCGGTTTTTACTGGTATTTACTTGATGACTAATGGTATTGAACACTTTCTCATGTACTTATTGGCTATTTGTAAATCTTTCTTTTTGAAGTATCTATTCAAACCTCTGATAATTTTATAGCCAGTAATAATTTTTTTTAAAGAAACTAACGTGTTTCCTTAAGTGCCATAATTTACAAAAAAAAATAGTCCCAAAAAACAAAGGATTGAAATATAATGATTCAATCAGAAATAGACAAATTAGAACAAAGAAGGCAATAGACTTAGCAATTACAAAATTTAGCTTTTAAAATATACGTAATAGACAATTCTGTGGAAAGTGGATTTAGAAGGAAAAGAACATGAAGTAGTGAGTTTCTGTTTAGGGTGATGGAAAGATTGGCGATGAATATTGGTTATGATTGTACAACATGACTGATGTAATTGCTCTCACTGAATTGTACATGTAGAAAACGTTGAAATGGCAATTATTGTGTTATCTATATTTTTACAATAATAAAAGCAATTTAAAAAAGAAAATAACAATAAAAGTACTAAAAAATAAAAAAAATATAATTTGGAATAAGAAAAACAAAAATTACAAAGGAGGAAGTGAATGTCATTTATATAATGTGGAAAATAATTATAAAAGAATATTACACATATATGCATGCTAATAAGTTAAAAAAGTCAATGAAAAATGATTTTCTAATAAACTAAAACTATCAAAATGAACACTTTAAAACCAGACACCTGTAGTTAACCATGAACAGAAGAAGGAAATTTCCAACTCTATCCATCAATTGTAGGACATTTCCTGCCATCACAAAATATTTACATTAAAAGCGCTTGCAGTTGTTTATCCTTTGGTTCAGGGAATCATTTCTGTTTTATCATCCTTTGTTAATCTTGAACTCTTTCTACATCAGTTATTCAAGATTTAACACACTGTTTGCTTATTTGTATTTTCTCTGTGCATTTTGCTTTGGTGTCCTGTATTGCTCAACTTATTTAGCTAATTCTGTACCAATAGCTGCACAGCAACACTGTTGCTGGTTTTTGGTCTCAATCTGTAAGGGCATACAGGGTGTTGGGCAGTCCACTGCTCAGAGGCTTCTTGGACCCTTCTGACAGCAGTTGGCAAGAATGGAAGTTGGCATTGGAAGATTTGCAAGAGTGTAGGAACTGCTAGGTCAAGGAGTTCTAGCCTCACAACTAAGATTTGGAAATGAGGGTTTAATGTTAAGAAGGCCACTAGTGTTACCACATGTTAAAATGACTCTGAACTCTCTAGTAACTCATGGTAAAGAAACCTCCCCTGCAACAGAGAAACACATTTAAGGATACTCCCAAAAAATTTTTGCAGTGACTATAGGACTTCTCTTGCCAAGACCAGATGGAGAAGCCTATGTTGCTGGCAATCCACACTCACAGTAGGTTCTTGCCCATGGAGCAGGTGCACTGTTAGGCTAAGCACCTACAATTCTTCTGCTTCAGAAGAAGCCATTTTATCCACGCATCTGATATCCAGAGGGGTGCTGTTGTATAATTAAGGGTCTTCTCAGGTCTCTGGCAGGAGAAATCAATGGAACTGGTCTGAGTAAGAAGTGCTTTGTGAAACTTAGAATAAGAATTCTTGCCTTCAGAATGACATAATTTTAAAGCAAAAAGTGATGGATCATTTGGTGGACCAAACCCTTTTCCAACAGTTACAACTCTATCACAAACCTAAAGCTCCCTGCTTTGAGTAAACTCATGCCCAGATGAAGTGGCCAATGACTCATAAAATTATTCCAGTAGGCAGAGGGACAGAAACAAGAGGCTGGTGCCATTTATAAACCCCTCTAAACACATTTCCTAGAGTTTACCTTTCTTGACTCAGTCATCCTTTCAAAAAGCCCATCCTCACTAAAATATCCATTAAGCTGAACAAAAAATATAGTAAAATGGAAAAATCCATACCATCACTAGAAATATTTCAGGAAATATAAGAACACTTGCCCCATATCAAACAGCTCTAGTAGATTGAGCAAAGGACCTAGTAACTGTGAAGAAATATACTGCTTAGTAAATAAATAAAAAATACTTCCCATAGAACCTCATAAGGAGCCCTGGTGGTGCAATGGTTAAGCACTTCTCTGCTAACCAAAAGGTCAGTGGTTTGAACCCACCAGCCACTCTGTGGGATAAAGATGTGGCAGTATACTTCCATGAAGATTTACAGCCTTGGAAACCCTATGGGGCAGTTCTACTCTGTCCCATAGGGCCACTATGAGACAGAATCGGCTTAACGGCAACTGGTTTTTAATAGGTATACTTAGAATTTTGTATCTGATGAGCAGAAAGTGCACTTACTTTGCACATATGTGTTGAAATATTTATAAAAACAAATCAAAGCTCTTAATGAATTTTAAAATATAAAAGTATCACTGCTTACTTTCGATGGCATAATGAAAAAAATTAGATGTTAATAACAAAAGTTTAGCCACCCAAAAATAAAATCAATATTTTAAAACAAAAACAACAGCAACAAGTATCATATGTAAATATTAAGTAAAATCAAAAATCAAAACTCTAATTCTCTGTTGTTGTTAGGTGCTGTTGAGTTGGCTCTGACTCAGAGCGACCCTACACACAACAGAACGAAAATGCTGCCTGGTCCTGCACCATCTCCACAACCCTAAGCTTCAGCCTGTTGTTGCAGCCACTGTGTCAATCCACCTCATTGAGGGTCTTCCTCTTTTTTGCTAACTTTCCACTTCACCAAGCATGATGTCCTTCTCCAGGGACTGATCTCTCCTGATAACATGTCCAAAGTACATGAGGCAAAGTCTCTTCATCCTTGCTTCTGAAGAGCATTCTGGCTGTAATTCTTCCAAGATAGATTTGTTCGTTCTTTTGGCAGTCCATGGTATAGTCAATGTTCTTCGCCAACACCACAATTCAAAGATGTCAATTCTTCTTCAGTCTTCCTTACTCATTGTCCAGCTTTTGCATGCCTATGAGGCAGTTGAAAACACCATGGCTTAAGTCAGGCATACCTCAGTCTTCAAGGAGACATCTTTGCTTTTCAACACTTTAAAGAGGTCTTTTGCAGCAGATTTGCCCAATGCAATGTGTCTTTTGATTTCTTGACTGCTGCTTCCATGGACGTTGATTGTGGATCCAAGTAAAATGAAATCCTTGACAATTTCAATCTTTTCTCCATTTATCATGATGTTGCTTATTGGTCCAGTTGTGAGGATTTTTGTTTTCTTTATGGTGGGGTGTAATCCATACTGAAGGCTGTAGTCTTTGATCTTCATCGGTTAAGTGCTTAAAGTTCTCTTCACTTTCAGCAAGCAAGGTTGTGTCATCTGCATAATGCAGGTTGTTAATGAATCTTCCAATCCTGATGCCACATTCTTCTTCATATAGTCCAGCTTCTTATATTATTTGTTCAGCATACAGATTGAATAAGTATGGTAAAAGGATACAACCCTGACGCACAACTTTCTTGACTTTAAACCATGCAGTATTCCCTTGTTCTGTTTGAACAACTGCCTCTTGATCTATGTACAGGTTCCTCATGAGCACAATTAAGTGTTCTGGAATTCCCATTCTTTGCAATGTTATCCATAATTTGTTATGATCCACACAGTTGAATGCCTTCGCATAGTCAACAAAACATAGGTAATGTCTTTCTGGTATTCTCTGCTTTCAGCCAGGATCCGTATGACTTCAGCAATGATATCCCTGCTTCCAAATCCTCTTCTGAAACTGGCTTGAATTTCTGGCAGTTCACTGTTGATGTACTGCTGCAGCCGCTTTTGAACTATCTTCAGCAAAATTTTGCTTGCGTGTGATATTAATGATATTGCTCAATAATTTCCACATTTGGTTGGATCACCTTTCTTGGGAATAGGCATAAATATGGATCCCTTCCAGTTGGTTGGCCCAGTAGCTGTCTTCCAAATTTCTTGGCATAGACAAATGAACACTTCCAGCCCTGCATCTGTTTGTTGAAACATTTCAATTGGTATTCCGTCAATTCCTGGAGTCTTGTTTTCCACCAGTGCCTTCATTGCAGCTTGGACTTCTTCCTTCAGTACCATCGGTTCCTGATCATATGCTACCTCCTGACATGGTTGAATGTTGGCCAATTCTTTTTTGTATAGTGACTCTGTGTATTCCTTCTATCTTCTTTTGATGCTTCCTACATCATTTAATATTTTCCCTGTAGAATCCTTCACTATTGCAACTCGAGGTTTGAATTTTCTCTTCAGTTCTTTCAGCTTGAGAAATGCTGAGTGTATTCTTCCCTTTTGATTTTCTAACTCCAGGTCTTTGCACATGTCATTATAATACTTTACTTTGTCTTCTCCAGCTGCCCTTTGAAATCTTCTGTTCAGCTCTTTTATTTTGTCATTTCTTTTGTTTGCTTTAGATACTCAGTGTTCAAGAGCAAGTTTCAGAGTCTCTTCTAACATACATTTTGATCTTTTCCTTCTTTCTTGTCTTTCTGATGACCTCTTGCTTTCTTTATGTATGATGTCCTTGATGTCATTCCACAACTCATCTGGTCTTGGGTCATTCATGTTCAGTGTAGCAAATCTATTCTTGAGATGGTCTCTAAATTCAGGTGGGATATACTCAAGGTCGTACTTTGGCTCTCGTGAACTTGTTCTAATTTTCTTCAGCTTCAACTTGAACTTGCATATAAGCAATTGATGGTCTATTTTGCAGTCAGCCCCTGGCCTTTTTCTAACTGATGATATTTCGCTTTTCCATCTTCTCTTTCCACAGATGTAGTTGATTTCATTCCTGTGTATTCCATCTGGAAAGGTCCACGTGTATAGTTGCCGTTTGTGTTGTTGAAAAAGGTATTTGCAAAGAAGAAGCTTTGGCCTTGCAAAATTCTATGATGTGATCTCTGGCATTGTTTCTATCACCAAGGCCATGTTTTCCGACTGCAGATTCTTCTTCTTCGTTTCCAACTTTTGCATTCCAATTATAAGTAATTATCAATGTATCCTGATTGCATGTTTGATCAATTTCAGACTGCAGAAGTTGGTAAAAATCTTCAATTTCTTCATCTTTGGCCTTAGTGGTTGGTGTGTAAATTTGAAGAATAGTCATATTAACTGGTCTTCCTTGTAGGCATGTGGATATTATCCAGTCACTGACAGTGTTGTACTTCAGGATAGATCTTGAAATGTTCTTTTTGACAGTGAATGCAACACCATTCCTCTTCAAGCTGTCATTCCTGGAGTAGTAGACCATACAATTGTCTGATTCAAAATGGCCAGTACCAGTCCATTTCAGCTCACTAATGGCTAGGATATCGATGTTTATATGTTCCATTTCATTTTTGACGATTTCCAATATTCCTAGATTCATACTTCGTAGGTTCCGTGTTCCGATTATTAATGCATGTTTGAAGCTGTTTTTTTCTCATTTTGAGCCATGCCACATCAGCAAATGAAGGTCCCAAAAGCTTGACTCCATCCCCGTCATTAAGCTCATCTCTACTTTGAGGGGGCAGCTCTTTCTCAGTCGTATTTTGAGTGCCTTCCAACCCGAGGAGCTCATCTTCTGGCACTATATCAAACAATGTTCTGCTGCTACTCATAAGGTTTTCACTGGCTAATTCTTTTCAAAAGTACACTGCCAGATCCTTCTTCCTGGTCTGTCTTAGTCTTGAAGCTCAGCTGGAACCTGTTTACATAGGAAATAACCACAATGAAAATATTATATATGCAACATAATTGAGTGTAAGAGACATATTTTAAGTGTTCTCATTTTTTTTAAAGGAATGAATATAAATCAATTAAGTATTTATATCTAGAAATGAGAAAATAATGAAATCAATCTAAGGAAAGTAAGTGAAAAGAATTAAAATTATAAGACAGAAAGTAATGAATTTAAAAGGGAAAATCGATGAATCCTCAAACTTATGTTTTGTAAAGTTCGATAAAATAAATAGAACTCAGAAACTTTTGGGTGAGAGTGAAGGGTCATTGTTGTGTAGAACATGGACTTACCCACAATGCTTAGAAAGACACACCTCTAGGCTCCCATCAGGGCATTCTGATTCATGTGGTCAAAGCTCAAGTGTGGGCTTCGTTATACTTAAAAAAGCTCCAGAATTGATGTTGATGTGTTTCTCAAATGATGGCAAACATGGACTTCCTTTAAAAGAAAAACAAAAAACAAAACTTGATGTTGCCTATGCTGATATATTATTTTCATGCATGTAAATTTCTTGTGTATATAGCTTTTATACATCTGTAAAACCAAACACGTTCATTAAGTGAATACCACACACATTCATTAAGTAAATACCCTAACAACGCCCAGAAAACTAAAAGCATTGTCAGTTCATAGTGAATGGTGATATTTTGCTGAAGCTAAAACATTGTTGTTCAAATTCATAGCTGGAAGATGATATTTTGTATTTTACTTTCTTAACTCTTTTAAGATTGAGCATGCAGGACTATAATATAGGTCATCATCATGATCATTTTAACTCTTGTTACATTACTTAGATGTGACCATCGACTTAGTAGTGCACTTCAAAATGCACTATTAATTTAGAAAATTCCATTTATTAAAAATGTTTCATTGTTTATTAACTAGTATTCCCACTGCTAAAAAAAGAAAAATGTTCCAAACGGGCACAAACATGGAATAAATACTGCATCAGCACCCATGAGGTTCTGCCTACTCAGTATTTCTAGCCTGATTACACCAACCCACTCTGCTTGATAACTCAGTTCTCCCAGTACTTCATTCTATTCAAGTGACTTCAAAACTTTCATTAGCCCAATGTGCCATAATATCATTTAGCCTGCACTTGGTTTAAGGGCATTGCTCTGCGTAAAGTCCAGCTCTGTTCTTTTTATCATTAGCATGCAACAATTAAAGTCACACACTACAACCCTGCAGCAAGGGTGTCTCATAATGTCAAGTCAGGATCTCAACTGAGGAAGCCAAAGTCTTACACTATCAGAAGGGTTTTCAACGGCATATTTTCATTGCAAAGGAAAAGTTTTTCCTTTATAATTGGTAACCTCAGTAAATTAGGGATGGGTTTGATTATTGGCATTTTAGCATTAGGCCTTTCTCACTTAATGGGACCCACACACACTTACTTATCAAGATATTAATGTTCAGTATTGCATCTTTACATGATCTCTTGGCAACAAAATAATTGTAAACATAAATAAACATCCAGACATTTAATTACACATTAGTTCTCAGTTGTAAAATGATCCAGAACATACCAACATTATATATTTTTTGGCTTTAACAACATAATGAATATGTAAAATTCAAAAGTTCTCCGAAAACTTGTAGACCATTGAGAATATGTCCACCTACATCCAGTACTTAATTGGATGTCTGGATTTGCACAGACAATAATAGTTGGCATTTCTGAGCCCATTATCCCTTTCTGGGCTCAACCTAGGTTGACATTCAGGTTTCAGATAGCTCCTTCTGATTCTTGGTTTTGATAGCATACAGACTCCTCTCTTTGCTGACCAAAATAAAAAATCCAAAACCAAACACACTGCCATCAAGTAGATTCTGACTCATATCAACCTCACAGGACGGAGTAGAACTGCCCCATAGGATTTCCAAGGCCATAAATCTTTATGGAAGTATACTGCCACGTCTTTCTCCTGCAGATGGCTGGTAGGTTCCTTACCTGCTGTGACACCAGGGCTCCTCAAATAAAAGCCTCACCTAATTTTTTAGTTTTTATGATCCCATTTTCATGATTCTCTTTTTCTCCTTCCTTCTTCCCCACACATAATACGGAGTTGGCCAATTAGTCAACAAAAAATTGAGTTTTTATTATATACCAGGCCCTGATCTGGGTGTTGAGGATAGAGACCTTGACTAAATAAGAATGAGGGGAAATGGGCAAACACACACACACACACATAACAATTTAAAATTTGGCATTGTTTAACTGTCCAATGGGAAGGCAAGAAACTGGTAACAAATATTTTAAAATATTTTCAGGTCAACATTATTTATGTCACAATCTATGTAGTCTCCTACTCTCGAGAAATAATCTACAGTTTTCTACTTTTGGTATTTATCTATTTCTTGAGGTGCTGGGGTGAATCCACAGTGGTTTCTGAAAGAAAATCATGGTTCTATCTTTTATCCAAGCCCCATCATTTGACTTTTACCCAGCTAGTATTTCTTGACAGGCTTGTCAAGAGTCATTTTAAAATGTCAGTGCCACTACTTAATTTTAATCTTCTATCAATACGGATCATCGGAAACCAGTCCCTCTACTTAAACTCTGGGAACATAACCTTCAATTGTCTGCACAGCTCTTGTGCAAACACACTGTGAGAAGTGATATTTAGGGCATCATAACAAGAGCTTAGAAGAAGAACAGCAAGTTAAACCTTCCCTTCCCCCAAAAGAAAGACATTATAGAGATAAAATTAATTAAATAGGAAATTAATGTACAGCAAAGAAAATTAACACATTTTAAAAAAAATCTAATAAAATTGATTAGTTTTGCTACGGATTTATCAATTTTTTTAAACCCAGTTTGACAATTTTTGTCTTTTAACTGAAATAATTAGTTCATTTAGATTTTTCCTTTGCTTTTTATTTCTTCTTGCATTTCTCTTCTCCTGATCAGAGTAATATTCCTTCTGCAAGAACTCCTTTTAGCAGCTCTTTTGGTACAGGCGTGCTGACGTTGGTACCTTATTGTTAATTAAATTTTAAACTTTATTTGGATTTTACCAGTTTTTAATTTGTTAAGTTTATTTTCAGGATCCAATCAGAATACTACATTTTCAAGTCTCCTTAGTTTCCTCTGGTCTGTGACAGTTCCTCGGTCTGTCTTGCTCTCGTGACCGTGACACTTTTGAAGAATATATGGTATTGTCAGGATTTAAAAAATTTTATTTTAGCCATTCTACTAGTTGTGTAATTGTATCTCATTGTGGTCTTAATTTACATTTCTTAATGAATAATGATGCTGAGCATTTTTTTCATGTGCTTATTTGCCATTCATATACATCCTTTTATGAAGTCTTTGTTTAAATTGGGCTATTTGTTTTCTTAATATTGAGTTTTGAAAAGTTCTATACACATTCCGGATGCAAATTCTTTGTCAGAAATGTGCTTTGTAGAGATTTTATCTATTTCTATGGCTTGTGGTTTCACTCTTTTAACAGTATCTTTTGAAGAGCATAAGGTTTTAATCTTGATGAATTTTATCAGTTTTTCTTGTATGAGTAGAGCTTTTGGTGTCATATCTAAGAAACTAAAGTTCGCCAAGATTTTCCCTTTCTCTATTTTTTCTCTAAAAGCTTTAGTTTTACATTTTGCATTTAGATCTATGGTTTATTTTGAGTTTACGCTGTGTACAAGAGGTGAGATGTGGGTGGGACAAGGCTCATTTTTTTTGTCCAATTTGTCCAGCACCATTTGTTGAGAAGACTATACCTTGTCCACTGAATTGCCTTTGTAACTTTGTTGAATCTCAGTTGATTACATTTGTGTGCTTTGTTCCTTTGATCTATGTGGCTATATAAATATAAATATTCCTCCAAGAACTGCTTTAGCTGCATCCCACAAATTATGATATACTATATTTTAATTCCATTTCATTCAAAATAATTTTTAATTTCCATTGAGAGTTCCTCTTTGGCTCATAGGTTACTTGAGGCTGTTGTTGTTAGGTGCTGTCGAGATCTTATGTATAAGAAAATGAAATGTTGCCCGTTCTGCACCATCCTCGTGATTGCTTCTATGTTTGAGTTCTTTGTTGCAACCACTGTGTCAATCCATCTCATTGAGGGTTTCTTTCTTTTTCACTGACCTTCTACTTTTCCAAGCATGATGTCTTATTCCAGCAACTGATTCCTCCTGATGACATGTCCAAAGTAAGCAAGAGACTCTTGCCACTTTCACTTCTAAGGAGCATTCTGGCTGTACTTTTGTTAGTTCCTCTGGCAGTCCATGGTATATTCAATATTGTTCAGCAACACCACAATTCGAATATGTCAATTTTTGTTCAGTCTTCCTTTTTCATTGTCCAGCTTTTGCATGCATATGAGGCAATTGAAAATACCATGGCTTGGGTCAGGAGCACCTTAGTCATCGAAGTGACCTTTTTTTTCTTTTTATCATTTAAGTGCTTTAATAGGAGTGTGTGTGAAATGTAGTGGAGGCATTTTTTTGTTTTTTTGGTTGTAAGATTTTTTTTTTTTAATTTTGTTGTTGTTGCTGAGAATATACACAGCAAAAATACACCAATTCACCAGTTTCTACATGTCCAATTCTGTGACATTGATTACATTCTTCAAGTTGTGCAACCATTCTCACTCTCGTTTTCTGAGTTGTTCCTCCCTTATTAACATAAAATCACTACCTGCTAAGGTTCTTTCCTAATAATTCCAGTTGTTGTCAGTTTGATTCCATACAGACAGTTCTTAAAAAAGCATAATACTCAAGGCAGGTATTTTTCACTAGCTAAACTAAACTATTATTTGGTTTTAAGAAGACTTCAGAGGATATTTTTGGTGTAAGGTTTAAAGATTATCTCAGGGTAATAGTTTCAGGAGTTCATTCACCCTTCATGGCTTCAGAAAGTCTAGAGTCTATAAGAATTTGAAATTATGTTCTGTACCTTCTCTCTTTTGATCAAGATTCTTCTACAGAATCTTTGATCAAAATGTTCAGTAGTGATAACTGGGCACCATCCAGTTCTACTGGTCCCATGGGAAAGGAGGCAATTAGCCACACATTCCACATCTTCCTCTTATTCCTGATTCTCCTCCTTCCTCTGTTGCTCCAGGTGAATAGAGACCAACTGTTTGCCTTGGATGGTCACTTGCAAGATTTTAAGACCTTAGACACTACGCAACGAACTAGGAGGTAGAACAGAAGCACTAAAAGTTATTAGGCCTATTAACTGGGATGTTCCATAAAACCTTCACTCTAAACCGCCAAACCAAGAAATCAAATCCCATGAGGTGTTTGGTTGTACATCAGAAGCCTCAGTAGATACTCTTTTTTTTTTTTTTTTGGTCATTGTTATAAATATATCTGTCATGGATTGAATTGTGTCCCCCAAGAATATGTGTATCAATTTGGTTAGGCCATGATTCCCAGTATTGTGTGATTGTCCACCCTTTTATCATCTGATGTGATTTTCCTATGTGTTGTAAATCCTATCTCTATAATGTTAATGAGATGGGATTCGTGGCAGTTACGTTAATGAGGCAGGACTCAGTCTACAAGATTAGATTGTATTTTAAGCCAATCTCTTTTGAGATATAAAAGAGAGAAGTGAGCAGAGAGACAGGGGAACTTCATACCACCAAGAAACAACAACCAGGAGAATAGTGTGTCCTTTGGACCTGGGGTACCTGCACTGAGAAGCTCTCTACCTGGGAAGATTGATGACAAAGACCTTCTCCAAGAGCCGACAGAGAGAGAAAGCCTTCCCTTGGAGCTGGCACCCTGAATTAAGACTTCTAGTCTCCTAGACTGTGAGAGAAATAAATTTCTCTTTGTTAAAGCTATCCACTTATGATATTTCTGTTATAGAAGCACTAGATAACCAAGACAATATCTATTTCACAATTTTTGCCAATACAACTTTTTACAGGTATACAACTTATTGATAGCAATTACAATAATTGGACGTGCAGCCCTACCCTTAATCAATGTGATTTTCCCATCACTGTTAACCCCCCTTTTCTCCCTCCATCCTGCCCATAATGAATCACTAATAAACTTCAATCTCTATACTTTCGCCCTTTCTTGTCTTTTGATATGAATGAGGTCATACAATATTTGCCCTTTCGTGATTGGTTTATTTTGCTCAGCATAATGTTTTCAAGCTCCATCCATACTGTAGCATGTATCAAGACTTTATTTTTCATACTGGCTGAGTAGTATTCCATTGTATGTATGTACCACATTTTGTTTATCCATTCATCTGTTGATGGGCGTTTGGGTTGTTTCCACCTTTTGGCTATTGTGGATAGTGCTGCAACAATCATTGGTGTACAAGTCTCTTTTTGAGTCTCTATTTTCAAGTCTTTTGAGTATACACCACAGACTAGAATTGCTGGGTCATACAGTAGTTCTATTTTTAGTTTTTTAAGGAACAGCCACACTGTTTTCCACAATAGCTGTTCCATTTTGCATTCCCACCAGCAATGGATAAGGATTCTAATCTTCCCACATCCTCACCAACATTTCTTATTTTCTGTTTTTTTCTTTTTAATCTTAGCCATCCTAGTGGGAGTGTAATGGTATCTCACTGTGGTTTTGAGTTGCCTCTCTCTGATGGCTAATGACGCTTAACATCTTTTCATGTGTTTGGTGGCCATTTGAATGTCTTGTTTGGTGAAATGTCTATTCAAGTCCTTTGCCCATTTTATGATTGGGTTATTTGTCTTTTGTTTGCTAAGTTGTCAAATTTTTATATATATGTTGGTTACTAGAATCATGTTGGATGTATGTTTTCTAAAGATATTCTCCCAGCCGTTAGCTTGTATTTTCACTTTTCTGGTAAGTGTTTTGATAAACAAAAGTGTTTAAGTTTTACGACCATTTGATTTCTTAGCTGTTACTTCCTTGGGTATTGATTGTTGATCCAAGAAGAATGAAATCTTTGACAACTTTAATTTCTTTGCCATTTATCACGATGTTGTTTATTTGTCCAGTTGTGAGGATTTTTGTTTTCTTTATGTTCAGATGTAATCCATGTTGAAGGCTGTAGTCTTTGAACTTCATCAGTAAGAGCTTCAAGTCATCTTCACTTTTAGCAAATAAGGTTGTGTCATCTGCATATCTCAGGTTGCTAATGAATCTTCCTCCAATCCTGATGCTGCATTCTTCTTCATATAGCCCAGTCTTGGATTATTTGTTCAGCATATATTGAATGAATAAGGTGAAAGGATACAACCTTGCTGCATACCTTCTCCAATTTTAAACCATGCAGTATACCTTTTTCTGTTCTAACGACTGCCTCTTGTTTTGCATGAGCACAATTATGTGTCCTGGAATTCCCATTTGCAATGTTATCCATAATTTGCTATGATCCACACAGTCAAATGTGTTTGTGTGGTTGATAAAACACCCGTAAACGTCTTTCTAGTATTCTCTTCTTTCAGTCAAGATCCATCTGACATCAGCAATGATATCCTCAGTTCCATGTCCTATTTTGAACTGGCTTGAACTTCTGGCAGTTATTTAGAAATGTGTTATTTTATTTCCAAATGTTTGGGAGATTTCCCAGACATTTTTCTGCTATTTATTTCTAGTTTAATTTCGTTATGATCAAAGACTACACTGTGAACACCCTTTGAGTCATTTCTGTCATTTAAAATATATTGAGGTTTGTCTACGACCAGAATATGGTGTATCTGTTGTATGTTCCATGAACATTTGAAGAGACTATGCATTCAGCTACTGTTGAGTGAACTGTTCTGAAAAATTACTTAGGTAGAGTTGATTGATAATGTTATTCAGCTTTTCTTTATCCTTATTGATTTTCTGTCTACTTGTTCTATCAATTACTGTGAGAGAAATGATGAAATCTTAAACTGTAATTGTGGATTTGTCTATTTCACTGTTCATTTCTCTCAGATTGCTCCATATATTTTAAAGTCTCTAGTTGGGTGCATACACATCTATGTTATGTCTTCTTGGAAAATTTACTTCTTTATCACTGTGTAATGCTCCTTTTACATCCTTGGAGATATTACTTGTTCTGAATCTGCTTAGTTTTATGTTACTATTGCTACTTCAGTTTTCTTATGAGAAGTGTGCTACTTCGTTTCTATTTTTTCATTTTTTGAATTCTAATTTACATATATCTCTACATTTTAAGTGATTTATAGTTGGGTCATGCTTTTTTATGCAGTTTGGAAATCTTTGTCTTTTGATTAATGTGTTTAGATTGTTAATGTGATATTTTATGTTTTCGGGTTAATACTACCATCTTGCCAGATCTTTTCTATTTGTTTTACCTATTTTTGTTTTTCCCTTCTTTTCTGGCTTCTTTTGGTTCAGTTGAAAATTTTTTGTGATTCCATTTTATCTCCACTTTGGTTCATAATTTTAATAAGGCTTTGAAAAATACTTAGTGGTTGCTGTAAAATTTACAATATGCATATTTAATCAACGTCTACCTTCAAGTAATATACTGCTATGAGTGTAGTGTAAAGTACATACAACAATATATGTCCCATTTCTCTTTCCATTCTTCGTGCTATTATTTTCATAATCCTCCTTTTTTTCACATAAACTATAAGCACTATACATTGTAACAATTATTTTTTTTTGGTCAGTCAGTTCTTTTTGTCTCCGTTGCTTAAAAACTGGTGACTGCCACAAGAGGATAATCAGGAGAGACAGCTGGACTCATTTCTCTGAATTTTTCTTCTTTGTGGGATCTTAGGCCTTTAAGTCTTGTCTGTCTACGTAGCCCTGACGTACACTTTTTTCTCCTCATTCTCTCAAGACTGCTGAAATCTCAATATTTCTACTCCTTCGCAATCATTTTCTGTTTGGCTATTCAGTCCCTGCACCCATGCTGCTTATGAATTAAAAAATGCCAAACTGAGTTTCAACTCTCTCCTGAATCTTGGGACTTCCAGTCCTGGCTGCCTTGATAGTTCTCTGATACCTTCAAGCAAATCTTTTCATTTTGTATTTTTCTAGTTCTCAGTGGGTTTTTTTTTTTTTTTTGGTCTACTTTAGCTAGTTTTTAATGCCAGAGGAGAACAAATCCCTTGAAGAGTCATCTTTAGTCCTAATATCTTTGGAGAGAGAAATACATCCTGGAATAAAGAACAGGATGCTATTAAACAAAACAAAAAACAAGAATTAAAATTAGCTCTGGGGAAGGAGGCGGGGCAAGATGGCGCTCTAGGCAGAAGCACCACGCCGTCCCTCCACAGCAAAGATCCGAAAAACTAAGCCTAACAGAGAATCAACAATCCTGAAACCCTAGAACACCAAATGAAGAGATAAAGAACTCAGCCAAACACCAAACAGAGTGAGAATACTAAAAGAGAACGGAGAGCGAGGAGAGACTTATGCAGAGATTCCTTACCAGCTAACGCAGCGCAGATCCACCATCTTGGATTCCTATCGGAGACCAGCGAACGGGAGAGCAGCCTCGCAGAGCATCCAGTGGGAGACAGAACGACCGGTAAACTGCAGTGCGCGCTTTCCCACCCCCCACCCCTCTCCGCCTCGGCTGGGGCTCCCCAGCTTTCCGTGGCCAGGGTCCCTGGGCTGGGGGGCACCGGTGCTCGGAATCCACGTGCCCGGGCTGGCAGCTTTCTGAGAGCCATTTGCTGGCTGCTGGCGAAGCTTTTTCTGCTGCCTCCCCCTCCTTTTGCCTGGGTGCCTGGTTCCGAGTGCCGTCTTTGCTCTCTCCTGCGGGGCTGAGGGGCTGCGTTAGGGCATGTGGCTGCTTCCAGGTCTGGGCTGCCGCGCTGGTGAGATCCCGGGGCCATAGTTCATTCGCCCCTCTGCTTCCAGTGGCCACGGTCTCTTAACCCCGAGACTGCCGGCTGCTTGGAATTCGCGCCCCTGAGTGGGGGTTCTCTGGGTCCCATTTGTTGGCACTGACTGCTGGTGTTGCTTTTTTTTTTTTTTAATTTAATTTTATTTTTTTTAATTTTATTTTTCTTCTTTTTTGATTGGTTTTGTCATCTTTTCCCTCTTTTTCCCTTTTGTCTTTCTTCATTGCTTAATTTCTCATCTCTCTATCTCTTCCTTCTCTTTCTGATCCCTGAATACCAGGCGATGTATTCCTCTGTACCTTTTGGCCAGGCTGTGCTGTGAAAACTGAGACCGATTCCCCCAGACCTCATAGCTGCATCGGTGGGATCCCTGGGAACTTTGCAGTTCTTTAACTTTTCTGATCTTTATTTGTTCATTCTTTCCTTTTCTTTCTCTTCCCACTTCTGGTTTCCTCCGTCCCATAGGCTCTCATCTGTACATTCCAACGACAAGCTCCCCTAGCATTCTCTTATGTTTGTATGCTTTTTGCTCCTGATCCTCTCTCCTCTCTCCCATATCCAGCTTAGCATCACACATAACCATCTTCCTGCTGCACCCTACCTACCTGCACCATGCACTTGAAATCACACCACCAAGCTGTGCAGGCACACCCTATTGGAACCTGCCCAGCACTGACTACCAACTGTCCTGGTGGCTGCGGTGAGTGCCACAAACAACCCGTCCCAGTGGCTCCTCTTCAGCTAGATCTGCCCAGCTGTACCACAAGGATGAAACAAACAACAAAATAAAAATCTACAATCAATAAATGAGAGAAATATCTACTGAATGCCCCGAAAACAGCAAACAATATCAAAGCATTTACAAAAACAAGACAAGATGGCTCCAATAGGTGTCCAAATTAAAACACCAGATAACTCTCCTGTGGAAGAAAATGCACTAGAAGTACCTGATAGGGAACTCAAATCACTAATACTCGGAATTTTCCAAGAACTGAGGCAAAAAGCTGACAAACATGAGGAAAAAAGAGACAAATTTATGGAAAATACAGACAAAAAATTGGAATAATTCAGGAAGATGATGCAGGAACAAAATGCCAAAATAAATTCACAACTCGAAATTATACAAAAACAACAATTAGAAATCTAAAAGATAAACAACAAGATTTCAGAAATGGACGGTGTCATAGAAGGGCTGAGAAGTAGATTTGAAACCATGGAAGACAGGATCAGTGGAACTGAAGACAAACACTTGGATACAACTCTGTTTCAGGAAAACTCAGGAAAAAGAACAAAGAAAAATGAAGAGACCCTGAGAGTTATGTGGGACACAATTAAAAGCAAAAACTTATGAGTGATTGACATACCAGAACAGGGGGAGAAAACAGAAAACACAGAGAGGATCATTGACGAACTGCTGACAGAAAACTTTCCCAATATCATGAAAAATGAAAAGCTGGCCATCCAAGAAGCTCAACGAACCCCATATAGAAGAGACCCCAAAAGAAAATCACCAAGACATATCATATTCACACTCGCTAAAACTAAAGACAAACAAAGAATCCTGAGAGTAGCTCGTGAAAAACAAGAAGTCACACACAGAGGAGAAACAATAAGACTAAGCTCAGATTATTTGGCAGAAACCATGCAGGCAAGAAGGCAATGGGATGACATATATAAAATCTTGAAAGAAAAAAATTGTCAGCCAAGAATAATATATCCTGCAAAACTCTCATTCAAATTTGATGGTGAAATTAGGCCATTTCCAGATAAACAGAAACTAAAGGAATATGCAAAAGTCAAACCAACCTTACAAGAATTATTAAAGGGAGTTCTTCGATCTGAGGACAAACAGCTTCAGCCCTCAGGCAGGACCTAGGACCTAGGACGCAGGTTCATATGAACCAGATAACATTCTAGGAACTGAACTACAGAGGACTTTCCAAAAACAAAAGAAATACAACATGGAATCAGAGAAATCAATCAAAGGATGACAACAACATCAAAACAATGAAAGAGGGAACAAACAGCATAGGTATAGAACCTTCTAAAGGAGAGGAAGGCAAGGCGATACCAAGTAAGGGTAGACTGCTTCAGAATTATAAAGATAAGGGTAAAATTCATGGTAACCACAAAGAAAGTTAACAAACCAACTCATAAAAATAAAGACGAAAAACATAAAGTCTCAACAAAAACAAAACCTACAAAAACTAAAGAAATGAACACAAAATCCACAAACAAAAGTAACTCAGCACAAGAGAGTAAGAAGAACAAAGAAAACTTCAGCACCACAAAAAAAAAAACCACTACAAAATGACAGCAACAAACTTCCATCTATCAATAATTACACTGAACGTAAATGGACTCAATGCACCCATAAAGAGACAGAGAGTGGCAGAATGGATAAGAAAACAGGATCCATCAATTTGCTGTCTACAAGAGACACACCTTAGAAACAAAGATGTGAATTTATTAAAAATCAAAGGTTGGAAAAAAATATATCAAGCTAACAACTATCAAAAAAGAGCAGGAGTGGCAATTCTTATCTCAGATAAAATAGACTTTAAAACAAAATCTACCATAAAAGACAAAGAAGGACACTATATAATGATTAAGGGGATGATCCATCTTGAAGACATAACCATAATAAATATCTATACACCCAATGACAGGGCTCCAAAATACATAAAAAAAACTCTAACAGCACTGAAAAGAGAAATTGACAGTTCCACAATAATAGTAGGAGACTTCAACACACCACTCTCAGTAAAGGACAGAACAACTAAAAAGAAACTCAGGAAAGATATAGAAGACCTAAAGGACACAATCAGCCAAGTGGACCTCATAGACATATATAGAACAATCCATCCAACCGCTGCAAAGTACACATTCTTTTCCAATGCACATGGAACGTTCTCCAGAATAGACCACATCTTAAGCCACAGAGCAATCCTCAACAAGATCCAAAATGCTGAGATAATTCACAGTATCTTCTCTGACCACAATGCGATCAAGGTAGCAATTAACACTAGAAAGAGCAAGGAAAAAAAAATCAAACACATGGAAACTGAATAATAATCTGCTTACACATCAATGGGTAATAGAAGAAATCAGAGATGGAATCAAAAAATTCCTAGAATCAAATGAAAATTAAAACACATCATACCAAAACCTTTGGGACACAGCAAAGGCAGTCCTCAGAGGACAATTTATAGCAATAGATGCACATATCAAAAAAGAAGAAAGGGACAAAATAAAACATTAACTACAGAACTCAAACAAATAGAAAGAGAACAACAAAAAAAGCCTACAACCACCAGAAGAAAGGAAATAGTAAAGATCAGAGCAGAAATAAATGAAATAGAGAACAGAAAAACAATAGAAAGAATCAACAAAACCAAAAGTTGGTTCTTTGAAAGAATCAACAAATTCGACAAACCACTGGCCAGACTGACAAAAGAAAAACAGCAGAGGGCACAAGTAACCCAAATAAGAAATGAAATGGGGGACATTACAACAGCCCCCACCGAAATAAAAAGGATTATAACAGAATATTATGAAAAACTATATTCCAACAAATTTGAAAACCTAGAGGAAATGGACAAATTTCTAGAAACATACGGCCTACCCAAACTACAACAAAGTGATATTGAAAATCTGAACAGACCCATAACAGGAGAAGAGATTGAAAAGGTAATAAAAAAACTCCCAACCAAAAAAAGCCCTGGCCCAGATGGCCTCACTGGAGAATTCTACAAAACATTTACAGAAGAGCTTGTACCAGTTCTACTCAAGCTATTTCAGAGCATTAGAAGAGGAAGCAACACTTCCAAATTCATTCTATGAAGCCAGCATAATGCTGATACCAAAACCAGGCAAAGACATCACAAAAAAAGAAAATTACAGACCAATATCTCTCATGAATATAGATGCAAAAATTCTGAACAAAATTCTAGCCAATAGAATTCAGCATCATATCAAAAAAATAATACACCACGACCAAGTAGGATTCATACCAGGTATGCAAGGATGGTTTAACATTAGAAAATCCATCAACGTAATCCACCACATAAATAAAAGGAAAGAAAAAAATCACATGATCATCTCAATTGACACAGAAAAGGCATTTGACAAAGTCCAACACCCATTCCTGATAAAAACTCTCAAGAAAATAGGTATAGAAGGGAAATTTCTCAACATAATCAAGGGCATCTATGCAAAACCAACAGCCAACATCATTCTTAATGGAGAGAGGCTGAAAACATTCCCCTTGAAAACAGGAACAAGACAAGGATGCCCTTTATCACCACTCCTATTTAACATTGTGCTGGAAGTTCTAGCTAGAGCAATAAGGCAAGAGAAAAAAATAAAGGGCCTCCAAATTGGTAATGAAGAAGTTAAACTCTCCCTGTTTGCAGATGATATGATACTATACATAGAAAACCCTAAAGACTCCACGAGAAATCTACTGGAACTAATAGAAAGATTCAGCAAAGTAGCAGGATACAAGATAAACATTCAAAAATCAGTTGGATTCCTATATACCAGTAAAGAGAACGATGAAAAGGAGATCAGGAAATCAATACCATTTTCAATAGCCCCTAAAAAGATAAAATACTTAGGAATAAATCTGACCAGGAATGTAAAAGACCTATACAAAGAAAACTACAAAACACTGCTGCATGAAACCCAAAGGGATCTACATAAATGGAAAAACATACCATGCTCATGGATAGGCAGACTCAACATTGTGAAAATGGCAATTCTACCTAAAGCAATTTACAAATACAATGCAATCCCGATACAAATACCAACAACATTCTTCAAAGAGATGGAAAAACTAATTATTAACTTTATATGGAAAGGGAAGAAACCCTGAATAAGTAAAGCACTACTGAAGAAGAAGAATAAAGTTGGAGGACTCACACTACCTGACTTGAGAACCTACTATACAGCTACAGTACTCAAAACAGCCTGGTACTGGTACAACAACAGAGACATTGACCAATGGAATGGAATTGAGAACCCAGATGTAAACCCATCCACCTACAGTCACCTGATCCTCGACAAGGGCCCAAAGTCCATCAAATGGGGAAAAGACAGTCTTTTTAACAAATGGTGCTGGCAAAACTGGATATCCATTTGTAGAAAAATGAAACAGGATCCATACCTCACACCATATACAAAAACTACTTCAAAATGGATCAAAGACCTGAATATAAAGCCTCAAACTATAAAATTCATAGAAGAAAAAATAGGACCAACACTTCAGGCCTTAATACATGGCATTAACAGGATACAAACCATAAACATCAACACAAAAAACCCAACAGATAAACTAGATAACTGGGATCTTCTAAAAATCAAACATCTATGCTCTTCAAAAGACTTCACCAAAAGAGTCAAAAGAGAACCTACAGACTGGGAAAAAAATTTTGGACAGTACAAGTCAGACAAAGGTCTAATCTCCATAATCTACAAGAAAATCCAACACCTCTACAACAAAAAGACAAACAATCCTATCAAAAAATGGGCAAAGGAAATGAACAGACACTTCACCAAGGAAGACATTCAAATGGCCAACAGACACATGAGGAAATGCTCGCGATCACTAGCCATTAGAGAAATGCAAATTAAAACCACAATGAGATACCATCTCACCCTGGCATTACTGGCACGAATCAAAAATACTGGAAATAACAAATGTTGGAGGGGCTGCGGGGAGATGGGAACTCTTATACACTGCTGGTGGGAATGCAAAATGATGCAACCATTTTGGAAAATGATATGGTGCTTCCTCAGAAAGCTAGAAATAGACATACCATTCGATCCAGCAATCCCACTCCTAGGAATATATCGTAGAGAAATAAGAGTCATCACTCGAATAGACATATGCACACCTATGTTCATGGCAGCATTGTTCACAATAGCAAAACGATGGAAACAACCTCGATGTCCATCAACAGATGAATGGATACACAAACTATAGTACATACACACAATGGAGTACTATGCAACGAGAAAGAACAACAATGAATCTGTGAACCATCCCATAACATGGATGAAACTGGAGGACATTATGCTGAGTGAAATAAGTCAATCACAAAAGGACAAATATTGTATAAGACCTCTATTGTAAAAACCCATGAAAAAATTCACATGCAAAATGTAACAATCCTTGTTGGTTACCAGGGATGGGAGGGGGGGGGAAATACTAAATAGGCAATAGATAAGTGGTACCTTGGGTGAGAGGTGAGATAGTACACAGTACAGGGGAAACTAACACAACCTGCACAAGGAAAGGTCATGGAGGCCCTATAGCACATCCAAACCCCCCGAGGGACTGAGTTGTTGGACGGAGGGCTCTGGGGACCATGGTCTCGGGGAACATCTAGCTCAATTGGCATGACACGACTTATAAAGATAATGCTCTACATTCTACCTTGGTGAGTAGTGTCTGGGGTCTTAAAAGCCTATGAGCGGCCATCTAAGATACTCCACTGGTCTCATCCCTTCGGGAGCAAGGGAGAATGAAGAGAACAGGATACAATGAAAAGATTAGTCCAAAGGACTAATTGTCCACAGCTACGAAGGCCTCCACCGGACTGAGTCCAGTACAGCTAGATGGTGCCCGGCTACCACCACTGACTGCTCTGACCAGGATCACAAGAGAGGGTTCTGGACAGAGATGGAGAAGGATGTAGAGCATAATTTTAACTCCCAAAAAAAAAAAAAAAAAAAAAAAAGACCAGATTTACTGGCCTGAAGAATACTGGAGAAACCTCACGAGTGTGGCCCCCAGACACCCTTTCAGCTCAGAGGTGAAGTTACCTTCGAGGTTCGATGTTAAGCCTGGGAGTGGACAGCCCAGTAAAAGTAAATGGGACTAACGAGGTACAGGAGTCCGGTGACAAAGGCCAGAAGGCAGAGGGGGAGTAGGAAACTGATGATAAGGAACACAAGTTGAGTAAGGACACTGTAGATGTGTTGTGAGATTGTTGACCACTGCTATAGGGCAACATTTGTAGTAACTATTAAATGGGAGGCTGTTTTGTCATGTAAGCCTTCATCTAGGGAGAGAATGGAAGCACAATTGGAAGAGCATAGTCAATATCACTTAAATGTGTAAGTAAAAGGTTTTGAAATGATGTTAAAAAAAAAAAAAAACCAAATGAGACTAATGAGGTACAGTAGTCCAGTGACAAGGGCCAGAAGACAGAAGGGGACAAGGAAGTCCCCTGGTGATAGGGAACACAAGGTGGAGTAAGGATATTCTTGATGTGTTGTGAGATTGTTAACCATTGTCATAGGGCAACATGTGTAGTAACTGTTAAATGAGAAACTATTTTGTTCTGTAAGCCTTCATCTTAAGTGAGAATAACAGCACAGTTGGAAGAGCGTAGTCAATGTCACTGAACTGTGTATGTAGAAATTTTTGAAACGGTGTATCTTTGGCTATCTGTATTTTCATCAAAAAAAAAAAAAAGGTTGAGAATTTAGAGGCTTAATATGTTGTGGGGTTGTTAACCAAAGTGATAAAACAACATGTGTACTACTGTTTCATGAGAAACTATTTGTTCTGTAAGCCTTCACCTGAAGTACAATAAAAAAATAAAAAATAGCTCTGGGAAATTAAAATATGAAAGCAGAAATGAAAAGCTCAATAGAAAATTTAGGATTTAACGTTGAGGAAATAACCTAGAAAATAGAACAGAAAGAAAAAGAGATGAAAAATAAAGCAGGAAAACAAGACAATTAGAGGACCAGACCAAGATAACCAACATCTGAGTAGTAAACGCTTCAGAAAGAGAGAACAGACAAAACAGAGGAGGAATTCACTGATGAAATAATTTTTAAAAAAATTTTTAGAATTAAAGGGTTTAGATAGCCAAAGTGAAAAGTCCCCTCAAGTTTCCATAAAAATGAAGTAAAATACAAACAAAGCCCTTCACAGGGACATTTTAGAACACTTGTGTCAAAGAGATGTTTATATTGTCCTTTAGAGAGAAATAAGTTCACAATTAAAGAATAGGCAATAAAAATGTGAGACCTCTAACTAGTAAGACTGGAAGCAGAATACAATGGAATAATTCTTTCAGTATCCTGATGGAAAATTATTTCTAACCTGGAATTTTATACCTGGGCAAACTATCGACTAAGTTTGAGAATGGAATAAATATATTTTTAGCCATGTCTGCTCCCCAGGCAACCTTTCCTCAGGAGATACTGGAAGATAGGTTCTCTTCAAACAAGTGAATATACCAAATAGAAGGAAGACATAGGAAATAGGAGATGCAATGGATGAGAGACACAACGGGAATTCCAGGGCAATTTTGAGGGGAGATGACAAGATGAAAGTGTCATACTATAGTTAGAGGGTGTCTTAGTTATCCAGTGCTGCTATAAGCAGAAATAACACAAGTGGATGGATTTAACCAACAGAAATTCATTCTCTCAGTGTAGTAGGCTAGAAGTCTGAATTCAGGAAGCCTGCGCTAGGGGAAGACTTTCTCTCTCTGTAGGCTCTGGGGGCAGGTCCTTGTCTCCTTTCCACTTCTGTGGGCCTGGCTTTCCTTGGAAATCTCCACGTGTCTTGTCATCAGTCTTCCCCTGGGTCTAGTAGGTTCTCAGACAGGGACCCTGGGTCCAAAGGATACGCTCTGCTCCTGGCTCTTCTTTCTTGGTTGTAGTAGACCCCTCTCTCTCTGCTCCCTTTTCTCTCCTTTTATTTTTTGTAAGATAATAGGTGATGCAGGCCACACCTGAGGGATGCTCCGCTTACATTGAATCAGGGCTGTGACCTGAGTAAGGATATTGCATCCCACCCTAATCCTCATTAACATGACTTAATTCTGCCTCATTAACATAACAGATAGCTCATTCCCAAATGGGACTATAACCACAGCATAGAGGCTAGGATTTACAACACATCACAAAATGGAGGATAATCAGATAACAAAATGGGAGACAACCACACAATACTGGGAATCATGGCCTAGCCAAGTTGGCACATATTTCTGGGGGACACAAAGTCAATCCATGATACAGGGCGAGGAAATACACATTGGAGCAGTGCCACTCGGGAGGCAAACATGTTGACAGCTGTCATCTCTGTGATCCCTACTGTCAATGCTTGGCCTTTTAAACCTGAAGACCGAATGCAAGGGTGAGTGTAGCCCAGATCCTTACCAGTACCATGTCCTGATGAAGATCCTGCTCTACTGTCCGTGCCCAGCTGCCTGAATCAGCTGAGATGATTCATTTCACCCCAGAAGTGTTTTGTTCTGAATTATCCCTGAAAGTTGGAGGTTGGCCACGGTCAGCTTAGAAGAAGAAAACGTACCCTGTTCCCACCCCACCCCTCAGCTATTTTTCTTCTGGACCATACTACAGCCTTTCTAGAAGCCCCAACTCTTTCATAAGATTCTTTCTGACCTTGACCACTGACTTTTCCAAATGAGGCTTTGGTTAAGTTTCAGGTAACTGAAGCCAGATTGTGTTCCCTGGAGAGGCTAAAATCAGTTTCTCTTACCTAACATGGCAAAATTGCCCTGTTACAAGACAGCAACTTTTAAAACATGGAAATAGCATATGTATTACCTATGCACATATACTCAGAAAGACTGCAAATAAAACTATGGAAGGGATTAATGAAGCTGTCATGGATTGAATTATGTCCCCCCAAAAAATGTGTGTATCATTTTGGCTGGGCCATGATTCTTGGTACTGTATGATTTTCCTATATGTTGTAAATCCTGCCTCTATGATGTTAATGAGGGAGGATGGGTGGCAGTTGTGTTAGTAAGGCAGGACTGGATCTACAAGATTGGAGTGTATCCTGAGGCAATCTCTTGAGATATAAAAGACAGAAGTGAGCAGTGAGACAGGGGGACCTCATACCATCAAGAAAGCAGTGCCGGGAACATAGCACGTCCTTTGGACCGGGGTCCCTGCGCCGAGAAGCTCCTAGTCCAGGGGAACACTGATGAGAAGGCCGACAGAGAGAAAGCCTTCCCCTGGAGCTGACACCTTGAATTTGGACTTTTAGCCTACTTTACTGTAAGGAAATAAACTTCTCTTCGTTAAAACCATCCACTTGTGGTATTTCTGTTATGGCAGCACTAGATGACTAAGAAGCATTCAGCATAGTGGTTATCTTTGGGGGTGTAGGTGGGATGACAGGGAAGACCAGGAAGGGGCTTCTAAGGTACTGGTGATGTTCTATTTCTTAAATGGGACGATGTGTGCATGGTATTTGTTTTATTGATATTCTTTAAGTTACACACATACACATACATACAAACACACACATACTTTATGTACTTGTTTGTATATATTATACATTTCAGAATATGTTTAAAAAACATAATAAGAACTCTTCTTTAAATCCCAAAACAGAACATTTGAGAAGCTTTAGAACCTTCTCTGCACCCTCCAAAGTATTGCTGTAGCTGGCATCTTTTTTATTTTTAATCTACCAGTGAAAATTTTGTTCATCCGTTCAGATGGTACTTTCACTGACATTGATCTCTCTGTCTCTCTTTTTAAATATCAAGTTTTTTCATTCGAACAGTAAATATGTTAATATAAAGTAGAAGAAAAATCAGGCCAGAATTTGGATAGCGGCACTTAGTTTCATAATGAATCAGGTAATTGTTCTCATGCTAAGGACAATTAAGAATCTCACTTCCCATCAGTGACCTATTCTAGATTTTCTTTCATTTTGCTTGCTGGTTTTAAGGCTGTTTGTTCACCATAGCAGTTTCCTCCACATACAGGTTTGCTTAAAATTGATCAAAATCTGTTTTTTTCCCCCTGGTAGATAGAGGGAAAGGAGAAATTTCCTTCAAAGAAAAAGACAATCCAGATGACAAAACTAAGGCTGGTTATCTATTGCAGAGTGTAGAAAACTTGACCTAAGTAACGAACAGACCTATATGGACAAACACACCCAAAATGATGTTACATATTGAATTAATTATTTAGAAAGTTCCCATTCATACATGATAGGATAAAATTGCCGTTAACTAAAGTTGTGAAATACTCTATGTGCTCATCATTCCATTCTCCGACAGTCTTCCCTGAATGCAAGTCTCATGAGACCTTTGCTTTTTCTTTGTTTGCATGTGGAACTCATTTTAATTTTGTACAAATAGGAAGCAAAGACTGTGTCATTTAAATCATTGATTTCCAAAGTTACTGCACATATACAACTTCTGCTGTGGTTAATGAGTTTGTGTCAATGAGTAATGGAATAATATTGCATTCTTTGGAAATGAAATAAGCTAGGTAGTATCTTTCTAATACTGAAAATCGGTCTCTTAAGAGCTAAGCCAATAGGATGTGTTTAGTGATAGAGCAATTGAGTTAAGTTTTAGAGTAATCTCATTGGTTAAGGAGGTGGATGAATTGATTAGCATTGGACTTTCTGTAGTCTTTGTTGTTGCTGTTAGTTGCCTTGGAGTCAGCTCCTACCCACATATAACAGAAAGACATATTGCCTGGTCCTGCGCCATCTTCATGATGGTTGGTATGTTTGAGCCCATGGTTGCAGCTATTTTGTCAATCTATCTCATTGAGTGTTTCAGTAACCTTCATTGACCCACTACTTTGCCAAACATGATGCTATCTCTGCACTGTACGAAGGATTGCTGTAGCTGGCATTTTTATGGGAGCGGTGATCTACCAATGACTATTTTTTTCAACTGTTATGGCAGTACTTACATTGACATTGATCTGTCTCTATATCTCTCACTCTCTCTTTTTATACAAAACCTCTCCAGATGACACAAAGTAAGTGAGTTGAGGTCTTTGATGATATTCGGTGATTTATAGGTTTTTAGTTGGCTAATTTTTGGGAGTAGATTGCCAAGTCTTTCTTCTTTATATCCACCAATCAAGCAGAAAACACCTTATTCAATATTTTCATTATTATAACTTTTTTAGGTTGAGGAGGCATAGCCTAGTTGGTGGGCTGGGGGATTATGAAGTTTTAAAAGTTCCAAGAAAAAGATAAATATTTGAATGATATGTAGAAAAGAAATTAATCACAACCTTCCCCTGTGGCTTTCATGCTAATGCCTCCATTTGTCATTCAGTAAGAGGTGTTAGGATGATAGGGCAGGTTGTTTTAGAAATAGTCTGAGGAAATTATTTTGCTTTCAATAGGATAAAATAAATCCTTCCAAATTCCGTAAACCACATTGATCTTTTTCTTTACTGTGTTAATAAGCAGTATGTTAGCTCAGATGAGATGCCATATTCACTTACACACCTTGACACCTGAACAAGAACCAGGCAGGCCCTGGATGCTCAGTGGGTGTTGGTTGAGTCAATGGTTGATGAACGAATCATAATGTTTGTTATGGATTCAATTGTGTCCCCTCAAAGTGTGTGTCATCTTGGCTAGGCCATGATTCCCAGTATTGTGTGGTTGTCCATCATTTTGTGGAGCCCTGGTGGTATCCTGATTAGCTTCGCTGCTAACCAAAAAGTTGGCAGTTTGAATCCACCAGCTGCTCCTTGGAAGCCCTATGGGGCAATTCTATTCTGTCCTATAAGGTTGCTATGAGTTGGTATCAACTCGATGGCAAAGGGTTTTTTTTTTTTTTAATGTGATTATTCTATGTGTTGTAAATCCTAACCTCTATGACTGAAGAAGAATTGATGCCTTTGAATTATGATGTTGGTGAAGAATATTGAATATACCATGGACTGCCAGAAGAATGAACAAATCTGTCTTAGAAGAAATACAGCCAGAATGCTCATTAGAAGCGAGGATGGCAAGACTTCGTTTCACATACTTTGGACATGTTATCAGGGACCAGTCCCTGGAGAAGGACATCATGCTTGGTAAAGTAGAGGTTCAGTGAAAAAGAGGAAGACCTTCAATGAGATGGATTGATACAGTGGCTGCAACAATGAGCTCAAACATAGCAACGATTATGAGGATGGCCAGGATCAGGTAGTATTTCATTCTATGCTATGAGTCAAAACCAACTCGAGGGTACCTAAAAACAACAACATGATGTTAATAAGGTAAGATTAAGTTCTATTAAGGAGGATTAGGGTGCGATGCAACAGCCTTACGCAGGTCACATCCCTGATCCGATGTAAGGGGAGTTTCCCTGAGTTGTGGCCTGCATCATCTTTTATCTTACAAGAAATAAAAGGAGAGAGAAGCGAGCAGAGAGAGAGGGACCTACTATCACCAGAAAAGAAGAGCCGGGAGAGGAGCACGTCCTTTGGACCCTGAGTCCCTGCTCTGAGAACCTTCTGGACTGAGGGGATGATTGATGACAAGACACATGGAGATTTCTAAGGAAAACCAGACCCACAGATGTAGAAAGGAGACAAGTACTTTCCCTCAGAGCTGACACAGACAGAGAAACTTCTCCTGGAGCTGGAGGCCTAAATTCAGACTTCTAGCCTCCTGCACTGTAAGAGAATAAATTTCTGTTTGTTACATCCACTTGTGGTGTTTCTGTTATGGCAGCACTAGATAACTAAGAACAGTGTTCTGCAAGATTTATAACGCATATCTCTCCTGCTATTATAACTTGGGGAGGAAACTTCTATTGAGCTGGTACTGTATGCCAAGCATGCAGTGAAAGTTATTTTTAGTCTCTTCATCTAGCCAAAGAACACCATTTTTCACATATGAAGAGAGAGACAGCTTCTTTTTCCATTATTGCTGGTGTGTAAGTGCCTAAACAGATGAACATTGTGTTGGCTTTCCCTGGGACTTCTGTTTCTACCTAGAAGAGGCACCCAGCAGTGAAGGTTTCAACCCTTTTCATATGTCCAAAAGATGAAGTTACCAGATTTAGCAAATAAAAATACAGGACACCCAGTTAAATCTGAAAAATAACTAACTGCTAAATTTTGTAATTTACTGAAAAAAGATGAATACAGAACATTTCGGGCATCTTGACAAAATCATTGCAGGGATGAAGGCTATATATATATACAGGTTTCCTAGTAACTTTACCCAAAGATCTTTATGCTCCCTCCCCCACCCCCTGCCCCATTCTATGCCATTCTATGCCCCATTCTATGCCATGCATAGAATACCATGAGACTGCTTCTCCCACACACTGAGACATGCCCTACTAATGCCTATTCTGGATGTTTCAAAATACTTCTTTCTGCAGTATTAAATTCAGTTCTATTTATTGCAGATGTACTACCTGGGAAATACCTTGCTGGGCTCTGAGAGATGAAAATGATTGAGAAATAGTGTTATCTTCAACAAGTTTTAAAGAAGACAAAGATGTAAACAACCCTAAACCAAAAATACCAAACCTGCTGCCGTAGAGTTGATTCTGACTTTTAGCAACCCAAAACGACCCTGAGGTACCATAAAAAAAGCGCCATAAAAGAAATAAAATGTTACATTATAGGCGTACTTAGGAATGTTTTCATTTTCTTTCTCCCTTTACTCACAAGAATGTAAGCCCCATGGGGTGGTAGTTTTTGTCTCTTTTGTTCAAGATGGTATGCCGAGTGCCCAGACTAGTATCTGGCATATAGTAAGCACTCAACAAATATTTGTCAAATAAAAGAAAGAATTACTGACTGATGAAGAGGAAACAGAAATGAATTCCAGCAGAAAGGATTAGAGATAATTCCATAAAGTAGTTATAAAGTTCTGCAGAGTGGAAATGGAAGTATGGTTATTTCAGAAAGAGGGACTAACATGAACAAATATGGGGAGTCTTGAGTTTTATGGAAAGTCTATGAACAGAGCAAGGTGATAACTGAAGCATACCGGTTGCCACTGAGGAGACTCAGATTCTGTGTCAGAGTAGAGCTGTGCTCCGTAATGCCTGCTTTTATGGAAGTAGATCACTAGGCATTTCTTGTGAGGTATCCCGGAGTGAACTCACACCTCCAACCTTTCAATTAGCAGCTGAGCGTGTTAATCATTTGCATAATACAAGGCTCCGGCTGACGTACACGGATTAATAAAGTAAATTGAATTCATATTGTAGAGAAACTTGAGAGCCATAATCAAGCATTATTCTATAAGTGAGCAATTTTTTTATGCTGTGTGCCGTGGAATGAAGACGATAACAGATGTTCCATACAAATAGTGGTTCATAGCCAAATACATTTGTAATATTTTGTTTTTTACATTCCTTTCTCAGAAATCAGTGCATACAAAAAGGCCCTAAGGAGTCCTGCAGTAAAATCTAACCAACTTTCCAATCAACCAACCAACCAAAACACACACACACACACAAACTTCTGTTTACCTTTGGTTACTTCAGTTGATTCTTAAATTTATTTGACTGGAACCGTTTTTTTTCCAGGGCCATCATTTAACTTGTGGACCGAAGGCTTTAGTGAGCCCAGTTTACCTCAGAAACTGGACTCTGTGAAGACTTACATGGTGACTTGGCCGATGACTTGTCTCATTCTGTCCAATAACAATTTCATAAATGCAGAGTTTAATGCAGAGAGACCTACATTTTAGTCTAGCTTTATAACTAACTCAGACTATTCAAATAACTTCCATAAACATTTTGTTTTTGTTTTTTAGTAGCTGTAAAACAAGGAGATTGAATGAGACCATCTTTCACTTCTATGACTTTATGCTCAGCTATCCCCTTGGGAGGCCTAGACTTCAGCTCCGTAAGAAAAATTTCCTTGAGATCCAAGGACAAGATGACCTCGGATAGGGGACAATGTTAAAACTTCCTCAGAGACACGTTCCCAGTCTTTTGCACTTCTTCCTCTCTAGACACGTCATTTTTATCCTGATGTTTAACTATTGGATCTGACTCCCACCCTGGCCTTATTTCTCTGGAGAAGCAGGTGGAGTTCTCTGCTATTGGCTTGGTCATAGAACTCTGCCAGTTCATTTGGAACAAAACTCTTAACGTCAAGATTCTTCTTCAAATGATGAGGTTTTTCCGTATTGCAATCCAATGTTTGGAGTCTTTGAGGTTGCTCCATTCTGTTTATTATAATTAACATATAAATACAAGCATATCCAATAAGTACTATGGGAAATAACACTAGGTATGTCGGTCAATTTTTTAAAACATAAGTGATTTAAGTTGCTTAAAGCAAGCAACTATGAATATAGCTAAAGGACATAAAATTGTACAAGAACGCTTTTTAAAATGTAATTAAAGAGAACAATATTCTCTGCTGCTTTAAATCCATTGGAGCCCTCGTGGTACAGTGCTTAGGAGCTCAGGCTGCTAACCAGTTCAAATATGCCAGCAGCTTCTTGGAAACCCTATGGGACAGTTCTATTTGCCCTACAGAGTCTCTATAAATTGGAATCAACTCGACGGCAATGGGTTTTTTAATCCATCAACCTGACAAAGTGTGTGTTTTGTATTTATATATGTGTGTAGGTAATATTTCCCATGGGTCACAATTCACAATGGATGAAACAGAAGACTGACAAGTATCCTGCCCATCCCTGTCCCCATTTTCTCTTTCCATGAACAACCAATGTTTAGTTTTGCTTTGTATGAAAGTATCTTACACTTGTAGATGCAAGAAAATACCTGTTTATTCCTCTTTCCCTCAGTTTTTTAACCAAGTGCCATCATTTGTTCTACACCTTTGGCAATGTAGGTATTGATACTTTTGAAAAGGTAGGCATCATGACACTCAAGATTATCCTGCATCTCAGAATCATCTTGAGCTCTGACCCATATCTCCATGGATCTGCAAATAGCCTCACGGCCCATAAACCAAAGAAACCAAACCAGTTGTCGTTGAGTCAGTTAGGAGTCATGGTGACTGTTATGGATTGAATTATGTCCCCCAAAAATATGTGTTGTAAATCCTAACCTCTATACCTGTGGTTATAATCCCATTTGGGAATAAGTTGTCTTTGTCATGTTAATGAGGCAGGATTAGTGTAGGGTGTATTTTGAGTCAATCTCTTCTGAGATATAAAAGAGATTGAACAAGTGAGCAGAGGAGAGATGGGGTAAGATAGATGCCAAGACACTCGAATATCTTCAAGGAACCAGGAAGCAGAAGCTGAAGAGACAAGGACCTTCCTCCAGATCCAACAGAAAGAGCCTTCCCTTGAATTCAGATTTTTAGCCTCCTAAACTGTGAGAAAATAAATTTCTGTTTGGTAAAGCCATCCACTTGTGGTATTTCTGTTATAGCGGAACTAGATAACTAAGACAGTGACCCCATGTGTGTAAGAACATAGCTATGCTCCATAGGTTTTTCAATAGCTGTACTCTTTTGGAAGTAGATTGCCAGGCCTTTTTTCCAAGGCACCTCTGGATGGATTCCAATTGCCAACCTTTAGGTTAGCAGCCAAGAGCGTTAATCATTTGTACCACTCAGGGATTCATATTTACCCCAGAGTGCCATATTAATATCATCAATTTTTTTATGAGCTCTCTGACCTGAAGGAGGTTGTTGGAAAGGACTAGAAGGTACAACTTGCAGTTCTGCAAATCCACTTCACGTTTTCAGTTCCCTCTTTTCCTTTCTGGATGTGGCTCTCTTGGTCTGCAAGCCTCTCTTATCTCCTTTCTTAGCATGCATGATTTTGTCCACTAAGAGATAGCTCCTGCTTTGCCTCCTACAGGAAGTCTTTCTAGAACCTCCCTCAATCCTGTATGGCTTAGATCTTCTCTCTCTGCGTTTCTGTTGCATCTGGAACCTAACTTGTCACATTATATTGTTGTTCTTTACCTGTTTGTGGTCCCACTAGACTGAAAAATTTGAGGGCATGGATTAAGTTTTTTATAGTTGAATTTTTTTCTAACTCAGGATCTGGTAAATAAAATTTCCCCAATAAATAGTTGATGAGTGAATAAATGGAAATAGAAAATATCACATTATTAGTGGACAAAATGGATTGCATAATCAATTTATCTACATCTAAACCCAGGACTACTTGCTAGGAAACACTCTCTCTCTCTTTCACACACACACACACACACACACACAACTGAACAGTATAACCAGTGGTTAACAATGCAGATTATAGAGTCAGACTCTTCACATCCCTGCGCCAATACTTATTAGCTGTGGGCCGTGGGGCAGTTTACTTAGTTAGTCTGTACCTCGGTTTTCTCAAATATAAAATAAGAATAATAGTAGTCCCTAACTCATAAGGTTCTTATGAGAGGTGGGTGGGTAAGTAAGTAAGTAAGTAAGTAAGTAAGTAAGTAAGTAAGTAAGTTAAGTAAGTAAGTAAGTAAGTAAGTAAGTTAAGTAAGTAAGTAAGTAAGTTAAGTAAGTAAGTAAGTAAACAAACAAACAAACAAACAAACAAACAAACATACAAATAGGGCTTGGAAAAGTGCTTAATAATTATCAAGTAGTATTTAGTAATGCTAAGAAGGCAGTGGTGGTTCTGTGGCAGAATTCTTGCCTTCCATATGAAAGATCCAGATTTGATTACCAGCCAATGCACCTCATGCACAGTCACTACCCATTTATCAGTAAAGGCTTACATGTTTCTGTCATGCTTAATAGGTCTCAGTGGAGCTTCCAGAATAAGTTAGAGTAGGAAGAAAGGCAATCTACTTCTGAAAATCAGCTAATGAAAACCCCGTGGATCACAATGGTCCAGTCTGGAACTTATCATGGGGATGGCACAGGACCGCGCAGTGTTTTTTTCCATTGTGCATGTGGTCACCATGAGTTGGAGGCCAGCTTGACAGCAGCCAGCAACAACAACGACAAGAAAGCAATGATAGAGATTTAGAATCCAGCGTAAAATGGCTCAGAAAATTTGACATAAAAGATTCATACGTGAATGAAAACTCTTAAAACTTATTTCTTTCACATTTTAGAGAAAAAGGCATAATGTACTCAATTACTCAAGGCAAAAACCTGAGAATCATCCTTGACTCATGTCAGTGTTTCACCTACCTCTCCCAACATCTAATCAGTCACTTAGCTGTGATGATTTTTTCTTCTCAGTATCTTTCAAATCCATTCCCTGTCTTCAATGTGATTGCCAGCTGCCCTATTGAAGGTCATCCTGTGTCTTCCCAGGATTACTGCAGGGGCGCCTAATCTAATCTTCCTGCCTCCAGTCTTATCCCTTTCTCTGGACTGCATCCAGGATGGTCTTCCAAAATGGCTAGTTCTGATTACATCTCTCCCCTTCCTTGGTTTTCCTTGAGATCTTAATCCCTTAACTTGTATTGCAAGATCTGGAAATATGTGGCTTGTGCTAATCTCTCCAATTTTCTATCAGTCCCAACTTTGTACCCTACTTTATCAATACTGAGGTCCCTTCAGTTCTTACATTGGGCTGGAACTTCTCTTGAGTCCAGTCTTCTACTGGAACACTTTCTTTCTCCTCCTCCACTCCCCATTCATCTGAACAGTGCTTTGGGGTCCTCAATAATTTTTACAACTGTGGTAGGCTGAAAAATGGCACTCAAAGATATGCTTTTATCCTAATCCCTGGAACCTGTAAATGTGACCTTATTTGGAAAAAGTGTAGACGTGATCAAACTAAGGATGAGGAGATGATCCTGGATTATCTAGGTGAGCCCTAAAAGCTAACACAAGTATCTTTATGAGACAGAGGCAGAGGGAGATTAGATGAGACACACAGAGGAGAAGGTGATGTGAAGATGGAGGCAAAGATTAGAGTGATGTGGCTACAAGCCTAGGAATGTCTGTAGCTACCAAAATGTAGATGAGGCAAGGGATGGATTCTACTATGGAGCCCCCAGAGGGAGTGTGGCCCTGCCAACACCTCTATTTCAGACTTCTCACCTCAAGAACCGTGAGAGAATAAATTTCTATTGTTTTAAGACACCAAGTTCATGCTAATTTGTTACAGTAGCCACAAGAAATTATATATAATGGGATTCTGAAGCAAAAAGTTTGGAGAATTGCTGCTCTAAGGAAAAGACCTGGGCCAGGGCAGCCTACAGGGGTCCCCCAGCCAATAAGCCAACCTGTGTGCTATAGGGTTTCCAGTCAGAAGAAGAAAACTTCAAAGGCAGCCACCGTTAATATCCTTGAAGAGATAAGAAAGATATTGAATGCAAGAAACACATAAAGAGAGAAACTATTAAAAAGTAAAGAGGAAGAAGGAAGAGGATATTCAGAAAACAAAAAGAACTCTTAGAAATTAAAAATGTGATAGTAGAAATGAAAATCTCAGTAGAAGATCTGGAAGATAGAATAGAGGAATTATTCCAAGTAGAACATAAACAAAAGAGAAATGTAAGACCAGAAATAATTTGTAAGGCATTTCTAAGATGTCTGGTGCTGAATAACAGAATTTCAAAAACAGGGAATATAGAAAACAGAAGGGAGAAAGTCATAAAAACAATGATTCAGAAATTTCTCATAACTGAAGGATATGAGTTTCCAGGCTAAAGGGCCAACTAGTACCAAAATAATGGTTGAAAATAGACTCTTACCAACATACTTCTTTGCAAAATTTGAAAATGCTGAGAACAAAGATGTTAAATGCTTCCAATGAGGAGGAAGAAATAGATTTCAAACAAACAATTTAGAATCTGATGGCACTGAACTTGTCATCAGCAATACTGGAAGGTAGAAGATAACGGAGCAAGGTCTTGGAGAAGAGGCGAGGAATGGATTGCCATCTGAGGGCAATGATTTTCGACATGAGTTTTGTGCAGTCAGACTCTAAATTAGTGTAAAGGCAGAATAAAGACATATTCAGACATGCAAGGTTTTAAAAACTTGGTCCCATGCATCCTTTCTTAGGAAGCTAGTGGAGGATGAGTTTTGTCAGAGCAAGGAGATAACCAAGAAAGAAGACATGGGACCTAGAAAATAGGTAAACCAGTGCTAAAGAAAGACCAAAGACATTATCATGACAATGATGAAGGGAGGGCCTGAGATGATTGCTAAGCAACCATGCCTCACATGAAATAGGGGGATAATAATGATACATCAATGAGATGGACTGACACAGTGGCTGCAACAATGGGCTCAAGCATAACAATGATCATGAGGATGGTGCAGGACCAGGCAGTGTTTCATTCTGTTGTACATAGGGTGGCTATGAGTCAGAACTGACTTGATGGCACCTAACAAAACAACAAGAATGATATATCTACCCATTAGTGTAGTTATGAGTATTAAATAGATTTATAAGTTTTTAGAGTAGTGCCTGATACATAGTAAGTACAATATTTATTATTTTAAATATTAGATAGATTGATGGATGGATGGATGGAGGGATGCATAGATAGACAGAAGGCAAATTTAGGGGACAAATTAATGAGAAGTGTATAGAAAACTAAGCAACAATAAGACAAAAACTCCAGGACAACCATAAGTTTTGTAACAAAGGAAAAGTAATCAAATTACAAGGCTTAGTTGTCAATAGCATTTACATAATAATAGCAATAAAAACACTGAATATTTGTCTAAATAAAATTATGGTGTAACTATATCGGAGGACCAGAAGGCAGGAATTGGGAGTAAACTGGGGGCATAGGGTGTGTGTGTGGAAGAGGTAAATCTTACTTTTCCATAGTGCAAAGTCAATAGAAAATGCCTCAAAAAAGAAAAAAAAAAGAAAGAAAACAAAGCCACAATATGTTATTTAGCAGTATGAATGTAAAAAACAAAACAAATATTCAATGGTTGTATCTAGAAATAAAATACATGAGGGGGCCATGGGAACACTGTTTTTCCTAACAAGCATTGTGTATCTATTTGACTCTTTAAAATATATGTATATGTAAGTTTCATAAAAAAATACAAGGGTGAGAGAGAAAAGGAACAAGATGAATCAAGATGAGGAAGGAGAGATTATTCCATAGGAAACAGATACAATGGAAGGAAGGAAGAGATGAGAACTTAAAACAAGTTCCAATGGTATCTTCAAAAAAATTTTTCAGGTTTAATAAACCAACTCACAATATGAAAACTTGTCGCTATGAAAATGGAGCAAAGAGAATTCCAGGTAATTAAAAACACGATTGACAAAGTATCCAGTAGTAAGGCTGAGTAGTTGATGGCCAGATTGGTAAACTGGAAGAAAATACAGAAAAAATCTTCCTAAATGTGGAATACAAAATAGAAATGAAAATTTTAGAGAAATATTAAGGGAGCAGAGGATGGTATCAGGAGAACCAATATCTGTTTGGCAATAGTTTGAAATAGAACAGAGAAGGAGGAGAAGGAACTAATCCAAGAAGTAATAAAATAAAAATTTCCTGGACCAAAGGAAGATTTAAATCTTTGAATGGAAGTGTCCATGAAAAGCAAAAGAACAATCATGTACTATCTGGGCAAATCCTGATGATATTTTTGATCTTAAGTGATAAACAGAAAATCTAACAGCTTTCCTAGAGGAAAAAAAGCAGAATTCTTGATAAAGTATTAGGATGAAGTTACTGTCAGAGCTCTTACAAGATGACAATCCCGCAAAGCTTTCCAAGTTGTTAAAGGAAAGAGGTTTTTACCCATGCATAACACTTGCAATGCTTGCAAGCACAATCGTTTTCATAATGTAAACACTAGCCTGCTTCTCCCTGAGAAAGAAAAAAATATGTGTATCTGGGATATATTCTAGCAAAATAAAAAGTGAATTCAATGAAGCAAGTAGATATGTGATTCAAGAAGGACTGATGAGAGAAAAGAAAAACACCAGTAAAACTTAGAGTAACTTTAAGTGACTGTTGATAATAAGGCTGAAATTTTTGAAACAATGGTTGAGAATAGATTGTTACAAATAAAAAAAAAAAAATAGTGTGAAAAAATTGAAACTAAAATTCCACATGAATTTAGTAAGTTACAGTTGGTATGGGGGAGAGCTAGAGAGTAAACCTGTTCAGAATTTCTCACCTAGTTTGTGAGGATTGCTTAGATAGTGGGGCTATTGAAATGATCAAGGAGGGATATTTTGGAAGTAGATCCAAAAGGATTTACTGAAAGTTTGATGTAAGGTGTTGAAAAAAGAGAGGAGTCAAGAGTAATTCTGAAGTATTTGGCTGGCGCAACTGGAGGACAGAGTTACCAGTACCTATATGGAGAAGAGAGTGGATGGATCAGGCTTTGGGAGGAAGAACAGAAGCTTGGGAGACATCTACACTGAGGTCATCAGTGTACAGATGGTTTTAAAGGCAAGAGATGGATACAATCACTAAGGGAACGAAAATAAAGAACAAACAGGTTTAAAGACTGAGCCTAATATTTAGGGTTTGGTAATCAAAAAGCAACAACAATAACAACCTGTTGCTGTCAAGTCAGTTCCAACTCGTAGGACAGGGTAGAACTGCCCCATAGGGTTTTCAAGGCTGTAAATCTTTATGGAAGCAGACTGCCTCATCTTTCTCCCATGGAGCAGCTGGTAGGTTCGAACCTTTCTGTTAGTAGCCAAGTGCTTGAACCACTGCACCACCAGGGCTCCATTGGTGACATAAAAGAGGGAAAAACAAAAGATACAGTGACATAGGGGGAAACCAAGAAAATTTAGTGCCTTGGGAGCAACGGATCAAAGTGATTCAAAGAGGCAGGAGTAAATGTTTCATTCAATGTAGTAGCTCCCGTGTACAGAGGAAAGGACTTGGGATTGAACAGGGAGCAAGGAGGAGTTCATTTTTATACTGTCTGTAGTGTTCCTTATTTCTCAAGCTAAGTGGTGGGTGCATAGCTCTTCTTCATAGTATTTTATATACTTTTTCTTGTATCATAAATATTTCATAAAATTTGAACGATGAACCCATAGACTTAGAGAGGGAAATAAAAGATTAAAAAAAACACTAGGGTGAAAGCTAGGATAGCTTCAACACAAAAGAATGACTGGAAACATAGAAACATAGGGAGAGTAGACGAAAAAAGAAACATAGAATGTAGAATGGACCAAAATAATTTCAAACATATAAATTAATGATACACTTGCTAAATTCTCTACTTAAAATATAGGGACTCAGATTGGGTTTTAAAAAATTAAGAAAGCTAAGTCAATAAAACACTGCTTATAATTTACTCGACAGCAATGGGTTTGGTTTGGTTTTGGGTTATAAAAAGCATATCTTAAAAAAAAATAAAAAGACCTAGAAAGAATGAAAGATACACCAGTAAAGTCTAACCAAAATAAAGAGTGCCAATATTCACAGGATAAACGGAATCAAGACTAAAAGCATAACATATTAAAAAGTTGGAAATTATTTATTAATTAAAAGCAATTTATCAAGAAGGTGCTAATAATCGTTTGTGACCCAAACAATGACATTAATATTTATAAAGAATCACTATTACCAACACAAGGAATTGTTAACAGATCCACAATCAAAATGGAAAGAAAAACTCTGTCCCAGAAACTAACAGCTCAAGTAGGAAAAAAAAAAAAAGAGAATTGAGCAACATCATTAACAAACTTGGTTTTTATAGATTTATAACACACTTTAGAAAACACCAAACATAATTTTTTTCAAATACTGTAAAAATGGCATGGCAGGGGTGTCTGACCTCCTTTGACTTCACAAGAATCATGAACAGACCAAGGCTGATTCCTCTGAGGTGAAGGTCAGACATGCCTCCTTTCTCCAACCTTGTTATCAATTCTAACATCAACTGTCCCTCCCATGGCACTCTCTACTTCTCTGCTGAGTCTGATAATTCACTGCAATGACCACACAGATCTCACAGACAACACTCATGATCATGGGGTTTATTAGTAACAGGTGTACAATTCAGGTTTAGGAATGCTCAGGATACAGGTCTCGAATCAGCCTCTTCTCAGCCATGCCCATATGCACACCTCTCTCTGGCTCCTCAGCCTGTGCTCTACTTGGGCAAGTGTGACAAAGCTCTTTTAGCTCTGTCTATAAGTGCCCAGAGGCACACCGCTCAGCCAGTAAGCCTTGGCCCAAAGGCACTCAGCTCTCTTGCTCAGTGGTTTGGTACCCACTGTAACTGCCTTGCTCCATGGGCCAGGAGGCCCACCACACCATCTCCTGCCTGTTACTGATTTGGCTGTTTGTGCTGTCGCTGTTTCTCTACGGCAAGATGCAATATTGAAGGATTCTACAGGCAAAATACTGAACGACGAAGGAAGCATCAAAAGGAGATGGAAGGAATATACAGAGTCATTGTACCAAAACAATAGGTTGACATACAACCATTTTAGGAGGTAGCATATAATCAAGAGCTGATGGTAATGAAGGAAGAGGTCCAAGCTGCACTGAAGGCATTGACTAAAAATAAGGCTCAGGAATTGATGGAATATCAACTGAGATGTTTCAACAAATGAATGCAACACTGGAAGTGTTCAATCATCTATGCCAAGAGATTTGGAAGACAGCTTCCTGGCCAACCAACTGGAAGAGATCCATATTTGTGCCCATTCCAAAATGATCCAACAGAATGCAGAAATTAGTGAACAATATCATTGATATCACACGCAAGTAAAATTTTGCTGAAGATAATTCAAAAACGGTCACAGGAGTACATCGATAGGGAACTACCAGAAATTCAAGCTGGGTTCGAAAGAGGACACGGAACGAGGGATATCATTGCTGATGTCGGATGAATCTTGGCTGAAAGCAGAGAATGCCAGAAGATGTTTACCTGTGTTTTATTGACTATACAAAAGCATTAGACTGTGTGGATCCTAACAAATTATGGATAACATTGCAAAGAATGGGAATTCCAGAACACACTTGTGTTCATGTGGAATATGTACATAGACCAAGAGGCAGTTGTTTGAACAGAACAAGGGGATACTGCACGGTTTAAAATCAGAAGAAATAATCAAATAAAAATAAAAAATGTAGCCAAAAATCTACACAGGGAGAGAGAAAATGCAACACAAGTAATTGAAGCTGCATAATATTGTGTAAGAATTGGAAAAAAAAAAAGATCAATATACCCAAGTGAATATGCTTTTAGTATTTGATAAGTGCAGCATTTCCTGTCAATACTAAGAAACTGTGTTGCAATATTAGATACCCATATTGGAAAGAAAAATATTGGAGCACCCATAGTAGATATTACCCTGTACTGACAATTGAAAGATAAGTCAGTGCAGCCTTACAGGAAGGCAAGAGTTGACTGTGCACATCTCTGCCCAGCTCTGCTATCAGTGGTACCATGTTGGTAACTTGAAATCAGCCATGGTGGGAGTATTTACACTATGGAGATTGACAAATGTTACAAATCAGGGGTTTGTCCCTCAAACCCTCCCCCCAAGATCTAGATATTAAATATTTAGTAGCACATGGCCACATATGCTTTTGACTGTATAATTCTACTTATAATAATGCATCCTATAGACATTCTCACCCATCTTGGATGAGGGCAGTCAAATGTTTAAGTGAATCCCCAAATCAAACTGAATGTTATCATAAGGAATTTTCCATTTCCCATAATGGGAGTCTGGACGCCAGGCAGAATTGTTGATTGACTCCATGGCTCAATGATATCATCCCTGACCCAGGTTCTTCCCCATGCTCTCTTCTATCATTCGCAGCATTTGCTTCCTCTTAAGGCAAGTTTCTTTCTTGACTGTAAGATAGAATGTTCAGAGGGAGGAAGAGCTAAGGCTCTCCCTTGACCATCAAACTTCAAGTCTTCCCTTCAGTATGGTTGGGCCAATTCAGGACCTGTGTGTGCCCAGGACTGAGAAAATCGCCAAGGGAAAGAACGCTCCGTGGCTTATTCTCATCAGGATCCACCTGGATCTGGGGTTGGTGGCCACCTGAATAAGTCAGGGTTCTTCTAGGCCAATATGCATTTAAGTAAAAAAAAAAAAAAGAAAGAAAAGCTGCAAAACAATGAAAACAGTAAGTATTTTATAAGCACATTTATATAGAAAAAAGCCTCGTATGTGTGTGTATGTGTGTATACATGTACATGTTTACGTATGAGGAGGAGAAAAGGGAGGCAGAGTACTGTAGTCATCCAGAGCTTGGACTCTGGAGCCAGACCACCAGTTGCTGTAGAGTCGATTCTGACTCACGGCAACCTCACGTGTGTCAGAGTAGAACTTTGCTCCATGGAGTTTTCAATGGATGATTTTTGGGGAGCAGATTTCCAGGCCTTTCTTCTGAGGCACCTCTGGGTGAACTTGAAATGCCAGCCTTTCAGTGAGCAGCCTAGTGCCTTATCCGTTTATACTGTCCAGGGACTCTGGAGCCAGATTACCTGAGTCTAAATAACATACCCAACCTGGAACGGTTATGTGACCTTGGGCAAGTTATTTAACTTCTCTAGCCTTGTTTTTGTTTTTTTTTCTTTTTTAAAATCAGTAAAATGAGGATAATAGTATCTGTCTCATAGGACTGCTGTATTAAATGAGAAAAATATATATAAACATACTGAACAGTATCCAGAAAAAAAAAAAGAAAAAAAGACAAACCCACTGCTGTCGAGTCGATTCCAACCATGGCATGTAAATATTGCATTGCTATTTCCATATACTTATATATGATTTTTTAAATGAAAGGTTTATTACTTTATAAATTAAATAAATTAAAAAGGGTTCCATATGAGAAGAGAGAGGAAAGACAGGTACTAACCTTTATTATGTACCTACTGTGGACAACTGCTGTGCTTGTTCATGTGTATTTTCTCATAAGCTGAGGCTAAACAGGTGGCAATGGGGAACAACGGGGTAACTACCAAGGACATTCACTCCCTTGCCTTATGACTTCTTTCAGGATATTCTTTAAACAAAACAGCTGATGCTTTTCTTGTAAAACAACAACAAAAGAAATGAAAAGACACTTTTCTTTTGAAATATGACTTCATGTTTTATTATGCAGAAGAGTGGGGATTTTTAAAAATTTTTTCAATTGTACTTCAGATGAATGTTTACAGAAAAAATAATTTCTCATTAAACAGTTAGTACACATATTGTTTTATGACACTGGTTAACAACCCCACAACATGTCAACACTTTCCCTTCTTGACCTTGGGTTCCCGATTACCAGCTTTCCTGTCTCCTCCTGCCTTCTAGTCCTTGTCTCTGGGCTTTTGTGCCCCTTTAGTCTTGTTTCGTTTTATGGGCCTTTCTGATCTTTGGCTGAAGGATGAACCTTGGGAGTGATCTCATTACTGAGCTAAAAGGGTGTCCAGGGGCCATACTCTTGGGGTTTCTCCAGTCTCTGTCAGGCTAGTAAGTCTGGTCTTTTCTTGTGAGTTATAATTTTGTTCTACATTTTTGTTCAGCTCTGTCTGGGACCCTCTGTTGTGATCCCTGTCAGAGAAGTCAGTGGTGGTAGCAGGGTACCATCTAGTTGTATTGGACTCAGTCTGGTGGAGGCCATGGTAGTTGTGGTCCATTAGTCCTTTGGACTCATCTTTCCCTTGTATCTTGTTTTCTTCATTCTCCCTTGCTCCTGAAGAGGTGAGACCAGTGGAGTATCTTAGATGGCTGCTCACAGGCTTTTAAGACCCCAGATGCTACTCACTAAGGTAGAATGTAGAACATTTTCTTTATGAACTATGTTATACCAATTGAGCTAGATGTTCCCTGAGACCATTGTTGGAGTGGGGATATTTTTTATCATCTAATTTATTTTCTACCTTGAAAGAACCGTTCTTTTTTGCTACAGAGAGCCTACCACAGTTTGATAAAATTTTATAACACATTTTTTAATTTGTGTTCAGCTTCAGTATAATATAGCTACCAAACTATCTTTCTATTACCTAAAATACAACCTCTCTTGAACGTGATGGGGGTTTATATATAAGTACATAACTATGTACTACTGCAACGGTTGCAGCAGTACATCAACAGGGAACTGCCAGAAATTCAAGCCTGATTCAGAAGTATGGAACAAGGGGTATCACTGCTGATGTCAGATGGATCCTGGCTGAAAGCAGAGAATATCAGGAAGATGTTTACCTGTGTTTCATTGACTATGCAAAGACGTTCAACTGTGTGGATCGTAACAAATTATGGATAACATTGTGAAGAATGAGAATTTCGGAACACTTAATTGTGCTCATGTGGAACCTGTACATAGACCAAGAGGCAGTCATTTGAACAGAACAAGCAGATACTGTGTGGTTTAAAATCAGGTTTGTATCCTTTCACTATACTTATTCAACCTGTATGCTGAGCAAATAATCTGAGAAGCTGGACTATATCAGGATTGGAGGAAGACTCATTAAAAACCTGTGATATGCAGATGACAAACCTTGCTTACTGAGAGTGAAGAGGACTCGAAGCACTTACTGATGAAGATCAAAGACCACAGCCTTCTGTACGGATTACACTTCAACATAAAGAAAATAAAAATCCTGACAACTGGACCGATAAGCAACATCACGATAAATGGAGAAAAGATTGAAGTTGTCAAGGATTTCATTTTACTTGGATCCACAATCAATGCTCATGGAAGCAGCAATCAGGAAATTAAATGACTTATTACATTGGGCAAATCTGCTGCAAAAGACCTCTTTAAAGTGTTGAAAAGCAAAGATGTCACTTTGAGAACACCTGACTCAAGCTGTGGTATTTTCAATCACCTCATATGCATGTGAAAGCTTGACAATGACTAAGGAAGATCGAAGAATTGAAGCTTTTGAATTATGGTGTTGACAAAGAATACTGAATATATCATAGACGGCCAGAAGAATGAACAAGTCTGTCTTGGAAGAAGTATAACCGGAGTGTTCCTTGGAAGCGAGGATGGCAAGACTTCAGCTCACATACTTTGGACATGTTATCAGGAGGGACCAGTCCCTGGAGAAAGACATCATGTTTGGTAAGGTAGAGGATCAGCAAAAAAGAGAAGACCCTCCATGAGATGGATTGACCCAGTGGCTGCAACAGTGGTCTCAGGCACAGCAAGATTGTGAGGATGGTGCTGGACCGGGCTGTTTCATTCTGTTGTACATAGGGTCTCTGTGAGTTGGAACCAACTCAACAGCACTTAACAACAGCAACAACAACATAACTATATGTTTCTATGTGACTTTTAAAAAGTCTAATACATATTACATGCTGCATTACAAGTGATATTGCTCAGATGAGGTTATAGGATGCTCCACTGGGTTAGAGTAACTGTAGGTCCTCCCCACCTGCGTCCTGAAAGGGAAAGTTGTAAATCCTGCTGAAATGTTTCCAGAATATCAGGAGACACCACTGTGTGCTGATTTGTGGGTTTTTTCTACCTCTCCTGGTTAAATAAGAAATCAGGTCCAGGCTGAGTTCAAGGCATTCATCACTTGGTATGTAGCCATGGCTTTGTGAGTCTTTGAAAGTGGCCTCCCTGCTTGGCTGGGGACAGTGGGGGCACTGTACAGAGCTTGGAATAGAGCAGGTCTGTTGTGTGCCTCCACTGTCCAAATCTGTCTGTTGCTCCTCGCCAAATCCGTTTGTGCTCTATTATTGAGCCTGAACAAGAACTGTGGTGCAGCTGCTAGTGACGTAGTGTCAAAACTGAAGCTGGGACACCATAGTGATGGGAATTGGCTGCCAGAGAACCCTGCGGGGTGAAAACCCTGATGAAAGGACAGGAAAGTGACACTAACAAGTTAGAGCCCAAATAGCCATTAGGTAGAAAACAGAGTTTGTAACGCATCAATATAAAAAGAGAGAGAATACAAATTAGTCATCCTTGAGTGACTAAACCAATTATATTACACCACCAAATAATTACTAGTCACCCGTTATTTCTGCACGTTGGTCTGGGAGCTACAGAGAGGGGCTGGGAAGAGGGTGAGACATCATAGAGCGCAGGGCCACTGCTAGGCAGGTCAGCGCCCGGGCAAGCCCAGGCAGACTTGGGCTCAAGTCCCACTTCTATGATTTGGATGCACATCTGGCCAAGATTTTCTGTAAATCTGTGATATACTTATAAAGCATATAAAATGATGTTTATCTTAAATGAAGAGTGGAAAAAATCAATAAAAAAACCATGTATAAATTCTCCGGGCCATAATGAACAAGCAGATCCTCTCTTAGGAGAACAAGAGAAACAGAAAGGTAATTAAAAGATTAAAATATTTAGATTCAATAATAATCGGTGTTCATAATTGTGACACTCAGAAAGTGTCACACTTGACATACCTTGTGAATTATAAGAGAAAAGCAGATTTCTGTTTTGTAGTTTTGATGTTAGGTTTATTTTATTATGTTATTCTTAGTCAGAATAGACTCCACGGGCAACTTAGAACAACAACATTCCTCAAAGGCACTCTATTTGGAGTTTACGTCATAAATATTTAATTACCTGAAAATTAAACTAACCAGGATTCTCTATCTTATTTTGAACAAATAAATTAATTTTAATATAAAAGCTACATTCTTTTTCCTACTGGTTATTTCTGATTAAAAAAAAATTGTGTGCTTGGTAGAAAATTTGGGAAGTAGTTGAAACTATGAAAATGTAGGAAAAGAATAGCCATACATTCACACCTAGAAAACCAATATTAACCTCTAGAATATTTTTTCTCTGATGCATTTTTTTGTTTTTAAAGAATAATTGGATTCATACTGTTCAACTTTGAAATCTTGCTTTTGATATTAGTGTTATTGAAAAGCATTTTTCTCTGGCAAAGGATGCTTGATAAATGCAATTTTAAAAGTTTATTGCATAATATTCTATTTTGTTGATATATCACAGTCTACTTATCTATGACCATATTATAGGGAATTTTAAGATTGTTTTTTAGTGTTTTCTTGATTAAAAATAATCCTAGATTGAGTATATATTTGGCATAACTATTTTCCACATTTCAGATTATTTCTTCAAGAATAAATAGATTACCCAGAAATGGACTTATTGTGTCAATACGTACGAAAAATAATAGCATTCTTGGTTGTATTGCCAACATTCTTTTCAGAAAAGTTTCTGCTTGTATCTCGCTAGCAGTACCTGAGAGGGCCCAATAAGCTTTATCTGTTATTCTGATTATTTAATATTTACTACCTTAACATTAGAAAATATGTCTCATTCTTCACTGGAATTTTTTTTTTTTAAAATAATTAGGAGGCTGACATCTTTCAAATGTTTACTAACAATTTGTAATTCATTTTATGTTATGGTTTATTGGTTTATGACCTTTGCTTAAAAGATGACTTTGCTTATGTGAAATGGTATACTAAGAAATTCAGACAGCTAGGTAATATGGCAAAATATCTGCAAGACAGCATCAGAGAACTGATAATACAATGAACTACTGGGCTAGGATGCAGAGGAGGAGTGAGGCTAGCCATGTGAGCCCGGCATTTAGGGGTCTTTACCTCAGCAGGCATTTGCTGATTCCAGAGGGAACAGCTGAGAGGCTGAGCTGCAATTCAGGAGTCCCTAGGTGGTGCAAACAGTTGCCACATTTGGCTGCTAACTGAAAGGCAGGAGGTTGTGTTACCCGAAGCAGGTCCTGCAGGTCCTGCTGGGTGCAGCTTCTCACCTTGGTGTCAATAAAGACACACCAAGGAGAGGAGGGAGGAAGAGCGTTTATTACAAGCGTGCACGCCAAGGAGCAGGGAGATGTATACCTCAAATCAAGTTACCTAACAAAGCGAGGAGAACCTTTCATACTGTCTCTCACAAGGGAGCACAAGCAAACATCACGGACTACATAGGTTATCAGGGCATGCTGGCACAGTAAGACAAACTGCATTTCTTCCCCCTTAGTATGTACAGAAAATGGCGGATAAGTTTCCCCCACCCACCCACTCCTGGTGGAGATTTTAATATTCAGTTTGGTCTTAATGAGGTTTGTAAACTGATTTTGACTGGTTTTGGCTGATTTAAGGCAGAAGCTGAGTTACAGGGGGTGCTCGAGATCCTTATGATAATGATTAAGGAGCAAGTCTTGCTTGATAGTGGCTAAGGAGCTGCTGGCTGTGCTTGCTATCAGTTGGAATCTACCCAGAGGTTTCTTGGAAGAAAGGCCTGGTGATCTATTTCTAAAAAAGCAGCCCTTCAAAACTCTATGGAGTAAAGGTCTACTCTGACACACGTGAGAGTAGACTTAATGGCAACTGTAATTTTTCCATGGAGACAGACGATCCCAGACCTACTAAGGAAAAGGACAAATCTGGTAAACCCTTCTCCTTTTTGACTGGGACTCTGAAAAGCTGCTCCCAATGAGTGGACTAAAAATCAGTAGTTCTTACCAAGGACTGCAGCACAGCTGGGAATCACTCAATTATTGACATTGGATTAAGGCTATTTCCATGTGCTCGTGTTCCCAGGCGTCTTGCAAAACCAAATGTAAATCATCTCTGGCTGAAAATAATGTCATCCTAGGTCTGGACTTATTTCTACTAAAAATTTTCCAAATAAAATGTCTGTGTTGGACTCTTCTTTTATGTCATTTCAAATATTCCTGGTCCCATCTCTACTTTAGCCACGGTTACAACAATCAGTTCCACACAGGCGTCCACCAGCTCTGTGCCATTGCAACTTGGCAGTGCTCACCCTGGGCCCCAGACCTCTCTCACTTCCTGCCATGGGGCTTCTCTAATGCTACGGCATGGGATGCCCGTGGGAACCCACCCATGCACACCCAGAATGGCAAGGAGGTGAAGGCCTGTGGAGCCACCATTGGACAACAGGCTGTGGATACATGCTTCCCCCTTTCCTCCCTCAGAAATGCCTTTCATAAGGCGCTGTTGGTAGACCCAATGGAACTAAGCATCCAAGTCCATACAGGCGCCAACATGACAAAACTTCCTTGCGCTGGCTTTTCCTCTTTCCCTGTTTAACTCCTTCTGTCCTTCTTGTCTAGCAACTCTGGTGGTGCAGTGGTTAAAGTGGTTGGTTGCTAACCAAAAGGTCGGCAGTTTGAACCCACCCGCTGCTCCATGGGAGAAAAATGTGGCAGTCTGCTTCCATAGAGGCAAGGAGGTTGTAACTACAGTAATCACAGTAACTGGCAGGAATGCTGGGGAGCCTTGCTTCTGAGGATCTGTTTCTAGGATGTTGCTTGATTTTCTTCAAACTGGAAACAACTCATAATATCCAACAAATACCAAAAGGATGAATAATTTATGATATAACCATGCAATGGAATTATTTTGAGCAATGAAAATGAGCAACTCCAGCTACATGCAATAATGAATGAATCTCACAAACTTAATTTTGAGCAAAAGATGCTAGAAACAAAGAATACATATGAAATGATTCCATATAACTATGAAGTTCAAAAAAAGCCAAGCAAATATAAACTAAAGCAAAGGAAAGGAGAAAAATCATGTGATTATCTCAATAAATGCAAAAAAAAAAAAAAAAACCAAAAAAAAACCTGACAAAAATTCAACATTCCTTTGCAAACTAGGAATAAAATGGAACCTACAGCAATGAGATATTTCTTAATGAAATATCAAAAGTTTTCCTTTGAAATTGGAAACTAGACAAGAATGGCCACTACTGGTGGTTCCTAGTCGTGCAATAAGGCAAGATAAAGAAATAAAACATATAAGGATTGGAAGGGAAGGAGTAAAGCTGTCATTATTTGCAGATAACATGACTGTGTATGTAGAAGATCCAAAAACCTACATGTGACTATTAGAATTAATGAGTGAATTCAGCAGATTGTTTGTTAGAACTGAATACGCAATACACAATTTTGTTTCTACGTACCAGCAACAATTAAAACATGAAATTAAAAGTGACACTGTTCACAACAGCATCATAAAACATCAAAAACTTAGGAATAAATCTAATATAAAATACACGAGCCTTCTGTACTGGAAACTTCAAAACAACATTGAGAGAAATTAAAGAAGATCTACATCAGTAAGGATACGTACTTGTTCTTGGGCTGGAAGAGTAAATGTTACTAAAATGTCGATTTTCTGTGACTTGATTAAATCGTTACAATTCCTATTTAAAAAGAAAATAGCAAGTGTGTATATGTATGTGTGTGCAAACTGGTAGGCTAATTCTAAAATTTACATGACATTTTAGTCCCAAGACAAACTAGAAGAAGAATTAAAAAATTGAAGACTTTTACTCTGGATATGAAGATTTATTTTTAAGTTAGAGTTACAAAAAGACTGTGTTATTAAGCAAGGATAGACAAATAAACTAGAGTAGAGAGTGCAGAAACCAATCTACATGTTTAGGGTCACTCCATTCATGACAGATGTGTCGTTACAGAGCAGTGGAGAAAGGACAAGTAATAAGATGGTACTGTGTAGACGGTGTATCTGTAAGAAAAAGATTTAATCTTAATCCTTAACTCACAAGCTACACAAAAATAAAATCCAGGTAGTTTATATATCTAAATGTGAAAAGTAAATCAATAAAATTTCTAGGAGATAACAAGAGAATATTTATGTCTTTAGGGATAGGGAATGTTTTCTTGAACAGGCCACAGAAGTATTAACCATTAAGAAAAAAATTATTATGGAATAATTATATTAAAACTAAGACATATTGAGAGTGAAAAAGCAAGCCACCCAGTTAGAGAAGATATTTGAAACACATGTAACTGACAAAGGATTTATATCAGAAATAAAGAACTCCTAAAAATCAGTAAGAAAATGACAAATAATGTGATAGAAAAATGGGCAAGACACTTTAACAGGAAATTCACCAGAAGAATATGCAAGTGACAAAAAAACAAAAAAATTCATATCATTAGTCTTAAAGGAAATACAAATTAAAACCACGACGACATTCTTGTACACACCCACTAGAATGGCTAAAATTAAATAGGCTGATGATATCAAGTGTCTATAAGGATATGGCGCTCTCATACAGGCTGGCAGGAATATAAATTGGTACAGTCACTTTGGAAAACTGTTTCCCATTACCTGTTAAAGCTGAACTCATGCGTATCCTAAGTCCCTGAAGTTCCACTACAAGATTTAAAGCCAACAGAAATGCATACATTTGTTATGTGTTCAAGAATGTTGATAGCAGCATATTTTTTAATTTTAAAAATAAATTTACATATATCAAAGCATTTGCCATTTTAACCAATTTTAAATGTATAATTTGGTGACATTAATTACATTCACCATGTCGTGCAACCATTACCACCATCATTTCCAAAAATTTTTCATCACCCTAAACAGAAACTCAGTACCCCTTAAGCAATTACTCCTCCTCCAGAACCTGGTAAACACTAATAAATTTTTGCCGCTGTGGATTTGCCTATTCTAGCTATTTCATATAAGGGGGATCATACAATATTTGTCCATTTGTGTCTGACTTATTTCACTTGGCATAATGTTTTCAAGGTTCCTCCATGTCGTAACATGTATCAGAACTTCATTTCTCTTTATGACTAAATAATATTCCACTGTATGGATAAAGTACATTTTGTTTTTCCATTCATCTACTGATGGACACTTGGGTTGTTTCCACCTTTGGCAATTGTGAATAATGCTGCAATAAACATTGCTGTAGCAAGTATTGATTTGAGTTCCTGTTTTCAAGTCTTTTGGGTTCTTAACTAAGAATGGAATTGCTAAGTCATGTGGTAGTTCTGTGTTTAACTTTACGAGAAGCTGACAAACTGTTTTCCACAGCAGCACCACCATTTGACGTTTCCACCAGTGGTGTATGAGGATTCCAATTTCTTTACATTCTCACCAACACTTATTTTTCATTTTTTTATAATAGCCACCCTAATGCATGTGAAGCGATTTATCTCAATGTGGTTTTGATTTGTGTTTCCCTAATGACCAAAGAGATTGAACATCTTTTCATATGCTCATTGGCCATTTATATGTCTTCTTTAGAGAAATGTCTATTCAAGTTGTTTGACTATTTTTAAGTTAGGTTGTTCATTTTTTTTTGTTCTTAAGTTGAAGAGTTTCTTATACATTCAGGATATTGAAGTCTGTGTTAGTCTGGGTTTTCTAGAGAAACAAAACCAGTGAAACGTATATAAAGAAATTTGCTTCAAGGAAAAGGCTTACACAATTGTGGAGGCTGGAAAGTCCCAAATCTATGGGTCAGGCAGCAGGCTAAAGACCTCTGTTGGCTCACATGGTTGCAGGGGCTGACGAATCCAAAATCTGCAGGTCAGGTGGCAGACTGGAGGCCTCTGCTGGCTCATGGGTTGCTGGGGTTGGTGAATCCAAAATCTGTAGGTCAGGTGGCAGGCCAGAGACTTCTACAGGCTTACGTCCCAAGAACTGGAGGTCAGGCGATAAAAAGAGCGCAAGGTCAAGAAAGAGAGCAAGCTTTGCTAAAACATTCATTTATATACTTGAGGCAGGACACACTCCCAAAGAAACACCCTTTTTGACTGATTGGCTGCTCACATCAGATCATAAAATGGAAGGTGATTATATAGTGCCTGTCAAACCACTGAGAATCTTAGTCTAGCCAAGTTGACACATAACATTAACCATCAGAAACCCTAATCAGATACAATTTGCAAATATTTTCTCCCATTCTATAGGTTATTGCTTCACTTTCTTGACAATGTTCTTTGATGTACAAAAGTTTAAAATTTTGATCAATTCCAATTCATCTATATTTACTTTTGTTGCTAATGCTTTTAGTGTCATATCTAAGAATCCATTGAGGGAGAAAAAACAGAAACAAGGCCCCAGAGGTTTTTATTCCTATGCTTTCTTCAATAGTTTTACGTTTTAACTCTTATATTTCAATCATTAATCCATTTTGAGTTTTTGTATAGGGTGTGAGGTATGTGACCAACTTCCTTCTTTTGCATGTGGAGATCCAGTTGTCCCAGGAGCATTTGTTGAAGAGACTATTCTTTTTCTATTAAGTGGACTTGGCACCCTTGTTGAAAATCAGTTGGCCATAGATATATGGGCTTATTTCTGGACTCTCGATTCTATTCCATTGGTCTATACGTCTACCCTTATATGTCTATTCCACACTGTTTTGATTATTGTGGCTTTGTAGTACATTTTGAAATTGGGAAGTATGCGTCCTCCTACTTTGTTCTTCTTTTTCAGGATTGATTTGGCTAGTCGAGGAGGTTTAGCTTTTCCATTTCTGCAAAAAAAGGCTTTGGGAATTTTGATAGGGATTGCACTGAATCTGTGGATCACTTCGAGTAGTACTGACATATTAACAATACTGTGTCTTCTAATCAATGAACATGCGGTGTCTTTCCATAAAGGTCTTCTTCAACTTATTTTAGCATTTAAAAAAAATTTTTACATGTACAAATCTTTCACCTCCTTGGTTAAATTCATTCCTAGGTATTTTATTCTTTTAGATTACATTGTAAATGGAATTGTGTTCTTAATTTCCTTTTCAGCTTGGTCATTGCTAGTGTATAAGAACACAACTTTGTGTGCTGATGTCATACCTTGTGATTTTGCTGAATTTATTAACTCTTCTATCTTTCTTCTGGATTTGTTTGGATTTTCTATATATGAGATCATGTCATCTATATATAGAGATAGTTTTACTTCTTTTCCATTTGGATAACTTTTATTTCTGTTTCTTGATAATTGCTCTGGCTAGAATTGCTTAGGAGAAAATATTTTAGTCTTTTACTATTGAGTATGATGTTAAAAACCAAAAACCTAACCCACTGCCATTGAGTCAATTCCAACTTATAGCGACCCCTATAGGGTGGCTATGATGATGAAGAGTGTAATGTTAGCTGTGGGTTTTTCATAAATGCTCTTTATCATGCAGCATTTTATTTAATCTTCAAAAACTGGAAGCAAATAAAAATTTCATTAACATTAGAATGAAAAAATAAGTTGTGATATATTCATACAACATATTCATAGTCATACAATGGAATACTATCCTGTAATAAGAATGAATTAATTCCAGCTGCACAATATGAACCTTGCAAACATGATCTTGAGAGAAAAGAAGCCAGACACAAGAAGTGTATACTGTATTATGTCATTACATAAACTTCAAATACAGACAAATCTAATCCATGATGTTAGAAATTAGGATAGTAGATACCTTTGGAGATGGTTAAAAGGGGCAACTGGGACACTGGTGTGTTCTAACTCTTGACCTGGGTTCTACTATCATGACGTGTTTCTTTATGATAATTCATCATTCTGTGCACTTACATAATATACTTTTTCTGAATATATGTTATTCTTCGATAAATACGGTCCTAAGGTCCCTAGATGGTGCAAATGGTTTGTGCTCAACTGTTAAGTTGAAGGTTGGCAATTCAAACCCACCCAGCAGTGTCACAGAAGGCATGGTGATCTGCTTCCATTAAGATTACAGCCAAGAAAACTGGAGAAGTTCTGCTTTATAACACATAGGGTTGCCATGAGTCAGAATGGACTCTATGGCAACTAACAACAACAAGGTAGAGAAGAAACAAAGTACCGGTATAAAAAGCTTAAAGGTTCTGGAGTAGAACTAGCTTCAAGTTCAGTCAGATCTTGTTGCTAAGAAATTGTTATTAAATATCCAAGTGTAACATTGGCAGCAGTATTAGCAGGATGATCTAGGATTTGGCTGAGTGCCTCAATTTTATGCAGTTGGTTCTCCTATCGTGGGCCTCCTTTCCTCCAACTTTACTCCATGGGTAATTTCATTCAAGCTGATGGTGTTAACTACTGCTTGTATGTCTAAGTCTGTACAGTGAGTATAAATCAAGCAGTTAGAACAATTCCTTTAGTCCCATCTTGTCAAGTGTGATACTTTCTCTTTTATGGGATATAATTTGATGTATTTCATATAAAATTGAATAAGAGATATTGTTTGGGTGATACATGGCCCTATAAATTTTAATTTGGATCTAATGAACTCTACTTTTAGATATCATAACCTATAACCCCTTAAAACTCATTATTCTAGCAGTCTAGTACGCAGACTATCTTTTCAAGGATGTTTGTATAGAAAACAGTTCAAGAGGATATAGATAGAATCTACCTCTGGAGCATAGGACAGATTTGTTTATGGGATAGTGTTTCCCTCTGGGACAAAGATCAGAAAGGTTTGCTTGCAGCCCCTTATAAAAGACTGGGATTTTCTAAACTTGTGGTTCTTTGACTGTGATGCACACCCACAGCATGCACACCATCCTCTTAGTCCCCTTCTCATTACCTCTATGGGACTTGTGGGGCAATTGGAACTGATGCAAACATGACACTCATGCTGCCTTCTGGGCTATAGTAATAAATAGAGTCCTTTATCTCTGACCCAAGAGTCTTGTGTCTTCCAGCTTCCATGAAAATGTGGCAGGCCATTTATAATTCTTGAAATAAATATACTTGCCTTCATCTAGTGTTGCTGCTATGTTTGCAGTAGAGCTCAGGTTGCACTAAGATTTTGAGGTTAACAGTATCCCAGGCAAGTTCCCAAATATAATAGGCATAAATTGCATAAGTTGGAGAGTGACAAAATGGTTGCATTTAGCCCTTTTTTGGCCCAGGGGTGAGGGCTTAACACTATCACCTCCCAAGTAGTCCAAGTAGATTAAATAGTCTTAATCCTGTTTGGGATTAAAAGTCCATATTCTTGACCTGAGTTTATCTACAAGAGAGTGGTCAGTTGAGAAGAAGTTGTGCCATCCCCCAAACATTCCCAGTGTAAATTCAAATGAAATACTTGTTGGGTGATGAGTGAGTAGTTGAAGGTCCTCTAAAGATGGCTGCAAGAATAACTCAGCACCGAGTTCTTTTCCATGAAGTTCCGAGAAATGTTCTCCTTGATCAGTTTTCAACAGTGAAGAATTGGGTGTCCCCGTTTCTTCCTCCCCATAATCCTCCTAGTCTCTGCCTCTGTGTTTTGTCTTCCTCCCCAGATTTTTGTCTAATCTCTGAAACTGAGAAGAAGCTTTACTCTACAAGTATACTTCCTAGTTCTTCAGTGTCCCATCCTTTTGTGTCTGTTTTCACACAGTTGACTCACTTCTTGGGCACGGGAGATGGGTGGGAGAAAGGAGAATCTTGAGAACTTTTGAAGGAGTTCATTGTATTGGGTGGAGGGGGATGATACATATTAAGTTTTAGACATATTTTCAAACCACTTTTATATCTTGAATCCAGAGTTTTCTCCTGACTCTCAGAAATATTTATTCAACTGTTTGATGCATATCTTCAATCAAACGGACCACAGGAATCTGAAACTCAACATGTTGGAAATGGAACTCATTGTTTTCACACCAAATCTGCTCCTCCTTCTGTGCTCTCTATCCCAGAGACATTTAGGCTTATTCACAATAGACTGTGTGTCAGCTCTTGTTGAAAGAGGGTGATTAGAAATGCCAGTGTCAAGTTCTCTTTGAGTCTTTTGAGTGCAAAAGGAAACTAAACAATGAATGTAGTACTTGGCTTCAAAACTTTAATGACTGAAAATGAAGGATGCCCACAGAGTTTTGTTTCTACTTGAGAGTTTATGCTTATTTTTCTTATCTGAAGTTGCAGCTAACAACATTAATAGTTCTTACTGTAACTCTTCTCAGCAACTATAATCAGGATTACAGTATGAGGCAATTCTAATTTTTAGAGGCAAAAGGAAAGATTTGCCCTAAGAAACATTGTGTTCATAACCGCTTATCTTGACCAGTAACTTATGTCGTCCACAACATTGAGAGTAACATGTGTATGTTGCAGTTTTCAGGCAAGGAATAGGCCTATTAGAAATTTCATCTTAAAATATATTAAGAAAAGACCGGCACTGGTTCTAGTTCTCGCTGTGATTTCTCATTTTTTTAACATGATCAACTTCGTCTGAGCTGGGAGAGCTGTATGAACATTCTCTTTACTAACACTGGTCAGTGTTATGGACGTTGCCTTTGATCCTGACAAAATAACCATTTTGTACGCCTGTTGTGACTATAAACAATGCCACGTGAAAGATGTGGTAAAGGTGATAAAACAGATGGTTTTTGGAGACATGTTAGGTCAGAAACCTGTTTGGATAGATTTGTTGTGGGTTACATACTTTCTATAGAAATGTATTGATCTTACTCATCAGGGACAAACTCCTGTCACGGGAAAAAAGAGCAAAAGAAATATTGAACAAAAGCCAAGTAAATTCTAAAGAATGACTCAAAGGTTGGTGATTCCCCTCTTTCCTAATGCTAGGAAAGTCACCTAGGCTAACACACCACTGAATACATTGAACACCTAGACCAAGTTTTTTTTCTCCCCCCTCTGCATAGAGCTTTCTATGTCAGACTTGAAGCCCCAGAAGTTTACAGCAACAAAGCTGGAATAAAAACACGAAAGCTGGCCCTCCAATGTAATCCTCAACACCAGAGCTCTGTCTATTACTATTAGTCTCCTTTTTGGCCTCTTATTCTCTTCTCAAATTCTTTCAGTTCTTTAGATGGTGGTCATATAAAGAAGTGCTCACAGAAATGGTCTTACTAAAATGCAGAATGTACTACGTCATTCCTCTACTTTCAAATTGCAGTGACTCTTCCTTGGTCAGAGGTTGAAGAGCAACTTCTTAGCATGCCATTCAAAGCCCTTCACGATCTAGGCCCAATTTATTTTCAGCCTCATCTCCTGATAATCTCACTGCATTGCACTTGCAATTACATATTAGTGCCCAACATACCCGTAACCTGTCCTCCTAACCTACCAATTTCATGCCTCGGTGGCTTTGTTCTATTGGCCTGGATCACTTTTATCTCATTTCCTCAGTTACAAACCAACACTGAAGACCTGTTAAGGCTTAAATCAAATGTTACTTCTTAGCTAGGCAGTTCCTGTCACTCCAAAGCCGACTAAATTGCTCCGTCTTTTAGCCTCCCTTAAAACTGTTTATTGCCTGATAGTGCAGTGCCCATGTCTCATACACAGTATTATTGTTATTTACACTTTGCTTTTATTGGAATTTTTCTGTCTCCCTGGTAACCCAGCATCTGTCTGCTGGAAGAAAAGTTTTGTTTCTTGTTCATAAGGTATAAATGTGTTTTTATATAAAGATGTCAATCAGCTCTCATGTCTATATGTTCATGTCTGTCTATCTGCATTGTGCAATACATGCTGACAGGCTGCGCCTCAAACTTCCAGGCAGCCATAAGACTGCTAGGAATGAGATACATACACCCAATGGCATCAACCATTCCATGAGTGCTACGTTCATCTGTGACTGAGCCAGACAAATAAGACACAGTGTTGGCAAAGTGAAAGCCATTATTATTATTACTTACAGAAAGCAAAGAATAAACAATAACAACAGATTCTTAAAGGTGAAATGCTTACCTTTCCCCAAATTACCCGTGTCCATTCTTATGTCACTGGGCAGGTATGCTGTAGTTCAAGATAGATGGTGTGTTCACATCACTGCTGCCTCCAGCTACCACCACATTGCCTGGGGCCTGCAAGGCTCTTGAGGCTTCTGCTGCCTCTGGGCCTCTCAGGCCTCTGCTGCTGGCTCACACCACGCTACATGGGCCTGCAAGCCTCCCTTGCCACCTTGCTACCTGGACCTATGTTGCCCATGATGGGGAGGGAAAGAAGATGGAGGCATGCATCCCATGATGGGGCACACTCAGGCCTCTCTTGCCGTGCCCAAGGAATTGTTACAGCTCTTTTAGCTCCACTGGCAAGCCTCCTGCCCAGAGGCATCAGGCTGTGTTCTTCTGTAGGAAGACCCCTGCACAGGTTCTTCTGAGGCAACCCTTGATCAGGGCACACTCAGGCCTCTCCCTTCTACTGGCAAGTGTTACAGCTGTTTTAACTCTACCAAAAAGCTTCCTGTCCAACGGCGCTCAGCTCTCACTCTGTGGGCTGGCCAGCCGACCTTCGCTGTCTCTCGCCATCTTCAGCGCTTGATCCTTCTTCTAGGTCTAGGAGGTTCTCAGCACAAGGACCCAGGGTCCTTGGTCCGAAGGATGTGCTCTGCTCCAGGCTCCTTTTTAATGGTAATGAGGTCCCCCTGAAACTCTGCAACTGACCCAATGTAAGCTTGCTGCTTGTCAATTTCCTTGGTAAACCACAAACCACTCAGTTGGTATAGTAAACTGACCAGTCCCCTCAGTGTACCATAAGTCACTCATTTTGAATTGTCCCAGCCAATCATTTTGTGGGAGTTACAAGATCATGGCTAGAAAGGCCATTTTGATCATGAAGGTTGTGTGTCAACTTGGCTGGGCCATGATTCTCAGTGGTTTGGCAGTTATGATGTAGTATGGCAGTTGTGTAATGATGTAATCAGCTTTGTGATGAAATCTGATATAATGTAATCTCCATGATAAGATCTGCTATGAGCAACTCATCAGTCAAAAGGGAGTTCCCTTGGAAGTGGAGAAATTTAATTTCTCATAGATTGCTGGTTGAATGTCAAATGGTGTAACTGCTTTGAAAAGCAGTTTGGCAGTTCCTTAAATGGTTAAACATATTGTTGCTGTTGTTAGTTGCTGTGGAGTCAGTTCTGACTTAATGACAATTTCATATGTGTAGAGTAGAACTGCTGCATAGGGTTTTCAAGGCCGTGACCTTTCAGAGACAGATCGCCAGGCCTCTTCTCCAAGGAGCCTCTGGGTGGATTCGAACTGCCAACCTTCCAGCTAGTAGTCAAGCACTTAACCCTTTGTGTCACCCAGGGACTCCTAGGGTTACCATATGACCCAGAGAAATGAAAACAACATCTACACAAAAACTTGTACACAAATGCTTATGCCTTTTGTAATAGTTGGGTATTTTTTATTTCATCTCCACTATTGATTCCACCTATTTAAACTTTTTAGTGGTTGCTCTAGAATTTAACCATACGCATTTAACTCATCATGATCTGCCTTCAAATTATATTACACGCCTTCTTACATAGTGTAAGGACCTTAAAACCATATGCTTCCATTTCCTCTCTTCCATTTTTTCTGCTACAGTTGTCATGTTTTAATTCTACATTTTTAATAAACTCCACAATGCATTATTATTTTGATTTAGGCAGCCAATTATCCTTTAAAATGACTAAAAATAAGGAAAAATATACTTTTATATTTACCCTTATTTTTACTATTCCTAGCATTTTTTAATTATGTATATAGTTTCATATTTTAATTTGTCGTTGTTAGGTGCTGTCAAATTGGTTCTGACTCATAGCGATCCCTTATATAACATAATGAAACTTTGCCAGGTCCTGTGCTATGTTTACAATAGTAGGCATGTTTGAACCATTGTTGCAGCCTCTGTGTGAGTCCATCTCATTGAGGGTCTTCTTCTTTTTCACTGACCAGCTTCTTTACCAAGCATGATGTCCTTCTCCAGGGATCTGTTCCTCCTAATAACATGTCCGAAGTACGTGAGATGAAGCTTTGCTATCCTCGCTTCTAAGGAGCATTCTGGCTGTGCTTCTTCTGAGACAGATTTGTTCATTCTTCTGGCAGTTCATAATATATTTAATATTCTTCTTTAACATCATAATTCAAATACATCAATTCTTTGGTCTTCTTTTTTCATCTTCCAGCTTTTGCATGCATATGCAGAAATTGAAAATATCATGGCTTGGGCCAGGCCCACCTTAGTCCTCAAAGTGACATCTTTGCTTTTTAACACTTTAAAGAGGTCTTTTGCAGCAGATTTGCCCACTGCAATATGTCTTCTGATTTCTTGATTGTTGCTTCCAGGGGTGTTGATTGTAGATGTAACTAAAATGAAATCCTTGACAACTTCAAAACTTTCTCCATTTATCATGATGTTGCTTATTGGTTCAGTTGTGAGGATTTTTGTTTCCTTGATATTGAAGTGTGACCCATACTGAAGGCTGTGGTCTTCGATCTTCATCAGTAAGTGCTTCAAGTCCTCTTCACTTTCAGCAAGCAAGGTTGTATCATCTGCATAACGCAGGTTGTTAATAAGTCTTCCTGCAATCCTGATGCCGCATTCTTCTTCATATAGTCCAGCTTCTTGGATTATTTGCTCAGCATACAGATTGAATGAGTATGGTGAAAGGATACAACCCTAATGTACACCTTTCCCGAGTTTAAACCATGCAGTACCCCCTTGTTCTGTTTGAACGACTGCCTCTTGATCTATGTACATGTTCCTCATGAAAACAATTAAGTGTTCTGAAATTCCCATTCTTCACAATGTTATCCACAATTTGTTACGATCCACACAGTCGGATGCCTTTGCGTAGTCACTGAAACACAGGTAAACATCTTTAAGGTATTCTCTGCATTCAGCCAAGATCTATCTGACATCAGCAATGATATCCCTCATTCCACGTCCTCTTCTGAATTCAGCATGAATTTCTGGCAGTTCCCTGTAGATGTACTGCTGCAATCGCTTTTGAATGATCTTTAGCAAAATTTTACTTGCGTGTGATATTGATGATATTGTTGGATAATTTCCACATTTTGTTGGATCATCTTTCTTTGGAATGGGCATAAATATGGATCTCTTCCAGTCGATCGATCATGTAACTGTCTTCTTTCTTGTCATAGACTAGTGAATGTTTCCAGTATTGCATCTGTTTAAGCAAGTCAACTGGTATTCCATCAATTCCTGAAACCTCATTTTTCACCAATGCCTTCAGTGTAGCTAGGACTTCTTTCTTCATTACAGTCAGTTCTTGATCATAGGCAGCCGCCAGAAACGGTTGACTGTCGACCAGTTCTTTTTGGTACAGTGACTCTGTGTATTTCTTCCATCTTTTTTTGGTGCTTGCTGCATCATTCGATTTTTTTGCCCATAGCCATTATGCATTCCCGCTGAGATGATTTCGACTCATAGAGACCCTATTGGGCAGAGCAGAACTGCCCCATAGGGTTTCCAAGGCTGTAAATCTTTATGGAAGCAGATTGCCATGTCTTTCTCCAGTGGAACGGCTGGTGGGTTTGAACCGCTGAACTTTTGGTTACAGCTGAGCACTTAACCACTACACCACCAAGGCTAACTTATTGCCCTTAGACTTCTTAAATGTTACAATTCCAGGCTTGAATTTTCTTTTTGTTTTTTTTTTCAGTTTGAGAAATGCCAAGCATGTTTTTCTATTTTGGTTTTCTAACTCCACGTCTTCGCACATTTCACTATAATACTTTACTTTGTCTTCTCATTCTGCCCTTTGAACATGCCTGTTTAGCTCTTTCACTTCATCATTTCTTCTGTTTGCTTTAGCTACTCCACGTTCAAGGGCAAGTTTCAGTGTCTCTTCTGACATTCATTTTGGTCTTTTCTTTCTTCCTGTCTTTTTAATGACTTTTTGCTTTCTTCATGTACAATGTCCTTGACATCATCCCACAACTTGTCTGATCTTCAGTCATTAGTGTCTAGTGCATCAGATCTACAATGTTGTACTTTGGCTCTTGTGGACTTGTTTTAATTATCTTCAGCTTGAACTTGAACTTGTATATGAGCAATTGATTTTCTGGTCCACAGTTGGCCTCTAGCCTTTTTCTGACTGATGATATTAAGCTTCTCCATTATCTCTTTCCACAGGTGTAGTTGATTTGATTCCTGTGTGTCCCTGGCAGGTCAGTGGTCAAGAGTTTGGCTGCTAACTACAAAGGATGGCAGTTCAAATCCACCAGCTGCTCCTTGGAAACACTTTGGGCAGTTCTACTCTGTCCTGTAGGGTCACTATGAGTTAGAATTGACTTGACTGCAATGGGTTTGGTTTTTTTGGTTTTGGTATTTCATCTGGTGAGGTCCATTGTATAGTTGTCATTTGTATTGTTGAAAAAAGGTATTTCCAGTGAATAAGATGTTAGTCTGGCAAAATTCTATCATGCAATCTCCAGTGTAGTTTCTGTTGCCAAAGCCGTATTTTCCAAATACTTATACTTCTTCATTTCCAACTTCTGAATTCCAATCACCAGTAATTATCAATGCATCTTGATTGCATGTTTGATCAATTTCAGACTGCAGAAATTGGTAAAAATCCTCAATATCTTCATCTTTGGCATTTGTGTGTGGGGTATACACTTGAATAATCATCATATTAATTGGTCTTCCTTGTAGCTGTATGAATATTATCCTATCACTGACAGTGTTGTACTTCAGGATAGATCTTGAAATGTTCGTTTTGACAATGAATGTGATACCGTTCCTCTTCAATTTGTCATTCCTGGCATAGTATATGATTGTCTGATTCAAAATGGCCAATACTAGTCCATTTCAGCTCACTAATGCCTAAGATATCAATTTTCATGAGTTCAATTTCATTTTTGACAGCATCCAATTTTCCTCGATTCATACTTTGTACATTCCACATTTCAATTACTAATGGATGTTTGCAACTGTTTCTTCTCATTTTGTGTCATGCTACATCAGCAAATGAAGGTCCCAAAAGCTTTACTCCATCTACATTATTAAAGTTAACTCTACTTTGAGGAGGCAGCTCTTCCCCAGTCATATTTTGAGTGCCTTTTAACCTGAGGGGCTCATCTTCCTGCACTATATCAAACAATGTTCTGCTGCTATCCATAGGGATTTCACTGGCTAATTTTTTATTTTCAGAAGTAAATTGCTAGGTCCTTCTTCCTAGTCTGTCTTAGTCTGTGAGCTCCACTGAAACCTGCCCACCATAGGTGACACTGTTGGTATTTGAAATACTGGTGGCATAGCTTCCAGCATCACAATAACATGCAAGCCACCACAGTATAACAAACTGAGAGATGAGTGGTGAGTTTTGATTTGGTATTATATTTGTTTGACCCTAAAAAATATTCTTCGACCTTTCTTTATTTCATTTCTTCTGGAAATAAATTGTCTTGGTTTTTGTTTGAAAAAGTTTTTATTTAGCCTTCATTTTTGAAAGATATTTTTACTGCATATAGAATTCGAGGTTGGTGGATTTAAAAAAAAAATAATTTCAGTACTTTAAAGGTGTCAGTGCATTATCTTCTTGCTTGCATGTTTTGACAAGAAGTTTATTGTCATCATTACCTTTGTTCTTCTGTATGTAATGTGTTTTTTTTCTCTGGATAACCTCAAGGTTTACTCTTTATTCCTAGTTTTCAACAATTTGACTTTGATACGTCTGGTTGTATGTGTGCGTTGGGGTGTGTGTGTGTGTGTATCTATATCCCGATTGATGTTCTCTGAGTTTCTTGGATTTATGACTTTCGTCTTTCATTAATTTTGGAAAATTCTTTGCCATTATTTCCTCAAATATTTCTTCTGCCGTATTTTCTCTCTTTTTTCCTGAAAGTACACCAATTGCATATATGTCTGACAGCTCTTGGATACTCTGTTCTATTTATTCATTCATTTTTCTTTTTGGGTCTCAGTTTGGATAATTTCCATTGACCAAGATTGTTTATTGATTCTTCCCTCAGCTATGTACAATCTTCTGATAAGACCTTTAAAGGAATTCTTTGTTATGATACTGTGTGTGTTTATTTCAAACCCTGGTGGTGTAGTGCTTAAGTGCTACGGCTGCTAACCAAAAGGTCAGCAGTTCGAATCCACCAGGTGCTCCTTGGAAACTCTATGGGTCAGTTGTACTCTGTCCAATAGTGTTGCTATGAGTTGGAATCGACTTGATGGCAATGGATTTGGTTTGGTGTTTATTTCTGTGATTTACATTCAAATTTATTTATAGTTTCCATTTATCTGTTGAAATTTTTCATCTCTTCTATGTGTTGTTTTCCTTTTTTGTTAGATTGTGCAACATATAAATCATAAAAATCCCATTGCCATCCACTCATTTCTGATTCATAGTGACTCTCCAAAGCCATAATCTTTATGGAAGCAGACTGCTACATCTTTTTCATGTGGAGCTGCTGGTGGGTTCGAACTGCGGACCTTACAGTTAGCAGATGAGTGCTTAAACACTGCACCATCAGGGCTCCTAAATCATAGCTACTTAAAAATCCCATCTGATAGTTTCAACATCTGGATCATTTGTGGTTCTGATTCTGTTGATTCTTTTTTATCTTAACAATGGGTTGCTTTATTTGCTTTTAGTCTGTCTCATAATCTCTGAGCAATGTTTAATATGGTGTGTAGACTAGTAAAGACAAAAGTAAATAGTATATTCCACCTCTTCTTCAAGCATCCTTGGTTAATTCATTTTCAACAAAGGTACCAAAGTAATTTAATTTAAAGTAGAGTGTTTTTAAAAATGGTAGTGGAATAATTAGACATCCATACAGGAAAAAAAGAGAAGTAAATAAAAGGAAAAATAAAATGAAACATAGCTTTATCTTGCCCCACATAAACAATTAGCCCCAAATGGATCATAAATGTAAATGTAAGAGCTAAAATTTTTAAACTTCAAGAAGAAAGCAAAAGAGAAAACATTTGGAACTTTTTAGGTTAGGAAAATATTTCTTAAGGCACAAACAAAATCATTAAAAAATAATTGTAACTTTGACTTTAACAACTTAAAAGTTACACTTTCAAAAGACATTGATAGGAAAATGAAAAGACAAGCCACAAATGAGAATAAAAGGTTTTTTAAAAACCACATATGGTAAAGGACTTGTATTCAGAATATATAAAGAGCACTCACAATGCAGTAATATGAGATAAACAACCCAATTTAAAGAGTGGCAAAACACTTGGATACTTCACCAAAGAATATATATGAATGGCAAGCAAGCACATGGAAATATGCTCAACATTATTAGTCATTAGGGAAATACAAATTAAATCCTCAACTACTACACACCTAAAGGAGCCCCGGTGCCATAGTGATTAAAGCGATCAACTGCTAACCAAAAAGTCAATGGTTTGAAACCAATAGCAGCTCTGCAGGAGAAAGATGTGACAGTCTGCTTCTACAGAGATTTACAGCCTTGGAAGCCCTATGGGGTTACTATGAGTTGGAATCAACACTATGGCAGTGGATTTGGTTTTGGTTTTGGACTACACACCTACTAGATTTGCTAAAATGAAAAATACTGTCAACACTAATTGCTGGCAAGAATGTGCAGCAACTGCAACTGTCATCCATTGCTTGTGGGATGGCAAAATAGTACAGGCAGTATCATGGATTGAATTATGTCCCCCCAAAATATGCAGCAACTTGGTTAGGCCATGATTCCCAGTATTGTGTGGTTGTCCTCTATTTTGTGATTTTCCTATGTGTTATAAATCATAATCTCTGCCTGCGGTTAAAGAGGATTAGAGGGAGAGGCAACACCCTTGCTCAGGTCACATCCTTGATCCAATGTAAAAGGAGTTTCTCTGGGGTGTGTCCTGCACCACCTTTTATCTTACAAGAGATAAAAGGAAAGGGAAGCAAGCAGAGAGTTGGGGGACCTTATACCACCAAGACAGCAGTACCAGGAGCAGAGCGTGTGCTTAGGACCTGGGGTTCCTTTGCAGAGAAGCTCCTAGTCCAGGGGAAGACTGATGACAAGGACCTTCCTTCAGAGCCGACAGAGAGAGAAAACCTTCTCCTGGAGCTGATGCCCTAAATTTGGACTTCTAGCCTACTAGACTGTGAGAAAATAAATTTCTCTTTGATAAAGCCATCTACTTGTGGCATTTCTGTTAGAGCAGCACTAGATGACTAAGACAGGCAGTTTGAAAAGATTTTGGCAGTTTCTTATAAAGTTAAACATACAATTAGCATATGATCCACCAATCTCTATCCTAAGAATTTGCCCAAGAGAAATGAAAATACATGTCTACACAAAGACCTGCATATGAATGTTTTATTTAGCTTTATTCATAATAGCCCCAAACTGGAAACAACCCGAACATTTATGAGTAGTGGGAGCATACACAATTTGAGATACATCAATCAGTGTATTCAGTAATAAAAATAAAGAAGCTACTGATACATGCAACAACAAGAATACATTTCAGAAACATTAAACTAATGGAGAGGATTCAGACACAAAATGCTGCATATTTCATGATTCACACTGTATGATTACATTTATATGATATCCTTGAAAAGGTGCAATTGTAGGGACAGAAGTCAAATCAGTGGCTTACAGTGGCTTGGATTAGGGAAGGATTGGTTGCAAAAGGGGCATGTAGGAGCTTTTTGGTACAACTGAAACATTCTAAGTTCTTACATCCATTTTCTCCTATTATTAACATCTTCCATTAGTATAACACAATTGTTATAATTAATGAATTGACATTTATACATTATTATTAACTATCAGTCAACTTGATCTAATTGATATAAATAGAACATACTTCTCAACAGCAGCAGAATACACATTCTTGTTTAGTGCACATGACATTTACCAAAGTAGATGATATACTGGGCCATTTAAAAACAATGCCTTAACAAATTTAAAAGAACTGAAATCATACAAAATATGTAGTCAGATATAATTAAACTATCATTCAATATAAAAAAAGATAGCTGAATAATATCTAAATCTTTGAAAATTAAAAATACACTTGAAAATAACCCTTGGGTCAAAGAGGTAGTCACAGGGAAACTAGAAAATATTAATGGAAATAAGCTCACTGCACATCAAAAAATCTGGGATGCTGCTGAAGCAATATGTGGGGGGAATTTATAGGGCTAAATGTCTGTATTAGAAAAGAAGCAACGTCTTTAGCCAATGGCCTCAACTTTCACCTTAAGAAGCTTGAACAAGAAGAGCAAATTAGATTAAAAGTAAGTATAAAATAATAATAATAAAGATAAGAGGAGAAACCAATGACATTTAAACAGAAAAAGAACAAGGCATAAGCCTGATGAAACTAAAAGTAGGTATTTTGAAATAATCAATATAATTGATTAACCTGCAGCCAAACTTCCAGTATCAAGAAAAAGAAGGTACATCACTACAGACCCTGTTGCTGTTATTGTTAGGTGCCGTGGAGTTGGTTCCGACTCATAGCAACCCTATGTACAACAGAATGAAACACTGCCCAGTCCTACGCCATTCTCACAATTGTTGCTATGTTTGAGCCCATTGTTGTAGCCACTGTGTCAATCCATCTCGAAGGTCTTCTTCTTTTTTACTGACCCTCTACTTTACCAAGCATGATGTCCTTCTCCAGGTACTGGTCCCCCCGATAACATGTACAAAGTATGTGAGACGAAGTCTCGCCATCCTCCCTTCAAGGAGCATTCTGGCTGTACTTCTTCCAAGACAGATTTGCTTGTTCTTCTGAATCTACAAACTAAAGACCTTACAAACATTAAAAAAAAATTATAAGGGGATATGACAAACAACTTCATGCCTATAAATTCAACAACTTAGATGAAATGGAGCAATTTTATGAAAGAGGAAATCTGCCAAACTCCCTCAGAAACAAATAAGTAATCTACATCATACATATCAATGAAAGAAATGGAATTACTCATTAAAGACCTTTCAACAAAGAAAACCCCAGGTCCAGTGACTTAACTGGCAAATTTTACCAAATATTTAAGGAAAGAATAATAACAATTTTACACAATCTATGTCAGAAAATAAGAGAGGAGGAAACATTTTCTTCCTCATTTTATGAAGACTACGTTATCCTAGGAGGAGCCCTGGTGGTATAGAGGTTAAGCGCTTGACTGCTAACTTAAAGTTCAGTGGTTCAAACCCACCAGCTGCCCTGCAGAAGAAAGACATGGCAGTCTGCTTCCGTAAAGATTACAGCCTTGGAAACCCTATGGGGCAGTTCTACTCTGTCCTATAGGTCGTTATGAGTTGGAATTGAGTTGATGGCAATGTTTTTTTTTTTTTAATTTCCATCTCCCTGACACAAAAGTTCACAAAAATATTATAAGAATACTAAAGACTAATATCTCTCATAAACACAGATGTAAAATTCCTCAGCAAAACATTAACAAATCAAATTAAGCAGCATATAAAAAGATAATGCGTCTCGAGAAAGGGAATTTATGCCAGAAATGCGAAGCTTGTTTAACTTCAAATATCAGTTAATGCAATTTATCATATCAGTAAACTAAAGAAAAAAACATGATAATTTCAATAGATGCAGAAAAGTAATCTGACAAATTCAACATCGATTCATGATAAAAAAATCTCAGCTAACTAGTATTGAAAGGGAGCTTCTTTAACCTGATTAAAACACAAAAACAAAAACAAAAAATATTGCAGTTGAGTCTATTATGACTCATAGCGACCCTATAGGACAGAGTAGAACTGCTCCATAGGGTTTCCAAGGAGCGCCTGATGGATTCAAACTGCTGACCTTTTGGTTAGCAGCCGTCGTTTTTTATTTTTTTAATTGTACTTTAGATGAACATTTACAGAACAAATAGTTTCTCATTAAACAGTTAGTACACATATTGTTTTATGACAATGGTTAACAACCCCACGACGTGTCAGCACTGTCCCTTCTCAACCCTGGGTTCCCTATTACCAGCTTTCCTGTCCCCTCCTGCCTTCTAGTCCTTGCCCCTGGACTGTTGTGCCCCATGAGTCTCGTTTCGTTTTATGGGGCTGTCTAATCTTTGGCTGGATGGTGAACCTCAGGAGTGACTTCATTACTGAGCTAAAAGGGTGTCCTGGGGCCATACTCTCGGGGTTTCTCCAGTCTCTGTTAGGCCAGTAAGTCTGGTCTTTTTTTTGTGAGTTAGAATTTTGCCCTACATTTTTCTTCAGCTCTGTCTGGGACCCTCTGTTGTGATCCCAGTCAGAGTAGTCAGTGGTGGTAGCTGGGCACCACCTAGCTGTACTGGACTCAATCTGGTGGAGGCTGTGGTAGTTGTGGGCCTTTAGTCCTTTGGACTCATCTTTTCCTTGTATCTTGTTTTCTTCATTCTCCCTTGCTGCCGAAGGGGTGAGACCATTGGAGTATTTTAGATTGCAGCTGTCGCTTTTAACCACTACACCACCAGGGTTTCCACAATCTGATAAAGGGCATCAACAAACACTGAGTGATTTTTCCTTAAGATTGACAATAAGGTAGCAAAGTCTATTCTCAGCACTCTTATTCAACATCATACTGGAGATCCTAGTCGAGGCAATAAGGCAAGAAAAAGAAATGAAGACATATATATTTGAAAGGAAGAATTAAAATGGTCTCTATTCTCAGATGACATGATTGTCCACATAGAAGATTCCAAGGAATCTGCCCAAATTCTTAGAACTAACAAGTGAATTTAGGAAAATGGTAGGATACTAAGTAAACATGGAAAAGCAGTTGCATTTCTATGTATTTGTGTATTAGTTATCTACTGCTGTGTAAAATATTTCCCCCAAAAATAGTGACCTAAAATAACAAACTTATTATCTCACAGTTTCTATAGGTCAAAAAGGTTCCTAGTTGATTGGCTTTGGCTCATGGTCTCTTAGAAGGTTATAGTCAATATGTTGGCCAAGGTTTCAGTCATCTGAAAGCTTGACTGGGGCTGGAGGATCCACATCTAAGCTAACTCGCATGGCTTTTTGCAGAAGGTCTCAGTTTTTTGTTTTGTAGACCAATAAGTAGGATACTTGAGTATCCTGATGACATGGTAGGTGTTTATTCCAGAGTAAGTAATGGGAGAGAGAGAGATCCATGTTACTCTCTTTTATGATCTGGTCTCCACAGTTACACATTCTCACTTTTAGACTATTCCACTCATTATAAATGAGTTACTAAGTCCAGGCCATGCTCAAGGAGAAAGAAAGTAGGTTCCATGTCTTGAAGTGATAAGTATCAAAGAATCTGAATTTGTGCAAATATTTTATAACCACCACAACTTATAGTAATCAATTGGAAATTGAAATTTAAAAAAAGGCACCATATAAAATAGCAGCAAAAATTGAAATACTTAGTTATAAATATAAATATAATAAAATATGTGCAGCATCAGTATGCTGAATGCTACAAAATACTGATGAAAGAAATCAAAGACAACCTAAATAAATGGATAGATATGTTGTGTTTATGGGTTGGAAGAACTAATACTATTAAGATGTCGATTCTCCTCAAACTGATGTGTAGATTCAACATAATCCCAATAAAAATCTTAGCAGGAATTTTTTTTTTGTAGATACTGACAAGCTGATTCTAAAATTTATTTGGAAAGGTAAAGGAACCAGAATAAACAAAATAATTTTGAAAAAGAAGAACAAATTTGAGGACTCTCTCTACCTATTTCAGGTATTACCATAAGACTACAATAATCAAGACAGTGTGGTAATGGCAGAAAGATACACACGTAGATCAATGGGACATAATCAAGTGACTGTCGACAAAGGTGGAAAGACAATTCAATGGAAAAATGATATTCTTTAAAATAAATTATTCTAGACATCCATATGGAGAAAAAAACAAAACAAAACAAAAAAAACAAACTTCAACCTTTATTTCATGATTTATTCAAAAATTAACTCAAAATGGATCATCAGCTGAATGTAAAACCTAAAGTAGTTGAATATATAAACATACTACATTGTATGCTTACAACAAACAAAAAAGTAACGAACCACTGCCACACACAACAGCATGGATGAATTTCAAAGGAATTACATCAAGTGAAAGAAGTCAGACTTAAAAGGCTACATGCAGTATAATTCTATTTATATGGCATTTTGGAAAAAGCAAAATTATAGTAAGAAAACAGGTGAGGATTACCAGGAGTTGTTTGGGGGGTGGAACTGACTGTAAAGGGACAGCATGGGAGAAGTTTTTGGGGATGATGGAATTGTTCTGCGTCTTGATTTTGATGGTGATGACATGACTATGTATTTGTCTAAACTAACAAGAGTGAATTTTACTATATATAAAATTTAAAAAAGGAATAATACTAACAAAGAATATAAATACATTCTTAAAAATAAAAGACGTGCCCAGGAGGAAATTTCCTCTGCCTTTCTGATGCAGTTATGTCTGTATAAGATGTCTCCAGCTCCCAAAGCCAGTTTGTGACCATGGAAGAATACAGGGCCAATAAATAGCGGAAAAATGAGAAGTCTCTGTATCAATGATGACTTTAATTAGGTGCTTCACTAGAAGCTGGAAATTGCCTGCATCTAATCATTTGTCTGTGAGATGATAAAGAAATTTGCTTAAGCCATTAGGGGTGGGAGGGTGGGAAGAAGTCTATTGTGAAGTTGCCACTGTTGAGGAGTGCTCTAGAGAATGTTCTAGGGAAAGTTTCTCCCAATCAAGTCACATTGGTGTGGAGAGAGAGAGATGGGGCAAAAAGCAGAGAAGGTACCAGGAATGAAGGCAAAAGGCCACAAAACCTTATGGTACAGGTGGAGGATCTATGACTAGTACGGTGTTTGTTAGAAGATAATGTTTGTGACATTATTCAGCCATAAGTTGGCTGGTTAGACACAGATGGATTACAGAAAGTCTGAGAGGATTTCATGTTCTGCTATAACTAATGGGAGACTAAGGTATAAAAATTAGTATGTTTGATATCAAGTTATGGTCCTCCTCCAGCCACATTTCTCCACATTGGGATAAAGAATCCACAGAACCAAGGGGTCATGCCCATTTTCTAGACTATGCCTTGAATGTCCAGGACTGAAGATATGCAGGTGACCAATTCCAGAGCCTGGACAGGTTTATTACAGTCCCTTCCCTCCAAGGGTAGATCAAACCAATGGTGGACGCACCCTTAGGTGCAGGATTGACAAGTGGTGGACTTTTACAGGGGCTGGGCACAAAGCTTAGAACTGCATGTAAAATATGTAATTACACGAACAAGGACTGAAAGGAAAAACCTCAAAATGTAGGTGGTCATCTTAGAGTGAAAGAATCATAAGAAATTAAAAAAAAAGACAATAGTCTAATAATATTATTTACAATAAATACAACACACATTATCTTGACGCACTGCTTTTTTTTTTTTTAATATTTAATCGTACTTCAGGTGAAGGCTTACAGAACAAACAGTTTCTCATGTAACAGTAGTACACATGCTGTTTTATGACTTTGGTTAACAACCCCACAACATTTTAACCCTCTGAATTCTCAGCTTTTTTTTTTTTTTGGTGAAAATACACATAGCCAAAGATACACCATTTCAAAACTTTTTACGTACACATTTAAGAGACATTGACTACGCTCTTCTAATTGTGCTGTTATTCTCACTTAAGATGAAGGCTTACAGGACAAAATAGCCTCCCATTTAACAGTTACTACAAATGTTGCCCTATAACAATGGTTAACAATCTCACAACACATCAACAGTATCCTTACTCAACCTTGTGTTCCCTATCATAAGCTTCCTACTCCCCTTCTGCCTTCTGGCCCTTGTCACCGGACTCCTGTACCTCGTTATTCTCATTTGGTTTTACTGGGCTGTCCACTCCCAGGCTGAACAGTGAACCTCGAAGGTAACTTCACCACTGAGCTGAAAGGGTGTCTGGGGGCCATACTCTTGAGGTTTCTCCAGTCTCCTTTAGGCCAGTAAATCTGGTCTTTTTTTTTGTGAGTTAGAATTATGCTCTACATCCTTCTCCAGCTCTGTCCAGAACCCTCTGTTGTGATCCTGGTCAGAGCAGTCAGCGGTGGTAGCTGGGCACCATCTAGCTGTACTGGACTCAGTCCGGTGGAGGTCTTGGTAGCTGTGGACAATTAGTCCTTTGGACTAATCTTTTCTTTGTATCCTGTTCTCTTCATTCTCCCTTGCTCCCGAAGGGATGAGACCAGTGTAGTATCTTAGATGGCCGCTCACAGGCTTTTAAGACCCCAGACACTACTCACCAAGGTAGAATGTAGAGCATTATCTTTATAAGTCGTGTCATGCCAATTGAGCTAGATGTTCCCCGAGACCATGGTCCCCAGAGCCCTCCGTCCAGCAACTCAGTCCCTCGGGGAGTTTGGATGTGTCCATGGGGCCTCCATGACCTTTCCTTCACGCACTGCTATTTTTGGTAAATTAATTTTATTTCTTAGTAGAAAATGTCCTAGTTACCTAGTGCTGCTGTAACATCTATACTACAAGTAGGTGACTTTAAAGAACAGAAATTTATTTTCTCATAGTTCTGGAGGCTGGAAGTCTAGATCAAGTTCTCGACTGTGTCAATTCTTTCCTTGTCAGTAGTCCTGGGCATTCATTCATTCCTTGGTGTTCCTTGGTTTGTAGACGATCCTCATGTGGTTTTTGTCTTTCCCCATGGCTGGGTCTCTGTGTCTGTTCTGCTCTTTCTTTTTAACTCAGAAGTGATTAGGTTTAGAATCCACCCTACACCAGTGTGACCAAATTTACATAACAAAGAAAACCTTATTTCCAAAGAGGATTACGTCCACTAATACAAGGGCTAAGAATTCAACACATTTTTGGGGTGGGGGAGTAGGGGGCATAATTTAATCTATAACAGAAAATAACATGGTATTTTATTTTACTGTTGCAACTACCAGAGGATGAAGTGCCTCTGTCATCTAGGAATAACCTCTTAGTTTAAAGGAAACCACATATTAACTTTTAATGATACATGGTTTATGTTAGCACTGTGATCCAGCCTTGTGTCCATGCATTGGTTCTCCCAGCTGTGTGTACAGAACCAATTAGTCATTTGTCAATAGTAGGGCAGTTGGGTCACTGCAGCTTCTAATTCAGTCCCTTTCCTGCTGTCTGAGTTTCACTATCCTTAAAACATTTGCAGTGGATCTTGAAATCTACCATATTTGACTTAAATACCAAAACCGAAGATGTCTAAAATTGTCAGTAAACAGATGAAGAAATTCCAGCTTGTGGCTGGAAGCAAGGCCCTGATTCAAGTTTGAAGATTCACTTGAAGAATGTGTTGCATTCCCATCTATTCATTAGACTTAGAGAAAACGAACAGCACACTTATTTTTTGATCCCTTTCAAGATTTACCATTTCGAAACCGTGTCTGCTATGCTCACTGAAGGCAGCTGTGTGGTGTAAGTGGTTGGAGCAATGCCCTAAGAATCCAGGAGAAGATCTGATTCTTGGTCTGTGAAGCGGAAGCTGTGAGATCTTGTGGAATAACCTTAACTCGTGGGCCCTCAGTATTTCACCTAGAAAACAAAATATTTGTGCTAGATGCCCTCTTACCAGTGAAGTCTTTTCAGGCTTGTTTATAAAGAATGATGCTGACTAATCCAAGATGTGGTTCCCAACAGCAGATTCCTCTTCTTACCCTCAGTCACCTTGGTCAACTCCACAGGGTGATCCAGAGGTGAGCAAGTGACAGTCTCATAATTGGACTTTTGCAAAAGCCGCTGAGAGTACATGTCCCAACAATGCTGGACTGATAGCTGTGTCCTTATATACGAAGGAAAGGGTTTTTTTTTTTTTCTGAAACACTGTTTTACTTTTCTCTAAAGATGGGAGAAACTAGGCACAGAGAAAAATTCGGAAGAAATTTACTTCAAGAGTACATTCTTGAATAACACATTCAACTTAAAAAAAGAAGAAAGAAGAGAGATTTGTCTTACTAGATATTGACATAGTATTAAAACACTGCAGTGTTGGCACAAGAACAGTCAAGCAGGCCAATGGAAGAAAACAGAGACCTAGAGAGAGGGGCTTATATACATGGGAACTTAATATGCCATAAATCAAATAAGAAAGAGTGCACTGTTTCATAGATTCTGTGGGGGAAAACTGACTCACTTGGTTGAGAAAAACAAAACTGAATTATTCCATAACATCATATGAATAAGTGGATTCGGGATGGATTAAAGATCCAAGTATAAAAGGTAAAATTATAAAATTAATAGAAATAAATATAGGAGAGTAACTTTGTCAACCAAGGACAGGAAAAGGCTCCTTGAACATTTTAGAAGAACAAACTCAGAAGAAAAAAATATTGATGGTTTTTATGACATAAAAATTTTGAGTATCTGTTCCATGAAGGACAACTGTGGGTCATTGACGTATGACAGCATGAGAAAATATATTTATAATGTCTAAAAGTGACACACAATTGCTATCTAGAATACACAAGAAATTCCTGCAAATCAATAATATGGACAATTTTAAAAGACAACAGTTTCTATATATGAGAGATAGGCAAATGATAGGAACTGGAAACTTAAGAAGAGGAAACCAAAGTCTAACAAGCACATTAAGAATGTTCAAATTTGTGGTGGTTGTTAGCTGCTGCTGAGTCAACTCTGGCTCATGGTGACCCCATGTACAACAGAACGAAAAGTTGCCTGGTCCTGCATCATTCTCACAATCGCAGGGTGTTCTAGTCCATCACTGCATCCATCATTCCAATCCATCTCACTGAGGGTCTTCCATGCTCTCGCTGGCCCTCTGCTTCACCAAACATGATGTCCTCCTTCAGCAATTGATAGCTTCTGATGATGTGTCCAAAGCAAGCTAGTCAGACAATTGATTCATAAGATTTCCATTGGCTAATTTTTGGAAACCGATCCCCAGACCTTTCTTCCTAGTCTGTCTTAGTCTGGAAGCTTCACTGAAACCCATCCACCATAGGTGGTCCAGCTAGTATTTGAAATACCGATGACATAGCTTCCAGCATCATAGCAACATGCAATTCACCACAAATAAACTGACAAGTGGGTAATGGTCAAACTTATTAGTAATTGCTAAAATGCAAATTAAAACTAGGTATCATTTAATACTTACTAGATCGACAAAAATTAGAAGGCTGCATAATGCCTAGTGTTGGTAGAGATGTAGGGACAGGAACATTTACGTGTGAGTGGGTGGAAGTTAGACTGGTGGAGCCATTCAGAAGAGCGATCTGGCAATGCTTAAAAAGATTAAAGATAAATGTAGTTTCTTTATATATTTTCTTTTTGCTTTTACTTATACATTTCAAAGAAATTATTGCAAAGGGACATAAGGTAAACCTGTGAAGATATTCATTGCAGCTTTCTTGTGATGGTAAGAAGTATGAAGCAACCTGAAAAGTAGATAGAAAAAAATGTCTGCATGGCATGGAGAGCTGAGTCAAACAATACAAAACAGAGTGAAATCAACACAACATCATTTACCTAAAGTAAAAAGTTATAAGCACAAACATCTACATTTTGCAAGAATATAGACAAATAAAAAGGTGCACATTAAACACATTAGAATCGTTGTTCAAGGGGAAAGTGGGAGTTGACAGTGGAGAATGAAGATGAAAGAATAATAAAATAAAGACAGCAGAAGAGGACTTTCAAGGATCAATGATGATAATGTGGGCTAGGATGAACTCAACCCTTTGCATCTGGGTTAAGAAAAAAAAAAAGCTAAGAAAAAAGTTTATAAACAGGACCAAAAAGTGTAGGTAAAGCCTGTGCAAATTACTCGGGCCCTATAGACTGAAACAGAGCCTGGGCCTAAGGATATGGGATTCAATTCTTATCCCCTTCCCCATGTTTTGTTTTGTTTTGCTTTAACCTTAGGTTTTTTAAAAAATAATAGTTTGTTGTGTTTTCAGTGAAGGTTTACATAGCAGTTTAGGTTACCATTCAACAATTTCTACACAAATTGTTCAGTGACATTGTTTACATTCTTCACAATGAGTGAATATTCTCATTATTTCTGTTCTGGTTGTTTCGTTTCCATTAATCTATTTTCCCTGCCCCCTTATAGTCTCAACTTGGTTTTAAAGTAGTTGTTGACCATTTGGTCTCATACAGGTGATTTTTTTTTTTTTAAAGGAGCACAGTACTTACAGGTGCTATTCATTATTTTGTAAGCCAATCTGTTATTTAGCTACAAGATGACCTCAAGGGTTAGTTTCGGTTCAAAGTTTGAAATCTATCTCGGGGTAATAGTCTCAGGGAGTCCTCCAGTCTTAAGCAGTCTAGTAGGTCTGATTTTCTGTTTTCTAGGAATATGAGATTCTGTTCCACATTTTTCTCCCATTCTATCAGGGTCCATCTATTGTGGTCCTGATTAGAATAGTTGGTAGTGGTAATAGGGCACCATCTAGTTTTTCTAGTCTCAGGATAGATGAGGCTGTGATTCATGTAGACTATTTGTTCTACAGACTTTGGGTCCTTGGTTTCTTTCTTTCTCTTTTGCTCCTGATGCGTAGAGATCAACAGTTGTATCTTAGATGGCCACTTACAAGCTTGTCAGAACCCAGACAGTAATGTATTTTTACGCAAATAACATGTGGCTTCTGCGTTTGTTTGCCGGCCACACCCTCCCCATGCAAGGTATTTTTGTAAGCTAATTTTTTTTTTTTTTTACAGCAACAAGTGGAAGAGGATTCGCATGGGGCACTTGTGAGGGTGCTTCGCAAGGGTAGATTGCAGCCAGTAAACAAACGCAGAAGGCATGCATTATTTACGTAAAAATATAGTACTCATCAAACTAGGATGTAGAACATAACTTTATGAACTATATTCTCAATTGATCTAGATGTTCCACTAGAATATGTTCCTAATCCTTCAAACCTAGAAAACCAATCCCTTGAGGTGTTTGGTTATGTCTAAGAAGTATCTGTAACTTTGCCCCCTATGTGTTTTATTACATATATGAATATATGTGCATACAGTCATGTAGATGCATATACATATGCATACATCTATATATACACACATATATATACTTTTACACATATATGGAGCCCTGGTGGCACACTGATTAGAGCTATGGCTGCTAACTAAAAGATCTGCAGTTCGAATCCACCAGCTGCTCCTTGGAAACCCGATGGGGTGGTTCTACTTTGTCTTACAGGGTCCCTGTAAGTTGGAACTGACATGAAGGCAATAGGTTACTGCATGGTTTTTTTTTACATATATGTGCTTAAGTACATACATGGTTGTTTTTGCTATTGTTTCAAAACTGTATATGCTATAGAAATTACCAACAGGTATTTTTTTCTTGTGTATATTTTAGTGACATTGTTGACTATGATCAAGCTGTGTACACTTAACCTTCATTCAGTGTTACCATTCCCGTAACCAAAAATAACAAGTGTCTACTATCTAGAAAGTGAATCCGCCTCTCTGTCTCCACCTCTGGTAACCACTAATGAACATTATTTTCTGTATATTTACCTATTCATGTCATTAAAGTGAGAACATACAATATTTGTTTTTGTTTTTATTGACTTATTCCACTCAACATAATGTCCTCCAGGTTCATCCATGTTCCAAGATGTTTCGGGAACTCATTTTTCTTTATTGCTGAGTAGTATTCCATTGTATGTACGTACCACATTTTACTTATCCATTCATCTCTTGATGGGCACTTAGGTTGTTTCCTTCTTTTTGCTAATGTGAATAGTGCTGCGATGAACATAGGTGTGTGTGATCATTAAGGTCATGGGTCAACTTGGCTGGGCCATGATTCTCAGTGGTTTGGCAGTTATGATGTAGTTTGGCAGTCCTATGATGTGATCACCTCCATGATGAGATTTGATATAATGTTATCACTTCCATGATGAGATCTGCTGTGAGTAGCCAATCAGTTGAAAGGGATTTTCCTTAGGTGTGTGGCCTGCATTGAATAGAGAAGTGGATTTTCTGGCAAGGCTCATGGGCTTTTGCTAGCTCTGGATCCTGCAGCTGGCTCCTGTTTGTCTGACCTCTGGTTCTTGGGACTTGAGCTAGCAGCTTACCTGTAGTCTTGACTGCCAATCTTCGGATTCCTCAATTTTTACAACCTGTGAGCAAGAGCCCTGCTGTCTGACCTGCTCATTCTGGGTTCACCAGCCCCTGTGACTACATGAATCAGGAGAAGCCTCCAGCCTGACCTACGGATTTGGGATGTTCCAGCCTGTGCAATCATGTGAGCCACCTCCTTGATATAAATCTCTTTATATAGATATTTATATGCTTTAGTAGTTTTGTTTCTCTGGAGAACCAAGCCTAAGACAGTGGACATTTGTCTATTCATGTCACTTGTATTAGATTCCTAGGGTATATACCTAGGAGTCATATTGGCTCATATTGCAGGTCTACCTCTAGTTTTTTGAAGAATCGCCAAACTGTTTTCCACAATAGCTGTATTATTTTGCATTCCCACCAGCAATGGCTGAGGGTTCCAATTTCTCCATATTCCCTCCAACACTTGTTATTTTCAGTTTTGGTTTGTTTAATCTTAGCCATCCTCGTGGAAGTGAAATGATACTTCATTGTGTTTTTGATTTACATTTCTCTGATGGCTAATGACATTGAGCATCTTTTCATGTGTCTGTTGGCCATTTGAATATCCTCTTGGGGAAGTGTCTGTTCATGTCCTTTGGCCATTTTTGATTGAATTATATCTTGTTGTTGTTGAGTTGTAGAAGTTTTCTATATATTTTAGATATTAGATCCTCGTCAGTTATATCATTTCCAAAGATTTTTTTCCCAGTATGTAGGTTGTTTCTTTACTCCTTTTTCTTTTTATTGTTGTAATTAAATGAAGTTTACATTTCAAGTTAGTCTCCCATACACAAATTTTTTTTACATACTTGTTATGAGACGCCAACCGCTCACCTATTCTGCGACAGCATGCTCCTCCCATCCGCCCCTGATTCCCCATGAACATTCAACCAGCTCCTAACTCTCTCTGCCTTCCCATCTCACCTCTGGACAGAAGCTGCCCCTTTGGTCTCTTGTATCTACTTGACTAAGAGGCACATTCTTCACGATATCACTTTATGTCCAACAGTCCAGTCCAATCCCTGTCTGAAGAGTTGGCCTCGGAAATTGTTTTAGTTCTGTGCTGATAGAGAGTCCAGGGGACATGCTTTCTGGGGCTCCTCCAGTTTCAGTCAGACCATTAAGTCTGGTCTTCTTACTAGAATTTTGAGCTCTGCACCCCATCCTTCTACTGCTCCATCAGGGACCCTCTGTTGTGTTCCCTGTCCAGGACATTCTTTGGTGGTAGCTGGGCACCATCTAGTTCTTCTGGTCTCAGGCTGATGAAGTCTCTGGTTTATGTGGGCCATTCTGTCTCTTGGACTAATACTTTCCTTGTGTCTTTGGTGTTCTTCGTTCTTCTTTACTCCAAGTGGTTGGGACCAACTGATGCATCTTAGATGGCTGCTTGCAAGCTTTTAAGACCCCAGATGCTATTCACCAAAGTAGGATGCAGAACATTTTCTTAATAAGGTTATGCCAATTGACCTAGATGTCCCCTGAAAGCATGGTCCCCAGATCCCCCATCCATGCTACTCTGTCTCTCAAAGTATTTGATTGTATTGAGGAAACTTCTTAGCTTTGGTTTAGTCCACTTGTGCTGTCTTCCCCTGTAGTGTGTGCTGTCCTTCCCTTCACCTAAGAGGATTCTTATCTACTGTCTAGTTAGTGAATGACCCTCACCCTCCCTCCCTACCCCCGTAACCATCAAAGAATGTTTTCTTCTGTGTTTAAACCTTTTCTTGAGTTCTTAGAATAGTGGTCTTATACAGTATTTGTCCTTCTGTGCCTGACTAAATTCACTCAGCATAATAAGTTCCAGCTTCCACCATATTATACGATGTTTCACAGCTTCATCATTGTTCTTTATCGTTGTGTAATATTCCATTGTGTGGATATACCATAATGTATCCATTCGTCTGTTGATGGGCACCTACGTTGCTTCCATCCTTTTGCTATTGTGAACAGTGCTGCAATGAACATGGGTGTGCATATATCTATTCGTGTGACAGCTCTTGTTTCTCTAGGATATATTCCAAGGAGTGGGATAGCTGGATCATGCGGTACTTCTATTTCTAGCTTTTTAAGGAAGCGCCAAATCCATTTCCAAAGTGGTTGTAACATTTTACATTCCCACCAACAGTGTATAAGTGTTCTAGTCTCTCCACAACCTCTCCAGCATTTATTATTTTGTGTTTTTTGGATTAATGCTAGCCTTGTTGGGGTGAGATGATATCTCATTGTAGTTTTGATGTGCATTTCTCTAAAGGCTAATGATTGTGAGCATTTCTTCATGTGTCTGTTAGCCGCCTGAATATCTTCTCTGGTGAAGTGCCTGTTCATACCCTTTGCCAACTTTTTAATTGGGTTATTTGTCTTTTTGTTGTTGAGGTTTTGCAGTATCTTGTAGATTTTAGAGAGTAAACGCTGATCGGATTTGTCGTAGCCAAAAATTTTTTCCTAGTCTGTAGGTTGTCTTTTGACTCTTTTGGTGAAGTCTTTTGATGAGCGTAAGTGTTTGATTTTTGGGAGCTCCCATGTATCTAGTTTCTCTTCTGGTGCTTGTGCATTATTACTTATGGTTCATATTGTGTTTATGCCATGTATTAGGGCTCCTAGCGTTGTCCCGATTTTTTCTTCCATGATCTTTATTGTTTTCGATTTTATATTTAAGTCTTTGATCCATTTTGAGTTAGTTTTTGTACATGGTGTGAGGTATGGGTCTTCTTTCAGTTTTTTGCATATAGATATCCAGTTATGCCAGCACCATTTGTTAAAGAGACTGTCTTTTCCCCCTATTAATGGATTTTGGGCCTTTGTCAAATATTAGCTGCTCATAGGTGGATGAGCTCATATCTGGATTCTCAACTCTGTTCCATTGGTCTACGTATCTGTTGTTGTACCAGTACCAGGCTGTCTTGACTACCGTGGCAGTATAACAGGTCCTAAAATCAGGTAGTGTAAGACCTCCCACTTTGTTCTTCTTTTTGAGTAATGCTTTATTTATTTGGGACCTCTTCCCTTTCCATATGAAGTTGGTGATTTGTTTCTCCATCTCATTAAAAAATGCTGTTGGAATTTGGATTGGGATTCCATTGTATCTGTAGATTGCTTTGGGTAGAATTGACATTTTCACTATGTTGAATCTACCTATCCATGAGCAAGGTATATTTTTCCACTTATGCAGGTCTCTTTTAGTTTCTTGCAGTAGTGTCTTGTAGTTTTCTCTGTAAAGATCTTTTACTTCTTTGGTTAGATTTATTCCTAAGTGTTTTATCTTCTTGGGGGCTATTTGCAGATGGTATTGATTTGGTGATTTCCTCTTCAAGGTTCTCTTTGTCGGTGTAAAGGAATCCAGTTGATTTTTGTATGTTTATCTTGTATCCTGAAACTTTGCTGAAATCTTCTATTAGTTCCAGGAGATTTCTTGTGGATTCTTTGGGGTTTTCTGCATATAAGATCATATCATCTGCAAATAGAGATACTTTGACTTCTTCCCTACCTATCCGAATGCCCTTTATTTCTTTTTCTAGCCTAACTGCTCTGGCTGGGACCTCCAGCACAATGTTGAATAATAGTGGTGATAGAGGGCATCCTTGTCTGGTTCCTGTTCTTAATGGGAATGCTTTCAAAGTCTCTCCATTTAGGATGATGTTGGCTGTTTGTTTTGTGTAAATGCCCTTAATTATATTGAGGAATTTCCCTTCTATTCCTATTTTATTGAGAGTTTTTATTATGAATGGGTGTTGGACTTTGTCAAATGCCTTTTCTGCATCGATTGATAAGATCATATGGTTCTTTTCTTTTGTTTTATTTATATGAGGGATTACATTGATTGTTTTTCTAATGTTGAACTATCCCTGCATACCTGGTATAAATCCCACTTGATTAGGGTGAATTATTTTTTTTTGATATGTTGCTGAGTTCTATTGGCTAAAATTTTGTCGAGGATTTTTGCATCAATGTTCATGAGGGATATCAGTCTGTAATTTTCTTTTTTTGTGGTGTCTTTACCTGGTTTTGGTATCAGGGTTATGCTGTCTTCATAGAATGAGTTTGGGAGTATTCCATTCTTTTCTATGTTCTGAAATACCTTTAGTAGAAGTGGTGCTATCTCTTCTCTGAAAGTTTGGTAGAATTCTCTAGTAAAGCCATCCGGGCCAGTGCTTTTTTTTGTTGGCAGTTTTTTAATAACCTTTTCAATTTCTTGTTTTGTTATGGGTTTATTTAGTTGTTCTACCTCTTTTTGTGTTAATTTATGTAGGTAGTGAGTTTCTAGAAATTTGTCCATTTCCTCTAGGTTTTCAAATTTGTCAGAGTACTATTTTTCATAGTAATCTGTTATGATTCTTTTAATTTCAGTTGGGTCTGTTGTGTTATCACCCATCTCATTTCTTATATGGGTTATCTGCTTCCTTTCCTGTTTTTCTTTTGTCAGTTTTGCCAATGGTTTATCAATTTTGTTGATCTTTTCAAAAGAACCAGCTTTTGGACTTGTTAACTCTTTCAATTGTTTTTCTATTTTCTATTTCATTTGATTCTGCTCTAATTCTTATTATTTCCTTCCTTCTGGCACCTGTGGGCTTCTTTTGCTGCTCTCTTTCTTGTTCCAGTTGTAGGGTTAATGTTTGGCTTATGATCTTTTCATCTTTTTGGATGTGTGCATTTATTGCTATAAACTGACCTCTAAGCACTGCTTTTGCTGTGTCCCAAAGGTTCTGGTAGGATGTGTTTTTATTCTCATTTGATTCTATGAATTTCCTTATTCCATCCTTAATTTCTTCTATAACCCAGTAGTTTTTGAGTAAGGTATTGTTCAGTTTCCATGTGTTTAATTTTTTTCCTTGCTTTTTGTGTTGCTGATTTCAACTTTTATGGCTTTATTATCAGAAAAGATGCTTTGTAATATTTTGCTGTTTTGGATTCTGTGAAGGCTTGCTTTATGGCCTATATGTGGTCTATTCTGGAGAATGTTCCATGTGCTTTGGAAAAGAAAGTATACTTGGCTGCTGTTGGGTGCAGTGTTTGGTATATGTCTGTGAGATCAAGTTGGTTGATTGTAGCATTTAGCTCTTCCATGTCTTTGTTGAGCTTCTTGCTGGATGTTCTGTCCTTCACCGAAAGTGGCATGTTGAAGTCTCCTACTGCTATTGTGGGGCTGTATGTCTCTCTCTTTAGAGCTGTTAGAGTTTGTTTTATGTATTTTGGAGCTCTGTTGTTGGTGCGTAAATATTTATTATAGTTATGTCCTCCTGGTGTATTAACCTTTTAATCATTATATAGTGTCCTTCCTTATCCTTTGTGGTGGATATTAAAGTCTATTTTGTCAGAGATTAATATTGCCACTCCTGCTCTTTTTTGAGGGTTGTTTGCTTGATACATTTTTTTCCATCCTTTGAATTTTAGCCTGTTTTTGTCTTTTTGTCTAAGGTGTGTCTCTTGTAGGCAACATATGATGGATCGTGCTTTTTTATCCAATCTGCCACTCTCCGTCTCTTTATTGGTGCATTAAGTCCGTTTACACTCAGCGTAATTATTGATAGGTATGAGTTTAGTGCTATCATCCTGATATCTCTTTTTGTGTGTTGTTCACAGTTTCTTTGTTCCCTTCAATTTTCTGTTCTGAGTCGTTTTTCTTTATGTATATTTTTTTCATCTTTTTAATTGTTGTAGAGTTTGTGTTTGCTGGGTCTTTATGTTTTTCTACTGTTTTATTTTGATTTGTAGGATTGTTAGATTCCTTTGTGGTTACTTTAATATTTACCCCTATTTTTCTAAGTTTATACCAGTCTTTTATTATTTTATATCTCCTTAACTTCCCCTCCATATGAAAAATCAATGTCTCCATTTTTTAAGTAAGTCCTTCTTTTTTGTTTTAATGTTGTCCTTTTTCACATATTGATATCTGTTTCCCTATTTTCAATGTTTTAGCTTTGATGTATTTCCGATTTCCCTATCTGAGTCAATATCTGGTTGCTCTTTCCTGTGTTCTAGTCTTCATTGTTATCTGGCGTCATTGATTATCTAACCGTAAGACTCCCTTTAGTATTTCTTGTAATTTTGGTTTGGTTTTTGCAAATTCCCTGAACTTCTGTTTATCTGGAAGTGCCCTAATTTCACCCTTATATTTGAGAGACAGTTTTGCTGGATAAATAATTCTTGGCTGGTAGTTATTTTCCTTCAAGGCTTTATATATGCCATCCCATTGCCTTCTAGCCTGCATGGTTTCTGCTGATTAGTCTGAGCTTAGTCTAATTGATTCTCCTTTGTAGATGACTTTTCTTTTGTCCTTAGCCACTCTTAAAATTCTCTCTTTATCTTTGGTTTTGGTAAGTTTGATTATAATATGTCTTGGTGACTTTCTTTTGGGATCTACCTTATGTGGGGTTCGATAAGCATCTTGGATAGATATCGTCTCATCTTTCCTGATATCAGGGAAGTTTTCTGTCAAAAAATCTTCAACAATTTTCTCTATGTTTTCTGTTATCCCACCCCCCAATTCTGGTACTCCAATCACTTGTAGGTTATTTCTCTTGATAGAGTCCCAAATGACTCTTTTAGAGTTTCTTCATTCTTTTTAATTCTTTTATCTGATTTTTCCTCAAATAAGTTGGCGTCAAGAGTTTTATCTTCAATGTCACTAATTCTAAATTCTACTGCCTCAATTCTGCTCCTATGACTTGCTATTGAGTTGTCTACTTCTGAAATTTTATTGTTAATCTTCTGGATTTCTGATTGCTGTCTCTCTATGGATTCTTGCAGCCTATTAGATTTGTCATTATGTCTTGAATAACTTTTTTTAAGTTCCGCTACTACTTTGTCTGTGTGTTCCCTGGATGTTTATGCATTATGTAGAATTTCCTTTCTAATTTCTAGAAGAGTTCTGTATATTAATCTTTTGTATTCTGCCTCTGGTAATTCCAAGAAATTCTCTTCCTCCAGAGTATTTATTGATTCTTTATTTTGGAAGCTTGCTGAAGCCATCATGGACTGCCTCTTTATGTGATTTGATATTGACTGTTGTCTCTGAGCCATCAATAATTTATTATAATTTTATTTTGTATTTCTTCAGTGAGACCTAGCTTCTTGTTTTGTTTTGTTTTGATATGCCCAAATAGGCTGCTGATGTGTGCTAGTTTGATTACTGACACCTTTGTATCTCTAACATCCTGTCACCAGGTAGTTAGTTTTGTAACTAAGTATGTGCACACAGGAGTCTGTTAAATTTTGCTATATGGGTTCAGCTCAGGTGTCCAGACAGTTGGTCACCAAGTGTGTGATGCAGGCTGTCACCCACAGTCCTAGAGAGGCATGGGTGATTGGTGCAAGCACTGGACTCTGGCTGCGGTAGGGGATCACGAGCTGAGCCAGGCAGGGGGCTGATGGCTGCCCCTGAGAGTCTGAAAGGAAAGTGTGCCCTTATTCTCTTGGTTGAGTAGGTGAGTTTTGCAGCTGGACTATAAGCACCCCACTCTGTTGGCTGTAAAGACTCAAGGGTGCCACTTTTTCTTGGATCCTGTAGCAGGTGACTAGGAGGTTTAGATGATGACACCAGTCCTCAAGCCCCTATTGCAGATCGAAAAAAGTGCCTACTTAAGGGGCAGGGCTCTTTCAAGTGTCACAAATCTGCCACTTCACAGCTGAAACAGATGAAGTTAAACTTCAGATGTTTGCCCTGTTGTACTGTGGTAGTGAGGGTAACACTGTTGAGATGGGTCCCCACAAGTCTATACAGGGGTATAAGGCACTCAGAGTCTGCGGACCCCTTATACTTATGCCTAGCAAAGGAGCTGTGCCTACCCTGTGTTCCTGGCTTAGGGGAGCCAGTAGCTTATTTGTTCCCTCTCCAAGGCTAGGAGAATGGGTCAGGGTGCCTTTTGGGATCTACTTCTGGCCCAGCGGACTCCTGGTGTAGAGCGCTGAGGGAGGAGGTAAAAGGGAGAGAGGTTTTTCCCAAATGGGCTTTTTTATTTTTTAATCCCTGCGAAAGGCCGCACGCATGTACTTAGCCACTTGGGAGCTGCTTTTCACTGGTTCGGAGTGTCCAAGCAGAATCTCTGCTGCCGGGTCTCTCTTGATGTGGAAACTGCTTCCTGAGCATGCACACAGCATGGCTGTTTGCCTGCTTCACTGTGGACCGGCATGGCTGCAGAGCTGCAGTTTCACTGCTGTGGCTCTGGTGCTCTTCGCTTCTTCCAAACCATCTCTCTCTCCCCCACCACTCAGTCCGATTCCTCAACTTTGCCTTGTTCAGGGCTCCTAGATATTCATATAGAATCAAATCACTTGTTTTTCCAGGTTTTTGTTGTAAAAGGGATATAGGAAGCATTCAATTACACTGCCCTCTTGGCCACACTCCTGTCTCTTTACTGTTTTGATAAAGTCTTTTGATGGACATAAATATTCAACTTTTATGAAGTCCCAGTTATCACAGTTTTCAGTTGCGCATGCATTCATCCTTGTGTTTGATAATCTATCATCAGGAAAAATTAGGTTCCAAAGCTTTGCTCCTATATTTTCTTTCAAGAAGTTTATTGTTTTAGATTTAACATTTAGGTCCTTGATCTACTTTGAATTAGTTTTTGTGTATGGTGTGAGGTATGTCTTGTTTCATTTTTCTGCATGTGGAAATCTGTTTTGCCAGCACCATTTGGTGAAGATACTGTTCCTTCCCCGTTGAATGGATTTGGCATCCTTGTCAAAAATCAATTGACCATAAATATTTGGATTTATTCCTGGATTTGCAATCCTAACCCATTGGTCTATGTGTCTATCATTAAATCAGTATCAGGCTGTTTTGATTACTGTAGCTGTGTAATATGTTTTGAAGTCAGGAAGTGTGAGGGCTCCTACTTTATTCTTCAAAATTGCTTTGGCTGTTCAGGATCTCTTGTCTTTCCATATAAAATTGAGGATCCCTGTGTTTTTTTAAAGCTAGGCCAAACTTACTCATAGTGGCCACATTGAGAAAAGATTAAAAGTCCCTAACACTCAGCTGTTAAAGTGATTCATCTCTATGCTGTCTGAGCTCCAAGCACATATTTCTGAGAACCTACTGGATGTTGTCACTCATACATCCTGAAGGAACTTCAAATCTAAGGTGCCTAAAATTAAACACATCATCAAGCTGTCCTCTTTCTCTCATGCTTTGGTATGCCACCCTTGCTCAATCTCAGCTCTTGCTTCCAACATGCCACCTACTTCCTGGAACCCCAAACACCAAACCCGTTGTCGAGTCGATTCCAACTTATACCAACCCTATAGAGGTTCCTGAAATCCACTTTTCCTATCCTCACTGCCTCTTACTGAATTAGCCCTGGTAGGTTCTTGTCTGGATAATTACAAGATCATCCATATATGTTTCCTAACTACACTTTTATAAATAATAGGTATGCTCATATAGCTTCCTTCCTTAGAAACCTCAGTGGGGCTCCATTTCCTGTGGATTATGAACCAATTTCTTAGTATGTCATAAAAGATGCTTTGTTATATGATTCTATCCCACCTCTCCAATCTTACTCCATCACTACCCATCATACAATGAAGACACAGAGCTAGAGGATCCCTGAAAACATGATCCTCTTTTCTGTCTTGGTGCCTTACATCTTTACATAGTATATCAATCAGGATAGGCTAGGACATGAATGTTATGGACTGAATTGTGTCCCCCCTCAAACAAAAAACTAACTAAGACAGAATTTGGTACCAGGAGAGTGGGGTGCTGCTCTAACAGATACCTGAATTGTGGAAGCAGTTTTGAATTGTGAATGGATAGAGGCTGGAAGAGTTTTAAAGTTTTAAAGTGTCTAGTTTTACTAAAGCCTAGATTGTCTTGAAGAGACTGTTGGTGGAATTATGGATATCAAAGGCAATTCTGGTGAAGACTTAGAAGGAAGTGAGGAGAGATGTTACACTGGAGATGGTGCAGATGGCAAGAAACAACAGCAGAGAAATGGCAGCAGCAGAATGAAAAGACCAGCAGGAGACTGCGCTGGAGCTGGCCCATGGAGCGAGAGAGCTGAGTGCCTTTGAGCAGGAGCCTTTCTGGCAGAGCAAAGTGCCTCTGCACACTTATCGGTGAGGCTAGGCTTGCGGACCCACAGAGAAAGACAGCTGAGTGACTTCTGGCCAAAAAGAGAGGCTGAGAGCCCATGGAACCAGGAAGTAGATGCTGACGTGACAAGGAACGCAGGAAGCAGAGCTGCCTCAGTCTCAAAGGATAGGGCCACAACCTCTGGGGTCTCAAAGGGTGGAGTCGCCACTCAGATCACTAGGAGAGTGGAGCTGCCCATATTCGAGGCAGCAGAGTTGCTATTCCAGTGGGCCTGAAAGGCAGAGCTGAAGCCTAGGATCAAGGGGCCTCCACTCAGAATTTGGAGGGTGTGGCCAATACCTAAATTCGGGAGGGCAGGGTCATTGTGTAAATGGGCTCAGAGAACAGAGGACTATTTTCAAACCTTGAGGGCTAGTGTAGTGTTTTCTACTGACTTGCTTGGTGTCTGATAGCCCTTCTTTCCCTCCAATTTCTCCAATTTGTAATGAAAATGTCTAGCTTGTGCCTGTTCCACCATTGCACTTTGGAAGCCGATAACTTGTATTCTACATTTCACAGATGAAGAGGAATTTTTGGATTTTAGACTTGGAGTTGATTTAAGACTTCTGCTATGATATAAAGGGATGAATGTGTTTTATATATGGCAAGGACATGGATTTTTGGGGGCCAAAGGGTGGAATGTTATAGATTGAATTGTGTCCACCACCACCACCACCCCACCAAAAAAAAAAAAAAAAAAATCACAACCAACAAACTAAGATAATGAGGTTATGCTGTGGTGACAAATCTTAATGGGTTAAAAACAAGGGTTTCTTTTGCACTCAGGCTTCATGTCCCTGTGGGTCAGCTGATGCTCTGATTCATATCGTCATCACTCCATCAGTCTGGGCTCCACAGACACTTTCTTGTCATCAGAGCAATAGGAATAGAGAGTGTGGGAAACCACAGGCTGGCTATTAAAGCTTTCCTCAGAAGTGATGCGTGTTACTTCTGTTCACACTACATGTGGTAAAGTCTAATATTAATGAAATAGGGTAGTATAATCATCTTCCATGAAGGGGCAGTAATTTTTTGAGATAAGTAACAATAACCTATTGCATTTGGATTAGTTCCTTCTGAATGGAATACTTCTCCCTGCTTCCCTTTGCCTATTGAATACCTAGGCATTCTTTAAGTCATATCTTAAACTTTACCTCCTCTGATATATTACCACCTTTCCTGGTAGAGTTAATTGTGTTATTCCTCTGTACTGTATCATTAGGGACAGGAATTGGGGACATTTATACATAACACTTACATATTGTGAAGTAATTGCATATTTCCATGCTTGTTTTCCCCACTAAATTTTGAACTCTGAAAATATAACGATGCAGTCTTTATCATTTTTTGTATTCTTTTTTTAAAATTGTGGTTAAGAGCTATGGCTGCTAACCAAAAGCGTGACAGTTTGAATCCACCAGGTGCTCCTTGGAAACTCTGTGGGGCAGTTCTATTCTGTCCTACAGGGTCACTATGAGTCAGAATTGACTTGATGGCAACAGGTGTGGTTTTTTTGTTTTTGTGCTTTAGGTTTACAGCACAAATTAGTTTCTCATTCAAAAATTTATACACAAATTGTTTTGTGACATTGGTTGCAATCCTGCAGTGTATCCGCACTCTCTCCCTTTCTACCCCGTGTTCCCATGTCCGTTCATTCAGTTTTCCTGTTCCTTCTTGCTTTCTTGTCTTTGCTTTTGGGAAGGCGTTGACCATTTGGTCTTGCATACATGATTGAACTACAAAACACATTTCTCATGTGTATTATTGTTTGCTTTATAGGCCTGTCTAATCTTTGGTTTAAAGGTGGACTTTGGGAGTGGCTCCAGTTCTGAGTTAGCAGGGTGTCTGGGGGCCATAGTCTTGGGGGTCCCTCCAGTCTCTGTCAGTAAGTCTAGTCTTTTTTTGTGAATTAAAATTTTGTTCTACATTTTTCTCCAGCTATGCTCTGATCCCTGTCAGAATGGTCAGTGGTGGTAGCTGGGCACCATCTAGTTCTTCTGGGCTCAGGCTGATGGAGGCTGTGGTTCATGTGGTATGTTAGTCCTTTGGACTTATATTTGTCTTCTTCATTCTCCTTTTCTCAGGATGGGGTGGGACAAATAGATGTATCTTACATGGCTGCTCACAAGTTTTTAAAACTCAAGATTGCTACTCACAAAAGTAGGATGTAGAATATTTTCTTTATGAACTATGTTATGCCAGTTGACCTAGATGTCCCCCAAGACTATGGTCCCCAACCCTCAGCCCCAATAACTTGGTTCCTCAGGGTGTTTGGATGTGTCTAGGAAGCGTCTATGACTATGGCTTGGTCAGGTTGTGCTGACTTGCCCTATATTGTGTGTTGTCTTTCCCTTTACCAAAGTTAACACTTGTTTTCTATCTAGTTAGTGATTTCTCCTCGATGCCTGTCCCCTCCCTTATAACCGTCAAAGACTGTTTTGTTTTTTTCTTTTCTGTGTGTAAGCCTTTTCTTGAGTTTTTATATAGGGGTCTCATACAATATTTGTCCTTTTGTGATTGACTTATTTCACTCAGCATAATGCCCTCTAGATTCTTCCATGTTGTGAGATGTTTCCTGGATTCATCATTGTCCTTTATTGTTGCATAGTATTCCACTGTACCAAAATTTGTCTATCCTTTCATCTGCTGATGGTCACTTAGGTTGTTTCCATCTTTTTGCTATTGTGAATAATGTTGCAATGAACATGATTGTGCATATGTCTATTGATGTGAAGGCTCTTATTTCTCTAGCGTATATTCCTAGGGGTGGGATTGCTGTATTATGTGGTGTCTCAGGCTAGGTTCCCTAGGGAAGCAAAACCAGTAAAGTGTATCAATATATACATAGAGAGATTTATATCAAGGAAATGGCTCATATGATTGTAGAGGCTGAAATATCCCCAGTCCATGGGCCAGGCTGGAGGCTCCTCCTGATTCACATAGCCACAGGGGCAGTCAAGTTAAAAAGTTGGCAGGTCATACAGCGGGGCTCTTGCTCACAGGCTACGAAGATCGACGAATCCCAAGATCAGCAGGCAAGACCACAGGTAAACTGCTAGCTCAGTCACAAGAACTGGAGGTCAGAGAAACAGGAGCCAGTTGCAGGATCCAGAGATAGCAAAAGCCCATGAGTCTTGCCAGAAAGTCCACTTATATATTTGATGCAGGCCACACGCCCAAGGAAAACCCCTTCCAACAGACTGGCTATTCACAGCAGATCTTATCATGGAGGTGATCACGTTATATCAGATCTCATCATGGAAATAATCACATCATCATACAACTGCCAAACTACATCATAACTGCCAAACCACTGAGAATCATGGCCAGCCAAGTTGACACACAACCTTAACGATCATATATGGTATTTCTATTTCTAGCTTTTTAAGGAAGCGCCATGTCATTTTCCTTAGTGGCTGTACTATTTTACATTCCCATCAGCAATACAGAGAGTTCCAATCCCCCCACAACCTCTCCAACATTTGTTATTTTCTTTTTTCTTTTTTTTTTGATTAGTGCCAGTAGTGTCGGGATGAGATGGTATCTCACTGTAATTTTCATTTGCATTTCCCTAATGGTTAATGCCCCTACATGTCTGTCAGTTTGTTGTAATGTGAGGGCTTGTGTGTTGCTGTGATGCTGGAAGCTATGCCACCAGTATTCAGATACCAGCCAGGTCACCCATGGTGGACAAGTTTTAGCTGAGCTTCCAGATAGGACAGACTAGGAAGAAGGTCCCAGAAGTCTACTTCTGAAAACAATTAGCCAGTGAAAACCTTATGAATAGCAGTAGGACATTGTCTGATATAGTGCCATAAGATAAGCCCCCTAGGTTGGAAGGCATTCAAAAGACAACTGGGGAAGAGCTGCCTCCTCAAACTAGAGTCAACCTTAATGACTTGGATGGAGTCAAGCTTTTGGGACTTTTGTTTGCTGATGCGGTGTGACTCAAAATGAGAACATCTGCAAACATCCATTAAAAATCAGAACATGGAAGGTATGAAGTATGAATCTAGGAAAATTGAAAATCATCAGAAATGAAATAGAAAGCATAAACATTGATATCCTAGGCATTAGTGAGATGAAATGGACTGGTATTGTCCATTTTGATTCGGATAATCATATGGTCTACTATGCGGGGAATGACAACTTGAAGAAGAATGGCATTGCATTCCTCATCAAAAAGAACATTTCAATATCTACCCTGAAGTACAACGTCATCAGTGATAGGGTAATATCCATATGCCTACAAGGAAGACCAGTTAATAGGACTATTATTCAAATTTATGCACCAACCGTTAAAGCCAAAGATGAAGAAATGGAAGATTTTTTTACCAGCTTCTGCAGTCTGAAATTGATCAAACATGCAGTCAGGATGCATTGATAATTACTGGTGATTGAAATGAGAAAGTTGGAAACAAAGAAGGATCGGTAGTTGAAAAATATGGCCTTGGTTATAGAAACGATGTCAAAGATGGCATGATAGAATTTTGCAAGATCAACAACTTCTTCATGGCAAATGCCTTTTTCCACCAACATAAACTGTGACTATACACATGGACCTCACCAGATGGAATACACAGTAATCAAATCAACTACAGCTGTGGAAAGAGACGATGGAAAATCTCAATATCATCACTCAGAATAAGGCCAGGGGCAGAGTGCAGAACAGACCATCGATTGCTCATATGCAAGTTCAAGTTGAAACTGAAGAAAATTACAAGTCCATGAGAGCCAAAGTACGAACTTGAGTATATCCCACCTAAACTTAGAGACCATCTCAAGAATAGATTTGATGCTTTGAACACTAATGACCAAAGACCAGACAAGTTGTGGAATGACATCAAGGACATCATACATGAAGAAAGCCAAGAGGTCATTAAAAAGACAGGAAAGAAAGAAAAGACCAAAATGGATGTCAGAAGGGACTCTGAAACTTGCTCTTGAACGTCGAGTAGCTCAGGCAAAAGGAAGAAATGGTGAAGTAAAAGAACTGAACAGAAGATTTCAAAGGGCAGCTCGAGAAGACAAAGTAAAGTATTATAATGACATGTGCAAAGAGCTGGAAACAGAAAACCAAAAGGGAAGAACACACTTGGCACTTCTCAAGCTGAAAGAACTGAAGAAAAAAATTCAAGCCTCTAGTTGCAAAAGTGAAGGATTCTATGGGGAAAATATTAAACAACACAGGAAGCATCGAAAGAAGATGGAAGGAATACACAGAGTCACTACACCAAAAAGAATTGGTCGACGTTCAACCATTTCAAAAGGTATCATATGATCAGGAACAGATGATACTGAAGGAAGAAGTCCAAGCTGCACTGAAGGCATTGGTGAAAAACAAAGCTCCAGGAATTGATGGAATATCAATTGAGATGTTTCAACAAATGTATGCAGCAGCTGGAAGTGTTCACTTGTCTATGCCAAGAAATTTGGAAGACAGCTACCTGCCAGCCAACTGGAAGAGATATTTATTTATGTCTATTCCCAAGAAAGGTGATCCAACTGAATGTGGAAATTATCAAAAAATATCATTAATATCACAAAAGTAAAATTTTGCTGAAGATCATTCAAAAGTGGCTGCAGCAGTATGTCAACAGGGAACTTCCACAAATTCAGGCTGGATTCAGAAGAGGACGGTGGAACCAGGGATATCATTGTTGATGTCAGATGGATCCTGGCTGAAAGCAGAGAATACCAGAGAGATGTTTACCTGTGTTTCACTGACTATGCAAAGGCATTTGACTGTGTGGATCATAACAAATTATGGATAACATTGTGAAGAATAGGAATTCTGGAACACTTAATAGTGCTTATGAGGGACTTGTACATAGATCAAGAGGCAGTTGTTCAGACAGAACAAGGGGATACTTCATGGTTTAAAGTCAGGAAAGGTGGGAGTCAGGATTGCATCCTTTCACCATACCTACTCAATCTGCATGCTAAGCAAATAATCCTAGAAGCTGTACTATATGAAGAAGAATGTGGCATCAGGGCTGGAGGAAGACTAATTAACAACCTTTGTTATGCATATGACACAACCTTGCCTGCTGAAAGTGAAGAGGACTTGAAGCACTTACTGATGAAGATCAAAGACCACAGCCTTCAGTACGGATTACGCCTCAACATAAAGAAAACCAAAATCTTCACTACTGGACCAATAAACAACATCATGATAAGTGGAGAAAAGTTTGAAGTTGTCAAGGATTTGATTTTACTTGGATTCACAATAAACATCCATGGAAGCAGCAGTCAAGAAATCAGAAGATGAATTGCATTGGACAAATCTGCTGCAAAAGACCTCTTTAAAGTGTTGAAAAGCAAAGATGTCAGCTGGAAGAGTAAGGTGTGCCTGACCCAAGCCATGTTATTTTCAATCACATCATATGCATGTGAAAGCTGGACAGTGAATAAGGAAGACCTAAGAAGAATTGAGGCCTTTGAATTGTGATATTGAGAAAGAATATTGAATACACCATGGAATACCAAAAGAACAAACAAATCTGTCCTGGAAGAAATACAACCAGAATGCTCCTTAGAGGCAAGGATGGCTAGACTGCATCTTACATACTTTGGACATGTTGTCAGGAAGGATCACTCCCCGGAGAAAGACATCATGCTTGGTAAAGTAGAGGGTCAGCAAAAAAGAGAAAGACCCTCAACAAGATGGATTGACACAGTGGCCGCAAAAATGGGCTCAAGCATAACAATGATTGTGGGCATGGCGCATGACTGGGCAGTGTTTTGTTCTGTGGTGAACAGGGTCACTACAAGTCGGAACTGACTCAATGGCACCTAACAACAACAACAATGGCTAATGATCACAAGCATTTCCTCATGTATCTGATGGCTGCCTGAATATCTTCTTTGGTGAAACGTCTGTTTATGTCTTTTGCACATTTTTAATTAGATCATTTGTCTTTTTGTTTTTGGGGTGTTGAAGCATTTTATAGATTTTAGAGATTAGACTCCTGTCCAACATGTCATAGCCAAAATTTTTGTGCCAGTCTGTAGGTTCTCTTTTTATTCTTTTGATGAAGTCTTTTGTCAAGCATTAAGTGTTTAATTTTTAGGAGCTCCCAGTTATCTAGTTTCTCTTCTGGTGTTTGTGCCTTGTTAGTTATGGTTTGTATTGCATTTATGTCATGTGTTAGAGCTCCTAGCACTGACTCTATTTTTTCTTCCATGATCTTTACCATTTTAGGTTTTATATTTAGGCCTTTGATCCATTTTGAGTTAGTTTTTGTGTATGGTGTGAGGTGTGACTTCTGCTTCATTTTTTTTTGCAGATAGACATCCACTTTTGCCAGCACCATTTGTTAAAAAGACTGTCTTTTCCCCTTTAATGGACTTTGGTCCTTTGTCAAAGTTCAGCTGACCATAGGTGGATGGATTTACATGTGGGTTCTTGATTCTGTTCCATTGATCTATGTGCCTGTTGTTGTACCAGTACCAAGCTGTTTTGATTATCAAAGCTGTAAAGGAGATTCTGCAATCAGGTGGTGTGAGGCCTCTTACTTTATTATTTTTCTTCAGTGCTGCTTTGCTTATCCACGGTGTCTTTCCTTTCCATGTAAAGTTGGTGATTAGTTTGTCTATCTCATTAAAAAATACCATTAGTATTTGGATTGGAATTGTGTTATATCTGTAGATCACTTTAGGTAGAATTGACATTTTCACAATGCTGAGTCTTACTATCCATAAGCGTGGTATGTTTTTCCACTTATGTAGGTCTGTTTTGGTTTCTTGCAGCAGTGTTTTGTAGTTTTGTTTGTACAGGTCTTTTACCTCCCTGGATAGATTTATTCCTAAGTATTTTATCTTTTTAGGGACTATTATAAATGGTATTGTTTTCCTGATTTCCTTTTCGAAGTTCTTGTTGTTAGTGTATAGGAATTCAACTGATTTTTGTATGTTGATCTTGTATCCTGCTACTCTGCTGAATCTTTCTGTTAGTTCCAGTAATTTTCTTGTGGAATCTTTGGGGTTCTCTACGTATACTGTCATATCATCTGCAAATAAGGATAGTTTTACTTCTTCCTTTCCACTTCAGATGCCCTTTGTTTCTTTTTCTTGCCTTACTGCTCTAGCTAGGACTTCCAGTACAATGTTCAATAGGAGTGATGATAAAGGACATCTTTGCCTTGTTCCCATTTCAGGCGGGATGCTTTCAGCTTCTCTCTGTTGAGAATGGTGTTGGCCATTGGCTTTTTATAGATATCCTTTATTATGTTGAGGAATTTCACTTCTATTCCTATTTTATTGAGAGTTTTTGTCAGGAATGGGTGTAGGACTTTATCAAATGTCTTCTCTGCATTGACTAAGATGATCACGTGATTCTTTGGTTTTATTTATGTGGTGGACTATGTTGATTGATTTTCTAATTTTGAATCATCCTTGCATACCTGGTATGAATCCCACTTTGTCATGGTGTATTATTATTTTTTATATGATGCTGAATTTTATTGGCTTGAATTTTGTTGAAAATTTTTGCATCTATATTCATGAAAGATATTGGTCTGTAATTTTCTTTTTGTGGTGTCTTTGCCTGGCTTTGGTGTAAGGGTTATGCAGGCTTTATAGAATGAATTGGGGAGTATTCTTTCCTTTTCTATGCTCTGAAATAGTTGAGTAGTACTGGTGTGAGCTCTTTGAATGTTTGGTAGAATTCTCCAGTGGAGGTATCTGGGCCAGAGCTTTTTTTGTTGTTGTTGGAAGTTTTTTTTTAAATTATCTCTTCTCTTGTTACGGGTCTGTTCAGATTTTCTATTTCAGTTTGTGTTAGTTTAGGTAGGTAGTGTGTTTCTAGAAATTTGTCCACTTCCTCAGAGTTTCATAATTGTTGGAGTACAATTTTTCGTATTATTCTGTTATGATCCTTTTTATTTCAGTTGGGTCTGTTGTAATGTCCCCCATCTTATTTCTTATTTGGGTTACTAGCTTCCTTCCCTGTTTTTCTTCTGTTAGTTTGGCCAGTGGTTTGTTGATTTTGTTGATCTTTTCAAAGAACCAACTTTCGGTCTTGTTGATTCTTTCTATTGTTTTTCTGTTCTCTATTTCATTTATGTCTTGTATAATCTTATCATTTTTGTATTCTGAGCATGTGTATGGTTTTGTGTGCTGAGCATGGTGCTTGACTCCTAGTTGCTCAGTAATTGATTGTTGAATCAATATTTGGACACTGTGGTGGCCACGAGAATGTGTTTCACAGAGCTCCAGCTACAGAGAGTTTAATTGAACAAGGGCCTTAGTTGCTGTGTGGTGGAATTCATTGTTGAGTCTACACAGAGGTCACACCTCCCAAGGACTGAGCCCATTCAATGACTTAGTGCAGCAAGGATCCTGAGACAGGCTTGTTTCTTGGAAAAATGAGCCTCCTCTACTGCCAGCTTTGGCTGTAGGACTCCCCACCAGCCTTACAGAATCTTCCTTAGACTGCACAACATACTAGGATGCTTCCAGCCCCTCCTTACCTTTCTCCTTCATTTGGGATGAGACTTGCATGGTCTGACTACTCCCACAGTCTCCCCAGCCTCTTCCCTATTTCCCTAAAAAAATCCTTGCATGTTTAATACCTTCTTAGCATCTGCTTCCCAGAGGACCCAGATTAACACAAGGAACTTTATTATAAGCAATACTGGCAGAACATGTTAAAACTGACCGAGGTTTAAAAAAAGAGATACAAGAATCGGTTAAGAAAATTAGGACATTGTTTCACTTAGAGGTGTGTTTGAGCCAGGCCTTGTGACATGTGTGTCAGTGATGTTGGAGGGAGGTATGTCGGGAAGAGGAAGAGAGGCGAACACTAGCTCCAGGATTGGAAAGGGAACCCCTCTGGATTTATGTCTTCTTTCATATATACCATGGTAATTTCTTTTTTAATATCCAGACTCAGATTTGTCTTTAATATTGGGAAAGGATTCTGCTTTTATACATTAATTTATGTCATTTTCTTTATTTTCCCTTGAATTATTTATTTGCTTCCTTTTGTTCACTTTCATCTTTGGGAAGACTGATTATTAACAATTTGGATTTGTGTAAATTTTACTGTCTATTTAGTATTCTTTCTGTCATCATTTTAATTTATTTTTATCCACTGACTCCATATTTTGGGATTACATCTCAAGTTTTCCCCTTGTTTCGACACTAGGACAATCTGCAGTGTCAAATTTGCTATTTTCTCTTCGGCAAACATTTTAATTTGGATCTTGTGATTTTGGTTTCCATGGGGTCTCTTCTTGCCTCAGCCCAAATTTGTTTCAACTAGCAATATATCTTATCATAGCTTACTAGAGTATGGAGGAGTCTCTAGGTGGTGCAAACAGTTAACACATTCGGCTGCTAACCAAAAACTTAGAGGTTTGAGTCCACCCAGAGGCACCTGAGAAGAAAGGCATGGCAATCTTCTTCTGAAAAATCAGCTACTGACAATCCTATCGAGCCCAGTTCCACTTGGCCATACATGGGTCTGCCATGAGTCAGAGTCGACTTGACAGCAACTGGTTTTAAGAGTATTGAACGTATATAATTCTAAATTTTCTTCTGTTTCCTACAATATATCTATTTTAGAGAAACTTTTACCTTCAATCCTCAAACCTCATTCCCTCTCTGTCTTGTGTTGCAGATCTTTTTTTATAGGCCTGTTCTGTATTCATCTGCTTTGCCTCTCAAGTAATTGGAGCCTGTGGCCCTGGGCCTGGGCTGAGATGCAGACAGGAGCCTGTAAGAGTCCCTAGGATGAAGCCCCTGTTGTTCACAGACTGCAGTGCATGAAGCCAAAGGAAGCAATCTGAAAGAAAACATTTGAGAAATTAATAAAAAACTCAGGCAAATGATGAATTGGGTCACCCATACAAGGGGTTAGGAAAAGGAAGTATCTGATTATGAGCCTGTGAAACAGAAACCAGATGAAAGAGCAGCAAAGAGTGGGAGGCAGGGCCTGGAGAGCTCTCCTGAGCCAAAGCGTTTGTCAACAGTGACTTTTCATAGAGGACTGGCAGCCTTGGCATGGGCAGGAAGGAAGCTATTAGCAATACCAGTCTCGTCTAGACATGTATGTTGATTATTTAGGTTTATTTATCCTAGAATGAAAAGAAACTTCCAGGCCAATCTTTTTCTTGAAACAGTCATCATACACTGAGTTTCCTTAGCTTCTCACAGCACTTGGGTGTGGCAGAGGTCCTGGCAAGTATTAACCCAGTGCCAAAGGATCCTTCAACCCATGCAGACAGGTCTACTCAGGTCTAAGCAGAGAAGTGAGAGAGCTCATTGCAGCTGGGCTGTGGTTCAGAGAGACAAGAAGGCAGGGAAACATTTGATCCTGACTGTATTCAGGTTATATAACCCGCTAACAGGAGCCTCAACCCCCAGGTGCACAAAGGGCAAAGGTGAGCTTTACAGGACTTCCCTGAGGCCTTTATCCCACTTGCCTCCCACCCTCACCTTCTACCCCCTGTGTTATTAGAGATTCAGGAATCTCAGCTTGGGTCTTCTTTGTACCCACTGCTTAGTTCTGAGATTGCTACAACTCTTTCTGTTTTAAAAAACCAAAACACCTGTTGCTGTCAAGATGATTCTCACAGTGACCCTATAGGACAGAGTAGAACTGCCTCAGGGTTTCCAAGGAGTCGCTGGTGGATCCGAACAGCCAACCTTTTGGTTAGCAGCGGAACACTTAAGCACTGCAAAGGAAGCTTTAAATGTTTTGGTTTTTAAAAAATTTGCTGAATTTACGTTGAAGGCAAGATTTTTATGACATGGGTTCACAGAGACAAAAAGCAGCTCTTTTTACAGGCCTACGTCACCTGCTTCCCAGGCCGGAGCTAGTGTTGGGGAGCAGTGGGGTTAGCTAAGGCCTCCTCTTATTTCCTAACTGTGCTCCTTTGGCTCAGGGAGTAGAGCACATGTTGTCCATTAATGGGTCTTTAAATCTGGTCCAACTGATGGTTTATTTAGCAGAACGTCCTCCAATATTTGGTATATGTTGACTATTAGTCTTGGTTTCCAATACTGATATTGACCTTTTCTTACTTGGATGTTTTCATGGGTTTTTAATAAAAAATTGAGTGGCACCTTTTACTTTTGTTTTCTAGGTATTTTTTTTTTCTCCTTAACGACGACTATGGGAAGATAACAAAAACCAAAACTGAGTGGAATTTTCTGAGTATGTGTTTATCAAAGAGCTTAATGCTTCATAAAATTATAAACTATTTGAAGGCAATGACTGAATCTTGGACTACTGATGTGTGGTGGAAAGACTTCTGGTCATTAAGTTAGGATAATTCTAATTGTTGTTGTAAGATGAGTCTTTCCTCAATCAAAGAGGAAAAAAAAAGAATGGGATAAAAAGCCTACAAGTTCATCTTTTAACTAACTGTCAAAGGAACAAAAAGTTGAGAAAGGTATCTGAAGGAAAGTTATGGAATTTTTTGTTGTTAGTAATCCTCAAGAAGAAAAAGACTATAACCTAGCTTTGTCGTTCTAGAACGTGTTCTCAGTGTGTTTCAGGGAAATCACAGGCTCTCTGAAACCCTTTTAGAGAGCCCAGAGGGCCAAAAAATTTTCATAATAATACTAAGATGCTGTTTGTCTTTTTCACCCTCATTTTCTCACGCGTGTACGATGGAGTTTTCCGGAGACTGCATGATGTGTGATATCTCAGTAGATTGTGAACGCAAAAGCAGATAAAAGAAACCAGCTGTTTTCTATTAAGTTGGACATTAAAGAGATTTGCAAAAATGTAAAACAATGCTACTCTTCTCACTAAATGATTTCGCTTTCAAAAATGTAGTTTTTTAAAATAAAATGTTATCTTTAATGTCTAATGGTTTTGTTATTATTTTAAAAAGAATAAACAATTTTTAAATGTTCTCAGTTTTTATTTTGAATACAGCAAATATCAATAGATATAACTCACATAAACAAATGTTCTTTGGGTTTCTCAATAATTTTTAAGAGTGTTAAGAGACTGTGAGTCCTGAGACCAAAGGTTTGAGAACTATTGACCAAGACTGTAAGACTTAGTATGAACTAAATAACATATGGTTATGTTACTTCCATCCCTGATATTCTAAAAGACAAAAGGCAAACTCTTGCCCATGTTTTTATTGCTAATATTCATCAGTCATCATTGATTCAAAACTAATTATAGTAACTAAGAGGGGATGTTTTTTCTTTCAGATTATTCTGAGGCTCTCCATACATTTTTTGGTGGATTCAAACTGCCCACCTTTTAGTTAGCAGGCAAGCTCTTAACCACTATGCAACCAGGGCTCCAGATTATTAGTACAGCTCATAGTTATTATTTATTAAGCAATTACTTTATAGTAAATATTTTACCTGTATGAACTCATTTAATCTTCATGGCAACTCTATAATGTAGGTACGTGGTTTTCACTATTTTATATGTGTGAGAACTAAGGATTAGAATGCCAAGTGACTTGGCCGTAGTCACTGGTAAATGGTGGAACGGGGATGCTAATGTAGGTTAAGTCAACTACAGAGTCATGAACCATTGCTACCATTGTATCCTACCTTCTTTAGAGCCAGTAATACTGGCTTTCAGTGTCGACTCATTAGACATGGTCATCATTTGTCTTTAGACCAATGTTGATTGGATCATGTTCAAACATAGAAGCATGGTCCAGCTATTAGCTTTAAATCATTCATTCATTTGTTCATTCAATAAAAATATATTGAGTGCCTAATAGCTTTCCAGACACTATTCTGTTTTGTCCAAACAAAGCAGACAAAAGTCTCTGTTTGCTCAGAGCTTACATTCTATCAGGTGAGAAGACAATAAACAATAATTTTAAAAATAGATCAGTTATATAGGATGTTGAAAGTGATAAATTCTATGGAAATAACAGAGCAGACTAAAGGGGACTGGTTGTGTGTTAATGAGTGTTTGGGGTGGAGGTGAGGTAGGCCTGGAATATTTTAGCAACAGCAAGAAGCCAGTGTGGCTGCAGTGGAGGGAGCTAGGAGGATCATGGGAGGAGATACAGTTAGAGATGTACAGGGAGCTGGATTAGGCCCTAGGTGGTGCAAGCAGTTTGCATTCAGCTAGACTGGAGGTTGGAACCCATGGAGCGAGGCTGTGGAAGAAGGGCCTGGTGATCTACTTCTGTAAAGATTACAGTCCAGAAAACCCTGCGGAGCTCAATTCTAGCTTGTAACACGTGGGGTTGGAATCAACTTGATGGCAGTGGGTTTGATGTTTTTAAAAAAATTTTTACTTACAATCTATAGTAAGTACTTTGAGTGAGATAAGAGTGGGGTTTTGAGAAAGGGAATGATATGATATGACATGACCTATTTTATAAAGTCACTAGTCTTGCCATGCTGAGAATAAAACAAGTAGAGGGACAAGGCTGGAACTCTAGGAGACTGTTAGGGGGCTGTTGCAGTAATCCAGGTAAGAGATTATGGTGGCTTGGACCAGGACATAAAGTCAGAGCCAGGGGCGTGATTTCAGAAGTGGTGAGAAGTGACTTGGTAAGAAGTGGTTGAATACCAGATATGTTTTAAAGGCAGAAGTCATTATACCAAGTTTCATCAAGGGACGACTCCAAGAATCATAGAGCAAATGACTAAATTCACACTTTTAATGTGTCATCTGCCCTGTAATGGAAGTAAAATGTCCTCTTTCTGGTTGTATAGTTTTATTTTTAGAAGTGCTCTAATCCCTTAAAGGTAGCAGGTCGGAAAAGGATAGGAACTGGTAAATAGCTGTAAATGAGTAATCACTACATTATTCATAGATTAAAAGGAATACGTGGCTTAAGGCAATTGAGCTAGATGGTAAATGACTACCCGTGTGTGATTGCCAAATGACTTAGGAAACACTTCAATATGATAAAACACTTTGGGACTTTAAATTGAATTATCAGTAATTCATACATCTAGTGAAATCCAAGTACTATCACTAACCCTGTCTAGAGAGAGACCAGATATTCATTGTCAAACACAAGTGTGTGGCAGAATTAAATATGTAATTTGTTTTCTTTGTTCCGATTGCCATATATATATATGAGTTAATTTAATGAGTATTTCCATGTTAAGAGAAGACCTATAGTGTTAAAGGTAGTGGTTAAACTATCAGCCAGTTAAACCAGCAAAGTCTGAATCCTTACACCATTCTTACTTGTTGAGTAATCTCCAACAAATTACTGAGCCTCTGTCTTGGTTTCTTCTTCTGAGAAATGGAGAACTATATCTTCATAGGTGTTGAGCGACTTATCCCTGTCCTACGTTTGGTGCAGTGCATGTTGTTGTGTGCCATCAAGTCGATTCCGACTCATAGCAACCCTACAGAACAGAGTAGAACTGCCCCATAGGGTTTCCAAGGAGTGGCTGGTGGATTCGAATTGTGGACCTTTTGGTTAGCAGCCTGAGCTCTTAACCACTTCACCACCAGGGCTCCAGAGCATGGCACTCAGTAAGTGCACAATAAATGCTATTGTTATTATAAGGCCACACTGACAGTTTTAAGAAAAGCATCCTCAATAATGCTTAACACCTGGAATAAATAACGTCTTTTTTTCAATTCCTATTAGTGCCTTAAGCCAAAAGACTCTGACTAACCAAGCAGTCCAGCAGTATTTTGTCTAGGACAAGGGAAAGAACATTTTGGTACTTGCAATTCATTTATTGACACCTGAAAAATTGCCTTGTCACTGAGACTGTTTCATACATAAGTTACATAAGAAGTACGTTTCCAGTCATAGCTTGACTGCATGTCAAGGCAAGCATTCTTTCCTTTCCATACCAAACCTGTTGCCTTCGAGTTGATTCTGACTCATAGTGACTCTATAGAACAGAGTAGAATTGCCCCATGGGGTTTCCAAGGAGTGGCTGGTAGGTTCAAACTGCTGAGCTTTTGATTAGCAGCCATAGCTCTTAACCACTGCGTTACCAGGGCTCCATTCTTTTGATAGTGGGATTAAGAAATCCTTTACAGAATAAAAAAATAGAAACACAGGAAAAGCTTCCAGATGCCACATAATTTCCAAAGTCATCCTTTTTTTTTAACCTAATTCCACATTTATCTGCTCTTTGAAAATACTCCTCCCTCAAACTCCTATCAGTTCTGAGCACTATTTCTAGAGAAAAGGTATCTTGACAAAGCAGAAAGAGATTCTTCTTCATATTGGAATTAGTTGTAATTTTTTTAAGTTTTTTTTTTCCTGACTGCATTAAATATTGTTCACCCAAAATAACAGAGAAAACTCTTAATGAGACCACGTATTTACATATGTCTAAACATGTGAAATTTCCTGGAACTTCCTAAATATGTATTTATGACTATGTACGTGCTTCTGCTGTAAATATCTAAATATAACATAAATTACATGCATTGTTTATGCTGACATGTTTATGTATTATTATGTATGTAGCAATATGATTGAACTTACCCTTGCAATATGAAAAAAAAAACAGTAAAATAGCTAAGGAAGAAAAATGATGATTACGAATGATAAATACGCTTGCATGGGACCAAAAGAAAATTACAGCATAGTAAAATCATGACTAGGAAAGAAAAACACATCCATCCTGAGAAGACTCATTAATGCAGAACATCATGGGTAGAGATCTTCTTTCAATTACTATTGGTGCCGTGAGCCAAAACATTCTGAGTTTGTTTGAACAAAGCCACAGAGGAACTGCTATTGGGAATCAATTTCAGGCTCTGGAGCAAACCCGTCAAAAGCCTAAGAATGTGGTCTCATGCAGGCTATGGGATTTTGAAGGCATATTTTGTAGTGTGGGAATGACTTTATACTGACATGAAGGAAATGGGGAGTAAAAGGAAAAGTATTTTTCCTGTGTGATAGTTAAGACTTCAGTAACCCGATGCTTTTACAAATCAATCAGACACAGCATCCTGTGGCTTCACATAACTGTTTTTCTTAGATGCTTAGGCCCTTTTACCAAATGGATTTGAGTTTTAAAATGCCGAAAAATCCAAGTCCATTCAGTTGCAACAACTAGAATTTTTTTTCTCTTCTGAGCTTTCCAGTCACCCTTGGTCCCTTTTTTCATTTGTCATGGCCAAGTTCTTCTCACCGTGAGCGGGTACAATCCGATGCAGCAGAGCTCACCGTTTTTGCTTTTGCCCAAGAGTTTATCTTTTGAAAAACTAAGTCTTATTTCCAAGAATAATCATTCCCTCTTGGTACAGGGAAGCCTGATAGTTTGAGATGCTCCTAGCTTCCTTTCAGTTTTGGTCCACATCCTGGTTTGAGTCCTCACATACTTTAAAAATGGGAAGAGGATAGAATAAAGTGTCACTGCCGAAGCCACAGCACACTAAAGTCCATGACTCCTTAGACTTGGCCCTGTGGCCCTCCAGTGGATGCGCTTTGTACAGATTTCGGTGTTAATGACTGATCTGCAATGGATATAATCACAACTCCCTGACATGCATAGCATGCATATAACAGGTATAAATAAATACCTTTAAATGAAGTGGCAACTAATTGAGATATTCAAAGTTAAAACTTCCCAATGTTTTCAAAGACCTTTTTGCTTCTAGTTGCTTTACATACCAAGAGCAAAGTCTAGTAATTTAGCATTCCCCATAATGTGCTCCATGGAGCCCTGGTGGCATAGTGGTTAAGAGCTTGGCTGTTAACCAAAACATCTACAGTTCAAATCCACCAGCCACTTCTTGGAAACCCTATGGGGCAGTTCTACTCTGTCCTATAGGGTTGCTATGAGTCGGAATAGACTTGACACCAATGGGTTTATCTATCTATCTATCAATCGTCTATCTATCCATCTATCTATCTACCAAATAAACTCTTTGACTCTTGTTTCCTCAGATAAGATGAAAGGTAGAAAATCCGTGAAAGATAGAAGGCTGAGTATCTTTTCAGGTTGTATTTACCACACTAAATCCATCAGAATACAAAGTACAATATATGAAATATCTGAAGGCACATCTTCAAATGATCACATAAAAACACAATGTAAATATATCTATCAACGTGAAGAAGTGAATCAAGAATCATACATTCAGTCTCAGTCAACACTTCAATAGGATTTTTAAAATGAAACCTGGTAAGTCATTCTTTAAAAATATTGAGGCAAGAGAGTGTGAGACAGCAAATTTTCGAGAATTAAAAAAAAAGAATGAAGCAGGTAGTTGGCCTTTACCCTCAGCACATTGAACCTACTAATAATAAGGAACAGGGGCAAAGGTAGGTCTCTTGGCAGCATGGAGGGACTGGAGAAAAGAAGAATCTTGTGTCTGGAAAGATCCGTTTGGTCAGAGTGAAGAGGACAAATAAATGACATGCAAGAGCTGCTAACAAAGGCCAGCAAGAACTCTTGACACTTTAGCAAATGTCAGTGTGGAGACATGTCCCTCCTCACATTATCCTGCATCTGTATACAGATGTTCTTAAACTGACATGCAGTTCTCATAATCTTTTGGCTTATGTGTTTATAATCTCAAAGTCCTGAATGATTCTTATTTTGTTCTTTCTACTTCATTTCATTCCATTTTTTAAAGAATGTGCATTTATTTTATAATCATGTTTTAATCATCACTATATAAATGTGTATTATAACAACTTTATGTATCTAAATTAGGTATCATATATTTTTACCCAAAAAAAAAAGTTAATATCCCAAAGGTAAAAAGTAGCTCTCAGTGTAGTAAGAATACAACTGAATTTAAAAAAAAAAAAAAAGGTTTTTTTACTCTTATTTATTTTTCAAATATTATACATTACTTTTAACAGGAAAACATGCTTTACTTTTTAAAGATAAATAGTCATTGAACAAATGGTCTGTGGAGCCCACTTTGCTATGATTAGTCTTGGCTTTTCCACTTCTTTCCTGGGTAAGCTTGGACAAGTTATTGAACCTTTCTGTGTCTCAGTTTTCACGTCTGTGAAATGGGGAAAGTAATAGAAACTACCTCATTGGCTCTTGTGTGGAATACATGAATAAATATATTGAAAGTGCCTGGAATATGGTCATTAGTCCAAATATGTTAGCTATGATGATAATTATATTAAAACAGTCCAAGTGTTTTAGTGGTAGACTTGAAAATACACAATCATTGGGAAAACTTTTCCTAAAGTAAACAAATGAATCCTGGAGGTGCCTACCCACTGTGGTTGAGTGGATTCAAACTCTTATTGACCCTATAGGACAAAGTAGAACTGCTCCATTGGGTTTCCAGGGAGTGGCTGGTGGATTCAAACTGCCGACCTTTTGGTTAACAGCCGAGCTCTTAACTACTTCGCCAACAGGGCTCCTGAAGGTGACTAGTCCTTTTGAAATCCCATACTGTGACTTGGTATTCTAATTATCCTTATACTTTACTCTTTTATCTTGTTAGTATTTTTGTAAGACAAGGTTCTTTCTGTAGTTAAGTGCTCTGTATTTTGTTAGACTGCCTACCATCTGAAATGTTTGCTTTTGCCACAATCCCACCTCCATGAATGTACCTGGAAAACTCCTTGTGCTTCAGATTCTAACTTAAAAGTTACTTCCTGCAGGAAATCATCCCCAACTCCCCAAGTTTGGATTAGGTGCCCTTCCTACTGTCCCAGAGTTTTCCCAGTAGCAGCATCTATCAAATGTAATTGCCCACTGACTTACCTGGAACTTGCTCTGACCGTAAGGTCCTAGAGAGCAGGTAATGACTCTTGGTCCCCCCAGGCCATGCCTAACATTGTGTACACAACAAATATTTGTTGAATATAGCTTCACCTTCAGAGAATCCTAGGCTTCTTCATCAATTTTTCAGTAACAGGGGCATTGGTCACTGCCCTAAACCTGTTGTCTGACAAGTCGATTCTGACTCGTAGTGACCCTATAAGACAGAGTAGAACTGCCCCATAAGGTTTCCAAGGAGTGGCTGATGGATTCAAACTGCTGATCTTTTGGTTAGCAGCTGCGCTCTTCACCACTGCACCACCAGGTCACTGTCCTAGGAGTTATTAAATATTTACACACTTGAGGCCTCTTTCTGCTAACTAGTGGGTCTATAGCAGTGGCTTCCACAGTCCAGCAGCATCAGCATCACTTGTTAGAAACGCAAATTCTCAGACTGCACCCCAGATCGACTGAATGAAAAACTCTGGAGACGAGTCCTGGCAATTAACAAGCCCTGCAGGTGATTCTGATCCATGTCAAGCCCTAAAGAGTCTGGTTCAGTAGGTCTCCTTCTGTGGACTTGACTGAGCCCAGCTGCCAGGGATGGACTGGCAGTGCCCACCAGAGGGAAGCAAAGGGCAGTGGAGCAGGGACAGGCCAGCAGGAAGGTGAACACCAATGGACCAACTCAAGCCAAGTACAGATGTGGTTTACAGATGGAAGGCAATTCCCAGGGTGGGGGCGTGAATTACTCATGGAAGCTGGGTCAAACTGAGGGCGCAGGGCGTGGGTGGACAAATGGAAGCAGGGCCTGAATGAAGGGTGAAGAGTTGAAGAGGAAACCAAATCTGACATTTGTTGTTAGGTGCTGTCAAGTTGGTTCCAATTCATAGCGATCCTATGTACAACAGAACGAAACACTGCCTGGTCCTGTGCCACCTTCACAATCGTTGCTATGTTTGAGTTCATTGTTGTAGCCACTGTGTCAGTCTATCTCACTGAGGGTCTTCCTCTTTTCTGTTGACCCTCTACTTTACCAAGCATGATGCCCTTCTCCAGGGACTGGTCCCCCCTGGCAACATGGCGAAAGTACGTGAGACGACGTCTTGCCATCCTTGCTTCTAAGGAGCATTCTGGTCTTACTTATTCTGAGACAAATTTGTTCTTCTGGCAGTCCACGGTATATTCAATATTCTTCACCAATACCATAATTCATTGCCTAGATTTCGCATGCACATGAGGTGATTGATAATACATGGCTTTGGTCAGGTGCACCTTAGTCCTCAAAATGACTTCTATGCTTTTTAACACTTTAAAGAGGTCTTTTGCAGCAGATTTGCCCAATGCAATGTGGTGTTTCATTTCTCGACTACTGCTTCCATTGGTGTTGATTGTGGATCCAAGTAAAATGAAATCCTTGGCAACTTCAGTCTTCTCTCCATTTATCATGATGTTGCTTATTGGTCCAGTTGTGAGGATTTTTGTTTTCTTTATGTTGAAGTGTAATCCATACTGAAGGCTGTGGTCTTTGATTGTCATGAGTAAGTGCTTCAAGTCTTCTTCACTTTCAGCAAGCAGGATTGTCATCTGCATATTGCAGGTTGTTAATGAGGCTTTCCCCAATTCTGATGCCCCATTGTTCTTCATATGATCCAGCTTCTCAGATTATTTGCTCAGCATACAGATTGAATAATTATGGTGAAAGGATACAGCCCTGATGCACACCTTTCCTGATTTTAAACCACTCAGTATCCCCTTGTTCTGTTTGAACAACTACCTCTTGGTCTATGTATAGGTTCCACATGAACACAATGAAATGTTCTGGAATTCTCATTCTTCACAATGTCATTCATAATTTCTTATGACCCGCAGAGTTGAATGCGTTTGCAGAGTCAACAAAACACAGGTAAACGTCTTCCTGGCATTCTCTGCTTTCAGGCAAGACCCATCTGACATCAGCAATGATATCCCTCATTCCATGTCCTCATCTGAATATGGCTTAAATTTCTTGCAGTTCCCTGTTGATGTACTGACATAGATATCACCTAATAAAGCAAACACATGGTAACAACTGAAGGATGCATTTGAGATCCAAATCAGATCTGCCAGAGTTGTCTCCTTAGGAGTGCCCTTGTGAAGTATGTAAGCCCCACTACAGGACTTATGTTTCTATTCTACTTCTTAAATTTCCAAGTAAGATCAGACAGTATCTTGCAGGAATGTTTGTCTCGTCTTCCCTGTCATGGAGTCGTTTTCTTTTTCCTTAGTTTTCCAGCACTGGGTGAGCTGTGAAGAATAGAGAGTGCTCCACTAGTAATCTGAAATTCTGCATTCTATCCCTGCTATCATTTTTTTTTTAAAATTTAAGACAAATTAATTAAAGTCTTGGTAATAATGTTTTTATTATTGCTTTTATTTTTTAAGTCCTTTGTAAACTTTGCAAACTATACAAATGTAATCTACTAATTTTTCTAGGGCTCCAGTGACTAGATTTTGTGTCCCTATGTACCCAAGACAGGACTATTAATCTTTTCACAGATTCATTCATTTATACAACAAAATGTTATCATAAATGACTGGCCATCTCTAGGATCATAGACATGAACAAGTCGCAGCCTCTGACTTCAAGGAGCTCTCAGACTCAAGAGGAACCACATGAAACAATGAATAATGCAGTCACTTCCCTGAATTCCCACAACAACCCTGTGAGGTGGCCACTAGGATTTCCATTTTGAGAAATGTGGTGTGGTTATTAGAATAGGTCTGGCCTTTGGAATATAACATATTTGGTTCAAACCTAGCTCAGTTAATTACTAGTTACACAGCTAGTTACTTAACCTCTTTAGCCACTAGAATAATTACCTATAATATTGAGATCATAAAACCCATCACCAGTGGGATGACGTCCGTAGTAGGCCTGGCACATGATAGGCACAGAGCCATGTTAGTTCATTGTCTCTGAAAGACAAGGGAACTGAGGCCAAAAAAGGGCTCAAAAAAAGACAGAGTGTCAGAGTTAAAGTTTGTGCTATTCCTCTGTTCACAATCCATGTGTGACTTCCCATCTCACTCAGAGTAAAAGCTAAAGTCCTTGAAATGTCCTCTAAGCCCACACCCTTTTATAATTTGGCCTCTATTATACACCCCCAAACTCATATTATACTCCCTTCTCCCTTACTTACGTGGCCACAGCTACTCTGGCCTTCTCAACTTTCCTTCCTCATACCAGGCACACTTAATGTTCCCCCTGCCCTCTGTCCTTCCTTCACGTCTTCACTCAATTGTCATTTTCTGGAAAAAACCTTCTCCAGCTACACTATCTAAAATTCCAACCCTCCCCATACTGTCTATCTTTCTTGCTTTATTTTTCTCCTTGCACTTACGTTATCTAATGTACTACTTATTCTACCTTCTCATCTTGTTCATTTTCTTGCTCCTTCACTAGAAGCTCCATGAGGCTGGGGTGGGGATGAGGGGCGGGATTTTGTCTCTTTGCTCAGTGTTCGCTCTCCGCAGGGCCCACAGCACTGCTTGGCACATGGTGGGTGCTTAGGAATTATTTGGCAAGTGAAAGAATGAAATGCAGTTCTTAGGGCTCAGGACTAGAGCTCTGATGATGACACTTAATAATAAATAAGATTTGTACAGGTCTTTGCATTAACAAATGTTTTGCCTGCATTATCTGGTTTTACCCACGGAGAGATGCGCAAGGATTTTGTACAATTGTCATTTCATGCCGTCTGCATTTTTTCCCAAGAAACATCCTAGTGATGCCTGGCATTATATTGATCTTTTTGACTGGAGGAGCAAGTTTAAATATTCAAGGATAATTTACAATGACTCCTGATGTCTTAGCTTGGACTGGAGAGAGCAGGGCATGTACCTCTGAGATGTCAGTGTCAACCAAGGACATTGCAGTGAAATGGACATCCCAGAACAGATTTGGAAATTGGAGGTCATTTGAGGGTGAGTTCAGTTCTGCCTTATTCCAAATCCCTAGCTGCGTAATGCTCAGTGTAACACTCAGAATGGAATACGCTGAAAGTGTGAAGTAGCTCAGAAGCACCCTCACTTAAAACCCTTCTTGAAAGGAATGAAACTCAACTTGACACCAACCATTTAATTTGCTTCAGTTTCAGCCTGGCCTGGATGCCTATTCCATTCACTCAGAATCTCCCACACCCACTACATGAAAGGGGCTGGGCAGGGCTGTTCTGCTGGGAAGTGCCGTCTTCAGGCAGCAAGGAGGGACAAGCTCGCTTGTAACCAGTAAAGAGTAACTGAAGACTACTTTTGCTTTAGAACATACAAATTTATTAAGTCACAATATCACCATGTTGGGCTGGCTTTAGTTTTTAGTATGATAAGAGATCAAAGAAAACAACTAAAGCAAGACAGGCTTCATAACTCTGAACCTGCTGCTGGCACATACGATGTTATAAACTCAAAATTCATCACATGCTGGGAAAGTTTTGCAAGATTCCTAAACTAGGGTTCTCTTAGCAGGGGTTGTTTCCTGAGAAGTGTTTTCAAAATTTCCATTGCTCGTGACTATCGTAAAGTTCTGCACCGTGAAGCTCATTGATGGATTGCCATAAATATGTTCTGGGTTATCACTAATATGGTGTCCCGTGCCAAATCTCCACTCCAGGTCAGGTCTGAGAAGTCAGCTGTCCCCAAGGAAAAGGCTCGTGTTTGGGTGCTCTCCTCCCAGGCCCAGACTGAAAAGAATGAGGAGGAATTGGACTTTGGGTCAGCTTCCTTGGTCACTTTTCCACAGATAGATATGAAGGAGAGCTGGTGTGTGTGTGTGTGTGTTTATGTGTGTGTGAGAGAGAAAGGGAGAGAGATATCTACCTCTAAGTCTCCTTCTTTCTCCTCTCTCTCTTTCTCTATGTATATAACCCACTGCCATTGAGTCAATTCTGACTCGTAGGGAGCCCGTGGGCTTTCCAAGGCTGTAAATCTCTATGGAGACAGACTGCCACATCTTTCTCCCGTGGAACCAGTAGTGGTTTCAAACTGCCGACCTTTTGGTTAGCAGTCAATCCAATTAACCATATATATTACATATAAAATGTAATCATCTATTTCAAATGGGAACAAAATGATAGTGACATATTTTTCTGATACCTGAGTGTTGCTGGTTTACTGGGAAGTCTTATCTATGAGCAGACATGTTTTCCACCAAAGTGATCTGCAGTGCTTTGTCCCTCCACCACAGCCTGCCCCATGGATTTCTCAGGAGAGAGGAAGAGACTGCTCACTCCCCCAGAGAGCCTGTCTCTTGGGGGCACAAGGTAAGTCATGGTCTGAGGCTTCACTTTCTTCCTGTCTGTCTTACCCTCCACTGAGAAGAGCAGCATTTCATGTCCCCAACTGAAATCACCAGCAAGGTCCTTGGGAGACACTTGTCCTTCGGCTTACCCTTGTTCATTCAGAGCCCATCCTGAGCAAGACGATACCAGGCTAGTTTGTATTTCTTATCTTCAAAATTATGCAGTAGACTAATAGGTGTACAGTTTTTCTTGGATATTTTGGTTGCTTATACTTTCACTATCAGCCACAGATATTAATTCATGCCTCATGCGAATTTTTTCAAGCCTTTAAGTTTTTTTTTGATTCATTAGTTGTGATATTTGTGGCAAGTTGGGAAAATGCAAAAAAGGGCGAAGATAAAAATAAAAACAAAGCACAATCTAACCATCTAGAGTCATCTGCTATTGCGCTATTTTTTTAAGCCTTTTTCTATACATTTTGTGTATAGGTAAAACCATTTGGCATATGTTGTTGCTGTTGTTAATTGCCACCCAGTTGAACTCTGATTCATCGTGACAAAAGGTTGCTTGGTCCTGTGCTATCTTCGTGATTATGGGTGTGTCTGAGCCCCTTGTTGCAGCTGTTGTGCCAATCCGTTTCACTGAGGGCTCCCCTCATTTTTGCTGAACCTCTGCTTACCATACATCATGTCCTTATTTGGCATAAAGCATTATATATTTCTTTATCCTTATATCATAAAATGTTTCTAAATTAAAACAAAAATTCACAGGTGTTATTTTGATGGCATCATAATATTCTATCAAAGCGTATTCTACATTTATTCAGTTATTCTCCTAACATAGAGTATTTGGATTGTTCCCCATTTTTCCACTGTAAATTATAATGGTTAAATTGGAATATTAATCTTTGCCCACATTTCTGATTACATTCTCACAATACATTCTTAGAAGAGGAATTACTGGTAACGAGAGTGAAAACTTTTGAAAGCCCTTCATACACATTGCCAAATCATCAAACCAAAAAAACCTACTGCCATCGGGTTGATTCCAACTCATAGCAATCCTATAGGATGGACAAACATCCCCCTAGGGTTTCCAAGGTTATAAATCTTTACCGAAGCAGACTGCTATGTCTTTCTGCCCTGGAGCGGCTGGTGGGTTCAAACTGCAGATCTTTTGGTTAGCAGTCGAGCGCTTTTAAACACTGCATCACCAGAGCTCCTTAACTACTTTACAGAAGGTTTATTTTCCTTATTCCTCCACCATCAGTGTATGAGTTTGCTCTTCTTATCACACTTTCCCTGGCACTATTATAATTTTAAAATATTTCCTAATTTAACTGGTAAAAACTGGTTTTTCTTTATAGCTTCTAGATGCATTTCTTCGATTACTAGCAAGGGTGAAAACTTTTACCTGTGTTTATTGATTATTGATATTTCATCTTATGTGAACTACTGCTTCGTTTACCATTTATCTAGGAAGAGGTCATCATGACAAAATATTCCTTGTTGTGCCAGAGAGATGAGCCAGGTTCACGGGCCTGGAATTAAGACCAGAAATCAAAACTGGGGCAACTGCTTAGGTACCATAGATGAATCAGCTGGGAGAAAAAATGCAGTCACGGGCTCAACTCACAAGCAATGAGATGATACAGCAAAGAGACAGGTAAGGTGAGGACTGAGATTCTCCTTTCATGGGAAACTTTGGCTAAAAGCAGAAGATTGAAAGGAAATGCTTTGAACTGGGCACCCATTATACATAAACCTTCCAGAATCTAGCCATCATTTCTATAGTGTAGCAGACGGAGTGTGTGTGGAGGTGTGTCTTTTGAACAGTTTATTCAATGGGAAGTTTGTCACAGCAGTTATGAAGGTACAAGCAAGTCCTTGGGAGCAATCAAAGAGGGGTGTCACATTCTCTAACAACCTGATGAGCCTCAGCCAGAGGAAGATCGCCCTTCTCAGTGCCAGCCTCAATGGCTCAGTCCAGATTCACTCAATAAATGTCAACTGAGCATCAACTCCGTGCTAGGCACTGCTGTAGGCAGTTGGCTTTCATCAGTGAAAAAAAGAGGTGAAGATTCTTACCCTCTTGGAGGTTGTGTTTTAGCAAGATCTAAATGTGACTGCGCAAATATATATATATATATAGTTTTTATTCAACGAATATTTTTGAAGGTCTATTTTGTGCCAGGCATGGTGTTAAATGCTGGGGATGTAAAAGGCTAGTAAAGAAACACACAATCGATGCCCCTTAGGCCACCAAAAAGATCTCACAAATACAAGTAAACTTGCACTGTGATAATTACTATGAAGAATTTTGGCGTGGTGCTATGAGACTTCTTAATGGAGGGATCTGACCTGGTTGGAGAGGCCAGGAAGAGCTTCCTCTGGAAAGAGAGACTGAAATGTGATCTGAAGGAGGAGTTACCTGGGAGCAGAGAGGAGGCAGGATACAGGGATATGGATGAAAATCTCCGTGGCTGAAGAGAGTGCAGTGAGCATGAGGTCAGATCCTGGGCACAGGGAAAGGCAGGAGTACAGAGCAAATACAGGGCCTGGTGAACAAGGCTTGAATTTAACTCAGACGTTGGGTGTTGGGGCAGGGGTGGGTGGATGGGCATAACCAGATTTGTGTTCTCAAAGGACTAAAGGGAATTCAGTTAGGAGACTCTGCTGGTTATTATGCCATCGTCTCTCAGCTCCAAACCACTCTTCTACACTCAGCTTTTGTGATGGCAATGTAACAGCAAACTCAGTTCCTCCTTTGTCTGTTGGTTCTGCCAGTATGGGGCACTAGAAGGGATGCTGGAAGGCAGGAGGAGGACAGAAGGGACTTGATCCTATATCTCCCTTGCTCTTCTTGGTAGCGTCACCCTAGCAACGCCACTTTGCCCCAGCAACAGCGGTTGGTTTCAATCTGCAGCTTCTCCTGACGTTCCTAGAGTCAGCCTCATTGAGGGCCCTCAGAAATCTCAGCATCAGCCAGTCAGTCCACAGATCTAAGAGGTGTGAGCCCAGCTCTGCGGTTTCTCTGCGAATGGAAGCAGAGAGCTCAGTAGTATTCAGAGCGACCTTAGCACCTGTCATGGATTGAATTGTGTCTCCCAAAAATATCTGTCAACTTGGCTGGGTTACGATTCCCAGTATTGTATAATTGTGTACCATTTTGTAATCTGATGTGATTTCCTTATGTGTTGTAAATTCAATCACTATGATCTAGTAAGATAGATTAGTGGCAGTTATACTGATGAGGTATACAAGACTGGGTAGTATTTTAAGCCAATCGCTTTTGAGATATAAAAGGGAGAAGCGAGCAGAGACATATGGGAACCTCATTCCACCAAGAAAGCAGTGCCGGGAGCAGAGCGTGTCCTTTGGACCTGAGGTTCATCGGCGGAGAGGCTTCCAGACCAAGGGAGGACTAATGCATCACAAGGACCTTCTTCCAGAGCCGACAGAGAGAGAAATCCTTCTCCTGGAGGTGATGCCCTGAATTTGGGCTTGTAGCCTACTGGACTGTGAGAGAATAAACTTCTCTTTGTTAAAACCATCCATTTTTGGTATTTCTGTTATAGCAGCACTAGATCACTAAGACAACACCCAAGGGTCAGATCTGTGAGGATGGCAGATTGTCAGTCAAAGCAAGGTTCTCTCACTTGGCTGCACTGTTAGAATCCCAGGGAGCTTTAAAAAAGCCCAATGCTCAGGCCACACCCCAGAATCAGAATCTGGGATAGGATGGGACCCAGGCATCAGCATGCCTTACTGTTGCCCAGGTGAATCTGTTGTACAGCCTAGGTGGAGAACTAGTGATGTCAGGGTTCTGAAACAGGGGAAGGGTGAGTCAGAAATCCAGGTAGGCCATACTTTAGCCACAATAAACTCCACAAACTGGGAAAGTTTTCCCTAGATGCGTTTTGAAATGACTGCATAGAAATACCTGCCCAATTCCTCTTTGCGTAGGCCTCTACATCCAGAAATCTACATGGGCTCAAACCAGGAGTTGAGGAGAAATAAAGAAAGAGCAAAAAAGAGCGGCAGGGTCAGCCAGCATCACTACACTCGCAGCTTCCAGAAACAACCATTGTACCTGCTCCTGGTGGCTATTGTCACAAAGCCACAAAGGGTTAAAAAATTGCAGGTTATATTTATATTGTTTAGTGAAAGTTTAGCTGAGAGTAGGGCCAAGTCTCCCGACCACTAACCTGCCCTGTTTCTGCTGCACTGTGACAACTTCAAGCAAGATTTATGTTGTTTTTGGAAAAGGAACACGTCGCTTGCTCATACAGGCTGAGAAGAAAGTGGCACATCTATAATGCCCTGCTGCGCTTTGGCAGCACAGCTCATGGCTGTGCATCCAAAGAGCGATCTGGCAGTGCCCTGGCTAAGCAAACACACCAAGTGCCCAGCATTCCTTACATGCTGACAACAGTCTTCCTCCCGCTCCCCGCACCAGCTGTCGGGGGTCATGGAAATGGTTCCGGATGGATGAGCGACCGGAGTCTGGCCTGCTGCTGACTCACTCTTTCACTGTGGACAAGTCACTCACTGGCATTGCACGCCTCTGTGCCTCTATTTATAAATCTGCAGCCGTAGCCCCAGTCTTCCTCACCCGGGTTCGGCAGGCAGTCCTGTGCTAATCCCCAAGGCCAGGGAGACAGAGGCCTTGCCCCTTTAGAGGATAATCAGTGATGATCCTCCTCCTCTCTGCGTTCTGATTAAAGAAACTGGACTAGAAGTGTGGAGTGTTTTCTACTTTGCCTGAAACAGCATCATGACTTTTCCGATTATAAAAGTTATACATTATCATTGTTAAAAACTCAACACAGGAATATGTATACAGAGGAAAATGATTTCTGTAATCACACTTTCTGAAGATAATTTCTGATAATATTTTGTTGTATTTCTTTTCAGATTTATATATATATATACACAGACACACACACAAATATACATATATATATATATATATATATATATATATGGAGAGAGAGAATGAGACAGATCCTGGGTGTGCAAATGAGACCCAGAGATCCTCAGTGGTGCAATGGTTAATGTGCTCAGTTGCTAACCAAACCCATGGGCTAGCAGTTTGAGTCCACCCAGAAACACCTTGGAAGAAAGGCCTGGCAATCTCTTCTGAAAAATCAACCATTGAAAACTTTATGGAGCACAATTCTACTCTGAGACACATGGTGTCCCCATGAGTGGAAGTTGACTCAACCGCAGTGGGAGTCGATTTGATAGCAACCGTGTGTGTGTGCGCATGCATGTGTGTAAACATATATATATGCTGTTGTTAGGTGCCGTTGAGTTGGTTCTGATTCATAGTGGCAATATGCACAACAGAACAAAATATTGCCTGGTCCTTGCCATCCTCACAGTCGTGATTATGCTTGAGTCCATTGTTGCAACCACTATGTCAATCCATCTCATTGAAGATATTCCTCTTTTTTGCTGACATTCTACTTTACCAAGCATGATGTCCTTCTCCAGGGACTGGTCTCTCCTGACAACATGTCCAAATTATGTGAGATGTACTCTCACCATTCTTCCTTCTAAGGAGCATTCTGGTGGTACTTTTTCCAAAACAGATTTGTTTGTTCTTTTGGCAGTCCATGGTATATTCATTATTCTTCAACAACACCGTAACTCAAAGGCATCAATTCTTCTTTGGTCTTCCTTATTCATTGTCCAGCTTTCACACGCATATGATGTGATTGAAAATACCATGGGTTGGGTCAGGTGCACCTTAGTCTTCAAGGTGACATCTTTGCTTTTTAACACTTTAAAGAGGTCTTTTGCAGCAGATTCGCCCAATGCAATGTGTCTTTTGATTTCTTGACTGCTGCTTCCGTGGGTGTTGATTGTGTATCTGAGTAAAACGAAATCCTTGACAACCTCAATCTTTTCTCTATTTATCATGACGTTGCTTACTGGTCCAGTTGGGAGGATTTTTCTTTTCTTTATGTTGAGGTGTAATCCATACTGAAGGCTGTGGTCTTTGATCTTCATCAGGAAGTGCTTCAAGTCCTCTTAACTTCAACAAGCTAGATTGTGTGTCATCTGAATAATGCAGGTTGTTAATGAGTCTTCCTCCAATACTGATGCCCCATTCTTCTTCACATAGTCCAGTTTCTTGAATTATTTGCTTAGCATACAGATTGAGTAGGTATAGTGAAAGGACACAACACTGACACACACCTTTCCTGACTTTAAACCATGCAGTATCCCCTTGTTATATATATAACACCTTCCAGAACACTTAATTGTTCTCATGAGGAACATACATACATATATATATATATATATATATACATATAGAAAGAGAGAGAGAGAGAGAGAGAGAGTTATATTTTAAAGCAGTAATGGTATAATTGGAGCCCTGATGGTGCAGTGGTTAAAGAGTTCAGCTGCTAATGAAAAGGTCAGCAGTTCGAATCCACCAGCTGTTCCTTGGAAATCCTATGGGGCAGTTCTACCCTGCCCTATAGGGTCAGTAGGAGCCAGAATTGACTCGACTGTAACAGGTACAGGTAGTGGTATAATCTTTTTTTCCTCTTGGTTTTTAATGGCTGTAAGCTATTCCATCTGGTATAATTTTTAAATACTGCTTTGTACAAATATTCACTAAGATAACTCATAACATCTTTTCTCCTTTATACCTTTTTTTTGCATATTTTGAGTCTTTGAACATTGTGTGATGTATTTTGATGGAGGTTGTTATGGATTGAACTGTGTCCTCCAAAAATATATGTTGTAAATCCTAACTTCTATGCCTTTTTTGGGAATGGATTGTCTTTGTTATGCTAATTATACATGATTAGTGTAGGGTGTGTCTTGAGTCAATCTTTTTTCAGATATAAAAGGGATTAAACAAGCAGAGGTGGGGAAGAGAGATGCCAAGCCACATGAAGATTGCCCAGAAGCAGAAGCTAAAGAGACAAGGAACTTCTTCCAGAGCTGACAGACAAAGTCCTCCCGTAGCGTTGGCACCATGAATTCGCACTTCTAGCTTCCTAAACTACGAGAAAATAAATTTGTTTGTTAAAGCCACCCACTTGTGGTATTTCTGTTATAGTAGCACCAGATAACTAAGACAAAGCCGGAGCAGATGTCTGTGAGCAGGATGAGCCTTATCTGTGGCTGAAGTGAGCAGAACAAGGTGGTGCTCTAATGTCTGGTGTTGGTTTAGATCCCGAGGGAAACCTGCTGTGCCCTTTTTTAGATATTGTCATGATGTTTTCTATGTGTCAGTCTGGCTGAACTGATACTGTTTTTCCAGATCCCCTTCTCTGAATGGCTACAGACTAGACTTGGCCAAAAAAATAATGCGTGTGAGGTTTGGAAGGCAGAAGTGACCATTAGGCATTACTCTCTGAGCATTGTCATGGTTAGATCTATGAGAAACATATGCAGAGAGTGGGTTCCAGCTTGTCCACCTAGTTCTTCTTCTCAGTGCGTCCCTGTCTCCCCTGGCAGGCCTACTCCAGCACATTGAGGGTGTGGCTTCCCAGATTTACTGTAGTCTCCAACTTGACCTCTCATGCCCAGGTGTCAAGAGGGCTGGCCTGTTATTTTATTCTGATCCTCCAGCTTACCTTTCTGGACTTCCCTTCCTCAGCTCCTCCCATGGTTGTATAAGGTCTAATATTCCATAATAAATCCCTTATTCCATAATACTCATAGTTGATCTACTTGCCTTATAGAACCCTGACTGATACAATATTTCCTTGTTGGTATTGTCAGACGTTATCTCAAGAGGAGAGACAAAGTTATTTCCTTACAGGATCAGAGACGTTGGTGACTCTCTACCCTGTATATTAGAATCAACTAGTATTTTTTAAAAAAATACTGATGCTGAATCCCCATTCCAGACAAACTAAATCAGAGTACCTGGATGTTGGATGGCAAGCATAAAAACCAAAAAATCCCATTGCCGTAGAGTCAGTTTCGACTCATAGTGACCCTATAGGTCAGGATAGAACTGCCCCATAGGGTTTCCAAGAAGCCGGCTGGTGGATTCGAATTGCCAAGCTTTTTGTTTAGCAGCCAAGCTCTTAATCACTGTGCCACCAGGGTTAAATGATCCTTATGTGATTCCAATGAACAACCAGAGTAGAGAGCTCTTTCTTTGAGTTAAATGTCTTGAAAATCTGGACACTATGGAGTTAAATACATACAGAAGTAGAAATGATTAACATAAAAATCTTGTTTTGAATTTGGGCTTTGCTGGATAACCTGGAAGAGAAGAGCATGATATTAGAGGTATGAGAGAACCTGGGCTGGGGACCAGGGAGTGTAAAGCAAAGACTTGCCTCTGCCTTAGAAGAGGTTGACTACAGCAAGCTGGAAAGGGGTGAAAATGAAACTTTAGTTATTTCATTATTTGATAATTGTACCTTGGGCTAGTTCTGTTCTGTGCATAAGGGATTACTTGAGTGACAACACTCAGTAAGTCAGAAGGTAAGAGATATGTAAAGTAAAATGAAAGGGAAGCAAAAGGATTCAGTGGATGCGACATTCAAAATGGGTCAGATTATGTTATTAGCTGCTCATCAATGGCTAAAGGTTGTCACTGGACACACAATCTAAGTTAATTCAAAGATTTTTCTCTTTCATGTGAGAAAACAAGAAAGAAAGATTTTGCTAGAGGACTTAAGGCATGTCCCTTCAAAGCAACAAACTGTAATCTGGAAAGAAATTTTGCTTTGGGGGAGAAAAAATAACAAGAGAGTTACAGTCCTGAGAAGTAGGCCCTGACTGTGCCCTACTAGGTTTGTATGTGCAAAAAGTCACTCTGCTTCTTCCCAGAAGTTAAGCATCTTTCCCATATCCAGTAAGCTCTAATGAAATTCGAAATGTGTCACTGATAAACAGAGCAAGTTCGAATGTGTAAATAAGATAATACTCTCTTAAATGAAATATTGAAAGTTATTTTCTACCCAACCTATTAATTCCTAAAATAAATAACTTTCTGGTTTACCCAGAAGGATCACATTTCTTTCTTAATCTTTTCATTTGATATTTTTCCTTATCTCACTTGATTTTTCACCTTATTTTTCCCCACTTATTTTTTCATATCCATCAGCTTCATGTCTACAATGGTTAATACCACCAGACTTTCCTTCTGATTATATTCTTGCCCCAGTTATTTCTGGGTTTTGATCATCTTTTAAATTATTCACTTATTCAATCGACTCTCACAAGCATTTATTGAGTGCCTTGTTGTTGTTAGTTGCTGTCAAGTCAGCTGCAACTCACGAGGATCCCATGTGCCATAGAACAACAGAATGCTGCCTGGTCCTGCACCATCTCCACTATGAGTGTTTACTATGTACCAGATTCTGTTCCAGGCACTGGGGACAGAGGAGAGAACAAATAAGTCCAAGTCCTTGACTTTGTGGGAGGTGGGACACAATGTATAAGTAAACATGGAAAGAAATGTGACAATTTCAATTTGTGGTGAGTGTTAGGAAGTAAATGAACAAGATGGTGCGATGAAGAACAACTTGGCAAAGGATGGGAGAAGGTAATTTAGATAGGATAGGATTTAAGGGTGGCATTTGAATGAAGATCTGAAAAGTAAGAAAAACTCAGCCACAGAGGGGATTATCTAAGCAGAGGGCCTATCAAGGCCCTGAGATAGGAAAGAGCTTGATATAAGAATGGAGGAAGGGAAGAGTTGCTTGAGAGTGTGTGTGTGTGTGTGTGTGTGTGTGTGTGCGTGTTGTAACTGTAAAGACAGATGGGCTAGATCATATAGAGTCTTTTGTTCTAGATAAAATTCCATGTTTGAAGAATTTTAAATTTAAGAGTGACACAACATTATTGTATTTAAAAAGATGGCCTGGGCTGGCATTTATGTAAAGTTTCACAGCTTACAAAATATTTTCCCATTCATTTTATCACTTGATCCTAACACCAGACTTGTGAAATAGCATTCCACGCTCCCTTTTTTACTTTGGGACCGTGAGTATTATTGTGGCTAACTGACTCTGCAAAGGTCACAGAAGTAGTGGTAGAATAGAGTGCAGGTCTTTTGATTCAAATTTCTAAGCTCCCAGACACTCTTGGGGTGATCATTACTTTCTTGCACACATTTCTTTTTTTTTTTTATTTCCATTACAATCTTAGTTGTTTAAGTGAATGGGCAGAACATATTGATCAAATGTCTGTCTTAATAGAACCATGTCAAAGACTGGATAGATACTTTGGTGTAAGATGTCTTGCTCATGCTCAGTGTAGTTTTAGTTTAGTAGAAAAGACCAGATATGGTTTCAAATATATTAACCATGTGAAGCTAAAACAAAGAGTAATACAGAGGTCATTGAAGATTTTCAGGGATAATTTGCCTGGGGTTAGGGCTTGAGATAGCATTGATAAAATGAGTGGGCATTAGACAGGTAATGGGATGAAGAAGTGAGTGCATTTTGGCAGATTAAAAAAAAAAAATCAGTGACCACACAAAGGGATGGTCTGTCTATAAGGGGGCACTCCGAGCCCCAGCAAATGGAACTACAGTCTAAATAAAACCAACGTGCTATCTTTGCAACTGCAGTTTCAAAGAAGAATGCTGGTAGCAACCTACCGTCCCTCCAACCAGATGGCTGTCCTGAAATCCGTCCTTTACAGAAATTTTGAAACTGCTAGCGAGCAACTTGAAAATAAAGGCATTGATTGAGGGGAAAATTTGCAAAAGGCATTTGAGGATCTTGAGGTTGATGACAGTGGTAAAGTAAGTTGAGAGCCCTGGCCTTTGAGAGAGACATAAACAGAGCGGTGCTTGGGAAGATTCAGTTTACAGCAGGGACAGTTGGGAATGTAATAGATACTGAAGTCACTTAAAGGAATAAGAAAGTTACTGGAACGATCCGGATAGTTAGGATATAAACAAGGGTGGGAAAGTTCAACAGCTTGAAAAGAAAGGAAAAAGTTGCAAGGCCTGTTATGGTTGTATAGAATTGAATTGAGAAGATCTACCAATTAACCATGCTTGTTACCACTTGGCAGTCAGTTTTTCTTTAATAAAAGCTGTGTTGACTCATGCTTTATGGTGGCAACAGTGTGTACAAAGCCTGGAACTTGTTCCTTCTAAACAGGCTTATTTTTATAATGATTTTACTTCATATGTTAAAGGAGCATGTTGCACCATAATATAATTCTTTATAATGTTTCTTAAGCAGGATGACTGTAAAAGCAAATTTATTTAGCTTCAGGAACACTGTGAATTCATTGTTTAGATCGCAATGGAGTGTTATCAAGTTTTGAAATTCTTGCTAAAATTTAGGACCAAATTCTGCCTTTGAATGCAATGATAAACTGCTATTTTTTTTTTTTCTTAGCAACTAAGATGGAAAGAACCCTTATTAAAACACTATTAGAGCTTTAGAAACGTATGGTTTGTGGAGGTGTGATGTGAAGGGTGGGGGAGGCAGCGGTGGTGGGGGATGATTTGAGAGATATGCCTTAGAGAAGAAGCTTTTGCATGCTGTGTCAAAATCACATGGAGAGCTTTTTAAAAATAGAGATCCCCAGGTCCCACACCCAGAGATCTTTTTTCAGTTGGACTTGGGTGAGCCTAAGAATCTGTATTTATAAAAGGTTTGCAGATGACTCTGGTGTGCTGCCATTTTTTTTAGAGAAGGCTATTCAGCTATCCAGAGTCTGATATTGGCAGTTCTCTGAGGAAGAAGCCTTCTTGAGGGCCTGTTCTTAGATTTGTAGAGGAAGAAATTCTCCTGTCATATATTTCTTGAGGTTTGTTAGTACTATCTATTACATTAAAACGAAACCAGACTTTCTGACTGGGCACAACTTTGCTCTTTATTTATTTGTATTTATTCATTCAACAAATGTTAATTTAGCAAAGTATTCTTCCAGAATATGATGGTGACTAAGACACACTAGTCACTTTATTCATGAAGTTTATATTCTAGTGAGGCAATGAAATCAAGCAGAAAGAAAGAAAGAAAGGGAGAGAAAAAGAAGAGAGAAAGAACCTAAAGGCAATATATGGCTCAAGGAGGGCAAAGGAAATATTTACATATGTGTAGGGGCAGAGTGAACTGAAGGGACAGAGTGCTTACTTGAATCCAGAAAGAAAGAGAGTCCTAGACAGTTGGCTGTCTTCAGAGGGGCAATGACCTTAGGTAGAGGGATACAGCCAGAAACAAACTGGGAGTAAATATTCCCAGCACATACACCTGATAAAGGATGTATATCTAGACTATATAAAGAATTCTTTGATGTTGTAGTTGTTGTTAGTTGCCATCAAGTGAGCTCTGACTCATGGTGACCTTATGTATAACACCATTCTTACAATTGTTGATATGTTTGAGCCTACATGTGAATCCATCTCACTGAGGTTTCTCTAGTTTTCACTGACCCTCTGCTTTCCCAAATATGATGTCCTTTTCTAGCAATTCGTCCTTGATGACTTGTCCAAAGTAAGCAAGATGAAGTCTTGTCATCCTTACTTCTAAAGAACATTCTGGCTGTACTTCCTGCAAGACTGATTTGTTAGTTCTTTTGGCTGTCTCTGGGATATTCAATATTCTTTGTCAACACCATAAGTCAAATGTGTCAATTCTCCCTTTGATCTTCCTTTTTCATTGTCCAACTTCACATGCATATGAGGCAACTGAAAAGACCATGGGTTGGAGCAGGAGCCCTTTAGTCGCAAAATGACATCTTTGCTTTTTTAACACTTTAAAGAGGTTTTTTTGTAGCGGGTTTTCCCAATGTAATCAATCATTTGAATTCATGACTGCTGCTTCCATGGGCATTGAGTGTTGATCCACATAAAATGAATTCCTTGGCAATTTCAGTTTCTTCTCCATTTATCATGATGTTGTTTATTGGTCCAGTTGTGAGGATTTTTGTTTTCTTTATGTTCAGGTGTAATCCATATTGAAGGCTGTACTCTTTGACCCTCATCAGTAGGTGTTTCAAATCCTCTTCACTTTCAGCAAGCAAGCTTGCATTATCTGCATATTGCAGGTTGTAATAAGTCTTCCTCCAATCCTGACACTGACTTCTTCATATAGTTCAGTTTATCAGATTATTTGTTCAGCATACAGATTCAATAAGTAAGGTGAAAGAGTATAGCCCTGCCACACCCCTTTTCCAATTTTAAACACGTAGTATCCCCTTGCTCTGTTTGAACGACTGATTCTTGATCCATACAGCTTCTGCATGAGCACAACTGAGTGTTTTGGAATTCCCATACTTCATAATTGTCTTAGGTTGGGTTCTCTAGAGAAGCAAAACCAGTAGATTGTATAAATATATATATAGAGAGATTTCTATCAAAGAAACAGCTCATGTGACTGTAGAGGCTGGGATGTCCCAATTCTGTGGATTAGGATACAAGCTTCTCTGGATTCACGTAGCCACAGGGGCTGGCGAACCCAAGATTGGCAGGTTGGAAAGCAGGACTCCACTCACAGGCTGTGAAGATGGATGAATCCCAGGATCAACAGATAAACTGATAGCTCAAATCCCAAGAACTGGAGCTCAGATGAACAGGAGGCAGCTGCAGGATCCAGAGTGAGCAAAAAGCCAGAATGTCTGCTTATACTCAGATGTAGGCCATACCCCCAAGGAAACTCCCTTTCAACTGATTGGCTACTCACAGCATATTCAATCATGGGAGTGATCACATATAAACACCGAGAATCATGGACCAGCCAAGGTGATACACGATCTTAACCATCACAGTAATGTTAGGCATAATTTGTTATGATCTACACAGTTGAATGCCTTTGTGTAGTCAATAAAACACCGGTAAACATCTTTCTGGTATTCTCCGGTTTCGGCCAAGATCCATCTGACGTCAGCACTGATGTCCCTCATTTCACATCCTCTTCTGAACCTGGCTTGCACTTCTGGTAGTTTCCTGTCGGTGTATGGCTGCAGTCATTTTTTAATCATCTTCAGAAAAGTTTTGATAGCATGAGATATTAATGCAATTGTTCAATAATTTCCACATTCTTTTTGATTGCCTTTCTTTGGAATGGGCATGAATATGGATCTCTTTCAGTCAGTTACCCAGGTCTTAACAATAAGACAAATAACCCAATAAAAATGGGCAACATGTTTAGTCAATATCCACTGCCATCAAGTTAATTCCAACTCATAGTGACGCCATAGGGTTTCCAAGGCATAAATCTCTATGGAAGCAGACTGCCACATCTTTCTCCCATAGAGTGAATGGAAGTTTTGAACCGCTGACGTTTTGGTTAGCAGCTGATTGCTTTAACCACTGCACCACCAGGGCTTCTGTTTAGCCAATAAGTACCTGAAAAGATGCTCAACTTCTTTACTTACCAGACAAATCAAACTGAAACCACTACTCACCTACAATGACTAAAATTAAAATAAAAGGAAACAAAAACTGACAATAACAAGTGCTAGCAAGGATGTGGAGCAACTGGAAACTCATACATGGCAGGTGGGAGTGTAAAAGAGTACAACCATGTTGGAAAACACATTGGCAGTTTCTTATAAACACACACTTATCAAAAGACCCAGCAATTCCACTCCTAGGCATTTACCTCTCCCAAAAGGAAAACTATATCCCCCCCCAAAGACTGACCTGAATGTTCATAGCAGCTTTACGTATAGTAGACAATTGAACACAACGCAAATGCCCATCAAGAGGTGAATAAATAAACAAATCATAGTATAGTCATGAGCCCTGGTGGTTAAGCAATCAGCTGCTAACCAAAAGGTCGGCAGTTTTAACCCACCAGCTGCTCCTCGGGAGAAAGATGTGGCAGTCTGCTCCCATAAGGATTTACAGCCTTGGAAACTCTATGAGGAAATACTACTCTGTCCTACAGGATTGCTGTGAGTCGGAATTCACTTGGCAGCAATGGGTTTGGTTTGGTTTTCGTTTCGGTGTAGTCATACAATGTAATACTACCCATAAGAAACATTAAAAAAACTATTATCAATATATGCAATCTCGAGGATCAAATTCAAAAACATGCAGAGTGAAACAGCCAGGCATAAAAGAGCCTTTATTTAGATGAAATTTTAATCTAAAGGACAGAATGAAGTCTTGCAGGGAAGTTAGGTAGAGAAGAAAAGGAGCCCAATATTAAGTCTTCTGGGTCAAGTAGAAAAAGATGTATGAAGAAAGGAGTCTTAGAAGGAGAAGCCAGAGGGTAGGAGGAAAGCCAGGAGAGAGGGATGTCATGGAAACCAAGAGAGGAGCATGTTTCAAGAAGGAAGCAGAGGTCACCTTTGTTTGATGCTGCTGAGAGAGTACATGAAATAAGGAAAGAGTAGTGACCATTGGATATAACAAAGTGGGGCACGTTGGTGACCTTGCCAAGAGCTGCCTCAGTGGAGAAGTGGAGGCAGAGGCATGGTTAGAGATGTTTGTGGAAGAACTGTGAGGAGAGGAAGTAGAGATGCCCCCTCTCAACAGCACTAGCAAATCGTTTTGCTCTAAAAGATTACACAGAAATGGAGCAATGGGTAAGGTGGATAAATGGAACTTAATTTTTTTTTAATTCGCTTGCAGTTTTGTTTGTTTTAGGATTAGCCATATCAAATTATGTTTGCATATGTAGAATGATGTAGTAGAGAGAGAGAAGTAGATGATTCAGAAGAAGAATTGCAAAAGAAAGTTGAATAGAATCACAAGTTGCAGTTTTTTAAAAATACACATATTCCTCTATTTAGTAATTGATACCTATTGACTTATTAATAAAAGTGTTAAGCACCAAGAATACCTTTCTCTCCCACCGGCCAAAAAACCGGGATCTCAGATTCTCTGGGTGTGTTCATTCGATAAACACTGCTTTGATTTCATTTGCTGGGATGTTCATAATCCACAGTCTACCATACTTCGAAAAAAAAGTATATATACATACATACAACAAAAGATCCTTACCCAACTAAAATTAAAATGTCATCAACTCTAAAGACAATGACATTCTATGTGACTGTTATAATGCCTTATGCTTCTAAAGAGACTTTGAGCATTATATCAAGACACATCAAACTGTTATGAAACTGTTTACTGTCACATCACAAGAGCAAGGGAAACAGAATATGAGTTAAATGAAAGAGCTGTTAAAGAATTAACAAAGAATAGGGCAGAACATTACTAGGGAACTAAGCAAAGATTACCTTTCTCTTTGGACAAGTTATCAGGAGGGATCAGTCTCTGAAGAAGTGTAATGTATAATGACTCTGTGGAATTGAACTATATTAATATAATTGGGAACTTCTTCCGATAAGAATATAATCCCAAAAGCGATGTGTAATTTATGTCAACACATTAGAGTACTATTTATAAGAGTTATAATTAACCTACTGCTAGCTGGTTTTTTGCAGAGTACGATTATTTTTTAAGTTTTATTTTTTTAAAAATTAATATATTTTTTTTCTAGGAGCCTACATTTAATATTAAAATATTTTAAAGCAACTGTTAAGCATTATGTTAAATAAATCTCTAATTCACAAGAAGGGTATACCTTTCTTTGTATTTGGCATAAATAAAATAAATACAGTTTTCAAATTCTGCACAAAAAATGACATTTCCCTGCTTACATTGAACAAGCAGACAATTGATAAACACACCACTTATAACCACTGCATGTATTAGTGAGAGCCACGATTCAGAACTCCCGTCCATGGAATGTGTATATACTCTCATCCCAACAACTTAATGAAGTCAAGGTATACGACTGGCTACAATATATCATCCCCAGAAATGTGTTTATGCAAAGAACTTTATGGTATGATAAAGGTCAGTCAGCAGTTTGGCCTCTTCCATTCTTTGGTGATGGGAGGCAGCGAGAGTGGATGTTCTCATGAGCAGAAGTATGGCAATCCTCAATGGAGTTCAGCAGACTAAAAGCAGATGTGGTACGAGTTCCCCCAGGCAGCTTCTGCAAGCCTGTTCGCCATCGACTCACAGTGTATGTGCAGGGGAGATTTCCTGAGCTAAGAAGACAGTAAGGCAAAATAAACAGGCATCTTTTTTTCAACATGTTAAACAAACGTGTATAACTTGATGGAGTAGCTGCAAGTCAAGGACACTCACTTTTTAAAGATGTGGGTTTTTAAGTGAAGGTAAATTTCAACATCTGGAAATATTTTTGAAAATAAATTACTTCTTCATTGAAACATTAAATGGCAATTTTTTGGCATGGGGCATATCTTAGCATTACTTAGAAATGAACTCCTGGCAAACCACGAACTTGATGCTCCCCTATGAGATCAACAGATAATTTGTTGTATTCTTAGAATGATTTTGCTTGAACTGTTTCGAGGGTTTTGCCTGGCAGGAAATGAGTTTAGGGTGAAACGGAGATGACAGGCACTGCAGTGTCTCATAAGAGATTTATCGGTCATGATTCAAATGCATCACTGCATGAAGTCATGAAACTGTATAGTCTTTACACATTTGGTAAAGAATCTTATTCCCACAAAATCATGGTAAAAGTAAAAATGGGTGAAAAATCTTATCTGATAGAAGTAAAAGAGATCTGCAAAGTGGAACAAGAACACACCAGAATGGAATTAAACACACACACACACACACACACACACTTACTTGAAAGAAAATAGAATAACTGTGTTAAGACTTCATAGGATGGGAACTTCTTTCCAGGAAAAAAAAAAAAAAAAGTTTCATGCTTTGGACTTACTATTTTTCTGCAAGTCTCTGGGTGAGTAGAAAGTGTGATTTCTAATCATTCTTCACAGACCATGTGTATGTTAGAAGGCAAAATTTCCGTGTGTGTGTGTGTGTGTGTGTGTGTGTGTGTGTGTGTGCATGCACATCATTCCTCTCTGTGAAATACTTTGACCAACCTCAAAATGAGAGACGTAGCAGAGCTTTTTTTTTTTTTTTGATAGAGAGAAGAAAAAACAAAATTGTGAGAAATCACAAACAAAATAATAATAAAAATAATACCAAAACAAGAGTAATAATAACAAAAATATTTATGTAAGCATACCAATGAAAAATTACTTACAAATAAATGAACTAAGGGTCCTGTAAGAGGTACTGTAGCAAATTTTATTCACTTTATTTTATTTGTTTAATTATTTTATTTTATTAATAGCCCTTTAGAAGACTTAGGATACTCTGTAGACTAACATGTATTCTGGGATTTCCTCTGAAAAAGAACTCTAATCAACAAGAGTTATAGGCATTTTCCTGTCTGCGCAGGAGCATTTCACCAATGATTCATTCTGTTGTTTTGGTAGCCTTCCTTGGAACTGGTAAAGAAAATATTTAAGATGGACAAGAATGCATTTTCTTAGGAAGAAGGACACATTTCCAGAAACTTGGAAACACCCGTTAGGAATGTGTAAGGAAGTGAAATAATGTTTTACCACATATGTATCCAATAAGACACAAAATGATAGTTTGTTCTTAGTCAAAAGATGGCAGGCGGGATTCAGACACCACCTCTGCAAGAATATCTCACAATTTAAACCATCTGTTCTCCTCAGTAAAATATTCAGCAGCAAGACCATTAACTGATACCAATTATATGCACGATCCACTAGCCCCTCCTTGGAAACATTATGGGGCAGTTCTATTCTGGCCTATAGGGTCACTATGAGTTGGAGTCGACTCAACGGCAATGGGTTTATATGCAAGATAAACTCACTTTTCAGAATGATGTAACTTTGTGTATCCCTACGAATGTCTTTCCATCACCCGTCTGTCAGTGTGTCATACTGTGGTGGCTTGCATGTTGCTATGATGCTGGAAGGTATACCAACAATATTTCACCAGCAAGGTCACCCATGGTGGACAGGTTTTAGTGGAGCTTCCAGACTAAGACAACTAGGAAGAAAGGCCTAGTGATCTACTTCTGAAAATTAGCCAATGAAAATCTTATGGATTAGAATAAAATATTGCCCGATATAGTGCTGAAAAATGAGTTCCCTAGGTTGGAAGGCCCTAAATAATAGCCACAACAATGGACTCGAATATACCAATGACAGTGAAGATGGCACAGGGCCAGGCAATGTTCCATTCTGTTATATAGAAGGTCATAATGAGTCAGAGCCGCTCAGTGGCAACCAACAACAACAAGAATGT